>OY979626.1:7500000-10000000 GCA_963855885.1 Coenonympha glycerion
GGAACGTTGCCGTTGGGTAGCCTCAGATTGTTCGTCACTGAAAAACAAGTGAAACATTATTTTACTATAAAATATACAAAGTCCGTCTGAAGCATTGATTGAACATATTAAAGGATTAGCGCTTACTGACGTCACGCATACATTTTTAGGCTCCGCCCTCAAGCCGGATTTTATATTGTCAAAACTGTAAAATGGTGTTAATGTGTGCGACCGACAGCGGTACCGAAATGTAAGACGCGCGACGCCATTTTTGAGAATTTTTTGGCTTCAGAATACGTCACATCCTTCCCGTCCTCTTAACATAGCGTATTTCGTCATTGGCTTGGGGGCCTAGACAAAGTGACATTCTATTAGCGAAGTTGCGAATAGAATGCCAAAAATGTACGGGATTGACGTTAGCTAACGCCATGCTATAGCGTAAGCTAATGTCAATCCTATACATTCTATTCGAAACTTCGCTAATAGACTGTCACTTTATATACAGAGGTCACAATCAATAGGCATCTACCCTAGATGACGTCAGTTTATCGGCGCCAAAAATGCTTATTTTGCCACCAACAGCCATCTATAGAAATTTAACTGAGTGCGCTACTGTTTGATTGTATGAAAAAAGTTAAGTAAATCGTTTGGATGCCCATATATTGAGTTTCCTTATCAGTCATATAGACCGTCGTTTTGAATGTCATTTTATTTTAGTTCCATTTACACTCACGCATTTATTATTTTATTATAAACTAGGATAAAACTAATGACGTATACTGAAAAAATATTAAAATCCAACGAAGATTTTTAAAGATACGACTTTTTTAAATTTTGGTGTGGGAAGATCATCTATCCCTTTCTCGCAAAACGGAAATTTGTATGGAGCCGCACGACGCTACTATAGGTAGCATTAGTAAGGTCACAATTTAATATCTCTGTCTCTGTCCAATCAGAAATATTCTAATATTTATAATTTTTTTGTTATTGGACCGATTTAATTACTTTTTCAGTTGCCGTCATTATATTTGTTATAGTATATAGTAAATCATTAAGAAAGTTTAAGTAAAATACCCATTTGCACGCATTCGGTTTCCGTTAAGGGCTGGTGGCTTTGAATAATCATGGTGCGTATCTTTCGAGTGTTCGTAACAATGTAAAACTTGAAATAGGTACCTGGAACGTAAATCATAGTGATTTTAATACAAAAATCTTAGCACTAAATAAAACAATGAATAACCAAACAAATGTAACTATTATGAGGACATTGCACACATCGCAATCTAGCACAAAAGTAGGCAATAGCTTGTGTTAATGGTACTAGATAACTGACAAATTTGCATAACTAGCTGACCTGGCAAACGTTGTTTTGCCCTTAGGGATATAAAAACAGATAAATTGAGATTTAAGCTATCCATCTTTAAAGTTAGATCAAACTGCACACGGTGTGCATATTTGATTAAAAAGTAGTTTAGGAGTGAATCGCGGACAAACATCGTGTCGCGTAATTTATAATCATATACATATTAAGATTTAGTAAACATAAATCTATACTAATATTATAAAGAGGTAGCGTAACGATGTTTGTGAGTTTGTGACGTTGTAAGGGGTAATCTCTGGATCTACTGAACCGATATTCAAAATTCTTTTCACCAATAGAAAGCTACATTATCGTGGAGTGTCATAGGCTATAATAATTTCCAAAATAAACTATGCATCTTAACTCAAACTTGAATAATGTAATCAAAGTCGCTAAAAATTGCTTTCATCGCGAACGCTGCGTAAACTATTGAGGATAGAACAAAACAATGTTCTACAATATTAAAGAAGCTATCAAAATCTGCAAAAGGTCCGCGATAGCATATGCCTATGAGGTAACTCGCAATAACTGCTTTTACTTTTAAAATTGTGGATTAAAATTAAATATTTTTTGTGAAGCTTATTTAGCCCATATGGTATTGATTTATATCTTTGTAAATATGTTTTAGAACGGAAATTTAATGTAGAATATTTGTGCCATTTACTCTATACAGTTTAAACAAATATCTTCAAAGATATTAGCAAAACAAAAACGTGCGGTAAGCGGTTGCGCGCCGCCGCCGCTTCGGCCGTTGCGTGGCGATAGGTAAGTATAGGCATTTATCTATCCCTATGCCTCGCATCCAGCGCTATGGGCTGTGGGTATAAAGCCCGATTTCCACCACAGTGAAGCGGAGCGGAGCTGTATTTGAGTAACCAATCATATTTCGTTATTTTGATATCTCCGAAACTGAGGGATGTCTAAATGATGAAATCTGGTTGGCTGTCCAAACACAACTCCGCTTCGCTCCGCTTTGGAGGAAACCGGGCCTTACGCGGGACAAACAGGCCGGGACGCGGAACTACTAACGCGGAACGGAGTCCGCGGGCACTGTTGGTACAATATAAAGAAAAACACCCAAACACTGTAAAACAATAATATACAAATACTATGCAGGAGAATGATAAATTTATGTATTCATTTTCATTTTTAGCTTTTTGCATGCTCTATATCTAATTTAACTATAAAATTCGCTAAAAGTATCGAAGCAATGTGGCTAAAATATCTCAGAACAACACATTTTTATCCTAATAAAATAATATGCATAAGATCTATAAAGCCAATGAGATTTTTGAAAATTCTACACTGGCCTTACCGGGCAAAAGCTATTATATTAGCAATATAAATAATTGAATCAAAACTTAACATGGCTCACCCTAAAAATTCGTAGCTATCGTGCTGTAACCCCGTTATAAAATGAGATGGTCTTAGGTATCCTACAAAATTTTCAGGATCCAGGCTGCTTGAGGCTGAGAACGTCATGTTCGCAAATAGTTCGCCAATCTTCTCCCAATAGGGCATTGTATGAGCTTTAATCATGGCGTGGTTGCTGAACCTACAACAAAAGATGCCAAAAAAAAGACAATTTTATGGCAGTCTATACGATTTTAAATGGGTGATTCCGATTGTCAAGAAGTGAATGAAGTCGGGAAGAATAGAGAGATATAAAAGACAATGCATTCATTTTTTTGATATACAGTAGTAACCCGATTACCGGACTAATAGTTTTCGTTTGGCAGTTGATAATAATCGGAAATGCGGATTGTCTAATCATCTAATGTATAAAAAAACCGTCAAAGTGCGAGTCGGACTCGCGCACCGAGGGTTCCATACTATAAAAGAAGTAAAACATAAAAAGAATCACCTTTGTTCATGATTTTACGAGTATAATTTACATATACCACCAGCACCATGCTGAGTTGGGGTCCATTTCTGGGTTGTGCCACACATTGCAGGCGGTGTCTGGAGCTGCCGTCACTTGGGCAACGATTGGTATTTTTGCCCGGGTGGGGGAGGCTTCAGGCATCGTTATAGTACATAAGTGTACCTCCATTGTAATGTGTGGCATAATGCAAAATAAATAAATAAATGTATATAGGTACTTTTGTTGGCAAACCGCAAACCTAACTTTGTTTTCGGCGGATTATTGTTATTATCAAAAAAAGTATAAAAGTTACAGAGTTGATTTTATTTTTCCTCTAAATTAGACGTTAACTTCTATTGATCATAATTATTTCAGAATTTTCGATTGGTAAACTTCGGAGATAAGGGGGTGAACGGTATTTTTTTCGACAGTTTGCCCAATAAATCAAAAACTATCAGGCATAAAAATAAATAAAAATCGGTTTAAGAATACACAAGTAACGCCCTTTCATATGATACCCCACTCAATATTGTTACCTCATTTTGAAATTTTGACAACCCGGTTTTCCCCCCTTTTTAAATAAAAATAAAAATGATTTTCAAAATTTTATGATTGCCTTGACGTTGGGTCACTAGAACCTAAAACTATTCCAAATTTCAAGTCGATAGCTGAAATAATCGCGTGTGACAGACGGACGGACGGACGGACGGACGGAGAAAGTCTCACCATAAGGGTTCGATTTTTTACCAAATTGGTGTGGAACCCTAAAAGCGGATTTTATACATACACTTACACAGCAGTAGCAATAGTAGTAATACAAAATGTTATAAGTATATAGATATTTCAGTCTACGAAGACCCACTCGCCTATAAAATCGCCTGTTTCATTCGATTCATATGGAGTTTGATAGAGTGGGCACGTCATCGTAAATTGAAATATCTATAACATAAAGCTATGTTTTTGTATTAAAAACAACAAATTCATATGGACGAAAATAAAAGTTTATTTAGATATTAAATTTTTCAACATAGGATTTATATGCACTTATTAATTAATGTATGTAAAATACGTTTTGCGATGCGGTTGGTAATTCGGATAGTTAAAGAAGAAAGTGAATCCGTATAATCGAGGGCCAGATATACAAGTTTCTACCGTAGAACAATTTCTAATGTATATGTTAAGCTACTTGCTACTTTACCGCTGTTTCTAATATATACAATATATCTTGTACAAAAATATATAATTTATTCAAGTTATCTATATGGCAATATGTATCTTTATTTCAAAAAATCACTTTGTCAACATTTTTTTAATACGGTGAAAAGGATCACTTTGGTATACATAGTGTAATTTCCAACTTAAAAAAACCGGCCTAGTGCGAGTCGGACTCGCGCACCGAGGGTTCTATACTATAAAAGAAGTAATCATTATATTATTATAATTTACATGTAGATACTTTTGTTGGCCAACCGCAAACCTAACTTTGTTTTTGCCGGTTTATTGTTATTATCAAAAAAAATATTAAAAAGTTAGCGAGTTGATTTTATTTTTTCTGTAAAATATACATTAATGATATATTGATTATAATTATTTTAGATTTTTCAATCAATAAACTTCGGAGATAAGGGATTTTTTTCCACAGTTTGCTCAATAAATCAAAAACTATCGGGCATAAAAATAAATAAAAATCAGTTTAAGAATACACAAGTAACGCCTTTTCATATGATACCCCACTCAATATTGTTATCTTATTTTGAAAATTTGAAGTCCCGGTTTTCCCCTTTGCAAATAAACATTAGAACAATTTTCAATATTTTATGATTGCAATGGAGTTGGGTCACTATTACCTAAAACTATTCCAAATTTCAAGTTGATAGCTTTAATAGTTACTGAAATAATCGAGTGTGACAGACGGACGGACGGACGGAGAAAGAGAACCATAAGGGTTCCATTTTTACCAAATTGGTATGGAACCCTATAAAATATAAGCAAAGCATAGCTCGCTAGCTAAGTACCAAAATTAATTACATAAATCCATAGCATAAAAAAATTCGCTTTGCTTTTGTTATACATAAAATATAACAACCAGAATAAGTTCAAAAAGAAATTAAAGTCTAAAAAAAATAGCTCTTAATAATAATATTATTATGTCTTACTTAATCTATTATTGTAAAAAGAATATACATAGATACCGGATTAAAAGCATGCAACACTTAACACTATAACTACTAAGACAATTGACAAACTGTTCTGTGTATTTGGACTAAATTCGACCGCTTCCTTTCATGTCCTTCCATAGTAACTTAATAAGTGCAGGTGATTTTCAGGATACAGAAGAGCAAAGCCGCAAAGCTTTACATTTTCTAATATATAATAATAGTAGTTTATGGCACAAGTGAGTAAAGTTAGTGATTACTGAGGCGCCATTGAGGCGAGGACGGTAATCATCAATACTCACGTGTATCATACGACGTTTTTCAACACACTTGTGAATAAAATGATACTAATGATAATTTTATTTAGTAGATAAAATAAAAATAAAACCGTCAAACTCTCTAGTGAATAATAGTAATGAAAAGTCACAGTTTGCGATTATAGGTGTCAATATGTGCCTAATTGAGGTGAAATTAGAGCCACTTTATGAGCAAGTGTGTTGAAAATATTTGACTAGAACAAAATGTATATTTTTATAAATTAATAATAGTAAGTATATATTAATTATACAACTTGTTGTACTTTATATTTCAGAATAACAAGTGGAAAATTTAAAAAAAATGTAAAGATCAAATAATGTTTTTAAGCTTCCTAAGTAAAGGAAAGTAAGAACTAAGAACCTATCAGTATAACTACAAATCAAGGAAATCCGCCGGAGCTGCCAGTGCTATTTCTGATTCAAATATCAATTAATGCAGTTATATGTATATACTGTAATGAAAAGTTTGCCTGTATATAGAATAGAATAGAATTTTCAGGTTACCCGATTTATGTTTTATATTCTGATTATTTTTATTACACATAATTTATTTTCTTTTTTTCTAATAAACAGTTTTTTTTTAATAATTAGTATCATATAATTGTTTTTATTGTAAAGAATTAATCCATCATGTTAGTGTAAGTGGTTTGATGTAAAATAAAATAAATAAAGTACCATGAAAGTTCATATTATCACATTACATTGGCTTTCACCTAGGAAAACAGGTAATAAACTTTTGTCATAATTTTATAAGTTATCAAACAACCAATAGTCTAGGAGATTGTGTAAGATAAACGTATTCATCGCTATCGTAATCAAACACACGTTCTGGCACCTGGGGCCCGATTGTGTAAGATAAACGTATTCACGATACGATAACGCGTAATCGTTTGCAAATTCTGACCTCCGATTTGCTGACTTAAATCAGGGAACCAATTAGCGGGCAGAATTTATAAACTATTACGATAACGACGAATACGTTTTTCTTACACAACCTAGGGGCTGATTGGTGATCGCCACCGCTAAAAGATAAATAGTATACTCACTGTCTAGCCAGGAGTAAAGCTTGCACCACGCTGTTCATATAGCAGATGTTCCCTGAATTTACCAGACCGACTTTCCGCGGTATCACGTTGTTGTTTCTCGAAGGGCACGACTCCTCTACACGACGCCATTCCGACAGCGAGAGAAATCTAGACTCCCGGGATGCCATGTGTCGTTCTAAGCACAAAATCTGTCAACAGAAAGGATAGGTTATAGGTTAGGTTATTTTCTTTTCGAATTAGTTTCAAGCTATAATTGAGTAAACTATTGTATTAGACAGCTCAGCTTACGTGACCTCTACTTGAATTTACAAAAATCGTTTCTAAGTATATATTTACGTCGTAATATTAGTAATCTAAGTTAAAACTAAGTGACAGCATGGGCCCAGGGCCGGTAAGTTTAGCGGTTGAATTGTAAGTTGAAATATTGTCATCTTTCTCCACTATATTTATACAGAACTTATTAATATTTACTTTAATTACACAAGAAACTCGATTACCCAGCTCTCAATTGTAGGGATTTGCGTTTTTCAGACTGCCGGCCGCAACCAATTTCAATAAAAAATTATGAAAAATGAACTCTTATAAGACTCTTGTAAGTTTTTCCAAAAGCCACAGACCAAGAAATAAGTTTACATTGTCAAGGATCAACTGTGCAATTAGGATTAGGACATACACTAAGCTCTATGGTAGCTGTTTTTAATATGTTTTAGTTTTTGTTTATTTTCTTCTCTATGGATTTACACAGACTAGCAATGTTTACTTGCAACTAGCAGTTTTTAGGGAAATTCATGGTACATTTTTGAACTCCCTATAATTTCCTCAGGATATGAGCTATAGACTTCTTGTCTTCTTCTTACTTAAGGCTTTCGGCTAGTCATGGCAAGTAACCAACACGTTGTATATTCACTTTGAAAATAAATAGTTCATTTGAAATAAAACAGATATTTAAATTTTTAGGGTTCCGTAGCCAAATGGCAAAAAACTAAACCCTTATAGATTCCTCGTGTCTGTCTGTCTGTCCGTCCGTCCGTATGTAACAGCCACATTTTCCGAAACTATAAGAAATATATTCTTGAAACTTGGTAAGATGTATTCCGTGAACCGCATTAAGATTTTCACACAAATTTTGAGGGTTCCCCATACTTAGAACTGAAATTCAAAAAAATTTTTCTCATCTTAACGAGATCTAATAAGTAGTTTTTTTTTGGTACTAGCAATTAACCTCAAAAACAAAGTTAAGTTGCGGATGGGTAAGAAAAGTGATTCTTTTGGATTATTTTTTCTACAGTAGTATGGAATTATTTAATTTAGTGGGCAGAGGTGGTTTGTTTACTTTAATACTATTGCGAATATTGATGATACGGAACCCTCACTGCGCGAGCCCGACTAGCACTTGACCAATTTTTAATATTTTGTTTATGGATTGATTAGTTATTTTATGAAACTGCATCTCTGATGCGCATTGTATAATAGAACCAAAGATTATATATACCAATAAGATAACGATCTAAAGATTTTTGTTAAGCTAAAATGAGACTTATTGCTTTGAATTTAGAGTAGCTATTTTCCTACAAGGGGTCTTGGGCGAGAACTATCCCTCTGGTACTGTGTCCTTGTCTAACACCTTGCCATCTCCACTAAACTCCAACTTTTAATTCGATTCATAAAATGACGTTTCGTATTTTTTACCCACGACGGAACGGAGTACGGGTATATGCGTTTAGGGTGAGAGACCGTTTGTACATTAGTTAGTTGATGAAATTTTTTGTTTGTTTGTGTGTTAAATTGTACACACAAAACGAATATCCAATAAAAAAATGTTTGTTTGTTTGTGCACATCTAATGTTCCCATTTATTTCCAAAACGGCTGAACCGATTTAGATTTAGTTTTCTGTTTAATGTTTGGTATTCATTGGCGATGGTTCGCAGATAGTTGTTACGAACATCGATCCCCAGGGGGCGCCATAGTAAACATTTATAGTGCAAACGAATGTTCCCATTTATTTAAAAAACGGCTAAACCGATTTCGATACAGTTTTTAATAAAATATTAGTGACTTATTGGCGATGGTTCGTAGATAGTAGTTACGAACATCGCTCACCAGGGGGCGCCCTAAATACATCTAGAATGCAAACGAATGTTCCCAATTTAAGATTTTGGAATAAAAACGACTGACTCGATTTTGACTTTCTAAACAAAGTTATAACTATTTTCAAGAAATTTAGTATACAGGGGTTTTGGGGGCTATAAAATCGATCTAGCTTCATAATAGATCTAGGATTAATTTTTGAAAAATGTCGAATTTTTTTTTGTGTTGTGGTAATCTTGCAATCAGTCTGTTGACTATGAGCAGATGTGTTGCATGAGATTGGCGGTACGGCAAGATGACTTCCCCATCAGGAAGATCCCCCTTATGTCACTTTTGGCTGTCTAATATATGCCGTCTTTTCAGTCTTCGAATCACTTCTGGCATTGTAAGCTGTACAGCTAGGTGGTTCGGATGGCTGGTTAGCCTACATTTGCAATTGGAAATGTAGCTGTTTATTTCCTCCCTGACAGTTTTAATGTTGAGCTGCTCATGGATCTCACTTATACATAGATACCATGGGGCGTTGGCAATTTGCTTTAGTATGTAGTTTTGTGCCCGTTGTATAATGTCTACATTGGAATCACATGCTGAGCCCCATAATTGGATTCCATAGCTCCATATTGGTTTTATTATGGTTGTATAAATGAGTAGTTTGTTGTCTAGGGATAGTCTGGCATTTCTCCCAAGCATCCAATACAGTCCTCTAAACCGATGGTTGATTTCATCTATTTTTATTTCAATGTGCTTTTTCCATGTAAGTCTGCGATCCAAGTACATCCCTAGGTATTTGACATTGTCACTTTGAGGAAGTTGGTTGTTTCGCAGAGAAGCAGGAGGACAATTCCTTCTGCGCAAGGTGAATTTCACATGGACCTACTTATTTGCACTGGCTTTAATCCTCCACTTAGTCAACCATTTATCAATTTCATTTAGGCTGCATTGCAGAATTTTTGAAGCTTGTTCAGAGCATTTGCTACGAGCGAGGATAGCTGTGTCGTCTGCAAATTTTGCTACCGTGACATTTGCTGTTTGTGGTAAGTCACTAGTCTACAGTGTGTAAAGGACAGGTCCCAAGACTGAGCCCTGTGGGACTCCAGCTGCGATTGGATGGAAACTGGAGGTGTAGCCGTCTTCTTTGATTTGAAAGATTCTGTCCGAGAGATACGACCTTAGTATTTCATAGTATGTATGAAGTAGGCATGTTTTGATTTTGTATAGTAAGCCCTTATGCCACACTTGAATATCGAATGCTTGCTGTATATCTACAGCATCCATAAAAATCACTTTTTTTTACCGAACCGCAAACCAAAAAGTTAAGTTAACTTGGTTTTTTGAGGTTAAGTGCTTATACCAAAAAAAGTATAAAAGATACATTCATTTCATTTTATTTTTGAGTATTTGAGTTCATTGTGATCTTATAAGGGTTCCGTTTTTTTTTCTTTTGAGTTACCGAACTCTAAAAAGTAGCGCCATTTGTCAAAACATCCGCTAATACGCCGCAACATGGGGAAAATCGTCCCTGCGGAAACTCACGTGCGGACAAATAACAAGTATAGTGATCTGTGGCGTGGAATGTGGCCCATAGACAAAACTGCAGTCAGCTTACAACTGTCATTTTTCGCGCGGTCCGCCGAGTCCTTGAACTCGTCTATTAGTGAAATATAAAAACTAGGTTCAAACGATTTTTAAGGGGTTGAGAAGAATAAAAAGACTTACGACGTCACCATATTTGTCAATAAACGTCACTTGGGCGTCGCCTTTAAGGGAGCTCACGATGCGATCGACCATAGCCGCTAATATGTCCACAAGGTCTTGAAGAACTTGTCGGCTCCATTGTCCACTTTCAGAGGCTAGGCTTACGAGCACCTTGCCTACCACTGGTGCAATCTGTGGACAGAAACAAGAGACCGTTAAAGACACAGTTCTAGGAAACTATATGGATGGGTCCCGACTACAAAATAAGCGTAAGTATTTTTAATCTGTAAAGTGGCGCATAAGATGGCGTCACCTAGGGAAGTAAACTCAGTACGCGAACATTTAACAGTAAATCTTGGCGCTCAATATGGCGCCGAATGTCACGCAATCATGGTTAAAGACCATAGATGCATGAATCCAGCTGGATCAAATCAAAACTTCATTTTTTATAGAACACAGTCACTAAACTAACTCCTACAATTATATTTTTTTTAAATAAAAATTCAAATTTTTAAGTAATGCACAAATAAACAAGTTGAACTTCTCAATAAAAGTTCTCGGAACATACATTTTTCGTAGAATATTTTTGTTTTGAAATGTGAGAAAACTTGATACCATTCCTTCCATTGAAATAGTTTAGCAGAGGACAATAATACGACAAAAATTATTAATAATAGTCAAAAGACAACGACCATCCCAGTACCAGCTGCACCAAAACCAATTTTTTAATAGATTACGTTTCCCCTACTAAGTCCTGCGATTGCTTAATAATAGCATGTATTTGCAAAAAATGGACAACGCTTAAAACTACTGTAGGACGATAAATATACAATAACAATTTGCGATAAACTACTCTCGCAGTGCTTGTGCCCAGTGCCCCCAAACAAAGAAAACCAAACTTACCTTGTCAAAAGCTTCCACAGAATCACGCAGCGATGCAAGCACGTGAAAAATTACATTGGCGGTATTTCGATTGATCGGTTTTTGCGTAATAAAACATGAAAATAGTCTGGTCAAGTTGTCAAGACTGGTCTCTATAAGAATATCATGGCAAACGTTCTCCTGTAAATAAAATACAAATATATGATAATAGCTCTGAAACCTACAATAACATTGTTTTATTTTCATTTCACTTGTAAAAAACAAGTTAAAGTTTAGAATTATTATTATACTCCATTCTAATCCCCCGACCATTTACCCACCATCCCACTTAAACACTGGAAAAAACATGGAATGAATAAAAACTGAAATTTAAATAAAACTCCAACCTAGATCTCATCATTGATTTCCATCAGGCATGATTGTCGTCAAGCACAAGCCTATATACAATTAAAAAAACGACTTACTTCTAAAACTTTGATAAGCATTAAAGTCCAAAAGCCGAGCGCTGTTGTGTCAGGCCAGTCATGGAGCCAGCCATATAAACAGGACAGAGCCGCACGGGAGCCAGCGCCTTCACGTTCGTTGGTCGATCGCTGAACCAACCATCGGGCTATGGACAGAGCTGCATCCTCATTGGCTTCATCCAAAACTATTAACACTGCAGATGTCGCAGGACACGCACCAGTTTCTGTTGACAATCAAATACATTAGACAAAAAAACTGATGCTGGTGAATAGACATCTACCCTGGACGGGGGGAAAAATTACGCTAGTTTACCGGTGTCAAAAATGCTTGTTTTGACACCAGAAGAAAGGACACCATGTTTCGCTTAGCAGCCACCTATAGAATTTCGTTTGATTGCGATTTTGATTGCGTTTACGAAAGACAGACAGGCGCTAATGTTTACTTGTACGAAAAAGGTTTAAGTAAATCGTTCGGATGCCCTTATCCTCTAATTTCTAATCGATGAACTATTGTCTCCTTGCTACTACTAGATAGTGTGAGAGTTATGTACATTTGTGGAAAATAAAGAAATTTTGGTTTTAAATTAGACTAATTCAAGTTGAAATAGTCCCGTATAAGACCAGTATTGTCACTAAATGGAATTGGATTGACTTAGGTCGAAATAGTCATAGAACTGAACTGCCTAACGCCGACACCATGCAGTCTTTGCAGTCTTGATTATCTCTGGATGCCTATGCTTTGCTATGCAATGGCGAAGGGACTGCACTTCCCGCAACACCGGAAACATCACAGATCCAATTAGTCCCTATTTTAGAGCTGTCATACATCTGATTTTGATACTTCTTTTCCCTATTCTCGTCTTTTACATTCGAATGCCTAGGCCAAGTATAAAATAAACAATATTTTATACTTTACCTCCTCGTTTTAGGTATTCTATGTATGGCCTAGGTATTGTATACACTACTTTAAATATTTAATACTATGATATAACAAGAGAAAAAAGAGTCTTAATCTATGATTTGATAAAATAAATCAATAACACTGTATACTCACGTGGCTCGGATATATATGAGTAAATTTTGTCCAAAATTGCAGTTATTACTTCATGTTTCACATCACTGTGGACTGAAGTTACAACCCGAAATAAGAATTGTTCTATTGGTGCCACAAGTTTCCATAATTGATCCACTGTACCCGCTGAGCGCGCTGTTTTAAATAATAAAAACATGAACACAATTTTATAATACTTTATCTACATGCTTAAAGTTCACAAAAGTATTATTATAGCCTACCAAACAACACTTAGGACCTGGTTTACAATCACAGATAAATTTTATTTAGCTAGTATATTTGATGTTACGATTTTTGTATTGGGAATAGCCTCTTTCATGTCAGGGGAACCGTTTTTGAATAGAGCTATATTTAGACATACAGGCATACAATTTTTTGGCATACAAAATTCATTTTCGACGATAATGTTAAGAATGAACCTTATGAAAAGCGGAACGAGGTTCATAATCGTCCGTCACCGCCTCACGCCTGCGCTCAGTGGGACTAAAATCGGGTAACATAGATATAGAATTTTTATTTTATTAGAGTCGGAAATATTTTCGAAAAATAACGTAGAATCATTTTAGAAGCATTATCATTATAAGAGTCGGAAATATTTTCGAAAAATAACGTAGAAACATTTTAGAAGCATTATCATACTAACTGACCTCTGGCTATTATAACGCGATTTTTTATTATTAAATTTGTATGGAACAAAACAGAAAGCCCACTTTATTCAAGACTCGAGAGAGTGCCCCTTTATTTCCTCTTATTTTATTATTTATGATGATTATTATTGCCACTATTTTTCTAAATTGTTTGACATATCACATATTATTGCGCTCAAGATACGGACAAGTGAACAAGTAAATAATTTAAAAATTAAAAGAACTCAGCTGCCCTGTAGTAAAACGACTACTAATATACCCTATGTTACTCGGAATGGTGTGAGGATTCTAATGATACCCCAAATATCTAAATCTGTTCAGCCGTTCAGAAGTTATTGTGGAATAAAGAAACTCACATACATACGTGAACCCTAAAAACATTAGGTACACTTCTTTTTTGGGCAGTCGTGTAAAAAAATGAAATGTGTTTTTTATTATAATTTCATTTTGTGCACGTTATTTTTGTTGCGTAAGGCTTCTTAAGAGGTAACTTATTTTAGATAAAAGGCAGAGTATCAAATACCTCTTTTTTCGTCCCACTGTGCGACGACTCATGTAAATCATAAACAACTAGATCAATGACCTTTATTCAATAGATTTCAGGCAATTTCCTTTTCGAATAATCAGGGGACGGCGTAAACAAGTGGAATATTCTCGAAAGTACTGCGTAGGTGGTAGGCACAGCGGTTGGTATATAAAAACGCCACGTGCCGGCGTGGGTGGATTCTAATCGAAGGACGAGAGAAGTGAACAAGCGATCAAGAGCAAAGAGGAAGCAAACCAAGAGAAGACATGGGTTATTGGATACTTGAAGTTTAGAATAAAGTCTCTTCAAGGGTCAGCAGGTGTTTTACTCCAAATCCTCGAACCCAGCACGAAACAAGAATATTATTTCTAAGGCCCAGTTGCTTCAACTAACTTTAACAGAAACTTAATTATTTGTGTACCTCTTCTTCTTCCCTTGATCACAGTTTTAAGTTTTCTATTGGCCCTGGTGTCATTTTGACCGTTCCCGATCTATTGTGACGTGACTAAAAGTGGTGTTCTTTGAGCTTTTCCTAATAAGAGTCAGCCCACTGTATTTAACCATAACTATTCAGTTAAAGTTGTCAAGCAACTGGGCCTTGGAAGACACTAGATAAGTTATTGTTATTCATTTACTATTCAGTTAAATACAAAGATTTAAATCGCTTTACGATCGACCACGAAGACGACGATGATTTGAATCTTTGAATACAAATTATGAAGTTCCTTTACAAATTCCAAATCAAAAGTTTGATGTCCGATAGCTGACTACAAAGAAGATTTTTAAAGCGAATTAATAATGTATGTACATATAAATTTCTCGTGCCAATTTTTGTTACCACACTCCTCCGAAACTACCTATTGTTATGAATTTTTTTGTGTATTTTCGGTAGATCTGCGAGTAGGTAGTAATATCTAAGTGCAAAAGAACGTTTGCCGGTCAGTTAGTAATGTATTAATAATAAATATTATAATGAAATAATGAATTTTTTTTTAATCTAGATTGAAGATAAACAGCAGAAAAACAGAGTTTGAAAAATATTTCATACCTAAACACTTGACAATATCTTGACAATGCTCAATCAACTCATCAGTAGGAGGCAGATAAAGCTGGTCATTCATCAACTGAAAGTATTGTGACAGATTTGCCAAGTCGAGTTGATTTCGTTCATCAGCAACCAACTTGTGTTTCTTCACACCCATTTTCTCTCTAGAAATAAGAAATACAATATTAATTTGATTAACCACAACTGTAGTATTTATTAATGTTCAATATTTAATTAAATAAATAATAAAACATTAAATGTTCAAATTGTAGGTCATATTCTAGCTGTCGTCCCATCAGATTATGAAAGTGAGTCAAATGAGTGCACAGATGGAAAATCTCTGCAAAGTATTTCAGATTCTTTGGTTGCTCAGATGTACTGTCAGGGTCAATATTGCATCCCTCTCTCCAGTTGCTCATTGCTGAAGATCGTGGTCCTGGGGTTGTAACCTCCCACAGACTAAAGTCTTCCACCGGGTCCTATCGGAGGCCACCCATGCAATTGTATAAAACTTGCATTTAGTGTCTCTTATTATTGCATATAGAAAATTGCAAACAAAATCTCTTGCATACACTCGGCCAGTCACACATACACATACACATGTATACATTCTGTAATATTACAGAGAATTATTTTGAACCTAATGCTAATCAATACATATAATAAATCTGCAGAGGTCGAATTTCTGTACAATGAAAAATATGCTAAAATCCGAGTCAGGGGGATGTAAAAAGTGGAATAGAAGCAACTTTGATTTTTTTAAATTTTTTGTTTCTCTGTTTGTCTGTTTATCTGTTTGTCTGTTTGTCTGTCTGTTTGTACGGGCTAATCTTTGAAACGGCTGGACTGATTCAAATGAAATTTTGTGTGGTGGTAGCTTATGTCTCTGGGCAATATATAGGATACTTTTGATCCCGGTAAATTAAAGAGTTCCCGTAGGATAATCAAAAAACTGTAATAAATTAAATAGCTTTGTATACAACAACTTATAAACTTATTTTAGTTGAATTTCTTGTGCTGATGCCTGATACCTTATGTTCCCGTTAAAACAAAATATTATAATATAGTAAAACTTAATAATCCCATCGAGTTCCCGCTGGAAAGTAAAACATTACAAAATCAGTGTTTAGCCGGGGTCTTTCACTGGATTTAAATGAAATTTTATGTACGTACTTTATATGCCCAGCCAACGTGTAAGATACCTTTCATCCTGAAAAATAAAGAGTTCCTGTGGGATAGTTAAAAAAACCAACGGCTACTTATCTGCATAGCATAACAATTTAAGGTAACCCGTGCGAAGCAGGGTTGCTACACAGCAGTGCACCAGAACGCTTATCTATTATCAGACCTAATTGAATTTCTTTTCAACCTTACAATAGCTGGGCGTTGGTTTCCTCTCAGAATAATCCCATCTAACCCAAGGCCTTTCACTCATTTGTCTTGGAAAAGAAATCTAAAAAAACTAACTGCACGGGGGTGGAGCTGCGGGCAACAGCTAGTACATCTTAGGTTGATAGTGTATTTACAGTAATATGTGGTGTGGTTACTTGAGTACCATTTTAGTCTTTATGGTATGTAGGCATTTTTGACCCTGACTGTACATCTAAGCCAGCATACATACATACATAATTTTAAGAAACACCTAAGCTCTTCGGTGACAATTGTTATAATTTAAAACTGTCACCTATTGGCTTAGGCGTTTCTTAAAGTGTTGGTGAGAACGAGCACCAATGTCCTAATAACCAAAGAGTGTTATTATGACCATTATAACATCCTTTTGGATGCTATGAATTATAATGGCTGTATAACTATACATATTATAATAATACTCAACACAAATAATTATAAATATAAATAATAAATATATTATAGGTTGGAGTTTTGTTATGTCACCTGAAGTGAAAGTAATCTCAATACGGTAGATAGAAAACTTTACTGGAAAACATTCATTTTTAGGGTTCCATACCAAAATGGTAAAAATGGTTATAGTGAGACTATCTCCGTCCGTCCGTCCGTCCGTCCGTCCGTCTGTCACACTCGATAATTTCAGTAACTATCGAAGCTATCGACTTGAAATTTGGAATAGTTTTAGGTAATAGTGACCCAACGTCATTACAATCATAAAATTTTGAAAATCATTTTTATTTTTATTTAAAAGAGACCCCCCTTAACTACTTTCTGTAAGTTACTAACTTGAAAGTTATTATTGTTTAAACATAACATAATTGCGGGTGCGTAAAACCTTTTGTTTTGTTCAAGCAATGATACCTCTAAAAGTTAGTAACTTACAGACAAAATGTTGGTTTTGTTGTATTGCTTAACTCAAAAGCTATCGATTTACTACGGGTCTTAGCGATCCCGTTTCTGCAAAATTTACCAATAACTTCAAGTTAAAATTTTTTTGGGCAATGTTTTTTTAGTTTCAGGCATTTTTGGCTGTATTATTTTAACGTTTTACATTATTATTAGGTATCTAGCCATGGAGATTGTTCTACCCAGTCGAATGAAACCATTTGAGAACATGTGAATCAACAGACTTTCAAGTTATTACGGATATTGTGTGCACTTACCCAAAAAAACGCATACAAAATTGAAATGGCTCTCACGGGGAGGGGGTGAGGGGGCGCCCCCCTTAATAGAAAATTTTTTGCTTGTAATGATCCATAGAACACTCCCTTAAATTATCGCTAGTTCGATCCCGGACACACACTGTATATATTAGCTACTCGTGCTGATTCACTGACTGACTGATTATCACCTCTCCTGAACAATTTTGTATGAAAAATTTTTTTTTCACGGATGGGGTCTTATAGAAGAAAAAAATTCATTTTGAGGAAAAATACGGAGAGAGCTGATGATTGAGGATTTAGAAGACGGGTGAAGAGCACAGCCAGGGTAGATAGATAGATAAAAAGGTCTATTTGATGGCTAGAAAAAAATTCAATATGGAGGAATTATTTTTTTTCGATAGAAAATGTAGGGGGATTATTGTCGGCCTATATAGGCGGGAAGACAGCACGCGGGCCACATGTGGCCCGCGCCTCCACGCACCCTACTAGTTATTAATATATATATAGCTACTCGTGCTGATTCACTGACTGACTGACTCACTGATTGATCACCTCTCCTGAACAATTTTGTATGAAAATTTTTTTTTTCACGGATGGGGTCATATAAAAGAAAAAAATTCATTCGGAGGAAAAATACGGAGAGAGCTGATGATTGAGGATTTCGAAGACGGGTGAAGAGCACGGGGAGGGTATTGAAGATAAGTGGGGGGTGCTCGACCAAATGTCATTTGAAACGTCAATTGGCAATAAGCTGGAAAATTTTTTAAAATGGCGGATTCAAAATGGCCGCCATTTGAATTTCCTCGGTATCTCGGAAAGTATAAATGATGGAAGAATGGTTTCTTGACAAGAAGTGATCAAGACCCGAAGGTCTATTTGATAGATAGAAAAAAAAATCCAATATGGCGTAAAAAAAATCCATAGAAAAATATATGGGGATTTTTGTAGGGATTTTTTATGGGCGGGAAGACAGCACGCGGGCCGTGGCCCGCGCCCCCACGCGCCCTACTAGTTACTATATATATATATATATATAGCTACTCGTGCTGATTCACTCACTCACTCACTGATTGATCACCACTCCTGAATATTTTTGTATGAAAAATTTTTTTTCAATTACCATTTCGTATAGAAGAGAAAAATTCATTCGGAGGAAAAATACGAAAAGAGCTGATGATTGAGGATTTCGAAGACGGGTGAAGAGCACGGGGAGGGTATTGAAGATAGAAGGGGGTGCTCGACTAAATGTCATTTGAAATGACATCCAATTGGCAGTTAGCTGAAAAAAAATTCAAAATGGCGGATTCAAAATGGCCGCCATTCGGATTTCGTCGATATCTCGGAAAGTATAAAAGATGGATGGACGGTTTCTTGACAAGAGTTGATCAGGACCCAAAGGTCTATTCGATGTATAGAAAAAAAAACCAATATGGCGGAAATTTTTTTTTACCATAGAAAATGTATGGCGGATGTTGAAGAGGCTGAAAGTTGGACGGCAAATAGGGGGAAAGACGGCACGCCACCACGCACCATACTATAAGCCCCGCACGTTGGTATTGCGACTGGCGGCCATCTTAGTGACGTAGTCGTCGTCGAACTGTCAGTACCGTTCGCATGTTCAGCCAGCGCTTACGTGTATTGAGTACCTCTGCCACATGTTTTTATAGCTTTTTATTTTCGTTATCCTGTTATATTTTTGTTGTAAAGTTTTGTTATTGTTATAATTCTTATTCTGTTAAAATGAGTAAGAAAGTTATTAACAGCCGTGCTCGTGAAATGATTATTAAAGTCGACAATTATTTTGTGACGGAGAAAGAGGACTCTAAGTTATTGATTCAAAATATAAACCGTGCACTAAAAATGCTTCGGACACTGCTGAGGACATGTTAATTTCAAACACCTCACACGAAAAGAAGATTAACCTTTTTGCTGTCTGTACTTTTTTGCGGCACATGACGTCACGCAGCTGTTATTGTGACAAGGTTCCATCGCAATATCAACGCGCGGGGCTTATAGTTAATATATATATAGCTACTCGTGCTGATTGGCCACTGACTGACTGACTCATTGATCACCTCTCCTGAGCAATTTTGTATGAAAAAAAAATTTTTTAAGGATAGGGTCGTGTAGAGGGGAAAAATTCATGAGGAAGAAAAATACGGAGAGAGCTGATGATTGAGGATTTCGGAGACGGGTGAAGAGCACAGCCAGAGTATTGGAGATAGGTGGGGGGTGCTCGACCAAATGTCATTTGAAACAGCATCCAATTGGCAGTGAGCTGAAAAAATTTTCAAAATGGCGGATTCAAAATGGCCGCCATACGAATTTCGTCGATATCTCGGAAAGTATAAAAGATGGAAAAGTGGTGTCTTGACAAGAACTGATCAGGACAAAAAGGTCTATTTGATGGCTAGAAAAAAAATCCAATATGGCGGAATTTTTTTTTTTTCATAGAAAATGTATGGCGAATTTTGAAGTGACTAAAAGTTGGTAGGCAATAGGAGGGTAGACAGCCCGCGGGCCACATGTGGCCCGCGCACCCACGCGCCCTACTAGTATATTATATAGCTGCTCGTGCTGATTTACTGCTGATTTACTGACTCATTGATCACCTTTCCTGAACAATTTTGTATGAAATTTTTTTTTTACTAATCTTTTCGTATAGAGGGGAAAAATTCATTAAGAACAAAAATATGGAGAGAGCTGATGATTGAGGATTTCGGAGACGGGTGAAGAGCACGGGGAGGGTATCGAAGATAGGTGGGGGGTGCTCGACCAAATGTCATTTGAAACGTCATCCAATTGGCAGTAAGCTGAAAAAAAATTCAAAATGGCGGCCAAACGAATTTCGCCAATATCTCGAAGAGTATAAAAGATGGAAGAACGGTTTCTTGGCAAGAGTTGATCAGGACAAAAAGGTCTATTTGATGGATAGAAAAAAAAACAAAATGGCGGAATTTATTTTTCCATATAAATGTATGAATATGTATATATAGCTGCTTGTGCTGATTCACTCACTCACTGATTGATCACCTCTCCTGAACAATTTTGTATGATTTTTTTTTTCTCAAAATGGCGGATTCAAGATGGCCGCCATACAAACTTCATCGGTGTCCATTATTCAAACAGCCCTTAACTATCTTATGACCGTGCTCCGAGGTAATTTTTTTAGCTCACTGCCAATCGGATTCCAATTCCAATTGGCGATGGAGATGAAGGTGATTCTTTTATAGGTGAGAAGACAGCCAATAATTTTTGAGCCACATGTGGCCCGCGGGCTCACAAATTGGCTCAAAAATTCTGTTCCGTGGCCGCGGAACAGAATTTTTTTCGACAGTTTGCTCAATGAATCAAAAACTATTGGGCATAAAAATAAATAAAAATCAGTTTTAGAATACACAAGTAATGCCCTTTCATATGATATTGAAAATTCGAAGTCCCGGTTTTCCCCCCTTTTTAAATAAAAATAAAAACATTTTTCAATATTTTATGAGTGCAATGGCGTTGGGTCACTATTATCTAAAACTTTCAAGGCGATAGCTTTGATAGTTACTAAAATAATCGAGTTTGACAGACGGAGGGCAGAGAAAGTCTCACCATAAGGGTTCCATTTTTACCAAATTGGTATGGAACCCTAAAATCAGAATACAATTTATAATATTCACCACAATGTGTTACTAAAGGTTACTAGAAATTGATTCGTTAGAAGAATGCAGTTGTGTATCCAACAAAAATGTAAATGGAGCCCATGTCTAGCAACTAATTAGTTAGTTTACTATTATATGCCAATAATAAAAAAAAATCAGATTTCATGGTTCGAAAACGAGCATATGGATCTACGAAACTTGATAAATTAAATAAAAGAAATTATTTCGACATTTTAAGGGACTCCTTATTTCATAGAAGGCAGTTTTCATAAACAAAAAAATTGCACCCTGTATATCAGGACATTACACAAATCGCAATCTAGCCCCAAAATAAGTGACAGCTTGTGTTATGGATACAGTACTAGATAACTGAAAGATACATAATAACATGCATAAATGTAATGTATTGAGTTTGAACTTTGATTCCAAGTGTCAATGGCGATTTTTCAAAAATATTTGCATGTTTTTTGTCAGTCCATAAGTCAGGTCAGCCAGTCAGTCAGTCAGTCAGTCACTCAATCAGTCAGCCAGTCAGGTCAGTCAGTCACACAGTCACACAATCAGTCAGTCAGTCCATCAGTCAGTCAATCAGTCAGTCAGTCAGTCAATCAGTCAGGTCAGTCAATCAGTCAGTTCAGTCAGTCGGTAGTCAGTCAGTCAGTCAGTCACTCAAGTCAGCCATTTAGTCAGTAAGTAAGTCAGTCAGTCAGTCAGCCAATAAGTCAGCCAGTCAGCCAGTCAGTCATTCAAGCAGTTAGTCAGTCAGTCAGTCAGTCAGTCAGTCAGTCAGTCAGTCAGTCAGTCAGTCAGTCAGTCAGTCAGTCGGTTAGTCAGTCAGTCAGGTCAGTCAGTCGGTCGTACATCAGTCAGTCAGCAAGTCCATCAGTCAGGTCAGTCAGTCAGTCAGTCAGTCAGTCAGTCAGTCAGTCAGTCAGTCAGTCAGTCAGTCAGTCAGTCAGTCAGTCAGTCAGTCAGTCAGTCAGTCAGTCAGTCAGTCAGTCAGTCACTCACTCAATCAGTCACTCAATCAGTCAGTCAGTCAGTCATTCAGTGAGTCAATCAGTCCATCAGTCAGTCAATCAGTCAGGTCAGTCAGTCAATCAGTCAGGTCAGTCAGTCAGTCAATCAGTCAGGTCAGTCAGTCAGTCAGTCAGTCACTCAGTCAGTCAGTCAGTCAGTCAGTCAGTCAGTCAGTCAGTCAGTCAGTCAGTCAGTCAGTCAGTCAGTCAGTCAGTCAGTCAGTCAGTCAGTCAGTCAGTCAGTCAGTCAGTTCAGTCAGTCGGTCGTACGTCAGTCAGTCAGCAAGTCCATCAGTCAGGTCAGTCAGTCAGTCAGTCAGTCAGTCAGTCAGTCAGTCAGTCAGGTAGTCAGTCAGTCACTCAATCAGTCAGTCAGTCAGTCAGTCGGCCAGTGAGTCAATCAGTCAGTCAGTCCATCAGTCAGTCAATCAGTCAGGTCAGTCAGTCAGTCCGTCACTCACTCACTCAATCAGTCAGTCAGTCACTCAATCAGTCAGTCAGACAGACAGTCAGTCAGTCTGTCTATCAGTCAGTCAGTCAGGCTGTCAGTCAGTCACTCACTCAGTTAGTAAGACAAACATTAGTCAGTCAGTCAGTCAGTAAGTCAGTCTGTCATTCAGTCAGCCAGCCAGTTGATCAGTCACTCAGTCAGCCAATTAGTTAGTCACTCAAGTCAGTCAGTAAGTCAGTCAGTCAGTCAGCCAGTAAGTCAGCCAGTCAACCAGTCAGTCAATCAGTTAATCAGTCAGTCAGTCAGTCAGTCAGTCAGTAAGTCAGTCAGCCAGTCAGTGAGTCAGTCAGCCATCCAGTCAGCCAGCCAGTCAGTCAGCCAGTCGATCAGTCACTCAGTCAGCCAATCAGTCAGTCACTCAAGTCAGCCAATTAGTCAGTAAGTAAGTCAGTCAGTCAATCAGTCAGTCAGCTAGTTAGTCAGCCAGTCAGCCAGTCAGTCAGTCGAAGTTAGTCAGACAGATAGTCAGTCAGTGATTCAGTGAGTCAGTTAGTCAGGCAGAAAATCAGCCAGCCAATTAGTCAGTCAGTCAGTATGGGTGTAGATAAAGTCTTGTATGCAACTGTTGACAATAAGGTATTAAACAAAATTAAATAAATAACTTATAGTTATAAATAATAGAATAGTTGAATAATAACTACAACATAAAATATGTGTAAGTTTTTGAGTTTGGATGTTTGTTTCTAAATCACACCACAGCTATTGTATTGATATGTTTGTACACAAAAAGCTAATATGACATAACTGAATTAGAATTCGTATTTTATTAAGTTGGTTAAAACATGAAGTCTAATGTGGTGTTATTGAGGATCTCACACTTTGCCATTCCTAACTGAGAGGTTTGAATCCTTGTTGTCTATTACCTAACACCTGATGTGTATAACATGATTACAACACTAGCATGCTGTTTTGATTTGTTACTACTTGATAGCGCAGCGCAACTGAGATCGCTCATCGCACAGCAGCCTTCAAAACTCGTAGCTATTGCACTACTGACTACCTGAAGGCGATCGCGAACTTTTATCATGCGCATTTCAATCTAGGTCGAAACTATTTATAACTATGGTAATGTATATGATTCCAGGCTCTGTCACGATGTAAAATGGCCTCCCGAAAGCATATTCTTAGACATAGATTTAAATCCTATACATGTTATTAAAACTACATATTACTATGCAAGTACGTACTCACGTTTGTTACAAAACCAGCTAGAGACCAAAAATACGCCCGTAAGGTTTATTTTATACTCCGTGCAAAATGTATTTCACTGTAGGTATTTGAACCAATGGCTCACAGTTCGAGAATTGCTAAATTGAAGTACTCTTTAGTAATTTAATACCCATGTTTGAACATATTAAAAAAGCCATTTCTTCGTCAACAAAAGAATACTGCACAATCCACCGTGGTTATGACTTTGACTTTACTCATAGCACATAGCACTATGAATCCATGAATCTATTAACCATAAATGATAAACCAAACAAACAGCAAACAATAAAGGTACGCCCGCACTGGGCGTAACTGCACTGCAGCGGAGCGACGCGACACTGCACTGCAAAATATTGTTTCTAAGTAAACATATTAAGGTACGCCCGCACTGGGCGTAACTGCACTGCAGCGGAACGACGCGATATTATTAAATGAAGTTCAGTATGTCGCACTAGAACTGCAGCGGCGCGACAGTTTTGTTCGCAGTTGGTCGGAATTCTTTAAACTTGATGGATGAAATTAACGACAAATTGCACGTCCGGCACGTTATAACTTGCATAAAATATAGGGTGACGCGTCGCAGTCGTGCTGCTAACTATAGCGCACCTAGCGGCAACGGAACTGCGCGTCGCGACATCGTGCGTCAGTTTTGCTTAGTTGCCCAACTTTGTAGCGCTGTGTTGCGCAGCGCGGTTCCGCTGCCGCAGAGTGCGAAATGTCTAATACGTTTACTTACAAACAATATTTTGCAGTGCAGTGTCGCGTCGCTCCGCTGCAGTGCAGTTACGCCCAGTGCGGGCGTACCTTTAGACATATCGCACTCCAATGCAGCGGAACCGCACTGCGCGACACAGCGCTACAAAGTTGGGCAACTAAGCAAAACTGACGCACGATGTCGCGACGCGCAGTTCCGTTGCCGCTAGGTATGCGCTATAGTTAGCAGCACGACTGCGACGCGTCACCCCATATTTCATGCAAGTTATAACGTGCCGGACGTGCAATTTGTCGTCAATTTCATCCATCACGTTTAAAGAATTCCGACCAACTATGAACAAAACTGTCGCGCCGCTGCAGTTCTAGTGCGACATACCGAACTGTATTTAATAATATCGCGTCGTTCCGCTGCAGTGCACTTACGCCCAGTGCGGGCGTACTTTAAAGGTACGCCCGCACTGGGCGTAACTGCACTGCAGCGGAGCGACGCGACACTGCACTGCAAAATATTGTTTCTAAGTAAACGTATTAGACATATCGCACTCCGCGTCAGCGGAACCGCGCTGCGCGACACAGCGCTACAAAGTTTGGCAACTAAGCAAAACTGACGCACGATGTCGCGACGCGCAGTTCCGTTGCCGCTAGGTGTGCTATAGTTAGCAGCACGACTGCGACGCGTCACCCCATATTTCATGCAAGTTATAACGTGCCGGACGTGCAATTTGTCGTCAATTTCATCCATCACGTTTAAAAAATTCCGACCAACTACGAACAAAACTGTCGCGCCGCTGCAGTTCTAGTGCGACATACCGAACTTCATTTAATAATATCGCGTCGTTCCGCTGCAGTGCAGTTACGCCCAGTGCGGGCGTACCTTTAGCTTGTATAACGTAAGGTAGGAGGACCATTTGTAAATAAATCAACACATCTCAGTATATTCGAAAGACGAACAATATTACTATAATACTCTATGAAGACGAAACAATAAAACTAAATTATATGAACTCAATTTTATACACAAAGTAGGTACATGAATGTAGGTACAGAATCTTTATTCTTTAGTGATCTCATAGATTAGTTCACACTACAGATCACTATTTTAGTTACTACCTACCATTAGTTACTACAATATATTATTATGCTCTGTGCGATTTGAACTACTTGACCCGAGTTACTCGAATGAAGTCGTAAACGAATCAAGTCGTGTCTCGAATGAACTCGGAACACTGGTCGCAGCGATGCAGCGATTAGTGTTCCAAGTTCATTCGAGTTCTTAAAAACTTGACTAGACCGTGTAGTCCCGTTGGCCCCCCTAACCTTGGCCCCCTTGGGGGGGCCAACGGGACTTGAATAAAATTATTAAAAAATAGTCCCGTTGGCCCCCCCAAGGGGGCATCGCTATTGGGGCCAACGGGACTTGAATAAAATTATTAAAAAATAGTCCCGTTGGCCCCCCCAAGGGGGCATCGCTAGGGGGGCCAACGGGACTTGAATTAAATTATTAAAAAATAGTCCCGTTGGCCCCCCTAGTGTCCTTTTTGGGGGGGACAGCGAGACTTGAATTAAATTATTAAAAACTAGTCCCGTTGTCTCCCCTAGCGAATCCACATCGTGGGAATAAGCTAAAAAATGAACAAATATGTGCTACTAACTACGGTAATTGAATATAACTAACTGACTAACTGTTACTAAAATTCCCGCTATCGCCATACTCTATCCCCGTTGATGAAATAATTTAAATTTAGCCAATAATTATCATCGCAGTAGTTTTACTTCTTTTATGGTATGGAGCCCTCGGTGCGCGAGTCCGACTCGCACTTGGCCGGTTTTTTTAATATAGTGTGATGATTAATGTGATATTTTTTCGGTGTTATGATTAATATGATATTTTTTTTGCTTTTCTAACTGTCAAATTATCATTATTATTATATGTAAGAGAATCTATTGATTGTTCATAAATGATGATTGCGTTTTGATAGGGCTTGTTTATTCTTATTTTGTATATTTTATATTACTTATTTTCTACTTATATTTTATATTATAGTGTTTTCACACACTTAGGAAATTATTCCTATAAATTTAAATATGCATCAAAATTTCACTCGCGGTGGGACTCGAACCCACGTCCCCCAGCTATCAACTTAATAATTACTTATTTTGTTGTGCTGATTTATTGTGATTGTTTTTTTTATTTGATTTTAAAATAAAAGTTTTAGTTTATTAGTTAAAAAAATTATGATCATAAATGATCGTTCAATTGAATTGTG
Source organism: Coenonympha glycerion (assembly GCA_963855885.1). Taxonomy (NCBI): domain Eukaryota; kingdom Metazoa; phylum Arthropoda; class Insecta; order Lepidoptera; family Nymphalidae; genus Coenonympha; species Coenonympha glycerion. Next base: position 7,527,080 of record OY979626.1, read on the forward strand.
ATTTTTATTTCATATATACTTTCTTGATTTTATGACCCAGAAATAATATTGTCAGATTTCTTGTTAGTGGCAACTACTGCGATGATAATTATTGGCTAAATTTAAATTATTTCATCAACGGGGATAGAGTATGGCGATAGCGGGAATTTTAGTAACAGTTAGTCAGTTAGTTATATTCAATTACCGTAGTTAGTAGCACATATTATTTGTTCATTTTTTAGCTTATTCCCACGATGTGGATTCGCTAGGGGAGACAACGGGACTAGTTTTTAATAATTTAATTCAAGTCCCGCTTTCCCCCCCAAAGAGGACACTAGGGGGGCCAACGGGACTATTTTTTAATAATTTAATTCAAGTCCCGTTTGCCCCCCTAGCGATGCCCCCTTGGGGGGGCTAACGGGACTATATTTTAATAATTTAATTCAAGTCCCGTTGGCCCCCCTAGCGATGCCCCCTTGGGGGGGCCAACGGGACTATTTTTTAATAATTTTATTCAAGTCCCGTTGGCCCCCCCAAGGGGGCCAAGGTTAGGGGGGCCAACGGGACTACATCGACTAGACTTGATTCGTTTACGACTTCATTCGAGTAACTCGGGTCAAGTAACTCAAATCGCACAGAGCATAATAAAGTAACTTATTAGTAACTAATCGTAGTAACTAATATAGTGATCTGTGAATTAATCTATGAGATCACTAAAGAATAAAGATTCTGTATCTACTATGCGTGCCAACTAAGAATAGGGCCGCGCTTGCTGCCAACTTCACACGATAACTGTCAAAATAGTACTGCCAGCAAAAAAAGTGCAAAACAGAAATTTCATATATTTTTTATTGTTCATATTATAGTATAGATTTTATTATTGTATAATCATTATATTCATTTAAAAATACTCTTGAATTTCATTAATGGATAATTTTGGATAAATTAATTCTACAGGTATGGAAACACTTTAAAAAATGAACAAATACATAATTAATGTTACTGGTCACCCTAATATGTCGCCATTTTGTGACGCTACTGAGAAGCTACCACTGTGCCGTTAGCTACGCTTTCGTGTATACGCGCGTGTGTCCTATATCTGTTGCCTACTGGACTTCCTTGTTATTGTTGGTTTTTTTGTTATTATTTTTGACTTTTATTTTCATATTTGTTAAATATGTGCTCTTGAGTGGACTTTCAACTCAAAATGAGTTCAAAGAGAGGTACGACGACGATGACGCTGTGTTAAGTGATGTAGTGGAAATATCCGATTAATAAAAACTGAAATAATATATTATGTATATTTCATTTCCTACTCATTTATAATTAATTTGGCGTGAAATGTATTAGAAATACCAAAAAAGCGTACATTAAACATTTAAACGGAATATAATTTGTTTACTGATTTTTTTGCACATCATACACTTTAGTAATGAAGTTTGCGCGTATTTCTGAACAAAATGGCGTCTTGATTCTCATTTGGCACGCATAGTACATTCATGTACCTACTTTGTGTATACATTTTTGCAAAATTGAGTTCATATAATTTAGTTTTATTGTTTCGTCTTCATAGAGTATTATAGTAATACTAGCAGAAACCCGCGGCTTCGCACGCGTAAATTTTAGTTTTAACTTAAAAAACATTAATTTAAACTTTAAAAAATTTAGTTCTCTACGGGAACCATCCATTTTCCGGAATAAAAAGTACCCTTTGTGTTAATGTACATGAAATCTATCTTCATTTCAACTTTAAACCAAAAATTTTCAGTAATTGTGGTGTGAACAAAAAAATCATGGATTTTCCCGAAAACGATGGATTTTCCCGAGAAAAATTAGTTGATTCTAAGATATAGTCTATCTCCATTCCAAATTTCAGCCCAATCGATTCAGTAGTTGCGGCGTGAATAATTTTTTGCGCGTGAATTTCGGTTTTTAACTAATCCCACGGGAACCTTGAATTTTTTCGGGATAAAATGTAGCTTATGAGTTAATCCAGGATATAATTTATCTCCATTTCAAATTTGAGCTAAATCGGTTCAGTAGTTGCGGCGTGAACGAATATTTTTCCCGCTTGGATTTCTGTTTTTCACTATGATCATACTCGTAGAAGTCATGAAATTTTCCGAGATGAAAAGTAGCCCACGTATTAATTCAGGATAAAATCTATCTTTTTTTCCAATTTCAGTCATATCAAGTAGTATTTTTACCGCGTGAATATCAGTGTTTCAGTTTTCCCGCGGACACCATAGATTTTACCGGGATGAAAAGTAGCTTTTGTATTAATCCAGGATATAATCTATCTCGATTCCAAATTACAGCCAAATCAGTTCAATAATTACGGCATGAAGGATTATTTTTCGTGGATTTCTGTTTTTCACTATTATCATAGAAACCACGGAATTTTCCTGGATGAAAAGTAAGCTTTGTAATAATCCGGGATAAAATCTATCTCATTTCCGATTTTCAGTCATATCAATTTTGTAATTACAGTGTAAAGTAGTATTTCTCGCGTGTGAACATCAATGTTTCAGATTTCCCGCGGAAACCATGGATTTTTCCGGGATGAAAAGTAGCCTTTATATTAATCCAGGATACAATCTATCTTTATTCCGAATTTCAGCCATATCAGTTCAGTAATTACGGCGTGAAGTAGTATTTTTCGCGTATGAATATCTGTTTTTCTTTTTTCCTACAAAAACCATGGATTTTTCCGGGATAAAAAGTAGCCTATTCATTAACCCAAGATATAATCTATCTCCGTTCCAAATTCCAGCCAAATCGGTTGTGCACTTGAGGCATGAAGATTTTTTTTCCGCGATAATTTCAGATTTTTACTAATCCCACGGGAACCATGAATTTTTTCGCAATGAAAAGTAGCCTTCGTATTAATCCAATATACAATATATCTTTATTCATAATTTCAGCCATATAAGTTCAGTAATTACGGCGGGAAGTAGTATTTTTCCCGCGTGAATATCTGTTTTTCCATTCTCCTGCAAAACCCATGGATTTTGCCGGGATAAAAAGTATCCTATTTATGAACCCAGGATATAATCTATCTCCATTCCAAATTTCATCCAAAGTGAGATTTTTTTCCGCGTGAATTTCGGTTTTTAACTTATCCCACGGGAACCATGATTTTTTTCGGGATAAAAAGTAGCCTATGTGGTAATCCAAGATATAATATACCTCCATTCCAAATTTTAGCCAAATCGGTACAGTAGTTGCGGCGTGAAGACGTATTTTAACTTGATAAAATCCAAACTTCCGACCCCCGTTTCACCCCCTTAGAGGGTGAATTTTGAAAAATCCTTTCTTAGTGCTCCCCTAGACCTCATAAGGTATCTGTGTGCCAAATTTGGAGTCTCTAGACCCAGCGGTTTGGGCTGTGCGTTGATATGTCAGTGAGTCAGTCAGTCAGTCAGTCAGTTTCTTCTTTTATATATATAGATTGTTCGTCTTTCGAATATACTGAGATGTGTTGATTTATTTACAAATGGTCCTCATACTTTACGTTATACAAGCTTATTGTTTGCTGTTTGTTTGGTTTATGGTTAATAGATTCATGGATTCATAGTGCTATGTGCTATGAGTAAAGTCAAAGTCATAACCACGGTGGATTGTGCAGTATTCTTTTGTTGACGAAGAAATGGCTTTTTTAATTGTATGTTCAAACATGGGTATTAAATTACTAAAGAGTACTTCAATTTAGCAATTCTCGAACTGTGAGCCATTGGTTCAAATACCTACAGTGAAATACATTTTGCACGGAGTATAAAATAAACCTTACGGGTGTAGTTTTGGTCTCTAGCTGGATTTGTATCAAAATCAAAAACTATGAGACATAAAAATAAATAAAAATCGGATTTAGAATACACAAGTAACGCCCTTTCATATGATACCCCACTCAATATTGTTATCTCATTTTGAAATTTCGACGACCCGGTTTTCCCCCTTTTATAAAAATAAAAAAGTTTTTCAATTATTTATAATTGCAGTGACGGCGCGCCGCAATTACCTACAACTATTCTAAATATCAGATCGATACCTATTATAGTTACTGAAATAATCGAGTGTGACAGACGGACGGCTTTTCTAAATTTACACCTCCACCTACGGGATATCTCTTGCCACTAGGTTGGAGTCTCCAAAAATGAAATGGATGTATAAAGGATATTTGAATTTGACTTTCCCCAATAAGTTATGGGCCATAACCATAATATTTATTTAAACAAAGTTTTGTATGTAGCAACTTATGATAAGAAAGTTAGCTCAAAGTGGATAAAATAGTTTCTTCTTTTCCTGCAACAGTTCTCTGACTGGATGACCCATAATTGTTGTTTTATGATATTTTATGTGAATTTGGTAAATCTTGGGATAAATTAATTAAACTTGAATTTTATTTTTACATAATAATATAATAATGCTTTTTTTTCAGCTTTATCGATAAGTTTACGAGTCACGGTTAAGATGCATCACTAAACTTTGACAGATATCAAATATTGAAGTTTATTCTTTGTTATTGAAATTTTAATCTTAATTCCATAAGAACAGAGTTCCTAAAAAAATCTTTAAAATACGAATCAGCTAGCGCCGGTGCGGGCAATAGCGGAACTTTAAGTATATTTGAAGTCAATTTTTGTAATATAAATTTTATATATGTATTAATAAGGTTGACTTTCATGGAAATATATTTTGAAAATCACGTCATATTTTTGAACAATCTTAAATGAAGGATTATAGTGTGCGTGATTTGTGAATATGTGAGTTTAGCGACGCTGGTTTCCTTAGAAAATCGTCATCATAGTAGGTCTATGTCAATATAAAGTAATTCCCTGGTCTGTGGTATATACCATGGACCTAAGAGATCATATAGAAATATATAAGATGTAATATATTTTAGATGGTATATAGTAAGTCTCTAGTTTGTGGTCTGCTAGTTTTGTGGTCTGTGATAGTAAGTAGTACCTAACCACAGAGTAACTTATCTATGAATAGAATCTTTCGGTTCCTGGTCTGTGGAATAGAACTCTATGGCACTCTATGGTGAATATATGGATTGAAACTTTAGGATTGAAGATGTAAAAAATTGCTAAAAGTAAATAATGTACACAATATTTTTTAGTGCAGATGTATAAATTTTTGTCGAAAACAATGGTATGAAAATTGAATCTTGGCAAAAATTAGAAGGAAACAGTATGGATGCTCAGGCATCCAAAGTACGGGATGCTGAAGTGGATAATTTGTACGGTCTTTACCTGAAAATTGAGAATGCATCATATCCACATACTATAAAACAAAAAAAAACAGTTATTAAGTATACGAAACTGCCGGACGACATTAACTCTAAAGGTAAGATATTGAAATTCTTTGTTTAATTGAATCAGTATTTTCTTGCCATTTGCTTAGTTATTATTGACATCAAATCAATTGGGTAGCTAAAAATATTTTAATTTTGTTAAGCCGCTTGTGTATGCATATATAATATGGTAATATCTGAAGTAATCCTTGTGCCTTTGCCTAAAGTTTCTGATACCTATGAGTTTTAGGTACAAATCCTATAGAAAAACAAGTGTTGGCACTTTTCGTGACTGAAACCTTTAATTTCTTGAGAATGAATATTAGCCCCATTAGATAGATATCAAAGGTTGCAGTCAATTGCATCCAGTTTCCTTTTTTTGGTCATTGTTAGGATAGATATCAAGAAAATTGATTGCCAATATTTGTTACATTACTAGCCTAAACACGACAATGTTGCAGTGATTTAAGAATGTTTATCACTCCTCAAACAAGATTCATTGTAATTCTGCATGTATTAACTTGTGGAAATGAAAAACCTAAATAATGAACCTGTTAGGCCCATTATTGCCACTTTTGAGTTGAAACTGGAGTAAATAAGGAGTTAAAGCCAAGTAAAATACACAGGATACTTATTATTCTAAAACAAATTTTAAAGTGTTAATGATTTGAGTTATCCCTTGAGTTGAAACTGGAGTTAATAAGGAGTTAAAGCCAAGTAAAATACACAGGATACTTATTATTCTAAAACAAATTTTAAAGTGTTAATGATTTGAGTTATCCCTTGAGTTGAAACTGGAGTTAATAAGGAGTTAAAGCCAAGTAAAATACACAGGATACTTATTATTCTAAAACAAATTTTAAAGTGTTAATGATTTGAGTTATCCCTTGAGTTGAAACTGGAGTTAATAAGGAGTTAAAGCCAAGTAAAATACACAGGATACTTATTATTCTAAAACAAATTTTAAAGTGTTAATGATTTGAGTTATCCCTTGAGTTGAAACTGGAGTTAATAAGGAGTTAAAGCCAAGTAAAATACACAGGATACTTATTATTCTAAAACAAATTTTAAAGTGTTAATGATTTGAGTTATCCCTTGAGTTGAAACTGGAGTAAATAAGGAGTTAAAGCCAAGTAAAATACACAGGATACTTATTATTCTAAAACAAATTTTAAAGTGTTAATGATTTGAGTTATCCCTTGAGTTGAAACTGGAGTTAATAAGGAGTTAAAGCCAAGTAAAATACACAGGATACTTATTATTCTAAAACAAATTTTAAAGTGTTAATGATTTGAGTTATCCCTTGAGTTGAAACTGGAGTTAATAAGGAGTTAAAGCCAAGTAAAATACACAGGATACTTATTATTCTAAAACAAATTTTAAAGTGTTAATGATTTGAGTTATCCCCTATAGGTACTAAATCTTATTTTCGGATTTTTTAATTACAAAGAAGAATAACCAAAGGTGGTATCACGTTTTCTCACAAACCAAAACCAAAATATTCTAGGAAAATGAAATAGTATTTCTAAGAACCATTGGCATTATCAATATTATGTTTTTAATTTTCGAAATTTAATTTTGCATACAATAAGTTACTTTCTTTTCAATGCACATTTCCTGTCCTACAGATGTTATTGAGAAGTTTAATTAGTTTATTTGCCTAAAACTTTTGAATCCCAATGTTAATTACTCAAATAATAATTGTAGGAGTTAGTGTCGAGACCGTAGTTGATAAAACATACAGATTGGATTTGATTCAGCTTGATATGGTGTTCCATATATCCATAGTCATTGTCCTTTATAGCCTTGAGTTGCAAATAAATTTAGTTTAACTGACAATTAAAAACTTTTTACATAATATTTAATATGATTTTAGGGTCATGGCCATCACAAGGTAGCACTTTAGAGCCAAGGTTCAGACGAATAATAACAATTGAGGAGCCAAAAGCCAGCACTTGCAGGTCTCTAAAATCAGATCTTGCCGTAACACCATCAGTAATGACGTCTGACATTTGTAAACGCAAGATTGTGACAATAGAGGAAGACGATGAATACACCTTTTATCCAAAATATTGTACGTATATTTATGAATATTATAAAGAATATTATGAAGACTAAAGTTTGTGTGTGTGTGTATGTTTGTTACTCTTTTACACCGCATCTACTGAAACGTTGTGGGTCTAATTTGAAATCAAGATTTTGAACATAACAATAATTTTAAGATATGTATAACCAGCATAGAAAACCCCATGCAAAATCTTGCATGGGTAACAGCTGTATTTTAGTTAACTACAGTTGCCAAGCAGGAAACTGTTTAAAATGTTACATTCTCACTTAAAAAAGTTTCTACATTTTTACACGACTACCCAAAAAAAGGAGTGTTTAAGGTTCATGTATGTAATGTATGTGATGTTTCTTTATTCCACCATAACTTCTGAAGGGCTGAACAGATTTGAACATATACAGGGTATCGTTGGAATCCTTAAATCCTTCTGAGTAACATAGGCTATATTTTTTTTTGGAAAAAATCAATATGGTGGATTTTCAAAAGTGGAAAACAAAATTTCTTCTACAACTATCACAATATGGGTATAAAAATGAATCTATTAGTGAGTAGTAACAGAAAATATATATATTTAATTTAAATCTTACATTTTCAATTAAAAGGTTTCTAAATTTTTATTGTTTATGATACTTAGGATGCCCTGCACAACAATGTCTCCCATACATTCGCAATACCATAGTCATTTGTAATTCGTGCAAATTTTGATCATGTTGTGGTGTTTTGCCGGTTCAAATCTGTGGTGTTTTGCCGGTTCAAATTTGCTCCTGGCCAAATCTGGTTCGGAAATACTTCTCTAAAACTAAATATAAATAAATTTTGATTTGCATATTTTTGCATCAAAAAGGACATGTTTTCTGCTTATTTGTTATGTAATAAAAACAACACTATCTCACGTCGCATAGTTTAGAAGCACAGTGTTATTGTCCAGCTAAAGAAAAATGCCAGTTAATAAAGAAAGTTAATTAGTAGTTATAAGTATTACGGAACTCAACCAAAGTTATCAAAATTGATATCATTTCGTTTTAAAGAAGTATTTTCGAACCAAATATGTCCAGGAGCATAGATAATATTACTATAAGAACCCGAATAACACCACTACATGATCGAAATATGCAAGAATTACAAATGATTTGGTATTTCGAATGTATGGAGACATTGTAGTTCATGGGACTCTTAATCATTCTTATGATACTGTCATGATTCTTAAGTTGATTTAAATATTTCCATAATTATGTTTAAATTTTTCAGCCCATCATATACATAAAAATATTAAAAATGTAATAAACAGAGCTGTTGACACAAAAGAAGACAAACCAATTTCGCAACAAAAAATTACAAGATTGACTTATAGTTCTAGAAGTATGTATTAGTGATAATTTTTTTTTCAAGCCATACCTACACTTAAGATTGCTACTACTAATTTGTCTGAATCTATGAGGAACTGCTGGATTGCAGATTTCTACTTATCTTCAGAGGATTGTGGGTTGAAATGTATGCATCTCTGATATTTAGCGTTCCATACCTCAAAAGAAAAATAACAGAACCCTTATAAATTCACTTTGTTGTCCTACTGTCTGTCTGTCACGACCCATTATTTAAATATCTATTAAAGGTATGGACATGAAATTTGGAATATTTGTAATCATATAAAGTTGAATTTTATAATTGCAATGACATTAAATTAAATAACAATAAATTACAAAATGAAATAACAATGTTGAGTCTATCATATAAAAGGAACTTAACTAACTTGTGTATTCTAAAACCGATTTTTATTAATTTTTTTGCCTAATAGTTTTTGATTTATTAGGCAAACTGTCGAAAAAAATACGATTTTTAGCCTATGGCCAAAATATCTCCCATTCTGAAATTCTTTGACATCTTAATTTCTTGCATTGCACAGGTTTAATATTTTGTAATGACTTTATTTAATTTTTAGGCGCCAAGGATGTGAAACCAAATAATAAGTCCATCAAAACAAATATTACAAAGGAGTTAAGTAACACTAAATCAGACAACAAGTATAAATTATCAATAAAAGATAATGAGGGCAAGGACTATACTACAAGTAAAAGTATACATGGTATTGATATTGGTTTGGTGTTGATGTATTTTTATATAGTTCACTGTGAAGGTCAAAGGTATCATATAATATAAACTTTTATTATTTTCAGAAACTTCGCGAAGCTCAAAAAATGTGTCGTCTAAAAATAGCAGTATAAATAAGAGACTCTCCTCAAGAGAAAATATTAAAGAAGTAACTGTTGCTAAAAATAAATTGAAAGATGAAAATTCAACTAAACTTCCCCCCAAGAAATTAACGAATAAAAGTTTGATTAAATCTTCAAATAAATTGCAACAAAATAATGCATGTCTGTTAAAAGATATTAAGGCAAAACACAAGCCTATCACTGTTATACATGTCCCGCTTGATGAGAAATTACCTAAGCGGGATGTGGCTACTGAAGTAACAGAAGACATGGTAGATGTCGCTCCAACAAAGTCACATAAAGTAGACTCATATGTCCAAGTCACAGATAATGTTGAAAAATATACAAATAGTGGTCTTGATGTATTGGTAAATAAAGTTTCGCAAGGAACAGAAGTATTTATAAATGAACTACAGCAAGAAATTCAGGAGTTGCCAAATAAAATGGAGATAGAAGCCAAAGTATTGGTAAATAAAAAGGATCAAGTCACTGAAGTAGATCAAGATTTTATTAAAATGAATGAGTATGGTGTTAATGACATTAATAAATCCTTTGATAGTCTTGATATACCAAATGTAAGTTTAATTAATAATATTAGTAAAAATGATCTGCCCAAAGAAGATATAGTCGATGTTATTAATAAGAACTCGCATGATGTGGACATCCCGATAGTTTCTAATAAAGATGAAACCGAGTTAAGGGAATCTCATCTTCACACAAGCTCTTCTTTTATCATAAGCAGAGCAACTTTAACATACACCACAAAGCAAAAAATAAACTTTCACGTTGTAGGCAATAATCAGATATTGCAAACTCGTGTACCATCTAGTCCCTTAGTGTATCCTATGAACGTGGTTTCGGTTTATAAAAATGAAATGAAAAATCAAGCATACCATGGAGATTATAAAAAAATAGATTATGAAAATGAAGAGGAAAACAATAAGTCAGATGACGGAGTTGAACACTCAGTCTGCTCAGCCTCTGTTGATTGTTCATTTGTCTTTGACCATGACAAATTAGTTAAACCTTCAGACCTAATTAGTACAATAAAAGTTAACACTAGTTTGTTGAACAGTGACTATATCTGTGAACAGTTCCAAAGAGAGCTTAACTTCATCGACTCTTTTTTTGAGTCTTTACAGTATTTAGAGAGCTGTTCCCTATCCGAAAAATGCATTGTCGAAAACGAAGTCGAAAATTGGATAAACAGCAGTGGAAATGAAATAAAGCCATTAGAATTTGGATCATTTTTATCCAAGTTTGAAAATGAAATTAATATGGACGATTCAACAACAATGGCATCCAAGAGTCTTTGTTTGGTGAGTATTGCATTTTTAAGTGTAAACAATTATGGAATTACCATCATTTGTTATCATTTCACAATACCATTCCAATGTAAGCTCCACACATTGTTACCTTATAATTGAAAAACATGCAAGCAATAATAATATAAGCAGTGATAGCTCAGTGGTTCTGGCCTTTGCCTCTCATAAGGATGTCGCGGTTTCGAATCCTGGGCACACACCTCTGACTTTTCCGAGTTATGTGCGTTTTTAGGAAACTAAATATCACTTGCTTAACGGTGACGGAAAACGTCGGGAGGAAACCTGCATGCCTAGGAGTTCACAAAAATGTTCTCGAAGGTGTGCGAAGCCCGCCAACCCGCACTTGGCCAGCGTGGTGGGCTATGCCCAAACCCCTCTCAGTCTGAGAGGAGACCCGTGACCAGCAGTGGGACATAAAAAGGGGTTGAGATGATGATGAATTGAAAAACAAATCATTCGTACTGTTAATTTTTGACTGAAATTATTTAGTTTTCAATTTATTTAATATACTTTCTTTTCTACCAGCTCAATTTACTCATCCGCGATGAGCAGAGACGAGCCAAAAATCTACTTTTTGTCCTGAAAATGCGAGAAGATGCTTTAAAAGATTTTACAAAATCACAAATTTTGTGGCTGGAAAATAAAAAGAAACAAGATAACACTGATATATCACAACTGAAGAAGAAACAACGCGGTGCATTGCTAAAATTGCAACATGAATGCGGTGAAATGCAACGTATGCGCAAAGCTCTGTTGACACTGTCCGAAAAGCGCAAGCTGGCACTCATGAAGACAAAAAAGAATATCGAAATTAAATTAAGAAACAGTGTGGATGTTGAACAAATTATTTTGGGTAAGAAGAAAGTGAAGCGAAGCATCTCGAGCGATCGTAACGTTGCCCCTCTTAAATGTTTCGAACTATCCAGCAGTGGATGTGAAGATAGCACCACGTCTCGTCAGAAGTCCACCGCATCCGTCCTATTGCAAAACCTTCCAAAGAGCATAGCCGAAAAGTGTGTCCAAACGAGTGAGGGCCCTCTGGAAATAGTCTCTGTGGAGCGCTCTACCGACACCGCTGACGAAAACTTTATCGTTGTGGACGGTGGCTACCTTAACATCCTTTTCCATAATTTGTCACCCCAAATATTTAGTAGTGAAAAACAGTATGAAGTGAACAAAGAGGCGCTAAATAACCTCGTGCACACGAGCAACATGCAACATTTCAACTGGAACAATGACTCCATCGAAGAACTTATGGACCAGATCAAAAATCACGAATTAGAGAGGCCCAATACGCCATCCACAGCCCGGAGCTTGGTGGAGGAATTTGACCAAATCTACAAAGGCTTGGCGGAGGAGAAATCAAACGAAGACGTTACTGATCACGTACGTTATAATGCTGTGATCGATGAAGTTTCTGGTGTTGCGGCTCACTTAAATAATGTTGAACCTAAAGAAGATAGTGATGTCCAGAAGTCAAGCTCGCTCGATAGTAGCGAAGGTGTCGTGAGTACGAACACAGACGAGTCCTGTATGTGTGAGCCATTGATGGAGTCAGTGGAGACTCAATCATCGCTGGGAACAGACAAAGTCAGCGTGAGCGTATCCGGGCCCCTACCCGTGCCAGCCGGAGCGGACGACGTCACAGCAGATGTGCCGTCTTGGCTGATGCAAAAAGTTTCGACATCATCTTCACTTGGTAAATATTTACTTCTATACATGTTACTTTATTAGCTTAGCATATATATAATACTCTCAGAGCCTCGTGGGAAGGCTTAGAGTCACTCAGCGGGCGATGGAGCGAGGGCGTGGTTCTGCTCAACAATACTCATTTACTTCATATTGGTTCCTGATAGCTCGAAATCTGGGAAACCGCAAAATTTTATCTTTCGATACCTATTTTTCATCATTCGAAAAAATTCCCACTCGAAATTTTCGAATTCGGAATTTTCGAGCAAAGTTTCTATTAAAACATGTACGAGTAGATGCATAAATATTAGGCCCGCAAAATGCATTGTCATAAACCTACAATGTGTAATTAGTCTAATCTTTGCGAAAAACTAAATAAAATTTGAATTTCGCGGGCTTCTCGAAAAACCTTGAGAGAGTCGCGGGAAGGCGCTGGATACAGGTAGCGCAGGACTGCGTGGGTTGGAAATCATTACAGGAGCCCTTTGTCCAGCAGTAGACGTGCGTCGGCTGAAACGAACGCTATTAATACTTTGTACCGTAAATATATTGGTGGTAGTAGTCTTCTTGCGGAGTTCAATCTGGTAGGTACCACCGCAGTGTCAATTATTCTACAGTGAAGCAGCGAGGCACTCTATGCTGCCGATAGATGGATGAGCGCATTGCAGCATATCAGGTGAAGATTTGCTTGTCTCATTCTTTCGTGTATAAAATATTATCATACCCACTAAATTGGAGGTGGTAAATAACCGCTCTTCTTCTTAGTCGTGCATTCTTGACCGAGTGGTCGTGGTTATAGTTTTTAAGATGTTCAATGACATGCCACTGCTGCTTTAGTTCTCCAGCGGCTCCTGTTGGCGGAATAACGAGTGCACTCAATAGTAGAGGAACTTGTAGCACTCCGGATTAGATCCATCCACCTCGTTGGGGATCGACCACTCGTGCCTTCCACTTGCACTCAAAGATTTGGAAAGACAGGAGAGTTACGAAAACGTTACTTACACAAGTTCGTCTCATGAGATGTCTAGTATTTCCAATCTTTTTGTATGCAGCTGAAACGTGGACTTTCTGATAGAAGAACTAACCGCTAACGGTTACTAATGGTGCGGTTCATCTTTGCTGGAATGGTGGTTACTTTAGCCGCAGCTAAAACTGGAGACACCGCTTAAATTCGAGCGCGCGCTTATTGCGCCTATATGCATTATCTTTTTATTCACGCGAATTCGTAAGTGTGCGTCCGACCACTTGTTTTAACACGTCAGCCCTACATGAGATATTTTTTTACAGCTGACAGCACTTCGTCTAGTAGTCCATTACCGAGTCCGAGCATGTCCTTACTATCCTCGCCAGTGAGTTATGAAGCTGAGGAGTTACGCAGACAACAGCTGGCGATAGAAAGAGAGGTAATTTTTTTAATTTGTGTTTTTTATACTTTTTCACTTGCGTCAATCACTACACACATGTATCGTGATTAACTCCGTGTTATGTAGTTATCCAGGGTTATATTCCAGGTCCAATGATAGACGCTAACTATGGTTTAAAAATTTATTTAACCCACTGTTTGGCGAATCTCGTCTGTAACCAATATTGATAACGTATTTATCATGTATGTAAAAACCTTTGCAAGAATGCGTCCCGGAAGGTCTAAGTTTAGTTTCAAAATTATTATGATTATATTATTTATTATGTGATTTTTAACTTACATTTGAAATAGGATGAGTTTCACCAAAATTGGTTAATTGGATAAACTTTTAACAGTTCTAGTTTATCATTCGTTTAAGCGCAACTATATTTCTTTCCTAGATAAAAGCTTTGGAACAGCAACAGAGTCAGTTGTTAGCAGTAAGAGAGATACCAGACAAGCCACCGCCTCCGTACACCCCGCCGTCAGAGCCCAAAGCGCCGAGATCGCCGGCGAAATTCACCGTCGATCAAACAGTGGAGGAAAAAGTGCTCACTTGCTTCTCAAATATCAACCACGACGAAGGCGACCACATGGATCCCTTCGACATGTTCGTGAAAGACTTCTGCCAGGACGCCATCGATCGACACAAACTTGAGACGGATCAGAAGTATTGGGACACGTGTAACTTCCCGCCATCCAAACCGGAGCCCAGTACGGACAAGCTGATCGCGAAGACCACCTCGGAGCTCAAAGAAGTTTTAACTTGTGTCCCACCAACCATTGTATCAGGTAATGCTCGTTTGTTATTTTTTCATTAAAAATTTTTTTATAGACTACAAGTTACTTCACTGCGATCTCACCAGATTGTAAGTGACGATGCAGCCGAATGTGTTATCGTACTAACTTGGAAGGAGTAATTAAGCCCTAACGGTTTCTACACAGCATCACGCCTGAACGCTTAATCGCTTGGCGGTGTGTCTTTGCTAGTAGGGTGGTAACAAGCCACGGCTGAAGCCTCCCATCTGACCAGACTTGAGCCTATCAATTTCAATCTTATAATTCGGAGCCGTTCCTTGGAAAACAGATATTAATACAGCCATAATAACAGACAGACGACAAAATGCTCCTGTAAAAGTTCAGATTTTATCCCGAAGTATACTGAACCCTAAAATTAAAAAATGAAGATTTTAATCAGAACTATACAACGTGTCGATTATTTGCCCTAAATCTGTGAAAGCCTAAAGTAGGGAACGATGTATAGATGCATGAAAAAATAATATCACAAGAAGTGTAGCTCATTATCCTGATGACTAAGATTTTCATGTTATTAGTAGCAGGGGTTTCGGGGGCGATAAATCGATCTAGCTATAGGATTCATTTTCGAAAATTTCGGTCACCCAGATATTTGAAAATAAAATAAAGTAATGGGGACTTCGTATCACGTAAATGTGTTTCTAGGATCAAGTTAAAAGGTTAGCTGCGGACATACTATACGAATTAACCCACACCTTATGTTGGATACCATATGGATAAAATATATTATACGAGTATGAGTGTCTGTGTGGTCTACGATTGAAACATTTAACTATCCGTTTGAATTATCTCGAATCAAATGACACCAGCCACTCAGCAAATTCCCTGCTAATCTTACAAGAATTTGCTGAGCTAAGTGATTAGTATACTCATTGTTATTGTAAGGTGATTCACTATAACAGTGCATAGTATAATAGTATACAGTCTGATTATATTGGGTGGTCTGGTTACTGTAATAATACTCAAACAAATTTCGTGAAATGTCCAGTTTTTAATTTACACACGTTTAGATGACACGACCATTCTCGCGACTCGCAATCAATTTTGGCACACCCTGCACCTAGAGTTACCAGACGTCCGCATAAATCCCTCATAGTTAGGCTTTTTGATTGCGTGTCAAACCAAAAAACAACGACAATTGGCCGAAGATACTTATATGGAAATAATAAAAAAAAGCTTGATCTATCTATCTACACTAATCTACACTTCTACACTTATATTATAAAGAGGAGGGATTTGATTGTTTGTTTGTCTATTCAATGAATAGGCTCCGAAACTACTTGACCGATTTAAAAAATTCTTTCACTGTTGCAAAGCTACACTATCTCCGGTAAACATTTGGTATATCAAATTTTCAAAAAGTTAGGGATCAATACTAAAGCTCCATGTGCACACAAAATCAGTTTTAACTTGAAAGTCTGTTGCTTCACATGTTCTCAAATAGTCTCATTCTACTAGGTACAATATTCTCCATCGCTTGATACCTAATAATAATGTAAAACGTTAAAATAACTCAACCAACAATGCCTTGAATTAAATAAAAATGCCCAAAAAAAAATTAAATCGTGATGTTATTGGTAAATTTTGCAGAAACGGCACCATATTATTTTGTAGTAAATCGATAGATTTTAAGTTTTGCAATACAACAATATCAATATTTTGTCTGTAGGTTGCTACAGACAAGATATTGTCCTTATTACCCAAATGTCCCGCAAAATGGGCTTGTCTGTCAGGCTATTAGGTTTGACGACCCGGCAACCCTACCTGCACCATGGTACACCTTAATTACAATATCCGATGTTTAACTTTCAGGCGTTGGAGCACGGCGGTCAGATCATATCGACGACATACTGTTTGCAGAGTGGAGGCGATGCGAGCCGGAGTGGACGTCGTTGCATGCAGACGAAGTTATTGTCAAAAATCAAGTATTCGAAAGTATTTTCCAGAAAATTCTCTCCGAGACCATTGATGAGTATAAGCGAACAGTCGTTGAGCCCAAGAAAACAAATATTTAAAGTTTTGTATTTTTAAATAGGTATTTTATTGAAATTATGTTGAATATTGCTGTGCGATTTATTTTATATAATTAAACTTATATATTACTTTTGGTGTACACTAATATTTTTTGTTAGATTGTATTCAAACTCATATTTAATAGTGCCAGCTATTTATTTTCATTGCGTTTAGCTATAATTGCGATAGGCAAAATTTAATCATGATTAATAATTTCGATATAAGTCGTTTCAAAACACAATCGGTCACCAATGAATGACTGCAATCCAAACACGATTACTTTATACTCCGACTTTTAATTCCGTGCAGTAAAATGACGTTTTTAATTACTGTTTGAATAATATTATGTGACTTTTTTATTTTATACATTAGGTCTCTTACCACTTAATTATTAGATGGAAGTTTAAAAAAAAGTGTGCTCAAGAACTCCACAATCTAGTACCTCCTTCACCTTTCTACCATAGAACCGCAAGACGCCGGGAGAAGTGGCATCCTTATGTGGTTGATGTCCAGCAAGCTCGAACGAAACGATTTTCTTCCACGTTTCTGATACGTACCGCTAAGGTGTGGAACACCCTTCCAGCTTCTGTGTTCCCAGCCAAGTACAACCTGGGTGCCTTCAAAAGAAGAGTGAATAGGCATTTTCTAGGCAAGCGCGCTCCATCCTAGACCTCATCATTTCTGTCTATCAGATATGATTGTAGTCAAGCGCAAGCCTATCTATAATAAAAAAAAAAAAAAGTTTTATGTCCATAACATTAAAACTATTGTTATTGTTAAAAAGAGTTTTGTATTGAAAATGGTCTCATAAATCTGAAGACAAGGTACTGGTAATATGTGTAATTTTTGGAAGTAAGCAACTATACTTTAATAATCTGCAAATTACTCTGATACATGATCTTTTTTGTACCAAGAACACACTTTTTACATTTGAACCGGTGCCCCAAAATTAACTTTATTCAACTGTCATTTGGTAAATTAAATAAACACAAAATAAAATTTAATGAAAGTATTTCACATAAACATTTAGCTTTGAAAGTCACTTCTCATCGTCAGGGAGCCGGGCCCACATCGACCTTCACCGAGCTGTTAACTTGATGAAACATTTTCTTTAAAATTTTATTAACAGGCTAATTTAAATTAATAAATGAAAAAAAAATCAACATTTCACCGATCTGTTAACTCGTCGTATGCACTGTAAAAGCATACTTGATGCTTCAAAGGATTTCTCCGCCAAAGACGGCTTCTAATTCAATTGGTGAAATTATCTCTTACCTAGTTGGTGTAATTTTCTAGGCAAGTGCGCTCCATACTAGACCTCATCATTTCTGTCCATCTGACATGATTATCTATATAAAAAACCTCTTTGTACCCGTTTGCCAGATATTTGGTTTGGTGGATATTTTGGTTGGTAAGAAATTAGTATTGAATGGAAGCAGGCGTTATTTTGCGGGAATCCATAAAATTAGTAAGACAGATTAATTTGTTTCGCTATTTGAAAAGATTCACAATATACAGGAACACTTCCCACACAAAACACCACAAACAATTTTCCAACACTTTCACGCATTTTCCAACACTTTTACGCACATGAAAAAAATGGTCTGGTTAGGATTTTGATAGGCAAGCTAATATAGGCGTGTTTATCTGTTTATAATCAAATTTTACACAAAATATGTTTCAACAAGTTAACAGCTCGGTGGAGAATGTTGTAGCTGGCTGGTCATCATCATGTTATTTTAAGTTATTTTGGTGAAATATTGGAGTATTAATATAGTAAACTACGAAACGTCATTTTACTGCATCGAATTAAAAGTTAGATTATACCAATGTAATCTTTGTTTTGTTTGCATTTTGCCCATCTCTGCTTTACTATGTAGTGTCAGTGATTCTTTCATACAGTGACTATAAGACCATAAGACTTTATTCCAGGGCATTAAAAAAAAAAGATTCTGACGAATTGAGAACCTCCTCCTTTTTTTGAAGTCGGTTAAAAATCGTGTTTGCGGAAGTTGGTTTTTATTACATGCTTCCTAAGAACGTTTCTTCTTTATCCCATAGTTTGGGACTACTCCATACTGTCCCAGTCAAAAACACTTTGTGTCGTATCTTATCAAAATTGGTTAAAGAAAAAATAAGAACATAATTTACGTATTATTCGTTTTACGTTTCTCTTGGGGGTAATTACTTGTGTATAAAAAAGGCATCATATAGGTCAGCTATATGTCACTTAATGTAGTGTTGCACACACAATAGGCCGTGTATAGAGGAAAAAAACAATGTTAGTAACATAATTTTCATTAGTCTCACAATGCTACGGACACATGACATTTATCACGGCTTTCAGTAGAAATTCGAACTAACATGCCATCACTAATAGTGTCATTATACGCAGAGGTGATAGGAACAAAAATGCACGTTAATTTCTAAATTATTTATTTAGCAATAGTAATAGAAATGAAAAATATCACATAGCTCTTACACTTTAACTGACTAAATTTTTCATAAATACATATAACTTAATACAGATTTTCAACGTAGAACTTGTATAATAATATCATAGCTTAACGTAAATTAATTTTAAATTAGGGAATATTACATTTTATACCTTAATTGTTTCTTTTTTTTAGCTGTTTATTTTTTGTAAAATTTTCAATACAGGATTATTAATTATTATTAAAGAAATATTCTTTCATATACTGTAGAATTACTCAAGTAATATGTTTTTAGGAGATAAACCATCTGGGCATTATTTAAATTTACATTTTTTTTTATTTTAACTGCTATAAAATGCAAGCTTTATGCCTTTATAATCGTGGCAAATACATATAATATAAATACATACACTGGATAGCAATTTCATAGAACTATCGATCACTTTGGCTGCGTCATATAACAAAACTCAATTAACAAAAAGTATTCCACAGCGTAATTACTATAAAAAAAATTGTGACGATGTAAACAAACGATAATGTGTTGTGGCTGTTTTAAAGAAACCTATGTTTTCTGGTTTTAAAATATATTTATTTCAATCCACGATGACGCGTCCCACTCTGTCTAACTCCATGCGAATCGAATGAACGCTATGAAACATAAGCGATTTTGTGTAAGAGTGGGGCGCGTCTTCGTGTAAGTACTCGTAGGCTAAACACACGTACGAGTAGAACTCTCCGGTTAAAGCCTATAATTATACATCACAACAGCTTCACAAGACTAGTCGGAAGATTGACCACAGCTTTCACAAATGCACCGAATCAGACTCTACTTACTCGTATATACGGAATTATATAAATTGCAGTTAGCTCTAACAATTCTTGATTCATTGGTCATTCATTGATTCTAGTTTATCTAGAGATCTACTAAAATTATGTACAAGTGTACTTAAAATGGGATTTTGTAATTTAGTTCTGACCTTTTATTACATTTTATGTCACAAGATAGTAATTAGTAATTGTAATAATTACAGATCCATAATACAATAATACACTCACCATTATGGAAATATGCCAAATGATAAGCTTAAGTTAAGATGTAAGTTACTGGCTAAACATTTTGTTCACTGGGATTTTTATCCAGTAATACTAACCTACGAATAAATCCAGTTGCATAACGGTAATTTTGTGGTCAAAAACTAATTTTGATTTTCATTGTTTTGCTTTATTGGGAAATTGCTAGTTGCATAAAGTTAATGTTGTGGTCAAAAACTAATTTTGATTGTCATTGTTCTCTTTCTTTTTTCGGAAATTGCCTGTTGCATATCGGCAACGTAGTGATTAAATACTTGTGATTTTTATTATACTTTCTTTTTTGGGAAATTGCCAGATGCCCTACTTATCATAAATAATAAAAAAAAATAATAAATTAGTCATGGCCAATGATAAATAATTATTATAAAAAAATAGGTGTCCTCGTAAAATCTAGCTTGCAATACATGTTACAGCGACTAGTTACTTCTGACCTGATTCTTAAGTCTCATTGCGACTGATTTACTTTTCACTTTATTAGGTTTGCTGATATTTGGCTTACAGGGTTAGATAACTAACAGATCAGGAAACAATTATCGTGTCAATCCGATATATAGCGTGCGAGTGAATTATGTTATTTACCTCTACGGCAGCTCCAGCTACGTTCGTTTTTTAAGATTGCTATTGCATCGCTTTAGGACGAAATTCGAAAAATGTATGCGTGAAGGTCACGTGAGGTAGCGATCATTTTAAAGTTTTTTTTTAATTTCGTTCCATTTCTAATGCCATAGCTAGAGGTGCAAGGTTATGTAATATTTCAACTATTTTAAGTGCAAGTACAGACGCAATGATACACTTATGGCGCTTATTTCTTAATCGTCAGCTTTAAGAATTGATTCAAGCGGATTTGGGCCTTTTCTCCTAGGATTAGATGGAACTTTCGTTGTCTCTGCTGAAAGGAATAAAAACAATCAGTTTATTATGTAAGAATAAAATAAAGGATGCTAGCGTAACTTTTTGCACATCATTTGAAATTCGAACTGAGGGTCAAGTACAGGTTTTTGTATGAATTTGGAGTCGTTCCTCCATATATTTACAGCCAGCGCCATCTATTGACAGTCGCTGACATGTGGCTGTAAATGTATGGCGGAATTCGACTCGTTTATGCGATGCGAGTCGACTCAAAATTCGTATAAAAACCTGTACTAGCCCCTCTGTGTACATCTTATCTAATTTAAACGAGCAAATCTTGTATCTCTTGCTGATCTCGGAAAAGGCTCTAACGATTTTGATGTAATTTTGAATTCGGAATAAAAAGAAATTATAAATTTGAAATAAAAAGAGTAATTTTGAAGACTGATAAAATGAATCACGCTTACTAGTCCTGCCTTGTGCTGCTTGGTTCACTTCTAAACACGCCATCCACTCTGTAATACTGATTTTGGCGTCGTGGTTAACATCACAGTATCGTGGCAATTTCCTTCCACATCTTCTAAGCGGTTCCACATTCGCTATCAACTGGTGGAAGGCCTTCCATTCTCTTCTCTCTAGAGCTTTGTTCTTGTCCTTATCTAGCATCACATAAGTCCACGTAGCTGCCTGCTCTTCCTTCGAAGCTCCCCATTTCACCATTTCCCTGCAGAGAAAATAGGCTACTTGACTCATACAAAACTCTATGACTATTGCTTATAGAATTTGACTTAGACATAAAGGTTAAAGATGTACATTGATTTATAAACTAAGGGTTTGGGGTCAGCGCTAAAAAGTGTCGGAACCGAATGGCTTACAAAACGCGAAAAGACATACAATCGCACTTCAGTCTCGTGGTTGAAAATTAGGCTCTATAGTAATAGTTTAAGACGTAAATTACAATGTTTTAGTTTGTTTATAAAAATATTTATGTACCCTCGTTTATATAGGTTTTCTCGTGCCACTTTTTCGTGAATTTTGTATTACACCTGTCGTCCATAGATTTATAAGCCTATGCTGTATAATCAATTGAAGTAAAATATTGATATTTATTTTATTTTATTCGAACCACTATGAGAAGACGTCACGTCACACAAAATGTAAACGTCTGTGACTGTTTAACAATCCACGATTTTTTTAATCTTCAAGAAAAGTTTATGCTTTCAACATACTTTGAGATTATTTAGGCTTATTTTTACTTAGTGAATGTCGTCAAGCACATAACTTCTAGACCAACATAGCGGATAACGTATTTGTCTGCTTTGGATAAGGTATATTAATGTTTATACTCTGTCCATTCGTTTATTTTCTTTTTGACACATGAGATTTGATGAGAGAGAGACCACTTTACGTTTGTTTCCTTCTGGTGGCTCGCTATTACTGTCTCATGCGTTAAAAATAAAATAAACGAATGTACTGAATATAGCAGTTATTTGGGTGTCAAAACATTTATATAATTTTATCATGTTATAGGATATATAATCATTTAAAATGTGTAAACTAGTTCATACACATGACCTGCAGCATCATTGTTAACCGACTTCCAAAAACATAAATACGCTTCTTATAATTCAAAAGCACTTGTTTGTTATTTTATGCATATATAAATTATGGTCTGATCTACTTTTTTATATGCTCAATACAATACTCGCCTCGACACTCGAGGGTATTCTTTCAAATAACCTTCTAAACAATAACTAAGTAATCGATATTTTTTATTAACTTTGTACTTGTAAATATATGGCACAACTTTGTATTAAGTATAATCCACAAGTCAGTTTTAAACTCAGACATAAATTGTGTAATGAATGCAATTAAATCATAATTAAGTAAATAGTTCAATATAATAAGTGTATTATTTATGTTTAGATTTAAATATTTGCATGAAAATAAAATTATCGTATTATAGACGTATTTGTAATCATAGGCCAAATAAAATAGAAGAATTAATCGTCATTGAATATTTGTGAAACTGTTAATAAATTGTAATATTTTCAATATTCAGATATTAATTTTTAGCCTTCATACTCCATATCTATCATTTTATGATTTCGACAAATTAAACTTTGCTACTTAATACTCATTGGATAAATTGACGTACCTTTAATTGATTTGTATTTGACTAGTATTAGTAGTAAAAGTAATATTAAGTATATTGTTTTTAACTAGAAAACTTTACAAAACTTGTTGTTAGTCAGTTAGGTGTAAATAGAAATAAGTTTGTCACTGACTGCTGCAATAGCCTCATGGTGCCTACAATTTTCTCAGTTGTAATAATGACGTTGCAATATGTCTTACGGCAGTAAGTGACTAACTAATCGTGCATACCCAGGCCCGGTTCCGTTGATCGAAGTAGTCATCTTTGAAATGAAGAAACTCAATAAATCTCTTAAGAAATGGCTCTTCATAGGCTCAGGACAACCTGGAAAGGTAGAAATGATTTTTAGTACCAAAATATTGTACATAAACAAACTGCATGATTTCATTAACTAGTTATTTCTAGTAAAAAGATGCAAAATGTTCGAAAGTCTGATTACAATACAATAAAGTTTATTCTGTATCACAAATCTCTAAACTATACTGAGTTCAATCTTGAAGTAGTCATAACTCATAAGTCTTTGTCAATGTTCAAAAGGATACGTAGGTACGTTGGGTACGATATACTCGTATGTAATTTTATTTTAACATAGAGATTTTACAGAATATGCACTATGACGTAGAAGTATTTTTATTTTTAATTAACAAGTTGTTTCCTATTTTGAAATATCGTGCATTTTTTACATAGTCGTATTTATTGTTCATTAGAAATTAGTCTGGTGTTTTTACGATTTGTAGTGCAGCATTCATACTGTACTGACTTCGATATTATGTTCCGACTGCTTATATGAATCAGTCATCACCCCCAAGCGGCAAAGGAGTCATGGGGTACGATGTCAAAGGGAAACCAAGGGGGATCTATTCCATCAACAAGCCGAAAAGTCCTGTTAAGTCCTGTCTGAAAAGGGCGCGTCTCTCATGACGGCAGTGGTAAAAGGTTGCCAATCGCCTCGCTCGCTCGCCTATCTCTGTCGGAGGCTGAGGCGCGAGGGGGTACAATGTTAAAGGGAGTGAGGGAGGCTGGAAATACTCGCTCTTCTTTGACATACCCCTGCGCTCTGCGACATCGCGTACCGTATATACTAAAAAAATAGTTTCTGAAGTTATTACTTTGTCAAACTTCATTACCAAATAGTCGTGAACAGTATGAATGCAGCATGCTGCGTTTCCACCATAAGGCTGCCAATGCACCGGAGCGAAGCCAGGCATCGGAAACGAGAAACAGAGAAATATTAACCAATAATATTGCTCCACTTAAGAGGAGTGGAGATTTTGTGCAATCCTATCGGTTATTATTTCTCCGTTCCTCGGCTCCGCTGCCTTGCTCCGCTCCGGTGGATTGGCAGCCTTCGAGGTAGGTATAAGAAATGTATCGAGGTATACTGTTGTGTTGTCGTACGTTGTTGTAGACGATTCTTGTATATACGGCAGCCCGAGGATGATTCATATTGTAGCGCATGTCGTAAGTTTAAGCTCAGATGCGATTAGCACTGCGATATAAAAATCCACAGTTGTGTAAACTTTTATATTACAACTTACAACCCTTTCATATAAAGAACTGTGATGGAATTATGAATTTCTCTCTCACACACTGTTTCAGAGCTTGTGAGTGAGATGTTCTGAATAAATTATGAATCACTTTTCTATTCTATGGGTTGCATGTATTGCATATTATTATGTATCAACTTTTTGTTGTTTAGTCATTAGAGTATAACGTTTTAGCAGTTTGTTTCATTTATTAGTTAAAAGCTTTTGCCCTTATATTATAGAAAGTAGTATAATTGTTGTTTGATATTACGAGTACATTATTTGGTATGTGTCAACTATTTACATTTATCTAAAATACAAGCATGTTTCTGATAAAACTCTAGTTTTAATTAGCCTTACCTATGAAAACGAAGCAACGCAAATCTGAAAGGATATACAAAGGGCTTGAAAAGAGAGTGTTGAGTTTTAATTTTAGGTAGATACCTCGCATGGGGCTGGCGTGTTGCGGTGCTGCATCACAGTCTGGTCTCTTATCCTTGACTGAGGAGCCTGGGATAGGCTTCCCAGTGTCCTGGTGAACGCACCAGCAGTAGCCCGTCGAGCGATAGCACTGGGCGCGAGCGTACCGGCCGTCGCCCATGCACTCTGGCACGTATAGCACTGAACTACCCGCTTTCTGTACAAAGGGATGCGGAACATGTTATTCTTTATTTTTTATCTAAATACCTTTTTACATCCCACTGCTGGGCACTCGTCTCTGGTCAGAATGAATAGACATTGACTATAGCCTACCATGTATGATGTAGGACAAGGGCCTTTGAGAGCATTATCGTAAATTCTCAATATTAACCAAAAAATAAACGCTCAGCAAGTTTTAAGTGCCCAAAGCGCGCCTTACTCAGAAAAGTCCGCGTATTTTGACTTGGGTTCAAACCTACGACCGGCATTTGTCTGAACCAATTGCAATGGGCTATGAATAGTTACGGGGCACGGGCTGACTACAGTTTTGGAAATGTCAAACTAAGGTGTTTTGTCAAACGTAGCCCGCCAAAATGATTATTTATTGTTACTTTGATTTTCGTGATTATCACTTTCATAATTTTAACTAAAAAAAATTTAAATTAGGCAGCTGTATTACCTTTAAAATATCCAGTCAAAGTCTCTAATTAGTTAATCAAAATAAACGTAAGCTATAATCTGGTCTAAATAAATTAAAAGATTGAATAAGTAAACAAAATAACCAAGTTAACACCTGTGTTTGTTCAGTGTGCTCTGGACCTGAATATTTGCATAATAATAAAATGTCATAAATGCAATAGCTTTAGATACGTTCAGATTTTTATGCTAGACCGAAAGTTAGTGATGACCAAAAGGTTCGGTTAATAGTGCCCTATAGTATAGCATAAAATATATAGAGAACAGTGAAGAAAGATAATAATATTTTATAATATTAGGCGCAATCGTTCATAACGCACTTTACATAAACCAAAAGATTAATAATAGAACACCACAATCGCAAGATTAATAAAATAATTAAGAAAAAATATAAAAATAACAACACACTGCAATTAAAAAACCATCGCTATGCGTCAGAGCTCAGCTACAGAAGTTAAAAGCTCTGGGCAGACAGCGGGCGAGCTGTTACGATCTGAGCAGTTGTCCCGCTGCCTGGCTAGTACTTTTACCATGTATAGACCAGTTAATTAACAAATAAAATACATTTAAGAATGAAGTTTGAGAGGACTATTTACTAGAGAGTTAGAGACATTCGCAGTCGCTACAGCTATAGAAAAAATAAATACTGCGCCATTTAGAAAATACAAACAACAACAATAATAAACTTTCTTCGAACATGCAAGCACAGATAAAGTAAGGAGATCAATATTTTCGTACCTGTTCATCTAATACAGCCTGACGATCCGTGAGACAGTCGTTAGCTTCGTCTTCTCGTGTTGCTGACCCTTCGGGAGCGAAGGAATTACGCATAATTCCGGGCAGCATTGCTGGAAAACATGTTCCTTTAGACATTATTTTACTATATCAAATAAAAATCTTGAACATATTCAATGCGCGCAAGTTGTTGTTATCGTTCGAACCAACAAACTTTTTGTTCTACAACTTTATGAAATTTTCTATTTTTGTATCCATACATTTTGATTTGGACATAATAGAGCAGCGTTACAGAGTAATGGACGTCCGTACATCTATGAAAAATGTTGAACAATTACACCTAAGAGATCTTACAAAGAGATTGGAGCGGGCTATGGCGTAGTCATAAGAAGGATTTGAAAACATTGAACTTTAAAGCATCATAGGCGCTTTGTTGTTAGTTTTACTTCTTAACATAACAACTTTGAATAGAATAATATAAGATTTCTATGTTTCATCGCTCATTACAACTTTGAGTAATTCGTCGTGATTGTACGTCTTGGGGCAAAGGTCTTCAATTGTACTGCAATTGAAAATCCGCCATACCCGTGATTGTATCATACTCATAATAAATAGGTCGTGTTTGATTACAGCATGCATCATTCGTCATCAAATATCTGAGGTTTAAAATATTACAAAAAGCTCATTGAGCCCCTATTAAAGAAAATAAACCAATGCGGTCTGAGCTGAGTCACGATTGTAGGAAAACGAAATTGTGAGTAATATGTCTGAGAATTTTTTTATCGTTTCAATTAGGTATAGCCACAGAAAGATACAATAAAACCGTTCGTCTGTGTTTATAGCATCCATTTCTGTGGAGTATCCATGTAAATACAGGGCACATATACCCTAGCAATTGTATGCAAGTATGTATGCATCTATGATTCTATGTTTATTCGGGTGGAATTTTGCAAATCAATTCTGAAGCAGGTCTAAATCGAACAGGGCTGTCCTCAATTTTATGGGTCTGCATCAGCGAAGACCATACGTAATAGAGAAGTGTGGAGAGGACTGGAGGAGGCCTTCGTCCAAAGGGCGTACTGAAAACTCTAAAATTGATTTAATATTGATAAAATTGATTTAATATGTAAAAATTAAAAATCTTAGAATAAGAAATATTAATTTGTAAATGTATCTTGTTTTTGTTCAGTAATAAAGGTTTTATTATTTTAGGGTCAACGGTTTGGGCAGGGCTTTTTGTAATTGATGTAAAATGGCCACTAATTAGCCAGTATCGGCTGTAATGACAGTCACTTATTACCCGAGCTCGGCTCCACCGGTGGTTCCTCTTCGTTGTAATCGGGCTCCGGCTCTGGACCGCTTTCGTCGTCTGCATTCAACGACATGAAGAAACGGAGAGAGACTATATATTATTATTATGTTTGCACATAATTTTGCATTCCTACTCATACTACTTGGAGGTATTGGAAAGATTAAGAAATCATAGCTTCAAGATTCTTTTATAATTTTATCATGGCCATTTCATTAGTTTATAGTTTAGTCAATAGCTATCTCCGTCATACCACGAATATAAAGTAAATGCCAGTAATTTCGGTCTAAGTTTGAATCTACACTAGACGCCTTTATTCACCTCCCAAAAGAATTTTCAAATCTTAAATGGCAATGTCCCTTGATGATAAGTTGCGATGTGTCTAAAGATGTAATCGTACTAGCTTGGAAGGGGTAACCCCTTTACCGGAAAGCTAAATGGTTTGACAGTGCGGGTTTGCCAGTAATATGGTGATCACCTGCGGCCGCAGACAAGAGATAATCTGAGACAATTTAGAAATTATAAAATTCTCACCTGGCCCGTGCCGAGATCACAGAATCAGAATTCTCGTTAAAAACGTCAGGGAGGTTGTTATTTTGCTTGTAGGTAACGTGGTGATCACCTGCGCCCGCACACAAGACTAAACCTGAGCCAATTTAGAAATTACAAAATTCTCATCTAGCCCATGCCGGGAGTTCAGAATCTGAATGCTCGTTAACAGCGTCAGTGAGGCAGTAGATCTGCCAATAGGTATTGTGGTGATCACCTGCGGCCGCAGACAAGACCAAACCTGAGCCAACTTAGAAATTATAAAATTCTCAACTGGCCCGTGCTAGGAATTGAAGCCGAGTCAACAGCGCCAGGAAGATTGTTTTTCTATACAAATACATTTCGTTCCTTTCATAAAGGTGCTTACAGTCCGGAGCTGGAGGCTCGGGGTTCGCCAACAGACACGCTGCCCACTCAGCTCGCGAAATTTCACCGTTCCCGTCGCCATCGCATCCACGGGTCCACGCACGTGCGCATCTCTTTGGCTTCACTACCTGGAATTTGGGCATTACGTAAATAAAAAATAACTTTAATTAATTTCAACCTACTTTATAAAAAGAGGTTCTTAGGTATCATACAAAAAAATTCGACTGCATATTTTTTGTATGATACCTTAAAACTTTCGACTTGATAA
Source organism: Coenonympha glycerion (assembly GCA_963855885.1). Classification (NCBI taxonomy): domain Eukaryota; kingdom Metazoa; phylum Arthropoda; class Insecta; order Lepidoptera; family Nymphalidae; genus Coenonympha; species Coenonympha glycerion. Next base: position 7,556,278 of record OY979626.1, read on the forward strand.
ACCGATTTTGAGATGGTGCTTCCCGTGAGAAAACCACTAAAGCTGTGCACTAAAAATCTTACACCCCCTTATTTGCAACGTAAAATAGCAGTGGAATAGTAATAACCTATTTGTCTTTGTTTGTCAACAGTAATTTGACATTTTGAGGAAAGAGATAAAACCTTTGATCAGGTATCCTGATCAAAGGATAAAACAGACAATAAGTATAGCACTGCTATTTCAATTTTCACCTTTATGAATAAGAGGGTTAGGTGTGCGTGACAAATGGACGAATAACTCAATATCACGCGAACCGATTTCGATAATTCTTTTTTGTTGGAAAGGAAATTTATGAGAGATTAAGTCGGTATTTTTGTTTATGTTTTGTATTATTAATACACTAATATTATGAAAACGAAACTTTAAGCGAGTGAGTGTGTGTGTATAACCGCCAAGATTGCAGAAAACCCAACATCACGTGAGCGGAGCCGCGGGCATAAGCTAGTAGAGTAGTAAAATGAATTCTCATACACAACACACACAGAACACAAACACAGGGAAATGCAACCCATGTTAGGGATCCACGAAAAGATTCCAAGCGTTCGGTGTCATGTGCAATGTACACTCTCGGCAGAGCATTCTCGGCAGACAACTTTTATGACTCGTAATTCGATACATGATAATCTAATATCAACATACCGAAGCAATGATAGCACAAACCTCTATGCAGACAGACTTGAGATACAAAACACAACGGGTTAAAATCTCTGACTTTTCTCATCCATTATGCGTTTGTGGAAACTATTTAGCTTAAATATCCCTTGCTTAGTTGCAAGGAAAACATCGATGAGCAAACCTGCAAGCCTGAAATTTCACCATAGTGCCCTCAAATATATGACAATTCACACTTGGGGAGCGTGAATGGCCAAAGTGTAGTATTGTATAAAATAATAAGTCATGAGCACAAAATTAGATAATATAACCGTTTTCCCCCCGAAGGGCAGAAAACGATTATTTAGGTTTCAGCCGGAGGTTGACCCACTTGTGAGATTACCCCCCCAAGTTTTGCGTAGTGGCAGTGTTACTTTCCTGTTCCTACCCTCAATTATTGTATATGTCATGACAGGTGACGTAGTCGCATCCGCCGCCGCCATTGCCGGTAAGCCAAACTCGAGTCAGTACCCTCACAAGCCGGCTAGGCCAGTAAATTTAGTGGGTCAACCTCCGGCTGAAACCTAAATAATCGTTTTCTGCCCTTCGGGGGGAAAACGGTTATATTTAGGTGTTCGAGCCTTCGGTTGACCCACTTGTGAGAGGTGTTTATATTCTGCCGGCGATGGCAAGGCGTACTGTTACAAATACTTAAAGGAGCATAGGGTAGCATAAAATAATAAATTAATTATCTGTATAGAATTATATCTATTTAATTTTCCATCTAAATCAACATGAAAACAGGTACAATATTAATTATTGTATTACTCTTAAAACAATCAGCAAGAGATTAGAAAACTAAGAAAATAATCAGATATTCTTTAAATCTTCATTCATAGAGGTGTAAACGATTCACTAAGACAAACAAAGTCTGGTTGAGGAGTTTTCCGAGGCATTTCTTTAAAATAATACTTCAGAAAAGTATCCTCACTCCTCCAATTTCCCCTAAGGAGGACGTCATCTAAGCTAAAGTTCCTATCGGACCAGATATGAGAATTTACTGCCGCTCTAAAGCTACCAGGCGAAGCCACAATATTTGCAGATTTAAATAAGCTACGCAGCCATCCCGAAATGACTGTGCGTGAAGCCGCCTTGACGATACCTCTAGTCGTAATGAACAACCTAGATGTTCTACTAGCTCGACGTGTTTTCGCTAATTCAATTAGCTTCTTTATCCAAAATGTAACATCTAATTGTTGTGTATTGTTTTGAACTAATTTCCAACCTGACTGTCTAAAGTTTACAGAGTCGGTTTTAGATCCGAACTTCGGCCAAAATATTATATGATCGTTATGGACTTCAAAGGAGTCAGAACCGATATCAAGTAGAGTTAAATCATATACTCTCCGTCCAGAAGTTAAAAGTAATAAAGCTGAAACGTGACGAGACACTTGGAATAAGCTGTCGTCCTTAAGAGTATAAGTATTCAAATAGTTAATCAACTGGCCAACCTCCCACGACAATGGTTTAGAAACCGGAGGATGACATGTGAAAATTGCTTTTAGAGTTTGTTTTACTAAAGGATGATTACTTAAATATTCACTTTTTTCTGGCTTTGCAAACGTGATAACTACCGATTTATGAAGGGCTATAGATCTTGCCGCTAGTTTGACTTGTTTATGGAGATAACAAATGTACTTAGCGATATCTCCCGGGGCTGGGTTGTCAACCTTGACGTAATTATCCTTGGCCCAATATCTCCACCGTGTCCAAGCTGGTTTGTATGTTTTTAATGTAGATTTACGCCAAGCCGATTCTAAAAGACTACGGTCCTCCGTCGCCCAGGACTCTAATAACCGGCCCCAGCCCGTATTTTCCAGACCTGCAAACACATGTCCTTTATTGCTGGGGGTGGCCTCCCAGTTCTCAGGTCGAGAAGGTTCTCCTGTAGATTGGGGATCGTGAACGGCCGACCCAGAGTTCTCTGAATCAGCTCCGCTTTCCAAAACGTTCTCTCCCATTTCGGGGCTACCAGGAGATATGTCCCCGTGCAGTGGGTGAGGTGTTTCAGGACTCGCGGTATTAACGCTGGAGGTGGGAACAGCCAGCCCATCTGAAAGTTCCACTCTCGGCTGAAGGCATCCACAAACAGACAATTCTGATCCCTGGCATCTTCGCTTACATATTTGGGTAGAATCGCTGACCTTGCACTGGCAAATAAGTCCACTTCTGGCGTCCCCATCACTTTGAAGATTATTTGAAGAACTCCTTGACTCAACGTCCATTCTGGTAGCTCTGTTGATCGGGAGAGACTGTCTGCGGTCCCATTGTACTTCCCGGGAATATACCTTGCTATCAAGCTTATCTGCAATTCGTTGGTCAGGTTTAGGATTTCTTGCGTAATGCGAAGGAGCGGCAGGGACTTGGTGCCCCCTTGTTTCATAATGTAAGCTACTACCGTTTTGTTGTCCGTTTGAATCATTACGGTTCGACCTTGTAACTGAGGTCCCTTCCTTCTGATAGATTCCAGCACGGCCCACAGCTCTTTTTGATTGCTGTGCCAGGCACGTTCTTGTCGATTCCAGCGACCGTTTAGGTTTTCGTTTTCTATCGTAGCACCCCATCCGGATCCCGCCGCGTCGGTCGTTATAAAGATAGACGCTGCTCGCAGATGGATTGGGGATGTCTGGGTGATATTTCTCAACCACCACTTCAGTTCCTCTAGGACTATTACAGGTATAGGAAATTTCTTTTGTTTTTGATTTTCTGGTAATTTGTTCGCCGCTATTTGTATTTGACGGCTGTGTAGTCTCCCCAATGGGACGACGAACGCTGCGAAATTCATGTTCCCGAGTAATACCTTTGCTAGCCACCATGTCCACCAACCGTTTTTGAGAAAAGTCTTTATGAGTGAGGTACATTTCGTGATGATTCTTTGAGGCAACTCCTTGGTATTTTCTTTGGTGTCCCAAATTATTCCGAGATATTCTACTCTCTGTGATGGGATAAGGCTGGATTTTTGATAATTTATGCACCAGCCCATGTCCAGTAGGTGTTCCTGAACATACTGACTGTGTTGAGACAAAATAATTGGATCGGAGTGAAGGAGAAGGAAATCGTCTAGATATACGACGACTCGAATCCCCTTTTCCCTGAAAAAGTTTGCAACCCAGTTAGTGACCTTCGCAAATATATATGGTGCTGTCGCTAGGCCGAAAGGCAGGCAGGTCATTTCGTATAGCACATTTTCAAAGTTGAAAACAAGAAACCGCCTATGCGGCTTAGCGATGGGAATGTGAAAGTAGGCTTGCGATAAGTCTATTTTAATCATGAAATCTAACTGTTTTAGGCACAGAGGAATTTTATAATGGTTTATTAAACGAAACTTAGGTGGCTGTAGGAAATTGTTAAGTAATCTAAGATTAAATATTGGTCTATTAGAGCCGTCAGTCTTTTTCCTTAGAAATAAAGGAGAAAGAAAACCTGATTCACTTGAACATCTTTCAATTGCCCTACAATGAAGCAATTTTTGTATTTCTTTGACCATTTCAGGCGAGGATTTTACTAAAACCCGATTGCAGTTTTCCGAATCAAACTTCCTTATAGGAGGCGAACGAACAAAAGGAATTTTGTACCCAGATAAAATCGAGATCACGGATTTCGGGGCGCCCAAAGACTCCCATACTTCAAGTCTGCTGCTCACCTGGCCTGCTTTGAAGTTACTATTCGCTTTAGAATTTAGATTTTCCCTCGAATCTAGGTCTTTTTGGTTTTCCAGATCCAGCGTTTCCAGATCTTTGTGAAGGCCGCTTCCTTGATTCGCCGGAACCTCGATAGTTTGGTCTGCTTTCACTAAATTTTGCTTTGTCCTTCTTTTCGTGATTCGCAGAATTTTTCTGTTGCCATTTTTGTTTGTAGTTCCGGGTTGTAAATTTTTTGCCAGGAAAAAACCGATTTATACCTCCTTGCTCTTTAACATAATCTGCCAACTGAGGTTCAGCGAACAGGTGTGTGCTGGAAGGTGGAATGTTCTGTAGATGCTCATTCAGTGTTTTGTTCGAGGGTTTATAAACAGATCTCCGGTGTTGTATAACTTCGGCCCTTTTCCCGCAGGTGTATTGTAAGAGAGAGTCTGAAGTGCGGCGAAAAGCGGAATCCGTTGCCAGGAAGTTCTTGCTTATATGAGATTTGACTTCCAATGATGCCGTGTTGTAAATATCCTGAAAATGTTTCCTCTGTTGGAGAAGACCGTGAGTAATTGCGCCGAGACAAGCATCCATTTTTTCTAATAAAGCAACTGTTTGCCAGTTAGGGGTCACTGTTGCCAAAGTACTATTTACCTTCAAACTACTGAAAACGGGTGTGGCCTGAAACTGTTTTTGAACATCAGAGTAACGAATATTTTGCCAGGAAGACTCGCCAAGCCTCTGGCAATGTATTCCCTGTTTGACTAAAGTCTCTTCTGCGCGTCCTATTTTACTTTCAGATTCTTTAGTATCAGGGGCAAAATCGAAAAAATTGTCTTCCTGGTTAATGGGATTGGCCTCGTGGGAAGCAGAAGGTTCTAGAATGTCTAGAGCTGGGGCAACCCAGTCCTCAACCTCGTCTTCTTCCTCCTCAGATATATTCGGACTATCAGATTCCGGTAGACTCACAGTTTTTTGCGTTAACAGATCAGTGTGTTGCTTGGAAATTGCTAAAAGTTGTTCTAAAATCCTATTCTGCTTCTCCATGTAGCTCTCAACACTTTTTGTGACTGGTTCTGGGCTGTGAGCTCTCTTTCTTGAATCTTGCGTCAAGGATTGCCTGGGAGATAAAACAGATCCAACTGAAGCGGATGACGACGCCACAGAAAATTCAGGACCCTCAGCTCGTTTTTTCAACATAAGTGAAGCTTCCCGACGCGGGAGTAAGAGCTTTTTTAGTGAGGAAAGGGTTTCCATGAAACCATTGTAAGCATCAGTGGGATGAATTTTTTTTCATTGTGGAAAACGGGGAGTAAATCAGGGCTCTCCCTAGTGGCGAATTAATTAGATCTTTTTTAATCGCTCTGTACTTCCGTTCACTGAGCGCGTCAGGGGAACCATAGGCCTGAGCCAAGCTGACTGTCGGTATAGCGAACCGTAGTCGGTTTTCGTCGTCTGAGGAGATTTTCTCTCCAAACAAATCCTGGTAAGTTACATTGTTGACCTCCCAGGACCTCCAGTCATCTGGGTAGAACTCATCTAGGATACCAATTATGCGTTTAAAAAACTCCTCTAGATCTGGAGGTGGCTCCCAGGCAGCGAGCTGGCCTAGTGTTGTGCGGTCCATGATCTGTAAAGATCGTAAATGCACTCGTTAGTAAAGGCTAACGGTCTCATATAATCGGCAACAAGCCGTTACAACAGCCGACATGTCGGCTGTAAAGCCGACCTGGGCCGCTAGGCGTCGGCGTCGCCTGAACAGCCGACTAGGCAGCCGACAGCAGGCAGCCGACAGTAGTCAGCCGACAGTCGGCAGTCGACAGTCGACAGTCGACACAACAGCCGACATGTCGGCTGTAAAGCCGACCTGGGCCGCTAGGCGTCGGCGTCGCCTGAACAGCCGACATGTCGGCTGTAAAGCCGACCTGGGCCGCTAGGCGTCGGCGTCGCCTGAACAGCCGACTAGGCAGCCGACAGCAGGCAGCCGACAGTAGGCAGCCGACGGTAGGCAACCGACAATAGTCAGCCGACAGTAAGCAGACGACATGTCGTCTATGCAATTTTGTTGCATACGGCGGTTATTGGGCCTTTAAGCGAGTCTGCCGTCCGGAGAGCGGGCATTCGCTAAAATGTTGATGATTGCTCATCCAACTTGGCCAATGAACCGCTGAAGTAAATTCACTTTTGCAAAAAGAAGAAGAAAAATTAATTCACACTTATATTCACCTTTTGATTATCACGATGAACAAAATTTAAGTTTTACTAAATTTTATATACTTAGTAATAACTATTTTAACACTGCTCACTTGACAAAACTTGAAGACGTACTGACTCGAGTTTGGCTTACCGGCAATGGCGGCGGCGGATGCGACTACGTCACCTGTCATGACATATACAATAATTGAGGGTAGGAACAGGAAAGTAACACTGCCACTACGCAAAACTTGGGGGGGTAATCTCACAAGTGGGTCAACCGAAGGCTCGAACACCTAAATAGCACCCACAGATTTTAAATTTTAATAGCACCGAATATATACCTAATATTACTAAATAATAGCAAGTTCATATCCTCTAGCTATGAATGAAAATGTAACGAAATTCATATAATCGGCCAAGTGCGAGTCGGACTCCCACACGAAGGGTTCAAGCCATTATCGGTTCAAGAGATACAGTCTGGTGACAGAAGGATGGAGGGCGAAGTCTCACTAATAGGGTCCCGTTTTTTTACCCTTTGGGTACGAATCCAAAAATAAGAATGCGCGGAAGTTATCAATCAAATCAAATGTCATCAATTTAGCGTATATTTTTATACATTTTTAGGGTTCCGTACCTCAAAGAAGAACCCTTATAAGATCACTTTGTTGTCCGTCTGTCTGTCTGTGTGTCACAACCCTTTATTTCAGTAACTATTAAAGATATCGACATGAAATTTGGAATAGGTGTAGACAATGATGGCTCGCCGTCAGCAATCATAAAAAATTGAAAATCTTTTTTATTTTTATTTACAAAGGGGGGTAAACCGGGTCGTCGGAATTTTCAAAATGAGGTAACAATATTGAGTGGTGTATCATAATATTATGAAATCCTCAATAGTTTTTGATTTATTGAGCAAACTGTCGAAAAAATACGGTCCCCCCCCCCCCCTATTCTCCGAAGTTCACCAATCGATTTTTTTTAATAATTATGATTAATAGGAATCAATGTATATTTTACGGGAAAATTAAAATGATCTTATAATGAATGTATCTATTATACTTTTTTTGGTATTATCAAATAACCTTATAAAACAAAGTTATCAATCAATCAATCAATCAATCATCATTTATTTGCATAAACATAGTACATTACAGGTTCCATGTTTAGTCAACAAATATATTGACATGCAAATGTTCATAGTAGGTTAAAGCTTATAAAAAAAATATATAAAAATGAAAATTAAAATGCATTTACAAAATTATCATACAAAAAGAAAAAAAGAAAAATTGGCAAATAATAATAAAATTACATACACTTAATTTTTCATAGAATAATACTCCTTAACAGAATAAAAACATTTGTCGACCAACCAGCTATATAGTTTTACTTTAAACTTGGCGTATGGTAAATCCTTTATTGATGCAGGCAACCCGTTATAAATCGATATCATCATATGGTAACAGCTTTTGGCCCTTAGGGCAGTTTTAACTGGTGGATAATATATTTTATTTGGATAGCGAGTATTGAAATTTGAAAAATTTCCACATATTTCAAAAAAGTCACTCTTGTACCTTTTAACAAAACACGCTACTTCAAATATATAAATACATGGCAGGGTTAGTAGTTTAAGTGATTTGAAAAGGGGCCTACATGATTCAATTGGTCCCTTATTACATATTGCTCGGATGCACTTTTTTTGAATCAAGAAGACTCTGTTAACTTCCGAGGCATTACCCCACAGCATTACCCCATATCTAATATTCGAAACTACATAGCCATGATATGCCGATAATGCAGTGTTTTTATCCGTTATTTTGGAAAGTCTTCTCAAGGCGAAAACAAATCTATTGATTTTTTTACATAAAACATCTACATGTGTACTCCAAGTCAAGAATTCATCCAAGTACATACCTAAGAATGTTATGATAGACACCTGTTCTATATTTTCGTTGCAACATGTCACAAAATTATTTATTGATGTCATTTTTTTATTTTTAAATGTTATGTATTTAGTTTTCTTTAAATTAAGACACAAATTATTGCTTATGAGCCAATCTTGTATGTTACTTAGAGCTGTGCTGATCTCCAGAGAGTTATCAACATTATTTGTGCATGGAATAATGATAGAAACGTCATCTGCAAACATAATACATTTATTTTTAGTGAAAGCAGGAAGGTCATTGATGTAGATCAAAAATAAGAGTGGGCCAAGAACGCTGCCCTGCGGTACTCCAAAAGAATTAACAAGTAAATCTGAAGTAAATTTTGTTAAAACCTTTTTGTTATTTAATTTGGACAATTCTACAAATTGTTTTCTATCATTTAGGTAACTTTGTAGCCACGCAAGGCAAGGTCCGCGTAATCCGTAATACTCACATTTTTTCAGTAATAAGTCATGTGAAACATAATCAAATGCCTTAGTCATGTCACAAAAAATAACACATGCAGTTAAGTTTGCGGTTCGGTAAAAAAGTGATTCTTAGGCTCGGTTTCCACCAAAGCAGAGCGGAGCGGAGTTGTATTTGACTAACTAATCAGAAATACGCCATTTTGACATCTCCGAAACTGAAGGGAGAGGAGATGTCTTAATGTGGAAATCTGATTGGTTACTCAAACACAGCTCCGCTCCGCTTTGGTGGCAACCAGGCCTTATTGTTTAACTTTTTTCTAATATAGTACGGAACTCTAACCAATTATCATTTTAAAATTGTTCCACTTCTATTCCATCTATCGTACCGCAATATGTCATATGGCTAGAGCGGCCTGTCACGAAATCATGACAAGCATTATCATAGTCAACAATATTGCCAAGCCATCTAGGATCTTTCCTTAAAAAGTTACAATTTTTATTAACAAAAAATAAATAATTAAACAGCTATTATTTCAGCATATACCTAAATATCAATTGGAATTAAGGAAGCATAGCGTAATAAGTACAATAGCTATATTTAATCGCCCTAACACATTGGTCTTTCGACAGCACACATTTCGAAATCGTAAATCCACTTTAGATGTGGCAATCCCATTTTAGCTATGAGTCTTCTGTTTATGGATCACCAAACAATAGGGTTCCTTGTTAACATCATCCGCTTCACGCTGGTATACGAAACAACTATCTGTTACAGCCTATGTAACTATGTATTCTATATCCTACTCCTACTTAATATTATAAACGCGGAAGTGAATACTTGTTACTCTTTCACGCAAAAACTATTAAACCGATTTAGATGAAATTTGGAATGGAGATAGATAACACCCTGGATTAACACATAGGCTACTTTCCATCTCGGAATATACATGGTTCTGAGGCATTTGTGATAAGCCAAAAACTTATAGGGAGGTTAAACTACAAACGGGCGTCCGTTAGTACGTCGTAGTTTAAACTCCCTATAAGCTGTTACAACATTCAAATTTAAAAAACAGTACATTTCTAGAATTACACTTAGTAGAATTACATTTAGTAGAATACGGTCTCTTAGATAATTCAAATTCAAATGTTATTTTTTATAGACTACATGGTCTCCACATGAACTCCTTCAAACATTCTTTTTTTTAAATAAAAATCCAAACTCCGAAGTAATGGGCAAATAAACAAGTTGTAATTTGGAATAAAACATGTATGAACATTGAAAAGAAGATAACTTTTTGTACTTACGTAAAATTAAATTCCGTAAAAACAATTTTCTAGTGCCAATGGTTCTCACAAAATACCGTTTTATTTACCTATAGTAAAATGGGTTTTGAATAGTGAGAAAAATTAATACAACTATTGGACATTCTTCTTCCAAAAATAACAGTAAAGAGCTAAATTACCTTCTTGATGAGTCGCCGCAGTCCTCTGTATTCTGATTTTTGTAGCGCCCCGCTCCGGTCCCTGTCCAACTCCCTAAATTTCCAATCGGCGACAACTCGGGGATCAGCGGCCGATCCCCGCTGATCCGATCTTGCGCGATCGAATTCGCCACTGAATATTTTTATTAAGTTTCCGTTGAATTGAGCACGGTCGACTCGCGTACAGCCTAGATCGAAATGCATAAATGAAAATCATACAAATGTAAGAAGTATATTAAAAGGATTTACTAAATTTATTTTTGTCCTCCACACTCTTACGAATACGTTGGTGAGTGCGACATGCAGCGTTGCGGAAGAATAGAACATAATAAAGAGTCGTGACACGCAGACAGACAGACAGACGACCAACAAAGTGATCTTAGAAGGTTTATTCTTATTCTTTTCCAATCATAATTTTAGGACCAAGTAATTTCTTCGCATTTTTGTTCTCATGGCAAAGTACGGACATAGGGTCTTTATAGACGTTAGAGTACATAATTAATGCTAATATTCGATGATTTTTCGTATAAATAAAATTTAATCTCATTCGTAATCTAATAGTTAGTGTTATTTTATGATCAGTGATTCTTTGTTGTTACCATCATGCCCATTATCCATACGATATAACAAACCAATCTGAGATTTTTTTGAGAGTATTGAAAACACAGACCAGGGAAATAACTTCATATTGATTGAAAACACGTGTGAGATATCTACTAATCAATAGGAAGTCGACTGATTAGGCAGCGCTTCAGTAAAATTTTATAAGTGAGATATAAAAAAATGGGAAATGCTTTCCAAAAAACCAACTTCAAATGCCACTACAAAGAGTGAAATAATTTTTATTTAAATTTTAGGTACCTACACCAATTCGAAGTCGGGCAACGTTTCATACAATCCCTAATTGTCCTTCTTACTTACTTGATGTGCGAAGAAATGACGAAGTTATAGACAATCGCCCGACTTCGAATTGGTGTAGGTACCTAAAATTTAAATAAAAATTATTTCACTCTTTGTAGTGGCATTTGAAGTTGGTTTTTTGGAAAGCATTTCCCATTTTTATTTCATACTTTTTAGTGGAAAACAATAAAATGCACAAGGCGTTGTAAAAATATCCAAATTGCTTGAGGTGTGTTCATAAAATCTGAAGAGATACCTCAAATTCACCAAGATCCCATCAACAGACCCTGACTTGATGACTTTAGTCATCAAATCAGTATCTATGCTAGCAAATGCACCAGTAACTATAAAAAATACCCAACTCGCTTTAAGTATACTAGCAAAATTTGAAGAGTTCCCTCGATTTCACCAAGATTCCATGATCAGATCCTGACCGGATGACCATAGGACAACTTGGAAAATATTACTCTTTCTAATAATACTCAAATAGTTTCATGTGTCCATATAAAATTTGAAGAGTTCCCTCGATTTCTCCAAGATCCCATCATCAGATACTGACCTGATTAAAATGGGACCATCTGGAAACAAAACCCTCTTAAACAAAAAAAGAATTTTTCCAATCGGTCCACGCGTCTTCGAGTAATCGGTGAACATACATAGATAAAAAAAAAAAAGATTCCGACGAATTGAGAACCTCCTCCTTTTTTTTGAAGTCGGTTAAAAATGGTCAATCACTTACTATATTCTAAAATACCGGGTATATAAAAAGAAAATATAACCTACGTGTTAACTATTATAGACATCGTAATATGATTTATTGAAGTGAACAACAACAACTTACTTTTTTTGTTGCGCTGACCACGCACTGACGATCTTCGCTTAGTCTGTGATTTACCTGTAACGAAATAAAGTGAGTCCGTTACTTATTTCTTAAGTGTTGCCCGCGGCTCCGCCCGCGTGAATTTCGGTGTTTCGCTAATCCCGTGGGAAAGATGGAATTTTCCGAGATATAGTAAAAACAAGTCTTCCATAACGTAGGTATATAATCTATCTATATATATAAAAGAATGAGGCATTTTGGTTTGTTCCACGGATTCCGCCTAAACTATAGGTCGAAGATATCTGAAATTTGGTGCCTAGGTAGATATTAGGTCATGAATTCGTACTAAGACGGGGATTCCAGAAATTCAAATTGTAAGGGGTAAAAATCGTACATTAAAGGGTTTTTTCCATACAAAAGTGATTTTTTTTCGTTGTTCCAGGAATTCCTGAGAAGCTAAAAGTCGTAGAGCTCTGAAATTTGGTGCCTAGGTACATATTAGGTCATGAATTCGTACTAAGACGGGGATTCCAGAAATTCAAATTGTAAGGGGTAAAAATTGTACATTAAAGGGATTTTCCCATACAAGTGATTTTTTTCGTTGTTCCAGGAATTCCCGAAAAACTAAAAGTCGTAGAGCTCTGTAATTTGGTGCCTAGGTAGATATTAGGTCATGAATTCGTACTAAGACGGGGATTCCAGAAATTCAAATCCTAAGGGGTAAAAATCGTACATTAAAGGGATTTTCCCATACAAAAGTGATTTTTTTTTCGTTGTTCCAGGAATTCCCGAAAAACTAAAAGTCGTAGAGATCTGACATTTGGTACCTAGGTCGATATAAGGTCATGAATTCGTACTAAGACGGGGATTCCAGAAATTCAAATCCTAAGGGGTAAAAATCGTACATTAAAGGGATTTTCCCATACAAAAGTGTTTTTTTTTTGGTTGTTCCAGGAATTCCCTAAAAACTAAAAGTCGTAGAGATCTGAAATTTGGTACCTAGGTAGATATTAGGTCATGAATTCGTACTATGACGGGGATTTCAGAAATTCAAATTTTAAGGGGTAAAAATCGTACATTTAAGGGATTTTCCCATACAAAAGTGATTATTTTTTTCGTTTTTCCAGGAATTCCCGAAGAACTAAAAGTAGTTCAGATCTGAAAATTGGTACCTAGGTTTTTATCAGGTTATAAACTCAATTCGTACTCAGTTTTTTCGGAGATTCTTGAAATCCAAATTTTGAAGTGGCCGCCATTTTGAACTTTTTTGTTACTGGGCCGATTGCTTTGAAAATCGGTATTTGAGTATCGCAGCAAACATAGAGAACGAATTTATGGTCAGAATTAAAAAAAGTGGCCGCCATTTTGAACTTTTTTGTTACTGGGCCGATTGCTCTGAAAATCGATATTTGAATATCGCAACAAGCATGGAGAAGAAATTTGTGGTCGAAATTTTAAAAAAGTGGCCGCCATTTTGAACTTTTTTGTTACAGGGCCGATTGCTTTGAAAATCGATATATGAGTATCGCAGCAAGCATAGAGAACGAACATATGGTCAGAATTAAATAAAGTGGCCGCCATTTTGAACTTTTTTGTTACTGGGCCGATTGCTCTGAAAATCGATATAATGAGTACCACAATAAGGATGGAGAAGGAATTTGTGGTCAAAATTAAAAAAAAGTGGCCGCCATTTTAAACTTTTTTGTTACTGGGCCGATTGCTCTGAAAATCGATATTTGAGTATCGCAACAAGCATGGAAAAGGAATTTGTGGTCAAAATTTGAAAAGTGGCCGCCATTTTGAACTTTTTAGTTAGTGGGCCGATTGCTTTGAAAATCGATATTTGAGTATCGCAGCAAGCATAGAGAAAGAATTTATGGTCAGAATTTTAAAAAATGGCCGCCATTTAGATCTTTTTTGTTACTGGGCCGATTGCTCTGAAAATCGATATGTGAGTATCGCGACAAGCATGGAGAAGGAATTTGTGGTCAAAATTAAAAAAAAGTGGCCGCCATTTTGAACTTTTTTGTTACTGGGCCGATTGCTTTGATAATCGATATATGAGTATCGCAGCAAGCATAGAGAACGAATTTATGGTCAGAATTAAAAAAAGTGGCCGCCATTTTGAATTTTTTTGTTACTGGGCCGATTGCTTTGAAAATCGATATTTGAGTATCGCAACAAGCATACAGAAAGAATTTATTGTCGGAATTTAAAAAAGTGGCCGCCATTTTGAACTTTTTTTTTTACTGGGCCGATTGCTTTGAAAATCGATATTTGAGTATCGCAACAAGCATAGAGAATGAATTTGTGGGTAAAATTTAGAAAAGTGGCCGCCATTTTGAACTTTTTTGTTACTAGGCCGATTGCTTTGAAAATCGATATATGAGTATCGCAGCAAGCAATTTATGGTCAGAATTAAATAAAGTGGCCGCCATTTTGAACTTTTTTGTCTCTGGGCCGATTGCTCTGAAAATCGGTATTTGAGTATTGCAACAAGCATGGAGAAGGAATTTGTCGGTAGATAAAATTTAGAAAAGTGGCCGCCATTTTGATCTTTTTTGTTACTGGGCCAATTGCTTTGAAAATCGATATTTGAGTATTGCAGCAAGAATAGAGAACGAATTTATGGTCAGAATTAAATAAAGTGGCCGCCATTTTGAACTTTTTTGTCTCTGGGCCGATTGCTCTGAAAATCGGTATTTGAGTATTGCAACAAGCATGGAGAAGGAATTTGTCGGTAGATAAAATTTAGAAAAGTGGCCGCCATTTTGATCTTTTTTGTTACTGGGCCAATTGCTTTGAAAATCGATATTTGAGTATTGCAGCAAGAATAGAGAACGAATTTATGGTCAGAATTAAAAAAAGTGGCCGCCATTTATTATGGACAGACGGGCAGACAGTGTAGTCTCAGTAATAAGGTTCCCGCCTTTTTCCCTATAGGTACGGTACCTTAATTGAACTACGAGTATATTAAACTTTTTGTAACAACCTCATATTTTCAAAACCGATAAGTGACTATAGCAGCAAGCACAAAGGAAGAATTTGTCGTCTTAATCCTATACCTTTAAACGAGCAATTCTTGTATATATATTTCTATATAATCTGGATCTCGGCAACGGCTTCAACGATTTTCATGAAATTTAGTATACAGGGGGTTTTGGGGGCGATAAATCGATCTAGCTAGGATTCATTTTTAGAAAATGTCGAATTTACCAAAAAAAAAAAAAAATATGACTTCTGCTGCCATCTATTAGCCAGTAGTTAAACTACCGAGCGAAGCACATCTGCTGCCATCTATTATACAGTAATTAAAATACCGAGCGAAGCTCGGTCAACCGGATATTATTATTAAAATAAATGGCACTTAAGACAGGAATTTTAGTAATTAAATGCCTGAGGATGTAAAGCAGAGGTTCAACGTGAGCGAAGCCGCGGGCGTCCGCTAGTATACATATAAAACTGTCGTGTTGTGTGTATACAGTGTTTGTAACCAAACTCCTCCGAAAAGGCTTGACTGATTTTTATGCAATTCGTCTATGCAAGTCTACATTCGGTTGGTTTGAGAATATAGGTAATAGAGGTCCGCGAGCGACGAACTATTATTATAAATCTATGGATTATACTATATTATTTTATTTTTTCTAAAACTTGTGTCCATGTAATCAATTCAATTTCTCAAATTATACTAACTATTTATTAATTGCAAGCCATAAGGCTGAATTTGGAAACACTAACACTATAAAATAAGATCTTATTGCAATTAACCCAAATTAGCAAATAAACACATTGATTGATTGATTAATTGAAAATGTATTTGTTTCCTAGCTTTGAAACATTTGACGTACCTACTTTAGATTTGAAACTACTCCCATAGGGAGTTATAAAATTTAAATCTCTTGGATTCGGAATCGGAAGTACACTATTTATCATACCCCTAAGTGAGTAATTATTTATATGGCAGATTAACGTTTGCCGGGTCAGCTAGTATAAAATGACAGTGACTCACTATATGCACGGCGACAGAGCAGATGTTTAAATCCTAACTAATTTAACTCGTACAGTCGGATGATCGTCGAGTCGGATCAATTGCACCATAAAGGATGGAATAATTTAAAAGAGCACACCCACTATTAATAATGGAATAAATCAACGTCATTTAAGATCAAGAAATGCATCAGTGGGTGATATATTTCTTGGTAGGAGACCGGAAGAACATTGTGTAACATTTACATGAACATACTAATGTTAGAGTTTGAGATCATTTACGTTATTGTCAGATTCTCGTGTCACGGAGTTTGTAACCAAACTCCTCTGAAATGGGTAGACCGATTTCTTTAGTCGACATTCGGTAGGTCTAAAATTTAATTAAAAATTATTAAAAATAGTATAATTGGTCAAGTGCGCGTCGGGCTAACGCGCTGAGGGTTCAGTACCATCAAGACCAATTCAAAACACCAAAAAACAATTAGAAAAAATGGGAAATGCTTTCCAAAAAACCAACTTCAAATGCCACTACAAAGAGTGAAATAATTTTTATTTAAATTTTAGGTACCTACACCAATTCGAAGTCGGGCAATGTTTCATACAATCCCTAATAGTCCTTCTTACTTACTTGATGTGCGAAGAAATGACGAAGTCATAGACAATCGCCCGACTTCGAATTGGTGTAGGTACCTAAAATTTAAATAAAAATTATTTCACTCTTTGTAGTGGCATTTGAAGTTGGTTTTTTGGAAAGCATTTCCCATTTTTATTTTATACTTTTTAGTGGAAAACAATAAAATGCACAAGGCGTTGTAAAATACCCAAATTGCTTGAGGTGTGTTCATAAAATCTGAAGAGATACCTCAAATTCACCAAGATCCCATCATCAGACCCTGACTTGATGACTTTAGTCATCAAATCAGTATCTGCTAGCAAATGCACCAGTAACTATAAAAAATACCCAACTCGCTTCAAGTATACTAGCAAAATTTGAAGAGTTCCCTCGATTTCACCAAGATCCCATCATCAGACCCTGACTTGATGACTTTAGTCATCAAATCAGTATCTGGTAGCATATGCGCCAGTAACTATAAAAAATACCCAACTCGCTTTAAGTATACTAGCAAAATTTGAAGAGTTCCCTCGATTTCACCAAGATCCCATGATCAGATCCTGACCTGATGACCATAGGACAACTTGGAAAATATTACTCTTTCTAATAATAATAAATAAATAAATAATCATTTATTCAGCTTTGAACACATTATAAAGATAAACACAGCTGTTATAGATAAATCTTATACAGAGCAAACAATTGTACAAACTATATAAATAAAATTTAATTTAACACTATTTAGAATGTGTTTTGCTGAAAAGGCTACTGCCTCAGCATGATGCTGCAGTGAATTACCAGCTGCAGCGCTGATTTTCAGACAGCACCCAAAGTGACGTCACGGTCTGCCTGGGAGACTTTAATATTACAGTTACGTCAAAAGTAGTATTTCAGTTAGGATACCTTGAATTATTTTGAAGGACCAAAAAAAGTTTAATGCCATCTTCCAGGAGTAAACCACGTATTTTAAATTTATGTTATATTATTGTCATGTATTTCACTTGCGGCTTTATCCCGCTGTCAGATTTTGCTCCTGCAAGTTCTGGGTCTATCATACATACATTGTACTAGATTTCTGTTCATCCAGCGTGTATGTTTTGACTATTTTTTTGAAAGCTATTATAGATGTCATCCTGCGAGCTGGTGGTGGCAGATCATTCCAGATCTTGCAGGCAGCAAACTCAAATAGTTTCATGTGTCCATACAAAATTTGAAGAGTTCCCTCGATTTCTCCAGGATCCCATCATCAGATCCTGACCTGATTAAAATGGGACCATCTGGAAACAGAACCCTCTTAAACAAAAAAAGATTTTTTCAAATCGGTCCACGCGTCTTCGAGTAATCGGTGAACATACATAGATAAAAAAAAAAAAAAATTCCGACGAATTGAGAACCTCCTCCTTTTTTTGTAGTCGGTTAAAAATCATGTTTGCTGTATGGGAGCCTTTTTATTTAAAAAAGTGACTTATTTTAAAGTAAATATTCGGTAAATATTTTAAACCTCCTCCCTGTCTACCCGTTGTCGTTATCAATATCGAGCAAAAACAAGCAAAAAAATCATGTTTGTTGTATCGGAGCCCTCTTAGATATTTATTTTATTCAATTTTTAGTATTTGTTGTAGCGGCATCATTTGTGAAAATTTCAAGTGCTATCATGGTTCAAGAGATACAGCCAGGTGACAGACGGTTGGACGGACGGACGGACAGCGAAGTCTCAATAGAGTCCAGTTTTTACCCTTCGGGAACGGAACCCTAATAAAACTTTTTAGTGTATGTGCTATACGTATAGACGTACTTGATGCAAGTATGGCAGTGTCCTGGCCGGGGGAGAGGGGACCATTCCAACCGGTCCAAATGGCAGTGATGTAGCATTAGTCAATATGAAAACCGGTAACGACCGAGCTCCCCGCGAATGCCTATGCTGTCTCCATATACTTTTAATTGTAGGATGGGTAAAATGTCTTAATCTATATCTATTATTCTGTTTTTCCTGTGTGACTATCAAATAAACATACCTAAAGTATTTGTACGTAATTACTAAATAAATACATACAGGTAGGTTTCAGTAACGATAAATTGAGTAAGTTAACTGAAATTTTGAATACCAGTAGACAGTAGGTTTGATTTGATTCATAATAATAAAATAATATTTTTTTTACCCGCTAGAAGATTTTATAAAAGCTTTTAAAATTTTCAATATAAAATTACTTCTCTGATCTGTGAAATTACGGGTAGGTTTGAGTGAGTGTATTTTCTAAGAATTTCAATCAAAATCAAATACTTAAGAATTTAACTGGAAGTTTACATGGAGAAGTGGCAAAAACTGAAGTGAATTAACTTATTTCTATTATACCTACTCTGCATGTTTAAACGATAAATCCTTGTTTCGATTAACCTAGGTAGGTATACCAGGTATACCTATATTTTATCTCTTAATAAATAAATGTTGATTTGCAAGTTAAGTAATCAAAAATAAGTTCCTAGGTGGATACGTATTTCTTGTAAAAACGCGATAATACAAAAGACCACACGGGTCCTAACTTTGAATGTAACGAATACAAAACGAAAAAAAAAGTCTAATGCCTTGTTTTTGTAAAAACAACAACACCGATTAGAGGGCGATGCAAAAAAGAGAACCCAATATCCTCGATCGGTCGATATTGTTCGTCCCAGACATCCCGGCGGCTAACTGTAGCGTGATATATAGCTAACGCGTGTTCTAACCCCACGGCCCACCGGACTCCATCTTAACGATGATGAAGATAAATATGCACATAATCGAATCTTTCCGTGGAGGAGGATGAAACATCGACACACGTGCTATTAAAATGCACTGGAGTGTCCTCAGCAACACTCCAAGATATCCTGTGCTACCTTGGAGGCCACTTCAGCCCAAGCCCAATCGCGGATAAGTCCAAGGAAGAAGGAAGAGAGAAAAGAACAGAGCCTTTATTAGGTAGATAAGCAGTAAGCACTCCTCTCACGTCTCGTCGTTATTTACTTACTGTCTCCCTTTACTCGTACTACTTTGTTCGTATACAAGCCTGATAAAAAAGTACATGGAGGAAAAGTTCAAAAATGCTGAAGCTAATGTAACTTTCAAAATGAATAACTACCAAAATCGAAATTCAATGAAAATCTTGCCTGGGCTCGAAACTTCTAAAAGTGCAATACCAAAATCATAAAGTGTACTTATTTTTTAACAACATCTATAGAAACTCTATAGGTGTAGTTCAGAGAGATAATGGTACCGAATCTAAATGTAGCATCTTGTTAACCAGTTCTAAGCAGACTGTATCACAAATTATTTATTATTGATAACTCGTATGATATGGGTTGTAGTTGTATTGTGGGCTTGTGGCTCGCTCGTTTGTTGTGGCTCCATGCAGGTAGATGACTTGGCTAAATATAAAACTTCAAAGCGGCAAGCTAACCCAACAAACCTATTAAACGATGTCTGAGATTTTTTTTTCATCTCATGGTGGAGTCTGGAGGCGCATTGCCTCCACAATCACGTGGACAAAAAACTGGGCTCCATTGTGTTAAGGCGTCGAGCTGTCTGACGGGAACGATCTTTTCTTAGAAAACCCGCTCTAACGCAGTCGCCCTCTCAGTTAATTTTAGTCAAGTGTGAAATATAAAGACCTTTTGGTTACGTCTCGAGATACAGTTACACTTCGATTTACACCATCCAAATGTATAGATAACAATGTAAGGATTTACGAATTTGGATGTTTGTTCAATCACACGGCAACTAGTTACTGCAGAACCGATTTGGCTGAAATTTAGAATGTAGATAGATTTAACCTGGACTAACACTACTTTTTCGGAATAACACATAAACTACTCCACATAAACTATTCCACAGGTACTCGTGGAATTAAGAAAAAACTACAGCTATATATTTCTACAGCAATCTTTCTGAAAAGAGGGTTGGGACTTTGGGAGAAAGAGCGGGGGCGATAACAAGCACAAGAACAGAACAACCATCAGTCTCGCAAGATTTTTAAAATAATTGGGAAAGTGCTAGTCGGCACGCATACTGAGGTTTCCGTACTATCAAGACCAATTCCAAGCAAAGCACCCACCAAATTCAAAAATCGCGTTTGTTGTATGGGATGGGAGCCCCCTTAAATAATTCATTTTATTTTAATTTAACTATTTTGTTTTTAAAGTGAATAGATATTTAACTATATATTCTGTGAATATTTAAAGTGTTGCCGTTATCGAGCAAAAATAAGCGAGTAAAACACGTTTCTTGTATGGGAGCCCGCTCAAATATTTATTTAATTCTATTTTTTATTATTTTTGTTGTGATAGCGGCTATAGAAATAAATCAGCTGTGAAAAAATTTCATGTCTAACGGTTTCAAAGATAAAGCCTGGTGACAGACGAACGGACGGACAGCGAAGTCTTTGTAATAGAGTCCCGTTTTTACCCTTTCGGTACGAAACCCTAAAAACAAATTTCACGCACGCATAGCCGCGGGCTTGAACTATGCAGTTGTTGATACATTACTGTAATTTCAGGTTTACGACGCGACGTTGCATTGCGATCGGTGTCGTATTGACATTAACGACACAGTCAAAAGCTTTTAAACCAATTATAATGGTATCGAGTATCGAGATCTACCGAACTGGTTAATTAAACTACCTGAAATTAATTGATTAATGAATGAATACTATCGGCCGTCTTATCTGAAGTTTGTTTTAAATATTGCAAAAGTGCCCCGAAATGAAGGCTGCATCTACACGAGCAGCTGTTGGTGTCCTCACTCTTACGTAACGTTGTGTGTGTGGGCAATAGAGTGCATCGCATGCGTTTATCATCAAAAACAACGCTTTTCCTACTTACTAAAAAAACAAAGCCACTAAATAAAAAAAAATTGATCTTAGGGTACCTAGATATTTGAAAAATGTTATTACTAACACAAATTACAATACATGAAAATTCACTGCAGTTTCCCATAAAAATTAAAAAATTGAAGCAATTCTTGGGAAAACTTTCTAAAGAGAAAAATTTGCCTAATCTTGTTTGTGTCTGTAGTCGAACTTGAAATAAAATACCCAAAATGCATAATATGCATAGATTTAAAATTAATTACTCGTATCTTTATAGTATCCCCTATCAAATAGTGATTAGTGCGCCCTATAAAAGTCCTTTAACAAAATACCTAAAGAGTAGCGTAAAAGCAATATTATTATTATAAAATCCACATTGTCATTTGTTATAATTGGTCGCTCACGCAACCGTCATATTATTACCTACATTGGACGTTGTAATGATATGGAAATAAATTAATTCTATCATCCTTGCCTACAACTGCAAACTTGGACAGATACAGGCACGCATTTTATACCGCCGAGATTAAGTCATTGACAAATACTTAATCATGTTGCTCGACAAAAGTGAGGATATGAAAATTGCTCCAAGAACCTATTCCAAGCTGTACACCGCGTCGGTTGAATCAACGAACACTGAATACCCATGTCGAATGTGATCAGAAAGCCATAGCAGTGTGAATCACAAATAGAAAGACTATATTTTTGTTACACGCGCGTGTAGGCACTTTTCAACGTCGTGATTTGGGCCTTATGCACAACCGGGTCAGTATAAGTGCTAATGTAATCAGAGTATAATTATTATTGCCCACATGAATACTGAACTGCCGTCTGGCGCCATGCACTAACACAACTAGTATAAAGTATTTATAAATTATAGTCACATAGACGTATCTACAACAAGTAATACATGAGGCAAAATACTGATGTAAACTAACACAGTACTGTACACTTCGACAATAAATATCTTCGTCCCATTTTCAAAGTTTTTCCCATTCCTAACTTACAGGGATTTATTAATAGTCAGTAAATCTTCGAATGTTTTGAATTCGTCTCTACGCTCACAACCCGAAGTCCTGTGGGCTATGACTCATCAATTTTAAGAAATAGAATAGGTAAATCATATGGCTTCGGCTGCAGGTTTCTAGGTACCTAAGTATTACGTTATATCGGTGGTCTGTCTTTCTCAAGCGCCTCCAAGTTGAGCATCTTAGAAGTCATTTTAGAAGTGTTTATACTTAATTCAGGTTTTGTACACTAACGTATTGCGATAAGGTATTATTAGGGTATTCTCTATACCCAAAGAAAGCTAAATTTAAAATAATTTTCAGGTTGCTACGGCCACGTTGCAGATATGACTCTAACTTTATGGACTCTTATCACCGATAAGAAACCCGAGGATATATGGGCATCCGAATGATTTATGTAATCCTTTTCCGTACAAATATACAATAGCGCCATCTGTCATAATTCTATAAGTGGCTGCTGAGCGAACTACATCATGGCTTTACAGCTGGTGACAAAAGAAACATTTTTGGCACCGGTCAGTTTAGCGGTGCCAAAAATGTTTCTTTTTTATCGACATTTCATCGCCATCGCCTCCGCCCTGTCCAGGACACACTTAACGGCGTAGAAGCCATATTAAACTCAAACTCAAACTCAAAATATCTTTATTTCACATAGGCCTAATATACAGGCGCTTGTATTTAAGCGATCTTTAGTGAAGTTTAGTTTAAAAACTATAAAGACAATTACTTTTAAATTTAAACATCATGTATTCTGGGTCTTTAATCTAAAATCGTTGAGAAGCAGAAACACGATTGGATAAAATTTTCTCGATAGAAATTTCTCCCAAATGTTGCTCCAAAATCTCATTTTTTTCGGAAACTACAATGGATGTAATTGTAATTTTTATTTTAATGTGTCGGTAATAATAAAATCTAAAAACGTTAAGAAACAGATTTTTGATAACTGGCTTAGTTTTTGAGTAATTAGGTAAAAGGTCGTTTTTCTGTTCTTCCGCGACGCTGCATGTCGCACTCATCAACGTATCCGTGAGAGTGATAAAGACAAAAATAAATTCAACAAATCCCCTTAGGTACTCTTATTAAATCTTTTCCAACTAGAAATAAACAAAAGCTACGGGAGATAAATGTGGAATTATGTTAGGTATATCTAGGTCGAGTCAAGTGTCACTAAGAAACATGAAATATTCTTAAATTATTTTAAGTGTAGAGCAAACTAAATAAATATCCAATTAAGTCGTCTATAAAGCCTGAGATATGTAATATTTTAAAATGTTTCACAGCAAGCCAGGACCCAGTATCTTTCGTATAATTGAATAATAGCTACCTGTCAAAAATGTTTTATTTCCTCGGCTGTAAGGTTAAATATAAACTAATTTAAATATATTATGTTAAAGTAAATCGAAATGGTTATCTTGGCGCGGCGGATACGTATGTTTGCAAAATAAATATTTGATAAACTTAATTCAACAAGTTTTCGAATTCGTGTAAGTAAGTTTTTCAATTCGCTCAAGTATGATAATTACAAAGTTGTAGCTGTCGTAAAGCTTTATTTCATTTCAACTGCAACACCAAAGTACGTACCTATGCAGTTATCAAACTTTGAGTATGATTATGACAAACCATGATATTCATAATTTTATAATAATATATATATTTTTTATATTCATTATTTTATAATACAGGCAATAAATGGACAATAATGTGTGTAAACTTGCATAAAACAATACTTCGATTATGAAACTTTGCTGGTTTTGACTGAATAAAAAATAAAGGTTGTGACAGACAAACACAACGGACGATGACGAATTGACAATAACAATTTTCTGAACTCAAGCCACTAAATGAATAATGCATAAATACTAGACATTCCAAGCCTCGTCATGTCCATTGATTCTGTGAATAATAAAAGGAGAAATTAAAGTAGTTTTAATATCTAACTAGGTACTTTAAAAGTAGACAGATAAAATGTAAAACAACCAATAACTGTACGGTGTACCTAATGTTCAAACCTACATAAAAATAATACTAATGTTTATGATCAAAAAGATAAATAGAAAAAATCTTGACGATTATGGTATAACGGAACATAAGATGTTAAAATTGTTAAAATATGTATTTTGTTATTCATCTTTTAGTATAGATACAGTTATTTTATTGTCATATTCATTGGGTAGACGGTCAATCGTTTAGATTTTAAGATAATCGTTAACAACTTTCTATAGTCGATATAATTCTAAGTAAGCCTAGGGCTAAGTTAGGATCCAACTGGTAAGACGTGCTAAGAAGAGTACCTAAACTATCTTGGTAGTTTAAGAGTGGTGATACGCTGATTCTATTAATTATTTATTATTATTGCCACGTATGCTGTATCACTGACGATGTGGAAAGTTGTACTGATTGGTTAGACTTTTCATATCTACAATTCATGCGAAAATATTTTTTTATTTTGAAATCTTTATCTACTTTATACTAATTTTACAAAGTTGAAGAGTTTGTTTGTTATTTTGAACGCGCTGATATCTGGAACTGTTCCGAATTAAAAAAAAATATTTTTGTGTTGGAGAGGCCATTTATCAAGATGGGGTATATAACGTTGTTATGTAGAGTACCTATATAACGTTATGCTATGACTATTCGTGGAGCATCGATAAATTTTGAAAAAAAAACAAGAATGTTTCCTATAGAAGAGTTGCGTGCGCTGCGTAACATTTTTTTAATTTATCAAATTTACGTATGTGAGAGACACCACCATTCATGTATAGCGAATAAGATACATGATTGCAACTTTATAATAGCTAGCATGAACTAGGATAATAATACACCAAATAATTAGTTAGTTGTTTCTTATTGCAGATACCGTTACTTTTCACAAATGTAAGTAATAAAAAGGATTAGCTTTATTAAGATGATGTCAAAAGCAGTTCTCTTTCGATAGCTGAATTTAAAAATAATATTTTTTAAAATATTGAGATTTCTTTAGCTATGTCTATAATATGAAAATCGACGATTACGCTGTGCTGACAAAATCGAGGGTCTGTTAGTTTGTTATAAAAATAAACTCAGGTAAAAATTGGCCTGGGTCAATTAGTTTAGCTTTAGACCTGCGGCGACTACATTTTGCACTTAATTCTATCGAAGAATTTTGATTAAGGGCAATTCTTTTTTTGGCAGGCAATCTAAAATGTCTTTTCAGTGATTGTTTTGTGGTTTTAGCTTTGCCGACCAGCCCGTTTTGGTTTTTGGTTTATTTTTGAAATTAAGTATGTAAGTTTAAAACATTTGACGTCTCTAAGTAAAAATTAGATCAACATTAATCTGCCCACTCTCAATCTCATCAATCTACTTTTACATGTAAAGTTTGTATCACCGAACACATCATACCCACTCAAGAGTCCCGTAAACTACGATGTCACCATTCATTCGAAATACGAAATCATTAGTAATTCGTGCATATTTCGTTCATCTTGTGGTGTTATTCGGGTTCATATAGTAATAATCTATGCTCCTGGCCATATTTGGTTCGGAAATACTAATGTAAAACGAAATATAAATCAATTTTGATCAAAATTGTTATAACTTCGGTCGAGTTCGAGACAGTAAGACTAACGAGTTGTCTCTAAACTAATCAACGGATAGACGAATGAACAGACGGTCGCACAGACTTGGCGAAACTATACGGGTTCCTTTTTTGCTATGGAACTCTAAGAATAAGAAAGTGTATGAATGATATGCTGCAGTAACATGATGATTGCATATTAATCCTATACTATTACCACTAAGAAACAAGACCAAAGTTCTAGAATAAAGTCATGGCTACATGTGACCATTATTCACCATGTCAAAAGAATGGGGGGAACGTCTCTACGATACGCTCACTCAATACTTATCTTTCGCGTTGGTAAAGTGCTGTGTTTTTAGAGTTTCTCTGTTTATATTACAGGTGTAAAACTTTCCAGCTGCCCGAACTCCAGGCATAGGTCTGTTTTTGTTTTGCGTGAAATAAATTACTAATGCTGTTATCGTACCACGGTATATGTATTGTGATTTTCTAAATATCTGAACCTATTCCTGAAAATCTAAGATGTTAGACGTAAACATCTGTTTTGTATCCTATCGGATAAACAAATAATATTTTATGTCTAAAGATCCAACGCAGATTTTTGGCGCCAGAGAACATGCAATATTAAATTAGGAGCCAGTCAGCCGGCAAGTGTAATGCATTTACTTAGATAAGTACCTTAAAAAAGATAATTAGGTGTGCGTCATGCAATGCAATGCAATGTGTCAATTTTTAGGGTTCCGTACCTCAAAGAAAAAAAGGAACCCTTATAAAATCACTTTGTTGTCCGTCTGTCTGTCTGTCTATCTGTCTGTGTGTCACGACCCTTTATTTCAGTAACTATTAAAGATATCGACATGAAATTTGGAATAGGTGTAAATAATGATGGATGATAAAAAATTGAAAATATTTTTTATTTGTGTTTACAAAGGGGGGTAACCGGGTCGTCGGAATTTCAAAATGCGATAACAATATTGAGTGGGGTATCATATGAAAGGGCGTTACTTGTGTATTCTAAAACTGATTTTTATTTATTTTTATGCCCGATAGTTCTTGATTTATTGAGCAAACTGTTGAAAAAAATACCGTTTCCGCTTATCTCCGAAGTTTACTAATCGAAAATTCTGAAATAATTAGGTATGATTAATAGGGATCAATGTATATTTTGCGGGAAAATTAAATCAACTCTGTATTTATTATACTTTTTTTGGTATTAGCAATTAACCTCGTACAACATAGTTAAGTTTACGGTTCGGTAAAAAAGTGATTTTTAGGCCCAATGTTCACCAAAGCAGAGCGGAGCGGAACTTTGTTTGAGTAACTAATCAGATTTCGTCATTTTGACATCTCCGCAACGGAGAGGTGATGCTAATAAATGACAAAATCTGATTAGTTACTCAAACACAGCTCCGCTCCGCTCCGCTTTGGTCGCACCTAACCAATTATTTACATTTTAGATTAAAATTTTTATTCAGAAGATCATTGTATATATTGTGTATTATAATGCTCGTAGGAAGTCTCTCAGTCTCTCATCCCTAGGAATGTTTACAAACGCTCTTCAGAACATTATTTACAATTTGTATTAAACTGAGCAGACGTTTCGAATCCGGGTAGGAAAGATTAGTTTCTATTAAAGTAGTGTTGATAAACTGTTCTCATCCACGTATACGAATAGATCGGGACTGGTAAAAATAACAGTTACTAATGACTTGAAAGAAACGCAGTTGGTTTGCATCTTCAGAAAAGTAAAACACGGCTCTACAACAAAAAGACTATTTGTTATTGCATAGATTGCCATTTTCCACATAGACGCCTTCCTTTAAAGAGGTGTAATTACTAATTTCAATAAAAATTCTACCATAATTTTATCGTTTCACATTGAAAATTAATACTACCTAATGATGAAATTTTCGTCTGAAAAATGTACCGTACCTAACCTTTTTAATTTACTAATTCAGTAATGTTATATACAAAGTTAATGAGCACTGACTATGAACATAACTCACCCGGCTTGGTGCAGTCAGGTCTGCCGTTCCTCACAGCGGTGTCGGGCAGCGGTTTGCCGTCGGGCGTGACGCACCAGCAGCCGGCGGCAGCGCCGGCGGCCGCACACTGCACGGCGGCGTACGTGCCGTCTGCTCTACACCGCGGCACGAACGCCGTGCGCCGGCCGCCCTGCGCGTTCAGCGCGTACCGCAGCACGGTCAGGCATGACGACTGACCTTCTGGCGAAGATAAGAATATTGGCGTCCAGAGTCCAGACCGATCTGCATGCCGGGACTCCACGAGGCCACGGCAATCAATTTCAGCATGCCGAGATTTTCCACAGACGTGGGACATGTTATTATAGTGCACAAATGTGTGCGCAAACAAAGGTGCGCTCTCTATTCCCTCTTTCTCAGAATCCGATGGGACGACATCTCCGACACAACCGGTGAGAGATCAGGCGCAGGACCGACGGTGCAAAGTGCCCTTCTTCGAGGCACGGGGTAGAATAACTTGAAACATTCCCAAACGTTGGGCTAGTTAGTACTAAGAATTTTCTGATAGATAAAAATGGGAAATGCTTTCCAAAAAACCAACTTCAAATGCCACTACAAAGAGTGAAATAATTTTTATTTAAATTTTAGGTACCTACACCAATTCGAAGTCGGGCAATGTTTCATACAATCCCTAATAGTCCTTCTTACTTACTTGATGTGCGAAGAAATGACGAAGTCATAGACAATCGCCCGACTTCGAATTGGTGTAGGTACCTAAAATTTAAATAAAAATTATTTCACTCTTTGTAGTGGCATTTGAAGTTGGTTTTTTGGAAAGCATTTCCCATTTTTATTTTATACTTTTTAGTAAAAACAATAAAATGCACAAGGCGTTGTAAAATACCCAAATTGCTTGAGGTGTGTTCATAAAATCTGAAGAGATACCTCAAATTCACCAAGATCCCATCATCAAACCCTGACTTGATGACTTTAGTCATCAAATCAGTATCTGCTAGCAAACGCACCAGTAACTATAAAAAGTACCCAACTCGCTTCAAGTATACTAGCAAAATTTGAAGAGTTCCCTCGATTTCACCAAGATCCCATCATCAGACCCTGACTTGATGACTTTAGTCATCAAATCAGTATCTGGTAGCATATGCACCAGTAACTATAAAAAATACCCAACTCGCTTTAAGTATACTAGCAAAATTTGAAGAGTTCCCTCGATTTCACCAAGATCCCATGATCAGATCCTGACCTGATGACCATAGGACAACTTGGAAAATATATATTACTCTTTCTAATAATACTCAAATAGTTTCATGTGTCCATACAAAATTTGAAGAGTTCCCTCGATTTCTCCAGGATCCCATCATCAGACCCTGACTTGATGACTTTAGTCATCAAATCAGTATCTGGTAGCATATGCACCAGTAACTATAAAAAATACCCAACTCGCTTTAAGTATACTAGCAAAATTTGAAGAGTTCCCTCGATTTCACCATGATCCCATAATCAGATCCTGACTTGATGACCATAGGACAACTTGGAAAATATTACTCTTTCTAATAATACTCAAATAGTTTCATGTGTCCATACAAAATTTGAAGAGTTCCCTCGATTTCTCCAGGATCCCATCATCAGATCCTGACCTGATTAAAATGGGACCATCTGGAAACAAAACCCTGTTAAACAAAAAAAGAATTTTTCAAATCGGTCCACGCGTCTTTGAGTAATCGGTGAACATACATAGATAAAAAAAAAAAAAAAAAGATTCCGACGAATTGAGAACCTCCTCCTTTTTTTGAAGTCGGTTAAAAATAGCACAATCCGGATACCGAACACAGGACCTCGTGTTCTGCAGGCGAACATGCTTACCACTAGACCAACTATGTGTATCAAACTAGCATTTGTTTGCGGCTCTGTACTCATGACATTCGGTTTTCACCAATCCCACGCGAACCATGGAGTCCAACCAAATCGGTTCAGTAATTGCGACTTAAACTAGAAATAAACACGCACAAACACCTAAACATACAAACTATCGCCTTTACTTCTTTCAACAAAGACTTAAAAACTCTCTAATCTCGCCTTATCAATGCTAGATGAGAAAATTTAAATGCTATAACTATGCTAGATACCAAGAAATCGATTCTTAATTGTTGGTGTGGTTGTAGAAAATATTCATCTATCGTAACCAATAGTAAATACATAGTTCGCGCATAATATGCAACAGTAATTGAATCTGCAGCCTTATTATCTTCACGTTACTTAACTGCAAAATAATATGTATAACCAATACTATAGATAGTTGTCTGTTACGAGTATATTATTGGACGCCTTTAGAAATATGATACACACATCAATGGTACACCCAAGAATTACGTAAACATGTAATAATTAACTAACTCGACGTATCACTATTGATTTATCACATTTTGATGAAGACCTTAGTTAGGTTTATAAGTTCTAAATCATACATCGGTGATAAAAGTACATGTTTGTCCTGATTTACTAATTCTACCTAACAACTGTGCAGCATAAACGTAAATGCTATCTCTTTGAAGTTAGTACGGTTGCATCTTAATCTTCATGGTCTATTAACTTCAGGCAGGAATGCAGGCAAGTACTAACTAGTGTAGTGAATAAACAAGTAAATGATTAATTAAAAAATTAAAAAAAAACATGAATGCTCTGTGGTATAACGACTTTTTCCAAAAAAATATAGCCTATGTTACTCGGAAGGATTCTATCGATACTACGGTATCGTTGATTGTATGCCCAAATCCCTTCACTCGTTCAGAAGGTATGGTGGAATAGAGAAATTCACATACATACAATACATACATAAATGAACCCTAAAAACATAAAACTCCTTTTTTGGGCAGTCGTGTTAAAAGAACTCACCCACACATGGTCCTCTGTGAGCTATAGCCACTGTTTCGCCAGTGCACTGTGCCTTCATGAGATGACATTTGGAGGGGTGCGTACGCCCGTCAGTACCACATACGGGTCTGTTAGCATTGCCTGTGTTCGCTTCACAGGCTGCAACTCTGTGGAAGCACGCCACGCTGCTTTGTGTGCTAGTCTGCCAACAATGTAAAACAAACATTATTAAATTACTCAAACTTCAATACAAAGCTCCGTGTCTTTGGGAGGTTCACTAGTTCAGAGCCGAAGAGGCCATGTTAAGGAATGTGGAGATGTTATGTAGATGCAAAACCAATGTGTATCCCCTAATTTTTTAACCGACTTCAAAAAAAGAAAGAGGTTCTGTATTCGACCCGTTAACCGACTTCAAAAAAAGAAGGAGGTTCTGTATTCGACCCGTATGTATGTATGTATGTATGTATGTATGTATGTATGTTTGTCCGCGATTATTTCACGTTTGGCTGAACCGATTTTGATGCGGTTTTCAGGAAAGTATTTGTTACATTCTGGAGAAGGTTTTAGTATATTAACCGACTTTAAAAAAGCGAGGGGTTCTCGTTTTGGGCCCTATGTTTGTGTTTAAGTTTGTCTACGATTATATCGCGTTTGGCAAAACCGATTTTGACGATTCTTTTTTTGTTGAGTAGGCCATACATCAGAGGTAGTCTGATTTTAATTTGGTCAAGATTTGATTAATATCATTGGAGATGGAGAACGGAACTCCTTAACGGTGAATAGTATAGACACAAATTTTTGTAAATGGATTTAACTTTATAGCATGTTCTAAATTCCACCATGACTTAGCTGATGCATCCAGGGTTGACTTTCGACGAGGGATCTCCTCAATGATGAATAGTACAGATATGAGATTTTGTAAATGCATTTAACCATCATAGTCTGTTCCAAATTCTATCATGGCATGGCTGATGCACTCGGGCTTAATTTCTGGCAAGGAATCTTCTCAACAGTGGATAGGAGAGACATGATTTTTTTTTAACCGACTTCAAAAAAAGAAAGAGGTTCTGTATTCGACCCGTATGTATGTATGTATGTATGTATGTATGTGGGTGTGTATGTATGTATGTATGTTTGTCCGCGATTATTTCACGTTTGGCTGAACCGATTTTGATGCGGTTTTCAGGAAAGTATTTGTTACATTCTGGAGAAGGTTTTAGTATATTAACCGACTTAAAAAATAAGAGGTTCTTAGTTTGATCAACATATTTGTATTTAAGTTTGTTCGCGATTATCTCGAGTTCGGCAAAACGGATTTAGATGATTCTTTTTTTGTTAGATAGGCCATACATCACAGGTAGACTCGTTTTAATTTCGTCGAGATTTAATGAATATCTTCGGAGATGGAGAGCGGAACTCCTCAACGGAAAATAGTAAATCGCTTGCGATCGGTATAATAGTGTACAGTGTAGATTTTATCGGACTTCAAAAGAGAAGGAGATTCTCAAGTTGACTGAAATATATGTTTTAATTGACCGACGTCTAAAAAAGAGGTTCTCTGTTTAATCCCTATATCGGTATTTAGGATTTTCCGTGATTATTGTACATGCATTTTACTGTGATAGTCCGTTTTAAATTTGGTTAAAACGTGGCAACTAGATCATAAAAGCTTGTCTTTAAAAACTTTTTTGCACTAAAAAGGGTAAAATAAATTATTTTTAAAAAAAATTGAACCGACTTCAAAACCACAAATAGGCACTCAAAAGCGAAAAATAAATTAATATAATTATTATAACCGCTACTACCCACTCATCTATTTTGAAGTCGGTGCCAGCCAATTCAAATAGATAAGTAAATCTTTATAATAGTGCAAAACTACATCCATAGTATGTAGTAGTAGTAAGCTTCGCTGGCACCGACTTCAAAATAGATGAGTGGGTAGTAGCGGTTATAATAATTATATTAATTTATTTTTCGCTTTTGAGTGCCTATTTGTGGTTTTGAAGTCGGTTCAATTTTTTTAAAAAATAATTTATTTGTACATGCATTTTATTGTGATAGTCCGTTTTAAATTTGGTTAAAACGTGGCAACTAGATCATAAAAGCTTGTCTTTAAAAACTTATTTGCACTAAAAAGGGTAAAATAAATTATTTTTTAAAAAAATTGAACCGACTTCAAAACCACAAATAGGCACTCAAAAGCGTAAATAAATTAATATAATTATTATAACCGCTACTACCCACTCATCTATTTTGAAGTCGGTGCCAGCGAAGCTTACTACTATTACATACTATGGATGTAGTTTTGCACTTTTATAAATATTTACTTATCTATTTGAATTGGCTGGCACCGACTTCAAAATAGATGAGTGGGTAGTAGCGGTTATAATAATTATATTAATTTATTTTTCGCTTTTGAGTGCCTATTTGTGGTTTTGAAGTCGGTTCAATTTTTTTAAAAAATAATATTTTATCATCAGTTTTTCTGAAATGATTTCCACTATTGAAGCGACAAAGAAATTTTTCACTTAAAAATGTTTACTTTCCTAATACTTTCTATTAACCTAAGCTTCGCTTTGGCCGAAAGTGATTCTTCATTTCGATGCGATTCGTCACACGTTAGAACTTATACTATCTTTCCACAAGCTCATTTGGAACTCCCTGAAGTACTGGTATTTACCTCGAGTTGAATAGAATTTAGAAATATTTTGATATAAGTAAGGAAGCATGTTAATTCGGCTTGGGTCAACAATGGTGACGAGTGGAAATAACAATTCCGCACGTGCATTGAACGACATTTTTGAAACAATGCAAAATACTTAGTAGGCAAACTTAAAAGTCTTAAATTTTACCACTTAGGCAAAAGAAGACAGGTGCCAAGTCTGTTGTGCGTAATCTCTAAAACTAAACTAATTTGACGAATCAAAAAATAGTGCTGTCCTTTTTCGTGTGGAGTATTTTGAAAAGGATATTGCTATTTCTAGACGCGTCAAATTAGTATAGTCCAGCTTCAGAGATTTTGCACAACAGAATTGACACTATTGTACTGAAAATATTCTAAGTTTGACATTTTCCCATTTCATTTTTATAGGCGTAACCAGCAATTTTTACTTTGTAAAACATGGATCATGGATCCCTTAAATGTCGTTAGTTTTCCATTATGATCAATGTTGGTTCTCTCTATTTATATATTCAGCCCACAACAACAGCAATGTACGCTGTAACTATTGTCAGCTGCCTATTTCACCTCAATAAAGTCTAGGATATTATCATTGAATTTAAAAACTAATAAAACGTTTTATTTTACAAACACTAATTATAATTTAAACAGTATCTTCCGCACGAGGGAGAAAATAATATTGGGTTCAAGGGAAGTACCTAATAGGTTTATTTTATAAACTAAAAGAAAAAATTGCACAAAGGACAAACCCTGATTTCTGAAATGACTATCGTATATGGACAGGCAGCTAAATTCGGGAACGTATCTTTTTTATTCTCGTGATATTTATGTATAAAATATTAATTTTAACAGACAAATATATTAAAATGGTTTTAAAATTTATGGTGTTGCGAAAATTTTACTTTTAAAATATTATTTTCATCATTTTAGGTTTTTACTTGCAATTTTTTTATTTTAATGTTTTGCACCCTTTCCGATTTGGAGGGGGTTTATAAACACACTGTATACAGTGTATGTATATATCACCGTAAAATTGTTAGATTATAATGTATCTAATGGTGTTTATAATTCCGGTGACATATACAATATGTACTTTTTTATATTTTTTACATATTTTACTACTGATTTACTAGGCATCCTATTGCCGGATGTAAACGCTTAGATATACGAGCATTATTTTATATTACAAATACTCGTATAATCTGTCGTCTCGCACAATTTACTGTGCATTCACCTTTGAAGTGTCCGGTTACAGTCTAGACTCACACTTGCTGAATCATTAAAGCTCTGCCCATTCAAAACTGTTTATAGTTATGTAATTTATCTAAGGAGATATTTATTGAAATGGTATATCTCTATAATATAATATAATATAATACTAGCTGACCTGGCAAACGTTGTTTTGCCCTTAGGGGTGATAAAAAATAGATAAATTGAGATTTAAACTATCCTATCTCTCAAGTTGGATCGAACTGCACATGGTGTGCGAATTTTATTATAATCGGTTAAGTGGTTTAGGAGTCTATTGAGGACAAACATTGTGACACGAAATTTATATATATTAAGATATGTCCCCGCATAAATATCAATCTATCAGATTAAATCCTTGCTTATCCTCCAAAAAATATTTTATAACATGCATCCTGTATAAAATTATACCTATCACAATAATCTATTTATTTATATATATAGATTCAGATAATATTGAAATACATAATAATTCCAAAAAATCACACTTTATTGATGTTTATCCGACAAATTGATTTATTTATTTCTTCGATTCGGACGCGCAAATTAAATTTACATCGCTGAGCAAGGATTCATAGGGCTACGGAAAACAAGATAGGTACAATCGTTGCAAGGGCTTTTAAAGAAGAGCAGTATAAGAAATTAATGAGTTATGGAAAATTCAAGGATGTAAACCCCGACTTTCCAATTACAATTAGCTGCGGTAGAAAATCATACCGCTTTTGTTGGTCATTTTGTTGTTTTCTGATAAATAAGTCAGAAATTACCCTAAAATTTTTAGTTATTTTTTCACCATCGAGCTTAAATCAAAAGTTAGTCTTTTTAAAATATTACGATAACGAAACGAACGATCGGTAGCGAAAGTGTGTTAACTCATCCTTATCGTTGAAGGAAATGAGCTATTTTCCGTCCTATGTCAGATGTACCCAAGTATGGGTGATAAATTTTAACTAGCTAAGCGAAGCGAGCTGTCTCCGATTTAAATTGGGTGGATTTGCCCATTTTTTAGAGCCTAATTAACTTCTGAATTAATTTACAAATTTAATTCAAATTCAAGATTGTGGGGTATCATTGAAAATAACTAATTTTGGTGTAGAATTAAAACCAATTTTCAACTGACTTCTGAAGTTTCGTTTGACTGAAGGAGCAGGCGGTTCTCAATTCGACAGTAATTTTTTGTTGCCTCAGAACTTTCGACTGGGTGACCCGATTTTGATGTTTCTTTTTTTTAAACTAGTGCTTTCCGTGAGCTCCCATTTCAATTATTTTCAGTTTTGACAATGGGATCTATGAGAAAATCTAATAAATCTTGCATTAAGTAGTTAATTTTTTTTTATCACGACGTTTTATCACGATTAAACATTAAGTATATTATGCGCGACGGATGGATGAATAACTCAAACCGATTTAAGTGATTCTTTTTTTATTGAAAAGTAGGTACTTACTAGTTTGATGAGAGCTGAAATCGATTTTTTACGCATCATTTTAATCTCATCATAAATTTTGATACCTACAAAATATACTAATAATAACAGTCAGTAATATAATGTGTGCAGTAAAGAGTTTATCTATCTATCTATAATTAAGAAAGTTACATATTCCGATACCTAACCTATTGCAGTCTTTTATATGTATTATATAGTCAAGGCGTATTACGAGTACGATTGAACAAAATTGCTTTAATAAATAGGTTAAAGGTATTGATATCAATTCCCTTCAAGTAAATTTCTCAATAGTATACCTACTTATCGTTTAAAGAAATGTAGCGTACAAAACATTTACCTACCTATTTAAAACCTTACTTACCTAATTCGAAAAATCAGGCATATGTATTTGATGAGGTACTTTTAAGGAGCACACCACGGGCGTGCCCGGGAAATTCAACTTTTTTTTGTTTTTCGCGATTTTTAGCTGATAAGACATAATAGGCTTATGGCAGTCAAATTGCGATAATCTCAATATCATCTTCACGTGTTTATATAAAAATCTCTGCTCGAAATTGTCGAGTTAATGAAATTAGTTCGACATTTGCGAGTTACTCACTTAAAACTCTTTACTCGGACTAATTTCCTAGGATAGACATTTTTATGCAAAAATTTTGATATAAACATTTAAAGAAGTAACTGCCATTCTCGCAAAATGACTGCCATAAGCCTATTATGTGTAATTAGCGTACAAATTACAAAAAAAACACGAAAATTTTGAATTTGGGGGGCAGACCTGTTGAGTTCGCCTTAAAGTCGCTGTTTTTGTGTAGGAAAAGTTCACGAGGTCATAATTTAATTCACTAGGTCATATATATATGGCTAAACGTGTGAGTTAAGCTCGTAACCGAAGTTTCCCTAATAAATAAGTAGGTACTACACAATAGCTCGACGCCGACTTACGCTTGAACGGTTAAGTACTTACCTATATTGTTATCACTTATCACTCTTAGAAGCTCTTGGGAATGTACCTAGTCATGTCTGTCACCGTTTTCAAAATATTAAGTTTTTAGGGTTCCATACCAATTTGGTAAAAATGGAACCCTTATGGTGAGACTTTCTCCGTCCGTCCGTCCGTCCGTCCGTCCGTCTGTCACACTCGATTATTTCAGTAACTATTCAAGCTATCGACCTGAAATTTTGAATAGTTATAGATAATAGTGACGCGACGTCATAGCAATCGTAAAAATTTGAAAATTGTTTTTATTTTTATTTAAAAAGTGGGAAAACCGGGTCGCCAAAATTTCAAAATGAGATAACAATATTGAGTGGGGTATCATATGAAAGGGCGTTACTTGTATATTCTAAAACCAATTTTTATTTATTTTTATGCCTGATAGTTTTTGATTTATTGGGCAAACTGTCGAAAAAAATACCGTTCCCCCCCCCCCCTTACCTCCGAAGTTTACCATTCGAAAAATCTGAAATAAATTTGATCAATAGAAGTTAACGTATATTTTACAGGAAAAATAAAATCAACCCTCTAACTATTATACTTTTTTTGCTAATAACAATAATCCGCCGAAAACAAAGTTAGGTTTGCGGTTTGCCAACAAAAGTACTTATATGTAAATTAAACTCGGGAAATCATGAACAAAAGTGATTCCTTTAATGTTTAACTTCTTTTATGGTATGGAACCCTCGGTGCGCGAGTCCGACTCGCACTTGGCCGGTTTTTTTTTTCTTTGCCCCCACTTATTTACTATCAGAGACAGGGAAATTAAACACATAAAAATTGGTTTTCCACCAAGACTCCTGAGTCCTGACCTTACTGATGCCCTGTAGAAAATTTCCTGTAGCATTTGTGAGTTAGGTAGACGTCTGCTCAAAGCTACGATCTAACAGAGCAGACGCAATAGGGCTCCGTTACATCATAATATTTTCGTCACGAAACTAAATACTTAATAAATACACTTCCTAGTACCTAAGTAAGTGAAGGTGTGGTATGATTAGGTTCTAGATACACACTACACACCTATTTACGATTTTAAAAATGTGGATTTTAAAAATGTGGTAGAGTTTGTTTCTTCATAAATCATAACGAACGCTACGTTCATGTTAATGTTGCGAAGGAGTAATTATTATTCTATAATAATTAATGAGAATTTACCTATTTGGAATTTATAACAACATTCGCATGTTGCTATAAATGCCAAATAAATTCTCATCATCATGTTAGGCTGATTTTATAAAGATACTCGTACCTAAGTAGGTACCTATCAGTTTTCCATGCCAATAAGACCCTACTTATTGCAAAGCCATTTGGCGTTTGTACGTCTGTCCATCCATTTGGTATGTGTTACGGAAACAAAAAGTACGAAATCAAACTCACACTTGACTAGTTTTAAAATCGTATTTAAATTATTTCCTTACAGTTAAGTATTGTTTAATATAGATATTAGGTAATATACATAGTACAGAGTACAGACTACAGAGTTAAGCCTGTCACATCAATCACTTATCACTAGTTAGCACCTAAAGTTGGTGTTACTAACAATAACAGTAACAAATCCAAAAATAAAATATTCACACGTTTTACTTTTTTTACGACATTAAATATCCTGAAAAATAAGATTCCGACGAATTGAGAACCTCCTCCTTTTTTTGAAGTCGGTTAAAAAAAGAAAACAAAAAAATTACCTTTTCCCCCGTGCCAGCGCCGGTAACATAATAAATAAAGTTAAGCCAAAAAAAATGAATCACGAAGTCATTGATAAGCATAATGCCAATTTTACGATACTGTTGTTAATTTTAAAAAGTTCAAGACCGTTTTTATGTTTATTTGACGACACTCATTCACAAAACAATATCAAACTTTCTTCGACTCTATCATCGATTAAAATCATTTTTATCTTCATTTTGACATCATCAATTAATTAATTGGCAGAGTTCAACTTTCTTTGTTGCAATGTACGTTTTGTCGGAATAAAAACTTCACGCGGAGATGTTAGATAAAAGAGAGAGTTACGAACAGAATAAAGTACAATAAGGATAAATCAGCTCGATACCGGGTTGCCTAAACTAAACACGAGCAAAAAGCAGCGCACACGCACAGCCGCGACGCACCCCACCCAATCCTAAAGTTTTATTGTGTTTCGTTTATAAATCCGCTGTGTTTGTGGAAACTAGTATCTAAACAAAAACCAAAAGTAGAACTCAAAATTAACTATAGCAATAATCGACAATAAACTTTCGAAATCAATTTTAATGACACAAATCTATAAATCATTAAAGAAAATGCCTATTTAAGAAAAAATATAATTTCAAAAATCATAGAAAATTTAAATGTTTTTGAACGAAACACGAGATAATCTGTCTTTCTGTCTAAAATGACAAGTTCCTTCAATCATAGCCTTCAAAAATAATGTCACTGTCAGTTTTTACTTTTTGTTTACATTTTACAATACAAAATAACAACACAAAAGTTTCTTGAGTTGAAGATTAAATAAATAACACTTTTTGTTTGTGTGTTGGTTTTTATTTTAGAATAAAAAAGTAATAAGTTAATTCTTGATTGCACTGAAGTTTCTTTATTAAATCAAAATATTACGCATACGCTTTGCGATGTTTCAAATAAAATGTGTAAATCGTTTGCTTGGTACCTAATCTGTTTGAATATTTATTGATATCATTTATCAATAAGTTTAAAATTATTATAGTAACTCAACCAGTGAACCGATCTTACGAAAGACATTTAAATAGCTTTCTTCTAGGAGACGAAATAGGTAGATTTTATTGTAGGAAAACAACATTCTTGAGGGGTTCAATAAACCACAGATCAGGTAAATCCAAAAACTATAATACAAAGAACACAGCAGTAACAGTTTCAAACACAATTTCATTTATATTTGTTTTATGTTCAACTATTTACTTGTAAATGGAATTGTGCAATTCCATCATAAAAAAAAATTAATGCATGTAGCTATAACTGGAAATATAAAAAAAAAATATCCTTAAAATTTTCTTTCAAACAGCTATTGTTTCATATAACCATATTTCCTATTTTGTAATGAGAAGAAATATTTAGGAAGTATACCGAGATAAACAGTGGCTTAAAGATTATGTTAAACAGAGCATTAAAAACTGCATGGTCATGCATGTACTTATGACAAGCCTGTGAAAGCACCATATGCCACAAAGAAAATCTATACATATGTACTAGCTGATGCCCGCGACTTCGTCCACGAGGGATAAAAACTATTCTATCTTTTAAGTTGGACCAAATGACAGATATTCACGAAGTTTGAACTAAATCGGTTCAGTAGTTTAGGAGTCCATTGAGGACAAACATTGTGACACGAGATTTATATATATTAAGATATATAATAATCATTATAAACAAAGAAAATAAAACGTTAACTGGAAATTGAATTATAATTTAATGTCATAATGTTTTCTTTATAGCTCACCATCAAAGTTTTCTTTATCCGGACACATGTCAAACCATGCAGAGCTGATGTAATCCAGTGGTACTAGGATGTGCAACAGGTGAAGTATTACAGTTTCTATATTAGGGTAATGGAAACTGATTTGAGACACAAAAGACTTTAAATCAAAGCTTTTTGTATAGATTTCAATCCATGAAGACGCGCCCCACTCTGTTAAAATTGTTTGTTTCTTTCAATCACTTTCAATTCATAAGGAGTTTGACAGAGTGAATTAATTATCTATTGAAATATCTATAGAGAATACTGCAGGCTGAATATCTTTTATTCACATAGCATGTATTAATTTATCTTCTATCTATATAATAACATAAAAATGTATTTCTGTTCGTTAGTCTTGAAAATGGCTCGACCGCTTTGGCTAGTTTTGGTTTGTATTTGTAGAAAATCAGTGACTGTTTAGTTTAGACAGTGAAAAACATGAAATATTTAGTGAAGGAAAATACTAAAACCACAAATTAATGTTCCCATACAAACTTTTGCATTTAATGTTCCTAGTTACGTATACATGATAAAAATTTTGTATTAAGTTGATACACCACACCACAACCACATGATACAAATTTCACAGGGTTATCTAGTAATTTTATTAAAATATATATTTTTTTTCAAATACTATATCCAAAAATACGTGATTTAATTTTTCAGCAACAATACTACATTCTATTGTTCACGGGCATTTGAATATGGTTCTGTTTTCAAAACCTTAACTGTAGGGCTTAAGATACATTGTCGAAGTGAGTACACTGTTCAGGCTGATTTTTATTATCCTATTTACCTGTGTTAATACATGTTTTATATTCTTTACAATACAACTGTTTTATATTCTGTACATACAATTTCTTTATTTTCTTACAATTTATGTCTAACCACATCGACTCAATATAAAAAATTAACTCTCTCTAAAAAGATAATAGTCGCTCTAGAAAATATGAGTTTTTATTATAATACTTTATATATATATATATATATATATATATATATATACTAGCTGTTGCCCGCGGCTCCGCCCGCGTGAATTTTTTTTACATATACCGTAGAATTCCTTGATTTTCGCGGGATTCTGGTGTGATGTTGTACAGAAACCTGTTCTTACTTCGCACAGGTTATCTTGTGGTGATTTTGAAAACTCCTTTTTTAATAAAAAATATAATGTTTCATTAATACGTAGTTAAAATACCAAAAGGACGATTTTAACTGTCGATATTTCGATACATTGGTACAAGTCGTGGTCACGTAGTGACCACGACCTGTGCCATTGGGTCCTTTTCATTGTGATTTTTATTCTGAAATTTTTATTCTGAAACCACGAAATATGTCAAAAATTATTAAATCATGTGAAAAGTTGTACTGGTGGTAGAAATCTTCTTTCAGAGTTCGGTAGGTACCACTGGTATAAAAACTCTACTAACAATATTCCCCGGCCCAACATAAGAGTCATTTAAAAATCTTTGCTTCATCTCTATACAATCCGAGTATCAGAATGGGCAATGGCTATATATTCTTTACGTATAAAAAGACCTATGACGGTCAATCGGTTAGGAGTTAGGACCAGTTAAGACCTGAGAGTTAAAAATATTTGTGAACCATTATTTTACTCTTTCCGTGTTGCGGATGATAAAAAAAGACGTGGCACTCTGGGAATGTCCACAAAAGTGAAAACTTTAATCTGTTCATGTCTCAACAGTGCCATCTTAATATAAAGTCAAGAAACAGTACATTACATGACAATTAATTATTATTAACAAAAATTCGGTAGTACCTATCTCCAAGTTTTACATTCAAGTTCCACATAATTTGTAGAGATGGCGCGATACGGTATAACGTGGTGATAAATTCATGATTTTTGTTCACCCTAAAGTGAAAAATCTTAAACCATACAAAATCTTCTGCTAAGCATATTTATTTACGGCTGTAAGGGTACTCCAGTCTGACTTGAGCCCTTACGGCCTAGCCCTAGGTGCTTGTCCATTCCGAGTTTTAAGTCACCTACTTGAACTCATCGATAAAGGTTCTGATGTCTATAATTTCTGAACTACAAAAGTGATGATGATAAAATTTATACGGAATTATCTTTAAAGAACCTCCTTTCTAACAAAAAAAGAATGAATGAAATCGGACAACGGGTTAATGAATTATAACTAAATACACATTTTGACTTTGATGCCGTCTTCCAGGGAAACCATGATGAATTCCGGGACAAAAAGTATCCTATGTCCTACCTCGGAGTATGAACTATAATCATGTCAAGTTTCATTTAAATCCATCCAGCGGATTAGCCGTGATGCGCGGTCGTGAAACAGACAGACAGACAGACAGACA
This sequence comes from Coenonympha glycerion, assembly GCA_963855885.1. Classification (NCBI taxonomy): domain Eukaryota; kingdom Metazoa; phylum Arthropoda; class Insecta; order Lepidoptera; family Nymphalidae; genus Coenonympha; species Coenonympha glycerion. Next base: position 7,599,419 of record OY979626.1, read on the forward strand.
GACAGACAGACAAAAATGAAACAAATTAAAGTTTTGGCTTCAGTATCGACTAAATAGTGTCCTCCAACAAAAATTTTCAAAATATCTTCAATGTACAGAATTCGACCCTTTACAGTTTTATTATAAGTAAGTACTAGCTGTTGCCCGCGGCTCCGCCCGCGTGAATTACGATTTTTTTACATACATGTACCGTAGAATTCCTTGATTTTCGCGGGATTCTGGTGTGATGTTGTACAGAAACCTGTTCTTACTTCGCACGGGTTATCTTGTGGTGATTTTGAAAACTCCTTTTTTTAATAATAATATAAAGTTTCATTAATAAGTAGTTGAAAGATCAAAAGGACGATTTTAACTGTCGATATTTCGACCCAATGGCCCAGGTCGTGGTCACTACGTGACCACGACTTGTTCCACTGTATCGAAATATCGACAGTTAAAATCGTCCTTTTCAGTGTGATTTTTATTCTGAAACCACGAAATATGTCAAAAATTGTTAAATCATGTGAAAAGTTGTACTGGTGGTAGAAATCTTCTTTCAGAGTTCGGCCGGGTAGGTACCACTGGGATAAAATACTCTACAAACAATATTCCCCAGCCCAACATAAGAGTCTGTTAAAAATCTTTGCTTCATCTCAATCAAAGAGAATAAAAATACTTAGTCTTATCTTTATCTCAATACAATCCCAAGTATCAGAATGGGCAATGGCTATATATTTCTTTACGTATAAAAAGACCTATGACGGTCAATCGGTTAGGACCAGTTAAGACCTGAGAGTTAAAAATATTTGTGAACCATTATTTTACTCTTTCCATGTTGCGGATGATAAAAAAGACGTGGCACTCTGGGAATGTCCACAAAAGTGAAAACTCTAATCTGTTCATGTCTCACAGTGCCATCTTAATATAAAGTCAAGGAACAGTACATTACATGACAATTAATTATTATTAACAAAAATTCAGTAGTACCTATCTCCAAGTTTTACAATCAAGTTCCACATAATTTGTAGAGATGGCGCGATACGGTATAACGTGGTGATTCATGATTTTTGTTCAACCTAAAAGTGAAAAATCTTAAATCATACAAAATCTTCTGCTAAGCATATTTATTTACGGCTGTAAGGGTACTCCAGTCTGCCTTGAGCCCTTACGTCCTAGCCCTAGGTGCTTGTCCATTGAACTCACCTACTTGAATTCATCGATAAAGGTTCTGATGTCTATAATTTCTGAACTACAAAAGTGATGATGATAAAATTTATACGGAATAATCTTTAAAGAACCTCCTTTCTAACAAAAAGAGAATGAATGAAATCGGACAGCGGGTTAATGAATTATAACTAAATACACATTTGGACTTTGATGCCGTCTTCCAGGGAAACCATGATGAATTCCAAGACAAAAAGTATCCTATGTCCTACCTCGGAGTATGAACTATAATCATGTCAAGTTTCATTTAAATCCATCCAGCGGATTAGCCGTGATGCGCGGTCGTGAAACAGACAGACAGACAGACAGACAGACAGACAGACAGACAGACAGACAGACAGACAGACAAAAATGAAACAAATTACAGTTTTGGCTTCAGTATCGACTAAATAGTGTCCTCCAACAAAAATTTTCAAAATATCTTCAATGTACAGAATTCGACCCTTTACAGTTTTATTATAAGTATAGATATAGATATATATGTGTTTTTAATATATTAAAAGAGCCTTAAATTGAGTAAATTCTTTTACAGGGCATGCCAAACAAAGCTGGATGTGAAGAGGTAACCAAAATAATTTTCAAAGTCAATGCTAGTTTACAGTGATGTTAAGAAACTGTGTAAAATTGCTATATTCTATTAATAATGTGGTGACTAGTAATAGTATTACAGCTATCAGCTTGGCCTAAGACTATATGACAGAAATAAGACCAACATTTATTTTACTTGGTTACTATATTATTGTTATAACAGCGTTTTTAACATTACAATATTTAAAACATATAAGTTCTTGACTTTCATATGAGTATAATAAATATTGTAGCCTTTAATTTACTTAATTACTTTAACATTGTGTCAGTTACAGTTATTATGTGCTTATTTGAATATATATTGGGCTTCTTCTCAGTTCAGGAGGCGTTGGAACCCTCGTAAACTTAGTTTTTAAGTCATTAAATAGCACTATTAATAAGCATATGTACTTAATTATTTTAACTGACATTTCATAAGAGCTAACAATTAATGGCCTATATGAAATAAATGATTTGAATCTTTGAATCTTTGAATCTATAAAAAAATACTGTAAGTCTCAGACTACATTATAAGTATGGGAGAAATAACATTGACTGCTTCGTGAAGCATGTGAAAGAAATTTTTGTGCAAATTTATCATTATGAATGCCTATTAGAGCTATTTAATATCATCTAAGTAATATTGTGTATCTTTAATACTTTTTCACAAGAATTCTTCTGGCACAATCTTCTTTTCTTCAAAAGTACGTAGCATAATGAAATATGAAACAGAATTCTTTATAATCTGAAAAGAAACCTCTTTTTTACTAAAGAAATATCGCATTATCTCCTATGTAAATGAAATAGCAAAAACGTTTTGAAGTACAAAAACTGACTAAAATCTGTAGCATTAAAAAATTTAAAATATCTTGTGAAATCGTCTTTTATTTATACCCTACTCAAGAAGTTTACTTCCTAACACCCAAAAGTTGTTAAATATCTGTAAGCTTAAAAGACAAATCCTATAAAATATGGAAGTGGCAGGTCTTAACTCTTAGGTTATTCCTGGCAAGAGCCTTTAGTTAATGATTTCATAATTTCTTAAATGGCTTCTGCAACTCTAGCCATATGTCCCTCCATCCGTTTTTAAATAATCAGTATTGTTGTTAAGTATTGCTATTGCATCGCTTTTGAACGAAATTCAAAAACTTTCAATTTAGCACCGACGAGAAACCATTTTCGTACAAGCAAACAGTAGCGCCTTCTGTCAAAGAGTATATAATCACTACTTCTGTCAAAAGTCTACAGGTGACTGCTCAGCGAACTAAATTGTGGCCTTAATGCTGTCCTCTGGTGACAAAACAAGCGTTTTTTGTAAACTGGCGACATTTTTTTGTGCCGTACTCGTACAAGGTACGAGTACATGTCTATTATTGCGTGATGCGTCCCATTTCAATCATTTGGGTGACTGTCGATGAAAATGGCTAGAGGTGCTGTTCTCGTCTTGGAGCTTTCCATCGTAGCTAGTTATGAACTGCACTACCAATGCAGTCAAAGCTCAGATTTCAGTTATAACATCAGAACTGCATCGTTATCATCACGTGTATCTTAGATAAGCTACTGTCATCTAATCGTATTGTACATACAATTTAGTATCGCTTGTGTTGCTGAAAAAATAAGTACCTATATATACTTACTCATCATTTTAAAGAAATGTACGTACCGAAGCCATCGTTTGAACTCCCACATTAACCATATTTTGAGCTTTAATCGCCAACGTCTTTTGTGATTGCATTAAAATTATTAGTACTGTTTTCCTGTTGGAATTATCCATGCATTCCCATGGTACGCCGTATACAGCATTTATCAGCTCGTAACTCTAATGAATTAAATTAGATAGTTTTATTATATTAAAAAAATTATGTAGTGCGTATAGGTATACCTACCAACTACTTAACTAATTGTCACTATGGTACAAGAGTCTCAAAATTTTCCTACTCTTTTTCCCCAAAGTACCTACTAATTATGGATGGATTGTCTCACCTTCTAAAGTTATATAAATTGTAGACTGTAGGAGATACCTACCTAAGAGTGATTTTAATAGCAAAACTTATGACACTGAGCATCGCGGACCCAACTGATTTTCCTCTCTCGTATTTTGGATGTGTTTTGATAGTTTTTGCCTTCCTTTGGTCGAAGAGTTTACATAGTTGGTACCTAGCATCGTGTTTTTACCAAAGTTTATCTTTGCTCTTTGTACCTACCTAAGTACTTATAAATCTATAAGAGATAAGTAGTTAACATACACGTAGGTATGTTATACTTACTACGGTACACACATACGAGTCGAATACAGAATATCTTTTTTTTTAAGTCGTTTAAAAATATGATCTTACCGTAGTGCCTACAAGTTCGAATACAACTGATATTTGCACCAATTGTTGAAACACTAAAAATGTTAAAAAACCGTAACGTATTAGGGCTTCAGGGTTCTGAAAAATATCATAAAATTCATGATATTTATTTACTTATAAGATGTATAAAATACTTATATTATGTTAACTTCATGGTATCTTACCATCTGCGAACACTCCAAAAGCAGAACACATCCGCTTACAATATGGAAAGTGTAATAGAGAATCATCACAGGACCGAAAATTTTGCCCATTCTCGTTGTAAAGCTGGAATTTTATGATAGGGAGGTACAGAAACTCAGAGCGAGGAAAGAGCATCAATGGGACTTAAGAGTCTGAATTACCTTGCGCAATTTCTCTCCTCGCTCTTACGGTTGTTTAGTAATCTATACTCTATCTATCTTCTATCTATACTTACTTATAATAAAACTGTAAAGGGTCGAATTCTGTACATTGAAGATATTTTGAAAATTTTTGTTGGAGGACACTATTTAGTCGATACTGAAGCCAAAACTGTAATTTGTTTAATTTTTGTCTGTCTGTCTGTCTGTCTGTCTGTCTGTCTGTCTGTTTCACGACCGGGCATCACGGCTAATCCGCTGGATGGATTTTAATGAAACTTGACATGATTATAGTTCATACCCCGAGGTAGGACATAGGATACTTTTTGTCCCGAAATTCATCATGGTTTTCCTGGAAGACGGCATCAAAGTCCAAACGTTTTTTAGTTATAATTCATTAACGCGTTGTCCGATTCCATTCATTCTTTTTTTGTTAGAAAGGAGGTTCTTTAAAGATTATTCCATACAAATTTTATCATCATCATTTTTGTAGTTCAGAAATTACAGACATCAGAACCTTTAAGTTCAAGTAGGTAGGTGACTTGAAACTCGGAATGCACAAAGAACCTAGGGCTAGGACGTAGGGCTCAAGTAAGACTGGAGTAGTGCCCTTACAGCCGTAAATAAATAGGCTTAGCAGGAGATTTTGTATGGTTTAAAAATTTTCACTTTTAGGGTGAACAAAAATCATTTAACTGGCGTTATCGCTACGTTATACCGTATAGCGCCATCTCTACAATTTATGTGGAACTTGAATGTAAAACTCTGAGATAGGTACTACCGAATTTTTTTAAATAAAAATTAACTGTCATGTTATTTACTGTTTCCTGACTTTATATTAAGATGGCACTGTTAACACATGAACAGATTTAAACTTTATCATCCGCAATATGGAAAGGGTAAGATAATGGTTCACAAATATTTTTAATTCTTAGGTCTTATCGATCCTAACCGACTGACTGTCATCTAAGGTCTTTTTATACGTAAAGAAATATATAGCCATTGTCCATTCTGATGTTTTGGATTGTATTGAGATGAAGCAAAGATTTTTAAAAGACTCTTAAATTATGTTGGGCTGGGGAATATTGTTAGTAGAGTAATTTATCCCAGTGGTACCTACCCGGCCGAACTCTGAAAGAAAAGTTCTACCACCAGTACAACTTTTCACATTTTGACATATTTCGTGGTTTCAGAATAAAAATCACAATGATAAGGACAATTTTAACTGTCGATATTTGGATACATTGGTACAAGTCGTGGTCACGTAGTGACCACGACCTGTGCCACAGGGTACTACCGATGTACTGGAGATAGGTACTACCGAATTTTTGTTGATAATAATTAATTGTCATGTAATGTACTGTTCCTTGACTTTATATTAAGATGGCACTGTTGAGACATGAACAGATTAAAGTTTTCACTTTTGTGGACATTCCCAGAGTGCCACGTCTTTTTTTATTATCCGCAACATGGAAAGAGTAAAATAATGGTTCACAAATATTTTTAACTCTCAGGTCTTAAGGTGTTGCGGCCCTACCAGCCCGCGAAATTCAAATTTTATTTAGTTTTTCGCAAATATTAGACTAACTACACATTATAGATTTATGGTAATGCATTTTGCGGGCCTACTTTTTATGCATCTACATGTTTTTAATCAAAACTTTGCTCGAAAGTTCCCACTCATCTCATATTGGTTCCCGAAAGATAATTTTTTGCAGTTTCCCAGATTTCGAGCTATCGGGAACCAATATGAAGTAAATGAGTATTGTTGAGCAGAGTTTTTATTAAAAACATGTAGATGCATAAATGTTGTGCCCGCAAAACTCATTGCCTTCGATGTATAATTAGCCCACTATGAGCGAAAAACTAAATAAAATTTGAATTTTCGCGCCCGGATGGTACCCATCGCCCTTAACTGGTCCTAATCGATTAACCGTTATAGGTCTTTTTATACGTAAAGAAATATATAGCCATTGCCCATTCTGATACATGGGATTGTATTGAGATGAAGCAAAGATTTTTAACAGACTCTTATGTTGGGCTGGGGAATATTGTTAGTAGAGTATTTTATCCCAGTGGTACCTACCCGGCCAACTCTGAAAGAAGATTTCTACCACCAGTACAACTTTTCACATGATTTAATAATTTTTGACATATTTCGTGGTTTCAGAATAAAAATCACAATGAAAAGGACCCAATGCCACAGGTCGTGGTCACTACGTGACCACGACTTGTACCAATGTATCGAAATATCGACAGTTAAAATCGTCCTTTTGATCTTTCAATTACGTATTAATGAAACTTTATATTTTTTATTAAAAAAAGGAGTTTTCAAAATCACCACAAGATAACCCGTGCGAAGTAAGAAATTTCTGTACAACATCACACCAGAATCCCGCGAAAATCAAGGAATTCTACGGTATATGTAAAAAAAATCGTTATTCACGCGGGCGGAGCCGCGGGCAACAGCTAGTAATAAATAAATAAATATATTAGGGAATTATAATCTAGACCCAATAACAACTATTTTTTAACAATCGGTGGAACCGTTTCGTAGGAGGGCAACAAAAATTGACACGAGGATTTTTTATTGCGGAAAGATGAAGAAAAACACCCTTATGTTCTTAAGTGCACAAACATTTTCCACCCGTGGGAGTCGACCCTACGATCCCCAACGCAGAAGGTAGAACCTGCATTATACCCACAGACCAGGGAATTACTTTATAGTGATTATACCCACTGCGCCCGTCTGTCGTCTATGAGTGCGAATATCACAATGACGTTTTTCCTATTTACTTAAGTAATAAATAATTATTAAGTAGGCAAACAGAAATCGGCAAGGAAAGAAGGAAGTACCTAACTGTAACCAAAGTATGCACTTCTAGGTTCCTTGACAAAAAAATCTGCTCTTTATATTTCAAAACTCTTAATTAATACAAAGATTCGAAATACTTACCTATCATTTTCTTTAAAATATATAATGGTGGTAACTTTTACTCCTACCTACTTACTACCTATCAACTTAACGTATATCATATTATAAGTACCACATAACGATTCAATCTTAAAAATTACATATTATTATAACAGACTAAACTTACTCTATAACCAGATTGTGGTGTTCAACAAAATCTTTTAGTTCAGACGAAACCAGTCTCAATTCTTCCTTTGAAAAACAACCACAAAGTTCTTCAGCGTCGGTTTTCGGTCTTCGGAAATTTTCCATGGTTTTTATTAGTATCAACAAATGCCCCCACACGTGGAAGATTATCAGGGACATCACCATATCGAATGTAATAAAGCAGGAAGAGCATATGACTGTTATATACCAATTAAACGTAAACAGAACAATGTATCCTCGAATATCGTGTTCATAATCGAAAGGTAGCCAATAGTATACAGAGTGTTCAAAAGTTACGTTTGATGTTTTATAATTATAGAAAGCTCCGGAGGCTATGTTTTTGTATAGGGGTGTACATGTAAACAGAAGAATTCCGAGGATCATCATAATACCTAGATAAATGGAGAAGAAGTGACTTAACTTGTGAATCAGCATATGAGTCTGAAACAAATGACATTTCATATAAAGAAATAGGACTAAAATCATAATTTGAGAAATGTATTAATTATAATTAATTGTTCGAATTAATGATTAATTATTAAAAACAAAGCTTTCCTTTTTTACCCGACTGCAAGAAGGGTTATGTTTTTCGCGCGTATCTTGTATGTATGTAAATTTCTTTATGACCACGTATCTTCCAAACGGCTGGATTGATTTTGACGTTTATGGTATCGTAAGATTTGTCTAATTAACCCAAGTGTTCTTAGATAGGTTTTTGAAAATAAAAAGCAAAATGGCGGATTTTGGGCCTAAAATTGTCAGTCATTTACAAAATATTTATAACCAAACCTATCGAGTGGGGTATCAAAATAAAGGGAATTACAAGGAGATTACAAAAATATATTATATAAGTCATATGTTTCGAATTAATTTGGAATTATAAACAGTCGATCAATGCGTTCAAAATGGTAATATTTGTAGTTTTTGATAGCGTTAATCTTGTATTGACCAAATGTGTGTCGTACTTTATATTGTGCATTTTTACTTGGTATATCATAGCATAAATCGAAAACATAATTTAATATAATCATTAAACAATTATTTAACATCTGTACTTTCGCTACTCGCCCTAGATGGCGCTGTGTGTACTTTGAGACGCGCTCCACTTTGTCGATCAGATTTAATCTAATCACCCTAACAAGGTAGGCTTTCTAAGTTTTAGCATTTTATTGTTGAACGGCGCGGAGTAGACACTGTCTAGATATCGTTGACGGGTAGTTCGAGATTAAAGTGGCACTGGCATCCATCATCAAATTTAATTGATAAAAATAATTAAATATTAGTGGCAACTAAAAAGCCTGAAATAAAATAAATAATTAAAAAAATCAAAAAACCCGACTGCAAAAATGTCAACTAAAATGCAATAACTTAAAAGACTGAAACAAGGCGGACAACGAAAACAAAATTATAATAAACTTAAAACGATGCAATTTTTACTTCATTTTAACAAACAACATTATGAGCTGAAAGCTTTAGTTAAATTTTCGCATTCAATTTAAAAATAAAGCAGGCGGGACCTATTAATTTTCTCTATGTTAATTTATAATTTGCGAAAATAGTTCCCGCCTTCTATATTTTTAAATTGAATGCGAAAATTTAACTAAAGCTTTCAGCTCATAATGTTGTTTGTTAAAATGAAGTAAAAATTGCATCGTTTTAAGTTTATTATAATTTTGTTTTCGTTGTCCGCCTTGTTTCAGTCTTTTAAGTTATTGCATTTTAGTTGACATTTTTGCAGTCGGGTTATTTGATTTTTTTAATTATTTATTTTATTAAATAGTAGGTTTCTTACTCTAGCGAAAAGCATTAAGTTTTCCAGGGTTTAAAAGCATCTATAGTTGATAGCCAGCTCTGGCCCTAACCTCCCACCAATCTAGACCTGGGGCCGTTCCACCATCTCTTATAGCAGTATTATTGTAACATTGTTTTGACATTTTCATACAGTATGCCAGTATGAAAATTTTAAAACAATATTACAATAATACTGCTATAAGAGATGGTGGTACCTACGGCCCCTGGGGTGATTTAGCAATTGCTGAAAATCATACCCAGGAACTCTGTTAGTGTACTGTTTGAACATAATTATATAGTATTTTATAAACGAGTGAATGCATTTACGAGTACCTATTCTTATGCATACCTATCTAAATTTAAACTAAAGTACGAACCTGCAATGCATATTCAGATCTGTTTTTATGATGAAAAAGATGTATTTTATTCACGAAATCACCAACGAGTCTTTCAAAACTTTTCATAAATATAAGAATCAACCTCAACTGAAATTAAAAAGGGTATATTATGTGTTGCGGCCCTACCAGCCCGCGAAATTCAATTGTGTTTAGTTTTTCGAAAATATTAGACCAACTACGCATTGTAGCTATATAGCAATGAATTTTGCGGCATAATATTTATGCATCTACATGTTTTTAATAGAAACTAAGCTCAACAATACTCATTTTCTTCTATAACTCGAAATCTGGGAAACTGCAAAAAATATCTCTTTCTCAAATTATTACTATTAGCAAAAAACTTTTCGCACCCGGATGATCCCCTTAAAAGTGGGGCATCCAATCGTCTTGCAAAACTATTTGAATAAATGCTAATTATATTATTTACCGCAGCTACAATGTTCATAAAAACTGTTATATAAGTTCGACCTAAGTCCAGAAACGAAGTAGAACCAATACTATGTTTAATATACAGAAAGCCAGGTGGCAGACAAATAAACTCAATGAAAAACGTGTAGCATTTTCCGATGAAGGCGTATTTCGACGGATTTTCGTCTAAAATTGACTCCGGCCAAGCATAGAGACATCTCATGGCAAATCTCAACAGTTGCATGTATTTGATATCTTGGACTTTTGTAACTCCGCTGAAAAAGATTTATTTCAACTCAACGAATGGAGGAGATACCTAATTAATTAAATAAATTATTGGTATTACTGGTTTTATCTGAATAAAGTTTCCTGGTTTAAAGTAAAACAAATTAAGAAGTTAAGTAAATTATACTTACATTAGATCTCGACCATTGGTAAATAAGCCTACCATTGTATGAGGTATTATTATAGAAATTATTATTTCTCTGTAGTAATTAAGCAGCAAAAGTACTCTACTTCGAGACTGCTTCGGCTTAACTGCTTAAGTATCTAATCTTATTTCTTTCAAAGCTTATTATACTCGTACGTACTCATTACCATAAGTGACAGCAGCAAATATGTGTAGGTACTTATTGAACTTAGGTAATCTACATTAATACTTAATAATAATTATGTTACCGTGAATCAAAATCAAAAGTCTGTGTGTCTTAGCGAATTCCATCAGTTCAACACAATTTACAGTCATCTACAAAAATCGATAATTTATAAGTGTTTAGGATCAAACACTGACACGGACACTGGTAAGTTTATCTTAATATCCATTATGATTGGAAGTACTTTAGTATGGTACATGAAGTATTTTTAACTTAGATCTCTAAATCCGAGATTGAGAAAAAAATCTACGTACCTAATTATCAATGATCTTTTACAATTAATTAATGGCGAAACCGTGAAACTCGTGTTTGCCAATAATGTGGAGAAAATCATCATTTTCAAGTATTTTCCACAGGAGTTTGGCTCTCAATTTTGCGGTCGGCTTTTATAAATCCTTAATATTTACTAAGCCAAGTATAGATGTAGGCTCTTCTTAAGTCCTTCGCACTCACAGTTCGCACTCCTCAGTTCTCTACTGAACTTCCTTCGAGCAATAGTATACATTACTCCAGCGGCCAGCATAAGAGGCATTGAAGGACAAACGTGTTGATGAGGGCTGAGGCAGCGCCGAGGCAAACATACGCGCGCATTGTTTGAGAAAAATCTAATACTTACAAGCCCTGGCCGACTCACGTAGATACTCGTCTCGTATGTGCCTCGGCCCACATTTACATGTTTGGCTGCAGTAATGTACTATAAAATAACTGCATTAGATAAAGCAAGCGAAGTAAGCTCTAGTTCTAAGATGTAGAAAATGGCAACATTAATTATATCTTACTCACGGCCACAAGACAACAGTGTTTTCCCTATTATACTTAATTGAAGTACGAGTAAGTAGCTCATTAATTTCTTTCCTATGTCACAATAATAAAAGGAAATTGTTCCGGTTCTAGATCATTATGCAATTTGCTTGTCAATCGCTTTTATCATGATTAGATAATAAGCGAATAGGTATTTACTAGGTATTTACCACAATTACCAATTTTCGCTTATTAGGTTATCTTTTCGTCTTAACCGCCTACGTAAAATCTAAATTTTTGTTTCAAAACTCATTTGTAGTATTGGGTTTTGAAGTATTTTTATCTTTGTACTTGTAGTATTGGGTTTTAAAGAAAAAAATATCTATGGTATTTTTAAGCTACTGTATAGCTTCTATCGCGGGCCTTGAGCGTGGAGACGGAATCCAGGAATTCCGTAACAATAATAACCTAACACCCCCCAGTGCGACCGGCCCGCTCTATCGCAGGCGTTGAGCGTGGAGACCGAATCCAGAAATTCCGTATCTTAAATAATCTTATTTTAAGATTTTTATTTTTATCTTTTAAAATTTCGACAACCCGGTTCGCCGCCCCCCTTTTCAAATAAAAATAAAAAAGGTTTTCAATTTTTTATGATTGCAATGACGGCGCGCCACAATTACCTACAACTATTCCAAATTTCAGGTCGATGACTTTAATAGTTACTGAAATAATCGAGTGTGAAAGACAGACGGACGGACGGAGAAAGTCTCACCATAAGGGTTCCATTTTTACCATTTTGGTATGGAACCCTAAAAAGGTAGGTACGCTTGCTCACAGACCAAGGAATGACTTTAAATTGACTCGCTAGCCAATAGGTAAGACTTCACTGGTATAAATATTTTAATTTTTAATACACGAATACGCGCCCCACTCTGTCAAACTCCATATGAATCGAATAATGAAACACATGCGATTTTGACAGAGTGGGGTGCGTCTTCGTGGATTAAAATGTCTATAGGTATACCTCCCCATTACCTACCTACTTCCTCTACAAAATGTCGAAAATTACAAATTTTTCTACATGATTTTTACTGACCTATTTGGATCTTCATTTTTACTATTTCTCAATATTCTTACCTATTGTAGTAGGTATATAAATTGTTTTCTAAATAATGGGTTATTGGTGTTGCAACATTTTACTCCTCAATTTTATGACTTTCCAAACATAAACATTGAATTATATTGGGCGTTGCATTTGGACAGATTTCTTCACAATCACTTTAAAATATGAACGTATATGGTTTTTACTATTTTGGAATATTATTATTCTTTATTGGTCTTACCAATGCTGTAAGTTTCGATATTTGTGACCGTTTTTATTTTTTAAATTAATTGTGGTGGTTTTACGTGTTAGAAGTAAGGAAAATAGTTCTAAGTTAATTACATCACCTTTTTTATATTTTTATTACCTATACTACTAAGACTTACTTAAAAACTATTATTTTTTGAGGTAAATTAGGTCAGGTTGTTTGATTGCACTTTGTTTGTACTTTGTAGGGACCAAATTGTTGGAAACGTTCAGCGCAAAGAATACAAGAAAAACTCGCGGAGTTCCACGATATTTTTAACAAAACAATTAGCGCTTTTAAACGGCGCATTGCTTTTGGATATTTACATTCTAAGTCCTAACTTAGAAGTAGGTACCAGTGGCAGGTCTTTTGGCGAATTGCGTTATTATTTGAGAAAAAATAAACCAACCAAGTGCGCGTCGGTATAGGCGCAGTGTGGTTTTGTACTTCCCTTTTCCAATATTACCCATACAGGCCTAAACTAAACATTTATTTACTAGCTGTTTTAAAGTAATAATTTCATCTCCTCGTTATGGTTTTCCCACGCCCACGATAGTACTTACGAGTACATCTATTTTGTTCAAGATTTTATTGTAGGTACGGCATTTTCGGCGTAATTAATATAATGTTCTAGTTATACACCCATACCAGTTACAGCTTTCTAAGATAAGAGTCACTTAGAAAAGCTGCAGATACACAAAACATGGTGAAACTATACTTTTGTAATTCCTTTCTCCTTCCTTGTTGGTTACGAAACCTTAAAAAGCTATAGCCGGAAAAGACAGTTCAAACTCTAATTAACATCAGTACAAAATATTTATAAGATTGAAATTGGAATTATAATAAATACCTATACTCGTAATTCGATGTTCGAAAATACTTTTTTTATTTGAAAAAAAAATGTTACTTTTCAGTGTTCATTCTGCAATGCACGTAATAAGCGTGACGACTTTGCGGAAAAATATTTGAAATATCCAGTAGCTAACAGAAAATTTATGATACGAGTCGTCAATAGCACTTCGCCCTACTAATGTTAAAGAAAAAAAATGTGCAAAAAAATGATTTGTGGGATTGTAAAGTTGAGTTGCCTTTACCAAGGTATCTAAGGTTCATTTATTTATCATCTAACAGGATTTTCCAAACAAAATGATGGGAAGCAAGAGTTTGGGAACAAGCAAAATTAAGGAAACTGTAGCTCCACAAGTTAAAGAAATATTGAAACATTTTAAAGACAGTCCACTGTTAAAGGAAAAAGACGTAAAAGAATTATTTTTGTATAAACTGAAAGAAATTTTTCACACAACTCCTAAAAACTTGAGAATATGTAATCGCTGTAGAGCAAGAAAAAATTATAATTTATAAAATTTTGCTTATCTTAACGTAAATTATTTTTTCTTTACTATTTTCAATTTCAGTTCTTACTTTGGACTTTAAAAATTCGTTTGTCAATAAAAATCATGTAATACTTAAATTAGTTTTATTATTATAACCTACTTAAACTGTAAACATATTATAATATAATTAAAAGTATATAAGACATTGAGGATCTCCAAAATTAAACACAAATTGTTTCCCTGAAATAACAAAGTTTTGTTTTATTAAAAGTTTTGTTTTATTTTACAATTATCTAGTTATTATCAAGTTACGACAATTACACTTCTATCTCACCTGAAATAACAAAGAAACTTTATTGCAAAAATAATAATTAAATCTTTATTAAATTAAATTTTATTATTAATAATTAAATTTTATCGTTTATGTACGTATTTACAAGTAAATACGTACATAAACATGGTAAAGATTTATATTCCTTTAACTTTATGTCTACTTTCAAAGATTTAATTATTATTTTTGCAATTATTTCTATGTTGGATATGACGTAGGCACAAGTTCCTCGTTTCCACGCAAGTCATCATTGGCGGGGGGCACTGAAAACTTTCTTCTCTTGATCTATAATTAGAGACCTATATGATGGACAGAACGGATAGAACCCTGAGCCAGAACCTTTGCCAAAGATTGGTCTTTGCCTTATAATCTAAGGTCTTTGCATCAAATCAATGCGCTGCATTCGAGCTAAACAAAAAGGATTGCCTTGAACCCTGTTGAAGAACCTACCTTATATTATCTGTTACATTTCAATATGCGTCAAGCATTGACAAACTGACAGTTTAATCAACAAAAAACAAATTACAATACAAAATTTTATAAAAGTCGAAAAAATATTTCAAAATGTATTCGAATGAATTTCGACCTTATTACATTCTGATCAAAAAAGAAGAAGAAAAGGGTGATAGGTTTGCTAGAATTAATATGGAAGTGAAACATCGGGCTGCACCGGAGCCCATTAACCCTTTCACGAAGAAAACTGTTCACACCCAAACCTATCCAACGAAGCTCATACCCGCCGCGCCCAGGCGAGCTTGCTGTTATAACTGTTCGTATAAATAATTTTTAAAAACCTCCACAACCTCAAAATTATAGGCTTGATGCGAATTTGTCAAGAACTCTTTTCAAAGAAGCAAAAGGAAACCACTCACTACAACCACACAACATATAACAGGAAAGAAGTCTTCAAAAGGATTTGAAGCCATCAATGAGATAAATTTTAATTTTTCTAATTAAGTATTAGTCATTAGGTATTTAAATATGAACCATACAGTTTATGAACAGCGCAACGCTGAAGAAATAAGTATAAATATATTCTGATTGTAGGTTCCTAATAACAATAATTTGGAACTTCAGAGAATGCACCCAAATTATTGTCCGAAGAGAAATTTGAATATAAAAAGCTTATTTCGGGGTCTACTCATATAGGTATACCTCGTATTGTTATAAACCGTCCAAATACTAACCTAACCTAACCTAAATACGTGCGTTAGTTTAAAGTGTAGTATTTATTCTTCAATAAAATATATACACTGTAATATCATGCTTCTTGTATTTTTTGACCTAAAGAATTGTCGAATAGTTTAGTATCACCCGGCCATGGCCAAGTAGCCATGGACATATTAAATCCCACAAAAATTGTACCTAAGAAAAAGATGTTTATTTTTTTCAATCCGCTAAGAAGGAGGAGAAATATTATGAACATAATAGTATCGTTATGTAAACTTCTAACTCAGAGGGATTCAAAATGGATTCAAATAGGTAATTTCATACATTTTATGTACTACATTATGATCTTAAAACATAGGACGTAAACGGGGTATATTGCAACATTTGCCTATTGCAAATATTACTATTGTCTATTACTATTATTATTATCACTTATTATTGCAGCCTGAGTGCAGTTAAGATTGTGGAAATGACGTAAGGAATAAATGCACGTGTTTTCTCAGAGTTAATAAGTACATGCATAGTAGTTTGTATGAAATAGCTCGTATCATTGAATGATTGAGTAGAATATATCATACTGTTGGACTGCCATGGTGCCATTAGATGCATTCTTATATTCTTATTAAAGAAAGCATTTATTCAAAAATGGAGTGTGAGGATCTTCAAAATTGTAACCTTCTCACTAATACACAAAAAAAAGAGGTAAGTTTACTCTTATCTCATCATATTTATACTGAATTAACTGTGTGTCGATGACACAATATTTATGTATTCATGGGGTTAGTTTTATTAATATTTCAATCTACGATGACACGCCTCACTCTGTGAAACTCCATACGAATCTAATGAAACATAAGCGATTTTGACAAAGTGAGGCGCGTCTTCGTAGATTGAATTCACGGGTTTTTGGCAGAATAAAATTTTCTTATCTGACCCTACATTGGAAGGTTTATGTTTGTGTTATGGACTTTGCGACAATTCATTTTGTTTCAACAACAACGTGCGTTACTTATTATTATGCGCAATTTAATATTTTCCAACTACGAATTTTTCTACTTTACATATAATGTGTCCAATAATAATTTTCTGGAAAAGAAAATTTTATCCTCGTACAGATTTTTATAACATAAATAGGACTAGAAAAAATCCGTGAGAAATGAATACCTGTAGAGCAGAAATATAGCTATATCTCCGTTAAATAAGCATTTAGAATAGACATAGATACCTACTTGTACTCATAGATAAGGAAAACTAATTAGGTACATTATATATATTCGAATCGCACCTAAACTAAACTGTGACCTATTTTCAGTCGCATTTATGTATCTAAGTACTTATAAAATACATACCTCACTAATATATTTAAACCCTTACTTGTTGCTTTCATACTGGTCTCAATATCTCGCTGCCCGTGGTGGAATAAAATGGGGAACAAGGATGGTGCCAGTTGCCCGGCTGCTATAAAATCTGTTAGTACGATAGAAAACGTAACAGGTTCCTTTGATTGCACCGCGGGCAGCGAGATATTGCAACCAGTATGAAAGCAACACATTGCAGTTCTATGAGAATAACTACTTACCGGCATTTTATTAGGAATTCTTAAACCAGAGATCATACAAGGAAACTCTTGGGAACCATGAAAACGTACCTAACACCTTTGCCATTATTAGGTTTAGAGGTCAAGCGTCGGGTGTTCACAGAAATAAAAAAAATGATTGTTTTTAGGGTTTCGTAGCCAAAGGATAAAAACGGAACCCTATCAAATCAAAACAAATCAAATTTATTTCTTGCGAATTCGATTAAACATCAAATTCTACATTTCGGCATGCAATGATAATATGTTCAATAATATCAGTTTCATATTTCACTTATACACAAAAATTGTATTTTAGCCTTAGTTATCATCATCAATACATATAATAAATCTGTAGAGGTCGAATTTCTGTACAAATAAAAAAAATGCTAAAAACGGAGTCAGGGGGATGTAAGAAGTGAAATAGAACTAATTTAATTTTTTTTTAATTTTTTTGTTTCTCTGTTTGTCTGTTTGTCTGTCTGTTTGTACGGGCTAATCTTTGGAACGGCTGAACCGATTCCAATGAAATTTTGTGTGGTGGTAGCTTATGTCCCTGGTCAACATATAGGATACTTTTCATCCCGGTAAAATAAAGTGTTCCCGTGGGATAGTTAAAAAACTGCAATTAATTTAACAGCTTTGTAAACAAACACTAATGAACTTAATTTAGTAAAATTTGCTATGCTGATACCTTATGTTGCCTCTTTAACAAAATATATATATAGTAAAACTTATTAATCCAATCGAGTTCCCGCGGGAAAGAAAACATTACAAAAACAGTTAGCAGGCGTCTTTCAAGTAACGGATTTAAATGAAATTTTATGATCCTACTTTATATATATGCCCGGTCAACATTTAAGATACTTTTCATCCTGAAAAATTTGAGAGCACCCGTGGGATGTTTAAAAAAAACCTATAGCTACTTACGTAGCACAATCTAAGCGGGGTCGAAATATCGACAGTTTAAATCGTCCTTTTGATCGTGCAAGTAGGTATAACTATACAAGATAACCCGTACGTAGCAGGAACGGGTTGCTACGTACACAGCAGCGCATCAGAATGCTTTATTACAATATCTGGGCGTTGGTATCATCTCAGAATAAGATAAGTTTGGTTAGTATAGATATTACAATCCACGATGACACGCCCCACTCTGTCTTACTCCATGCGAATTGAGTAACATAAGCAATTTCGACAGAGTGTATTGTGTGAAAGAAGATAGCACGTTGACAGGAGAGATTGGAAGAAGACTCCTTTACGAGTCCATCGAACCCAGGGACCACTCATTTATCTTGGGAAAAATTAAGAAATTCCACGGGAAACGTTTTTGTAAAAAAAACGAACTGCACGCGGGCGGAGCCGCGGGCAACAGCTAGTGTCACATAAAATCCTGATAGTAAATTATGACGACTTTGCTGTCCGTCCGTCCGTCTGCCACCAGGCGCTGTCTCTGGAACTACAGGCTTGAAATTTTCACAGATGATATATTTCTGTTGCCGCTATAACAACAAATACTATTAAATAGGATCTAGGATAATAATATCAAAGGGGATTTTCACACAGTAAACGTTTTTTGCTTTATTTTGGTTGATGATCCAATAATTGGCTTTTCTGGCTTCTGTATCATCAGCTCGCTACTTTATTACATAGATAATGGTAAGGAACCTTTCGTGCGCGATTCCGACTCGCACTTGGCCGATTTTTTTTCATTTTTAACCGACACAGTTGCACGCAAGGAGCATTTCAGACGCAACAGAAGGAAATCTTGACCATAGTATTTTTAAATTGATTATGTCAATTTGCTAACTTGACGAGGCTGAATCAATTTTACATTTGATTCAGCCTCGTCAAGTTATAGCTATATTTAAAACTAGTAGGGCGCGTGAGTGCGCGGGCCACATGTGGCCCGCGTGCAGTCTTCCCGCCTATAAAGGTATTGCCGTCATCTCCATCGCCAATTGGAATCCGATTGGCAGTGGGCTTAAAAAATGACCAAGGAGCACTGTCATGGTTTTAAAGATAGTTAAGGGCTGTTCGAACAAAAAATACGCTGAACCTCATCTGATGAGGTTCAGCGTATTTTTATTATATAAAGGTATTGCCGTCATCTCCATCGCCAATTGGAATCCGATTGGCAGTGGGCTTAAAAAATTAACCAAGGAGCACTGTCATGGTTTTAAAGATAGTTAAGGGCTGTTAGAGCAAAAAGTATTTTTTGCTCTAACAGCCCTTAAATATCTTTAAAACCATGACAGTGCTCCTCAATTATCATCCAAATCCTAGATCATTGTCTCTTCTCATAGTATGTACATTTTCCATGGCAAGATAAATTCCTCCACAGTGAATTATTTTCCATGCATCCCATTGAACTTGAGATCCTGATCACCTCTTGCTAAGAAACCACTCTCTTATCTTTTATACTTTCCGAGATAGAACAACACGAAATTTGTATGGTGGCCATCTTGAATCCGCCATTTTGTTTTTTTTCAGCTCTTTGCCAATTGCGTGAAGTTTCGATTATTTTTTGTTTCAGCAGTCCCCACCTAACTATAATAACTTGCCCATGCTCCTTGACTGTCTTTAAAATAAAAATGAGATGATTGATCAGCTCATTCCATATTTTTCTCTGGTAGTCTTCCAAAACACCGCATCAAAGCACTTCATGTTTTACAACTCGTGCTCTCTTCAATATTCCCCATACATTTTCTATGGAAAAATAAATTCCGCCACTTTGAATTTTTTTTCTATCCATCGCATAGATCTTCGGGTCCTGATCACTTCTTTTCAAGAAACCACTCTTCCATCTTTTATACTTCCCGAGTTAGACACCGATGAATTTTGTATGGCGGCCATCTTGAATCCGCCATTTTGAACTTTTTTTCAGCTAACTGCCAATTGCATGACGTTTCGAATGACATTTGGTCGAGCACCCCCCACCTATCTTCAATACCCTCCCCGTGCTGTTCACCCGTCTTCGAAATCCTCAATCATCAGCTCTCTCCGTATTTTTCCTCCGAATGAATTTCTTTCTTATATACGATCCCATTCATGAAAAAAAATTTTTTCATACAAAATTGTTCAGGAGAGGTGATCAATCAGTGAGTGAGTGAGTGAGTGAATCAGCACGAGTAGCTATATATATAGTAATAAAAAAAATGATTGTTTTTAGGGTTTCGTAGCCAAAGGATAAAAACGGAACCCTATCAAATCAAAACAAATCAAATTTATTTCTTGCGAATTCGATTAAACATCAAATTCTACATTTCGGCATGCAATGATAATATGTTCAATAATATCAGTTTCATATTTCACTTATACACAAAAATTGTATTTTAGCCTTAGTTATCATCATCAATACATATAATAAATCTGTAGAGGTCGAATTTCTGTACAAATAAAAAAAATGCTAAAAACGGAGTCAGGGGGATGTAAGAAGTGAAATAGAACTAATTTAATTTTTTTTTAATTTTTTTGTTTCTCTGTTTGTCTGTTTGTCTGTCTGTTTGTACGGGCTAATCTTTGGAACGGCTGAACCGATTCCAATGAAATTTTGTGTGGTGGTAGCTTATGTCCCTGGTCAACATATAGGATACTTTTCATCCCGGTAAAATAAAGTGTTCCCGTGGGATAGTTAAAAAACTGCAATTAATTTAACAGCTTTGTAAACAAACACTAATGAACTTAATTTAGTAAAATTTGCTATGCTGATACCTTATGTTGCCTCTTTAACAAAATATATATATAGTAAAACTTATTAATCCAATCGAGTTCCCGCGGGAAAGAAAACATTACAAAAACAGTTAGCAGGCGTCTTTCAAGTAACGGATTTAAATGAAATTTTATGATCCTACTTTATATATATGCCCGGTCAACATTTAAGATACTTTTCATCCTGAAAAATTTGAGAGCACCCGTGGGATGTTTAAAAAAACCTATAGCTACTTACGTAGCACAATCTAAGCGGGGTCGAAATATCGACAGTTTAAATCGTCCTTTTGATCGTGCAAGTAGGTATAACTATACAAGATAACCCGTACGTAGCAGGAACGGGTTGCTACGTACACAGCAGCGCATCAGAATGCTTTATTACAATATCTGGGCGTTGGTATCATCTCAGAATAAGATAAGTTTGGTTAGTATAGATATTACAATCCACGATGACACGCCCCACTCTGTCTTACTCCATGCGAATTGAGTAACATAAGCAATTTCGACAGAGTGTATTGTGTGAAAGAAGATAGCACGTTGACAGGAGAGATTGGAAGAAGACTCCTTTACGAGTCCATCGAACCCAGGGACCACTCATTTATCTTGGGAAAAATTAAGAAATTCCACGGGAAACGTTTTTGTAAAAAAAACGAACTGCACGCGGGCGGAGCCGCGGGCAACAGCTAGTGTCACATAAAATCCTGATAGTAAATTATGACGACTTTGCTGTCCGTCCGTCCGTCTGCCACCAGGCGCTGTCTCTGGAACTACAGGCTTGAAATTTTCACAGATGATATATTTCTGTTGCCGCTATAACAACAAATACTATTAAATAGGATCTAGGATAATAATATCAAAGGGGATTTTCACACAGTAAACGTTTTTTGCTTTATTTTGGTTGATGATCCAATAATTGGCTTTTCTGGCTTCTGTATCATCAGCTCGCTACTTTATTACATAGATAATGGTAAGGAACCTTTCGTGCGCGATTCCGACTCGCACTTGGCCGATTTTTTTTCATTTTTAACCGACACAGTTGCACGCAAGGAGCATTTCAGACGCAACAGAAGGAAATCTTGACCATAGTATTTTTAAATTGATTATGTCAATTTGCTAACTTGACGAGGCTGAATCAATTTTACATTTGATTCAGCCTCGTCAAGTTATAGCTATATTTAAAATAGAAAACTTTGACTTAGTTTATCTCTATTTACAAGTATATTCTAGCGTATGTGATTTATTTCTAAGACACAAACGCCTATCAATCATAATGATTTTAAATTACGTCAGACAGTTGCGGCTGTGAATCCGGATATCTCCTCGCGTTTGATGCGCTTGAGTGCGGACTGAACGTAACATGTTCAACTCAAGAAAATACCTTATTTGTTCTCTTCTCACACTGTTTGACGACCGAATGGTTGCCTTCTCCGACGAAGGTCGTGGGTTCGACTCCCACAATTGGAAAATGGTTGTGCGATGAGCATGAAAATTTCTAATGTCAGTTGTTGTAAGAGAAAACGGTCAGCTATCGGCTTAGGCGTTTCTTAAAGTGTTGGTGAAAACGTTCGTTAAGTTATTAAATTGTACCTAATTAACGATAACTTCCTATACTAACTTTCCATTTGATGAATTGCCAAAAACTCTGATACGAGTTTGTATTTACTTTTATCTAAACAAAGTTAAACTATCTTAGCTTGAAAAAAATATTCTTATGAATCATTTTTTCAACTTCATTACCCAGTTATAAAAGGATCCTGTAGATTTAGTAAGTACCTAGGAACCCATTTTTAGCTTAAGAGTTAAATAATTATTAAGGGAAAATCTAATGAAAATCATATCTTTGATAGAAGTGCGATAATGTTTTCAGTATAACTCAGGGATGGTCTCTGCAGTGTTATAATACGAATGAATGATATTGTTGCGATCGCACTTGATAAAATGCTTTAACTCAGTCCAAGTGAGCGCGAATCACGATTGACACACTCGATAATGAGCTAACTGGTAACCTGTCAATTTTTTACTTCTTAGTTGTGGTCTCGGTCGCTGTTTGTGCGCTCGTCTCGGCGCACGCGCATCGCGAGACGAATTTTCCTATGAATTACGTTTCGCGCCAATTTAAAAAATAAGATATTATCATAGTAATTTAAAGTGCGAATTCAATATTACTCCATACATCAACAATGACTGCTAAAGAACCTGGGGTTAGTATTAATTATTATTTAATTGCAGACCAGAAATGTCGTATTGCATTATACCACACCATTGTGCTGTATTGTCATGCGATACAATACAACTTGATGGTCCTTTCTATTTAATATTTGTGTCTTCATTTTTCATACATGTGAATGTCTTTAGTAATTGTTGCGGAATTTTTTGTCACAACTTACAAATTATGCGCAAATTATTTTTACATAAAAAATTCAGTCTACGATTTAATATGACCTACTTTATTGCAGCGATTGAGTTTTGCTGTGCAATTTAGAGGGTATCATTTGTACCTACCTACATAGTATAGAATATTGCTGTGCGCTTTTTGAAAATCCAATGGCGAATATTACTATCGAACAGGTATTTAGATATAGTTATCTAACCGCTAAACTCCGCTAACGTAAGTCATTAAAAAGTAATAACTAATTGAAGCAGTTATTTTTTTAACTATTTAGATTTACATATAGTGTCCCATTATACTCCCATTTTTCTATCTAATATCTATAAGTACATATTATTATTCTTAACTATCAATATATCTATTTTACAATATTACTAGCTGACTCGGCAAACGTCGTTTTGCCATTAGGGATGTAAAAAAATAGCTTACGACCTACCGAACATGCACAGATAATTTCATTACAATCGGTCGAGCCGATTCGAACGCGGTAACAAAACATATATAAAAATATGTAAAAATATGTAAAAATATGTAAAAATACAACATATGTAAAAATATACATAATAGTATCTAGGTAACTAAAATATGCTGAATGTATGCCAAACTCAAGCGAAGGCAATCCTATCCATGGCATATGCCCTTGTACGTATTTTAATTAAGTAAGTAAATACCTAAATAATTATTTATTATTGATGCTGTGCTTGCCTATGCTTAGCACACCAAGGTACTTATTTTTGAAAGAAAACAGGTTAGTTTAGGTTGTTTAAAATTGCAAGCCGTCTTTTGCATGCATGATTTTAAATATAGGTCGTCGTTCGCACTCCGACTAGATAGAGGCTAGAGCCCTTCCTAACAACAACAGCTTCGTGAGTGCGGCAACTTTTTCGTGTACTTTTGTCAATTTGCAATATTTATGGTGCGCTGATGCTAGTTTGCGTGAAAAATTCTGTAGCGATGGCTCAGACTTGCCAAATGCCAATTTAGGCAAAGTATTTTTCTCTGCACTTTTGAAGTCGAGACTGTCAAGGGCGGCCTCTTTTACCTCTAATCTCTATGCATCTGATGCAATTTTCTGATCCTGCATAGGTTTAAAAGTTGTTCCGAAAATTGTTAGCTACAGAAAAAATACGTTGATATTTTTTGTCTACAAATTATTTCGAGTTGCTGGCTACTTTATAAGAAATCATTAGTCAACGAAGCGCAATTCTCTTTTGAAATTATTTTTTTAATACTTTTGTTCATAAAGTAGTTTGCTGTATGTGTTTATAGATATTTCCACAGTCCAAGGAATAACTTTATATTGACTAATTTCAATCGACGAAGACACTCTGTCAAAATCGCTTAATTTTCATTTGATTAGTAAGAAGTATGACAGAGTGGGGCGCGTCATCAAGAATTTTTTACATAATTTGGCTTTATTTATAGCGTAGGTAAATATTTTTAAAGTCTTTGTTTTTAATAAATGGATTGAATAAAAAAATGGTTTTATGCTAATGCCTAGGAAGTTTTTCGCGCGTATTCTTTGTACCTACGTAGGTATGTTTGTCTGTATGTACCTATGTTTTTTGCATGTTTGTAGATAGATCTTTATTATGAAAAAAGTATCTTTCAAAAGGCTGAATCGATTTTGACAGGCAGAGTATCGTTAGATTCGTCCCGGAAACCCAAAACGGAGTTACAAGAACACTGTTACACTTTTTTATAATGTATATTTTATAATGATAATAATAAAATATACATTTTGAATACAGTTTGAATTTTATAATGATAATAATCGAAAGAACAGATCAGAAAACATCACTTAGAAAAATCCGCTACGTCGATAATTTAAGATAGTGATATTTCAAGAAAAACCTATCGCCGATTCTCTTATCCATGAAAACACTTGAAAAAAATTGAAAAGATCAAATCTTTCACGAGCCTACAGCAGCTCTAAAGGTTTGAAACTACATAGATATACCTATAAGTAGTTGCTGATACATAAGCGATAGCTACTCCCGGTATTCCTGATACTACGAAAATTATTAATGGAGGAATTTCAAGTATTAAGTACTCGTAAGTATAAGCTCGTGAGTCAAGACTCCGTCAACGTTGATTTAGATATTTGATAATTTTTCAGTGATCCTTTTTTCTATTCTTTCAGTGTTGTTACTGACACTGTCAGCTCCAAAGATATCTTAACCTGTTGATAATATACCTTATATAATTGCATGTCGTATACTGATCGTAGAATTGATAACTGTGTTAAATTGAAAGTGGGTCACGTTTCGGTTAAAACACACATCCGCCATCTTGATTTAAAAAATTGATGAATAAAGAAAAAGTAAAACCATAAGAATCACTTTTTTTACTGAACCGCAAACGTAACTTTAGTATTTTTAGACCTAAATTAAGAAGAGAATTAGGGACGCGTCCACGTGGTCGATCCCCAACGAGGTGGACTGATCTAATCCGGAGTGCTACAAGTTCCTCAATTATTGAATGTTCTCGCAATGCCGTCAACAGGAGCCGCTGGAGAACTATCGCTTAGGCAGCAGTGGCACATAATAAGACATCGTAACTAGGAAAATATAACCACGACCACTCTGTCAAGAGTGAACGACTAAGAAGAAGAAGAAGAACCTGCACAAGATAAATAAATTCTAAATGTTAAATTTTAGGATAAGGCCCAATATATTTTTAAATAGGTACTTAGATTGCAATCA
The DNA here is from genome assembly GCA_963855885.1 of Coenonympha glycerion. Classification (NCBI taxonomy): domain Eukaryota; kingdom Metazoa; phylum Arthropoda; class Insecta; order Lepidoptera; family Nymphalidae; genus Coenonympha; species Coenonympha glycerion. The sequence goes on from OY979626.1 coordinate 7,625,558, forward strand.
GTGGCGTGTGATGCAAATAGGTAAAGAGCTGACAATAAATTACTTTTTAGGGTTCCATATGCACGAATGCCAACGGGATCCTATTACCTTTGAAGTCCGTATCTGTAGTTGGAACTTTTTCAATAATCTTACATTTTTCTGGAATAAGCTCCGTACCATACTCATAAAATACCAATATTATTGATCTCCAAAATTACTTATTTACGTTACGACCAGTCACAGACAGTTACCTACTTGCAATTTACAACAGTAACGGTAAATTACACAGAATCAAGTTCGTTTTATCATTTTTTGTGGAAAAACAGGTAGCCTTTAAAAATATCCTGTTATGTTAGGTATGTGCCTTTCGAAAACGCTTTATTAGGTATCCTATGAAGAACTGAGCTGTTGTGCTCAGGATAAAACTGTGTAAAAACGTCTGGCTATCGTATAAAAATAATATGGGGATAACAATATTAAAGAATAAAAATAAAAACTTTATATACCTATATAGGTCTATCTATCTCAATCCTTTACGGGATTAAAAGGGCACTGCGAACGAAAGACCTAATCTAAGCACCTTCGCTTTAGCAACGAATATATAAGGTGGGTGGACCATGGAAGGCCATGCTCCTTCGAAGGCCAACTATTGAAATTTCGTAGTTATTGACATGTGATGACAAATTCCTTCTATCTACATAAACATCCATCGAACTAGAAATCACAGACGCGGCGGCGAATCGCTCGCGCCACTATTTTGGCAGTACGGTCCCTCGCTTCATTGATATCGGAAATCGACGACGTTAAAATAAGGTGGGTGTACCATAGAAGGCCACTCTAACAAATAAATAGTTATTATTCATCTATTTACTGGATAAATGAAACTAACAAATATTTAAGTAATACTTTGTTTTATTACGTAACATATAAACCAATTCTTTTTATTGTAGATTTAATCGCTATTTATTAACTTTTAGTGTTAAATGACTGCTTTATTATAATGGCCTTCTAAGGAGCCCTAGTTCCTAGCAACGCCATTTGCAAGCGTTCAATGAAACTTAAGTTTAATCAATATTGATCAAATCTTAAATTTAAAAAAGTGGTTTATATGTTACGTAATAAAACAAAGTATTACTTTATTATTTGTTCGTATCATTTATTCAGTAAATAAACGAATAATAACTGTTCAATTGTTAGCGTGGCCTTCCATGGTCCACCCACCTTAATATTACTATAAGCTTGTAAGCTTTAGGGACTTTAGACCAAGATCTAATGTCCTTAGAAAGTGTATAAAAATTAAAAGTCAACAACAATAAAAACCTACCCATATTGAAAATTAAGAATACAAAATTAGGTATAATATTTAGGTAAGTTTTTAACCAAATACCTACGTACATATAGATACAATTAAATAGATAGCTATATTTTCTCAAAAAGTGGACTTTGCAATGTATGTTTAGCGTTCGGAAAATTTATCTTTTCAGTACGAGTGCGAGTAAAAACAAAAAGTTTTCCACGAGATAAAACTTCCAAATTTTGTATAAAATGAATATTTTACAGCGTATAATAACTGTAATTTATAGAATGGAACCCTCGGTGCGCGAGTCCGACTCGCACTTGGCCGGTTTTTTTATTATACCTCCTACTTACTAATATTTTTCCTAAATTGATGGATTTAAAAACGTCATACAATCCACGGGCAGAATTGTCTTTTCCTCTCGTCTCCAACAGGAATCGTGAAGGAATATTATACTTTCTACACTTGTATCGAAATACATATAATACTTTTCTTTTCCCTAAAATTCTTTTAGCAACGTTGAGAGCATTTTTATGTGTGACAGTTTATTGCTTTCAGATTTCATGATAAGACGAGCTAATCTAAATCTAACTCTTGTTTCCACTATCTGTTTCATAACCAACGTTTTGTTACCACTTCGTAACTTTATCATTTATTTTTGATAGCAACAATGACAAAGCGTCAAGTGGTTTTGTGTCAAGTACCTACTTAAAGACTTACGTCGTAGCACCGAATATTTATAATATTACGTTGTAGTAAGAAATATACCTATAAAAATATGCTAAATGAAATATGGATGGTCCCAGTCTATGTTTGAAATGATCTGAGGTTCCAATAGTAGGGGAGTCCAAGAGGGGATTTTGGGGACTCGAGCGTCGTAGGGACCTATTGAACTCTAAATATCAATGCTGAAAAAAATAGGTTACATTACGATGTAATATGCTTCAGGGGTGGGGATGATAAAAAATCGTTACTGGAAATTTATTCTCGAGCGCGAAAGATTTTTATACTTACAGACGCTGCTTCTTGATGTGCTTGTCGTCCCATAATAATCTGACAATTAAGTATGTCGAGGAGTTTACTTAATCCGCCGGTTTTAAAAATGTATTTCTAACCCGGTAGATTAAGAAAATTCCTTGTCATATTTGTCTGATTATGGGTCAGGACACAGGACGACAAGCATATCAAGAAAAAAAGGTCTATATAAAAATCTGATGCGCTCGAGTATTCTTTCATGGATGGTTTTTTTTTGATTTTTTGAAAATCTGTATTAGCTTCCCCCACCACTGAAATAGCAAACTTCATAAAATAACCATCTTTTTCATTTTAGCACCTTGAGTAACTACCGATTTAGCAACGTGTCCACGTTGCTAAATCCCCTACTACAATGGCAAGGAATCGCTCACACAGGTAAAATTACTCACCATATACTTTGGAGAGAATGCTAAGGAACTCCACAACCTCGTTCTCCCGAAGGAGAATATGTCCTTTCTACGACAAAATCGGAAGGCGCCGAGAGCTATTTCTGTTTCTGCATCCTTACGTGATTGATATCCAGCTAACTCGAAAGTAACGTTTTTATTCCACTTCTCAGAGAAGTGGAATAACAGAGAACTTTCCAGATTCTGTGTTCCCAGCAAATCATATAATCTGGGTGCCTTCAAGAGAAGAGCGGATAGGCATTTGTAAGGCAAGCGCACTCCACCCTAAACATTATCATTGCTTTCCATAAGGCATGATTGTCAAGGATAAAAAAGTGCCTGAAAAAATAATTCTTATTAGCTCTGCCTATTTTTTGAACGCTTTAGATATAAACAAGCTGACGTCGTTTCGCTATTAGAGATATAAAAAAATAGCTTACAGCCCACTTATCAGACTTGCCGAACATACACAGAAAATTTCATAACAATCGGTCGAGCTGTTTCGGAGGGGGTTTGGTAACAAACACGAGAATATATTGAGAAGAAAGAAGAGATGGAACTGACTCTTCAATGTGTTAAGCGCCGGCATTGTATTCGCAATTTGCTCTGTTGCTTTCAATAATGTGCATCGGTGATAGTACGATCTAACCGACAACCTCAGAATTCTGAGCCTAAAACATAAGATGACTTTACTTCCAAAGTTCCATTTCTCTTTCGTTGGTTATCAAAAGACACTCTGTAATATCCACTGAATGTTTGCTACAAAATGTTTCTATTTGGTAGACCAATATACGTACCAAATATCAATTACTCGAATAATTTTTGCAAGTGTTCTGTCAACAGTCCCTGTATTTGTAATTGAACTAAATACCTGCACCTCGAGGCCAATGTAGAGGTATAATGACAGCACTTGAAAGATAGTGTCGGTTTGTGAGTTTTATCGCAAGATGGCAAGCTAATGAAACGTAGGTACCTAAAATATTGCTTGTCGATATCTCCATTGATCTTTTCACGAATCTGCTAGTTATTATTAAACTGGAGAAATTCAGGTTTTCTCAGTGATTGCCATGACAAAAAATGCCATAATAATTTAATTCCAAGAACTAATAGATACGTACCTACTCGTAATTACCCTTCTATAGTAATAACACCGAATACTTTTAACCTATAGTCTATACTCTTTAGTATAGTAATTAGTAATATATAATAATTATAATATTAATATTATTAGACGTTGTAAGGGGTAATCCATGTATCTACTGAACCGATTTTCAAAATTATTTCACCAATTCAAAGCTACGTTATTGTGGAGTGTCATAGGCTATAATAATTTCCAAAATTAATTATGCATCTTTACTTAAACTTAAATAATGTAATCCAAGTCGTAAAAAAATTGCTTTCATCGCGTACGCTGCGGAAACTATTGAGAATAGAACAAAACAATGTTCTTATATTATCAAAATCTGTAAAAATGTCCGCGATAGCATATGCCTATCTCCTACAGGTAACTCACAATGACCGATTTTTACTGTTTAAATTGTGGATTAAAAATAAATAATTTTTATTAAGCTTATTTAGCCTATGTGGTTTAATTTATATCTTTGTAAATATGTTTTAAGAACGGAAATTTAATTTGTAAAATATTACAGTTAAAACAAATATCTTCAAAGATATTAGCAAAATAAAAACGTGAAGTTGTGCGCCGCCCCGGCGCGACCGTTTAGTGGCGATAGGTAGGTAAGTACAGGCAGTATCTATCCGATTGCGTTACGTTCAGCACTGTGGGGGACTGTGGGTATTACGCAGGACAAACGGGCCGGGACAAAAATATTTCTAACGTGGAACGGAGTCCGCGGGAACTGCTAGTTAATTATAAAACATAATAACGTAAAGTTACGTGTAGTAGCGTTTTAAATAATTACTAACGTAGTAAGTAATTATGACCTACTCGTCTCTCATTTGGATAGTTCTTTCTGGAGATAATATGTCGGACCTAATTTCTGCTTTATTTACTTATCGATATGTCATAAATGATTATGTAATTATGACCTTCAGTAACACTAATACAAATTATGTATTTGATGCTTAAGGTATTATGTATGAATAAGCTACATTACATAGCCAAGCCAAGCAACTTTGCATAACAGGGTGTCCTGCATAGTTAATATAAAACGTAGGTCCTAATAGCAGTCGAATGCAGATATCACCTTCACTGAGGCTCATTTCGTCCAACCATTCGCCTTGACATACCTACTCTGGCGAGACTCGAGACAATGAAAAACTACTTGATCAAATAGCTGTAACTACCTACGTTGGTACGCAATCAGGCCGTTTTCCCCGACTGAGACTGCTGAGATGTGCGCGGATCATTTTAAACTTATTTCATTACTACCATTGAAGTTCAGTTGGCAGTAGATATTGTGAATAAAATCGGCACTTGCTATAAACTGATTTTATTTGGGTACCAAGATCGTAATTATTTTATCAAATAGCTTTACATACAACAGTAGGTACCTGATGTACGTGGTACAAGTTTTTCCGCAAATTATGTACTTAATGTAATGGTTCAAACTGGAAGGAAACGTACTTATAGTATAACGCCTTATAGTTAGTAGTTGTAACTTAAATACCTAGTTTTATTTTAAATTAAATTTTTGATTTTTATGTTTGCATTTTTTTAAACCATAAAGCACATTTTTAAATTGTAAATATTTTAGCGGATAGTAAATTTTAAGATGAGCTTTTCCCAGAACTTTTCTCTTTTTTCTATGTATTAGGTTGCCTCGCTATTTTCATAAAATATAATGTTTTAATTTTATTTGGAATTAGTTGAGTATTATTACCATCGTAATTTAAATTTTACATTTCATTTTAGCGCGCTTATTAAAAATATTTTAATTTATTGAAATAAGTAAGATCATATACATATTTTATAGCATGACAGGTATAGTAGATAATATTCATAAATATTATATATCATATAAAATTGCCAATAAAAGGATATTTGGATCAATGCGTAGGTGGTATATTTCGTAACTAACGATCTGGGTCAAACAAAAATTAATATTGCTTTATTTATTAATTAGGTAGATATTATCATATTATTATCTCTAGCCAGGTACTCACGGTGTATAAACAATTTTAATATTTATTTATTTATTAGGCGTATAAATTGAGCTGTTGTACTTATTTAAGACATAATAATTCAAGATTATATGCGCCAATCATTGATGAATAGTAGTAGATTAATCAATTTAGATGCGACATTAGGTAAGGGAACCGTTTTTTGACAACAATTAAAACAACATTGGGATCATCTTAATCATCTTCGGTTTAATAAATAAGCCAAACTAAGGCAAAGTGCGTATACTAGTATACTTACGTAAAAAGTACTTACGTCGTTAAAAAAATACCTAATTAACCTGTCGAGTGGGGTATCAAAATGGAGGAAATTAAAATAAGATTACAGAAATAAATATGTGGCATATGTTCAAATGTTATTAACATTATATTAATTAGACACTTACCAGCGTAGATACTTTATTTTACTTACTAGCGTAAAACATAAATGATGCCTACAAAAGTGCCTTAAAGTATCGTATTGTACCTAATTGAACATACGCAAATAGATAAAATGTGCGAGTCTTATCAGCCCAGTTATCTGATAGACCTACTAACCTAACCTAACCACTGTACTTGCTAAACCGTTTGGCACTCTTTGCGTAGTTTTGACATTAATTCCAAAAAACTTCATTGATTTGTAAAAATACAAATCACAAATAGAGCTACTGGCAAAACCCATTCATTATTTAATTTAAACTGGCCAAGTGCTAGTCAGACTTACGCACCGAGGGTTCCATAGTCCATACTATAGATACAAACTATACGAACTTTGGTTTTTACAGTTTTATTATGGACTAGCTGTTGCCCGCGGCTCCGCCCGCGTGAATTACGATTTTTTGCATAATATACCTTCCTATTGGAATTCCTTGATTTTTCGCGGGATTCTGGTGTGATGTTGTACAGAAACCTATTCTTACTTTGCACGGGTTATCTTGTGGTGATTTTGAAAACTCCTTTTTCTTAATAATAATATAAAGTTTCATTAATACGTAGTTGAAAGATCAAAAGGACGATTTTAACTGTCGATATTTCGACCCAGTGGCACTGGTCGTGGTCACTACGTGACCACGACTTGTACCAATGTATCGAAATATCGACAGTTAAAATCGTCCTTTTCATTGTGATTTTTATTCTGAAACCACGAAATATGTCAAAAATTATTAAACCATGTGTAAAGTTGTACTGGTGGTAGAACTCTTCTTTCAGAGTTCGGCCGGGTAGGTAGCACTGGGATAAATTACTCTACTAACAATATTCCCCAGCCCAACATAATATAAGAGTCTTTTAAAAATCTTTGCTTCATCTCAATACAATCCAAAACATCAGAATGGACAATGGCTATATATTTCTTTACGTATAAAAGACCTTAGATGACAGTCAGTCGGTTAGGATCGATAAGACCTAAGAGTTAAAAATATTTGTGAACCATTATACCCTTTCCATATTGCGGATGATAAACTATAAAGTTTAAATCTGTTCATGTGTTAACAGTGCCATCTTAATATAAAGTCAGGAAACAGTAAATAACATGACAGTTAATTTTTATTTAAAAAAATTCGGTAGTACCTATCTCAGAGTTTTACATTCAAGTTCCACATAAATTGTAGAGATGGCGCTATACGGTATAACGTAGCGATAACGTCAGTTACATGATTTTTGTTCATCCTAAAAGTGAAAAATTTTAAACCATACAAAATCTCCTGCTAAGCCTATTTATTTACGGCTGTAAGGGTACTCCAGTCTTACTTGAGCCCTACGTATTAGCCCTAGGTTCTTTGTGCATTCCGAGTTTCAAGTCACCTACCTACTTGAACTTAAAGGTTCTGATGTCTGTAATTTCTGAACTACAAAAGTGATGATGATAAGATTTGTATGGAATAATCTTTAAATCACCTCCTTTCTAACAAAAAAAGAATGAATGGAATCGGACAACGCGTTAATGAATTATAACTAAAAAACGTTTGGACTTTGATGCCGTCTTCCAGGTAAACCATGATGAATTTCGGGACAAAAAGTATCCTATGTCCTACCTCGGGGTATGAACTATAATCATGTCAAGTTTCATTTAAATCCATCCAGCGGATTAGCCGTGATGCCCGGTCGTGAAACAGACAGACAGACAGACAGACAGACAGACAGACAGACAGACAGACAGACAAAAATTAAACAAATTACAGTTTTGGCTTCAGTATCGACTAAATAGTGTCCTCCAACAAAAATTTTCAAAATATCTTCAATGTACAGAATTCGACCCTTTACAGTTTTATTATAAGTATAGATAGCTGTTGCCCGCGGCTCCGCCCGCGTGAATTACGATTTTTTTGCATAATATACCTTCCTATTGGAATTCCTTGATTTTTCGCGGGATTCTGGTGTGATGTTGTACAGAAACCTATTCTTACTTTGCACGGGTTATCTTGTGGTGATTTTGAAAACTCCTTTTTCTTAATAATAATATAAAGTTTCATTAATACGTAGTTGAAAGATCAAAAGGACGATTTTAACTGTCGATATTTCGACCCAGTGGCACTGGTCGTGGTCACTACGTGACCACGACTTGTACCAATGTATCGAAATATCGACAGTTAAAATCGTCCTTTTCATTGTGATTTTTATTCTGAAACCACGAAATATGTCAAAAATTATTAAACCATGTGTAAAGTTGTACTGGTGGTAGAACTCTTCTTTCAGAGTTCGGCCGGGTAGGTAGCACTGGGATAAATTACTCTACTAACAATATTCCCCAGCCCAACATAATATAAGAGTCTTTTAAAAATCTTTGCTTCATCTCAATACAATCCAAAACATCAGAATGGACAATGGCTATATATTTCTTTACGTATAAAAGACCTTAGATGACAGTCAGTCGGTTAGGATCGATAAGACCTAAGAGTTAAAAATATTTGTGAACCATTATACCCTTTCCATATTGCGGATGATAAACTATAAAGTTTAAATCTGTTCATGTGTTAACAGTGCCATCTTAATATAAAGTCAGGAAACAGTAAATAACATGACAGTTAATTTTTATTTAAAAAAATTCGGTAGTACCTATCTCAGAGTTTTACATTCAAGTTCCACATAAATTGTAGAGATGGCGCTATACGGTATAACGTAGCGATAACGTCAGTTACATGATTTTTGTTCATCCTAAAAGTGAAAAATTTTAAACCATACAAAATCTCCTGCTAAGCCTATTTATTTACGGCTGTAAGGGTACTCCAGTCTTACTTGAGCCCTACGTATTAGCCCTAGGTTCTTTGTGCATTCCGAGTTTCAAGTCACCTACCTACTTGAACTTAAAGGTTCTGATGTCTGTAATTTCTGAACTACAAAAGTGATGATGATAAGATTTGTATGGAATAATCTTTAAATCACCTCCTTTCTAACAAAAAAAGAATGAATGGAATCGGACAACGCGTTAATGAATTATAACTAAAAAACGTTTGGACTTTGATGCCGTCTTCCAGGTAAACCATGATGAATTTCGGGACAAAAAGTATCCTATGTCCTACCTCGGGGTATGAACTATAATCATGTCAAGTTTCATTTAAATCCATCCAGCGGATTAGCCGTGATGCCCGGTCGTGAAACAGACAGACAGACAGACAGACAGACAGACAGACAGACAGACAGACAGACAGACAAAAATTAAACAAATTACAGTTTTGGCTTCAGTATCGACTAAATAGTGTCCTCCAACAAAAATTTTCAAAATATCTTCAATGTACAGAATTCGACCCTTTACAGTTTTATTATAAGTATAGACGTAAAAGCGCATACTGTATTTTGGAGAGTTGATTTTATTTTTCATGTAAAGCAATCTTAATTATGTCAGATTTTTCATTGGTAAACTTCTGAGATAGGGAGGCAGGCCGGTATTGTTTCTTCATTTTTCCCAATAAATCAAATACAAATATGGGAAAGAAGAAGGTTCATGTTTAAACTTTCACACAATAGGTACCTTCTCCTCCATGATAATTACGGAAAACTTCTTTTTTTAAAATATTTTTGAAATAAGCATTGTTAATTGGTAGGTATATCGTCAATTTGGGTAGCCTCAATAAATCATGAAGATCAAGATGCTGTCTTATTTTCTTTAAAACCGTAACACTACCTATTGTTATTAGGATGAGATTAGCATACGATGGTATAGGAGGTCGTCTACATCAGTGAGTCACTGGCCATACCTATTTCAATCCACGACGACGCGCCCCACTCTGTCAAACTAGGTACATACGAATCGAATGAAACATAAGCGATTTTGACAGAGTGGGGCGCGTCTTCGTGGATTTAAATATCTATAACAAGGCAGGGTAGTTGCAGACCTGCAGTCAATGTCCTGCCACAATTTTTAACTAATCGGCGGTCGCAGACGAGTGATATTTAGAAAATGCATCTGAATGTTACAACTCGCTCTTCGCATAATATTGTAATGTACTTACCGCTCTCTTGACCTGTCAAGATTTGCGGCACTCGGTAGTATCTATAAAACTTTACAATCCGGATTGAAGCAGTTCCAAATTGCCAGATGATTGACCTAAATATAAAACTGGTCAGTTTAAGAGCTTTCGTGCTCCGGGCCTGGTTCCGTAGTCCGCACTTAATGCGAGGAGTAACAAAAAATTTTCGAGCCTTATGTGCATTATGCACACCGTTTTAGGGTTAGGGAGGTAGGGTCTCTAGTTGTGATGAGTAACAGTTATGACGGAATTCACGTTCGTTCGTTCGTACCTACTCGTTTATATATAGACGGACTAATATATGGAATATCCGTGTCATACGGTTCCATTTTTGCTATTTAGTAAGTGAACCCTAACAACTAAATAAAAATGACAATTTACGTGACATTTCTATGAATTATAACTTATGATACTACTGCAAGTGTCCAATTGGAGTACAATCAAAAATGATGTTCAGAATATTTCTGTTATTTATATTATTTTATTCTCAGTTATTATGACATACCCCAGACCTCTTATTCAAGCATTATTTTCTTTTCCAGAAACTGCCATATCCAAAGTCAGTGGGATTTATCGTCACAAATGAATTCTGCGAGAGATTTTCATATTATGGAATCCGAAGTAAGTATACCTACCTCCCTACACCTTCCATGTTAAAAAATCTTATTAAGTGTATAAGGACGATTCAGAAAATATGTTAGATTATAAGTTACAAATGAAAAATAACTGTTCGTTTAATATACGGTCTACCTTAAGCCTTTCCTTAAATGGGGTATGTAGTACCTACCTAGCTGTGTCATCTGAAATCACCAACTGTATCTCCTGATTTTTTAGTCATCAATTTTCTGTATTGCCTCTTCCTTAGTGTAAAGGTATTCACGTCAAAAACATTGAGCTACCCATTCATTGGTTCCATGCTGTCAACGATATTCGCTTTTGCTGGAACATAATAAGTAGATGTAGGTAGGGTTACCATATCTCAGGATTTATCCTGCGATCTCAGGGCAGGTATTTGGAATCTTCTCAGTATTGCGGCCGATTTTGCAAATCTCATGAAATCTCGACGATTTTCACTAAAAAGTAAAAATAAAATGGACAATTCTTTTCGAAAAAACCGATGTTCCACAAATGTTACTACAAAGAGTGAAATATTTTTTATGTAGGTAGGTACACCAATTCGAAGTCGGGCAATTCGTACAATCATAGTCCTTCGTATTAATCGGCCGACTTCGAATTGGTGTACCTACATTAAGAATTATTTCACTCTTTGTAGTGGCATATGAAGTCGTTTTTTATGAAAATTTAAGGTAACCCTAGGTGTAGGTGACTTTATGTAGCGTATACCGTTAGGAAGATGAATAATAATTTCGTAGTCGCTATTAAATTGACGCGTGTAAGTATCCGTGTATAGCACGTGGTCCCGTTCGAGATTAATATCGATATTCATAATTTGCATGCGACACGCGTCGGTACTAAACAATATCGGTGATAAATACGTAGTCAGGGTAATAACTAATAACCTAGTCTAGTAACTATATAAAGTAGGTACTTCCCTGGTCTGTGTAGTAAGTAAATAATTTATGAATTTTGTTGTAGTTAAACTTAAAATTACATACCAGGTTCGTACAGTAAAAAATCCTTAGGACCTAAATATTGCGTTTTCTCAAAATAAACTGCTCAAAATAAAATTAATTAAATTTTAAATATCTCATGCTTTTTCTCTTAAAATCTCGTCCTATTTATTATCACATTACCATTACATAATATTATCTGGATTTCGTTATTTTGGAGACAGAGTCAATATGCCCTTAGATGCCACGTCCTACGCCGGACCAGCAATCAGCGACGAGCGACGAGCGTACATCTATGCATCTATGAATTTGTCAGTTGTAATAGAGTACAATTTTGCATGCCATATTCTGGTTGGCAGCTTTCTGGCAGCTATTTCATTTTGTAGAATAGCACAGCAGTACCAAAAGCCTCCAGATTTGTGGGAAACCGAAATTCAAGCAGCCGCGGACACGCAGCTAACTTAACTACAGTTTATTAACCGACTTCAAAAAAAGGAGGAGGTTCTCAATTCGTCGGAATCTTTATTTAAGAATACAAATACAAGCATTTTTTAATAAATAATAATTAATTCAACACGTGTTCTTATACGGCATGCCCGCATACAATTTACATAATAATGTAGAGCACGACTCAATACCTATTTAAATAATAAAAGTTAAAACACAAACAGAAAACGCTGGGCTGTATAAGAAAATTCTCTTTATCTAAGAATAGCCTATTGTTTCACTGGCATGGCAATAATTTCATTTAATAACCAGGTAATTAAAATGTTAAATTGAAAAAGTGAAGCTAATCGATTTATCGATTTATTTAGCACCTAGCAATCAATCGCGAGGACAATAGGTTGTCGGGCTTGTACTTATTTATTTTCGTTCCGGTTTGTTTTTTTTATTTCTAGGATAAAATTAATCAAATAACTGACAATACGAACTTTTTAATTTCAGAATTTTACAAATCCCGCGGAATCATTTTATGTGTTATGTTAATATAATCTATCTCCATTACACACACTATCCTTATCGGTTCAGTAGTTGCGCGTGAAGGAGTAATAAACATACAAACAGATAATACTCGTCGTTTTATAATGTAAAATGTGATGTAATTTTTTAGCGGTACTATCCCTGTACCTTCGGGACAAGCTGGGCTTCACAGATGACAACGCGACGGTGGTTTACCACGTGTTTGTGATGTTCGCGTATTTTTTCCCGCTCGTCGGCGCTATGATCGCCGATGGCTGGTTGGGACGATTCAGGTAATTATTATTGAACAACTGGAAATCGGAACAAGCAGTGGTCTCTGCGCAGATTGTGTATGTGTAGTTTTTTAGTTATAGCTTGACCGCTATAAACTTGGCCCTCCCATGGTCTGCGGGACGCGGTGCGGGAGCTACTCAACCACTGATCCCTATTCTATGGATTAAACATTCTATATACAATTCAGGCTAGGTTCACTGTGGATCCATAGAATAGGGATCAGTGCACGCCACTAATCAGCTGTCAGAGACTGACGGTAATTACGCTACACACGATGATATTAATCTTGCGACGTGGATAATGATACATACTCAAGAAAATGCCATAGGCGAATTCTCAAGATGTGAGTCATTACATCGTATCGTGTATAGCCAATCGCACACCCGCCCCGCGTCCCGAAGACCATGGGAGGGAAGTTTATAGCGGTCTAGCTATAGTAACCCTCATTGGGTTATGAATTAGGAAAACGGAGGCAAAGATCCTATTTATTTTTCATGATACCATACCAACCTAGGTTGGTAACTTGTGCGAAAAGATTTCAACAAATTAAGCAATATCACATGGTCTAGGATCCCGCTATACAACGACCTTCATCGAGCTGCTTATTGGATGAAAACTATTTTATATCCAATTAAATATGTCAATAAATATATCGCAAGTGGGTTGCCTAAAAAATTTCAGTCCAGGATATAATTAATTAATAATTTTAAAAAAATCCATTGTAACATGAACTCCTATTTGTTAAAGTTCCGTTGACATCTTAGTTCAAATTAGATTGGATGAGCGATTCAGGTCGCAAATTTGCAATTGTGCATAATTGTGCATAAAACCTACGATTTTATTATCCGTTAACTTTCTTTTGCCAAAAAATATAGAACAGAAATACTTTCCTCAGCCAGGAAAGTATTTCTGGCAAAAAGCACTATTTATAACATCCAATCTAATTTGAACTACGATGTCAACTAAACTGTAACAAATGGGAGTCCATGTTACAATGGTTTTTTTTTTAATTCTTAATTAATCATACCCTGGACTGAAATTTTTTAGGCAACCAACCCACTTGCGATATATTTATTGACATATTTAATTGGACATAAAATAGTTTTCATCCAATAAGCAGCTCGGTGAAGGTCGTTGTATAGCGGGATCCTAGGCTAACAGAAAACTATAAAAGTACGCAATATACAATATACTTATTACTTCCTAGCTGACCCGGTAAACGCTGTTTTGCCATTCAGCGATATGAAAAATAGCCTACGATACAATGCTTCTGCTTCTGCTTCTGGTTTGCTACAAACACTATGTCACGAGAATTATATTATATTAATAAATATATTAGATGCATGCACTAATATTTTTCCCACAGCTTCGCGTTTAATGTGTTTTTAAAAAATGCATCATTGTACTATATCCCATATACCCATACAGATAGAAGTTTTTTGACTAATAAAATGTAATCAATACATATAATAAATCTGTAGAGGTCGAATTTCTGTACAAATAAAAAAAATGCTAAAAACGGAGTCAGGGGGATGTAAGAAGTGAAATAGAACTAATTTAAATTTTTTTCAAATTTTTTGTTTCTCTGTTTGTCTGTTTGTCTGTCTGTTTGTACGGGCTAATCTTTAGAACGGCTGGACCGATTCCAATGAAATTTTGTGTGGTTGTAGCTTATGTCCCTGGTCAACATATAGGATACTTTTCATCCCGGTAAAATAAAGAGTTCCCGTGGGATAGTTAAAAAACTGCAATTAATTTAACAGCTTTGTAAACAACAACTAATGAACTTAATTTACCTCTTAATTTGCCTCTTTAACAAAATATATATACAACGTGTTCAGGACGAATACGAACAACTCTAGGGTTAGATTCCTTATCGAAAAGTAATCAAAAATTGCTAAGGAACATAAGTTCTAAAATGGATATTTTCGGAGAAAATAATTTTTCTTTTGTAAATAGATCCAAAAATATGTCCCATATGCCGCACTCTTATTTTTGCGACGTTGCCAAACTTAAATCATTCAAAAATACTACAACTACGGTCTGAGTAGTGATGTGCCAGTAGAAGCTATCTTGTCGGCATCGATAAAGTCTTACCGCGAACGATAGAATATAAATTTTTCTTAGATTTCAATCTTTTACTAATATTGAAAATAATTAATTTTAAACTTTATGATTGTAACTGAAATCATTATGTACTTACCTACTTCCTGCCAATAAAAAGACTTTATTTTCTCCTGCCAATAAAAAGACTTTATTTACACCGTTAGTAGGTACTCGTAAAAGGTAGAATACCGAAGTAAGCTGAATCTATTTAAATTCACTGAAGCTTACATACTGTCTACATTACATTTACCATACTCAAAAATGCAAACATACTTTTGTCTGCGTAAACGTAGGTCAGCAAGCTCGTATAAGTTCATAACTGAATAGTTAGGTAAACAATTAAGTTCATCAGTAAGATTCTCAGTATCGATTGTCGATATTGTTAAAAATTATAACAAGAGCGCGCCGCAAGTTCATAAGCTCCTGAAGTTTTTTGTAGAACTTCGGGTCTCTCTTTCTCTCAGGTATACGTATCCCTTAGTTAAACTGCGATCGAAATACTAATTGTTTCCTTATCTTTATTGCTGAAGCCCCCTTGAGTCGGTCCAGCCAGTATTATCAGGGTTGTAGATTTAAGGTACAATGTGAAATTGACTTTTTTTATTTACAATTTACATGCATAATATGATATTATGTTATTAATTAGGTACAGGTATTAATAAAATTATTAAACATCGAGCTAAGCAATGTTATAAGCGAAAATTTTAGTAAATTCCCTACGATGATTTTCAAATACGAGTAATCATAGGCAATTTTCTATCGATGTAGGTATGTGTAATATGCCAATCCATATTTGCCAATCTGCATGAGGCCAGCGTGATGGACTGTTGGCCTATCTCTTCGAGAATCGAGGTGAAACTCGAACTCGTGTTCAGCAGATTGCTACTATTGATCCTGAATTTCCTTTCTTCCACATTCATATTTTTTAAATTCACACATAGATGACTGTTTATGTCACTTTACTAAACCCATTCTTTAAAACGATACGAATCGTTGATAAAATTCTGACAAGTATTTTTTTTTTAATTTTTCATTAAATCTTTATTGTGACAACCCTCGCTTGTGGCAACAAACAGTGTTCATTGTTTAGTAAAATTAAGACCATTCATAAGTTATGTTTTAAAATGCGACGATGTCAGTTTTTGCATAAAGCTGTGTGTAACATGGATAGTTGGAAATAGTTGAATTACTTTGTATGAAAACTGAATTTTATTTTTTTATTTTATTTAAAAATTATTTCTTATGTGGTTCGATTCCTATAAGTGGTCTGTTCAATACCTCGAAGTTGTTCGTATTCGTCCTGAACACGTTGTATAGTAAAACTTATTAATCCAATCGAGTTCCCGCCGGAAAGAAAACATTACAAAAGCAGGCGTCTTTCAAGTAACAGATTTAAATGAAATTTTATGATCCTACTTTATATATATGCCCGGTCAACATTTAAGATACTTTTCATCCTGAAAAATTTGATAGCACCCGTGAGATGTTTAAAAAAACCTATAGCTACTTATCTACGTAGCACAATTAAAACGGGGTTGAAATATCGACAGTTTAAATCGTCCTTTTGATCGTGCAACTAGGTATAACTATACAAGATAACCCGTACGTAGCAGGAACGGGTTGCTACGTACACAGCAGCGCATCAGAATGCTTAATTACAATATCTGGGCGTTGGTATCATCTCAGAATACGATAAGTTTGGTTAGTATAGATATTACAATCCACGATGACACGCCCCACTCTGTCTTACTCCATGCGAATTGAGTAACATAAGCGATTTCGACAGAGTGTATAAGTAGAGGAAGACCAAAGAAGATATAGGTAAATTGTGTGAAAGAAGATAGCACGTTGACAGGAGAGATTGGAAGAAGACTCCTTTACGGGTCCATCGAACCCAGGGACCACTCATTTATCTTGGGAAAAATTAAGAAATTCCACGGGAAACATTTTTGTAAAAAAAAACGAACTGCACGAACAGCTAGTTATTAATATTTTATTTAAATTTGATTTTTTTTAGAAACAGTTAAAATACTAGTAAATTGTAATGAAAATAAATGAGAGAATAATATGTAACATAATCAACGTTATTTCGTTATCTTTCACAAATTACATTGGCCTAAATCGAGAACTCGTTATTTAAGTCGTCACTAATTTATACTGTTCAATAATGCAGTCTTGCAATTTAGAGATATTATAGTACATTACCTACTTCCGCGGCCAGCAAAAGAGGCATTGATGGACGAACGTGTACCTAAATAAGTTTCTATCTTATGCGTTTCTATAGAGTATAGACTATCAATGCCTAGTTGTGGCCAAGGCCAATTAAGTAGGTATTTAAAATAATAAAAAAAAACAATTTGGGTACGGAACCCTAAAAAGCAAGTATTTACATTAAAAAATTGTCATACCTATTAAACTAAGACTCAATATCATCAATAATGAGGGTGTCCGGCCTTTTTACGGTAACTGACATGTCCGGCTATTAGGTTTGGCGACCTGGCAACCCTAGTTCTGCTCGAGTTTATGTACCTAACCAAACAATATATTAGAGAGCAGTACTTAGACCGGAAAAAACCGCATCATCATATTTTTTGCATCTTATTACCTCTTACGTTCAAAAGTTATGATGTAATTATAATAATACTAGCTGACCTGGCAAACGTTGTTTTACCCTTAAGGATATAAAAAAATAGATAAATTGAGATTTAAGCTATCCTATCTTTTAAGTTAGAGCAAACTGCACCCTGTGTGCGAATTTTATTAAAATCGGTTAAGTGGTTTAGGAGTCCATTGAGGACAAACATTGTGACACGAGATTTATATATATTAAGAAATATGAACGAATGATTGTACATTTATATGATTTTCTAACATTACCAACATTTCAGTACCAAATAATATGTTTTGATATGAATTTTATGAAAGTCTTAATAATCTCATCTCATAATTCGATACATTGCTAAGCTTGATTATTTTTCAGGACAATATTTTACCTGTCCTTGGTGTACGCAGCGGGAAGTATTCTTCTATCCGTGAATGCAATGCCACCCGTTAGTTTACCTCCATTGTAAGTACCATTGTAAGTTACTTGTATTTCCTATCTCCTTTGTGAATATATTAAGTATACATATTATAGTGAATGAAATAAAACACTAATTCTTTTCAGGGAGTTCACAATCCTGGCTTTGCTTTTGATAGCGTTCGGAACTGGTGGAATAAAACCTTGCGTCTCCGCGTTCGGTGGAGATCAATTCAAATTGCCAGAACAAGAGAAATATCTGGGATACTTCTTCTCCCTCTTTTACTTTTCCATAAACGCTGGAAGCTTGATATCTACTTTCTTGACGCCGATACTGAGAGCTGATGTGAAGTGCTTCGGTGAAAGCAGCTGCTACTCCTTAGCATTCGGCGTTCCGGGGGTCCTAATGATTATTTCTATCAGTAAGTATCCCATTCAACCCATTTGGAAAATGGGTTGTCAATGCCAATGCCAAAAAAAAAATGTTTGTGTGATGAGCATGAATGTTTTCAAGTGTTTAGCTGTTTTTCAACATATTGTATTTATGTATGTTTATAAGTTATCCCATAACACAAGCTATCGCTTATTTTGGGGCTAGATTACGATGTCTATAATGTCCTGATATATATTTATAGATATATCTAAGCACAGGTCTCCTATTGACAATTAAAGGCCTAACAATATACGGGCCATGTGCAAATAGGTAACCTTAACAAGACTTCGAAATTAAGATTTCGAGAGCTTTACTTTATTGTCTGTTTTCCTTCACCGCACATAACTCCGAAAAGTTACAGATATAACCTGGATTTCAAATTCCAATACGAAGCCTTAATTACTGGGCTGTCAAATGTCACTGGTTCTTTTAAGTAATAAGTTAGCCGTCAACATACCTGCTACCATTGTACTACAAATATAAATCTCTATTTTCTATTTTATTTTAGTATTCTTCGTTGCTGGCAAAAGACTGTATATTATAAAGAATCCATCTGGTAACATCTTGGGAAAAGTATCGTCATGTATTGGTGTTAGTATTTTCTTTTTATAATATACAATAATATGACTGGTCATGTAAGCTAGGCCAATATTTTGATTTTCAATTTTAAAGGTTACTTCATAACCCAAGTTAAAGTTTGATATGTTTTGGAAAAAAATGTTTTAACTTTTATCAATAAATTTAAATTGTTTATGTTTCATGTTCATTCATGTACAGCACGCCATATTGAACTCCTGCAAGTCCAAACAGAAGAAGGAGCACTGGTTGGACCACGCAGACGACAAGTATGACCCCAGTCTGATAGAGGATATTAAATCGCTCCTCAGAGTCCTTGTACTATTCTTGCCGCTGCCAGTATTTTGGGCATTGTTTGATCAACAAGTAAGTTAAAAAAATACTCTTTTTTATTCAAATGCGCTTTAAATTAGATCAGTGGGCTGATTCTGTATTGTTCAGTTTGTTATAGTTAGTAATCCTCAATCCTCTAAGAAAACGGAGGTAAAAATCCTATGTTTGTATTCCTTTTGCAAGTAAGGAACTAGCAGGGTATGTTGACATGATACCATACCGATCTAGTTTGATAACTCGTGCAAAAAGAATACAAAAAGGACTTTTGCCTCGAACGATACAGAAATAGCCCACTGAATTCGATAAAGTCTACTTAATATTTAGATTTACATGTATGTGGGTATTTTTTTACTATTTTTCTGATATTTTCCATTTAGATTTTAGAGAGATAAATAATCATACCATAAATTTGCCTAAATTACATTGCCTATAAATGGCAAAACAAATCAACTAACAAGCCATTCCTCAAAATATGTATGAGTTACGAACAAACAGGTAATAGAAACAAAATGTATGCTCTAAAAAGTATATATATTTTTTTCTTTTCTTATCCGACGAATGATAAAGGGAATGATAACTTAATAATAAGATTTGAACATTAATAACATGTTTTTAGGGTTCAAGATGGACGTTCCAAGCCGATAGAATGGAACAAGATATCGGAGGCTGGACGTTGAAAGCCGATCAGATGCAAGTTATCAATCCACTATTAATTTTACTCTTCATCCCCCTTTTTGAAGTGGTACGTTCTCGATTTTGTAAAGCTATTTTAAAATAATAACTTTATTTGAAAATTAATATTACAATCGTTTTTATCTTCTAGGCCATCTACCCTTTTATGACGTATTGCAAATTAATCAGGAAACCGTTGCACAAAATGATCTGGGGAGGAATTTTAGCTGCAGGCGCATTCATTATTTCTGGAATCGTCGAACTTAATCTATTGGTAAGTGTAATTATGTCGGATGTATGAATATGATTATATACAAACTGACAATTTATAAGGCATAGGTTTAAATCGGAGCTTATAGGTATTAAGTTGAAAATAATAATATACCTAATAGCGATTATTTGTGCAGGTATAGGTACATCTCCTCAAACCTCCCTCGGCTTACGCAATTATACATACAGCACCTCACTTGATACTCTAAAATATTATGTTCTGGGCAGTGTTAATTAAACTTACGAGCCTCTTTAAGTTTATTATAAAAACATAAAAACTATTTTTATTAAAGTTACTTTAATTCATCTCTTTAAATTTTCAGCCAACTTATGGAACTCCAGTAGCGACTGGAGTAGCACAACTTAGAGTTTATAATGGACACAATTGCAACTTCACACTGAACGTACATAACCCATATACCAATACTACAGAGGAAATAGTGATTGAACCTTTAGGGATATATGAAAACCTGGATATTGAGGCTAACCAATTGATCGAACTGCCATACACTCTACAGGGATCTAGTTACAGCAGCTGTGAAAATATAACTTTCAGTGGACACTTTCACTTATTGGAGAAAACAGCTAATTCGTATTTTATCAACGATAAAAGCGTTTATAGCTTCATTGATAACAACAATAAAGCTATTGATGGTGTTAGTGTAAGGTATGTTGTAAATTGAGTTGCTGTTTGAAAAATGGCTCTAATTAACTAGCATAATTGGAATCTAAACTCTAGTTGATTAGAACTAGTATAGTTAGATATAAAATTACTTAATTGAAAATTCTTTTCACAACTCATCCTTATTATAATTACGTTGACATTTTTTTGGCTCGTAATACTTTTTATAGATTTTATTGAAAAATTCAAACATTTTCCTTTCTGCGTTAGATTTGATTAATTTGTTGTGTTTACCAAACAGAAATATATTATCTTCTTTTAAAGACATCGGCCGCCACGTGACATTATCGGTTTTTTTTATTGCGGTCGGATAACTTGTTTTAGCGAAGTTTGCCCACATTTGCGAAATGTTTTCCATAAAAATTCGGTCTTTATCGTATTTATCGTCTTTCAGTTTTACGTAAGATTCCCAAAAAGGATCGCATTTAAATATGTAACATATTTCATCTCCTTGTGCTGCACCTTTGACTCTTATTTTAGAACCAGCTAAAGAAGTGGATTTGGCTGCGTTAAATTTACCCACATAGTTAAACTTATAAACGTATATTTCACTTTGTCCACTTAAAACTAATCTTATAAATTTATAAATCGGATATACGTGTAGATCGGATACATATTTTACAAAATCGTGAATTGAATTGTCGGAACCACCTTGCTTAAAATATCTTTCTTTAATTTCATTTGAAATGCGTTTATATTTTTTAGATGAATACTCATATTTGCAACCATCCTCGAAGGGCACCATAAATTTGAAGTTTGAATGAAATAACTTCAAGTAGTTGGTATTTTGAATAAAAGGAATTACTTCAGATATGCCTTCCTGACTTGTGAATCCAATGAGAATGGGCATTTGACTGAAATTTAGGTTTCTCAATACCCTATCATCGTATGGATTCATTGTTATTAACGATTTCTTTGATTTTTTCTCAATCACTGGTAAAAATGGTACAACTGATCTTTGTATATTCATAACATCTCTACTTTTGTAAATCTTTTGAGATGCTAAAATAACTTCTTTCACTGTAGCATTTGTTAAATCTTTAAAACCGATTTTCTTCAATTCTTTTTCTAATATTAGTTTCTCTGTCTCATGATTGCCTTGGAATATCGAGGGTGAAAATATTGAACCGCTTTGTAAAATCATTTTTGTGAATAAATTTTTATATTTAGTCACTAGTAATAACGAAACAAATGTGCTGGCGGATCCACTTGTCATAACTGTAATTTTCTTTTCGTCTCCACCAAAGTAGTGAATGTTCTTTTTAATCCACTTAAGGCCTGTAACTATGTCTTTAAGTCCCATGTTAGCGTTTACATCTGTATGATTTAGTTTCAAAAATCCAAAAGCACCTAATCTGTGCGTTAGAGAAATGACTACTACATCATTATCAATCAGAAAGTCCGCTCCATGTATATGACTGAAACTAGAAGTGAAAGCATACCCGTGTATCCAAACGATTACTGCTTTTAACGTTTGTGTATCGTGTTGAGGTAAATTAGGAGTATAAATATTTAAATGCAAACAGTTTTCGAAGCCATATAGTCCATGTTTGTGGACAATATGAGCTTGTGCACAGGCGCCCCGGTACTCGGTAGTTGTGTCTAATGGCTGTGTCCATTTTTTAAGAGGCTTTGGATCTTTAAACCTTAGCTTTCCAATTGGAGCTTTGGCGTAGGGTACTCCGTAAAAAGCGTAATAAATTCTTTCTTTAAATATTGTGTACGCTTGACTGCCTAATATTATTCCCTGTTCAATTTTAACTTTCACTTTATATGAGCTTACATACAGTAGAATTAACAAAATCACTACAAATTTCTCAACCAACATTCCTGTATTACAGCTACACTATAACGTCTTATCGTTTTTTAATTCTCTCACAAACTTCAATGTTTACCAATTCCTTTGATTAAAAGCAGCCAGGTATGGATACTTGTATAATATTAAACTGTGTTTTTATATTTCAGATTTTTATCGAATGTTGTTTCATCCACAACTATCACCCTTGAAGATAGTAGGAAGAATAGAACAAAATTGCTAGTGACCACCGATGATACGTCACAAAAAACTATAGAGAAAGGAAAATATGACGTTTTAGTAAATGGTATCGCGGTTTTAGAAGATTTCCACTTCAAAGCCGGAGCAGTTTACACGATAAATGTGTTCGAAACAAACAACGGAACTTATGTGAGTGTGTTAATGAGGGACTAAGATATTATGTGAAAAGTGATAAATCTCTTTCCTTTTTTTAATATATTAAAATATTATAATATCATATATTAATTCTATAAACAGGATAAGATTAAATTTAAACATTAAATACAAAATTTATAAACTAAAATAGTGGATCCACATCGACACCTGATGGGAGCGTACCCAAAAGACTGGCAGCATTGCCTCGCTGAATCGCAATGCTTATTTTTTGAGCAAAGTATGTGCCAGACAGGTCCCGGGTCGTATCAAAAAGGCGCGACGAAAGCTCTTTATATAAACGACGCGCCTCAGGGCCCCATGGCCCCAAAGTCTCCACGCCAAACGGCGAAAATATGTAGCCCTCTCCCAGGCCTTCATATTTCAGCCGCTTGTTTCGCTCGGCCGTCGCCGCCGCCGCGCCCGCAGCTATAGCAGTATCCTTGATGTGAGACGGTGCTAGCGTATCGACGCAAGTGGCGTCCCACACCAAGGATCTGCCCCGCTGCCACGGGACGAGCGTCATTCCGTCGGGTCTCTTGCCGTCGTCACGTGCCAAGCCGTTCGGCTCTAAAATGGCTGGCACGTTAACGGTGACTAGGGCCCTGCGGATCGCGTCATTTATCGAGGCGTGGCGGGACAGACGGCCGGCACTGCGTTGACATGAAAGGCCATGGTGACCGAGCTGATCGACCCAGCCTCCACATCTGCATCGATGAGGCAAATTATATAATATTATTATTATTCTATAATATAATATATTAAATATCAGTGTTTTTACCAGACTCCTCCGAAACGGCTGAACCGATTGTCATTAAATTTTCTGTGTGTGTTCAGTAGGTCTGAGAGTAGGTCGTAAGCTATTTTTTATATCACTAATGGTAAAACAACGTTTGCCGGATCAGCTATAAATTTATAAATAAAACTCTCCTGCCAAACCAAACTCTTCCGGAAGGGCTCGACCGATTGAAATATTCTGAACAGCTATGTTCGTTAGTTCTGAGAGTAGGTCGTAAGCTATTTTTTTAAATCCCTAATAGCAAAATAACGTTGCCGGGACAGCTAGTATTCCGTATATTTTGTTGTAAATGCGAGTAATTTTATTAATTTAGCTAATAACCTAACTACTTATTGAAGTAAGTATATATTAGAACTAGTAGGGCGCGTGGGAGCGCGGGCCACATGTGGCCCGCGGGCTGTCTTCTCACCTATAAAAGAATCGCCGTCATCTCCATCGCCAATTTGAATCCGATTGGCAATAAGCTAAAAGAATTACCTCGGAGCACGGTCATGGATTTAAAGATAGTTCAGGGCTGTTTGAATAAAAAATACACTGAACCTCATCTGATGAGGTTCAGTGTATTTTTGCACGCGGGCCACATGTGGCCCGCGTGCAGTCTTCCCGCCTATAAAGGTATTGCCGTCATCTCCATCGCCAATTGGAATCCGATTGGCAGTGGGCTTAAAAAATGACCAAGGAACACTGTCATGGTTTTAAAGATAGTTAAGGGCTGTTCGAACAAAAAATACGCTGAACCTCATAGATGAGGTTCAGCGTATTTTTTGCTCTAACAGCCCTTAACTATCTTTAAAACCATGACCGTGCACCTCAACCATCATCTAAATCCTAGATCATCATCACTTCTCACATTTTTCGCTGGCAGTTCTCTGAAGAACTGCATCAATGCCTTGGATAGTTCCCTACTTATTGTAGCATGCACATTTTCCATGGGAAAATAAATTCCTACATTTTTTTATTCATCCCGTAGAACTTGAGATCCTGATCACCTCTTGCTAAGAAACCACTTTCTTATCTTTTATAGTTTCCGAGATAGAACAACACGAAATTTGTATGGCAGCCATCTTGAATCCGCCATTTTTTTAAGCTCTCTGCCAATTGCATGACGTTCCGAGTATTTTTTGTTTCAGCAGTCCCCACCTAACTATAATACCTTGCCCATGCTCCTCGACTGTCTTCAAAACCCTCAATCATCATCTCATTCCATATTTTTCTCTAGTTATTCTCCGAAAAACCGCATCGAAACCTTGTATAGTTAGTAGTTACCAACATTTAGTCACTTCAAAATTCCCCATACATTTTCTATGGAAAAATATTTTTCCGCCATTTTGATTATTTTTTTTCTGTCCATCGAATAGACCTTTGAGTCCTGATCAACTCTTGTCAAGAAACCGTTCTTCCATCTTTTATACTTTCCGAGATATCGACGAAATTCGAATGGCGGCTATTTTGAATCCGCCATTTTGAATTTTTTTTCAGCTCACTGCCAATTGCATGAAGTTTCAAATGACATTTGGTCGAGCACCCGCCACCTATCTTCGATACCCTCCCCGTGCTCTTCACCCGTCTTCGAAATCCTCAATCATAAGCTCTCTCCGTATTTTTCCTCCGAACGAATTTTGGCCTTTTATACGAAATGATTATTGAAAAAAAAATTTTTCATACAAAATTGTTCAGGAGAGGTGATCAATCAGTGAGTGAATCAGCACGAGCAGCTATATATATATTAACTAGTAGGGCGCGTGGGAGCGCGGGCCACATGTGGCCCGCGGGCTGTCTTCTCTCCTATAAAAGAATCGCCGTCATCTCCATCGCCAATTGGAATCCGATTGGCAGTGGGCTAAAAGAATTACCTCGGAGCACGGTCATGGATTTAAAGATAGTTAAGGGCTGTTTGAATAAAAAAATACACTGAACCTCATCCGATGAGGTTCAGTGTATTTTTTATTGAAACAGCCCTTAACTATCTTTAAATCCATGACCGTGCTCCTCAATCATCATCCAAATGTAGACCATCATCTCTTCTCATAATTTTCATAGTTTTTCATAGGCCTTGTTTATTGTAGCATTCACATTTTCCATGGAAAAATAAATTCAACCACTTTGAATTTTTTTCATTCATCCCGTAGACCTTGAGTTTCTAATCACGTCTTGCAAAGAAACCACTCTCTTATCTTTTATACTTTCCGAGATAGGCAAACAGGAAATTTGTATGGCGGCCATCTTGAATCCGCCATTTTGAATTTTTTTTCAGCTAACTGCCAATTGGATGACGTTTCGAATTACATTTGGTCGAGCACCCCCCACCTATCTTCGATACCCTGGCTGTGCTCTTCACCCGTCTCCGAAATCTTCAATCGTCAGCTCTCTCCATATTTTTCTCTAGTAAATCTCCGAAAAACCGCATCACAACCTTGCATAATTACCAACTGTTAGTCTCTTCAACATTCCCCATACATTTTCTATGGAAAAATATATTCCGCCATTTTGAATTTTTTTTTCTATCCATCAAATAGACCTTCGGGTCCTGGTCACTTCTTGTCAAGAAACCATTCTTCCATCTTTTATACTTTCCGAGATATCGGCGAAATTCGTATGGCGGCCATTTTGAATCCGCCATTTTGAATTTTTTTTCAGCTCACTGGCAGTTGGATGACATTTCAAATGACATTTGGTCGAACACCCCCCACCTATCTGCAATACCCTTGGCTGTGCTCTTCACCCGTCTTCAAAATCCTCAATCATCAGCTCTCTCCGTATTTTTCCTCCGAATGAATTTTTTTCTTCCATACGACCCTATCCATGAAAAAAAAATTTTTCATACAAAATTGTTCAGGAGAGGTGATCAATGAGTGAATGAATGAATCAGCACAAGCAGCTATATATATAGTAATTAAAACTTCCGTGAGTGGACATTATAAGAAGGAAAAAGTAACGGCTATAAACTCACGTCTATTGGGTCAGGATCGCCCGAATAGTTTCAGACCCATCAGGGGTCCTTCTTCATAGGCGCGTAAATGCCCCTGAGAAGGACCCCTGATGGGTCTGAAACTGGTCGGGCGATCCTGATCCTGACCCAATAGACGTGAGTTTATAGCCGTTACTTTTTTTTCCTTCTTACTTATTGAAGTTCAATAATTGGTCCGTTTTTAGATGGCGAACGCGGTTACCATAACGCCACCGAATAGCTTGCATATTCTGTGGCTAATACCTCAATACGTGGTCCTGACAATGGGAGAAGTTATGTTCTCAGTGACTGGTTTGGAGTTCTCTTTCACCCAGGCCCCGGCGAGCATGAAATCAGTATTGACATCAGTGTGGCTACTTACGGTTGCCTTTGGTAATCTTATTGTAGTCTTCATCGTCGAAGGAAACTTTTTAGATGCTCAAGTAAGTAATAATGGCACTCCATGTCTACTATAGATGTAGATCCATTTTTATGCCTTTATAGAGTAATGAATTTTCAAAAATCAAAAACGTCATAATAGTACCTGTAGGCTTATGCCAATTTTGCCAACGAATATATAATATTACTAACGTAATAACTGATTTTGCCTTAAAATCTATCGAATGGTTTGTATATTCGTGGCAGTATGTTAAACACAGACCAGGGAATAACTTTAGTGTGATGTTAAAGAATCAGTCAGTCAGTCAGTCAGTCAATCGGCCTGTCAGTTACAATTATATTCGTAGTATAGCAATATAAGATGAATCTATTTGAGATATTATTTTTTAGTATCGGCTTATCCATGATATTTATTATTGAGAGTTCGAATATTCATTTGAGTTCTATGATTATAAAAGTTCTACTAACTTACTGAGGTAGGGCGAAACTTTGAGAGAGTTTTAAAGCTCGTTAAAGTACGCTCATTAACTAATGTCAATTGAATTGAATTCTACGAAGTCGTCAGTTACAGATAAACTACTTTATCATCTAGCGATCTAATAGTAAATTTATTTAAATTAAGGTCAATTATTTCGCTTTTTAAACATTAGAATGTCTGTTATTTATTTATCTATATTTTTCGTATGTTATTTATAATTTTTCTTTTCAGTGGAAGGAATTCTTCTTATTTGCCGGGTTGATGCTACTCGACATGTTTATATTCATGCTTATGGCGTTTAGGTATAAGTATGTTGAGTCGAAATCAAGTGAAGAAAACATTGCCGTAGAAGAAATCAGACTGCCAGACAAGAGACCAAGTTTGCCACCGAAGGATAATTAATTGCCAGCCCCCGTACCTACATTAAAATAAGATTATAATTGTTAATGGTATTATAATTTATAAATTATTAATAAAGAATGATAATTGTTACGTCATAGTAAGAATCTCATTTACGTCGTTTGCCGCAAAACCAGTGTAACGTAATCTAAACCTAATGCCTCAAACACATTCGAAAAGAAAAATAAAATGGGCCAAGTGCGAGTCGGCCTTGCGCAGCACCGACTCCGTACTAAACTTTGTTTTTTAAGGTTAATTGCTAATACCAAAAAATATCTAATAAGATACAGAAACGATTTTATTTTTCCCGTAACATATAAGTACATCAATCCTTATCATAATTATTATTTCAATATGTTCAATTGGTAAACTTCGGAGATAAAGAGGGGAACATTATTTTTTTTTTTTCGACAGTTTGCCCAATAAATCAAAAACTATAGGGCATAAAAATAAATAAAAATCGGTTTTAGATGCAAGTAATGTCCTTTCATAGGATACTCCATTAAATATTGTTATCTCATTTTGAAATTTCGACGACCCAGTTTTTTCCCTTTAAAAAAAATTAAAAACGATTTTCTTTGATTGCAAAGACTACGTGCTATCATTACCAAACACTATTCCAAATTTCATGACAGAGAGACACACAAACGGACAACAAAGTGTTCCGATTTTTTTTTCTTTTGAGATACGGAACCCTCAGAAAGCAGCTTACTTACATACGCACACTCAAAAACTGCACTATAAACGTCCAATCTGTTTAGTTAAATGGCGTGAACACATTAGACAATTAGTTTTGGATAATTTGTGTGTTGTTCCCATCGGAGCCGGGGGCGAGCGGCGACGGGTTACAAACCAACTGAGGGATGAGTCGTGTGACGTCGGTTAACCCTCCGTGTTCCTCGTTATTTTCAATGGGGATACAGTACTTCCCAACTTGGCGATAAACAATAATGCAAGTGCAAAGGTCATGGAGGATAGCGAAAGTATGATTTTTATAGGCGAATCTTACGAGCACCTCTTCTGAGACCTCTGCGGTGCTTTTAATAGAAACAGCACTTAACTCATAGGTACTTATTAGACCTATCATTTATTTATGCTTACAATTAGCTAAAAAATATAACTCAGTAGTGTTAATTACTATTATAATGAATGAATTAAAATTCAATAAAATTTAAATAAAGTTGTGTAAACGTACCTCGAGAATACCTATTTGCCCAAGAATTAAAATATTTGAATTTACGACTTTAAATTCAGTCTTTTAGATTTTCTTAGACATAAGATAGATTAGAGGAGCTGGAAACTGAGTCATTTAAAAAAAATTAAACAATTTTATTCATTTTAGAGTTTTGAAAATAGCCAAAATTCAATTATTTGTACAAATATTACAAAAAAATGTCTGTGGTTAAATATAAAAGGATAAACTTAAAGGTTGGGAACCACTCACCGGGCTGCAGTATAGTAGACGAGTCTGCAGACGACTTGTTAATAATTGCGTATAATAAATGCTTAAATACAACAAACAGACAGACAAATACGGGTTGGGGTGTGCGAATAATAGGTCCTATTTGGTTTCCGGGCTATTGACAGTAATGTCCTGGTTGGATGTTATGATTTGCATTGGAGATACCAAAAAATTATCTGATGACTGATAAATACCTACAAACTATATAATTTAGTACGAGTCTATATAGTGAGACCGATAATATAAGGTAAGCTGTGTAATAATTCTATGTCATGGAATACTTTTAAAATTGATCGTAACTACTAAATAAAACACGGATAGCAAACGATCACATTTTTTATATTTGTAGAACCAAAAGTCTGGTCCGGACTGGACTGCGGATTAAGAAAATAGACATCATGTCACCTCTGAAATAATGTTTTTCTACAAAATCTTTTATAGAAAGTTTTTTTTAACTGGATGCCTGGTCGATCTAAACGTCCTCCCTTGTATGATAGCGCACTATAGCTATTTAAGTCTAGCTATTACGGGATTTAATAGTATCTTAATAAGTAGTACTTAGAAGTAATAATTTCTTACTTGGCTTTGATTTAGCCTGGTGGAAGCTTTTGGGAACGGATGGAGAAATCGATACTCCTGAGCAACTTGGATCTTCGACTACATCATCACTTATCAACAGGATATTTTAATCATGTTGTAATAAGTAAACAAAAACTAAACTACATTTTAAGTCGTAAACTCGAAATAGCCAATCCCATTGATCTGCATGTGTCGCTATACTCCGGAGCATGACAATTGCAATTACAGTGTTTATTGTGGGAATGCACGACATGGATTAATTAAGTGCCGCCAGCAGTAGTGTGGACGAAGGCGTCGGTACGTATGCTCCACGGCACTCCGGCCACTTGGTGCGGCACGCGGCGGCCGCGTGCGCTGCGCACGACCCAGAAACACAAAGCGCGCTGCGCGGGTACAGGCTCCGGCCCTGTGTCAACGCACCCACGTGCGCGCACTCACCGGATAATCTCACAGCATATGCAGCCGTATAAATAAATTAACTAGAGCCGATATCTAAAGACACGCTCGCGGTTTTCCGCTTTGATTTTAGGATTAAAATTAATAGCCCTGTGAATTTTTTTTCAGCTGGATTTACTCATTTAAATTATTAATACGTTTCTTATTATTCTTTCTTTCTTTTTTTCGTGATAAAAATATGTAGATTGTAGAAAGAGAAACCCCTAGTATATCCGTTTCTTAATTTGGATTATAGACTGTTTATAAATGTTACTTCAAATATTTCTTCTTCGCTACAAATGAAACAAATCGTAATTTAGGCTATTCAGTAGAAGGTGTAGTAAAATATGGAGTTTGGAGTTGTTTTGTAAAACAATGAACCTTCAATGAACATAAAATTATCTATTACGCTCCTTTGATTAATACATAATCAAAGTTACGCTCAACTAGAATAGGTAGGTACCTTCTTACCTATCAACCGCAATCAATGACGAAATACGCTACGCTAAGAGGATGGGAAAGATGTGACGTATGTTGAAGCCAAAAATTTCACAAATATGGCGTCGCGCTTCATATGTTTCGGTACCGCTGTCGGTCGCTTACATTAATAGTGCCATTTTACTGTTTTGTCAAATAAAAAGAGGTTTCAGGGCGGAGCTTAAAAATACATGCGTGACGTCACTAAGTGCTCATTCTATAAGTTACATTATGCATCAGGGGGCACGGTAGTGCCCCCGCCAAAGTCAAAGCGCGAAGCAAAACTGCCGTACCATCTTTACAGGAACCATTTCGCCGCATTTTCGGGCTCCTATTTGAGAACCTCTGGATAAGACCAGAACGCTGAAATTTTCGCTATCCAGTAAGCTATAATCACATACTTAAAACCCAAAATTTCAAGTCTGTAGGTCATATAGTTCCGAAGTTATGCGAAAGCAAAGTTTCGCATTTTCGACACTGACTGAACCGACTCATGATCATCAAAATAGAACTAGTACTTCCCATAAACTCAGAGAGCTGAAATTTGGTACAGAGTTAGGGTTTAATGGCCACATAAAGGGAAAACTATAAAAACTAGGATAATCGAAGATCTGGAGTACCTGGTGATCACTGCATTAATAACTTTGTAATTCCATATAAATTATATGAGATTACAAAGTTATTTATGCAGTTAATGTATCTAGAAAAACGGACAGAAATATTTTGTAATATTTTGAAGTTTCTACAAAAAGAAGTGAAATCCCACCAAAAACATTCTGTAAAAAACTAGCCAAAGTCAAAATGGAGCTGCTTGTTTATCTCTAAAAAGTACTGAAATCTAGACAAAGTCGTGCCAAGTCTAAGGTTCCTTACTGCGATTTCTTTATTATTATAGTTAATGTTGTGTGACTTGGCCGTTGAAGACCAAGAACCGCTACTCATTGACGATGAATTCTGGCGACAGATTGGTGCAATGGTGTCATGGAGCACCTGGTTTGAACCCTTGTGTACCCTTCAACGGCCAAGTCACGCAACATTAACTATAATAATAAATAATAAGAAATCGCAGTAAGGAACCTTAGACTTGGCACGACTTTGTCTAGATTTCAGTACTTTTTAGAGATAAACAAGCAGCTCCATTTTGACTTTGGCTAGTTTTTTACAGAATGTTTTTGGTGGGATAGACATTATGTTACATCCTTGTTACGTCCATGACCGCAATGGACGAAATGACAAAAGAGGTTCAAAACTCTACAATTGGGGTTGTAAATCTTTGTTGAGTTCTAATTCCTAGGCCTCAACATTGTTATCCTAATCCTTATGAAGAATTATTTTCTCTAGACCTAGAGTCTAGGTAGTCAAAGAGCGAACGTAAGCTTACGGCCCGGCTTCCACCATAGCTGAGCGGCGCGGCCCGGCTTCCACCATAGCTGAGCGGCGCGGAGCTGTGTCTGAGTAACCAATCAGATTTGTCATTTTGACATCTCCGAAACTGAGGGGGGATATGTCGAAATGACGAAATCTGATTGGTTTCTCAAGCACAGCTCCGCTCCGCTCCGCTTTGGTGGAACGGGGCTTTAGTTAATTAATATTTAGCCCTTAACTGGACCATTGGTACTAAAAGTATAATCTATACTTATAATAAAACTGCAAAGGGTCGAATTCTGTACATTGAAGATATTTTGAAAATTTTTGTTGGAGGACACTATTTAGTCGATACTGAAGCCAAAACTGTAATTTGTTTAATTTTTGTCTGTCTGTCTGTCTGTCTGTTTCAAGACCGCGCATCACGGCTAATCCGCTGGATGGATTTAAATGAAACTTGACATGATTATAGTTCATACCCTGAGGTAGGACATAGGATAGGTACTTTTTGTCCCGAAATTCATCATGGTTTCCCTGGAAGACGGCATCAAAGTCAAAATGTGTATTTAGTTATAATTCATTAACGCGTTGTCCGATTTCATTCACTCTTTCTTTGTTAGAAAGGAGGTTCTTTAAAGATTATTCCATACAAATTTTATCATCATCACTTTTGTAGTTCAGAAATTACAGGCATCAGAACCTTTAGCGATAAGTTCAAGTAGGTGACTTGAAGCTCGAAATGGACAAAGAACCTAGGGCTAAAGAAGGCGTCGAGCTAAAATTAGACGGGACTACCCTTACAGCCGTAAATAAATAGGCTTAGCAGAAGATTTTGTATGGTTTAAGATTTTTCACTTTTAGGGTGAACAAAAATCATGAAACTCTCTACGTTATACCGTTTAGCGCCATCTCTACAATTTATGTGGAACTTGAATGTAAAACTCTGAGATAGGTACTACCGACTTTTTTTAAATAATAATTAACTGTCATGTAATTCACTGTTTCATGACTTTATATTAAGATGGCACTGTTAAGTCATGAACCTTTGTCATGAACAGATGAAAGTTTTCACTTCTGTCGACATTCCCGGAGTGCCGCGTCTTTTTGTATCATCCGCAATATGGAAAGGGTAAAATAATCGTTCACAAATATTTTTAACTCTTAGGTCTTATCGATCCTAACCGACTGACTGTCATAAGTCTTTTATACGTAAAGAAATAGGTATATAGCCATTGCCCATTCGGATATTTTGGATTGTATTGAGATGAAGCAAAGGTTTTTTAAATGACTCTTATGTTGGGCTGGAGAATATTGTTAGTAGAGTATATTTTTATCCCAGTGGTAAAAGAGTATTTTACCTACCCGGCCGAACCCTGAAAGAAGAGCTCTACCACCAGTACAAATTTTCACATGATTTAATGATTTTTGACATATTTCGCGTGGTTTCAGAATAAAAATCACATTGAAAAGGACGATTTTAACTGGCGATATTTCGATACATTGGTACAAGTCGTGGTCACGTAGTGACCACGGCCTGTGCCACTAGGTCGAAATATCGACAGTTAAAATCGTCCTTTTGATCTTTCAACTACGTATTAATGAAACTTTATATTATGACTAGCAGTGCCCGCGGACTTTTCGAAATCACCACAAGATAACTTGTTTATAACCTTCTGTATAACCAGAATCCCGCGAAAAATCAACGAATTCCACGGTATATGTAAAAAAATCGTAAATCACGCGGGCGGAGCCGCGGGCAACAGCTAGTTGTAAATTGTAAATATATATGTAAAAATAAACTGTGCAGTGTACGTAAGTGTACAAAGCGAAAATTGCAATTTATTTTTCACACAAAACTTGCACCCGTATTTTTGGACGTTCATTTATTGGCATGATGTAATGAAGTTTGCAATAACAGTCAATTGGTCCACGGACAGGTATGATGACAGGTTCTGACCAACACAAGACCAACATTAAGTATTTTAATTTCTGCCTTAAAGTTAACGTGTTTGGTGTAGTATGAAATATAAGCTTATCGAAAAATTATTCCATTAAGTTTTTATGGGAGACATCGTGGGTTAGTGGACTACTAACCCACGATGTCTCCCATACAATAATACCAACGTAATACAAAAATCATTTGTAATTCGTGCAAATTTCGATCATGTGGTGTTATTCGGGTTCATATTATGTCATTCTCTTACATTTCTTGAATTTTGTTCATGGTCCCAAGACTGGTTTCTGTGTCGAGTGTCGACCGATAGGCGAAGTTTGTAGAGATCCTGTCAAGCACCGGGTTGATCCGGTTGGGTTCGATTCCCACAACTGGAAACCTATCGCTATTATGTTATCATATACCTATTATGTTTGTATATCCGTATTGTAATGTAAGAATAATGCTTTCATATAATTCAAAATTCTTCTGCCAATATAGGAACCTACTATTACTCAACAACCCTACATAATAGGTACCTACCTACATACTTTAATTATTGGATTCACAGCTATTTGCTATCTATCTCTCGTTTTGGCTTATTTAGTACAACCTTACGTAATAACTCTGTCCTTGCAACTCGCAAGGGGCTTATATCACCGACAGCTTCCCAGCAATTTTCGCGTCTATAAATTAGCTTCCCTAGACCCTTTGAGCATAAACAAGTCATTTCTGGAACGACTATAATTTGGTGCTAATTCCCGCTCGGAAGTTGCGCCCCAGTCGACCCTGTAATTGATTTGTCGCGGCAAGAGGCGAAGTCGGAGCCTGCGAGTGGCGGCCACGTGACCCGCACGCGGCCAGACCACGCCCCTCAGACCCCGCACAATGACCCCCAAACCCCAAAAAGCCAGACCCCGCAGTACCATAAATGTGCAGGTCTGTCGGATGTGTTATTATTGTTTGCGAAAATAAAATGTTTGTTACTTCACTTGACTCTAGCTGAAGACATTTGAAAATAAAACCTGCTTGATTCAACAATTAAATAAAATAAACCTTATAATAATAGTAAAAATTATAATAATAGTATTTAGTAACAATTACAATCTAAATTAAATAAACATCTAAATTAGTGTAGAATTATAGATGTTTTTAAATTAAATAAACAGTACTTAATTAAGGAAGGGTACCTGTGACTGGTAGGACATGAAAAGTTGGTGGACATGTTATCTAAGGACGGAAAAAAGAAGGAAAAGGTTAAAAGATGTGGTACCTAATTGTAATTGGTCAAGTAGCTACCTTCTCGTATTTCCTATTGATCGGAAAATAAATATGGTATTTCAAACAATGCCAAGATGACTTAATATCACGTACCTACACTGAAGCTTTTTTTTTTCGGCTGTTTTAATCACAGTGCTTTTTTATAAAGCAAGACTGTATATCTCATGTATCCCTTCGTAAGTAATGTTCAGGTACTTAGATGATATCTATATATATAAAAGAAGAAACTGACTGACTGACTGACTGACTGACTGACTCACTGACATATCAACGCACAGCCCAAACCGCTGGGTCTAGAGACTCCAAATTTGGCACACAGATACCTTATGAGGTCTAGGGGAGCACTAAGAAAGGATTTTTCAAAATTCACCCTCTAAGGGGGTGAAACGGGGGTCCGAAGTTTGGATTTTATCAAGTTAAAATACGTCTTCACGCCGCAACTACTATACCGATTTGGCTAAAATTTGGAATGGAGGTATATTATATCTTGCATTACCACATAGGCTACTTTTCATCCCGAAAAAATTCATGGTTCCCGTAGGATAAGTTAAAAACCGAAATTCACGCAGAAAAAAAATCTCACGCCGCAAGTACACAACGGATTTGGATGAAATTTGGAATGGAGATAGATTATATCCTGGGTTAAAAAACAGGGTACTTTTCATCCCGGAAAAATCCATGCGTTTTTCAGGAGAAGGGAAAAACAGATATTCACGCGGGAAAAATACTACTTCCCGCCGTAATTACTGTACTGATATGGCTGAAATTATGAATAAAGATAGATTGTATCCTGCATTAATATAAAGGCTACTTTTCATCCCGGAAAAATCCGTGGTTTCCGCGGGAAACCTGAAACATTGATGTTCACACGCGAGAAATACTACTTTACACTGTAATTACTGAATTAATATGACTGAAAATCGGAAAAGAGATAGATTTTATCCCGGATTATTACAAAGCCTACTTTTCATCTAGGAAAATTCCGTGGTTTCTATGATAATAGTGAAAAACAGAAATCCACGCGTGAAAAATATTCCTTCATGCCGTAATTACTGAACTGATTTGGCTGAAATTTAGAATCGAGATAGATTATATCCTGGATTAATACAAAAGCTACTTTTCATCCCGGAAAAATCTATGATGTCCGCGGGAATACTGAAAAACTGATATTCACGCGGTAAAAATACTACTTCACGCTGTAATTACTGAACTGATATGACTGAAATTAGGAAAAGAGATATATTTTATTCTGGATTAATACATAGGCTACTTTTCATCCCGGAAAATTTCATGGTTTCTATGATAATAGTGAAAAACAGAAATCCACGCGGGAAAAATATTCCTTCATGCCGTAATTACTCCACTTATTTGGCTGAAATTTGGAATAGAGATAGATCTTATCCTGGACTAATACGAAGGCTACTTTTTATCCCGGAAAAATGTATGGATTCCGCGGGAAAACTGAAAAACTGACATTCACGCGCGAAAAATACTACTTTACACTGTAATTACCGAACTTATATGAATGGAATTCGGAGAGGAGATAGATTTTATCCTGGATTAATACATAGGCTACTTTTCATCCCGGAAAATTTCATGGTTTCTATGATAACAGTGAAAAACTGAAATCCACGCGGGGAAAATATTCCCTTCATGCCGTAATGACTGAACTGATTTGGCTGAAATTTAGAATCGAGATAGATTATATCCTGGATTAATACAAAAGCTACTTTTCATCCCGGAAAAATCTATGATGTCCGCGGGAAAACTGAAAAACTGATATTCACGCGGTAAAAATACTACTTACTTCACGCTGTAATTACTGAACTAATATGACTGAAATTTTATCCTGGATTGCATACGTAGGCTAGGGCTACTTTTCATCTCGGAAAATTTCATGACTTCTACGAGTATGATCATAGTGAAAAACAGAAATCCACGCGGGAAAAATATTCGTTCACGCCGCAACTACTAAACCGATTTAGATCAAATTTGGAATGGAGATAAATTATATCCTGGATTAACACATAAGCTACATTTTATATAGGATTAGTTAAAGACAGAAATTTACACGCAAAAAATTGTTCACGCCGCAACTACTGAATCGATTTGCCTGAAATTTGGAATGGAGATAGTTTAAATCCTGAATTAATGCCTAGGCTACTTTTTATCCTGGAAAAATTCATGATTTCTATGATAGAAGTGAAAAACAGATATCTACGCGGGAAAAATATTCCTTCACACGTTACTTACTAAACTGATGTGGCTGAAATGCGGAATGAAGTTCGATTTTATCCTGGATTAATACAAAGGCTACTTTTTATCCCAAAAAAATCCATGGTTCCCGCGGGGAAACTTAAAAACAGATATGCACGCGGGAAAAATACTACTTCACGCTGTAATTACTGAACTGATATGACTGAAATTCAAAAAGAGGATAGGTTTTATCTTAGACTAATACATAGGC
The DNA here is from genome assembly GCA_963855885.1 of Coenonympha glycerion. Taxonomy (NCBI): domain Eukaryota; kingdom Metazoa; phylum Arthropoda; class Insecta; order Lepidoptera; family Nymphalidae; genus Coenonympha; species Coenonympha glycerion. The sequence continues at coordinate 7,663,966 of OY979626.1, forward strand.
ATATTTTTATCCCGGGAAAATCCATGGTTTCTAAGAAAATTATAGTTAAATAGCAGATATTCATGCGGGAGAAATACTCCATCGTGCCGTCACTTCTGAACCGATTGGGCTGAAATTTGGAATGGAGATAGATTATATCCTACAATCAACTACTTTTTTCTCGGGAAAATCCATTGTTTTCGTGATAATACGGAAAAACAGATATTCATGCCGGGAGAAAATTTATTCCTTCACGCACGACTACTGAAAATTTTTGGTTTAAAGTTGAAATGAAGATAGATTTCATGTAAATTAACACAAAGGGTACTTTTTATTCCGGAAAATGGATCCCAGCAAAAACATTTTCATGTAAAATGTTGCCAAGACGAGAACATGTGGCTCACACTATCAAAAAGTTATCAGATCAAATGTAGAGCAAGACTTCTAACTCTACACGCCCTAACTCTATAAATCCTAACTTTATAAACTCTACACTTTAGTCAAAATATATTATGTCTTGGCTGTTTCGGTACCGTTACATGGGCGTAAAGTGAAGAATTTATGCACTGTTCAGTACTTTTCTAATAGAGTTTTGCAAGTGGCATAATGGACCATGCAAAATTCAAGAAATTTCACATTAAAATTAAATGGTACCATTGTTATGGGAAAAAACTTCCATTTATTAAAAATATCCTCTAAAGCAAAGGAGCAAGTGCAGTGCAGTTTCTGAGGAGACTCAATACCTATCTAATAAATAATCGTTACTACAGAAACTAGGTATTGTATATCAGAAAAGTACAAAGTCAGTGAATAATATTTTTACTTTACACCCATGTGACAGTAACGAAACAGCCAAGACATAATATATTTTGACTAAAGTGTAGAGTTTATAAAGTTAGGATTTAGAGTTAGGGCGTGTAGAGTTAGAAGTCTTGCTCTACATTTGATCTGATAACTTTTTGATAGTGTGAGCCACATGTTCTCGTCTTGGCAACATTTTACATGAAAATGTTTTTGCTGGGATTTCACTTCTTTTTGTAAGTTGTTTACGACTATATTTTTTATTTGGTTAATTTCCTTTTCTTTGGTGTATTTCTTGAATATCATTGCAAGGTGGATATTTGTCCGAATCAAGTATCCCCCCCCCCTCTATCATTTAAATGAGGGAACCCTCCTTGGTTCACCTAGTTTATTTTTTTCCTTATTTGTAGAATATGTATTATATTTCTTGCGCATCAAAGGTGCCTTTTTTATAGCCCACACTACCTATCTTCTCGTTTATCTTTTTTAGTTTGGTCTGGGGTGCTATTGAAGTTCAACTAAGGAAAACTATCACGGTTAAGTAACGAGTTAACGAGTATTGGCCTTAACTTATAAAATATACTTGAAAATAGTAAGAATTTCGTTATAATTCCATGGAAAATATTTATCAAATACAAGATGCATACCTACAGTGTCTATTATTTATACTTTATAATGTATGACTGCGCGTGGCCCTTTTTTTATAGTTCTACTCGTATATTAAAATGTTAAAAATGCAAACTTTATGTTGAGACTTCCTCCGTCCGTCCGTCCGTCCGTCTATCACAAACAATAGAATATTTCAGCAACTACCTACCTACTTACGCTATCTACATGGAAATAGATGTCGGCGTTAATGGCCCAAGGTCATTGCAAAATCACCCGGAGCAATATTTCAAGAACAAAATTCCCAGCTCTGAACTTGCATAAGGCATAAGGCATAATTAATATCATTTTTGAAAATACCTACTTGCTTGCGCTAAGTAACTGGACGATTTTTTTTAATAATCCACACGTGCGTTTCCACAGGGTCGTCACTAGACGATACTTTTAAGTTTTGTCCGAGTGCAGTCTGCCATTTAAATGAGAGAACTTAGTACCTGCCTACTTGGTTCTTGTAGTTCTACGTAGGTAGGTATGTAACGAAATTTTTGAACGTGATTTTAACCCACTTTTAAGCATCGGATTAACTTAAATCCGTGCGTTTGGGCACTAAGCAGGTATTTGAGCGCTATATAACGCTATTCAAAATCAGATTTGACGCTTGGCACGTTCGACAGCTCACGCTGGGCACTGGGCACTCGGCTCAATGTGGGTTTTTGTCACTGAGCACTGGATCATGGTCACTCGACGTGCAGTGAAACTCGGCTCGTTAAACATGAAATGCTTGGAACTTGGGCTTGAAACGTGTAATATTACTGGGCACGTGGCACTGGGCACTTGGACGCTTGGCCGCTTGGGCACTGGAATCAGTGGAAAAATTTACGTGTTTTCCATATGTTTACTAGCATTACTAGCAGATATCTAACATGAAATTAAGTTTTTATTATACCTATATACTTATGGGAAACCCCATACGAACTTCCAACCCCCTAATTTTATGGATGTGGGGTGATTAACAAAAAATCCTGAAACACGTATTTAATTGTTTATTACAAAGAGTCCCTATATCAATTTTGAGACCTCTAGCATCAATATTTGCGGTAATTTCATACAAACTTCCATCCCCTATTTTAAGGGGTTGGGGGGGGGTAAATTTCCAACTTTTGGAATTTTTTTGTTGGTTGTGTGCTAATACTAGCTTATATACCAAATTTCAGCTTTCTAGGTCTTCAGGTAGTACCTAGGAATGGGAAACCCCATACGAACTTCCAACCCCCTAATTTTATGGATGTGGGGTGATTTACTAAAAATCCTGAAACACGTATTTAATTGTTTATTACAAAGAGTCCTTATATCAATTTTGAGACCTCTAGCATCAATATTTGCGGTTATTTCATACAAACTTCCATCCCCTATTTTAAGGGGTTGGGGGGGTAAATTTCCAACTTGTGGAATTTTTTTGTTGGTTGTGTGCTAATACTAGCTTATATACCAAATTTTAGCTTTCTAGGTCTTCAGGAAGTACCTAGGAATGGGAAACCCCATACGAACTTCCAACCCCCTAATTTTATGGATGTGGGGTGATTAACTAAAAATCCTGAAACACGTATTTAATTGTTTATTACAAAGAGTCCCTATATCAATTTTGAGACCTCTAGCATCAATATTTGCGGTAATTTCATACAAACTTGCATCCCCTATTTTAAGGGGTTGGGGGGTTAAATTTCCAACTTTTGGAATTTTTTTGTTGGTTGTGTGCTAATACTAGCTTATATACCAAATTTCAGCTTTCTAGGTCTTCAGGAAGTACCTAGGAATTTTGATGATCATCAGTGAGTCAGTCAGTCAGTCAGTGACGAAATTTGGGTTTTTTAGACGTCAATAAAATCTAAAGTATAAGACCTATAAAATTGAAACTTTATAGGTTTAATAAGTTCACTGGCGACATCATTTTCCGAGAATTTTGATTATCTGAAATAATTCAGGCCTAAGTTATAAGGCTTTAAAAATACGGCGAAACACTTCGAGAAAAGATAGGTAGTGCCCTCGCGCTTCGCTTGGCTCGTCTTGGCGGGGACACTACCGTGTCCCCAGATGGTTCCCGTAGAATAGTTAAAACTAAAATTTACGCGTGCGAAGCCGCGGGTATCTGCTAGTATCTTGGATATATCCAAATGTTATGGAGTTTATATCCGTCGGGGAGCCGGGAGCTTGGCCTGTTTTATAGCCACTGTCAAGTACACTCAAGCATTCCGCCAATGAGAAGGAATGGCCCGCATCGATCTGTTCTGCTAAGCCTCTCGTACTCTCCTAAAAGCACCCTCGGAAAACGACGTAAAATTAAACCAGTGTCCCGTCTGAAAATAGTAGGTTAAAGAAAAATATATTCAAGTATTTGTATTTTTTAAAATGTTTTTATAAAAAAAATATCCTAGAGAATCACTACATATTAATTTAGTTTTAACCTGCGTAGACTATAGAAGAAGAAGAAACTAATTTATTGCACCCAAACATTAGCAATAAAAATAAAACAAAAAAATTGTAGAAAAGATCAAATTGTTATTTGATCTTTTCTACAATTTTTTGTGAAAGTGTGAAAGGCGGCCTTATCGCTGCAAGCAATCTCTTCCAGGCAACCTTTGGCTATATGAAAAACTAGTAGGGCGCGTGGATGCGCGGGCCACATGTGGCCCGCGTGCAGTCTTCCCGCCCATAACGGTATCGCCGTCATCTCCATCGCCCATTGGAATCCGATTAGCAGTAAGCTAAAAAATTACCAAGGAGCACTGTCATGGTTTTAAAGATAGTTAAGGGCTGTTCGAACATCCGATGAGGTTCAGCGTATTTTTTTGTTCGAACAGCCCTTAACTATCTTTAAAACCATGACAGTGCTCCTCAATCATCATCCAAATCCTAGATCATTGTCTCTTCCCATAGTATGTACATTTTCCATGGAAAGATAAATTCCGCCACAGTAAATTATTTTCCACTTGAGATCCTGATCACCTCTTGCTAAGAAACCACTCTCTTATCTTTTATACTTTCCGAGATAGAACAACACGAAATTTGTATGGCGGCCATCTTGAATCCGCCATTTTGAAATTTTTTTCAGCTAACTGCCAATTGGATGACGTTTCGAGTTACATTTGGTCGAGCACCCCCCACCTATTTTCGATACCCTGGCTGTGCTCTTCACCCGTCTCCGAAATCCTCAATCATCAGGTCTCTCCATATTTTTCTCTAGTAACTCTCCGAAAAACCGCATCACAACCTTGCATAATTACCAACTGTTAGTCTCTTCAACATTCCCCATACATTTTCTATGGAAAAATAAATTCCGCCATTTTGATTTTTTTTTCTATCCATCAAATAGACCTTCGGGTCCTGATCACTTCTTGTCAAGAAACCACTCTTCCATCTTTTATACTTTTTGAGATGGACACCGATGAAGTTTGTATGGCGGCCATCTTGAATCCGCCATTTTGAATTTTTTTTCGGCTCACTGCCAATTGCATGACGTTTCGAATGACATTTGTTCGAGCACCCCCCACCTATCTACGATACCCTTCCCGTGCTCTTCACCCGTCTCCGAAATCCTCAATCATCAGCTCTCTCCATATTTTTGTTCTTAATGAATTTTTCCCCTCTATACAAAACAATCAGTAAAAAAAATTTTTTCATACAAAAATGTTCAGGAGAGGTGATCAATGAGTCAGTCAGTCAGTGAATCAGCACAAGTAGCTATATATATATTAACTAGTAGGGCGCGTGCGTGCGCGGGCCACATGTGGCCCGCGTGCAGTCTTCCCGCCCATAAAGGTATCGCCGTCATCTCCATCGCACATTGGATCCGATTGGCAGTAAGCTGAAAAAATTACCAAGGAGCACTGTCATGGTTTTAAAGATAGTTAAGGGCAGTTCGAACCAAAAAATACGCTGAACCTCATCCCGGATGAGGTTCAGCGTATTTTTTTGTTCCAACTGCCCTTAACTATCTTTAAAACTATGACAGTGCTCCTCAATCATCATCCAAATCCTAGATCATTGTCTCTTCTCATAGCATGTACATTTTCCATGGAAAGATAAATTCCGCCACAGTGAATTATTTTCCATGCATTCCGTAGAACTTGAGATCCTGATCACCTGTTGCTAAGAAACCACTCTCTTATCTTTTAAACTTTCCAAAATAGAACAACACGAAATTTGTATGGCGGCCTTCTTGAATCCGCCATTTTGTTTTTTTTTTTCAGCTCACTGCCAATTGCGTGAAGTTCCGAGTATTTTTTGTTTCAGCAGTCCCCACCTAACTATAATACCTTGCCCATGCTCCTTGACTGTCTTTAAAATCCTCAATCATCACCTCATTCCATATTCTTCTCTGGTAGCCTTCCAAAAAACCGCATCAAAGCATTTCATGTTTTACAACTCTTGGTCTCTTCAATATTCCTCATACATTTTCTATGGAAAAATAAATTCCGCCATTTTGTTTTTTTTTTCTATCCATCGAATAGACCATGGGGTCCTGATCACTTCTTGTCAAGAAACCGTTCTTCCATCTTTTATACTTTTTGAGATATCGACGAAATTCGAATGGCGGCCATTTTGAATCCGCCATTTTGAATTTTTTTTCAGCTTACTGTCAATCGCATGACGTTTCAAATGACATTTGGTCGAGCACCCCCCACCTATCTTCAATACTTTCGTTGTGCTCTTTACCCGTCTTCGAAATCCTCAATCATCAGCTCTCTCCGTATTTTTCCTCCGAATGAATTTTTCTCTTCTATACGAAATGGTAATTGAAAAAAAAATTTTTCATACAAAATTGTTCAGGAGAGGTGATCAATCAGTCAGTCAGTGAATCAGCACAAGCAGCTATATATATATTAACTAGTAGGGCGCGTGAGAGCGCGGGCCACATGTGGCCCGCGGGCTGTCTTCTCTCCTATAAAAGAATCGCCGTCATCTCCATCGCCAATTGGAATCCGATTGGCAGTGGGCTAAAAGAATTACCTCGGATCACGGTCATGGATTTAAAGATAGTTAAGGGCTGTTTGAATAAAAAAATACACTGAACCTCATCCGATGAGGTTCAGTGTATTTTTTATTGAAACAGCCCTTAACTATCTTTAAATCAATGACCGTGCTCCTCAATCATCATCCAAATGTAGACCATCATCTCTTCTCATAATTTTCATAGTTTTTCATAGGCCTTGTTTATTGTAGCATTCACATTTTCCATGGAAAAATAAATTCAACCACTTTGAATTTTTTTCATTCATCCCGTAGACCTTGAGTTTCTAATCACGTCTTGCAAAGAAACCACTCTCTTATCTTTTATACTTTCCGAGATAGGCAAACAGGAAATTTGTATGGCGGCCATCTTGAATCCGCCATTTTGAATTTTTTTTCAGCTAACTGCCAATTGGATGACGTTTCGAGTTACATTTGGTCGAGCACCCCCCACCTATCTTCGATACCCTGGCTGTGCTCTTCACCCGTCTCCGAAATCTTCAATCGTCAGCTCTCTCCATATTTTTCTCTAGTAAATCTCCGAAAAACCGCATCACAACCTTGCATAATTACCAACTGTTAGTCTCTTCAACATGCCCCATACATTTTCTATGGAAAAATATATTCCGCCATTTTGAATTTTTTTTCTATCCATCAAATAGACCTTCGGGTCCTGGTCACTTCTTGTCAAGAAACCATTCTTCCATCTTTTATACTTTCCGAGATATCGGCGAAATTCTTATGGCGGCCATTTTGAATCCGCCATTTTGAATTTTTTTTCAGCTCACTGGCAGTTGGATGACATTTCAAATGACATTTGGTCGAACACCCCCCACCTATCTGCAATACCCTTGGCTGTGCTCTTCACCCGTCTTCGAAATCCTCAATCATCAGCTCTCTCCGTATTTTTCCTCCGAATGAATTTTTCCCTTCTATACGAAATGGTCATTGAAAAAAAAATTTTTCATACAAAATTGTTCAGGAGAGGTGATCAATGAGTGAATGAATGAATCAGCACAAGCAGCTATATATATAGTAATGAAACAGACGGTGCATGTAACAAATTATTGATAACTAGATATCTATAATTCAGGTTCTATCTGGATTCTAGAACCAGATAGAACCTATTCAGGATCTATCTATCATTCCAGGTTCTGTATCTACTGTATGTAGATACAGAACCTGGTAAACTCTTCGAGTTTGACTCGAGATACCTACTGCAATGATTGCCTTTACCTAAGTACCTTCTTTGGGCTAGTCTAGAAATGAGTTTTGGCCGAATTTCATGATTTTACGAGTAGATCAAGAATGCTCAGAATCAGTCAGCGGGCGATGTAGAGACCTATGCTCGGAGTTTCTCTGCGTGATCAAATCAGATGTGAGGAGATCCGAAGACGAACCAGACTACCCGATATACTTACTTGTAGCTTAACGTCTCCACAAATCCTACCAAAATACACGTGTTTAGGTAAATTATCCTATATTTCAATTACTTTTAAGTATGAAGGGTGGAAGCAAACAAGTAATAAAAGCTGTGCACATGAGTTAATTAAGGTGATAGAACCAACTTAATAGCATACAGGGCATTCATCATTTTAAACTCCCTTTGTGCAAAGAAAGCTTTAATTAACTGTAGATAATACTATCGGTAGGTTATCATAGCAAACAACAACATGACCATGTAAACAAAACGACGTGTCATAGGAGCCTTTGTATGCTAGGCCTATATGAAATAAAGAATTTTTCTATTCTAAACTTTATTGTACAGTGTAAGTAAGTCTAAATTATAAAATTAGGAAAAGGGACACATTTTATCCTGTTAAAATTAACAATACCCGCGCATTTTTTTAAAACTGAAATTCAGGCGGGTGAAGGCGGAAATTCAGCAGGTAATCTACATATAATTTGTCTTTATAGTACTTTCTAATATATCTCCCCTTCTCTCGTTCCTGGGACTTATCCTTTATCTACGCATTAAGTCGCCGATGTGGGTCCTCGCCGGATCATTAGTGTACAAAATTCTCGTGTCTCGTGTTTGTTACCAAACTCCTCCGAAACGGCTTGACCGATTGTTATAAAATTATCTATGTATTTATGGTAGGTCTGAGAGTAGGTCGTAGCTATTTTACATCCCTAATTGCAAAACAATGTTTGCTGGGTCAGCTAGATTTTCTATATTTTTCACACAACGACAACAAAAAGGCTATCTTATAATTACGTAGGCTAAATGACGTTTTTTATTCAATTATTTATTTTTCAGTTGTATAGAAAGGAAAAATTTACACTTGACGCTCTTTCTCGCACAGCCGACTCCGTCGAGGTCCATCCCCTTACCGCCCAATATTTTGTGGCTCCGCCCCGTCGTCAGGGTTGAGCTGAACATTTTACAAAGCACACACATAGATGAGGTCCCATCTTGCGAATTTGAACCTTACCTCTCTGACTTACGACCCATCGCCTCTCTGGCGCTGTGTCGCAACACACCCTCAGATGGTTTTCGCAAAATGGCCACCCCTTGAGGTATAAAATTATTTCTCTTACCCACTGTTTTGTCAGTCCATTTCAAAAGCGATAAGTGTTGGCACGACAGATAGATAAACATGTCAGGAGCCAGGACTCAGGTTGCGGACTCGTCGACATCGCCTCCTTTGAGGTATATACCTAATAATTAGTATTCTCGAAACAATTACTTTTTATCTTTATTATACTTAATTATTAAAATCTGGGTTGGGTGATTAAATTTTGAGCAAAGTGAGTAAATGCAGTCAGTTCAAAAGGACTCTATTTTTAATCGTGTGATTGTGGCACCTTCCGTATATAAAAGTTACGTTGTTGTTTGAAGTGAGAATCGTCGATTGGACTACACGGGTTTGAAGTTCGCGTACGCCGACGGGTCCGATGACGAGGGTACTTCAATGACTCCGGATCTGCCTTCGTGCGTGTATGCAGCGGCTCGGAGCAGGCTCCAGCTGCCCCTCGCGGCGTACGTCCACCAGCACTCCAGGCAGTTGCATGCAGGTATTTTTTCAACACCACTCGCGGCGTACGTCCACCAGCACTTTAGGCAGTTGCAAGCAGGTATCGTATCTACGCGTAAGTCCATCAACACTATAGGTATAGGCAGTTGCATGCAGGTATTTTTTCAACACCACTCGCGGCGTACGTCCACCAGCACTTTAGGCAGTTGCAAGCAGGTATCGTATCTACGCGTAAGTCCATCAACACTATAGGTATAGGCAGTTGCATGCAGGTATTTTTTCAACACCACTCGCGGCGTACGTCCACCAGCACTTTAGGCAGTTGCAAGCAGGTATCGTATCTACGCGTAAGTCCATCAACACTATAGGTATAGGCAGTTGCATGCAGGTATTGTTTCAACAGCCCTCGCGGTGTACATCCACCAGCACTCCAGGCAGTTGCAAGCAGGTATCGTATCTACGCGTAAATCCGCCAGCACTATAGGCAGTTGCATGCAGGTATGCAGCTGATTTATGACATTCATACGAACCGCAAAAGATAGACATTTTTGAAAGGAGACGTATGATCAACGTCCCTGGGCCAGGTATACTTGGGCCAGGTATACTTGATAAAAATGTGTATATTATAGTGACGAAAACAGGAGCAATCTGTGTGTTTTGGTGATCCTGAAATTCTGCGATACCGCTGCTATTTATAGTCTTGTGTGCGCGAATCTGAATCGCACTTGACTGTTTTTAATTAGATACCTATTTATTATTTGATACTGATATTATATGATCGAGCTATAGCTAGAGCTCACGTCCTGCTCTGTACCTACAGTCTTAAATTAATAATTATGGTTTCAAGAACTTCTACAAATGAGTTATTTGAATATGCTAAAATGTGAACACATAACAAGTGACGATTAAACTTATTATTGGATATTTTTAAACAAACGTCGAATACAAAATTATTTTCAGTTTGTTTTTCAGCTTATTTAATCATGAGATCTAATTTTTCAATCACCAGATAATTTCATAATTGTTAACTTTAGGGTTAAGTTATAAATATGACGTTTTGACAGATTTTGTGTAACATAAATATGTTTCAACTCCTCAGATAGTTTATGTGACGATTATGGGAAATTAGCTTTAGTTTTGTACAACTCAGCGTGCGTATCTGCTGGCCGTAAAGTGCCGTACGGTGGCAGCGCGTCTGCAACGCTGCGGCCGCGCTACTTAGTAAAAATAAAATAACGCGCGGTTGCAGCGCTATACTCGCGCGCTGCGCCTACGCAATACGCATCAGTTCATCGATGGACTAGGGACTGCGCGCACGTATCCTTTTGTACAAGTCTAAACATCGAGTCCATCGTGAAACTATGATTCTCCACTACTTCTTCAACTTAGCGACAGCAGTGCGGCTGCAGCGTTGCAGACGCGTTGCCACCGCGCGGCACTTTGCGCCAAAGAAGGCGCCCTAAGTCACAACTAACAATACGCTTTGATTAACAAACGGACGTTTATTTGTAACCTTTGTTCAAGCAGATGGGCTGCTGGAAACGTCCGTTGAGCCGGAGTACCAGTGCGGCGGCTCTCCGTACCGCGTGCAGCGCGCGGCCGCCAACGTTCGCGAGCGGCGACGGATGCTGAGGTCCGGCCCCAATGGGTATCACACTTACTTGCCTCTGTGTGTAGTTAGCTTCATAACAGCTTTTTATGTTAATACCAGGCAAACGTTGTTTTGCCATTTAAGGGTATGAAAAGTACGGAGATACGACCTATTCTCAGATCTACCTAATGTACATTAAAAAAAAAACATAAAATACGGTCGAGTCGTCCCGGAGGAGTTTGGCTACAAACATTCTATCTATCAAGAATATTAGGTATATATACAAAACTTAAAATAAAATCTAAACTAATATACTTATTATAATCTATCTATCTATGTATATGTAAATCTAGAGATCTAGGGGTTCAAATACCGTGCACACGTCTCTCATTTTTCGTGCGTTTGTAGAAACAAAATATTGCATAATGCATAGCCTATCTAATATCTATCCATATGTAAGGAAAATATCTTCAGAGGTCTATTTTTCCATACATTTGATTTTTTAGAATAATTCATACGCACTAAGGGAGAGTATATAAGGATAAATTGTACTTTTGCTGACCACCTAATAATGCAGGCTGTATTCTAATGAATGAGTTACATTTCACCTCTTTATAATTGAACGTACTGGAGCGGAAACTCTATGTGCTAAGTGTAAAAAAGTAGGTTTTTGACGACCTCTCGGGCGTAGAGCGCGCGCTCGGCCACTTTTGGGATTTTATAATTTCTAAATTGGCTCAGGTCTGGTCTTGTGGGAGGCTTCGGCCGTGGCTGGTTACCACCCTACCTGCAAAGACGCACCGCCAAGCGATTTAGCGTTCCGGCGCGATGCTGTGTAGAAACCGTTAGGAGTGCGTATACTTATACCTTCCTTCAAGTTACTACATAACATCTTCGGATGCATCATCACTTAAAATCAGGTGAGATCGCAGTCAAGTACTTACTAACTTGTATAGTGTAAAAAAAAGAAGCCGACTGCATCCGTCCGCTCTGACCACATTTGCTCTAACAGGGGGTTTCAGTTGGTATAAGTAAAAGTGTTCGTCGGAGCGGAGAGTAGATTTTGATCGCGATCCGGCCAGTTACAGCACACGGCAAACTTCTTGGATATATGACCTTAATTGCGCACAATCGAGTTTTAGATCCTTTTGGTGATAAGTTCGGGGCGCATCGGCGGAGAGTCGCGTGCGCTAACTTGCCCCATGCCCATTACAATCTACATCACTTCATGCTCAAGAAGTTTTCCGGCACCTGCAGATTCCCCGCCGGTCTGTGTGAAAAGAAGAGCGCCGTCCGACGCGCTCTGAAACGTTCTGTATGAACAGACGGGATCCTGCAGCTTGTCGCCGAAAATTTCCGCCGGTAGTTGGAGTTAGGACGATGACAACAAATCCACTTGTGGCGCTGCTAAAATGTGTGTATGATGTTCTGTCTTTAGCAGTATAAACTCGGCGTTCGACGAGTTGCGTGTGCACGTGCCGACTTTCCCCTACGAGAAGCGGCTCAGCAAGATCGACACACTACGCCTCGCGATTGCATACATTGCACTTCTGAGAGAGGTACCTATAGTCCGTGATTATATGTAGTTAGGTACTAATTACTTAGCATTGAGTAAAGCAAATTGATCTGAAACCTATTTTGATATAGGTACGTTAAGTACTACGCTACGTAGAGAGTTTATTTCTTGGACTGAATTCTCAATTTGAAATTTGAAACTAACAAGACGATAGTCCACCTTTACTAATCCAGACTAAGGTTGTAAACTGATGAATTGAAGTAATCAGTAAGTAAAAAGCAGTACCTACCTATCGAACAACGGTTAACTGCCCAACACTAAGGTTTCCTTAATGTTTTCTAATACGTACCTACGCGAGTATGACTGTATGCCTACCTACTTATCTAAGAAAATGATCGGCAAGCTGGCTGAAGACACAAAGATGGAAAAGGCATCGTTAATTAAATGTACCTAATGAAAAAAAATTCCTCAAAAAATAGTTTTTACTTCTCCCTGGCAAGAAGAGCCCTACCGTTCGTATTGGGTTAAGAAACCGGGAGTCGTAAAAAAATCACATACTTTCTGCATTGAAATGTATCTACTACACCTACACCTGTGACCTACACTATTAATAAAAGTAATCTAGTATGTCCATTTTTTTCAAACAGGTATTGGATGCGGATTATGATCCACTTACGTACGTTGAGAAATGTCTTCGTGGGGAAATTAAAGCTGATAGAGCTCATTGGAACACAAGTGGTAAGTTTTTCCACTCTAAGTAAGTACTCGACAGAATGGACGGACGGACGGACAGCGTAGTCTTAGGGTACCGTTGTTACCGTTTGGGTACGAAACCTTAAAAATTATACCCATTTGTTCACACTTTAAAAGACTTATTTAGTGTTATATCTGCCTATACAGCCTGTATGTAATCTGCCCGGACTCACAATAGATAGCTTTTCTCACAGATTAAAAATTAACATCTTTAATCTGTGACCTCTTTTTTGATTTTTAGGTAATTTAATAACTTTTCAATTTTGCAAGCGAAACCTAATTATTTTTAGATGCCGTTCCAAATTAAGTGACACCTCGATCATTGTTTTCCATTGTTTTCGGAGACTGGTGAAAAAAGTTATCTTTACCTACTAGTCTAAGCTTGTCGAAATTTTTACTCAGTTTTTAGATGTCCAATGCATTATTTCACGACCAAAGAGCGCGACCATTTAGGTAATTAATTTTTTGCGCAGATTTGACAGCTCGACTATCCTGGATCAACTGGGAAAACCTTGGAGTAAACCCCCAGAGACGGAGTGTCCTGACATCGCTTGCGCTAAGTTCCGATAATCTTCAGTATCCTCATAATTAACATTTATTAAAAAAAACATACTTCTTATTTGTGCCAATTCATAGATTATACGCTAAAGATTATCTAATATGTGTTTGGATAGAAATTCATATGCATTATTATTAAAAAGTTAGGTATTAAAAAGTAGTTGGCAATTAGTTGCATTGTTGAAACTAAACATTAACTCGGCATAATATAGTCATATTTAAATTATAATCAATAATTGATTTTGTGAATGTTATATCTACAATTAAATCTAGTGGGCTGAGGTGATAGGTTGCGGCTTCCCAGCGCGGGACAGTTTGCCAATCTATTAATTTTAGTAACTACCTAAATCAGCTCAGAATAATAAAAATGTCACCGCAATTAGGCACATAATGACATCTATAATCGCAAACTGTGACTTTTTCATTACTATTATTCACTAGTGAGTTAGACAGTTTTTTCAACACACTTGCTCATCGCAAACTGTGAGTGATGAGTTAAACAGTTTTTTTTTTTCTTATTTTTAGGATTATTCTATTCTATTCACAAGTGTGTTGAAAAACGTCGTATGATACACGTGAGTAGGTATTGATGATTACCGTCCTCGGCTATCTTAAGACCCTCACCTAACAGCTCAGGCCTCAATGGCGCCTCAGCGGTAACCACCAACTTTACTCATTTGTACCATAAACTACTATAACGACATACATGTAGATACTACCTACGTTTGAATACCGAGATTAATCAAGATTAATATAAACATTCCCCGTCTTTTGAAGTCTTCATGCTGCTTAAAAATAAAGATCTTCTGAAGGCCATGTCAGATTGGTTTGAAACTAGAGAGTTTGGTAATATACCTACTTATGATAGTTTTAGCTTTAATCTGTGGTTTTAGCTAATTAAAAATGTGCAATATAGGATTTAGTAAATGCTAGTATGTGAGTAGTAACAAAAATTGTGAAATGCTAGTCGACCAGCCTCTATTACGAAAGGTGTGCCAACGGTTTACTAACACTGGCTAGATGTTTTCCTTAAATTGTATCTGATGACACACTCAGTTAAAACTTAAGGTGTTGCGGCCCTACCAGCCCGCGAAATTCAAATTTTATTTAGTTTTTCGCAAATATTAGACTAACTACACATTGTACATTTATGGCAATTCATTTTGCGGGTCTACTTTTTATGCATCTACACGTTTTTAATAGAAACTTTGCTCGAAAGTTCCCACTCATCTCATATTGGTTCCCGAAAGAGAATTTTATGCAGTTTCCCAGATTTCGAGCTATCGGGAACCATTTATGAAGTAAATGAGTATTGTTGAGCAGAGTTTTTGTTAAAAACATGTAGATGCATAAACGTTGTGCCCGCAAAACACATTGCCTTTAGCCTTCGATGTATAATTAGCCCACTATGAGCGAAAAACTAAATAAAATTTGAGTTTTCGCGCCCTGATGGTACCCATCGCCCTAAAGGATAAAAGTATCTAATAATATTTGTTAACCGCAATGCCGTTGACATTCATGTTTCGTAACAGGGGCTTAATTAGATTTTAATTAATATACACTTATTAACAAAATATTATAAAAATATTTTATAAGGTAGATAGTAATTTATTTTATTTAATAATAAAAAAGGTTTAAGAAGTAGTTTTATTTCATTTAAGCTCTATAAGACTTCATAGATTTTTGGTCTACCCTTTTACTTTTCTCCTAATTTTATAGAATTTTTCACGTAATAATTAGAGATTTCTATGTCGCAATTATAAAAATTTTGATACTAGTGGTTCGCCACTATCAAAGACCTGGCAATCTCTCTGGGACTGATAGCAACTTTGGGAACTCCCGAAACTCACATTTTATGAATCGAGTCAAATTTATATGTATACTAGCTGTTGCCCGCGACTCCGCTCGCGTGAATTACGATTTTTTTACATAATATACCTTCCTACTGGAATTCCTTGATTTTTCGCGGGATTCTGGTGTGATGTTGTACAGAAACCTGTTCTTACTTTGCACGGGTTATCTTGTGGTGATTTTGAAAACTCCTTTTTTTTAATAATAATATAAAGTTTCATTAATACGTAGTTGAAAGATCAAAAGGACGATTTTAACTGTCGATATTTCGACCCAGTGGCACAGGTCGTGGTCACTACGTGACCATGACTTGTACCAATGTATCGAAATATCGACAGTTAAAACTTAAAATCGTCCTTTTCATTGTGATTTTTATTCTGAAACCACGAAATATGTCAAAAATTATTAAACCATGTGAAAAGTTGTACTGGTGGTAGAACTCTTCTTTCAGAGTTCGGCCGGATAGGTACCACTGGGATAAATTACTCTACTAACAATATTCACCAGCCCAACATAATATAAGAGTCTTTTAAAAATCTTTGCTTCATCTCAATACAATCCAAAACATCACAATGGCTATATATTTCCTTACGTATAAAAAGACCTTAGATGACAGTCAGTCGGTTAGGATCGATAAGACCTAAGAGTTAAAAATATTTGTGAACCATTATCTTACCCTTTCCGTATTGCGGATGATAATGTTTAAATCTGTTCATGACTTAACAGTGCCATCTTAATATAAAGTCAGGAAACAGTAAATAACATGACAGTTAATTTTTATTTAAAAAAATTCGGTAGTACCTATCTCAGAGTTTTACATTCAAGTTCCACATAAATTGTAGAGATGGCGCTATACGGTATAACGTAGCGATAACGCCAGTTACATGATTTTTGTTCACCCTAAAAGTGAAAAATTTGAAACCATACAAAATCTCCTGCTAAGCCTACTTATATATTTACGGCTGTACTCCCGTCTTACTTGAGCCCTACGTCCTAGCCCTAGGTTATTTGTGCATTCCGAGTTTCAAGTCACCTACCTACTTGAACTTAGCGCTAAAGGTTCTGATGTCTGTAATTTCTGAACTACAAAAGTGATGATGATAAGATTTGTATGGAATAATCTTTAAAGAACCTCCTTTCTAACAAAAAAAGAATGAATGGAATCGAACAACGCGTTAATGAATTATAACTAAAAAACGTTTGGACCTTGATGCCGTCTTCCAGGGAAACCATGATGAATTTCGGGACAAAAAGTATCCTATGTCCTACCTCGGGGTATGAACTATAATCATGTCAAGTTTCATTTAAATCCATCCAGCGGATTAGCCGTGATGCCCGGTCGTGAAACAGACAGACAGACAGACAGACAGACAAAAATTAAACAAATTACGGTTTTGGCTTCAGTATCGACTAAATAGTGTCCTCCAATAAAAATTTTCAAAATATCTTCAATGTACAGAATTCGACCCTTTACAGTTTTATTATAAGTATATAGATAAAGTTTTGTACTGTGCTCAAAGGATGTATGGAAGCCGTATTAAGCTGAATCAAATCCAAACTTTACTTTTTATAGACTATGGTCTCCAGATTGACTCCTTCAATTATTTTAATTAACATGCGGATTTCAAAGTTATACGCAAATTAAGATGTACTTTATAATAAATTCTGTATGACAGGAAATGTGCATTGAAAAGAAAGTAATTTTTGTATGCAAAATTAAATTCCGGATATGAAAAACAAATTCCTAGCGGTTCTTAAAAATCCATATTTTATTTTCTAAAAATATTTTGGTTTTGGCTCATGAGAAAACTTGATACCACCTTTGGTCCGATTTAGCGATCCGGTACGATGCTGTGTAGCAACTGTTGTGGTTACTAGCCCCTTCCAAGTAATGACATCTTCACTTTAAAATCAGGTGACATTGCATTCAAGTACTAACGTGTAGATTGGAAAGCAAATTAATATCCACTATAGTGTTGTAAATATAGCTTTCTAACGTTTCACCAACAGTGGTGGCAGAAAAATCGCATGATGATTTAGACTTTAGAGAAAATAAAAAAGTATGAATTGAATATCTACACATTTATTTACATCCCTAAAACATAGATTATGACTAGTAATTCACAAGTAGACACTACACATCTTACACATTGCACATCTTAATATACATTGCCAATCTGAAAGAGGAAATTTTTAACTAATTTAACAGAATATTTTAAACAGGTTTACTGCTGTTACAACTTAACTAACAAATAGATAACAATAAAATTAAAATCACTATACACTAGATCGATTTAAGCTCGACTAAACTGTAAACGTTGTATTAAGTGTAAATATATTAATTAAATAGCTAAAAAGCAAACAATTATAGCTTTTACCACGGAAAATGAGAAATCTATACTTATAATAAAACTGTAAAGGGTCGAATTCTGTACATTGAAGATATTTTGAATATTTTTGTTGGAGGACACTATTTAGTCGATACTGAAGCCAAAACTGTAATTTGTTTCATTTTTGTCTGTCTGTCTGTCTGTCTGTCTGTCTGTCTGTCTGTTTCACGACCGCGCATCACGGCTAATCCGCTGGGTGGATTTAAATGAAACTTGACATGGTTATAGTTCATACTCCGAGGTAGGACATAGGATACTTTTTGTCCCGGAATTCATCATGGTTTCCCTGGAAGACGGCATCAAAGTCAAAATGTGTATTAAGTTATAATTCATTAACCCGTTGTCCGATTTCATTCATTCTTTTTTTGTTAGAAAGGAGGTTCTTTAATAATTATTCCGTATAAATTTTATCATCATCACTTTTGTAGTTCAGAAATTATAGACATCAGAACCTTAATCGATGAGTTCAAGTAGGTGACTTGATACTCGGAATGGACAAGCACCTAGGGCTAGGACGTAAGGGCTCAAGTCAGACTGGAGTACCCTTACAGCCGTAAATAATGCTTAGCAGAAGATTTTTCACTTTTAGGGTGAACAAAAAACATGAATTTATCACCACGTTATACCGTATCGCGCCATCTCTACAAATTATGTGGAACTTGAATGTAAAACTTGGAGATAGGTACTACCGAATTTTTGTTAATAATAATTAAATGTCATGTCATGTACTGTTCCTTGACTTTATATTAAGATGGCACTGTTTTTCACTTTTGTGGACATTCCTAGAGTGCCACGTCTATTTTTATCATCCGCAACATGGAAAGAGTAAAATAATGGTTCACAAATATTTTTAACTCTCAGGTCTTAACTGGTCCTAACCGATTGACCGTCATAGGTCTTTTAGAAATATATATTGCCCATTCTGATACTTGGGATTGTATTGAGATGAAGCAAAGATTTTTAACAGACTCTTATGTTGGGCTGGGGAATATTGTTAGTAGAGTATTTTATCCCAGTGGTACCTACCCGGCCGAACTCTGAAAGAAGATTTCTACCACCAGTACAACTTTTCACATGATTTAATAATTTTTGAGATATTTCGTGGTTTCAGAATAAAAATTACAATGAAAAGGACCCAATGGCACAGGTCGTGGTCACTACGTGACCACGACTTGTACCAATGTATCGAAATATCGACAGTTAAAATCGTCCTTTTGATCTTTCAACTACGTATTAATGAAACTTTATATTTTTTTATTAAAAAAAGGAGTTTTCAAAATCACCACAAGATAACCCGTGCGAAGTAAGAACAGGTTTCTGTACAACTTCACACCAGAATCCCGCGAAAATCAAGGAATTCTACGGTATAATGTAAAAAAATTGTAATTCACGCGGGCGGAGCCGCGGGCAACAGCTAGTAAAATATATGATTATACCCTGAAATAATGGCTAATAAATAATAATTAATGGTTACATTCTATTTCAAGGAAAACACATGTGAAATGAAATGTACACTAAAGATAAATTTTATTAAAATAATAAAATCATTAAAATAATAATAAAATCTAGATGCTAAAATGCCTTACGGGCCCTCTTATAACCTACTCTAAAAATGGATTCTAAAACAATGTAAAAAATAAATGCGGAAATAATATCAAAAAACCTTAACATCTTTACGTAACGACAATGATGGTTGTAATCAATAACAGAATAGGGCGTCCCACGGCGACACCACGTGGACAAGTAACTGAAATATTTAAGATAGACAGACAGAGGACTTCGTCTCAATTGCAAAAATAATTTAAACTGCATTCATAGTTTTTTATTCAAATTAACAACTAATGTACTTTAAATTACTATTTTTGAAATCCAAATGATTAATTCAGTGAAATGCTCTATGTAAAATATTTAATGCCTCCGCCCCCCATGTGGCATCGCCGTGAGACGCCCTGTATTTCAACATTTACTATGAGATAACATACCACTTGGGGATTTACTGTAAATACCATTTAATACATTTATGTATATGTTACCGGAAATGAGTGAGGAAAAAATGAGCCAGGAAATGTATACGTTTTCTAAATGAGCCAGGAAATGTATACATTTTCTAGCTCATTTAGGAAATGTATGAAAGGAGAATTGTAACGTCAAGTAATAAACACATTTTACAAATTTTTTAAATCTATTCAAATCCTAAACGGCGTTAAGAAATGTGTAAAAGACGAGAATTTAAGAATTTAATACAAGAGACAAGGATGTCGCACGGCAGTTTTTGTTCGAAAAAATTTTTCGGCATCAGCTACCATGTTAGAAATACTTTCAATTGTTTATTAATTAATTGTGATAAGATCTGAAGGTTTTACCAAAGTTGATCACAGCGCCTTAATGAAATTAGCGAGCACAATTTTAATGCCAGTAAGTACAAGTTTTTCATAAAAACTATGGTCAACAATACCCATTTATTTCGTAATTTTATATTATTTGTATGAAAATTACAGTTAAAAATCCCAAACAGGTCATTTTTCATAATTATAGATCCACAAGATTGAAACAGTAGGGGAGCCCACGATGCTAAATCAGTAGTTACTGGAGAAATTAAAAATAAATAATTAAATAAATCTGTCCTTGAAAATTTACGAGTAGATACTCGAGCGCGTCAGATTTTTGTCTAGTTATTATGGGGTGGGCAATTGGGGCAGGACAACAAACATGTCAAGATTCAAGATGAAGCGCTTGTATAAAATCTGATGCGCCCGAAAAATAATTTCAAGGTCACGATCTTTTTATTCCCCCTTCACTGAAAATAACATACATCATATAAAATTATATGACATATGCTTTTTTAGCATTTAATATATCCTGGACTCCCCTACTATACAGCGATTTTGCGATAGCCACTGACACACCTCACCACATCACAGTGCTCATACGTAATACATCAAACAACCGCAAGCCAATAATGTTTCGAGCAAACAGAATTAGAATAATTTGATCACACACAAATTATGGTGAGTGCATGTGACAACTGTAACACCAATAATTAAAATATATGCTCAACACTAAATAACTACTGTTAATTTTAGAAACGATGGTTTCCATATTTAAGTACCCGACTGCCAAGGAAGACTAACGTTTTTTGTGCGTATCTTGTATATTTACTTGATTGCAAATTTCTTTATTACCTCGTTTCTCTCAAACGGCTTAATGAATTGTGACAGTTAAGTTATTGTTAAATCCGTACAAGAATAAGAAACTCAAGGGTTCTTAGGTAGGGTATTAAAAAACCGGCCAAGGGCGAGTTAGATTCGCGCACCAAGGGTTCCATACAAAAGAAGTAAAACATTAAAAGAATCACTTTTGTTAATTGAATTTACCAAATGCCAGGTTAGTATTTACTGTAATAATAGAGTGTTGCAGGCAGACGGACGGACGAAGAAAGTCTCACCATAAGGGTTTCATTTTTACCATTTTCCTGGAAAATAGTAATAATGAAAATCTCGATTGGAGTATTAATATGCAGTCAATTAAAAGGAGATTCCAAAAATATATCTAAGTCATATTATGTTTACATACTTCTAAATATAAATATTATTTAAAGGCACGTTGATATTTTGGCAGTCGGGTTTTTTTTAATTAGTCATGTTTCCACCTATGCCCAACAGCTTGATTCACTTCAATGGTGATGACTGAGAACAGATAGTGGTGATCCTCATTCATAACTTGAATTTGCCATCGTCCCTGACAGGTCATCCAATACAAATATTACATATTGGATGTTTGAATGTTACTACAAAAATTTGGCATTATATGTTGATCAACAAGAAAATATCCCATTGCAACAGTGGCGTTTTAAATAGTTTATTATATTTAAATGTTCACTCAGACCTTAACTATTATTTCTAGGCTTCACTTATTCAAATACTGGTTCGAAAATCGGAATAGGTATAACCATATTCCGGTCCTCAGATAAAGCCCCTTCGCACACGACGTCGTAGCGTAAGCGTAACGTAATCCGCGCGTACGCCGAGAACAATCCGAGTACGAACATATTCTAACAAGTCCGCGTACGAAGCGGATCACCCTAGGAATCACGGACAGCCCTCTGTGCAGAGCCTGCATGGAGGAGGATGAAACACCGGCACACGTGCTACACGTGCACTGGAGTGTCGGACCAACGCGAGATCTACCTGGGATCCTCAGCAACACTCCAAGATATCCTGTGCGACCTGGGAGGCCTGTCCGGATTCTGGAGTGAGCTCGGCTGGCTGGAGTGATCCGGCGAGGACCCGCATCGGCGACTCCACGCGCAACGGGCGAACAATCGCCTACTCCCGGATACGTCCCAGAGAAGAAGAGAGAGAGAGACGAAACGGATCGTAGGTGTTAACTGTCATTACGATAGTAGTGGCGTGAAAACGCAGGCGTAAAAAGTTATCTTTTCACTATTTTCTTTTATACCTGAATTTTACTAAACTTAGATTTCTTATAAATTTCAATATAATATGACAGACAAAAAATAATGCATTCGTAAAACTGATTCATGACTACCCTTGTCTACGATCATTATACGTCTACGCGCCGACTCGTTTATGCAACATCGAATGCCTCGTACGCGAAGCATTGTAACGATACGCTTACGATACGATTACACTTACGACTCGTGTGCAAAGGGGCTTATAGTCATCTCGCGCGTACAAAGCGCCACCATGGCAGTGATCTCCTTTGTCATCGTAGTACCGCGCGGGCGAGGACCAATGTGAACAGTCGGAATGTAGACCACGCGTTAGCTCTATCACAGGTTTGAAAATCAGTAGTAAGTCTTACCATAATACTGCAGATTCGATGCTTGGAATCTACTATTAAATTAAGGCCAATCTTCAATGGCATTATTCACGGTATGCCACGACAGTCCCGTTCCGTTCGGTGGATGAGAAGAAGGCAACAGAACGTGCCTTATGAACGTCCTGCCTTGCGTCAATCCCAGAAACAGTTTCCAATTCTTTACACGGCCAAAGTTGTAGGGGTTTCTGAACTGATGCCTCGTGTGTGTCTTCCTTAGGGTTGCGTTTATATGTGATTCAATGCTAGTTTCACCCCTACTTATATTTTTTGCGTGAAGTAAAGTTAAGGTGCCGAGCGCGAAGAACACCGAGAGACAAATGATTGTCATGAAGACAACTGCCTTGCGTTTGTAAGGGTCAGCCGTGATACGTTGAGCCTCCGTAATGACTGGGATGGGTAAGTGGTGTATGCGAGGAGAGTTCTCAGCATCATACTCGGCAATCACTTGCACTGGCACAAACACGCCGCTCTGATTCAAGCGCACCGGGTGGCCGATCAAATCAGGGTCTTCTTCGTGTGTGATGCCACCTGCGGACACACAAGTTGCAAACAATAGTACGATGATCAGCAGGCTGAGTCGAGTGACAAATAGCGTTGCATCACGACGTGTAGAAATTGAACAAAATTATACATACATACATACATACATACATACATACATGAACCCTAAAAACAATTAACTCGTTTCTTTGGACAATCGTGTAAAAATCTCTCTTGTATGTCTTGCTAAAACTAGAAATTCTTGAAACTTGATTCATTAACCGATTTAAATTAAAAGCTATTTTATTATTCACTATTGGGCCAAGTAGAGGACAGGTTAAGATATTAATTTACATACCATTATCATTCACCCAGAGGACTTGATATCCCAAGTCGAAGCCAGCTACTATGATGAACAATACCCCAGCAACCATGTACGCCATGTACAGGTAAAAGTAACGGGCATTGTAGAAACCAACGCAGTTGTTGAGCCACGGGCAGTGGTGGTCCATGCAGAGGACGCAGCGGTCGCACACAGAGCAATGGTGAGTACGTGGTGGCTTCGGTGCAATACATTTTCTGCAAATGCTAGCAGCCTCCGATATCAGTGCTCCCTGCAAAGTATAATGAAATGAAAAACTTTTATATAAAGAACAAGAGAACAATGTGCAATCCCAAATGGACCTCCATATGGATAATTTATATTTCCTTAGCAACTCACTCATTCTCATTTATATAAGCGATATTTCTTGACTTTTTCATTACTGTCACCTGGGGTCGTACCACCACCTCTTATAGCAGTATTATTGTAATTTTGTATTTTAAAATTTTCACACTGACATTGTATGAAAATGTCAAATACTGCTATAAGAGATGGTGATATGGCCGCTGATGGTAAGAGATGCTGCAGATGAAGATGTTATCGTACTAACTTGGAAGGGGTAAATAAAGTCACCCCCTAAGGATTTCTACACAGCATCGCACCGGAACGCTAAATGGTTAGGCAGTGCATCTTTGCTGGTTAGTTTTTGACTAGCCACAGCCGAAGTTGTAATATTACCACCAGTTAGTAATAACTTATTCATACAATGTTAGTATAAAAATTTTAAAACAATATTACAATAATACTGTTATAAGAGATTACGCTATAAGAGTGGTACAGCCCGGACTGGGCCTGAGCCCGCGACCGCCTACTTAAATCTGACTGCGTCATCGGGGAGGTCGTCAAAATACTTAAATGCACACAGCTCTCGAACGTTAGATATGCGCCGGTGCACAATATTTAACATAAATTTAATATTAAGAAAAGGATTTTATGATGTAAAACAAAACACTTTTTACACAAAAGTTTTCTAACATGGGTCCTACAATTTATTTGATAATATCAAGTATTCATCTCATCTGCACATTAAACAAAATAATCCAAGTTCAGAAACAACCTATAAAGAAGGGAAATTATTCACAAGTATACATACATCTGGTGGATATCCCGGTGAGGTGGTGACTCCCATGTAGTAATGAAATGCAACATTGATCAAGAGCCAATTTCCCACAATCAGTAAAAATATAGTCATCTGGGGACTTCTTTCCCACCAATACGGCAACCCAACCCAATATGCGATGCCAACAACAGCTGCTGTTAGTACAGACACACAAAAAACAAAAACCTAAAACAAATTAAATGTACATAATAAACATTAAAATAAATATTATAATGCACCAATGAGTGAGGGTTAATTATTTAGCAATGTATGAGGGAACGGTGCGTAGTTTCCATTTGTTCTGATATCATTGTGTTGTTCTTTAGCAAAAGAGACAAATCGAATAATTTTTTACCAACTTCAATATTCTCTCTTTTAAGTGCATATGTTTTTGAAGTGGAAACTTTGTTAGGGTTATTGGGCATTTTTAAGATGGGGAAAACTCATTGAAATTGTGACTATTTCGCGGGCAGGTAGGACCATAACACCTTAATAACCCAATGCGGGTTACTAACAAAATGCACTGAAAATACAGAATCAGCCCACAGACCATATCTAGGTTTAAGTGATAGTAGTTAATAGTTAAGTTTTTCTCAAATAAATAGAAAGTGATAAAAACCTTTCCCAAATAACCAGCAAAATTGTCGACAAACCAAAAAATTGGTTCCAAGAGACAATCCACAATGTAGCTCTGACTCATGTGTATGTTGTATGTAAGCGAGTAGAATGTTAGCACTGCCTGTGATATCTTCCAGGATATCGATCTCCTGAAAATAAAAAAAAACAAAGACCTTCAGACCAATCCAGCCACCGAACACAATCTCTGCCAAGATTTTATGCACAAGGGTGTGCACTAACACAGATGCACTCTCTATTATCTTAATTGTTATTTCTCTCATAATCCAGTGGGACAACAGTTCTGACGTGACCGAAGAGAGAAAAGATACAAGACCGGCAGCTTTTTCTCTTCAAAGCTCTTCCAAATTCTGGACTAGTACTTACTAGTACTAACCTAATACTAAAGACTCTGCTGTCTACGTTGGAGGTTGTGGGTTCGATTCCCACTACTGATAAATGTTTGTCTGATAAACATGAATGTTTTCCAGACAAACAGCCAGTGTTTTTCGATATATTATATTTATGAATATGTATGTATATTTATCAGTTATCTAGTACCCATAACACACGCTGTTGCTACTTTGGGGCTAGACTGCAATGTGTATAACATCATGATACATATTAATATTTATTTGGGATTGGGATTCCAATAGGATAGGACTAGGACCTCGTTATTTGCAGTCAAATATGCTCAGCACTAGACCAATGAGGCATTTTCTGTAAATAATACTGTTGTCTTTACATAGGCGCTTAGGGGTTCATGTTCTGGACTAACGAATAAGGTTCTGGAGGCCTGAAGGTAAAATAGGTTTCAATTATAATATAAATATAAATATAATTTGTTTTTTTTTACTTCAATATTGCCAATGAAGGTGATGACCAGTAAGTATTATTTTTGTATAAAAAAAAGCGCATCGTTTACGTTTCAATAATACTCACTTAATATTTCTAAATAATCCCCTCCCGTGCAATTTCCATTGTACAACAACCATATTATTATTAAAATATCAAAGTAAAAAGTTAACAAAACCACTAGAAATTATACAGAGCAAAGGTAAAATCTGTCCCAGATAGAAATGCAACGAATAATTTAATTTTTACTGATTAGTGATTAGTGCTAGTTTTAAAATCTTTGAATTTCACTTGAAATAATAATAAAAAAAAACATTAAAAATCACTTGTTATTTTTCCATGGATTTTTCATTTTGGAATTTGGATTTTGGAGTTAACGCTAACGGCAGCATGATCTGAGGTACCTACCTACCTATGTTCTCGGTATCCTCTTTGGTCCTCGGTTCCTGGTCTGTGGTATGTACCTACCATAGAGTATATTGTATGTACTACATTGTACTATGTAATAATTAAGATCACAGAACACTGTGAGTCAACGTCAGACAAGGACACACAACCGGAGGGATCGGTCTCGCCGGGATCGCTTTTACAGGGCTATTTTGGCGCGTGGCCAAAATCGGTACTAACGCCGCTATCTTGGGCCATAAATTGAATATTGATGAGTTTGTTTGTATCATGGTATCAAATATCAATCAATATAATAAACCTATTTAAAGTATTGTAGTTGACCACCATAATTTGTATAAAGTAGTCTAGACCTTTGATAGGGTATATGATAGGTCGGTGTTAGGTCCATGTTCTAGACTCATTGTCTAGACATCACAGAACATTATTACCCTAGCCGGCTAGACATGGTCTAGAATTCTAGCTTGTAGTCTGTGCTTTTCCAAGTAAACAAATACAGTGATCTGTGTACGAAATGGTACGAAGCTGCAATAAATAATTACAAAGTTGAGTTACAGGATATTAAATAAAGTATTGTTTTGTTGCGGTCATGCTGTTTTGGATTAGGTTTTGGAGCAACGCGCAAGTGGCAATAAATATTTATCCTATTATTTTAGCATTATTTCCAATAGTCAACCGTGAAAATGTTGTTATAGCGACGTCAAGTTTAATTCTATATCTCGTTTTTCTGTGAGTTCAGAAATGCTTTGTTCACAATTAAATTAACACAGCACTAACCGACCGGCTATTTTATTTTGTATATGTATAATATTAAGAGAAGCCAGTCTAATCTGATAGATGTAAATATGTGATGCTGATGAAACTGACAAAATGGGTTCGACCCACCTGTTACGAATTGTTTTCGTGTTTTTCAAAATCTGGATGGTAGTTATCGACGCTACAGACGAACTGTGCAATGTAACCTCGACAGCTCAGGTGGACTACGAATTCAATTCAGACGTAGTAGCCAGCGAACATATTATCACTTTCAATGGATATTTCGCCAGATCTACAAGGGAAAACTATGTCAGTGCTGCATTAAAAAATGCTGGGGTGAGTATTTACATTTGTTTTTCAATTCAATTCAAATCAAATAATTTATTAATATCCTTAGTTAACAGGCACTTATAATAAATAGTCAGGAAATACTTAAAGCCTAAAAAATATTTTGTTTGACTGAACATCAGCCTCACAAGGATTCCACTTTCTTGGGGTCTTGCGGTTCTGTGGTACATAGGTAAAGAAGGTACTAGGCTATGGACTACCTGAGCACACTCTTCACAGTATATTCTAAAACAATAATTGTACAAATAATAAACAGTAATCGCATGAAACATAAAAGATTGTGAAGAAGCTAGACGCATCTTCATGGTCTAAAACAATAATCATATGAATAATAAACAGTAATCACATTAAACATAAGCGATTGTGAAAGAGCAGGGCGCATCTTCATGGTCGAGCAAATAATCAAGTTTGTTGCAGTGGAGGTCCCCTTAATTTTTTTTTAATTAATATTATCTATTTATTTCTAAGTGAATATAATTATAACTAAATATTCTGTGAATATTTTATGCGTCTACCTGTTGCCGTTATTAATATTGAGCAACAATGAGCAAAAAAATCATGTTTGTTGTAATGAATTTATATATATATTTTATAGCGGACACAGAAATACGTCATCTGTGAAAATTTTAGCTGTCTAACTATCACAGTCCAAGAGATACAGCCTGGTGACAGATGGACGGATGGCCAGCAAAGTCTCAGTAGTAGGGTCGCGTTTTTACCCTTTGGGTATAGAACCCTACAAAAGTCCAAAAAACATCTTAAATTTTTAGCAATTCAGTATTTTTAGTAAATTCTCGATAAAACCATTCTTTAGGCTCCAGAATTTGAGTATTTACTATATTCGACACGGGTTTTGCCTAGTTTGGGAATCAGGGATTGTTCGAAATTGTAACCTTTTCTTTGGCTAGTAAATTTGTTTCATTTGTTTTGTGTAACTCATTACTCACTACAAAAAGAGTATTGTATGTCTTGCACAATCGATATAACTCTCCTTACTGTGATTTTATTCATTTATGTCTATTATTATAAAAAAAATGTAATTGAGGCTTTTTTCAGACGAGTGCCGATTCTACTGAGGATCAAACTCCTCATGACACTTGCTCCAACAACAAATTTGCTCATAGACATACTAAGCCTAATCCAACCACAAGATAGACATACTTCTATCTTGTGGTTGGATTAGGCTTATTTAGCATTGTAGAAACAAAAGTAGCTAAATTTTATTTATTGCAGTGATTTTCTTATATCTTTAAACAAGCAATTTTTGTGTATATATCTTAAAAACGGCTCCTTTAGTATACAGGGGGGTTTCAAGGGAGACAAATCAATCAAGCTACAATTAATTTTTTTTAAATGTTGTATTTAGCAAAAAAAACTCGGTTACCCAGATATTGATATAATTTATTGCTTGTTAATATTGCAATTTCATGACAATTATTTAAATATTTAACAGAGCACTAAAGTCACACTCATAAAACTCAAGATGTTTTTTTCTTAAATTCAGAAGGAATTCAGATTCAGCGCAAGGGAATACCTGCCAACTCAAAATTTAATTTGGTATTTATTTCGGCGGTTACCTCCTCGGCGCCCATCCGTAAGGCGACGGTCCCCCCGGGACCGCCACCCAGGGGCCGTGGGCACGGGTAAGCCGATACCTGCGAAGCTTGCTCCTGCACTTCGCAGGCATCGACCTCCCATACCCCGCGGCGGATCTGACCTTTGGCTCCGCCGCAAACCACCAAACGGCCGCAGAGGACAGGGAGAACGGCAACGACACACCAACACTCCTCTTCCCCTGCGGCCCCGCCGCCGACGCATCTAACGGTGCGCCACCGTTTGGTCGCGGGAGATAGGGCGAGCGGCAACGACACACCGACACTTCTCTCCTCCCGCAACCCCTCCTGGCTGCATCATCTCATCATCATCATCATCTCTTTCGTAACGCTCTTGTCAGAGCGGTCGTGGTCATCACTTTTCAGTGACACGCTTGACAATACGGCTCCATTCCTCTCGGACAGCTGCTTTCCTTGTACACACATGTAAGGGGACGTCCACTGCAGCCTTTACTTGGTCTGTCCATCTCATGGGCGATCTGCCGCGAGGTCTGGTTCCATCTACTTTTCCTTGGACGACTAGACGTTCGATGGAGATATTGTCACGTCTAGTCATGTGACCAAAGAAAGTGAGAATTCGAGCCTGAACGATGCAATGTCTCCTGGCTGCAGGAGACAGAAAACTCTGTCCCCCGCACCCCTCTTGGACGCATCCAGAGCGGGCCCATCTCCAGGCCCACTCCGAGCGTCCCCTCCTGGATTCCTTTTGGCTTCACCGTGGGGCCCAACCACAGCTACTGAGCCCCCCCATCGCGACAAGATTGGAATCCATCGGGGGGAAATCCTACTGACCATAATTATTTCATATATTTCGAACCATAAACTTCGGAGATAAGTGGGGGAACGGTATTTTTTTCGACAGTTTGCCCAATAAATCCAAAACTATCGTACACAAAAATAAGTAAAAATCAGTTTAAGAATACACAAGTAACGCCCTTTTATATGATACCCCACTCAATATTGTTATCTCATTTTGAAATTTAAACAACCCGGTTTACCCCCCTTTTAAATAAAAATAAAAATGATTTCCAAAAATTTATGATTGCAATGACCTTGAGTCACTATTACCTAAAACTATTCCAAATTTCAAGTGGATAGTTTCGATAGTTACTGAAATAATCGAGTGTGACAGACGGACGGATGGACGGAGAAAGTCTCACCATAAGGGTTCCATTTTTACCATTTTGGTATGGAACATTTCAATTTTTGTAGCATTAGTTAAAATCTTATGCCTATTCTTAGTATTCGTACTTGCTAGCAATGAATCATGATCAATAAAAAAGGACAATAACATTAGGATGAAAGTTATCACATCTCAAAAATTTTCTGATCTTTCTTTCAGGTTTCAAACTGGACGATCATGCAACGAAACAACCCCGCAAAAGAGTACCCAAGCGACTTTGACGTGATAACATTCGGCGACGGCAGTGGCGACGGCATAGCCGCTCTACGCGACCATCCCGCTGTGCGACGCGTTACTGCGCAGCGCCAAGTGCAGCGCACAATAAAATACGTGCGCGAGGTCAGTAGCCGAATCAATCTATCCCGGTACCCATAGTACTTATTTACACACTCGCATCCAGATCCACGTTTTCGAGTATCGAATAGTTTTCGCCTTTAAATTCACAGCTAATACCTTTCGCTGTACATATTTTTTCATAACCTTACAAGGTGTGGGTTAATTCGCAGTGTGCCTGCAGCTAACCTTTTAAGTTGATTCTTTAAACAAATTAATGTGATAAGAAGTCACAATTATTTTATTTTATTTTTAATAGAAAATAAAATTTAGCAACTCTAACTGTGTCATCAACAAACCTCATATCATTTTCATTATTCCCAGTTCATTGATATCGAACCAGTTTTTTAGGGATGTCGCTTAAAATTTATGGTACATTTTGAACTTCCTATAGTTCCCTCAGGATATGAGCTACATTTCTTTTGATATTGACTGTGATTACACCTGATGGAAAGTGATGGTACAGTCTAAGGTGGAATGCACTTGCTTAGGAGATGCCTATTCACTCTTAATTTGAAGGCGTCAACGTTGTAAGTGGCAGGAAAAGACAGTGCCTGTGTGGGTATTCCAGACCTTTGCAAATAAGTATCAGGAACGAGGAATCAAACCGCGTCGTACGCGTTTTTAGTACGTGACTATGTATGAGTGGAAGCCTTCGTTGCTTTGCCGTAAGTAAGAAGGTGACGGGGAACCAAATTTAAATAGTTCCTGAGCACACTCTCCAAAAATTCACTCTCCATGGATCGTAAATATTGAATGTTGAAGTGAATCACACTTCTATACTATATATGTATACTTTACGATGATGTTTTTTACAACCACAGTATGTAGGTTTTTAAGCGTAGCGAGTTTCAGTTAGATTAGCATTTTTTGTGTCAAGATTTTAATGAAATCATAATAATCATTCTGCTTTGGTTATTGCAATCTATTTTGGATATGAAATTGGATGTCGAAAGGCTAGTTGAGATAGTACTGCTATCGATTCTGATATTTATGTTCTTGTGGTTAAAGATTTATTGCTTTAGAATTTAACAATTCACATCGATGAAACTTACAGGCTAATAATACAATATACATTATACATTATTCAAATTGAGAATAAATATATTCATCACACAATCTAAACATTATTTATTTCTTACCAATCCAATTAGTTCTTTTGCTATAACGCACAAGTATCATTGATGCTCAAAGGAAAGATAACATTTCGATTTTCGATTACAGTATTCCAAACTTGCACTAAGGGTAGGTACAGCATTCTAGATTCCAGGTGCAGTATTGATTTACTGTATGTAGGTCATTGGGTCAACGCGATGCAGTTTGGATGCTGTTATTTTTCGGCAGTATTTAAATTCCAAATTTTTCAGAACTAAGTACCTTTTGATATAAAAAATTAAACCAACTTTAATTTTAATTTATAGGGTTCCATACCAAAATGGTAAAAATGAAACCCTTATGGTGAGACTTTCTCCATCCGTCCGTCCGTCTGTCACACTCGATTATTTCAGTAACTATCGAAGTTATCGACTTAAAATTTGGAATAGTTTTAGATAATAGTGACCCAACGTCATTGCATTCATAAAAAGAAAATCATTTTTATTTTTATTTAAAAGGTGGGGTAAACCTTGGGTAAACCGGGTTGTTGAAAATTTCAAAATGAGATAATAATATTGAGTGGGGTATCGTATGAAAGGGCGTCACTTTTGTATTGTAAAACCGATTTTTATTTATTTTTGTGCCCGATAGTTTTTGATTTATTGGGCAAACTGTCGATAAAAAAAATACCGATCTCTGAAGTTTATCGTTCGAAAAATCTGAAATAATTATGATCAATAGAAATAAACGTATATTTTACAGGTAAAATAAAATGAACTCCATTATACTTTTTTTGATAATAACAGTAAACCACCAAAAACAATGTTAGGTTTGCGGTTCGCCAACAAAAGTACCTACATGTAAATTATACTCGTAAATTCATGAACAAAAGTGATTATTTTAATGTTTTACTTCTTTTATAGTATGGAACGCTACGTGCGCGAGTCCGACTCGCACTTGGCCGGTTTTTTTTATGATTGCAATGACGTCAGGACATCATTATCTACAAATATTCATAATCTTATGTCGATATCTTTAATAGTTACTGAAATAGAAGGTCGTGACACACAGACAGACAGACAGACAGACAGAGAACAAAGTGATCTTACAAGGGAGGTATGGAACCATAAAAATATATTATAATCGAGAAATAAGAAATAAGCATCAAGCATATTATCAAATTATAGCATGTTAGTGTCTCAACACTTGAGTTAACTTATTGCTTACTAATTTGGTTTCTAGTACAAATATTTTTTTTTTAAACAGGATGAATGTGGGCCTGGCGGTTGTTTATACTCTGGATGGAGGAACCATAGACATCGAGCGCGCTCCCTTCATTCTCTCAGACGACCGCGAGAGGTAAAATATTTTATTGTAAAGGTGTAAACTGTACTATAGCTTGGCAACTTCATGCGGGACCCTCCTGCGGGGTGACAGACGGCCGGGGGACCGGTAACGCATACATGCAGAGAAGTGTCCTCTTCCCCGCTACACCGCCCGCTAACCGCTGACATCTAAGTTCCTTGCCTCCCCCACCGTCTGTCACCCCGCAGGAGGGTCCCTCACAAAGTTTCCAAGCTATAGTGTACACCGGTATTCACATAGAATATGTATTGTGAAATCTTACAGTACGTCCGAAAGCATAGTGCAACATCAAACAAGTATAACAGATACCAATTAGATTATTGAAAGCAGATGTAACACAATTTTTTTTACTATCACCTAGTATAGTTTGTGAGTACAGGTGTAAAGACTATGATCGTCTAATTCGATTTTTTCCCTCTCAGAACTTATAACGGAACTCAGGATTTGGGCAGCTAAACGATTAACGTAAACCTTTTTTGTAGAAGCAAACAGTAGCGCCAGCCGCCATCTCTCAAAATTCTATAAGGGGCTGCTGAGCGAATTACAGCATTTCTGTCGGTGGCAAAACAAGCATTTTTGGCACCGATAAACTGGCGTCATTTTTTCGCGCTGTCCGCTCTTTCCACGCTATATATCTATTCCTCCAAGCCAGTTTTAAATTATAATAATTTTTACCATGTCAGTTAAAGCGTGTAGGGTTAAAGTTTCGACTCTTTGCTAAAGCCAAAGCATATAATGGAAGGCATTGACTCACTTGTATGGGGAAATTATATCATATTTTAGATTTTTTTTATAAAGTCAACGCGAGCAAACAAGCGGGTGGGTCCACCTGATGGTAAATCGTCACCGCCGCCCATGGACATTTGTTTATTGTATAGTGACAAAAGTTTATCCGCACCTTGAATAAACCCATGTTATAGTTTTGGGAAACTAAAACGGGATTAATCTCTACAAATCGAAATACATTGCTAGAAATAGCTACCGAATTTTACCAGAACCTGTACAGCTTGCCACTACAAGATGAAATACAGTCTAGATATCGAGAACAGGGTATGGTAGAGCCTCCTGTATTCTTAGAATGTGAAATCCGACACGCTATTAATTCTTTAAAATCCATGAAAAGCCCAGGAGAAGATGATATAACAAATGACACTATCAAAGCTCTTGTAGAGCCTATAACGCCCATTTTAACACGACTATTTAACGACATTATAAGTCAAGGGAAAATACCAAAAGAATGGGAAATTTCAAACATAAAGCTACTATATAAGAAGGGTAACCCTCAAGATATCAACAACTATCGACCCATT
The DNA here is from genome assembly GCA_963855885.1 of Coenonympha glycerion. Lineage (NCBI taxonomy): Eukaryota > Metazoa > Arthropoda > Insecta > Lepidoptera > Nymphalidae > Coenonympha > Coenonympha glycerion. The sequence continues at coordinate 7,698,677 of OY979626.1, forward strand.
AGTCTTCTCCAGACAACCTACAAGTTATTCACGAAAGTAATACTGAGCAGATTAAAAACAGATTTTGAACTTCAGCAACCTAGGGAACAAGCTGGCTTTAGAAGGAACTACTCTACGTTGGACCATATTTTTACTTTGAAGCAAGTGATGGAGAGATATGTAGAGTATGGAAAAACGTTATACATAGCGTTTGTGGACTACACCAAGGCCTTCGACTCAATTTTTTACGAGGCTCTATGGACCGCTCTGAGAGAGCAAAACATACCCATAAAATACATTTCCATCCTCAAGGAGATATACTCAAAGAGCAAAGCTACTATAAAACTAGAAAAAAGAGGCAAAATATTTGACGTAAGACGCGGAGTAAAACAAGGTGACCCGATATCTGCTAACCTTTTTACTGCTCTCCTAGAGCACATATTTAGAAAGCTAGATTGGGAAGGCCTAGGGATTAACTTAAACGGTGAATATCTGAACCATCTTCGCTTCGCTGATGACATAGTCATTTTAGCAGAAAACCAACATCAGCTATCACAAATGCTCGAAAGTTTAGACTTACAAAGCAGAAAGTGTGGCTTGGAGATGAATCCTGCAAAAACTTGTATTATGTCAAATGGAGAGCAATGTAAAGTCGTTATACATGGAAAAATTATCAAGTACGTAGATGACTACATATACCTGGGCCAGAGTATATCTTTTAAAGGACACTACAATGATGAAATAGATAGACGAATCAAAAAAGCTTGGGCGTCCTACTGGTCTCTTAAACACATTTTCAAATCACAAATTGACATAAAACTGAAAAAGAAAGCAATGGACTCGGTAGTGACGCCGACTCTACTCTACGGCTGCCAGACATGGCAGTTTACCAAAGAAAATATGCACAAAATCCAGGTAACCCAAAGAGCCATGGAAAGGAGCATGCTAGGCCTAAAACTTAAGGATAAAATAAAAAACGAGATCATCCGATCGAAAACCAAAATAATTGACGCGGCAAAACTGGCATGCCACCTTAAATGGCGTTGGGCTGGACATATCGCGAGAAGTACTGATGGAAGGTGGACCGAAAAGCTACTTCATTGGTATCCTCGCGACAAGCGAAGACCGAGAGGCCGTCCGCGGCGGCGCTGGCGCGACGACCTGACCGAGACGGCAGGAATCACCTGGACGAGATTGGCGAGGGATAGATTTAAATGGAAAAGGATGGAGGAGGCCTTTGCCCGAAAATGGGCGTTCCAATAAAATAAAATAAATAATGACATATTATATTGCATGCAATAATTATGTAAATTGACTTTTAATTTAAATATTTTGTGAATAATTTTATTAATATTTTATGTTATCATATATTGGAAATAAAAGGCTATTATTATTATTATTATTATTATTATTATTATTATTATTTCCATATTTAAATTAACTCTCACACCCGGCACATGATAAATATATATAAAAACCAAAGACGAATAATAAACTTACTTACATACGCATAGATTAAATAAACATACATAAACGTTACACACATACATATATGTACCGGGCGGAGGACTACACCCCGGCAGGGGAGACCAAACGGCCGGGGGTCAGGGCGACAGGCTAAGAAACCGACGGACTATCCTAGCCGAGTCGAGCACCACCGCCTTCTGCATCTTGGCCGCAAGTGAACTGCCACGGAAACCCAGTCGCCGCAGATGGTGAGCGAGGCTGACTGGGATTAAACCATTAGCAGATATCACGATTGGAATGGTTTCAGTGGACTCCACGTGCCACATGGCGGAAACCTCGTGAGCCAGATCTAGATACTTTCGTTTTTTCTCCGTCTCAGCTCTCACGAGGTTCTCGTCATACGGGATCGTGATGTCCACCAAAAACACCCGCGACTGTGCCCGGTCCATCACCACGATATCAGGCTTGTTAGCCAAGATCGTCCTGTCCGTGATGATTGATCGGTCCCAATAGAGCCGGACGCCGCCGCGCTCGAGGACAGGAACCGGCGTGTACCTATAATAAGGCACCCTCTCATCCAGGAGTCCGTACTTCAGAGCAAGCTCTTGGTGAAGGATTTTGGCTGCTTGGTTGTGCCTGTGCAAATACTCAGTGTTGGCAAGCGCCGAACACCCCGAAAGCACATGTCTGAGTGACTCACCGGGATGGCGACAGGCTCGACAAATGTCGTGAGTGCCATCCTTCAGAATGTACTTTCGGTAGTTCCGCGTCTTAACCACCTGATCTTGTATTGCACAGACAAAACCCTCGGTTTCCCCAAAGAGGTCACCGAAACGCAGCCACTGCACGGACGCTTTTCTATCAACATGGGACTCATGAAGAGCCTTAAAAAAGCGTCCGTGCAGCTCCTTCCCCTTCCATACGGACTCCCGGTCAGAGGTGCTAAGCACAGCCGGTCCCCGCCACTCGGTGTTGGCCAAAGATAGAGGAGTAAGTCCTTTATCACATTCTATGACTTCCCGATGCACCGGAGACTCCCTTTTCGTCTCAAAGTATGCTCTGAGGCTGGATATCTCCCGATTGTGCATGGTCTTGACGTTGAGCATGCCTCGACCACCACACTTTCTTATTATTATTATTACACACTTTATTATTATTATTATTATTATAGTTTTGGGAAAACACAGTTGCTGGTAGCCGTTAAGTAAAAAGTCTTTAAAATGGTCTTTTTTCCCCAGAAAAGTGGCTACGCGTCCAGGAAGCTGTTGAGGACAGTACCGCGGCAGATAACCTCCGTACTCAAAGCGGACTTGTTATGGTCGTTAGGCGTCACTGGTCAGTATATATCTGCAAACTCTATATCGTAATAATGCTCATTAATCATTGGCTGATGAGCGGTGGCCGATTTCGTCTGTACTGTGACTTCACGACCTGCCACGATCTGTTTTGAACGTTTGAATTTTCTTGGAACATATTTCGTTTTTACACGACTGCCCAAAAAAGGAGTGTAATGTTTTTAGGGTTCAGGTATGTATGTGAGAGCCTTTATTCCACCATAACTTCTGAACGCTTGAATAGATTTAGATTTGGACTTCTGGAGTATCGTTAGAAGTTTAGAACCCTTATACCATTCCGAGTAAGATTCCTTTTACCACAGGGCTGCGGTGTTGTTTAATTTTTAAATTATTTTTTATTATTTTCGTTAATATTGAGGGATTATGTAAGAAATTAGTATGACAGATATGTTTTAATACAGGTGAAGATTACGAATAAAAATACTAGACCTGCATTTTGCATAAAGCCTATTATTATGTATCCTTTCAGGCGAAGGCATTAAAGTGGCGGTGTTTGACACGGGGCTGGCGCGTCACCATCCTCACTTCGGACGCGTGCGCGAGCGCACAGACTGGACGGGCGAGAACACGCTGGACGACGCGCTCGGGCACGGCACCTTCGTAGCTGGAGTCATCGCCTCCCGCGCCGACTGCCTCGGCTTCGCGCCTGATTCAGACTTGCACATCTTTCGAGTCTTTACCGACAATCAAGTGAGTCCGTTCTTCTCTACCTTTTGCGTCCCATTGCTGGGTATGAATTTCCTCCAAGAATGAGAGGGGTTCGACCATAGCCTATTACGTTTTTCGGCAGACTCCGCACATCTTTGTGAAACTCTCAAGTAAGCATCTTCCTCACGATGTGTCCCTTCACTGCTAACCTCCCACAAATAAAATTAAGAGATGGTTCTTTGACGATTGACGATGTTATTATACTAATATTATAAAGCTGCAGAGTTTGTTTGTTTGAACGCGCTAATCTCAGGAACTACCGGTCCTAATTGAAAAATTCTTTTTGTGTTGGATAGTCCACATATTGGGGAAGGTTATAAGCTATTTAACATTACGCGATAACCAATAGGAGCGGAGCGTCAATGAAAATGTTCCTTTTGGACAGCTTTCGTATTATGCGCTGCGTACACGGTTAAAGAATTGTTCGCCTTCAAAATGAAAAAAAACAATCCGCGACACCATATATCTATCTGTCTTAAAGTTGATTCAGTATAACCGGTTGACTCAATAAAAATCGGAAATCATTACATGGAAGCCGCGGAAAATAGCTAGTTTTGTGATACACGGCTGGTTAAAGCTCTACCAGCGAAGACATACCGCTAAGCGATTTAGACATTACGAATGTTAAATTGTGTAGAGATAATACCATTCCACGGCAAACGATTTTGACCCTCCCGCATGAGTACCGAAGCGTACGTATGCTTTGAAACATTGATCTATCATATATATCGTTGCTTTAAAAACACATTCTAAGTATGAGTCTACATGAAGAGTAATTTTCATACATGTGTCACAAATAAAATATGATAACAGTCGAGCCCATGACACACTGATTCTCTTATTACTACGAGTAAACAAAAGTAGTATATCTTGTTTTATCATCGTGATGTGATGTATTAAGAGTCCTGTGAACTTCGATGTCTCCATTCATTCAAAATACCAAATCATTTGTAATTCGTGCATATTTCGATCATGTTGTGGTGCTATTCGGATTCATATAGTAATAATCTATGCTCCTGGCCATATTTGGTTCGGAACACCTGAAATAGGTACCTACTTCTTTGAAATGAAATAAAATAATCAATTTTGATCAAAATTTTTATAACTTTGGTCTAGTTCCGTAAAACCAAAAATTATGAATGAAAACTTGTAACTTTCTATATTAACTGGTATTTTTCTTTAGCTGGACAATAAAAACTGTGCTCCTGAACTAATGTGACGTGAGATAGTGTTGTTTTATCACAAAAAAAAACTTTTACTATATGAACCCGAATAACACCACAACATGATCGAAATTTGCATGAATTACAAATGATTTTGGTATTACGAATGTATATGAGACATCGTGGGTAAGCAGATTTTTAAGTGTATAATTTAGATGTAGGTCTAAGGCATCTGTATTATCTATATAACGAGTATGTAGATTTAAATGAGTATCTCTTGCAGGTATCTTACACTTCATGGTTTCTGGACGCGTTCAATTATGCTATAATGCGGAAGATCGATGTACTCAACCTGAGCATTGGAGGGCCCGATTTTATGGATCACCCTTTCGTCGATAAAGTTTGGGAACTAAGTGCTAACAAGGTAAATATAAATAATTAAAAGCTTTTTTGTATGTTTCTATAACAATTCTTGCATAATTAATAACAATCAATTCATTCATTGTTCTTCTGAGTGCCAAAAATACAGAATGATGTAGGGTGAAGTGCACACCACTGCCAGTCAAATTCTTCAAATTTTCTTGACGAGCTAAAGCTCGGCAAAAGAGACAAGAATCTTTCTAAAGAAAATCATTTTATCCACTGGGGATATTATCTCCTAAAAAAGTAGACAAAACTTTAGGAGGAAAAAAGGTTTTTATCCTTTCCCTGTAAAAATATTGTCCCTGGCTTACAATCTTGGTATAGGATCCTTTACTGTAAAATGTACAGGAATAATGTACAGGTTCTAAAAATTATGAAAATCGGACAACATTTACAGGCAGCAAAGCATGACGTTTTTTATATTTTATATGAAAGCTTACATCTAGATTCTAGACGATCCTGTTAACTTATTGAAAAATTAACTGACTTAAGGCGAAATCAACGACTTTAAAATTATTAATAATTAATTTAAAATCTTTGCTTAAAAATGTGTATCTTGGGAAATTAGTCCAAGTATCGAGTTTTATGTGAGTAACTCTCAAATCTCTGTCTAATTTCTTTAACTCGACACTTTTAAGCAGAGATTTTTATATAAACACGTGAAGATGGTATTGGGATTACCGCAATTTGACTGCCATAAGCCTATTATGTCTTATTGGCTTAAAAATCGCGAAAAACCACAAATAATTTGAATTTCACGGGCACACGGAAAATGAATTTTGTATGTTTAGGTGATAATGGTGTCGGCGATAGGCAACGACGGTCCATTGTATGGAACGCTGAACAACCCCGCTGATCAGATGGACGTGATCGGAGTTGGCGGGATCGGCTTCGACGACCGCATTGCCAAGTTTTCTTCCCGAGGCATGACCACGTGGGAGCTGCCGCATGTGAGTCACTATTACTCATAACAAATTAATAGGCCCGTTTGGATATTTGTCATCATTATTATATTAAGTAAAAATAAAACAAGTAAATAATTTAATAAAAATTAAAAATACGACTGCGCTGTGGTTTTACTTTGTGGGTGCTACTTTTTCCAAAAAAAAAAAAAAAATGGTCTTTTATACTCGGGATGCTGTAAATGTCGGGATTCTAACGATACCCCATAAGTCCAAATCTATTTAGCCGTTCGGACGTTATGCCGGAATAAAGAAACTCACATGCATACATACCTACATACATACATATTACATACATAAATACATACATACAAACATACATATTACATACATAAATACATACATACAAACATACATACATACATACATACATACATACATCTATGAACCCTATAAACATTACACTCATTTTTTTGGGCAGTCGTGTAATAAAACAAGTGCGAGTCGGACTAAAGCACCGAGGGTTTGGTAAACACAAACTACCAACTTAACTTTTTACCAACCCACAAACTTAACTTTGTTTTTTTGAAGTTAATTGTTAATACCAAAAAAAAGTAAAATTCATACATAGTTCATTTAATTTTTCCCGTCAAACATACATTAATCCTTATTAATTATAATTATTATAAAGTATTTTTTTATATTTAATATTTCAGGGCTACGGGCGAATGAAACCTGATATTGTTACGTATGGAAGCGGTGTCCGGGGCTCTAGCGTGACAGGCGGTTGCAGATCTCTAAGTGGTATGAGAAAACTATACACAATAATATTATGTAATTTAAACTTTTTTCCTTATTTACTTTATATTGTACTATAAAGCTTATTTTCAATTTTCGTTTATTGTTGTTGTCACCAATATCTGTATGCTCTCTTATCTTAATAATGATGTCCTGATCTATCATTTTTTTAGCTTGATTTTTTTATAGATGTACACATATTCATTACTTTATACTATTTTTGTTTTGTATTTATAAAAGTTACCTGTAACGTGTCAGAATAAAAGTTTATAGTTCGCCTGTCCGCCCATGCGTTCGTTCACCATTCGGTCTGTCTGTCAGTTACACTTGATTATTTATTATAGGTTTATAACCTAACCTCCTCATTCACAAACGTAAAATAGCGTTGGGTTATTATCTGTTTTGTCTTGTGTCAGTAACATTCGGAGGGAAGAGATAAGCCAATGACAAGAAATATGTGCCGTACTCGTATGTTGAAGCCAAAAATTTTTTTCAAATATGGCGTCGTTGTCGTCCGTAACATTTCGATACCGCCAACAGCACATGGTTTTGTCGGTTACATTAGCGCCATTTTACAGTTCAATCAAAACAACAACTCAAAAAGGATGAATCAGGACGGAGCCTAAGGCCTGGTTTCTAAGCCTAAGGAGCTGTGTTTGAGTAACCAATCAAATTGCGTCATTTTAACATCTCTCCCTTCAGTTTCGAAGATGTCAAAATGACGAAATCTGACTGGTTACTCAAACACAGCTCCGCTTTGGTGGAAAACGGGCTTATAAATACAAGCGTTACATCACGAGGTGCTAATCCTTCAGATGTTTAATCAGTGGATAAAACGGACTATTGTACCGTTATTTCACGTTTATGATTGATAATAATAGTCAAGATAGGCCCATCCGAACATTTTACGTAAACCTTCTTCATACAAGAAAATGTAGCGCCATGTGTCGAAACTCCTGCGAAATACTGCTTAAGTAGGCTTACAGCTTAGCTTACTGACGCCGGAGGAGTTTTGCTCCCATTAACTGGCGACATTTTTTCGCGCGGTCCGCCTCGTCTAGAGTATAAGTCAATGACGTTCATGAATAAGAGAGTAAGGGTATGTCGGTGTTTTCGTAGGGACATCAGTGGCGTCCCCTGTGGTGGCGGGCGCCATCGCTCTTCTGGCTAGCGGGGTGCCGCGCCAGAACCTCACCCCGGCGTCAGTGAAGCAGGCGCTCTGCATCACCGCGCGGCGGCTACCGGGCCCCAACATGTTCGAACAGGGCCACGGGAAGCTGGACCTTATCAGCGCTTATCAGGTGAGTTCACAAACTTCACTTCCGTGTAAATGTGTTAACGCACATGAATACCATTATAGTACCTTATGGTACCGGAAGATTAATGACGAAATACGCTACTCTAAGAGGACGGGAAAAAAGTGACGTATGTTGAAGCCAAAAATTTATCAAATATGGCGTCGAGCGCCGTACATTTCGGTATCGCTGACAGCACATAGCGCTGTCGGTCGCTTTCATTAGCGCCATTTTACAGTTTTGACAAATGAAAAATCCGGCATCAGGGTGAAGCCTAAAAATACATGCGTGACGTCACTAAGTGCTGATCCTTTATAATATGTTTAATCAATGCGAAAGATTCATTCCGCTAAATGATTTAAATAAATAGCGACTCAAGCGCTGATGCAATAGAGTCTAATTCAGTTCGCAACAGCGCCTCGACATACCTACGTCTTTACTTAATCTCCCTCCTATCTCTTTCCGGTATTAAGATACAATCTTGCAAAATAAACTATACTAACTGGTATAGCGAGGTTACTATATACTCTCTTTGTATGATCGCGATCTAATTACACGAGTAACACAATTTATAGAAATAACTAGCTGTTGCCCGCGGCTCCGCCCGCGTGAATTACGTTTTTTTTACGTAATATACCTTCCTACTGGAATTCCTTGATTTTTCGCGGGATTCTGGTGTGATGTTGTACAGAAACCTGTTCTTACTTTGCACGGGTTATCTTATGGTGATTTTGAAAACTCCTTTTTCTTAATAATAATATAAAGTTTCATTAATACGTAGTTAAAAGATCAAAAGGACGATTTTAACAGTCGATATTTCGACCCAGTGGCACAGGTCGTGGTCACTACGTGACCACGACTTGTACCAATGTATCGAAATATCGACAGTTAAAATCGTCCTTTTCAATGTGATTTTTATTCTGAAACCACGAAATATGACAAAAAATATTAAACCATGTGAAAAGTTGTACTGGTGGTAGAACTCTTCTTTCAGAGTTCGGCCGGGTAGGTACCACTGGGATAAATTACTCTACTAACAATATTCCCCAGCCCAACATAATATAAGGGTCTTTCAAAAATCTTTGCTTCATCTCAATACAATCCAAAACATCAGAATGGACAATGGCTATATATTTCTTTACGTATAAAAGACCTTAGATGACAGTCAGTCGGTTAGGATCGATAGACCTAAGAGTTAAAAATATTTGTGAACCATTATCTTACCCTTTCCATATTGCGGATGATAAAGTTTAAATCTGTCCATGTGTTAGCAGTGCCATCTTAATATAAAGTCAGGAAACAGTATATGACAGTTAATTTTTATTTAAAAAAATTCGGTAGTACCTATCTCAGAGTTTTACATTCAAGTTCCACATAAATTGTAGAGATGGCGCTATACGGTATAACGTAGCGATAACGCCAGTTACATGATTTTTGTTCACCCTAAAAGTGAAAAATTTTAAACCATACAAATTCTCCTGCTAAGCCTATTTATTTACGGCTGTCAGGGTACTCCAGTCTTACTTGAGCCCTACGTCGTAGCCCTAGGTTCTTCGTGCATTCCGAGTTTCAAGTCACCTACTTGAACTTAAAGGTTCTGATGTCTGTTATTTCTGAACTACAAAAGCGATGATGATAATATTTGTATGGAATAATCTTTAAAGAACCTCCTTTCTAACAAAAAAAGAATGAATGGAATCGGACAACGCGTTAATGAATTATAACTAAAAAACGTTTGGACTTTGATGCCGTCTTCCAGGGAAACCATGATGAATTTCGGGACAAAAAGTATCCTATGTCCTACCTCGGGGTATGAACTATAATCATGTCAAGTTTCATTTAAATCCATCCAGCGGATTAGCCGTGATGCCCGGTCGTGAAACAGACAGACAGACAGACAGACAGACAGACAGACAGACAGACAGACAAAAATTAAACAAATTACAGTTTTGGCTTCAGTATCGACTAAATAGTGTCCTCCAACAAAAATTTTCAAAATATCTTCAATGTACAGAATTCGACCCTTTACAGTTTTATTATAAGTATAGATATATCCGTAAAGCAAGTTACAAAACGATAGTGATTGTAGCAATTGAAAAGATTGTAACTTAGCTATGGTATATGGTAGCTTTTCCGATTTAAGTCCATAAACTGAACCGTTTCCTCATTTCAACTGTTATCATTAGTCCTTATAGTCAGTTTTCCTCAATAGTTCCTGCGTGAGTACGAGCCTCAAGCCAGCCTCAGCCCGCCGTATATAGACCTGACCGAGTGCCAGTACATGTGGCCGTACTGCACCCAGCCGATTTACTATAGCGCTCAACCCACCATTGCGAACGTGACAGTCATTAACGGCCTCGGAGTATCGGGCGAAGTGGTAAGTCTGATTTTCATCATACATATTCGAAAAACGAAAATTATCTCCAGAGAAAAGCTTTGCAAAATGACGATCCAAACGACACAGAATATTTCAAAATGGCTGTGAAACGCAAGCTCATTAATAAAGCTTACTATAGTATTAAGTATTATGTACATGAATCAAATCCGTGGGAGTGATTGAACTGCTGTAATTATACTAGCTCAATTAGTTTTCGATAGCTGTTGTGAAGTGGTGATAACAGAAAACAAAACCCGGCTGAGTTTGTTGTGGGCTTCTTCTCAGTGCAGGGCACGTTCGTACTCTCGTAAACTTAGTTTAAGTCGACTTGTAATTATCACCATACGTATGCGACAAATATCATATTAACGTTTTACAGGAGCCTGTACGTTAGGCCTTTGTGAAATAAAGATATTTTGACTTTGACTTGGACTATCGATAGAGCAGTTTCGGAGTGAAGTTCTGACACGAAAATTTTATTTATAAAAAATATATATAATCTGAATCTCGAAAACGGCTCCAACAAGTTTCGGGGGCGATAAACCGACCTTGCTAGAATTCATTTTAAGTAAATTTCATTATTACCAACGAAATAAATAAATACCAAGTATAGCTCAGTCACCCATATATTTAACTCTAAAAAGGGGATTTTAATTATTTTCAGAAACAAGTGACCTGGCATCCTCACCTCCCGCACGGCGTCATAATGTCAGTGTCGGCAGACTACAGCCAGATACTGTGGCCGTGGTCTGGCTGGCTGGCTCTGAGCTTCACCGTCCTCGAGAGCGGGGTTAACTTCGACGGTGTTGTAGAGGTAACTTACATTTCTTTACAATATAATAGCTGTTCGTGTTGACTGACTCACTGATTGATCACCTCTCCTGAACAATTTTGTATGAAAATTTTTTTTTTTTCATGGATGGTATCGTATAGAGGGGGAAAAATAATTTAGAACAAAAATATGGAGAGAGCTGATAATTGAGGATTTCGGAGACGGGTGAAGAGCACGGAGAGAGTATTGAGGATAAGTTGGGGGTGCTCGACCAAATGTCATTCGTAACACCATCCAATTGGCACTGAGCTGAAAAAATTTTCAAAATGGCAGATTAAAATGGCCGCCATACGAATTTCGTCGGTATCTCGAAAAGTGTAAAAGATTGAAGTGATTGAAGAGTGGTTTCTTGTCAAGAGTTAATCAGGACCCGAAGGGCTACTCGATGAATGAACAAAAAGTTCAAAATGGCGGAATTTATTTTTCCATAGAAATTTTTTTTTTTTGAGTTAGAGGGCAAATAGGGGGAATACGCGGGCCACATGTGGTCCGCGCACCTACGCGACCTACTAGTATACTATAACCCTTCTGGGTTTGTCAAGCCTAAACTCATTAAGAAGGCATACTATAATACTAAGGACTATATTAGCGACACAAGCCCTTGGTGATTGCTTTGTTGTTACGAGCCTAGGTAATAACATAAATAATACCAGGCTGAGTTTATTGTGGGCTTCTCTAAGCGGCAGGGCTGATGCTCCGAATGTCTATAGACGAAGGTGATCACTATCTGTAGCCATATTTCCGATCTATGCGTTTTATAAGATTACTTGCATTGCTTTCAAGTGAAATTCAAAAAATGTATGGGAATTAAAGACAAAACATATTTCTTATCACAAAAGTTGCTAAATGGTAGCCAAGTTGCAATTTTACGATTATGGTCGATGCACAGATTATAAATACTTCGTCGCTCGCGGGCCTCTATATGTCGTTATTTTGACACTAGCGATCGCTAACCATAGAGAATTATTTTTTGTTTTCTTTCTGCACTAGCTATAGAATGAGCTATCGTCAGCGTTTTTGCACCAATCGACGCTGAAATATATGGCTACAGCTGCGGGTATATGGCTTAACGCTTAAAGTCAAGTCTGCTCTCTCGTAGCATCAAAAAAAGTTACTATATAAGGCCCGGTTTCCACCAAAGCGGAGCTGTGTTTACCTTTGCTTCATTCAGGCCTTTATTTCAGGGACACGTGAACGTAACAATCGAGAGCTTCGACGAAATGCACGATCGCGTCTTAAAAAACACGACCCTCATGTTGCCGATAAGGTATTATTTTTATAATCTACTATCGTTAGATTGGCTGACCCGGGAAACGGTGCCAAAAATTGGCACAAGAATTTTATATATCAGACAAGAAATTGTGTAAGAATAAAGTATCAGGTAAAAATAGTCAAGATTAGGCCCATCCGAACATTTTACGTAATCGTTCTTCATAGAAAATATAGCGTCATCTGTCGAAACTCCTGCGTAATACGTGTTTATTTTTAATATTTTTTTTATCTATGTGTCTGTGGTCACCTTTCCTTGCTATATTATTATTAATTAAAAAAAAAATAGGTCTTTACCTATCTATACTGAGTACTGACGGGGAAGGGTGCAAAATGGTAATTTTTGCTCCCATAAACTGGCGACATTTTTTCGCCCTGTTCGCCCTGTCTTTAGTATACAAGTCTGTGGTAAGAAACAAATTCAATAAATTCCTTTTGCCATTAGTGAAAGACCAAAGTGCGACAGACTAGAGACTGTTTTATCCCAGAAAATCCATAGTTTCTGCGGGAGTTAAAGTGTTCGTTTGTTTGTTTTCAGGAGAAGTTTTAGTATATTAACCGACTTTAAAAAAGGGAGGTTTTGTATTAGACCGGTATTTATGTAGGTTTGTCAGTGATTATTTTGCGTTTGGCTGAACCGATTTGGATGCGGTTTTCAGTAAAGTATTCGTTGCATTCTGGAGAAGGTTTTAGTATCTTAACCAACTTTGAAAAAAAAAAGAGTTTCTACCTACCGGTCTAATAATGTATGTAGGTTTGTCCGCGATTATTTCGCGTTTGGCGGAACCGATTTGGATGCGGTTTTTAGTAAAGTATTCGTTGCATTCTGGAGAAGGTTTTAGTATCTTAACCAACTTTGAAAAAAAAAGAGTTTCTACCTACCGGTCTAATAATGTATCTAGGTTTGTCCGCGATTATTTCGCGTTTGGCGGAACCGATTTGGATGCGGTTTTTAGTAAAGTATTCGTTGCATTCTGGAGAAGGTTTTAGTATCTTAACCAACTTTGAAAAAAAGGAGTTTCTACCTACGTACATATACCGGTCTAATAATGTATGTAGGTTTGTCCGCGATTATTTCGCGTTTGGCGGAACCGATTTTGATGCGGTTTTCAGGAAAGTATTTTTCTTTCTTTATTTTCTTCCTCAAATTTCCAAGCGTGTTTGCGAAAAATATGTTGAACTGAATCGCAACTCCAGGGCGCGTATAATCCCGGTGCCGGTGCGCGGGCGGCGCCTGCTGTGGGACCAGTTCCACAGCCTGCGCTACCCCGGCGGGTACTTCCCGCGCGACGACCTGCGCGCCAAGCACGACCCGCTCGACTGGCACGCGGACCACGTGCACACCAACTTCCGCGACATGTACCGCCGCCTGCGCGAGCACGGCTTCTACCTCGAAGTGATGGGTAACTGCTACTGATTAAATATATAAAGGACCAGCACTTCGTGACGTCACACATGTATTTTTAGGCTCCGCACTGAAGCATCATTTTTAATTTGTCAAAGCTGTATATCATGGCCTGTCAGCGACCCCGTACTGTTGTGGTCGGTAACGACGCCATATTTGAGAAATTTTTGGCTTCAACATATGTCACATAATTCTCTTAACGTACTTCGTCATTGGTAATTACTAATGACAACACTCAAATAAAAAACCTTTATTCAGACAACTTGGCCCAACTTCGTCAGTAACATTTACTTTAGAAACTATGTTAGTAATACAAATAATAATTTTTCTTGACACTATAGTTTAATAGTAAATTTAATGTACCTACATTAAAAAATGTTGATTTATTTAGAACCTATTAAGACCATGCTCTAGGAACGGAAAGTCCAAATTAGCTGCAAACATATTCAAAATACTATTGGACGTCCAAAGCTGTCTTTTCAGAATGAATTAGGACTCAAAAGTCCACAATGCAATGCTGCAATTTGGGTATTTGATGTAATTAGAGTCTCCACCAACGCGCTCCGCAATTACCACCAAAAGGATCTAAAATTCGCTTGTCTGCAATCAAGGTATTATACCCAAAAAGTTTTGTCGTGTCAAAATCTATTCACCCCTTGGAAAGATATAGTTAATAATTATATAACATACTAGCGGACGCCCGCGGCTTCGCTCACGTTTAACCTTTGCTTTACAACCTCAGGCTATTAATTACCAAAATTCCTGTCTTAACTGCCATTTATTTTAACAATTTTGACGACAAATTCTTTCTGTGTGCTTGCTGCTATATCGATTTTGAAAATATGAGGTCGCTACAAAAAGATTAATATAGTTCAATTAGGGTTCCGTACCTGAAGGGTAAAACGCGGAAACCCTATTACTAAGACTACGCTGTCTGCCCGTATGTCCGTCCGTTCGTGCTTACTTGCTACTATGGTCAGATACCGATTTTGAAAGCATTCGGCCCAGAAACAAAAAATTTAAAAACGGCGGCCACTATTTTTCTTTCTTTCTTTAAATTCTTTCTCTATGTTTGCTGTCATAGTTAGATATCGATTTTCAAAGCAATCGGCCCAATAACAAGAAAGTTCAAAATGGCGGCCACTTATCTAAATTTTGACCACAAATTCGTACTCCATTCTTGTTGCGATAGTCAAATATCGATTTTCAGAACAATCAGCCCAGTAACAAAAAAGTTCAAAATGGCGGCCACTTTTATTTTTTTGACCAGAAATTCCTTCTCCATGCTTGCTGCGATATTCAAATATCGATTTTCAAAGCAATCGGCTGAGTAACAAAAAAGTTCAAAATGGCGGCCACTTTTTAAATTTTGACCACAAATTCGTACTCCATTCTTGTTGCGATTGTCAAATATCGATTTTCGAAACAATCGTCCCAGTAACAAAAAAGTTCAAAATGGCGGCCACTTTTTTTAATTTTGACCACAAATTCCTACTCCATGCTAAATGCGATATTCAAATATCGATTTTCAAAGCAATCGGCCCTATAACAAAAAAGTTCAAAATGGCGGCCACTTTTCTTAATTCTGACCATAAATTCGTTCTCCATGCTTGCTGCGATAGTCACATGTCAATTTTCAAAGCATTCGGCCCTATAACAAAAAAGTTCAAAATGGCGGCCACTTTTTTTAATTTTGACCACAAATTCCTACTCCATGCTTGTTGCGATACTCAAATATCGATTTTCAGAGCAATCGGCCCAGTAACAAAAAAGTTCAAAATGGCGGCCACTTTTTTAAATTTTGACCACAAACTCCTATTGCTTGTTGCGACTTGCGAAATTCAAATATCGTTTTTTAAAGCAATCGGCCCAGTTACAAAAAAGTTCAAAATAGCGGCTACTTTTTAAATTTTGCCCACAAATTCGTACTCCATGCTAGTTGCGATACTTCAATATCGATTTTCAAACAATCGGCCCAGTAACAAAAAGTTCAAAATGGCGGTCACTTTTTTTAATTTAGACCACAAATTCCTTCTCCATGCTTGCTGCGATAGTCACATGTCAATTTTCAAAGCATTCGGCCCTATAACAAAAAAGTTCAAAATGGCGGCCACGTTTCTTAATTCTGACCATAAATTCGTTCTCTATGGTTGCTGCGATACTCAAATATCGATTTTCAAAGCAATCAGCCCAGTAACAAAAAAGTT
This sequence comes from Coenonympha glycerion, assembly GCA_963855885.1. Taxonomy (NCBI): domain Eukaryota; kingdom Metazoa; phylum Arthropoda; class Insecta; order Lepidoptera; family Nymphalidae; genus Coenonympha; species Coenonympha glycerion. The sequence continues at coordinate 7,714,857 of OY979626.1, forward strand.
CAAAATGGCGGCCACTTTTTTAAATTTTGACCACAAATTCCTATTGCTTGTTGCGATACTCATATGTAGATTTTCAAAGCAATCGGCCCAGTAACAAAAAAGTTCAAAATGGCGGCCACTTTTTTTAATTTTGACCACAAATTCCTTTTCCATGCTTGCTGCCATAGTCACATGTCGATTTTCAAAGCATTCGGCCCAATAACAAAAAAGTTCGAAATTTTTCCACTTCAAAATTTGGATTTTAAAAATCCCCGTGAAATCTGAGTACGAATTGATTTTGTTACCTAATAAAAACCTAGCTACCAAATTTCAGATCTCTACGACTTTTAGTTCTTCGGGAATTCCTGGAACAATGAAAAACAAATCACTTTTGTATGGGAAAATCCCTTAAATGTACGATTTATACCCCTTAAAATTTGAATTTCTGGAATCCCCGTCTTAGTACGAATTCATGAACTAATATCTACCTAGGCACCAAATTTCAGATCTCTACGACTTTTAGTTCTTCGGGAATTCCTGGAACAACGAAAAAAAAAATAACTTTTGTATGGGAAAATCCCTTAAATGTACGATTTTTACCCCTTAAAATTTGAATTTCTGGAATCCCCGTCTTAGAACGAATTCATGACCTAATATCTACCTAGGCACCAAATTTCAGATCTCTACGACTTTTAGTTTTCCGGGAATTCCTGGAACAACGAAAAAAATTCACTTTTGTATGGGAAAATCCCTTTAATGTACGATTTTTACCCCTTACAATTTGAATTTCTGGAATCCCCGTCTTAGTACGAATTCTTGACCTAATATCTACCTAGGCACAAAATTTCAAATCTCTACGACTTTTAGTTTTCCAGGAATTCCTGGAACAACGAAAAAAATTCACTTTTGTATGGAAAAATTCCTTTAAAGTAAGATTTTTACCCCTTACAATTTGAATTTCTGGAATCCCCGTCTTAGTACGAATTCATGACCTAATATCTACCTAGGCACCAAATTTCAGATCTCTACGACCTATAGTTTAGGCGGAATCCGTGGAACAACCAAAATGCCTCATTCTTTTATATATAGATATAGATATAGATATAGATTATGTATACAAGATACGTGCATAAAAATAACCCTTCCTTAGCAGTCGGTTAAAAACGCGCGGACTGTATAGACTCTCTGCATAAGTTTATTAACAAAACGCTCGTAATTTCCAGGCAGCCCTCTAACATGCATCGACACATCACTCTATGGGGCCCTACTCCTGGTAGACCCGGAAGACGAGTACTTTCCCGAAGAGATGGCGGCTTTCAAGAAGGCCATCTCCTCGGGTCTGTCGCTCATCGTGTTCGCTGATTGGTACAATGCTTCGCTGTTGCGACACGTGAAGTTCTACGACGAAAACACTCGCCAGTGGTAAGTCATATTATGAGCATGATTTTGAAAAAGGGCGGTGAGGACACCAGTGGGCTGTTTCTGTATCGTTCACTTAGTTAGTTAGTAACCCTAACTGGGTTATTAACTAAGAACACGAAGGCAAAAATCCTATTTTTGCACAAATTACCAACCTAGGTCGGTATGGTATCATATCAGTATACCATGCTAGTTGCTATCTTGTACAAAAAGAATACAAAAATAGGATTTTTACCTCCGTTTTCTTAGTTAATAACCCAGTTTGGGTTACTAACTAACTAAGTGAACGATACAGAATCAGCACACAGCTCTAGCTATATGTCCCTATCTATGTGTTTTTAAGATTCAGATTTCCATCATTTTACTAGAGCTGCCACCTTAACTTTGTAGCTGAAGAATAAACCATTGGAGCTTATTAACTATATCTTAAGTGTTTGTGATATTTGTGCATACAAAAATTCATGTATAACTTTTTTTCACTGTGCGATGAAAATCCTTACTTTACTTACCTTATTGTTTCAATTATTTTAACCTCAGGCAGATTTGTAACTGGGTTGATACTTGATAGTTATAGTAAATATTCGTATATCAAAATCATTTGCCACACAAGAACTCTAAGTAATGGGAAATTATTCCTAGGTGGATACCTGAAACCGGCGGAGCCAACGTCCCTGCATTGAATGACCTACTAAGTATGTACCAAGTAAGTGTTCTATTTACTTGCACTGGGCTGGTTTACCATTAATAGTGTATGGACACTGCTAACAACTTCTACCAAGCTAGCATTTTCTGCCATATGAGGCTGAGGGATGATTGTTTGCTTCTACCAAAAATAAAGTGTTAAATTTTTGATTGGAATGGATGTATTCAATAGTAGTTTGATGCGAGTTGAAGAGAAGAAGTTAAGTAATTGTGACGACCTCCGTGGCGCAGGGGACGTACGCTCGGATTCGAGTGGGGGAGGTCGCGGGTTTGATTCCCGCCACGGGCCACTTTGGAATTTTATAATTTCTAAATTGGCTCAGGTCTGGTCTGGTGGGAGGCTTTGGCCGTGGCTAGTTACCACCCTACCAGCAAAGGCGTACCGCCAAGCGATTTAGCGTTCCGGTACGATGCTGTGTAGAAACCGTTGGGATGAGTTCACTTACCCCTTCCAAGTTAGTACGCTAACATCTTCGACTGCATCATCACTTACCATCAGGTGAGATCGCAGTCAAGTACTAACTTGTATAGCGTAAAAAAAAAACCGGCCAAGTGTAACGTCGGGTCACTGTTACCTATAACTATTCTAAATTTCAAGCCGATAGCTTGAATAGTTACTGAAATAATCGAGTGTGACAGACGGACGGACGGACGGACGGAGAAAGTCTCACTATAAGGGTTCCATTTTTACCATTTTGGTATGGAACCCTAAAAACGTATATTTTAATGTTTGTTGTAGGTGGCGTTGGGGGACAGGGTGTTCGAGGGCTCGTTCAAGCTGGCGGGTCACCCCATGTACTACGCGAGCGGGACGCACATCCACAGCTTTCCGGAACACGGCGTTTTGATCACGGTGCCGCTGTCGGACCAAGGCCAACAGGTATCTACCCACATTTCGGTTTTAACCTATGATAATAACATCAATATGAGCCCATCCGAACATTTACGTAAACCTTCTTCATACAAGAAAATGTACAGCCATGTGTCGAAACTCCTGCGAAATACTGCGTAGGCTTACAGCTTACTACTGACGCCGGAGGGGGTTTTGCTCCCATAAACTGGCGACATTTTTTCGCGCGGTCCGCCGGGTCTATAGTATAGGTGTCTTTGGTTTTAACATTGATGATTTTAAGTTACCGCAGTACGCTCGACCGAAGTTGCCGGCGTAAGTGGCAAAGCTGTTTGCTATTTCACCTAACATTTATAAATTAATTATATTATTTTATAAATTTATGTATATTAATATGTATATGTATATTTATCAGTTATCTATAGCTAGACCACTATAAACTTGGCCCTCCCATGGTCTGCGGAACGCGGGGCGGGAGCTACTCAACCACTGATCTCTATTCTATGGATTAAACATTATATACAATTCAGGCTAGGTTCACTGTGGATCCATAGGATGGGGATCAGTGAACTCAACTAATCAGCTGTCAGTGACTGACGTGAATTACGCAACACACGATAATATTAATCTTGCGACGTGGATAATTATACATACTCAAGAAAATACCATAGGAGAATTCTCAAGATGCGAGTCATTATATCGTATCGTGTATAGCCAATCGCACACCCGCCCCGCGTCCCGCAGACCATGGGAGGGCCAAGAGTTATCGCTTACTTTGGGGCTAGATTGCGATGTTTGTAATGTCCTGATATATATTCATTTATTTATAACCAGATTGTTTGTCACAGATAATGTCGGGTGAGAAGGCAAGTGAGAGCGCGGGCGCGGCCGGTGCGAGTCACACCGTCGACGTGCCCGTACTGGGCCTCCTGCAGACCGAGGACGAGACGCGCGACTACACCAACGACACGAGCGATAAATTGCCCAAGGTCACCAAAACAACACATAACAGAATCGCAAACACTGATCTCTATTCTAGTGATTATTCATTATATAAATCTGACAGTTCCTTTTTTTGTGCTGATTTGAAGCGTCATCCTCAGACGTCCACGATACTAAGTTATCATTTGTTGGTAGTTACCGTCGTTTTGAATGTCATTTTGTTTTAGTTCCATGGACACTTACGCCAGGTTAGCCAACAATCAGCGCCAAAATGGCAAAATTCAAGTGTGTTCATTTTTACATTGACAGTCAGCGATCCATAGAATAGAGATCAGTTATCACAAAGATTAAGTCTGGATATGCCCTAAGCCTACATTGCGCACATCGAAAACGTACTCAAACATGCTGAGTGAGTGCTCTCAGCGTGCTGCAGTGTACGATTGTGTGACAGAGTTCGCAAGTGCAAATTTCGTTTAATAGTAAATGAGACCTCGCGATATCACCATAATTTATGTCGCTGTGTGTGTAAGATGACAACGTGTTGCACAAAGCAAAAACGTGGACTTTTTGGAGGTTTGGGGCTCATCTAGCGATTCAAATCTGTGCAGAATCGCTCATCTTTTGTACCATCTTCATTGTGAATAATTCTAATGTATATAAAATTCTCAGATTTATAACGTTTTCCGCGAACTTTACGTGTGTGTGTGTGTGTGGTCATTTTTTCTTAATTGGTTTATGGGTGCGCAGGCCGGGCGGCTGGTCGTGTACGGGGACTCGTCGTGCCTGGAGGGCGGGGCGGCGCGGCCGTGCCACTGGCTGCTGCTGGCGGCGCTGCAGTACGCGCTGGTCGGCCACGTGCCCACCGCGCTGCGCGAGGCCGCCGCCAGCGCGCGCCACCGCGACGTGCACATCATCCCCTCGGGTATGACCCCTTATCTCATCTAGGGGACGCGGCGGTATGAGTTATGAACCCCTCATATTCATCTTTGGGATAGGGACAACCCTCCACCACCCATGGCCCAATCAACCTCGCGGTTATGGGGGCCGAATCGCGGGAGGGCGCCCGTTCGGTACTTGCTCTTGGCGTGTTCCCGGGGCGCCTTCTTGACTCCCTACAAGTTGTTTCCTCTCGCTCCTTGTCCCTATGTGCTCACTCTCCCCATTCTGGGGCAGGACGATACAAAAAACGGACTCGCTTCTTTCTTTTTGAACGGACTTTCATCTTTGGGATGCGGCGGTATGAGTTGTGACCCCCTCATCTTCATGCTGTGACGCGGCTGTGCAGGGTTCCTTTGCTTCCAATAGCACGTTGACCGTCTCCGACCTATTGTGCTTGCCGCTGGGCACTGTGTATATCTCCCGCCAAGTCCAAGTGTATTTTCACTGAAACGGAGCGGACCTTGAAACGGCCATACACACATCGTCACATTGATGCCACAGGAGATTTCGAGCACTGTAATTGGACATCTTCGCTTCAGAACAAACGCACCCTTGTACGCCTGAAAAGAAAAGATTTTATTTTTCTTATAGAGTTACCGAAGCGAGCGGAGGGTGGTCGCTTGCACGCGTACTCGAGGATTCTCTCGGCGGACGGCAGCGGGCCCCGACCTGTCCCAGAGTGCGTGAAACCCGTCCCTCTCGAGCCGAACCCCGTCCACGCGCCGCCCTCCGCGAGGAACCTGGCCCCGCGCCACCAGCCTACCGATCCTAAGAGTATAGGTAATGTAAACATAATACATATATGTATAAGTTAGATATTTGCGTGCTGCACAAAATATGAAATGGTCAGCTACTGTGTCCAGATATCCTCGGAGCAATTAAAATAAAAGTTCCCCGCCTACAATGTAAAAAATCCAATACATAAAATACTCGTGTCACAGTGTTTGTAACCTAATTCCTGCGAAACGGCTCGACCGATTTTTATGAAACTTTTTTTTCGGCATTCGGTAGATCTGAAAATAGGTCGTAAGCTAATTTTCATATCCCTGAATCACAATACAACGAGTGAATAAGATGATCAATTATTACAGGTGCCCCTGATATAGAAGCCACGGACGCCGCTCCACGGGCGTGGCGCGGCGCCGGCGCAGCTCCCTCCCGCTCCCGCCCCGATAACGAACCGGCGCCTTCCACATTCGCCAACAAACTGCTCTTACTCAGCGGCATCATCCTTATAGTCTACTCTCTCACAGCATTCTTGAAGCGCTGTGGGAGGAAAATTAGAAGACGAAGACTGATTTCTTTAGCCACTTAGCATAAGTCGAAATCACCTAGACCGGTGAAACATGGTTAGACCAGGCACTTGGAGGTGATTAAAGGTAAGAAGCTCGTCAGACTATTGCAGAAAAGAATACAGGTTTTTAGGTGCGTTGAATTGTGAAAGTAAAGTTGCTGACAAATATGTTCCTTAAGAGGCAAAGAGAAAAAACCAAAGAAAATCACGAAAGGGTCAAGTTTCACTTCTCTAAATTGTTATGCTGCAAAGTCAGGACAAAAAACAACAACAAAAATATTGGCTTCTTACTTTCTGCAACTCTAGCAGATTATATTATTATATTAATTATTATACTAGGTGTATTATGAATAAAGAATAAAAAACATGATTGATGTTTCCATGCCCAAGCTGGATAATATTACTAAGGCAAACACTAAAGATTTGCATATAAGTGTTTCCCTTTTTTTGTACAATTTGTGATTTGGTAAACAAAATAACTCAAATTCTACAATGATAATTTAACATTATTTTTGTTTTAAAATTTTATTTATATATATTGTTTGCCCGTACATAACCCAGGCATATTTACACCAACAATGAGAAATTGTAGGTTGCTTCTTTTTGCCACATTAATAGATTGCATGTTTAAATTCTTAAGTATGTTTGGAACGTCCCAATTATGGTGTAGTCAAGGGATGCGAGTATATCACTACTTAGTAGGTGATGTTCCGGAGATCCGTATCCGTATCCGCGGATATCCGCGCAAAGATAAGGTCCGTGTCCGTATCCGTCACTTTTTTCGCGGATCTTCTACGGATCTTTTACTAACCAATTGAGTTAGAAAATAAAATATATTTTCAAGACTTCAAATGTCACTACAAATAATGTACACTAATTAAACTAAAAAAGGACCCTTTCAAAGATATTCGGTTAGTAAGATCCGTATCCGTGTCCGGATCCGCGGATATTGACATTAAATATCCGTATCCGGATCCGTATCCGCGGATATTCATTTTTGATGATCCGGCACATCACTTAGTAAGTACTTAAGAAAATTGTTTTCCGGATACAAGTTTTCACGGCACGGAAAACTACTAGAAAGTTGATGTTGTTCCATTGATATTAAGACATAATACGTCGAAAACTCGTTTGTCGAAACGAATGTTGACTAGGTTTCATCAAGCCTCTATAATTACAATAAGTCCCAAAAAAATAGTGCCCAATAGTTCCACCATACAATAATAAAATGTATGTCGATTTTCAGCATGTATTGATGTTATTCCAGAAATAAGTCCAATGACTATTAAATATACTATTTTTATGAAAATTTGGTTCTGACTTTGTTAATTTTATGTAAGATTAAGTTTAGTTTAGATGCGTCATTTAAAAACGCTATGACTGTGTTACTTAGCCAGTACGATATTTTGTTATTATGACATGTTCTTAACGTTGATTAAAATTATTTTATAAGTAAAACAACTTTTACACTTTACAATAAATTACTTTCTTTATTAATAAACTTGTTTTTCATAAACCCTTAACTCGTATATAAATGTAGGTTAAACTTAAATTCCATATTTTTTTATAAAGGTAACGCAAAATATCTTGATGACGTCATCCTGTAAAAGAAAGAGGAAATAGATAAAAAAATTAAAAAAGGAAAAATAATGTCGCAAAACTCGTAAACCTCTCGCAAACAAGTGCGAAGGGGCATTGCATTACCAGTTGGCATTACCTTTTTGTGCTTGTCTAAAATCTCACTTGCAAGTACGAGTATATGCAAAGATGGAGAACAAGGACTTACAAATTTTTGACGACCTCCCTGGCGCAGGGGACGCGCGCTCGAATTCGAGTGGGAGGTCGCGGGTTCGATTCCCGCCACGCGGCCCCCTTTGGAATTTTATAATTTCTGAATTCGCTCAGGTCTGGTCTGGTGGGAGGCTTCGGCCGTGGCTAGTTACCACCCTACCAACAAAGACGTACCATCAAGCGATTTAGCGTTCCGTTGAGGTGACTTTACTTACCCCTTCCAAGTTAGTACGTGAACATCTTAAGCTGCATCACCACATATCGTAGTCAAGTACTAGTATAGTGTAAAAAAATGTAGATCTTAAGAATTAAAGAACAAGTCAAAAATAGGGCAGCAATCATCACACCAATATCATAATATGTGCACCCTACTCAACGCTTGTCTGTGCATGTTTACTGGTATGACTATATGAATCTTTGTGGAAATTGTGAATATTTTCCAACTTCTCTGTTCCGCACCCCCGGTATATAAGTAAACTAAATAAGGCCTTGAAAATGCAACTTCTAACTCCACAATTCGAATGTATAATCTGAAGGATTTTTGGTGTTTTCCCTCATACGTATCCGCGCCAACTTCAATAACTTCCTACAAAGCCCAAAGGCGCACGCGCGATATCGCGTGCGTCATAGAAACAATACGTAACCGACTAACCGCGGTTCGCACTTCGCGGTTGTTGCAGATCACCAAACGTCAAGTTCATTCCATTTCATTTAGTAACCGTGCAGACATCGTGACGACCAGACGGGTATTATTGGTTGCGCTATATTTTGGCGCAAACTGCTACTATGTCGCGTGTTTACAAACCGTCTGACTATGTGGTCAAAAAATCCCGGGTGTCATCCTTCGATCATTACAAAGAGATGTACAAAAAATCTATAGACGACCCCGAAGGTTTCTGGTCAAAAATAGCTGGGGAATTCCACTGGGAGACTCCACACCAGCCCGGCAACTTCGTTTCATACAACTTCGATGTCGACAAGGGGGATATTTTTGTTAAGTGGATGGAAGGGGCGGTGACCAACGTTTGTTTCAATATTTTGGACCGCAACGTGAGAAATGGTTACGGAGATAAGATCGCGTACTATTGGTAAGTAGATTCAGAAAACGCCATTCAGGAATCGATAGACAGCTGAGCGAATGCACCTCACCGCACTGAGACGGCGCGCGAACTATTGATTTTTTTGTATTTTAAGAATTTCATTTATTACGTAATTTTAATTTGTTTCTTGCATTTCTTTTGTATTGCCTACTTATTTGTATTTTTGTATTTGTGCGAATTCTTTTGCTGATCAATAGTTTTAATTATTTATTTAACGTCTTTGTGACCATTACTTCTTGGGCCATCTCTTTTGTTTTTTTTTTATCATTGCTATCAACTCATCTAGTTAAAAGTAGAGAAGTATCATGAAATAGTCTATCATTAACACCTAAGGCTCCACGTACCTACGATGTCTCCATAGAAAGAAATACCAAAATTACTTATTTGTAATTCGTGCATATTTCGAGATGTGGTGTTATTCGGGTTCATATATAGTAATACTTTCATATATAGTAATACTTTAGACTGGTCCTCAAAAGGCATTAACATCAACGGCAAAATGCTGTCCCACTTAAGATTCGCTGATGATATAGTCCTTACAGCGGAAACCCTGGATCAGCTACAGGGAATGATGGAAGAGCTTCACTCAGTGTGCGCAACCGTGGGTCTAAAAATGAATATAGACAAAACCAAAGTAATGTGTAGGGACAACATATCACACATTACGGTCCACGGCTCGGAGGTAAAATGTGTTTCCGAGTATGTCTACCTGGGGCAAACAATAACCCTAAACAAGGAAGGACAGGAGAAAGAGGTTAGCAGACGCATCCAGCTCGGATGGGCAGCCTTTGGAAAGCTGTCTCATGTCTTTAAAGGAGATATTCCAGTTTGCCTGAAGCGAAAAGTATTCGAACAATGTGTCCTCCCCACTATGACGTATGGTGCAGAGACTTGGACCCTTACAAAAAAAGTTTCGCATCAGCTCCAAGTTGCACAACGCGCGATGGAAAGAGTAATGTTAGGCCTGTGTTTACTAGACAGGGTCCCCAATATAGAGATCAGGAAGAGAACAGGCTTAACTGACATTGCAAAAAGGGTGGCGCTTTTAAAGTGGAACTGGGCGGGTCATGTGGGTCGTAGGGAAGACGGACGTTGGAGCAGGGCGATACTGGAATGGCAACCGAGACCATCACGAAGAAACATCGGCCGACCACCTGCACGATGGCGAGATGACATCGTTAGGGCAGCGGGAAGTCAGTGGCTACAGCATACTAAAAGTAGAAGCGGATGGCGTGCGAATGGAGAGGCCTTAGTCCAGCAGTGGACTGATATGGGCTGACGATGATGATATAGTAATAATCTATGCTCCTGGCCATATTTGGTTCGGAAAACGAAATATAAATCAATTTATATCAAAAATGTTATAACTTCGGTCGAGTTCCGTAATACCAAAAATTATGAATGAAAACTTGTAACTTTCTTTATTAACTGGTGTTTTTCTTTAGCTGGACAGTAAAAACTGTGCTTCTGAACTAATGCGACGTGAGAAAGTGTTGTTTTATTACAAAACAAATAAGCACAAAACATGCCCTTTTTGACGCAAATCGAAAGTCGTTTATTTGTTTATCGAAATTCGTTTTAAAGAAGTATTTCCGAACCAAATATTGCCAGGAGCATAGCTATATGAACCCGAATAACAATACAACATGATCGAAATGTGCACGAATTGATGAACAAACGATTTTGGTATTACGAATGTATGCAGGAGAACATCGTTGGTATGGGCCCTCTTAAAGGAGCATTTTGGTAGTGATGGTATTCTGCGCCTTTACTCTATAAACATGTAGGTAAAAGAGCCTATCGATAAAAAAGGAGTAGAGGGACGACCTAGTGAAATTGGGTAATTAAATAAGGTTCTGAACGAGACTGAAAGACTTAGTAGATTTTTTTAACGACTTACGGTTAGCTATAGGTGTCTATTTAATATTTGAACGGATACAAATCAAACAGCAGAAACCTTATCAAGACCTTGATACAAACCTACAAAAAGGCTTGTTTTATTTCCGGCGTTTGCAAAGTGAAACAACGGAGTAATGTATTGGATATAATATAATATTTTTATTTTAATAACAATTACCGAGAACATGGCGTTGGAATTACTTTGCTAATTATTTCGAATTGATTAAAACTACAGACCGAAACCAGCGACTTTCAATTCGCTCTTGTTGAACAAATTACCTAAGGTTTTACCCAACCGTTTTACCTACTAGGATATTTAAGCTTCTTCTGTATACCTAATAATAATCGGCCAGGTGTGAGTGTAAGTGCGCACGAAGGGTTAAGTCTATTAAGCATCTTTAAAAAATCTCATCAATATCGAGTAAAATAAAAATATTGATTGGAGCTTCGGTATCACACGAACGTTTGTTGTTTGTTGTATATTATGTTACCGGAAATGTGTGAAAACCAGGAAATGAATACAATTTCTTGGAAATGTATATGTTACTGTAAAAGCCCAAACCACGGTAAATCCTAAAATTTTCTAGTAAGACCTATGATTTACCAACCCTTAATGGTAAAAGTTCGAATAGTTTTAGATTATCGTTCATTTCAAACTTTTACCACCACTCACTTGGCAAATGTTAAGATTTACATCTAGGCACGGTATATGTTGAGAAAAGCAAGTCATAACGTGTTCAAGGTATCGTCTCGTACTCGTGGGCAGTTTACAACCCCTCGCTACCCGTATCGCCTCCACACACACTTGTTAAATAAGTCATCGTAACAAACGTAATACTTGATTTCTCCATTCTCTTCTTTCACCGGCGCAATTAGCTTTTCTTCACCGCCTATAGTCAAGGTGCTTAATTCGCCTGTAATTAATTGCATCCTTCTTTTTCACGGTTTTTGCAGTTTTCACTTCTTCTAAACACTTTGCGTATTTGCCCTTATCGAGATAAAAGTAACTGTCTTTCTTGTTTGCGTCGTAATAGTAGTTTATGAAACGGATGCATAATGGAGGGTATTAAAACATGAGTGTGAGTTTAATATACGAACCGCAGGCGAGTTTTTTAACCTGTCACACGAGTGTTCTAATACTTAATTATGCAGAGTTTCATACACTACTTTATCTACGCTCATATTATCGTAAATCCAAACATAAAATCTTGATAACATTTGTCGTAAATCCTTCACTTTGTTGCTTAAAGATTGTGGGTCATTTTAGTTGCAATTACTGAAATGTCCGGTGGAGCTAAATTTTTTTTTAGTAGGACATGCTAGACATTATTCGAACTTTAAGTAATGAGCGTGGATAAAATCGTTTTACTGTTAATTTACTGTCTTGCTTGTTTCACAAGTTCCGCAAGACCTGCAAGACGCCGGAAGAAGTGGCATCCTTATGTGGTTGATGTCCAGCGAACTAGAACAAAACGATTTTACGACGCAAACAAGAAAGACAGTTACTTTTATCTTGATAAGGGCAACGCAAAGTGTTTAGAAGAAGTAAAACCTGCAAAAACCGTGAAAAAGAAGGATGCAATTAATTACAGGCGAATTAAGCACCTTGACTATAGGCGGTGAAGAAAAGCTTATTGCACCGGTGAAAGAAGAGAATGGAGAAATCAAGTATTACGTTTGTTACGATGACTTATTTAACAAGTGTGTGTGGAGGTGGTACGGGTAGCGAGGGGTTGTAGACTGTCCACGAGTACGAGACGATACGCTGAATACGTTATGACTTGCTTTTCTCAACATATATACCGTACCTAGAGGTAAATATTAAGATTTGCCAAGTTAATGGTGGTAAAAGTTCGAAATAAACGATAATATAAAACTATTCGAACTTTTACCATTAAGGGTTGGTAAATCTTAGGTTTTACCGGAAAATCTTAGGATTTACCGTGGTTTGGGCTTTTACAGTAACATATACATTTCCTGGCTTGTTTAGGAAATGTGTGATAGGAGAATTTTAACATCATACTTGATGGTAATAAACATATTTCCTAAACGGCGTTAGGAAATATGTAAAAGCATGCATGGATGGTTGGAGCATGGGAGTGCAGTATCCAAATCAGAGCTATGACAGCTCTAAAATAACGACCAATTCGCATATGTGACGTGTCCGCCACTGAGTGAAATGCATTCTCTTCGCTCTTAGGCTCTTCGTGGTGACCGAAGCTTGTCGCCGAAGGCGAACAGCATGCCGAGGCTACGGAGGTGGGACAGCTCTAAAATAACGACCATTTCGGATCTGTGACGTCTCCGCGCCTCCGGCTTAAAAAAACACTAGGGGTAGGACAAACAAGACTGCATGGTGTCGGGGTGAGGCAGTTAGGTTCTATAACTATTTCGACCTAAGTCAAGCCTATTCGATTATGTAACTATACGGGTCCTATACGGGACTATTTCAACCTCAGTTAGTCTAAGTTACATCAAAAATCTATTGACGTTCGTTTTTCTTAACACATTTCCTAATGCCGTGTAGGAATTGCCGTGTGCAAAAAATCTGCACACATTTCCGGCCCATTTTAGGATTTCTATAGATTTCCTAGGAAATGTATACATTTCCTGATTTCATATATTTCCGGTAACATATATTTATACTTACTTTATTTACTTAAATAATTAAAAAACCGGCCAAGTGCGAGTCAGACTCGCGCACCGAGGGTTCCATACTATAAAAGAAGTAAAACATTAAAGGAATCTCTTTTTTCATGAATTTACGAGTATAATTTACATGTAGGTACTTTTGTTGGCGAACCGCAAACGTAACTTTGTTTTTGGTGGTTTATTGTTAATATCACAAAAAGTATATAAGTCAGCGAGTTCATTTTATTTTTCCTGTAAAATATACGTTAACTTCTATTGATCATAATTATTTCAGATTTTTCGATTGGTAAACTTCGGAGATAAGGGGGGGGGGGGGGGGGGAACGGTATTTTTTTCGACAGTTTGCCCAATAAATCAAAAACTATCAAGCATAAAAATAAATAAAAATTGGTTTTAAAATACACAAGTAACGCCCTTTCATATGATACCCCACTAAATATTGTTGTCTCAGTTTGAAATTTTATCGACCCGGTTTTCCCCCCTTTTTAAATAAAAATAAAAACAATTTTCAAATTTTTACGATTGTTCTGATGTCGGGTCACTATTACCTATAAATGTTCTAAAGAACATGGGCAGAAATGTACACAAATAAAGTTTAGCGTCTAGATGTAATATTTATTACAAGACGATTCTAATAAATAACAGAATTTTTTCAAGGTATTACCGGTTATTGTAAAGGACGGGTCAAAAAATAAAATATTTAAAGAAATTCAATTGATACTGATAGGTTCCGTTTCCACATTCCTGACTGCTAGTGTTGCCGGATGCCAAACTTTTCCACTTTTATGCTCCATCTTTTTGACGATCGGTCCACTTTTATACGAGAACAACATGTAACAGACTATATTAAAGAAAAACCTATTTTCAAGTACAACGTTAATTCTTAGATCAGACTGTAGAATACAAGACAATAATAACTGTGTCAAAATTCAAATTCAAAATTCAAAAATTGTATTCTTTCACATAGGCCTAACTTACAGGCTCTTGCGAAACGTTAAGACTCTACCGCCTCGTTCGGAAAGTAGCACTGCACCGAGAAGAACGGGTAAGAAACTCGGCACTTGCTTTTTTTTTTAAATAATAAATATAAATGTCGATTTAAATCGTTCTTTTTTGCATTTTATTTTATTCGAATATATTTACATAAAAAGATTAAATTAGTTTAGGGGTTTCCATTGCGTTGGAGTAAAACTGAATATTATTTTTCCGTGTGAGCCAGTCTCACTTAAATAAACTGTTTGAATATTTGTGATTTTGTAATTCAATATTAATTTATTAACTCAATTAGATTTTTCTTTCAGTCAATTGGAGTTTTTTGATTCCGGCATCTCGCAACATTGTCCGACAGCTACATGATGGCTACATGGTCTCAACTGTCGACATTGACAAATTCTGGGACAAGTGACAAGTATTTATCAAAGAGTATATAGTGTATTGTCTATGCTCTCAGATGCTTCATGGCGGAGGTCGCAGTTGTTATAATACTCAGATACAATATTTTGAAAATAAATATTAATTTTACTCCACTGTTTTGTAAGAAAAATCTTTTAGCATTGAGTTCAGGCTTGCAGGTCCAACCAAAAAAATATTTTTTCATTTATAGTTGCAATAGCGTAACGTGACCGAAAGCGATGTATGGGCCCGCACCATTGTTCTTTCAAGTCGATAGCTTGAATAGTTACTGAAATAATCGAGTGTGACAGACGGACGGACGGACGGACGGACGGACGGACGGAGAAAGTCTCACTATAAGGGTTCCATTTTTACCATTTTGGTATGGAACCCTAAAAATGAAATAAATGAATAAATAAAATAAGTAAATACGACATTTTCATCGCTCCTGAAACCTATTGTACCTATACTAAATTTCATGAAAATCATTGGAGCCGATTGCTCGTTTAAAGGTAGGTATAAGTATGAAAGATATTATCTTGTCTTGCCATTGTGATTCAAATTGACTAAACGCTTCCAAAAATGAAAAAGTGTGCCGTCTTATCAACATTTTGAGTAGGTACCTAGTTCTGCTTACGTTACGTGCGGCAAATTCTGAAAAAAATGATCAAGTGCGAGTCCGTACCTTACCACGTATTTTCAGGAATATAACCTAATAAATACGAATATTCAAACAAAAATACCTACCTATTTAACTAAGTACCTAGTCTTGGTAAGAATCTAAAGAATATTTATGAAGTTGTTACTTAATACTCAGTTAGTTATACGAGGCATGTTGAAAATCAAGTCGCATATTTTTATATGTTAGAAACATGGAAACAAACGCTTCCGTCGACGACTACGGGTACAAAGGTTTTAAAGACGGAACTAAAGCTGTCAGCACCGTTGGTCAGTACTCAATTATTCACTAGCAATATAATATTCAAATCTCGCGTTGACTGTTGAAGAAGGAACATTAATTTTACGATAGCGATTTATTGCATTGCAGTTTATTTTTTAACCGAATTCATTAAAAGGCATTTTCTTTTATTTTTTACTAGCTTTTGCCCGCGGCTTCGCCCGCGTGAATTTCGGGGTTTTACAAATCCTGTGGGAGTCCTGGATTTTCTGGGAAAAAACAGCATAATATGTGATAACCTAACTTCAGAAACACGATTGGATAAAAATTTCTCGCCAAAAAGTTCTCCCGAAAATTGCTCCAAAATCTCCATTTTTCTAATTTCCATCGAAAACTACGATGGATATAATTGTAATTTTTGTTTTAATTTATCGGTAAAAAATAATTCCCAAAAACGCTCAGAACGACATTTAAATAACTGGCTTAATTTTTGAAGTAATTAGGTAAAACAACGTTTTTCTGTTATATTCTTCCGCCTACTAACCTAACCTAACCTAACCCACCAACGTATTCATAAGAGTGAGAAAGACGAAAATAAAATCAACGTATTCGCTTAAGAGTGAAATAATTTCAGAACCTTTACCTTATAGGTATCCATTTTCGCATTTATAGCATAATTACTATCACATATTCTATTGCTCAACTAAAACACCTATTTTTAATAGCGAAACAGTTCTAATATCAGAAACTATACAGGAACACCTTTTTAGCATTATTAACCTGTATCCCATTGCTAAGCAGTGATAGCTCAGTGGTTCTGACCTCTGCCTCTCATAAGGAGGTCGCGGGTTCGAATCCTGGGCACGCACCTCTGACTTTTCCGAGTTATGTGCAGTTTAGGAAACTAAATATCACTTGCTTAGCGGTGAAGGAAAACATCGTGAGGAAACCTGCATGCCTGAGAGTTCACAAAAATTTTCTCGATGGTGTGTGAAGCCCGCCAACCCGCACTTGGCCAGCGTGGTGGACTATGGCCAAACCCCTCTCAGTCTGAGAGGAGACCCGTGCCCAGCAGTGGGACGTAAAAAGGGGTTGAGATGATCCCATTGCTTAACCATAACACACATTATAAATAGCGAAACAATTCTACTTTCAGAACCTTTATGGGGTAGATACCCATTTCCACATTTATAGCATTACTAATTACTATACCATATCCCATAGCTCAACTAAAACATACATTGTCAGTAACGAAACAGATGTTAGTTCAGAACCTATATCATATAGGTACCCGTTTTCATAGTTATAATATTATTAACCTGTATCTCATTGCTCAACTAAAACACAAAATGCTAATAGCGAAACAGTTGTAATGTCGGAACCTATAATATAGGTACCTACCCATTTTCACATTTATAGCATTATGCATTATTTATAGCATTATAGCATTATTATCCCATATCCCCTTGTTCAACTAAAACACACTTGTTAAATGCGTACAGTGCTATGTTCAGAACCTACAATATTAATAGATTCAGTTTTTGCCCGCCGACTCAGTATTAATAGATTCAGTTTTTGCCCGCGGCCCCGCCCGCGTCAAATTCGCTTTTTCATGATTCCTAAGGGAAACGTCATTTTCCCGTTATCGTTCCCTATTCCAACCTTTAAACATGCTTTCAAGCAAGTTCGCTTGAACAATCTATCTATAGATGTAGCTATAGATTGCTCTAGAAAAATTGGTATTTTGAGTATCCCACGGGAACTACGGATTTTTCCGGGATAAAAAGTAGCCTATGTTTTAATCCGGGTTATAAGCTACCTATGTTCCAAATTTCAGCTAAACCGGTTCAGTAGTTGAGCCGTGAAGGAGTAACAAACATTGACGACCTCCGTGGTTGAGTGGTTAGCGTGCCGGTTTTCAAGGCGCCGCCATCTCTGAGGTTCCGGGTTCGATCCCCGGCCGGGGCAATGTAAAAAAATAACTTTTCTACATTGTCTCGGGTCTGGGTGTTGTGGTACCTTCGTTGTTTCTGATTTCCATAACACAAGTGCATAAGCTACTTACTATGGGATCGGAGCAATGTATGTGATGTTGTCCTCTATATATATATTTATATATTTAAAAAAAAAAAAAAACATACACACAAACTTTCGCCTTTATAATATTAATATCCGGGTGACCGAGCTTCGCTCGGTAGTTTAACTAATGGCCAATAGATGGCAGCAGGAGTCATATTTATTTTTTTGGTAAATTCTACATTTTATAAAAATGAACCCTAGCTAGATCGATTTATCGCCCCCAAAACCACCTGTATACTAAATTTCATGAAAATCGTTCGAGCCGTTTCCGAGATCCAGATTATATAGAAATATATATATATACAAGAATTGCTCGTTTAAAGGTATAGGATTAGGATTAGGATTAGGATTTAAAGTTAGTACCTAGTTACCATAATAATTATTATAATCTATTTAAATATTGAGTAGTCTCAGGCATTTCTTTGCGGAAATCCATAAAGTATATTATCCATGTAACCACCACCCACATGCAATCTCGCGTTGTGAAGTCAAAATCTCTTGAGGATGTCCCGGTGTCGGGACGAAGCGTGTGGGTGGGTGCATTGTTAGCTTGGTAACATGCCTTCGTGCTTCAGTGCGAGGGCGGGCGATACTTGGCTTGTTACTGCATGTTAGACAAAATAAAATTCTTTTCAGATAGCAGATTAGGTATATAGCAAGACAATTTAATCTTTCTAGCTTATCAACTAGGTATTTTTTAAGTATGGTTCGTGCTACGCCACGTATCCATTGTTACGATCACAATGTGCTGAAATTTTTTATGTTCGTCTTTGTACCTACGACAGATTTCTGATTCTGAGTAACCTTCAGGCTAAATAGGCAGGATTTTGGCTCGTGTAAATACAAGGTTCGTGTAAATACAACCTTGGGGCTATGGTATGTAAAAAAAAAACCGGCCAAGTGCGAGTCGGACTCGCGCACCGAGGGTTCCATACCATAAAAGAAGTAAAACATTGAAAGAATCACTTTGGTTCATGAATTTACGAGTATAATTTACATGTAGGTACTTTTGTTGGCGAACCGCAAACGTAACTTTGTTTTTGGTGGTTTATTGTTATTATCAAAAAAAGTATAATAGTTAGGGAGTTGATTTTATTTTTCCTGTAAAAACTCCATTAATGTCTATTGATCATAATTATTTCAGATTTTTCGATTGATAAACTTCGGAGATAAGGGGGGGAACGGTATTTTTTCGACAGTTTGCCCAATAAATCAAAAACTATCAGGCATAAAAATAAATAAAAATCGGTTTTAGAATACACAAGTAACGCATTTTCATATGATACCCCACTCAATATTGTTATTTCATTTTGAAAATTCGAAGCCCCGGTTTTCCCCCCTTTTTAAATAAAAATAAAAACAATTTTCAATGTTTTATGTTTGCAATGGCGTTGGGTCACTATTACCTAAAACTATTCTAAATTTCAAGTCGATAGCTTCGATAGTTACTGAAATAATCGAGTGTGACAGACGGACGGACGGACGGACGGACGGACGGACGGACGGACGGACGGACGGACGGACGGACGGACGGAGAAAGTCTCACCATAAGGGTTCCATTTTTACCAAATTGGTATGGAACCCTAAAAATTGTTGAGAAGACTCCAGATCTATTATAGCAATCCAGTACGTGACAGTTTCTGTACAGGGAAAAAATTCTTTTAAAGATACCGACTTCAAATGCCACTACAAAGAGTGAAATAATTTTAATGTACATTAATTTGAAGTCTAAGTATAAACTTTACATGGGACATATTCGTGACTATTTCCTATCGATCTAATGTAGAACCAGAGAACTGTAGAACTCCTCTTTCTTTTGTTTTTCGAAGTCGGTTAAAAATGCTAAATACGTAGGTTAAAAATACTTAATACTTTTATCTCCTCTTTGAGAACGAGCGCAGGGTGAAGAAAATATGCCCCGTGGATAACACAGGAAAAGCCTTCTCCTTGCCTTTTTGCCGTACTTTTTAGGGGAAAAATATTTTTATCCCCTGTCAGAGGGTATAAGTAATTGCGGGATGAAAATTTTATCCCGTGCCCATGCTATAGCTTGTAGGGCGTAGGCTGTAGCTTAGGTATATATACTGTCGTTTGTAGGCTGTTATCATACGATTAGGAATATGTATGTATGACGCGGGACTATCAGAACTTTACGTCTGACAGAGCCGCGTTAAATAGCTATAATATATCAATTTGGCTGAAATGTTATACTCCGTTCATTCACAAGCAGCCATTGTGCTCTGTTACGAGATAAGATTGGTGCGAGAGTGCAACACAATGCGAATTCGAATTCGCCGACGGCGACGCCACTGAAAACCATTCATGTACAATCAACGTTTAATATATACATAGCTAACCAACATAGAGAGTTACTAAATATTTGTCTCGTCTGTCGAGGAGAGTGGAGACCCAGGGGCCATGGAGCCGTAGTGCCAAAAAATTCTTTCGATATATATTTCCTCGCGGTTAATATAATTCGCTTCATCTGGTGAAAGTAGAGCTCATTTTAAACACCCGAGAGCCCCGCAAGAGGGCTGTTATTAGTATGACGTCGATGTCTGCCTGTCTCTGTGTGTGTGTATGTGTGTGTGTGTCTGTCATCTATGGCATCGTTGCTCTCAAACGGACATGAACCGATTTGGACGCGGTTTTTTTCATTTGAAGTCAATTCCCTTGCGGTGATTCTTATAGCTGTTTGGTTAATATCGGTTCAGCAGTGTAAGAGTATCAGCTCTTTTTCAAAATTATGTAAAGCATTTTTTGCGTATGAATTAAATGCTTCACGCGTCCGTACCAGTATAATCGTTAAATAACAAGCGTCGGGGCTTTTTACATTTTTAATTAAATTTTTATTTACGCATCGAAACAGCCTAGCAGCGGAAACGCAGCCTGTATTCTTGGCACCATTCTATGTGGTCAAGACTTGTACAGTAATGAGAAGAGGTTAGCGATAAGATTTACTGTAACATTTTCACTAACCAACTAAGTAGGTATCTACAGCTACCTACCGATGTGAGATTTGAGAAAACCTCTCTTGGAGTCGTTGGCGGTATTTGAAACTTGTGTTAAGGGATTCGACAAATTAATTACTCAAGTTGGCAACTCCAATTTCATCTCTTAGATATTATTCCAGGAAGTAAATTAATGAAGTAAGTAAAGCGAGGTCTTCGAGGTAAATGTACCTTATAACTTTTGAATCAATTAACACAATTAATTCAAATTCATGTTGAATCATTTAACTTTATTAATGAAAAGACAATTTCCGCGGGACGCGAGCGAAGTAGAGGCCAACAGTTTTTAGTTACTTGCTTTTTTTTGTTTGAGGTGGTCACGTAGATATTTTGGGTCATCTTTATTCTTTAGGTAAATCTAAATTCGCTTTGAGGCAGAAACACGATTGCAAAAAATCTCGATGGAAAGTTTCCCCAAAAGTACACAAACGTTCTAAAACTAATTTTCAATAAGTAAAAATTGGCTTAGTTTTTTTAGTAATTTTAGGTAAAACGTAAGTAGTTCTCCTGTAAAATTGTCGCACCCGCCAACGTATTCGAAAGAGTAAGGGCCGATTTTTCAATCGTCAGATAAACATACGACTATCTGGCGATTGAAAAATCAGCCCTAAAGGGGACAAAAATAAAATCAAAAATAACAAATATTTTAACACGCCGAAATTTTCCTAAAAATATTTAAAGTTTTCCTACGTTCACTGTTGTCCTAAGAGTTCGAGGGCCCGAATTTTCATAAACATTTAAATTATTATAGTTAATATACATAGATAAGATGGAACCTATAATATCAGTTTATTGTCCTTACCTACTTTACTTTAGAGGTCAACTCGGCATTATGTTAGGCACTATTACATAAATGCATACGTTTTGATAAATAATAATAATAAGTTTCCATATTATGAAGTGCAAACGGCAGATGACTTTTCTGATAAATACCAATACTTTACATTAAGTACGTACTTGCATCGATAACTGAAGAGGTAGGTTAAGGTTATGCAATAAAATTAGATACTTAGTATGTTAGCGATGAAAAATTTTAAGATATGATCCTGGTGTCAATCAAGTCACTGTAAAAAAAAAACTCTATGTTCTAAAAATGAATTTCTGTTCGTTAGTATCACTAAAACTCGAAAACGGCTGAACGGATTTATCTTATCTTGGTTTTGAAATGTTCGTGGAGGTCTAGGGAAGGTTTAAAAGTTAAGAAAAAAAACCGCAAAAACCCTAAAAACAACCCTTTTTTTCCATACAAATGTTTTCTAACAAAAACGTAGAATTAAAGATGAGATGTCGAAGTACCGAGCCTTACGCTGGACAAACGGGCTGGGACAAAAATATTTCTAATGCGGAACGGAGTCCGCGGGCACTGCTAGTAGGTAATTACTATACCATTGAAGATTTTAAAAATGACAAGGATTCTTGAAATGATAGGGATATGCTTCTATCTCTCCTCACGAGATATCTTAAAAATATGTAATAATTTTTAAAAGCTCTATTAGGTATATGGTAGAGTTATTGTTTTTGCTATCAATCTTTTTTACACTCTATACAAGATAGTTTTGACTGCGATTTCACCTGATGATAAGTGACTATACATCCTAAGATGTAATCGTACTAACTTGAAAGGGGTAAGTGGAACCCCTAACGGATTCTACACAGCATCGCTCTGAAACGCTAAATTATTAATTAAGGCATGATATGCAATTGGAACAGCAGCTCAACGCCTCTCAGGTCATCTACTTAGTTAAAAATAAGACTATTGAAAAGCATGTATAATAAGTAGATGATGGAGGTACGTGTCGTCCCTGATTTTTGATATAGTCGCGAGATTCTGATTAATTATAGGTACTTGTAGATAAATTAATTTCTTCAAACAATCAGTTCGAGTATGACAAGTAGATATTATGATAGTAAATAGTAATAAAACTACTAGCCTTATGAATTAAAATTATGAAAAATTGTACCTATTCCAGGGCATTTTCAGGCATGGTTATAAAGATAGACAATAGTCATACTTAATTAAACTCTTGTGAATCTTTTATTACCTATAGGTACCCAAGGCCTACTTCCCTTGTCTTGAATAAATAAAAAAATGAATCATCAAAATCGATTCGCCCAGTCAAAAGTTATGTTAAATTAAAAAACATACGCGTCGAATTGAGAACCTCCTCCTTTTTTGAAGTCGGTTAAAAATAAAAATTAACTTAATTTTAATCTTCCATGCGTTGCGACTTGCGAATGTTATTATAAATTAGTACCTAAATAAGTTATTTGATGACCTAGGCTTACCTAAAGATTTACGCTCCTACAAAAAAAAACAAAAAACAAAAATAAAAAATAAAAAAAAAACATAACAAGTCATACTGTAGCAAGACTGCAGCGGTCAGAGACATTCATTATATCAAAATCTTGGTTTAATAATAAATTAACTCATAATGATACTAGGTATATAAAATTCACGTGACATTTTTTATAAATAACTCCTCCGAAATAGCCTGGTCGATTTTTATGAAATTTTGTTGTGTATATTCTATATAACTAGGTCTGAAAATAGCACGTAAATAATATTATTTATTCATACCCCTAAGTCATCACTTATAATAATAAAATATATATAAATTTAAATATGCATCAAAATTTCACTCTCTGTGGGAATTGAACCCACGTCCCGTAGCTACCACGGCTGACGGCTGGTTGCTCTTTTCCAACTGAGCCACGTCCCGTCTAACCACGACGAAATTCAGATGCATAAGTATTGCCTAAGTGTGTAAAACACTTTAATTGAATATGATTATAGAGGCATCTAATAATAAAATATGTATTTATAACCTACCTTTACTTTTACCTCTTACCGTACTTTACTACATGATTAATTGACTTATATAAAATCCAATAATTTATAACTTATTTTAATCTACTACGAGTATATAAAAATAAGTCGGGTTTTCCTTCCTGACGCTATAACTCCAGAACGCACGAACCGATTTCCACGGTTTTGAATTCGTTGGAAAGGTCTCGGGCTCCGTGAGGTTTATAGCTAAGAAAATTCAGGAAAAAAAAATAAAAAAAAAAATGTTACATAAAAGGATGCCATCTGGTGGCGAAATGGAGTTCGCCGGGTTTGCTAGTTACAAATAATTATTTTAAATTTTGACGGAGCACTCAGATGCTCTGGATGAGTGTCACTCATAATCCAGCAGGAACAGCAGAGATATAAAAGAATAAAAAAATGTTAGAATCCAAGTCACGACCATCGTGAGTTGGCACTTCTTCAGAGCAAAGCTCGCATGAATAAGGTCTCTGCCTATAGCAGAGAACACATGAGTGCGATACAAAAAAAAACCTCTTACCGTTTTCATATATTAATTATACCAAATGTTTAATGTACTTAGATGTTTAAAAATCGAATGAATTTTACGTAAGTACCTAACTCCACCAAAAAGTAAAACGGGTAGATATATATTTTGTAGACCCCGAGGTCAAACTTATTTTCATTAAGTATAATTCACTTCCTGACCTCAATTACGATGTTGCTCTTACTCACTGCATTACAGTTAAACACGTGCTATATACGTGTGAAGCCGGTGACCGGTGTACATAAAGATTATGTACCTAATCAATTATATACTAAGTAACTACATTAAATTGTGAAAATATTGATGACATTTTATATTTATTATAATGATTGAATTGTTTTTCTTTTATTCTATTAATATTTTTATCTTCCTCAATCTTAATCTTATCTTATCTTAATCTTAATATATATAAATCTCGTGTCACAATGTTTGTCCTCAATGGACTCCTAAACCACTTAACCGATTATAATAAAATTCGCACACCATGTGCAGTTCGATCCAACTTGAGAGATAGGATAGTTTAAATCTCAAATAATAGTCGCAATTTTAATTAAAAAAAAATCGTAATTCACGCGGGCGGAGCCGCGGGCAACAGCTAGTAATATATATAAATCTCGTGTCACAATGTTTGTCCTCAATGGACTCCTAAACTACTGAACCGATTTAGTTCAAACTTCGTGAATATCTGTCATTTGGTCCAACTTAAAAGATAGAATAGTTTTTATCCCACGTGGACGAAGTCGCGGGCATCAGCTAGTATTTTTATAGATTTTTTGATACTGAATTCTACATAAGTAGGTACTGATAGTACACAAATAATTGATCATTTCTCTATATTTTTATTTTAAGAACAGCGTAACTCAATAACCAAACCCGCGGGGAAATGCAAACTGTAATGTTTCCCTGGGTGTGTACCTAATAACCTACTTAATATAAAATATTATGTTATTGCCGAATACTATAAATGGTCAACCGTTGATTATCTGTACATTTTTATTCGTTAAAATCTTGTAAAGTTTGTGTTTTCTAGGTTAAAATTTTGTATTTATAGTAGTTACTACACACTATACATGTAGATAGTACACATAACAAAGATTCTTGGAACGATAGTGATATGCTTCCATCTCCTCACGAGATATCTTAAAAATATTGTTTCATACTAAGTACTAAAAATTGTATATTGAGACATTTTTTAAAAAGAGCAAGTACCTAGTTTCTTGCCAGTTCTTCTCGGTGCAAACCTGCTTTCCGAACCTAGCGGTAGAGTCTCGACATTTCATGAGAGCTTATATCTAAGCCTATGTGAAATAAAGAATTTCATTTCATTTCATTTCATTTCACTACATAAACACAATTAACTTTTGTACTACCGACATTAAAAAACTCCTATAATTTTTTTTCCATGTTCACAGGGCAGGAAACCACCCAGATGACTACAGTCGAATTTCCTACAGAACATTAATGGACCTAGTGTGCCAGTTCGCCAATGGCCTACGTAAGAATGGAGTCAAAAAGGGCGATAGAGTCTCAATATACATGCCCATGATCCTGGAGACAGTTGTTTGTATGTTAGCTTGTGCAAGGATTGGCGCTATACATTCCGTTGTGGTAAGCATACTATTTGAGGGTTGTGCTCTGGGGTATCTATAAGGAGATCCTTAGACGAAACCAACGCAAAAGTGCCAAGAGGCGCCAATAGTGGCCACACCAAAAAATCGCAGACGACGCTATTAAGACAGTCACGGGGATCCGCTGGAACCGTTCCCTTCAGATGACTAAAGTCCAACGGCAGAAACGAAAGACGAACTGTTTGTTAAATCGACATGTTGCCGTGTCTTCCAAATAAAAATGTGAAGTTCAGACATCTATCTACCTCCTTCCGTCATATTCGGAAGTTTGAATTTCAGCCACACATCTCTGACTTTTCGAATTAAGTAATTTGCGTTTGTGGTAATTTATTTCACCCGTTCAGTGGGGTAAGAAATCAAAATGCATTTGCATGCCTACTAAATATAAGTTACCAGTGAACAATGAATGAATGAAATATTAAATATTAATTTATATTCACGGAAACGGCACCTAGGATTTAGGAACATACTATTATATTTATTATAATAATTAATATAATTTCTTTACCTAATAACGTTCTCAAATTCTCAATAAGATATACGCAACGTACTCGCAATTTACCACCA
The DNA here is from genome assembly GCA_963855885.1 of Coenonympha glycerion. Classification (NCBI taxonomy): domain Eukaryota; kingdom Metazoa; phylum Arthropoda; class Insecta; order Lepidoptera; family Nymphalidae; genus Coenonympha; species Coenonympha glycerion. The sequence goes on from OY979626.1 coordinate 7,741,352, forward strand.
CCGTGAGTTATAACTAACCCGTCGATAGTAGTGAGTTGTAGAAAAGGGATAGCTGTAACATCAGGAATAACGAGTCATTACCTTTGCAGTTTGCGGGATTCTCACCGGACTCGTTGGCGGAGCGTATGTCAGATTGTAAAGCTAAGGCGCTGGTGACATCAGACGGCGCGTGGCGAGGAGAGAAGCTGTTGACGTTAAAGAAAACTTGCGACGAGGCGATACAGATCGCGAAGACTAAGCACAACCACAAAGTCGACATGTGCATCGTCGTGGCACACCTGAAAAGGGTGACGCCCTGTGGCCCGATGCCTGAGATCTCGTCATTGGTAAGACCTATTCGTAATTTAGCGATATTTCACATTCACGAAAAAGATACTAAATAATATAATAAAAAAGACTTTAAGAGAGGTTAGGTAAACTTACGTTTTTCGGTTTTTGAATTCCAATAAATTATTAAACGTTTTGATATTAACAAAAAGCCTCAACTGGTGCGGAATCCGAAATGTCGACTGTTCGATCCCCATTCCCCACATGTGGCGGTGTTGTTGTAAATTCTAGCACGTTCGGGTATAGTCGTACCTCATCCTAGCATTCCTAGCACAACTTTTACGTTTATTATTTGGAGAAATTCAGTCGCTAAATCCGAAAGGTAGACTGTGCGATCGAATAATAGACAGAGTACTTATTGTTTCAGTATGAATGGCATGACGATATTGATATTTGGTGGCACGATGTGATTGATGATCAATCAACAATTTGCCAGCCTGAGTGGATGAACGCTGAGGATCCACTCTTCATGCTGTACACGAGGTAATACTAGTGGTATCATTAATTGCTACTCGGGATTTTAGTTACTAAAGATGATAGATCCACAATTTCGTTGTTAAAATAATTACAGTGAATGTAAATTGTAAAGTTAATGCATAATATTTATTATTTAGTTATAGAAAGGTATAACTTTCTCACGCTTATAAAACTATACAAGTTAGTACTTGACTGCGATCTTATCTGATTTTAAGTGATGATGCAGCAGAAGATGTTAGCGTGCTAGCTTCGAATGGATTCCCTTAACGTTTTCTACACACTATGGTATACTGTACTGGAACGCTAAATCGCTCGGTGCGTCTTTGCTGGTACAGTAGTAACTAGCTACGGCCGAAGCCTCCCACCAGACCAAGACCTAAGCCAGTTTAGAAATTACAAAAAAAAATCTTGGGGCCCGTTGCGGCAATTTATCCCGAGGACTCCCAACATCGAACAACGTTAAGGCGCTGTGATCAGTCAACCTTGGCAAATTGCGTCCTGTTATGTTTCGGAACATGTTTCTAATTAAACGTTTCGAAACATGTGGAATCGCCATGCCACTTATAAAACTTGGAAAATTAACCACTTAGAAAATCAGATTATTACAATTTCCCTGTTAATATCTTACTAATTTTTTTTTACATAATATTGAGAACATTTCTAATGTTTTACCGGTGATTTGTTTAAGACGCAAGGTAAAGCCCAATTTTCATACAAGAATCGGTCGGCATTCTCCTTTTTAGAGTTGAAGAGTATTCACATTCGTTTAGCTTGGAGTTTCCCAATGTACCTACCTATACGAAGCATGTAGGTAAATACTCGGTTTTCGTAAGGGTGTTTCACACACTAGCGGTTCGTATACATGGTGTGGGTTAATTCGTATAGTGTGCCCGCAGCTAAACCTTTAACTTGATCCTAGAAACACATTAACCTGATAAGAAGTCCCAATTATTTTATTTTATTTTCTTTACGAAAAATATTAATTCAGTTAGAAAAATAAAATTTAGCAACCCTAACTGTGATATAAAGTAAACAAACCTCATAATGTCATTTTCATTATTCCCATTTAATTGATATTGAACTAGCTGTTTTTAGGGATGTCACTTAAAATTTATGGTACATTTTTGAACTCCCTACAGTTCCCTCAGGATATCCCCTATGATATTTTTTCATGCTTTTATACATCGTTCCCTACTTTAGGCTTTCGGCTAATTAGGGCAATTAATCTACACCTTGTATACGTAGATGAGAAATATTGTATTTCACGCGATAAGTATTTAGGTAGGTAGGTACTTACACTATACTATTTACTATTCTAATCACATGAGGGTCTGCACTCTGAACTCGGTATGGTGTTACGCCTTGCCATTGTACCCACGGTGTTCAAATTAATTTATAAATACATAAAATGCCTCATTGGACTAAAATATAAAATAAAGAATCTGAGGGAAACTGGATATAGTTTATTTTTAAGGGTTCGTGGACTAACGTATACATACAACTATGTATATACAAACTACTATATTGATAAACATTTTAACATTATATATATCACTTACACGTATCTATCCATATACCTAATACCTATATGTATATACCGAACTTTTATTGATATTTACACGTATTTAGTATTAGAGATTATATAAGTTCATTGCATTACTATGGAAATAGGGTTACACGGTAGACATTTACCTTACACGAACTACTTAAATCGGTAGGCTTAAAAAAACAGTTACTTAGGTAGGTACTTAACCTTTACAAGTCCACCTTGGCTCATACACAATATTACCATTTGAATCAATAAATGTTAGTTCGATACATTTTATTCTGATGCAGGTTTTTGGAGATCAATGCCGAACTCCTTATCAGAGAATAGAAAAAATAGCGCGTGTGTATTGTTAGTTTTGAAGCATGTAGATGTAATCTAGATACATTAGTATTCACTACTTAGCAGTCTGTCTGTTGCCCAAAACTCCTAAAAATAGCAAGTGAAGAGGTACTAGGAATAATAGGAAGTGCGCATATCTTTTCTGTCGAAGGCTTACTCTAAATTATCAATATTCTGACCCAAAACTGTTGACTAAAACGGCCAAAACTTTTTTTTTGGCTCAAGTCTGTTCATAAAGAGAGCCGACATGGAATTTATTACCTTCTTGCGCTTTTTACCTTTTTGTTAAATTTTTTTGTTTGTATAAGTATCTACTGAAATATTTTAAGTATATATATGACTAATGTCTTATTCTCTCAATTTTTTCAATAATTACCAAAGAACTTATTGACTACAGACGGAAAATTGCTACGTAAAGATCTTTACATTAGGCACAATTGATTCAACTGCGTTGTCAAACATTGTCTTCTTTTGAACGCGCAGACTCTGCACTAAGATTAAACTTGTATTGCAGAAGTCATTAATATCCCTCGAGGGATCAAGCAATGGTTTAATTTTAATTCTATTTACTTTTTTGCAGTGGGTCTACCGGCAAGCCGAAAGGCGTCCTGCATACTACTGCGGGCTACATGTTGTACGCTACAGCCACCTTCCGTCACGTATTCGAGTACCGCAACGAGGACATCTACTGGTGCACCGCTGACGTCGGCTGGATCACCGGTCACACATACGTAGTCTATGCACCTTTGGCTAATCGTGCTACGTCTGTGATGGTAAGAATGAGTCCAACAACGTTTTTTTTTTTGCGCTGTGGTTGTCAGACCTCCAGGCTCTAACCAGAGTCGCGGGAAACCCAAGACAACGCGGGAGGTCCAAGCGGCACAAATCTAAGTAGGTTGGAGATCCTTACTGTTACAGGCCTACGATCAGCAATGAACATCTGTCGGCAACGAACGATCGGACAGATTGGCGTTCTTGTAGCCAGATTTTTTCGTTGATAATAAATTGCTTAAATTACGAAATTGGAAAGCAATTTAAGGGGATGGGTGCCATCCGGGCGCGAAAATTCAAATTTTATGTCGTTTTTCGCTTACAGTGGGATAATTATACATCGTAGAATGCATAGGCTTATGGCAATGAGTATTGCGGGCATAACGTTTATGCATCTACATGTTTTTAATAAAAAGTCTGCTCAACAATACCCTTTTATTTCATATTGGTTCCCGAATCCCGAATCCCGATAGCTCGGAATCTGGGAAACTGCAAAAAATTATCTTGCGGGAACCAATATGAGGTGAGTGGGAATTTTCTATTAAACATGTAAATTTTACATGTATAATTATTATGCCCTCAAAATTAATTGCCACATACCTTGAATTGTAGTTAGTTTAATATTTGCGAAAACTAAATAAAAATTTGAATTTTGCGGTTTGGTAGGGCCGGACAGAGACTTTCCCTGATTATTTAAAAAAAAGTTATACCTTATAGAAGTTTCCATATTATGATTATAAAAAAAGTTCAAAAACGCCTGATAATTAGGCATTTACAATTGTAGTAGGCCCGGGCAAATGTTAGGCCGACTTTTTTAACACATGCATATTTTAATTATTAGCTAATAAAGTAGATAAAACAAGAGTTTTATCAGAGTGCACTATAACTTATATAAATGAGACAGTAGATAATAGTACGCTAAAACAGGTTAGCAGGCAAGTCTTATCTCAAGTTCAAATGACTTTATCACTCTAAACAACATCTATGATAGCGAGAGAGGCGCATATGTGTTTACGTATATGACAATGAAATATTGAAAAACGTGAAATAATTATATCCTTAGAATTAGGTACAAAGCTTTACACAGGAAGCTACATAATACGAATACAGACGAAGTATAGAGTATGAGTTTCGAATTTCCATCAGATGTTATCTATAAGTACAAAAGATTTTTTGTATTTTAAGTATAGGTAACCCACGGGCATAACATTCAACTTCTTTGTCATAAAATAATAGGCACGAACTCATAATGTGAAGTGAGAAGGCCATGGCCGCAAGTGGCCTATTAATTATGAATAGCAGCTCTCGTGTGGACTTGGCGTAAATTGCCAATAGTATTTTATACTTAGGTACTTGCTCACTTTCATGTCATTCAATCACAAAACTGTCCGTCCACATGCAACAGATGCAAACGGGCAATTTTGTTTTATTTTATTCAAACACATAATGACACAAATTTTCTTTTATTTGTAATCATAATCATCTATAAGTAAAATCCACTTATAGAATGTTTAACAAAGGTTTACAGTTCCTTTTCGCATGTATCAATGTAAAGGATTTGATAGTAATATTTGTAGATACTTTTCTAGTGTAGTACTTATGTGTAGTGACTCATATACCTGCATATAATTCTCATATTAATTTCAAGTGTACCTCGAGATATCATATTAGTTCATAATAAAACAGCAGAGGTATCCTCAATATCCAAGACAATTGTAACTCAAGAAAGCTTATACGCTTTCTAGTGAAAGAGCAAATATCTTCTAGGTCTAGGTAGTGATTTAAAGGAAAGGTAAATCCTATATTTAAGTCTTTATAAGATACTTGTACAAACCTATTATATTTCAGTTCGAGGGCACTCCCTTCTACCCCGACAACGACCGATACTGGGCTCTCATTGACAAGTACAAAGTAACTCAGTTCTACACAGCGCCCACTGCCGTCAGGTCCCTAATGAAATTCGGCGAAGACATTGTCAAACAGTAAGTAACTTAATTATTTATGTATCATATCACTGATCTCCATAGAGTATATAGAATATACTCTGCATAGCTGACTGTCAAAGTAAAATGAAAACACTTGATTTTCACCATTTTGGCGCTGATTGTTGCGTAACCTGGCGTGAGCGTCTATGGAACTATAATCAAATGACATTCAAAACGACGGTCCACATACGGTCCACTTCCAACAAATGTCAATTTAGTACCGTGGACGCTCGGGGGAGGCGCTTCAAATCGGCACAAAAAATGAACTGTCAAACGTATGGAATCATGAATCCAGAGATACAAGCTTACCATGCTTACCTATAAAATTTCGTTTTAGGTGTTGTTACTTCAGATCGATTGAAAGATATTTCGATAGAGTTTCAAAGCTTTAAGGTATATGAATTTTGCACGACTTGTGCTAATCGTTGCCCGATCGATAAATACTCGTAATATAGTTGTTAGTGTCACCCATAGGTACATTCTAGACGATTACAATCTCGCAGGGAGAAAAATGCATTAAAATTCTTAGACCTTGCCTACGAGATAAGTTACCGCTATGTGGAATGTATAGAGACAACTGTCCCGATATTGCCATCTTAATATAAAGTCATGAAACAGTAAATTACATGACAGTTAATTATTATTTAAAAAATTCGGTAGTACCTTGGTAGTACCTATCTTAGAGTTTTACATTCAAGTTCAACATAAATTGTAAAAATGGCGCTATACGGTATAACGTAGCGAGTTTCATGATTTTTGTTCACCCTAAAAGTGAAAAATCTTAACCCTTACAAAACATAAGAGTAATATTCAAAAATCATTAAATCATTTGAAAATTTGTACTGGTGATAGAGCTCTTCTTTCAGGGTTCGGCCGGGTAGGTACCACTGGGATAAAATACTCTACTAACAATATTCCCCGGCCCAACATAAGAGTAATTTAAAAATCTTTGCTTCATCTCAATGCATTCCAAAATATCCGAATGGGCAATGGCTATATATTTCTTTACGTATAAAAAGACTTATGACAGTCAGTCGGTTAGGATCGATAAGACATAAGCGTTAAAAATATTTGTGAACCAAAATTTTACCCTTTCCATATTGCGGATGATAAAAAAAGACGCGGCACTCCGGGAATGTCGACAGAAATGAAAACTTTAATCTGTTCATGACTAAACAGAGCCATCTTAATATAAAGTCATGAAACAGTAAATTACATGACAGTTAATTATTATTTTAAAAAATTCGGTAGTACCTATCTCAGACTTTTACATTCAAGTTCCATATACATTGTAGAGATGGCGCTATACGGTACAACGTAGCGAGTTTCATGATTTTTGTTCACCCTTAAAAGTGAAAAATCTTAAACCATACAAAATCTTCTGCTAAGACTATTTATTTACGGCTGTAAGGATAGTCCAGTCTAACTTTAGCTCTACGTCTTAGCCCTAGGTTCTTTATCCATTCCGAGTTTCAAGTCACCTACTTGAACTTATCGCTAAAGGTTCTAATGCCTGTAATTTCTGAACTACAAAAGTGATGATAATAAAATTTGTATTGAATAATCTTTAAAGAACCTCCTTTCTAACAAAGAAAGAATGAATAAAATCGGACAACGCGTTAATGAATTATAAGTAAATACACATTTTGACTTTGATGCCGTCTTCCAGGGAAACCATGATGAATTTTGGGAAAAAAAGTATCCTATGTCCTACCCCGGGGTATGAGCTATAATCATGCCAAGTTTCATTTAAATCCATCCAGCGGATTAGCCGTGATGCGCGGTCGTGAAACAGACAGACAGACAGACAGACAGACAAAAATTAAACAAATTACAGTTTTGGCTTCAGTATCGACTAAATAGTGTCCTCCAACAAAAATTTTCAAAATATCTTCAATGTACAGAATTCGACCCTTTACAGTTTTATTATAAGTATACTAGCTGTTGCCCGCGGCTCCGCCCGCGTGAATTACGATTTTTTTACATAATATACCTTCCTACTGGAATTCCTTGATTTTTCGCGGGATTCTAGTGTGATGTTGTACAGAAACCTGCTGTGCTATTATACAAAATGAAATAGCTGCCAGACAGCTGCCAACCCGAATATGGCATGCAAAATTGTACTCTATTACAACTGACAAATTCATTGATGCATAGATGTACGCTCGTCGCTGTTTTGCAGAATAGCACGGCTGTTCTTACTTTGCACGGGTTACCTTGTGGTGATTTTGAAAACTTTTTCTTAATAATAATATAAAGTTAATAAAATAAATGATAAAAATATAAAGTTACATTAATACGTAGTTGAAAGATCAAAAGGACGATTTTAACTATCGATATTTCGACCCAGTGGCACAGGTCGTGGTCACGTAGTGACCACGACTTGTACCAATGTACCGAAATATCGACAGTTAAAATCGTCCTTTTCATTGTGATTTTTATTCTGAAACCACGAAATATGTCAAAAATTATTAAACCATGTGAAAAGTTGTACTGGTGGTAGAACTTTCAGAGTTCGGCCGGGTAGGTACCACTGGGATAAATTATTCTACTAACAAGTCTTTTAAAAATCTTTGCTTCATCTCAATACAATCCAAAACATCAGAATGGGCAATGGCTATATATTTCCTTACGTATAAAAAGACCTTAGATGACAGTCAGTCGGTTAGGATCGATAAGACCTAAGAGTTAAAAATATTTGTGAACCATTATCTTACCATATTGCGGATGATAAAGTTTAATTAATCTGTTCGTGTCTTAACAGTGCCATCTTAATATAAAGTCAGGAAACAGTAAATAACATGACAGTAAATTTTTATTTAAAAAAGTTCGGTAGTACCTATCTCAGAGTTTTATATTCAAGTTTCACATAAATTGTAGAGATGGCGCTATACGGTATAACGTAGCGATAACGCCAGTTACATGATTTTTGTTCACCCTAAAAGTGAAAAATTTTAAACCATACAAAATCTCCTGCTAAGCCTATTTATTTGCGGCTGTAAGGGTACTCCAGTCTTACTTGAGCCCTACGTCCTAGTCCTAGGTTCTTTGTGCATTTCGAGTTTCAAGTCACCTACCTACTTGAACTTAAAGGTTCTGATGTCTGTAATTTCTGAACTACAAAAGTGATAATGATAAGATTTGTATGGAATAATCTTTAAAGAACTTCCTTTCTAACAAAAACAGAATGAATGGAATCGGACAACGCGTTAATGAATTATAACTAAAAAACGTTTGGACTTTGATGCCGTCTTCCAGGGAAACCATGATGAATTTCGGGACAAAAAGTATCCTATGTCCTACCTCGGGGTATGAACTATAATCATGTCAAGTTTCATTTAAATCCATCCAGCGGATTAGCCGTGATGCCCGGTCGTGAAACAGACAGACAGACAGACAGACAGACAGACAGACAGACAGACAGACAAAAATTAAACAAATTACAGTTTTGGCTTCAGTATCGACTAAATAGTGTCCTCCAACAAAAATTTTCAAAATATCTTCAATGTACAGAATTCGACCCTTTACAGTTTTATTATAAGTATATAGATATAGATTATATATTAGTTTAGATTTTATTTTATAAGTTATATATACCTAATATTACTTGTAAATAAATAAATATTATGGCACTATGGATAAAACCACAGACCCAGGGAATAATAACTTTATGAGGATAAAACAGCTTGACCGATTTCTATTTTTGTCTATTTTCGGTAGGTGTATGAAGAGGCCGTAAGCTATTTTTCATACATGTCCCCCACATGTCAAAACAAAGTTTACCGCGTCTACTTTATGTTATATAACACCTTTTATAAATATTTATTTATCTTCCTCTTTATAATCTTAAATGAAAGATAACTTTGTTAAACAGTATAAACACGTCGAAGTTGGTTAACTTGTTTACTGTTTACTACTACTAATGGTCATTTGAATGAACTTTGATTCGCTGCATAAGTATCTATTATGTAACTTTTCATTCAGAAAGGTCGTTTCTACAATGTTGAATAAGCAAATTTTATTAATTTGATTCAGCAAGATTTTGTGTATGTACATACTTAGCTGCTATAATCCATAATTATGAAGTAGGGGAGTTACAGTTATATCTAATTAAAAAAAATCTACCTAACCGGATTTAAAATTTATGTATCGTCTTCTTAATTAAACTCTTTTCTTGAGAACTCCAACAAACTCGCACGAAACCCTTTTCTTCCACGTTTCTGATACGAACCGCTTACCAGCGTAGGACAGTCTTCCAGCTTCCGTCTTCCCAGCTAAGTACAATCAGGGTGTCTTCTAGAGAAAAATAAATAGGTATTTTCTAGACAAGCGCGCTCTTACCTACTCATGATTGCTTTCCATCAGGCATGGTTGTCGTTAAATGCCTCTTCTGTATTAAAAAAAAAACTTCTTATTGAGAATGACGACGAATTGATTTTTCAGGAATTCTACAGCAGGAAATTCTCCTATACAACCATCAAGATGGTATGTTAGTCGATCCTTATGGGACATTACAATAAAATTGGGGGTTTCCATTGTTGATTGATTCTTCAGCCTCATAATAGTGTTAAATGGCTTTTTTCCGGGTCTTTTGCAACATTTTTTTAGCTCTTTATGACTAATCTTTGCATGTATCTGTTATCAAATTATGTGTTGTTCTGGTAAATCCGAAACGAAGTCTTGGAGCTATCATGCAGTTATGGTACTTGCAAAGAAAAGTTGTTGAATCTACAATCATACCGTTTACTTCGTATATCTGTGATTAAATCATGGAAAAACCATAGAGGCTGGTAAGGTAGGTTTTGGTAGAACAGTAACCCGGATGGAACCTGACATAGTGATTGGGCACCTACTATTGTAACTTTCGAAACTTCATAACAAAATTACTTATTAAATTACCTACATTTACCCAGTTATTTTCGTGCCAAGTACAATCATAGTTAGTAATATTTATAATAACCTAACAATAGTTGTACGTATTATAAAACTTTACTCATCTGACATCTCCTAATTTATACGGCTACTTTTGCTGGGCGCTCATTTTCAATCGCGTAGGTATTTATTATTTCGTACTTGGGTACCCGTGCATTATAATTCTTGGATTCAAAGACAAAGTTATTAAATAATGCAATCACGCTTGCATTTAACTTGGTTAACACTTAACACATCATAACTTCATCTACCAACTAAAATTTATCCATGTCTGCTGTATAGTTTTCATTATTTCACACCGAATGAGCCTGGCTGTAAAGCAAGCAAATGCCGACAGCATCTTTGGGCGGTGGTCCACCAGGATCCTCTCGATCCCCCAGGGGATCTTGGATGACTTTTCATTTAACACTACTCTGGGCTAAAATTTATATTTAATTATTTATTTCAAGTTGCTTAAAAGTTTCATTGCAAGAAAGACGGAAAATATAGGTCCATTTTAAATGCCTTATCAAGTCTGATTTATTACTGTACCTTTGCTTTTTTTTTAAGAAATACAAATTCATAGAAATATTCTTACACTTTAATATTAAATAATCAAATTGCTGCTTCGAATTGGCTTCACTGATTTTTATGAGATTTTTGTCTACATTCAGTGGGTCTGAGAATCGGCCTAAATGGTTTAAACAACGTTTGCCCGTTCCGCTAGTCTTCTTTCTTTTAATATCGCTCAGTTTTTGGAACCAAACACCTCCGGAAACGGCTGGATCGATTTTTATGAATTTTTAATTTTATTTATTTTTGTATACTACGAGTACGACAAAACGTTTTAAAATATAAAGCAAAATAATGGAACCTCTTCTTTTTTCCACTTTCTATCCGCAGGCATAAGTTGACCTCTCTACGCGTGTTGGGGAGCGTGGGTGAGCCCATCAACCCCGAGGCCTGGCTCTGGTATTATAATGTCGTGGGCAAGGGCAGGTGCTCCATATGTGACACATTCTGGCAAACTGAAACCGGCGGGCACGTTCTTACCAGCCTGCCTGGAGCCACGCCTATGAAACCTGGAGCTGCTGTAAGATTCATTTTATTTCCTTAGTACCTAATTACTTATTTTAGTGGTAAAAAGGTACTTTCGAAGCAATTTGTAGGGTCAAAAATCCTGACAAAACGTTCTCAAGAATTTTCAATGCGAAAGCCTAAAGTAGGGAACTATGTACAGATGCATAAAAAAATAAGCTCATACCCTGAGGGTAAAGAAAATAAGATAAGATAATTGGGACTTTTTATCACGTTAATGTGTTTCTAGGACCAAGTTAAAAGGTTAGCAGCGGGCACACTATGCGAATCGACCCACACCTTGTATTGTACTTTTAATCACTTATTTGTAATCTACACAATTTTTCTCCTTTTTTAAGCCATAACAACATTGCGTATTCGTATAAATCCTGTTCATTATCCGTCTTATTTTCATTTCAGGGTTTTCCATTCTTCGGAGTTCAGCCGACTCTATTGGATGAGAACGGTGCTGTGATCGAAGGCGAGGGCGAGGGCTACCTGGTGTTCGCGAAGCCGTGGCCCGGCATCATGAGGACGATCTTCGGAGACCACAAACGATACGAGAGCGTTTACTTCTCCAAATTCAAGGGTTACTACTGCACTGGGGATGGTATGTTGCCTTGTTTATTTTATTTATGTTTTTTTTTACACTATACAAGTTAATACTTGACTGCGATCTCACCTGCTGGTAAGTGATGATGCAGCCGAAGATGTTAGCGCACTAACTTGGAAGGGGAACACCCCAACAGTTTCTACACAGCATTGTACCGGAACGCTAAATCGCTTGACGGTACGTCTTTGCTGGTAGGGTGGTAACTAGCCACGGCCAAAGCCTCCCACCAGACCAGACCTGAGCCAATTTAGAAATTATAAAATTCCAAAGTGGCCCGTGGCGGGAATCGAACCCGCGACCTCCCACTCGAATCCGAGTGTGCGTCCCCTACGCCACGGAGGTCGTCAAAATGTATGTCACGATTCAATTTCGGGATTTATTATACGAGTATATTGAACGTACCTAATGCTGAAGTAAGTATCTATAAATGTACTTGCTGACATGGCAAACGTTGTTTTGTCATTAGGGATATAAAAAAAATTTTTTACGACTCAGACTCAGACTTACCGAAAAAACAGAAAATTTCATAACAATCGGTCGAGCCGCTTCGGAGGACAAAAATTGGAACGAGAATTTTATATATTAGAGAAAAATAAATATTTTATATTATAATGCCTTTGAAAATAGCAAGTGCCCAGTTTCTTGCTTGTTCTCGATGCAAACCTGTTTTCCGAACTTGGTGGTAGAATTGTCTTTTCACAAGACCCTTAAAATTAGGCCTAGGTATGTGAAAAAGAAATATTTTCATTTAGACAAGGTTTGATGAAGGATTTTTCAAAGCGGAACAAACCAAGGGCCGCCTTGGGAAAAAAATATGACTAAATTCCTTTCCTAAAGCATTAGCGTTACAACTTACAAGGTAATGTAGCTATAAATATACGTCCTAACTGATTTTCAGGTGCTAGACGTGACGAAGACGGGTTCTTGTGGGTTACCGGGCGTATTGACGACATGCTCAACGTTTCCGGCCACTTGATGTCTACCGCCGAAGTGGAAGGCGTCCTCACGGAAGAGCCCAAGGTATCCGAAGCCGCGGTCGTCTCCAAACCCCACCCGGTCAAGGGAGAATCTCTTTACTGCTTCGTCATCCTCGACGAAGGTGCTAAATTTGACGCTGAACTAGTCGCTGCTCTGAAGAAACGTGTCAGGAACAGGATCGGCGCTTTCGCGGCTCCCGATGTGATCCAGTACGCACCCGGGCTGCCGAAGACAAGGTCCGGCAAGATCATGAGAAGGATACTCAGGAAAATAGCACTCGGAGACAAGGACATCGGCGACACATCGACATTGGCGGATCCGTCAGTTGTAGAAGAACTTTTTAAAAATCGACCCTAATTACGGTGGATATCAAATACCAATTATCATTGCCACTTACTGTAACAGCGATACGCTTTCTAATTTTCGTTAAAGAAACGAGATTTTTTTTTATTCAATCCAGTGAATCTTATTAGTTTAAAAGTTAAATGCACAATTTTTTGTAGTTGAAATAAACATAATTAATAGGTTTCATAAAAATATTTGCCACTATAAATATTTATAATTAATTTGTACCTTACTACTGTTATTATAAGTACCTTTTTTTTTTACCTGGGGTAAATCTCCACTGAGATATCCAATTAAGATTATGTGGGATTTTTACCCACTAAAACCCCCTCGGACATCCTCAGCGCTCATGTTGGAAACCTCCGGGATCTCATACGAACGCACCGGAGGCTCTATTATAAGTACCTAGTACGTACCGATATTTATTTCGTACATTAAGAACTATTTATTCAAATTAGTACTAGCGCCTATCGATGGAAGTCGTTCGTGATTCCCTAATCTTTAATAAGCTGAATTTCAAACTTCTCTACCTGTATTCTTCAAAAGTTTTCTCTGCACATACACAATATTATTGTCTAATGTAATATGTTACAGTCGAAACACGTTTTAGTTTGTATTTGGTTATTTACACATTCAATTGGGTAGTTGACTGAAATCAAAATATTGATATTAATAATTTCTCTTTGAAAAATATCATTATTAAGAAATAAAATAAAATGGTGAAAAAACTGACTAAATCGATCAAACAGCAAAAATGTTATAACTGTAATGTTTAACTTTTGAGATAGGGATTTTCTGTCAATTACTCGCAAAACGAATATTGAGCTACTATGGCTTGACCACACATCAATACAAGCCTCTATCTACTTAGAAATATTAGAATAATTTACTATAACTTTTTTTGTTATTTGAATCAGTTTTTTCTCCATTTTTTGCACTAATAGTAGTTACAAAATTAATAAAAAAATCAATATTTTTATTTCAGTCAACAACCTAATTGTTAGTAAAACTAGTTTTGACTAGATATTCAGTGGTGTAGCTACTGACTACTCGTATCTTGGGCTTCTCATTAAGAACATCCAAAAATCCGTCCGTCCATCTTTCAGGGCCTTACTATGTTATTGAACATAACTTCAAATTCAAACGGACGTAACACTGCCGATGTCGTATTTTTTTTTATCGGGATTCATCTTATGCAGTAGCGGAGTAGGGAGTAGGGAGTAGGGGGTATTTAGTATTATAATGGGGCCCCAATTTAATTTTACCCCGGTCCCCATGTTAACGTAGTTGCGCCACTGCTATGTGCTCGAATAAAAAAAATATTGAGAACCATTTTTGCAGAGGTCAAGATTCTGTAACATACTCCGGCTACTATGCGGCCAACAACGTACGATGCCGTTTGTTATAAATATTATAACTGAACTCCAATTAAGGAGCACACCACGGGTGTGCCCGGGAAATTCAAATTTTTTGTGGTTTGTCGCGATTTTTAAGCTGATAAGACGTAATAGGCTTATGGAAGTCGAATTGCGATAATCCCAAGATCATCTTCACGTATTTATATAAAAATCTCTGCTTGAAAGTGTCGAGTTAAAGAAATTAATCCGAGATTTGCGAGTTGCTCACTTAAAACTCTTTACTCGGACTAATTTCCTAGGATAGACACTGCCATTCTCGCAAAATGACTGCCATAAGCCTATTATGTGTAATTAGCGTACAAATTGCAAAAAACCACGAAAATTTTGAATTTCGCGGGTACACTCGTTGATTTCACGTTAAGAAGGCCTACCTAAACTACTGCCTAAGTAACTACCTAAACTAGTATGGACTATGGAGCATCCTCAAATAGGTCCGCTAGGCGGTCGTTTTATTTCGAGTGTTCCAACAGACCCTAATGTGATCAAGATCTACTAAATTTTCTATTTCTACCAATATGTAAATGTAACGATACCCAAGTAATTTGTCAATAAACTAGTCTTTTTGTACATTGTCAAAACTAGTTTTAACTAGAAAACATTAACAAATTCATCTAAACTGGCCTGCAAAAGTAAGTATCACACTTTTCAAATTAAATTGATACAAAGTGTGATACTTACTTTTGCAGGCCAGTGTATTTATAAAAGGGGTTTTAACTGTAACGTATACAACGTACGACAAGATAATAATAATTGAAGTTAGTGTTGCATATTAATTAAATTATTAATTACCTGTTCTGGAGAAATTATGTAACTAAAGGTATAAACATAATATACCCAATGAAATAAAATTCAAATTTCAGCCTATTAATAAATACGAAAGTATAAAAAAATCATTAAATATAAATATTATTTTAAATATATATATATATAGTAGATACATCTAAATGTTGTTGAATAGTAGATACTTCTTACGTAAGTTTGTCGTTTTAATTAAGGCAAATGGCATTCCACAGCGGCTTAGTAAGTCGTTTATAGAATTTACTTGTATGTAGAATAAAAAAATGAATATTATAAAACCTTAGTACCTTATTACAAAGAAACAAAGACTCGGACCTTTTTGTGTAAAACGTTTCGTCTTGTTGATGTCAGTTGGCTTATTATAGGAGCGGTAAATGTTTATTTTTATAACTTATGTTACTTTTTAGTGTACCCGAAAATGCTTTTAGAATAATTTGTGTTTATCCAAAATATATAACTATAACTTTACAATAATTGTGATTTTTTTGTTTCCAACGTAACAAATAAATACATCTTTATATTTTATTTTCATCTTTAATAAAGAACAGTGGTCATTTATTTATTATTCTAAGGGCCTACAATCACCATCAGATAAACTTTATCTAACGAATAAACTTTGACATTTTGACAGATTCCCAATACTAATATAACAATAACATATATAAAAAAAAATAATAACATCAAATATATTCGCTACGTAAACTTTATCTCGTGATTGTGGAACAGGCCCTTTATATCAACTGTGTAGTAAATTTTCGATTAAAATTTGATGTTCCTTAAGGGCCTTCGAATAAAAGCCATGAATAAGTGCTGCAATGGCAACACTATTTAACTTAATTGTAAAATATATAGAGAATATCACTAATTTACCATAATTGTAATATTCTATATATAATACCCATCTCCACCTCTTTATGATGCACAATTATTTCAAATTAATATAAGAATTTATGTAGTAAAATAAGATTTTGTGAGTAGCAGGTTGTAACTTGGTAATATCTCAAGCATAAGTACAAGTATGTGAATTAAACATTTATATCACCACGAACATGTCTAATCTACGCCTAATCAACTTCCAACCAGTCATTCATCACTATAAGCCAAATAGGCTGACAGACATGCAGACAAGCAGGCACAAAAACATGGGGCAAGACCACCAATCACTAGTTGATCCTCATTTATCCATCTGTCTATTATCAGATCCTGATATCATCTATGTAACCTCACCTATTTATTACCACTAGAAAGACGGAAAAATCAACTTACCAAGAAAGCTTTGCGGCGAACGGTCATTTGACCCCTTACTTTAAAAATAATTTTAAATGATAAAATGTCCCAAAAACTAAGCGAAACAAATATTAAAACTACAATTTTACTTATATTTATTATGTTTGTATGCACTACAACTGATACTTTTAGTTTACTCACAAATATGACAAATTAAAGTTTTTTTTACTGTCAGCACAAAGGTTTTTTACATACGAGTTGGTGTGCCGTATGTCGAAATCTTTGTTTGATTTGTTGTTGCTACCATAAGGAAAGCACTGGCGCCTTTCTTTATGTCGTCCGTCCACCTGTCACTGGCAGTAGACGACTCCATTGGCGTCTGTATTGGTGCCGCCGAGATATGTATCATTTTTGCCTTCCTTCCTTCTAAGCACTGTCTTTTTGCGACTTCTTCATATAAAACTCCTGCATTTATAGCAGTCAAGTCTAATATCTTAATATATATAAATCTCGTGTCACAATGTTTGTCCTCAATGGACTCCTAAACTACTGAACCGATTTAGTTCAAACTTCGTGAATATCTGTCATTTGGTCCAACTTAAAAGATAGAATAGTTTTTATCCCACGTGGACGAAGTCGCGGGCATCAGCTAGTTATGTTATAAAAACAGGTCAAGGGTGAGTCGGACCTAAGCACAACGGGTTCCGTACCAGTATCCACAAAAATGGCAAAAAATTACGTTTTTTGTATGGGAGCCCCCCCTCAAATATTTATTTTATATTGATTTTATTTTTTGTTATTATAGCAGCAATAGAAATACATCATCTGTGAAAATTTCAATTGTCTAACTATCACGATTCAAGAGATACAGCCAGGTGACGGATGGCCAGATGGACGGTGGAGTCTTAGTAATATAGGATCCTGTTGGTACGGAACCCTAAAGACATGCAATGACCATCTTCGCGATGCTGCGTATACTACCTATACTACTATATTTTGTCCCTTTGGTAAACAACATCAACCCAAGATTGAAGAGACTCTAGCATTTGACTATCAGGAAGTCGATGCATAGTATCAAATCTGAATAACACTGATAACTTGACAAGAGATACCTAGACAAGAAATAAAGTACAATAAAATATTATTATAGTGTTCTTTACATATCACAATAAATTGAGTTCCTTATTAAAACTAATAAAAATATTATGATCTGCCCGCTTTGGATATAGGTTTACTCTAACAAATGCCGCATGGGTCAAATGACCGCTGCCGTCTTTGTAGGTAGATGCATGATTTATTTATGATGTGATGATCACATAACATTGTAAACATTTTTAATCGTAAATTTCAACTATTTTAATAAAAGTCACGGGAGGACATTTAAAAAAAAAAAAAATTTGGAGTTACGGAACTCTGAAATCCAAAAACGGTCATATGACCCCCGCCCGTCTTTCTAGTGTTAAGACTATACGAATGAGCTCAAAAAAAAACCTCTGCTGTGAATTGGTAAGGAGTTGGGTATCCTCCACAGATATAACAAAACTATGGAGATGCCCCATTATTCATTAATACTAGCCTAGACTTGCGTGACATGCGGCGATACGATGAGCGCCAAGATTTGTTGTCAAACGTTCATGTATTGAGATACTACCCTAGGGGATCCCATCCTATACGCCGCTTAACAGATTAAAAATAGTCACGCAAATTTTGTAGACGGGGCAAGTCCATATTGCTTCCTACGTCTGTGGGTATCCTCAATGATGAAGGCAAAAATGGTATCGTACAGAATCATATGGCGATGCCTTAGCATCAGGCTACGTTTTTTGTAATAACCTTGAAGTTACAGAATTCTACCTTTTGTATCAATCTAATCTGTGCAAGTTCATATTTTTAACCGACTTCAAAAAAAGGAGGAGGTTCTCAATTCGTCAGAATCTTTTCGTCAATCGAAAAGTGCCGATAATCTTCTAACGCCTTAGCAGATTCCGTAGGTAGCTAAAAACACTCTCGATCAAAGTCATGGAAAGATGATTAGTCAATAATTTAAAAAAGAAAACAAAATCGAAACGGTTCATCGGTGGTCGGTCAACAGTGCTATCCTTTTTAAAATGCTCCTATAGTCTTTTCGTTTTATTAAAAAGATAGAATTAAAACCAGTGCTATACATCTGGTAGGTTTTGATTTTGCTGAATAAGTGAACCACCATAAATAAACTGATGAATCTCACACCACCCTAGGCCGTAGCTTTTTATACGTGTATGTTTGAAATTGATTGATTTGGATATTTTGAACAATAATTTGCTATTTTCCCTAAAAATGTATTTATATGCCTCTTTATAACTTTTTAATAATGATATCAAGAGAACTAAAAACTCAAATAGATACTTGGAAGCTATTGGCACAGTTTAATAATTTTGTTGTTACTTACCACTTAACTGTAGCTTATGTATAATTGAATGCAATTTAAAGTAGGTTTCAACTCACAAAATATCCAATAGAACAAACAGTTCAGTAATTTTAGTGTTATTAAACCATGCCAATAGTGTAGATGTAACAAGCTTATAAATTTAGTGGTCTTAGAGCCGGACCTACATTGATCTTCACCGAGCTGTTAACTTGATGAAACATACTGTTTATAAAATATTAATAACAGATGATCAAAATCCTATCAAAATCCTGACCAGTTCCAATCCAATTTTAAATTAATTAATGACATTTTTTTTCTTCAACTTTTCACCGTTCTGTTAACGCGCCGAATTTTATACTGAAATACGAATACCGAAAGTAAATAATTTAAAGAATATGCCTACGTACATTTGTCTACTAATTTCTTGACCACAATACCTGCCAAGCGGGTATAAAGAGGTAAAAGATAATTACACCAATAAATAGAAGCCGTTGTTTTTACGTAGAAATTCTATAAATATTTTATTCTCGTATCGGCATACGACATAGTTAACAGAAGGGTGAAAAGTAGATTTTTTTTTTCATTGATAAATTTAAAATCTCCTGGTCAGGATTTTGATACAGAAGCTATTATAGGCGTATTCATTTCTTAATAAAATTTTATAAATAATATGTTTCATCAAGTTAACAGCTCAATGAAGGTCGACTTAGGTCCGGCTCTTTAGGTTATTCATGCAACGATTGATCTATAATATAGATAGTTTAGCTTCACTCTGGATATTTTCAATCGAGTCTAATTGATGGATACTTCTGCTGTGTTGGTGAATACCGTCTTGTCACATTGTTTGAACTGGTGTTAGAACTTAGAGGTATCTAATTTAATTAGATATTAAGAATGGAATTGTGATTGTATGTCGAAACGAACATATCATTAAAAGTGATATATTAATTGAAGTGGTTGTCCAATCATTTACCTTACCAACAGGAAAAGCCCTAACAAAATATTAACTCAACACACCATACAAATCAAATTACTGCATACAATCACACATTACTTTTGCGTTCTGAGTTTCGTAGGTATATAATAAAACTAGTAGGGCGCGTGAGTGCGCGGGCCACATGTGGCCCGCGTGCAGTCTTCCCGCCCATAAAGGTATCGCCGTCATCTCCATCGCAAATTGGAATCCAATTGGCAGTGAGCTGAGAAACTTACCAAGGATCACTGTCATGGTTTTAAAGATAGCTAAGGGCTGTTCGAACAAAAAATACGCTGAACCTCATCCAATGAGGTTCAGCGTATTTTTTGTTCGAACAGCCCTTAACTATCTTTAAAACCATGACAGTGTGGATGAGGTTCAGCGTATTTTTTGTTCGAACAGCCCTTAACTATCTTTAAAACCATGACAGTGCTATGAGGTTCAGCGTATTTTTTGTTGGGACAGCCCTTCACTATCTTTAAAACCATGACATGAAAGATAAATTCCGCCACAGTGAATTATTTTCCATGCATCCCATTCTACAACTTGAGATCCTGATCACCTCTTGCTAAGAAACCACTCTCTTATCTTTTATACTTTCCGAGATAGAACAACACGAAATTTGTATGGCGGCCATCTTGAATCCGCCATTTTGATTTTTTTTTCAACTAACTGCCAATTGGATGACGTTTCGAGTTACATTTGGTCGAGCACCCCCCACCTATCTTCGATACCCTGGCTGTGCTCTTCACCCATCTCCGAAATCTTCAATCATCACCTCATTCCATATTTTTCCCTGGTAGTCATCCAAAAATCCGCATCAAAGCACTTCATGTTTTACAACTCGTAGTCTCTTCAATATTCCCCATACATTTTCTATGGAAAAAGAAATTCCGCCATTTTGATTTTTTTTCTTTACATCGAATAGACCTTTGGGTACTGATCACTTCTTGTCAAGAAACCGTTCTTCCATCTTTTATACTTTTCGAGATGGACGCCGATGAAGTTTGTATGGCGGCCATTTTTTTTCCGCCATTTTGAATTTTTTTTCAGCTAACTGCCAAGTGGATGACATTTTGAATGAAATTTGGTCGAGCACCCCCCACCTATCTTCGATACCCTCCCCGTGCTCTTCACCCGTCTTCGATATCCTCATTCATCAGCTCTCTCCATATTTTTGTTCTTAATGATTTTTTCCCCTCTTTATGAAATGATTAGTAAAAAAAAAATTTTTCATACAAAACTGTTCAGGAGAGGTGATCAATCAGTGAGTCAGTCAGCACAAGCAGCTATATATGTTGTAATAATTTTTCTCAAACATGCTTGGAAATTTGAGCATTACTTTAACAAATTCTTCGAAATAAATCGAACTTGCTGTACCGGCCAATTGCGACTGCCAAAAATTGTATGAAAATCCATGTCTGTCGTGCTCGTGGTTTAATGGTCTTATAAATTACATACTACCCCTATATTCAATATACTCTATGCATACTAAACTCATATAGTATGTCGTGTAATTTAAACAAGTGACGTTTCTTCAATCTGACACATGGCAACCAAGGAGGTAACTTAACAAAGGTTTTATTTAAATTTCAAACTGGCTTGCAAATATAGAAAGCTGTTACCAACAAAGAAAAAACAAATGAAAACTCTACATACAGATCAGTGAATGAATTTTATAATATGTGTCGGTTTTGAAAATTTCTGCCTAGGTATTACTTAGTTTAAGTTTCCACGCATTGTTTGAGAAAAATACTATACAAGCCTTGGCCACAACTAGGCGTTGATGGATTCACGTATGTGTGCCTCGGCTGCGCCTCGGCCGACATTTACGCGTTCTTCCATCAATGCCTCTTTTGCTTTCCGCTGCAGTAATGTACTATTGTATACCTAGTAATGTACTATTGTATATACATACGTTAAATAAGAAAAATTAATGTTTCAACATATTATACACTGAACAGATTTGGCTGGAATTTGGAATAAATATTAGTATTAATCCATGTTTAATAAACCAATAAGCAAAACCTTATCTTAAATATTTAAAAATAAAACTACTTATTTATTATAATATACTATATATACATAATAATATACATAATTTCATCGAATTCTATTATTGTTCTATTCAACTAAAAAAAATATTTTGCTTATCTACATATCTATAAAGCGTAAATAAAGTAAATTGAAAATACTTGATCTATAACAGAGGTAGTTTCCTTATGAAGTATCGATGCCACATTGCTCCTGTGAAGCCGGAGAGCAAATACCACGTGATTAGGTATGACATATGCTCGTTTCTCATTGTCACTCGCGTCTGGTTCGGTAGAGGCCAGCCTGGCGGTGGATCGGGAATCCCTTTAGCGTCCAACCAAACCGGTGCAGTGTCTAGGTACACGCTCATTTGATCCAAATCCCTGCAACCATCAAATTAAAATATACACCGAGTACATATCAAATAGTTTAGCCAAAGAGACACGAAAATTCAGTGGCAAGAAACTGAATTGGCGACTGACAAGGTATTTCGTTCATTAGCACATCATGTTGAGGTCCTACAGTACTAACAAGTCACAGTTGCTTGAATAAAGAAAGGTGTTATCAAGTTTTGTTACGAATTAAAAACCAAAACAAAAGGAAAAAACGAATTTTTCTAGAACTATTGGTACGAGGTACTTTTTTAACCAATCTGGAATGAAATTTCATGTAAACAATGTTACTTTCTTTTCAATGCACAGAAAATCTGTCATTCTGATGTTATTGAGTTTGTTATTTTATTTGCCCATTACTTTGGAATCCGAATTATTATAAAAAATAATAATAATAATTTAAGAGTTAATGAGACAAGGTTTGCATTTTGTGTCTATAAAAAGTAAAGTTTGGAATTGAATGAGCCTGGTATCGGATATATCCTTGGTCATTGTCTTTTACAGAACTAATAGGAAATCTGCAAGACTGCAAATCGTAGACAAGCTTTCATTGAGTAATTAGACAGAGGCTTACAATATATTGTATAAATTCTCGAAAATGCATAAACGATTTGAAGAAGTAATAGCCATGTTCTATGATAGTTTGAAGAAGACAGGACAACATCTATCAAATTAGCTAGAAAAAATTATGCATCTAAACACCTGTACATCCATGATCCTTTTTCTGGGTTATTTTTTGGCATGAACGGGCCTCGAGTTTCAGTGAGGCGCACAACACCAGTCAGTTCAACCTCACCAGTGATGAGAGAAGGTAATCGTTTCTCTTTGGGGCGCATGCTTTGAGGTATCCATCCCCTGTTTATTAATATGACTTTCCTGAAATACATTATGAATCATAATCTATACAAAATTCATAAGATATCATAATCTATACAAAATTCACGTGTCACAGAGTTTGTAACCAAACTCCTCCTAAATGGATTGCCCGATTTTTATAAAAAAATTGTCTGCATTCAGTAAGTCTGAGCTTTCCATACCCGTATAATATGTTTTTGCTGAGGCAGCTATTTATTATATATTATGTACTAAGTTTTATGCAATACTTTGTCAGTAATACTTGCTAGTGTATTACAGTGTTTTAAAATCAACTTAATATGTACATGACATATATCCATCTTTAGACATGTAAAATTAACATTACAACCAAATAGCGTGATAGTAAGATTCTAAAATGTTAAATCAACATTTGCCTTCCTATGATTTCATCTGTTTCAGCACTTTTTTAATATAAAGCATCTAGCGGGGCAAATATGTAAACAAATCAAACTGCAATGTACACTGGACCAAAGTTATAAAAATTTTAATCAAAATTGATTATTATTTTGTTTTAAAGAAGTATTTCCGAACCAAATATGGCCAGGAGCATAGATTATTACTATATGAATCCGAATAACACCACAACATGATCGAAATATGCACAAATTACAATGATTTGGTATTTTGAATGAATGGAGACATCGTAATTCACAGGACTCTTAAAGTACTTTATAAGCATGAGCATTGATACTCACCCACTGTCAGATAATTTGAAAGGTGTGATAACAAGCCAGCCTTGATTCTTTTTCGGATCTGACATAAGGGAACCAGTGCGAGGCAAAATAACATCATTTTCAATAAGAGCTTTGGGTCCAATCAAAATTTCTTTGTCATGAAGAAATTCTCCTCGAACTTTGACCGGTCTGTACTCCATACTCTTAAGCTCTTCAAAACTGAAATTAAATAAATTTTCTAAACATTCTTTACAATAAATAAGTTGATCTAGGCAACATAGGTGACAAATTCCATATTTTATAGAAGGTAAGTATGGTAAAATAAGTATTATGCTTCTTCTATGAGACTATAAAAACAGCTGTATAACCCGGTTACAATATTTGTGGACCTGGTTCGATGACGTTACGTCTTGTCAGCGCTCTTATATGGTGCGCAAAACAATTAAGCCGGGGCGAGCGCAGGGAGGTGAAAGGAGAACGGGAAGCGGGTACGCATTCCAGTGAGGTCCACAGATATTGTAACCGAGTTGTACATGTGTACATTGTACAGTGATAAGTGGAACTGATATTTTTACTACTGCACATTCAAATCAGATAGACGTTTGTTTAAGAAATACATATTCATTGCAGTCATAATCGTAAACAAATTGTGCCACCTGATAGGCTGAAAAAACAATAGATTCTGCCAGTGAGTGGACATAATGTTCCCAATAATGATAGCAATGATTATGTTTTTCTTACGTAATTGTCAGAGTGGATAAGCATCTTCTACAATACAATGCTATACTGTAACTCGAACACACCTCCTTCCCACTGATTCTGTTCAAGTCAAGCGCCAGTGTATTTAAATAAAATATGACCCTTAATGTTATCATTCAAATAACAGAAATATATTTAAAAACCATATGTATGCGGACACTAGTAAACTAAATTTTTTTGATTTAAGGTAACAAGTCTGTCCACAAAATTCAAATTACTTGACGATCTTTTGCAATTTGTATGCTAATTAAATATAATAGGCTAACGGCAGTCAAATTACAGGAATGGCTGTATCATCTTTTCATGTTTACATCAAAATCTTTGCTTAAAAACGTCAATTCTAAGAAATTAGTCTGAGTATCGAGTAACTCGTGAATCGCGGATTTAGTTCTTTAACTGGAAACATTTAAGCAAAGTTTTTTGTGTAAACATGTGAAGGCATTTCTGGCATTTCTGCAATTTTACTGCTATAAGGCTATTCAAATTCAATTAATTAGCTTAAAAATTGTGAAAATCCACTAATAATTTGAATTTTACGGACACATACATAGCATGCCCCTTAATAAATTTGTAGTGATTGCCTTACTCTTCTGGCATTTCAGCAGGTGGTGCATTAGACTTAGCTTGTAGGATTTCAATCAGCTCAAGTTTCCACTGCAATCTGTACACTTGCCAGCAGCCCAAGCCGAATGATGTGACAGGAATCATCTGTGATAAATAAAATTAAACTTGCATTACTTACATATTTTATGGAAAAGAATAACTAGATGAGTATGATGTTCACATGATATTATTTGATACATCAGAGTGGAAGGATCTTTTAAAGAAATGTATTCATTTATATTATAGTCAACACAAGCAAACAAGCGGGCGGGCCACCTGATGGTAAATGATCCCCTCCGCCCATGGACATTTGCAGCACTAGAGGAACTGAAAATGCGTTGCCAACCCTTAAGAAATTTATCCACCCCTTGATAACCCCATGTTATAGTTTTGAGGGAGCACTGTTGCTGGTAGCTGGTTCCATAGTTTGCAGGTGTGTGATGGAACATGTTTCTACACCAGAGGGTATGCACAGAGAAATGCTATCATAATCATAAGCAAATACTGCCTACTGATTAGCTGATAAAAAGTAAGGATTCAGCCAATCAGTGGGCTGTACTTATTTACAATTACTATAGCAGTAAATTTTTTCTTACGCAATTGCCTCTCTGCTCATGTTAGATGCAGTGCATAAAAGTACATTGAATTGAGATATAAAATTTTGCATTGTACTGCGCTTCTCATTTGCTGAGAACAGTTCTTTTAGACTACAACATAATACCGTTTTCAGAAGAATATCTGAAAATAGGATGCTACTCATATATGATATGATATGCATAGGATGGGTAGACTCTACAAGAAGGGTCCTATTAACCTAGTAGTTAAAGCCACCACATACACAATGGCATGGTTGATCTAAGATACAACTTGATATCCTAAAAGGAGGGGGAGAAAATATCTATTTTCGTTCGTTTTAGTTAAAATGTACAAAATAATGAAGATATTCAGTTTACACACTGAACACTTAAAATGCTCTAAGAATAACCCCTGGAAATTCATCTGGATACGCTAGGATATTGAGATACTATTTAAATCACAAAAGATTTAAGAAATCTATGCTGAACAAAATATTACGATGTAAACAAGATCATACCAATAGCACCCATTTTATCAATTCTCCCGGCTCCTTGTCTTTAGATTTTGGTATTTTAATTGAACCGCTAAAAGATTTATTACTTCGCACAACGTTAATTATTATATTTTTTGAACTTTTATTTGATGTTATTTTTTTGATTATTGATGTAATATTTCGTAATATTGACATTTTGGGTTGTTCAAATTAAAAATCAAAATTTTTCAAATTCCTTCCAACATCGACCATAGCACAGAACACCAGAACCAGGGGGGGGTCAAGGAACAATGGGTCCGTTTGTGGGGGTTACAAAGTGCGAGCGAGAAAGAAAATTGTGTTGCTATTTAATAAGATAATAATATTTTTAATTATTAGACTAGCAACCCAGTCATCAAATTTTACCTCTAATTCATTTTTTAAGATTTTTTTACATTATATGTAGGTATTACTTAGGACTAAAAAACGATCTAAGTATACAACGAAAATAAATAAAAAAGGGCTGTGAAAAAAAATTTAACTTATCAATTATCTGTGGTTTTCAGAAAATTTCAAACAAGTTTTAGTCTATGTTTTACTTTACTTGTCTATGATTTCAATATGGCTGATTTCTATTTTTTGTTGCTTGATTGTGTCGTATATTTTCTTTTTTTTTTACGGTTTTTTTTTGTAATAATCTACACTTATTTTAAACAGAGTCTTTACTAAATTCCGCTCAGTCGAGCATTTTGTATTTTTAATAGTGTTCACGTTCAGAAGCTATGTAATATTCAGCAAGAGAAGAACTCAAGTTTTATCTTTTACCAATAAAGAAAATGAGAGACAATTTCAAGTGTGGAAGTGCCCGTTATGATAAATATTGTACTCTGTGTGTGGACGGTTCTCCTGCTAATGATTCAAACATTGCATCGTTTCCCCATACCTGGGAGAATTCGTTTCCTGAGTCCTGACAATAGTTTGTTCTTCAAGACATACATAGGTAAATTTTAATTTTAATTTTGTTTGTATCATAATCATGTACTATGTAATAATAATCATTGTAATAATATTGTGGTTCAAATAAATTATTTAACACACAAATTATCCTTTTTTTTCAGTCCCTAAATCGATTCCTGTTATAAGGCGTAATTTCCAAAGTAGTTTATGAATGAAAAAATGCAATATAATTTTATGTTGTATTTTCTTCATTCATGAACTACTTTTGAAATTGCGCTTTACTAAACAGGTGATTTAAAATTCCCGCTCAAAGAAGTTTCAGGGGGGGTAAAGATAGATGGCGTTCATATTACGTGGCCCCATTGTCTGTGTATGAAGTTGGTATTCTTCCCGGCTAGGGTAATAATGTTCTGTGACCAACACTCAAAGAGTATATTTTTATGTCTATGATTATAATCACTACGTAGAACAATTACTCCTAGCGAGTTTTTCTTAGGCTATCTAGGGGCTGAGTCCAACACCTACAGAGCAAAGACCTATACTCCGATTTTTAATTCGATTCTCGGAGCAATTTCGATTCGTAAAATGAAGTTTCTAAATGTCATTTAGTTACTTAAATAAGCTAAATTAAATATATAATCCAAGTATTTTTACATAAAATAACTTTGTTTAGAAAGCCTTGTGTCTTATTTTATAAAATTTAAAGCCGTGAAAATGAAATATAGCGATTTATTGGAGTTTAGAAAAATACGAAACGTCATTTTACGAAAGTCTGAGTATAGGAAACAATATGGACATACATTTAGCGTGACTATTTTTAATCAGTCAAGTGGCATATAAGATGGCGTCTCCTTCCTCCGTCTTATGTTCATGTACTGAGTTACTAACCGTAACTCAGTACATGAACATAAGGCTAAGTATCGGGCGTCTCCATAGTTTTGATATCTCATAGCCTAATCTACTGCTTGACATTACGTCTAATTTGAAATTTCAAAACTTCAACAAACAAGTGTCAACAATCGTCAAACGGTGGAACTTATTTCTATTTGTAAATTTATTTAACGATGAGCCAAAAAAAATGATAGCATATGTTGCGAAGGCTGTTAATTTACTAGCTTCGTTAATACAACAATGTGTCTTTATCACTTCTTCAATCGGTCAAGTGATTGTAATTGTTATTGGAACCGCTACGGGACTCATTATCAAAAGCATCGCGACTGTGTTAAAGTTCTTCCAAATAGTTTACGAAGACAATGTATCTATTTTCACGGAGGATCTACCGCACCTGTCAAGCAAGATATTCGAGGCGATATATCACCAATGGCTTTATTTACACGGCATTCTGATGGGGATGTGCAATGAAACCATAAACCGGTGGAACTTGTTAATTAACAGCATAAAATGGTCACTAAGCACAGTTTTCATCGTATTCAGTGAAGTGTTCTACATGGTGAAGAAATTTGTCATAGTTTTGGGTGATACATTATGGTTTGTGCTCACATTTGTACCTGTGCATCTGCCATATCTGGTGAAGCATGTAAAAGACAATATTATAAACTATCTAATAGAAGCGTACATGGCATTACTTAAAGTTACTGACTTCTTGTCAGCTGATGTGCCTTTAGAGACTTTTATAGGAATTATTAGTGCTGTTATAATAATAAGCTGCTGTATATACTTCAAGGAGGCAATAAAATCTCAGGCTACAGACTTTTATTGGTTTCTAATGAGAAAGTTCTTGTATTTGTACCATATGATGTATAATTATTTCACAAACTCAGATGTAAGACTAGTAACTCAAATTGTGGGGGATCAGGAGCCTTTAAGGTATATGGGAGATCACATAGAAAATGACGATGAAGACTCTGTGGCTGCCTTTTGTGTGATCTGTCAGGAGATGCCAAAGTGTGTGTTGACGCTGCCGTGCCGACATGTGTGTCTGTGCACAGAATGCTGTGTGCGCTTGTGTCAATACCAGCGCAAATGCCCAATTTGTAGAACTTTTATTTTCCATGCATTAACTATATATTTGTGATATTGATTTAGTAAAACATTCCTGTACGATTATCTGTTTATCGATGTTGTGGACACATAATAAAGCTTTTTTTTATTTTCATCATTAGTGGACACACATAACATCGCTTTTTATGTGTGTCCACAACATCAATTAACTTACTGTTATATTAAACCGTAATATTACCTTTATGGTGTTAAATTGAAAATAGTTAAGACAATCATGATAATAAATAAATACAGTAGAAACTACATTTTAACAGGCACTTGGATAATCGAAAATAATTGAATTTAGAGAAAAAATGGTTTTTGTCCATTTGGTGGTACATATTTGTTCATGTTTCGCCTATGCCTTTTCACGGATTAAATGACCAGATCATGATAACAGTTGCCCAATTAGTGTGTCTTTGTAAAAAACAACAATACAAAGCATCTAAAAGTTCATTTTCGGTTGCTCCATCATTTTCCAGTGCTTACTCCAGTCTTCACTATCTATCCACATTTAGTGGCAGTCCAGATACTAGTATATATTCTGCGGGCCTGACAATGGGTTTCTACTGTACATATTAATTTACTATAATAGTAAATCAAAAAAGTATGGAATGTGGAGCTAACAGTAAATGACAATAAAGACTCTGTGGCTGCTCTTTGTGTGATCTGTTAGGAGAGGCCGAAGTGTGTATTGACTCTACTGTGCCAACATGTGTGTTTGTGCACAGAATGCTGCCTGTGCTTGTATCAATACCATACATTCACAATATTCAGTACAACCCATTAGATCTTCAAATTGACTATTTTATGATATGGCACACCATTTCATGAAACTATTTTGACATATACTTATTAATGACTACAGTTGGCTGTTTCATGAAATACAACGATTTCATGAAATGGTCAATCTGCTCAATGGTGAGCTGTAATCAATAATTGAGTCTGCCAGTGCCAGGTAGAGTAATCTCAGTGTACCATAGGGAAGTTTAAATTTAAGAATATGTAATCTGCTCAGGATAGCTCTTAATTTGTCGCAAATGTAACCAATATGTGATTGCCAGTTAAATCCATGATTATTATGTTCAATTTCAAACTGGGTCAATCGGCGGGCAGATACACAGCTTGTGTTGCCATGAAGGTAGTCATGCATATGAGCCACTATATTGATGCCTTATATGTTTTATTTTGGGCCATATGTATATGCATTGCTTTAGTTTTTTTTGTATTTATAGCTAAACCTACATCATGCGCTCATTTACATAGGGTGTCAATGTTAGTTTGCATAAGTCACTCGGCCGCAGATACTTCCTGACTACAATCAGACATGTATCATCAGCAAACTGATACACAGATCCCTATCCGAATAGATTACACAGTTTTGTGGGACCTTATGGCAATGTCAGGTTTTTTAGAAATAAACTTTTATATCAAGTGTTAAAATTCCATCTGACTCTTATTTCTGATGATTAGTTATTTAGCAAAAAAAATCTTATGGTGGGGCTTTTGGATTGGTATAAAAAACAACACAACACTTTACTTACGCCTTTCAAGTTAGTACAATAACATCTTCCGCTGCATCATCACTTACCATCAGGTGTGATCGCAATCA
This sequence comes from Coenonympha glycerion, assembly GCA_963855885.1. NCBI lineage: Eukaryota > Metazoa > Arthropoda > Insecta > Lepidoptera > Nymphalidae > Coenonympha > Coenonympha glycerion. Next base: position 7,772,506 of record OY979626.1, read on the forward strand.
AGTACTAACTTGTATGGTGTAAAAAAAAAGTGGCATAACTATGGGAAGCCCTGGTACATGTTTTTCCTATCTGCACATTATATCGGTTTTACTCATTGTTATGTTAAACCGTAACATTACTTTTATCATCCTATACCTTTAAACGAGCAATTCTTGTATATATATTTCTATATAATCTGGATCTCGGAAACGGCTGCACCGATTTTCATGAAATTTAGTATACAAGGGGTTTTGGGGGTGATAAATCGATCTAGCTAGGATTCATTTTTTTTAAATGTCGTATTTACCAATAAAAAAAATATTACTCTAATACCTGACATCTATTGGCAAAAAGTTAAACTATTACAGTAATTTCCTGCTGCCATCTATTGGTGAGTGGCTGTGATATTACCAAGCAAAGCTTGATCAACCAGGTATAATCATTTACTTCATATTTTTTCCCGATAGCTTGAAATCTGGGAAACTACATGACATCTATTAGCGAATAGTGAAACGAATTTTAATGACCGCGGCCGGCATTTGTTTTAACGAGAATAATATTATAATGCTAAAGGTAAAATATGACTTCTCCCGACATCTATTGGCGAGAAGTTATATTAATTTGTTTATGGAGTCAACGAACTGGGCGCGAAAATTCAAATTTTATTTAGTTTTCTGGTTTAGTGGGCTTATACATCCTAAGTTTATATAGTTTATACACAACATTTATGCATCTCATATTTGTAATCAAAACTCTGCTCAACAATACTCATTTACCTCATATTGTTTCTCGATATATTGAAAACTAGGAAACAACGTGACATCTATTGGCCAATAGCAATACTATTATAATGGCCCAGGCATCCAACTGTTTTAACGACACAATAAATATGACTCTTTCTGCTGACATCTATTGACGAGAAGTACTTAATACTAATTATTTTTATGGAGTCAACGAATTGGGCGCGAAAATTCAAATTTTTTTTAGTTTTTGCTAATAGTGGGCTAATAATTATACATCGTAAGTTTATGGCAATGAGTTTTGCGGGCACAACATTAAAAGGGGCAAGGTGGTATTCTCTCGTTCAAAGCTAGCTCCATTCGAAATAATGGGCCATTGAAATTGGTTTTTAATCGTAGTTTCCCAATATCAAAATTATCGTGCCATCCACAGAGCAAGATAATCCATGGCACAATTGGCAGGGCACTCAGCCGTGATAGCAGGGGTACGGGTTCAAGTCCCGTTGGCAGCGATAATTTTAAACACTCGAAATAAAATAAGAATAAGAATAAGAATAAGAATAAGAATAATTTATTAGGCAAAACTTACAAATGTGGCTTACTATCTAAGGTCACAAAGTATAGATCGCAATGGCAATTACACTCGTGATTTTTATTTAAGGAGCACACCACGGGTGTGCTCGCGAAATTCAAATTTTTTGTGGTTTTTCGCGATTTTTAACCGAATAAGACATAATAGGCTTATGGCAGTCAAATTGCGATAATCCCAATATCTTCTTTACGTATTTATATAAAAATCTCTGCTCGAAAGTGTCGAGTTAAAGAAATTAGTCCGAGATTTGCGAGTTACTCACATAAAACTCGATACTCGGACTAATTTCCTAGAACATTTTTATGCAAAGATTTTATATAATCATGCAAAGACGATACTGCCATTCTCACAAATGCGTAATTAGCGAACAAATTGCAAAAAAACAATGAAAATTTTGAATTTCGCGGGCAGAGTCGTTGATTTCGCCTTAACCATACTTACGAGTTCATATTTTTTTTTTATTATTATGTCGATAAGATCGAAAAATATTTTTTCATATTTCATCATTACATTAGTACCTATTCCAGTTCCAGTTCAGTGTTAGTTTTCGCCAAACGCGACCGTGTTTTTCGTTACAATAGCAGAAATCTGCTGACGCTGCGTCTCGACCGCCGCCGCCCGCCGGTCGAAGCGAGCGGCATAATGACCTAGTTCCGCGTTCCGTCGCGTCAGGTTTATTATAAATTAAATAGGTAATATATTAGTTGAAGCAGCTATACTAGTGATATACTGCAACTATGGAGAAAGAAATAAAATTAAAAACAGAAACTGAGATGTTGCTCTACAAAGCGCTCAGAGAAAAAAAGGCTGAGAATAAAAAACTGGAACTCATCATCAAAAATATGGAGCAGCAAATGTTGGAACTCCAAAATCAGGTTAAAAGCTTATCTAACCAGACCCAGAATATGGATACAAGTGTAAGTACCCCAACCAAGAACAGCTCATCTTCTGCCCAGTACAAAACGGATGAAGAGGAGCTCGCAAGAGAAACTGAGTGGATAAGAGCTAAAAGCAGGAAGAAAAGAAAATTGAACACCTCTCCTGAGCAACCGCAGTCTCACGACGATTCCACGTCTCATCCGCAAAAAGGAAGGACAAAGAAAGTCCCACCACCGCCACCAATAATTGTAGATGATGTAACAAATTACCAGTCATTCTATGACCTATTAAAAGAAGGCTCCGTTGGAGATTCTTTTAGAGTAAAAATGTATAATGGCAACAACGTTAAAATTAACGCTTATAACGAAGACTCATATCGATCAATTACTAAAACTTTGACCGAAGGAAAGTTCCTGTGGCACTCGTTTGAAAACAAGCAAGAGAGGCCAATTAAAGTCATGGCTAAGAAGCTGCATTTTACCTGCAAGCCAGAAAGAATAGCTGAGGACTTGGAAAACAAAGGGTTCAAGATTGAAAATGTCGTTAACAAGTTAAGATGGAAAACTAAAGAACCGCTTAACATGTTCGTACTCAGTTTTAAAAATGGAGAAGACGTAAATAAAATTTATGGAATTACCTCAATTCTTGGGTGCAAGGTGGAAATACATCCATTAAAATCATCAAAACTCATACCACAATGTAAAAGGTGTCAAACGTACGGACACACCCAAAAATACTGCTCCAGGGAGCCTAGGTGTGTCAAATGCACAGGTAAACACCTAAGTATTGACTGCAAAAAACCACCTGAGCAGAAACCAAAATGTGTACACTGTGGTGAAGCTCACCCGGCTAATTATAGAGGTTGCATAGTAGCTAAAGAAATGCAATCCATCAGAAATAAACCCAACAAAAAAATATCGTCCCATAACTCCGGGATTCATTCTGGTCATTTCGCAAAACCAGCTTTGGTTTCAAACAATAAGCAATCCATCGATAAAAATACTGCAAGCCAGAGTAAAAATGTGACATATGCCCAAGTAGCGTCTAAAAATACCAATGATCATGCCAATGCAGGCGATTCCACATTAAAGAAATTAGATGAGATTCTAAAAATTATAACATCATTTGATGAACGCCTGCGAAAACTTGAAAATAGCAATAAAAAAGCTATAGCTAAAAGTAAATAATGGGTAAGACATTAAAAATATTAGCATGGAACGCTAATGGGCTACTTAAGCACCAACATGAGCTGCAGGTAGTCCTAGATAATGATAATATCGACATTTGTTTGATATCAGAAACTCATTTCACAAAGGAATCATATATCAACATCAAAGGGTATAAAGTGTATCATGCACTCCATCCCAACAATTCAGCCAGAGGAGGCAGTGCCGTTATAATAAAAGAGAATATTTACCACTATGAAGAAATCAAATACGAGGAACAAGAAATTCAATCCGTGGCAGTAAATGTTAAAACAGAGAGGTACCCTGTTACGATTGCATCAATATACTGCCCACCGCGACATTCTCTAAAAAAGCAAGAATATATAAGATTTTTAGAACAATACGGACACAGATTTATAATTGGTGGAGATTTTAATGCCAAAAATACTTAATGGGGTTCAAGACTAACAACTACGAAAGGAAAGGAACTATTTAATGCTATCAAGGAAATGAGATGTGACGTAGTCAGTACCGGAATGCCGACCTACTGGCCTACCGACCCTCAAAGAACTCCAGATCTGATAGATTTTTTATATCGAAGAATATCTCACCTAAATACTTAAATATTGAAGGAAGATATGATTTGAGTTCAGATCACTCGCCGATACTATTAACAATAAATGAATATAATATTGCATTCAAAGAATCTAAGCTCACACTAGTAAATAAGAATACAGACTGGGAGAGCTTTAAATTAGAGCTAGATAGTGTTATAGATCTGAAGGTTCCTCTAAAAAATGCAGATCAGCTTAACATGGAGCTAGCAAAGTTTATAACTGACATACAAAGGTCGGCCTGGAATAATACGCCACCAATAAAAAAAGGACCATTGGTGCTACTTATCCTAAGGAAATTATAGAACTAATTAAAAAGAAGAGAAAACAAAGAAAAATCTGGCACGCTTCTAGATCACCACAAGATAAAAAGGTACTTAATTCACTCACTAAATCAGTCAAGAACGCTATCAAAAGTTACAATGAAAATAAATTGAATAACTACCTACTAAGCCTATCCAATGACCGAGAAACAGATTATTCTCTTTGGAAAGCTACAGGGAATTTAAAAAAACCAATCACTCACATACCGCCTATTAGAGAATTAAATGAAAAATGGGCTATTAACAACACTCAAAAAGCTAATAGATTTGCACAACACTTAGAAAATATATTCCAGCCAAATGAGGGCTATCTAATTGATTTCGATGAACCCTTAAAAGAACCATTAGAAGATATGCAAAATATAAGACTCACAACTCCGAAAGAAGTATCCAAAGAAATAAAGTCTAGCTTAAGTAAAAAAAAATCTCCGGGTTATGACCTTATTACTGGGGAAATACTGAATAATCTCCCTCGAAAAGCTTTAGTAAAACTTACCCATCTCATAAACGCAGCATTTAGACTGAGGCATGTACCTGAGTTATGGAAAGTCGCTGAAGTTATTATGATTGCTAAGCCTGGAAAACCACCCCATGATGCAGCATCATATAGACCAATATCGTTGTTACCAGTGATATCAAAATTATTTGAAAAACTGTTATTAAAAAGACTGAAACCATTACTAGAAGCCAGAAAATTAATTCCAGATCACCAGTTTGGATTCCGAGAGAAACACTCGACCATAGACCAAGTCCATAGAATCACTGACATAATTGAAAAAGCTCTAGAAGATAAGAAAGTATGCACAACTGTTTTTCTTGACGTAGCTCAAGCTTTTGATAAAGTATGGCATGAAGGTCTTATCTATAAACTCAGAGCCATGCTGCCAAAGCCGTTCGCGGATATCCTAGAGTCATATATTCTGAAAAGATTCTTCAGAGTCCGCCAAGAAGATGCCTACTCTGAACTGAAAGAAATTAAAGCTGGAGTGCCCCAGGGAAGTATATTAGGCCCAGTCCTATACCTTTTATACACCTGTGATATTCCATCATTAGAAAACAACACCATCGCTACCTTCGCTGATGACACCGCCATAATAGGAACTGGGCAGAGTCACGAGGAAGCAGTGGAAAAAGTTCAAAATGCCATACACAAATTTAATGAATGGACTACAAAGTGGCGAATTAAGCTCAATGAATCTAAATCGATGCATGTAGACTTTACCAACAAATTACCAAAATATCATCCGATTTACCTAAATCGGCAACTTATACCCCACATAAATACAGCCAAGTACCTAGGTATGACGCTAGATGCAAAGCTCCGTTGGAAAGCTCATGTAAAAAAGAAACGCGAGGAGCTAGAATTTCGCTACAAAAAAATGTATTGGCTTATTGGAAGGCACTCAAAACTGTCAATACATAATAAACTATTGCTATATAAGCAAGTTCTGATGCCCGTGTGGACCTACGGTATACAGCTCTGGTGGTGTACCAAACCGAGCAATATGCAAGTCATTCAGAGATTCCAGAACAAAGTACTCAGGGAAATAGTTAATGCACCCTGGTATGTTAGAAACGACGACCTCCACAGGGACCTGAATATGGAGCTCGTAAATAAAATAATTCAAAAATACGCAGAGGCTCACCATCTTCGACTTCGTCACCATGTAAATCGGGAGGCTGTTAAGCTTCTCGATTACACGGCCATCAAAAGAAGACTTAAACGAACGAAACCGTTCGAATTAGTGTGATAGTGCCTTGCAGTGTGTGTCAGTTTTACAATGCGTGTGCAACTTAAGTAGGTCACAAGAGCAACGTGAACCTCAAAAATGCAGTGTAGTGCAAAATAGTGTTGTGTGTAGTTACATACCTTCTAGGTCACAATAGAAATAGTGGACTCTAAGTAAAATAGAAAAAACTAAGGACAGTTATTGGACTGCAACTTTAAGAAAATAATCAATACTAGGAAATTTAAGTTAGAATAATATTACTAATTAGCTCATAAGCTAGATTGTAGTATAATATTGTACAGTATCCATTTGGCAATGGTACTTTATAAAAAGGAAAAAAAAAAAAAAAAAACATTAGTACCTATGTAATTCATATTTAAATACAGTTTCTACTCCAAATTACAATTTACATAAAAAAACCGAGCGAAGCGGTCATCCAGGTACTGTTAAATTAAAAATAGTTATGACGATTATGATAACAAATAAATACTGTAGAAATTATATTAACTGGACTAATTGTTGTCACCCTAGGCATTTGGATAATTAATTGAAAATAATTGAATATGGAGCCAAGTTGATCGTCTTTGTAAAAAACCAACAATACAAAGCATCTTAAAGTTCATTTTCGATTTTTCCGTTGTTTTCCAATGCTTACTCCCGTCTTCACTATATATCCGGATTTGTTAGCAATCCGGATACTTGTATAGCTGAGGGGCGGGTAATCGGGTTCCTACTGTATATTAATTTACTATAATGGTATATCAATGCATGAATTATTTGTTATTACCTTTTGTTATAAATAAATCTGTCAATGGTGTGTCACATCGACCTACTGTTAGCTATCTGCTGACTTAGATCGGAGTGCCAAGTCTTACTGTACCTACCACTTTTGTACCTTTATTTTGAGATCTTTTCTAATACATAAAATTCTTGTGTCATAGTGTTTGTATTGAATAATCCATGGACGGACACTTTTTAGCGCTGACCCGACATCCTTATTATTATATACCAAAGGTCGATGCATATGTAACAGTGGGTAGATTTGGGTAGATGTAACACACCATTGACAGATAAAGAGGTGTGTAACTCCGGACTAAGTGACTAAAAGGAATAAGATCCGTAGCCGGAGCCGAAACTCTTAACGACTATGAGCTCACACTAACGATTCCAACTCCGCTTAATTAGTCCCTACTCCTGGACTCGTTTGCGGTTTGAGTTAGTGCGATCTCTTTCGCGGCACGTCGTGTCACGAGTATGACTCCGTTTGTTTTCGGTACCATCGGGCGAACGAGACAGTTACAAGCTGTCTCGTTCGCACTTCTGTATTGCGAGTGGATAATGGATATTAGCCTTTACATGAACCTAACAAAATTTAAAATCGTTTAACTTTACTCATACATATTGTGTTATTATAGTTTATTGTTTATTTTTACGAAGAATTTAAAATTACGTAAGTAATTATGCAACTTATATTAAAAGTTAGGTCCATTTTTAGAAAAAAAAATACAAGTTCAAAAACAGACATTATAATTTTAATAACTAATAGGTAAGTACTTAAAATAAAGTCCTATCTAAAGACTTTGTCATTTAATTTAAGGATATTATAAGGCAGTTTAACTTTAGTATAAATTTTGTAGAAGTATTTTCAATGTAGGAATTATTCGGAAGCAATAGTTAAGTAGTTCAGTAAGTGTTTTTAAAGTCGTCTCTCGCGATTCGACACAACGTTCCTCCGAGAGTCTAAAATGTTCGGTGAATAAAGGTATCGTTAGGACTAATTCAGTCTTTGGACTAAAGGAGTCGCACGGGAGTTGGAATCATTAGGAGGATTCGGAATCAATAGGACTAATTCAGTCTTTGAACTAAAGGAGTCGAACGGGAGTTGGAATCATTAGGAGGAGTCGGAATCGATAAGAGGAATCAGATTCGAAAGCGGAGTCGGTAAATAAGTTTTCTACATTGTCTCGGGTCTGGGTGTTGTGGTACCTTTATTTCTGTTTACCGTTGCTTCTGATTTCCTTAACACAAGTGCATAAGCTACATACTAAGGCATCGGAGCAATGTATGTGATGTTGTCTACTATAAATATTTATTTATTTTTTATTTATTAATATATAGCTACTCGTGCTGATTGGCCACTGACTGACTGATTGATCACCTCTCCTGAACAATTTTGTATGAAAAATATTTTTTCAAGAATGATGTATAGAGAGGAAAAATTCATGAGGAGGAAAAATACGGAGAGAGCTGATGATTGAGGATTGAGGAGACGAGTGAAGAGCACGGCGTGGGTATTGAAGATAGGTGGGGGGTGCTCGACCAAATGTCATTCGAAACGTCATGAAGTTTGCAATCGATAATAGAATCTGCTCTGCTATCACAATCATAGTATGAAATTTATCGATAACGGTATAATAGTAGTCACATCATTAGTACTTTGACATGAAGAAATGCGCATACGACACAATATGGCGGTTTCAGCCACTCCGACACATATAGTGTTAAGAAAACTATGGCATCTCTATAGGTTTAGTTTCTCTAAGACTATACATGTAATATTTTTGATTACTGAGTACGAGTCAGGTTCCAACTCACGGCCAGTAACTACATAAGTTTAAAAATGGCGGCAAATAGCCCACATGTAAGTTCATTACAGTTTTTTAAATAGATTAAAATCTCAAAGGGGAAAAATATATATTAAAATAAGTAATAGATTATACAAATATAAGCGAAGTAAATAAATAATTTACTTAAATAGGTACTCTTTGTAACAAAAATTGCAATAGTTTTTTTTATACTTTTAAATACAATATAATAATACTAGTATTATGCACCAATACATATTTTTAAATATGTAGGTAGTTACTTTTAATTTATTTTTATTGGAATTTGTTAAAATGTTATTTTCTTGTTGTAAAACTAGGTAGGTATATGAGGCGATATAAATCTTTGTAAAGACAATTGAAAGTTGAAACATATGCTTCACAGCTTCAATATCGATAGTTATCGTAATTAATTATTATATGATAAACTTATTATTAAAATTATCAAAATTATCATTAGTATGAAAAGATAATAATAAACCGTGGCGGGAATTTTGACCTTTCGTAAGAGCCACGTGAAATTTGAAATGTGGCGAAAAATACTTTTTACTAGACTGGCGAACGTTGACTTGCCATATAAATGATTTATCACCATTTTATCACTTACCTCAGTAACATTAAATATTTTTCATACACATGTATCTATCAGGTATGAAAAATAGTTAACGTCCTATTCTCGGACCTACCGAATATATTATACATACGTTACCGGAAATCTGTTAAAACCAGGAATTGTATACTTGGAATTGTATAGAATTCCTGGCTTATTTAGGAAATACATATAATCTATATGAAATGAGAATTTTAACATAAACACGTTTCCATATACGTCGACCAGTATGCCGAGACTGCGGAGGTGAGACAGCTCTAAAATAGCGACTATTTCGGATCTTTGACGACCACCGGCTTAAAAACACTAGGGGTAGGACAAACAAGACTGCAACGGTGTCGGGGTTCGGGGGACTATTTCTACATAAGTCAATCCAATCCGATTTTGTTACTATAGGGAGCCTATACGAGACTATTTCAACCTCAGTTAGTCTAATTTACATCAAAAATCTATATTGACGTTCGATTGCCGTTTAGGAATAGTATACTTTATTTTATAGGTATAGGTACAATTGGTACAAATACAAACACGTTATAAATAATTCGGTTGTAGGGTAAATGATTTATTTGATTTCAATTTTTAAATCCTTTATCTTCTACGGTTAATTATTATAGATTCACTAAATGCCGAGTGTCTCAGTAGTTCTTCTTGGCACAAATGTTAGTTTCGAACGTGGTGTGATAGAGATGATTTAGCTATACAGATATTACTAGGTAATAATTATTTCCGAAATATTTAAAGCCGTGAAAAGGAGTTGTACTTAATTAATATTTAACTTTTTAAATTAGTGGCTGCAATGGTGGATAACTACATCGAGTTTAGAGGAATTGTGGAAAAATCAACCCTCGTATATAATATCGCAGACCGTGTATGTTCTTGCTGGTATCACAACATTATGCCATGGTTTGTATACATATTACATTAACGTGTTACAAAAAAGTATTATAATATAGATACTTTACTACTTTTATGGTTATATACCTCGTTTTCTTATCAAAGGTATGATTAGACAAAAGGATTACTATAGCCCTCATAAGAAAGCTCAGAGTCCCTCAGTGAACGCTCCGGTAAACTTAAGTGACTATAGAGTATGGGCATTATGTATTACCAACGAATATATAATATAGGTACTAAGTATTACTGTGGGTGGGGGGTGGGGCACATAGCTCTAGTAGAATAGGTAGATGGACTGTTTATGAAGAACTAGAGCCTAGACATCACAAGTTTGTCCAGGTTTGGCCGGTAAGATATCTAAAATATTTTTTCAGCATTCAGAAAGGGTGGTCGTTGGCCGTACTTCTGGCTGACAACAGTCCTGCACGGCCTGTACGCCGATAACTTCTGGCACTTTGTCTTGCCAGAATACGACAACTTCTGGCATTCGCAAACGCCCATCATCCTGCTCGGCGGTCGACTGCCTCTTCATATCATACTTCTATGTAAATTAATTTATTATTATCTATTCTTTATACCCAGAACTTAGCTCCAGAAATTGGATATTTTTCTAACACATTTTCTATTAATTTTCATTTTGCATTTAAGTATAAGTATATAACAAATTACATTACTCAAACATTTTCCGATTTTGGGAATCGAACCCACGATCTCTTCAATGGACGGGCAGATTTCGATGCGGTTTTTCATTTGAAAGCCAGTTTCCTTGCGGTGGTTCTTAGCTACGTTTGGTTATTATCGGTCCAGCAGTGCAAAAGTATCAACACTTACAAAATGGTGTAAGGCAATTTTGGCATAGGTACGATTCAGTATTCGATTGAGCGAGATTACACGCGGGACAGGTTATCGTTAATTGACAAGTCGAGGAGGATTCATTTTATTGCATGGAGCCAATGACGAAATATGCTACGCTAAGAGGACGAGAAAGATGTGACGTATGTTGAAGACAAAAATTTCTCAAATATGGCGTCGCGCGTCGTACATTTAGGTACCGCTGACAGCACATACCCTGTCAGTCGCATACATAAGCACCATTTTACAGTTTTGACTAATTAAAAATTCCGCTTCAGGGCGGAGTCTAAAAATGTGTGACGTCAGTAAGTGCTGATCCTTTTATATTTAATCATTGTAGATCGAGTGGATATTTCCCTTTACAGACCCAGCATTCCTATACCACGCCGCATACGCCGCAAGCAGATTGAACTTGCCCAAGTACGCCGAGCCGTTTGCCGTGGGCCTGCTCACCGTGCTGATCGACATCCCGTACGACATCGTCGCCGTCAAGTTCGTGCACTGGACATGGCACGACACAGACCCCAACATCTACGACCGCCACTACTGGGTGCCGTGGAACTCCTACTACTTCCACGCGACCTTCGCCGCCAGCTTATACTTCTGCTTCACGACCTTTAGGAAGTGGTTGTCGCCTAAAACGCCTCAGTGGCAAGCCGCCTCGTAAGTAACCATACGCAGAATAAATTAAAAAAATCTAAATATCTTTATTTTTATTACATAGGCCTAACGTATATACAGTCTCAATGTGATAGTTGTGATGTGTGTTCCCTTGTAGGGTTCATACGCGCCCTGCACTGAGAAGAAGCTCAGTTCGAACTCAGGCGTTTTTTACGAACCTCGATAAGGGTGGACTGTACGAGTATCTAATGAAATCAAATTTGTCAAATTTAGTAAACGTTTGGAGGGTAAAAACTAAAGGTTGTCACCCAAAGCATTATTTCAAGAAAAAATTTAGGTCTATATCTGGACTTTCAACTCTTTCTGTACCGACTTAGATAGTATTTTTGTAAACAGCAAACAAGCTCTAGACAATTACCATAATTAGATACAATTTACATCAAAAGTTCTGTATCAAACAGCGTTTTACATGCGTTAAAATATAATATTCAACGATAGTAATAAGGAATCGTATCTTGCGTACATTTTGATGTGCAGGCAGGCACTGGCGCGTATTAAAAAACATCTAAACTGAAATAAATTAACAAACGTAGTAATTTGTATAGCGTTATTTTAAAATATCCGGTAGTTTTTTCTTGTTTTTTTCTTGGGCGCTTCTAAATTAACTTCCTAACCGTGCTAACTCAACCCAACTAGGTAAGTATAGTAGTTGAGATTCTGGACCTCCAAAAGAATTCAAAATGGAGTTTCCAAGGCTTTGTGTTGTGTTTGTTTCATGTGTCAAAGAAAATATACGATTGGACAGAGTGTAAGCGATTAATTAATGTTTGTTTGCAGGATGGGTGTAGAGTGGAAGGCTTTAATCGGCGCAACACTATTGGGCATGCCGGGCGGAATCCTGCTCTTCATTCCTCTCTATCATCCCCTGCACGACAACCTCAAAATTCATTCCGAAGTCACTTTTTTCTTATTGTTTGCTGTTTTTGCTGTATTCGTCATCTACGGACTTCTCAGTAAACGGGAAAATTGCAAAGAACAGTAAGTCGTAACACAGTAATGTTTCATGCAAAGTCAAAATATCTTTATTTCACATAGGCCTAACTTACAGGCTCTTGGTAAAACGTCAATATGATATTTGTCGCATAAGTACCTATATTATGTATGGTGGTAACTACAACTACAAGTCGATTTAAAGCTAAGTTAACGAGGGTTCGAATGCGCCCTGCACTGAAAAGATGTTTTGTTCATACCTATTACATTTTACAAAGCCCCCTAAGGACTGAATGGCTGTGGTATAGAAATAGAACAAAATTAAAAAAAAAGGATGTGAACTAGGTATACCTGTTTTGGCGCTATCTGATCATGTAACTGATGAATCATGCGTCCAAATAACATTCACATTTAGATTTTTGTTCCATTTCTATACCATACGTAGGTATAGCTGATAGCATCGCTCTACTTCTTATCAAAATTACAATGTTGCTTTGTCTTTACTTAATTTGTCAAAACTTTACGTCGGGCGATGTACTTAGCTGTCCTGTTATGCCAAGCATTTTAACTTATTGAATAAGTGCTCCAGAATAGTTACGAGTGTAATTATTGTGGTATTGAATCATGTGTGTTTATTTGTATAGGTGTAGGTATGTTTAAGTTACCTATGGTTGACCTTATCAAAAATATGATTTTTTAACGAAAAATTGTAGGTACGTAGATACTCGTACATATAGAACTGAAACACTTGCACAAATAGTGAAATACTAAGTATGTAATTCGATTGATTTAAGTAAATGTGTATCTATGTATTTTTGCTTGCAGACTCACTACCATCGACTACGTACTGATCCTCCAGTTGGCAGTTCACTACATCACGTATTGGGTATTTGTGGTGTTCTTCGACCCAGCTAAGGAGGTGTCAGTGGGTCTGCATGAGCCCGTCGGCCCGTGCAACGAAATGGCCTCGCTTACGACGCCGTTTGGACAGGTGGGTTACTTTCTCCAAATACTATAGTTGTGTTATTTTGTCGCTGCAGAGTCTGTAGTAAATCATAATCGGACTAGGGATGTGCGGTAGTATCGCGCGCGCAAGGCCGTTATCGATAACTGTTGAAAATTTGCAGAATTGCTTAAACATGAAGACTTGAGAAAACCACATTAATGCGAAGATATCATTCATGTGGATGGTGATGACGATTATGATGAGTCAGTATTCGTTTTATATTATATATAATACGTATATATATATACATATATTTTGTTTATATATTTAATATGCTATGTTGTAATTTTATTGGTAATTAATCTAAAAAAAAGTGTTTTTATTTCTATCACTCATTTAAAAAAATATAAAAGATACAAAAAAAAACAAATATCGATATCAATCATCGACTGCACTAATTCACATAAGCCGTGCCATAGGAAACAATAGACCGAGATTTACGACCGACTCTGCAGCGATATAACACAACTATACTTAGACACGAATTGTTTAATACCGTCGCGTCGTCAGGTGCAATATCTCGCTGCCCGCAGCACAGTAAAACGTGACCACAGCGCCACCTGCCGAGCAAAAGTACCGAATAACCGAACATACACAGCAAATTTCATAACAATCGGTTGAGCCATTTCGGAGGAGTTTAGAACAAAAATTTAACAAAAAAACAAGATACCTACCGGTACCATACAACCGATATTTTGAATGCTGTAGGGTAGATGCTACATTTTTAACGTATAAAAATTACAGACGCTGTCAAAGAGGAAATATTTCTGTGCCAATGATTACGACGAGGGCTATTTTGACTTCCACTGCGTTGGCGGCACCAAGCCACAGCACGGAGCCACGTGGTACACCATCTGCGGGACACCATTCCAGTGAGTTTTCTGACCTTCATCTGAAAGTTAAAATAACTTCTGCGGACGGCTCTACTCAAAAACTATGATAGAGTTCTCGCGACGAGACGCGCAGACGCGGCACATGTACACCCTGGACAGGGCGGACGGCGCAAAAAATGTTGCCAGTTTATCGGTGCCAAAAATGCTTGTTTTGCCACCAACAGTTAGGCCATGCTGTAGGGCGCCTTCAAATTAGCCGCAAAGTAAAGCGCGGCAGACGCGCTTCTCTCACTAGGTTTGAGAATCGTAATGTTGTACATAGTTTCACGATGGACGAAAAAACACTGCTCGATTAGTACAAAAAAATACATGCGCGCAGCACTAGTCAATCGATGAACTGACGCGCGGCGGCGGCGCGTTGTTTATTTACATAGATTTATAAAGTAGCGCGGCTGCAGCGCTGCTAATTTGAAGGTGCCCGTAGTTTGCTCAGTAGCCACCTATATAATTTTAATAGTTTACTGTTTGTTTGTAAGAAAAAGGTTTACGTAAATCGTTCGGATGTCCATATCCTGGACTCATTATTGAATGACTTTTTTCTTTACTGGCGACTGGCGAGGAATTTTTTTATACACTACAAGTTAGTTCTCTTCTATCTCTTACCTGATGGTAAGTCAGTGACGACGCATTTAACTACCTACCTACCCACCATATGATTATGAAATATACTTATTTAAATGAAATGTAGTCACTTTTTTTACAGAAACCGTACGGAGTACATCGCTATTATATCAGGCATAGTATTCCTTGCAACTGGCATCTTTGGTGGTATTTATTTCAAGAACAACCAACCAGCCAAATCTGTGCCTGGAAAACTTAAGTCAAAATAATTTTCTCCCAATCGGAAATCTCATAACGCCTGTGAGGAATAATATTTTAAGCTCAGAGTCAAGAAGTCAAAATTAAATAAAAATTACAAAAAATGGTTGAGATCTTTATTTCTTTACTTAGGAATATAGTATTTAGGAGTAAACTGAATAAAGTTTATGTTAACAAAACTTTGTCAAATCGCAGTTAAATCCATTACTACAATCCCTTGATATATAAAAACAATGTTGTTTTAGCTTAACTAACAATTAATAAATTTAGTTTTTCAATAGTAACTGTACATAATTTGCACAAAACATATATTTCAACAACGACATTAAAGTTGTTGTTGTTGCACTCTAGATAACAGTAGTATCAATAATTTGACACTGTTATAGTAGTTTCCGTTTCTAGTGCGTCTATTTAATTAGTGGGTAAGTGAAAGAAAACCAATAGCATGGTGGGCCTGTAGAACTGCATTTTTAATTGTGTGCAAATAAAAACGATAAGGTTCACAGCATTTTTCAACCATAAAAACCATGTTTTGGGAGAAATCACTGCACACTAGATATGAAAACTAATATAATTAGGACTTACAAGAATTACTTAAAAATAAAAATACACACTTATTTATTACATGCGTGTTACGTCCTTATAGCGTACTTATGAAATAGGGTGAAACTAGACCAAACAAAAACTATAAAAACAAAGGCTCATTGAACAATTTTTTTTTTTCGATAAAATTAGGTCTAGAGTCATCCATTATTTTATCAAAACAAATAAAAAGGTTCCCTTAATCGACTTAATAAACTTATCGCTAAATAATAGTAAAACAACTTAATGATATAATTAATTTGTACCAATTCTAATGTGCAAAATCTCTAAACTAATTTGACGCGTCTTAAAATAGTTTTTGCGTCGTGAAAACCTTTTCAAAATGTTTAATTTTGCACAACAGAATAAGCACTACTTATCTTACCAAATTCTGGTACCGGCTGATTCTTTTCAAACGTATTAGATGTTAGATTAGGTAGGCTAAGTTCAAAGGTCTTAAGTGGCGGTAACTCTAAAATTACCGCCACTACCGCTGTGTTGGCCACAGTCAATAGCCGACACATGTCAAGATCGAGCTATTGGCAGTGTTTTCTCAAGCAACAGCTTATAGGGGAGCCCACGATTCTAAATCGGTAGTAACTCGAGCGTCTTGAGGACCTATTGCATTGTAAAGATTAGGTGCTAAAATGAAAAAAAGATTGTATGATATTTCCTATTTGAGAAGCTTGTACAAGTAAAAAAACTTGACCTTGACAATAATCTAGAGCGTCAGACTTTAATTTTCAAACCGGTAGATTAAGAACTTCTTCTCGACACAATGGGGTCTTACACTACTTTTGAATTTGATAAAAAATATTACTTTATTATAAACTAGGATAAAAATAATAACGTGCAGTGAAAGAAATATTAAAATCCAACGAAGATTTACAAAGTTACAGGCGTTTAAACTTTGGAGTGGGGGGATCTTCTATCCCTTTCTCGCAAAACGAAAATTTGTATGAAGCCGCACGAAGCTACTATGGCATTGGTACGGTGTGACGTCACAATTTCATGTTGCTATCTCTGTCTAATCACAAATCTTTAAATGCTTATAACTTTTTTGTTATTTGATCGATTTAATTAGTTCTTTCAGTGCACGTCATTATTTTAATTCTACTTTATAATAAAGTAATAAAAAAATTGGAGTCAAATACCCTATTGTCAGATTATGGGGGACAAGAAGCATCAGTATAAAAATTTATTACGCGATCGAGAACAAATTTCAAGGTCTCGATTTTTTTTCCTCCACCACTGAAATGGCCATCTTTTAACCTTAGTTTTTAGCACCTAATATTTACAATCTTATAGGTCCCCACGACGCTCGAGTAACTACCAAAATCCCCCACTTGGGCTCCTTAACTATTATGTTTGACGTGATCCTGACTTTGATCTTGAAGCGATTCTTCTATTGACGCGGTTATGTCTGACCCATTTGCACAAAGCCTCGTTACAGAAATTTCTAAACGTCCTGATATCGCTTCCGATAGAGCTAAAACATGCGCACTGAACCCTATCCACCTAATTCAAATTTCATTTGGTTTTCAGCAATTCGAACGCTGATAAGACATTGGGAGCGTTTCAATTTTAGTCTCTAAATGTAGCGTCTAAAAATAGTACTATTCCTTTCACAACAGTACGGTTGGATAGGGATAGCATTAATTGCTATAGTGCTATCCCTTTCACATTTACCGTTGAGAAAGAGATGGTAGACTTTTGAACGCCATTATTTTACATACTAACAACAGATCTGATGTGAGTTCCAAAAACCAAATTAAATTAGTTCGGTGGGCAAGACGCGTCTTTCAAACTTATATAAATTAAAATTCATGTTATTAATTCATTTGCGATCTGTACAAATAAAATTGGGAGTTAAAAAATTAAAACCAAAAATTCATTAGTATTAAAATGTTTTTGTACACGAGTAAAATTTTGTTATCACTGATCAGATAGTGGCATAAATAAAACTTATCGTTAATTGGATAGTGGAATAAATAAAATTCGTTGATCTTCAATAAATGCATTAATATCAGATAGTGGAATAAAATATAAAAGTATTGTAGATTAAATTTAGGAGCAAATAAATTTTGCTATCATTGATCAGATAACGGGATAATTAAATTTTGATAATATTTACAGAATATAGTTGATGAAATAAATTTTGCTATTATTGATCAGATAGTGGTATAAATAAAATCTATTGTTGATCAGATCGTAGAATAAATAAAACCTTCAGATAATCAATAAATTATTAATACATTTTGCTATCATTGATCAGATAGTGGGATAAAACCTATTGTTGATCAGATAGTGGAATAAATAAATTATTTTGATATTATTTACAGAATATAGTTGATTAAATACATTTTGCTATTATTGTACAGATAGTGGGATAAATAAATTTGCTATCGGATTTGTAAGCAGAATATCTGAACTTGCTCTAATAAAATTAACCCTTTAGAGTCCTTCGTAAGCTTAGTTTCCATATAGACGTTAGTTTTGCTTGTTGCCTCATTACTTGTAGATATTAATTTATAAAACCTAACTTTACTAAATATAATTCGATTTCTCTCAAGTTATTGTAAACTTCGATATTTCGCACTACAGCACAAAAAGTGGAAGTTTAGTACATAAACTGGACACGTAGTATGTTAATTAATACAAAACTAGGTAAATAGAATGGAAAATAGAGCTTATATCGTGGGACTTATTATGGGCAAAGTGTGACCATTTAAAGGTCTTAAAAGTGTAGAGTCAGCAGGGATCAGTCCGGCGCAGGACACAAATGTTTCAGGGAAAGTATCGACGACAGTCAAATAATTAATTTCGAAATGCTATAATCCAATTTCGTGGCTCCGCTTGAGTCGTATTACCAATCGATGTTACATAAAAGTGTTTAGATCATGAGAAACGACAAACTTATAGGTTAAATCTGGTTGCGCGTCGCAGCACTCTTCCAAGTGACAAGTAGTGAAAATGCGTTTGTCAGGGACTTGAATTGACTAGCTCGCACATAGCCGTCTAGTCAGAGGGTCAAGTTTCTCTATTTCTACGGTCGTAAAGTTATGCTAGCGAATGACATCGGTAAGATAATGTTGATAAGGCGAGTTATCGATAATAATGGTCGTCAAAGATTTGCCACATTCTCACAGTGTTCTCAAGCGTCAGCGATCGTAGAAGGAGAAATAGATTGTCACCACGGATATTGTAGCAGCACTGCGTAGCTCGGAGAGTGCTGCACCGCGCGACGAGCTAACGCCGCCGGCGCGCCGCCGGCGCATTGCCGGCCTTACATGAACACAGGCAATATGAACTCAAAATTCAAGCGGGCAAGTCAAAATTCGCCACGTGTATTTGCGGCACGTGCGATGTGTCGATCTTGGGCGAAAACTTGTAGTCGCAGAGCCCCAGCTCCTTGAGCTTCCACTCCCAGCCCATCAGCTGCACGGCGTGCAGCGTCTCCGCTTCCGTGTGCTGTCGTCGCAGCATACCTTCCTGTAATCAACGCACGAGAGCTACCCTCAAATATCATGTTATCAGTTGGCGCCACTGGCACGGGAGAAATTTATAATTACAGTGCGACAAGGCTATTTTGGCGCGTGGCCAAAGTCTGAACTAACGCCGCTATCTTGTGCTACTGTTTGATAGTTCGCTCTGTCAGTATATCACTATTGTGTGTTATGTTGTTTTTGCTTACTATTAAATATTTTAAACTAAAATTGATGAGATTTTGTTTTATGGCTGCCTTTGTTTTGCAACAGCGCCCTCCTTCAAGTGTCAAGAGAGCCTTGTCGGATTGTAATGTCGAAATAAATATCACTACAGATTATTTATTTATTATTATTATAACATAAACATTTAAATTGTCATCCAAGCTAAATCTCTGCATCAAAACCCACCGTCGGTTTTTTTGTGCACTGCCGTACACTCATACTAGACGCGCGACAACGCTGCCAGCGAAACCAGAAACCGATATGAATGCCTAAGATACAGGTAGACCCAGAAAGTAATTTTTACGCTTTGAGTTTAAGAATAAAAAACGGTCATGCATTTTCCAGCTGTCAGTGTCCTTATATAATTATGTAATAAAGTATTTACTCTATCAAGGATGAATAACTAGAACACTATACCACTGTGTACACTAAATAACTCTATAGTCTATGCACCATATGGTCAAACTAGAATCTGCCATCTGTACTTTTATGGTCATGATTTTGATTATATGTGATTTGTATGTACTTTTGGTAATAAAATTACAAGATAAATATTCAATGGATATCTGGAGGGCTCTTTACTTTTCTTTCTTTTTATCTTTGAGGGAATATCTTGAGGGATTTTTACTTAACCTTTTCACACACAGTGATGTGAATCAAGATAAAAATTAAATAATTTACCTTACGTCTATTGGTTTTGAGTGTAAAAATGAATGTACTTGAAATACAATGCTCGATGTTATCGTTATCGAGCTAAACCTAAATCTAATTTCACAATACTCGACCATGTTGCGGTGTACTACATTCAATTTTACGCTCTATGTCAATAGTCGTGAAATTAATTTTTTACAAAAACCGTTTTGATTTCAATATCGTCTGCTTAAGTAATAAATGCTATGACCTTTTTAAACATTTCACTTCACGAAATGTTACATTTTTACAACGCGTTACGTGAATAGCCCTCCCCTTGTTTTTTAATGATTTACATACATAGGCTTTTAAATTTATGGAAGACGGGTGTAATACAAAATTCACAAAAAAAAAGTTTCCCGAGAAAACCTATAAAAACGAGTACATATTACATGAGTATTTTTATAAAAAAAAACTAAAACATTGTAATTTATGTCTTAAATCATTACTATACAGCCTAATTTTCAAACACGAGACTGAAGTGCGATTGTATGTCTGATTGTAATTGTCTAATGTCATTTGATTTGGACACTTTTTAGCGCTGACCCCAAATCCTTAGTTTATAAATCAATGTTTACATACCTTGATTTTTTCCCATTTGTCATCTACTTCCTGCAGCCAAGAATTAATCTGACGTCCGTTGCAGCGGGAGCGCTGCGCGTTGCGTTTCTCCTCCTGATCCGGCGCCAGCACGTTGTATACCTCCTTGTCGCGGAGAATTGTGCATACCGAAAAAGGAAGAGCCTGCACCGAAACATTATTACGATATGAACAACTATGTAGTGTCCCCTGGCCAAGGGCTAGGATGCGCGCGTAGAGATACGTCTCTCTGTTTTTGTCGAGCGACATAAACAGAGAGACTCTATCTGATCAGATCGATAGACAGAGAAAAGAGAGCGACAAAAGTAGAGAGACATATCTCTACGTGCACATGCTGCATAGACTGGCCTTTACTTAGAATTTTAAGTAAAAAGATACATCAGTTTATGATGGCACAGGAGTTAGACCATCAGACACTAGAGACAGGGTAATTCAACTATATTTTAACTACTTTCCCATGCCAGGGCAAACGTGACTACTGAAACTACTACTACACTACAATGAATGACTATTATTACTTACTTACATTGTTTTAGGCAATTTAAATAATGATAAAATGAAGCACCTTTAAATAATGAGAATAAAATGAAACTGTGTTTGTGTGATGGCGGATGAATGAAATTCTACGAAAAACGAAACTTTATAATGTTTTTTAAAACACACCACAGCATCTTGCCGCAGTCTACGCTTCTAGCCCACGGCTATTCTGTAGCAAAATAATAATAATAATGTTAGCTTTGATAAACAAAATAATATGTAGTGAAAAATAATTTTAAAACTTCGCTTGGCAAGAGGCGGTGCAAGTTAGGGGTGAATGAAGGGGGGGTGGCCTTGCGTTGCAGATAGAGTGCTCTAGTGCTCTATGATATCGATAGTGCATTTGTTGACAGATTGCCCAATATTTTGCAGACAAAGCATCATCCAATAATGAGAGCTCACAAAAAGTTTTCTTACAAAATATGAATGCAATAATATATGAAATCTATGATTCACACATTACTATGAATTTGAATATGGCTGCAAAATATGCATCTGGATATAACACTACAAATGAATTTGAACAAAATTATAACTTCGTTATAAACCAGGATAAAAAATTACTTACACTGAAAAAAATATTGAAATCAGACATAGATTTACAAAGTTAAAGGCATTTAAATTTTGGAGTGGGAGAGTCTTCTATCCCTTTCTCACAAAACGAAACTGTATGAAGCCCGACAAAGCTACAATGGCGATATGCGCTCGTGATGTCACAATTCAATAAAGCTATCTTTGTCTAATCAGTTATTTAAATGCTTATAACTTTTTTGTTATTTGACCGATTAAAGGCCGATTTTTCAATCGTCAAATAACGTTAACTAAGGAATAAATATGACGTTTTTTATATTTTGTATGGCATAATATGTTTCAAATATATTCCTCAGATAGTTTATCTGGCGGTTGAAAAATCAGCCCTTAATTAGTTTGTCATAATTTCATTTGAAAGTTAGTCTATATAATTTAGGGCCGATTTTTCAATCGCCAGATAATCGTTAAGTATCGAATAAATATGACGTTTTGACAGATTTTGTATGGAATATGTTTCAAATATATTCCTCCGATAGTTTATCTGACGATTGAAAAATCAAACCGTAATAAATTAATATTCTAATTGGTCTGTTAATTAAAAGAAATAAGTCTCGTTAGATATTGCGCTTATATAACAACTAGCGGACGCCCGCGGCTTCGCTCACGTTGAACCTCTGCTTTACAACCTCAGGCGTTTAATTTCCAAAATTCCTATGGTAACTGCTATTTATTTTAATTTTTACGACAAGTTCTTTCTTTGTTCTTGCTGCTATAGTCACTTATCGATTTTGAAAATATGAGGTCGTACAAAAAGTTTAATATACGAGTACACTGGCCTGCAAAAGAAAGTATCACACTTTGTATCAATTTGAAAAGTGTGATACTTACTTTTGCAGGCCAGTTTAGTTCAATTAGGGTTCCGTACCTAAAGGGTAAAACACAGGAACCCTATTACTAAGACTACGCTATCTGCCCGTACGTCCGTCCGTCCGTGCTTGCTTGCTACTATGGTCCGATATCGGTTTTGAAAGCATTCGGCCCATTAACAAAAAAGTAAAAAATGGCAACCACTTTTTTTTTCCTTTCTTTCAATTCTTTCTCTATGGTTGCTGTCATAGTAAGATATCGATTTTCAAAGCAATCGGCCCAGTAGCAAAAAAGTTCAAAATGGCGGCCACTTTTTTAAATTTTGACCACAAATTCCTCCTCCATGCTTGTTGCGATACTCAAAGATCGATTTTCAGAGCAATCGGCCCAGTAATAAAAAAATTCGAAATGGCGGCCGCTTTTTTTAAATTTTGACCACAAATTCCTTCTCCAAGCTTGTTGCGATACTCAAATATCGATTTTCAGAGCAATCGGCCCAGTAACAAATAAGTTCAAAATGGCGGCCACTTTTTTAAATTTTGACCACAAATTCCTTCTCCATGCTCGTTGCGATACTCAAATATCGATTTTCATAGCAATCGGCCCAGTAACAAAAAAGTTCAAAATGGCGGACACATTTTAAAATTTTGACCACAAATTCCTTCGCCATGCTCGTTGCGATACTCAAATATCGATTTTCATAGCAATCGGCCCAGTCAAAAAAAAGTTCAAAATGGCGGCCACTTTTTTAAAATTTTGACCACAAATTCCTTCTCCATGCTTGTTGCGATACTCAAATATCGATTTTCAGAGCAATCGGCCCAGTAACAAAAAAGTTCAAAATGGCGGCCACTTTTTTTAAATTATGACCACAAATTCCTACTCCATGCTTGTTTCGATACTCAAATATCGATTTTCAGAGCAATCGGCCCAGTAACAAAAAAGTTCGTAATTTGTATGGGAAAATCCCTTAAATGTTTTACCCCTCAAAATTAGAATTTCTGAAATCCCCGTCTTAGTACAAATTTATGACCTCATATCAACCTAGGTACCGAATTTCAAATCTCTACGACTTTTAGTTTTTCGGGAATTCCTGGAACAACGAAAAAAAATCACTTTTGTATGGGAAAATCCCTTAAATGCACGATTTTTACCCCTTAAAATTTGAATTTCTGGAATCCCCGTCTTAGTACGAATTCATGACCTAATATCAACCTAGGTACCAAATTTCAGATCTTTACGACTTTTAGTTCTTCGGGAATTCCTGGAACAACGAAAAAAAAATTACTTTTGTATGGGAAAATCCCTTAAATATACGATTTTTACCCCTTAAAATTTGAATTTCTGGAATCCCCGTCTTAGTACGAATTCATGACCTAATATCTACCTAGGCACCAAATTTCAGATCTCTACGACTTATAGTTTAGGCGGAATCCGTGGAACAACCAAAATGCCTCATTCTTTTATATATATAGAAGATGATCCACTGTGTGTGTAATTTATTATTAAGGATATATATTTTTACGTTAAAATTATAGTTTATAATATCATAACAATATGAAATATTGAGAATGAAAATAAAATTATGTGTGTCAAGGGGGACTATCGGTGCGGTCAACTACCAACAAAATACTTTACATTGTGGCTTCAGTTAGACATGCATTTATTTATATTTAAAACTAGCGGACCCGACAGACTTCGTCCTATCAAAACTATTTTTATTGTGGCAGTTTTTTGCTCCTACCCAATGATATATAAAATATAAAAAGGAGCAGATATGTGACAAGCGCGTGCGTTGTGAAGACTCAAAAATCCTACAATTGTAAGTTTCGTAGTTAGTCTGCGTCGAGCGCAAGCATTATTGTTGTCTCTTTCGTTTGCGTGCTGTTTCGTATCTTTTGTTCTATTTACCAGTGAGTGGCAGTTCGGCACAGATTTAAAACGCAATTTACTATGAACGTAACGTATCTTGGTTATCTATGCTCCTACCTGTTTTATAGTCGAGGCAAAAAATCTTAGGATACATTCGCTTACACAAGAGAGAGTGCTTGTAATTTAATATGAACTTTATGCCATAGCAATAAAACTCACACTGACTACGTTTTAGTTAGAAAACGTTTGTATGGGAAAAAGAAAAGGGCTGTTTTTTGGGTTTTCCGGCAATAATTCTAGCTTATATTTCTCGCCGTAAAAACCGTCCTTGAACTTCAACGAACATTTAAAAAAATAGCCAAATTGGTCCAGGCGTTGTTGAGTTATGCGCTTTACTAACACATTTTGCGATTCATTTTTATAAACGAGTATATAGATAGAGATATGTCCGCTTAGCATGGGGTGGTACAACACAGTTATTAAACCGCTATAAACTTGGCCCTCCCATGGTCTGCGGGATAATTTTAATGAAACTTGGCATTATTTCACTTCATTTTCCGAGGTAGGTATTTTTTATTCCGAAATTCTGCTTGGTTTCTCTGGAAGACTGCATTAAAGTCAAAATGGGAGAAGACTCTATTACTGGACCGGAACGATCGAACAGTCGAACCCGTAAAATTTCACTCATTTATCCCGGGAAAATCAAGGAATTCCACGAGATTTGTAAAAAAAACAAGCTTCACGCAAGCCGGACCGCTGGCAAGAGCTAGTAGTTAAGTACTCACCTGATTAGCCACAGCGCGTTCGGCGCGCCCGTGCACCCTTAATATTTCTTGTTCGACAGCTAAAACCAGCTTCTCTTTTTCAACCAAATGTTGAATGCGCAATCTCATCCTGCAATTCAAAATAAAATTTGGTTAAAGCCCTTAAGATTTTTCTAATTTTAAGTTGCAATGTGATTTTTTGTCAAATAAATTTCAATAATGTCATTTACTATTTCATCAATTTAGTTTCCTAATACCGCGGAATACATAATAGTACCTAACGGTACAGAAGGTTCACTCCGCAAGATGATTTAAAGAAATTGCGACCCTAGGACTGATCCAAAAAAGTGCAATTCAGTTCGCAATAGCGCCTGGCCCGCCTCCACACCTACAGCGATAGACAGAGAGAAGTCTCGTAACTTTATCTCTTTCGACGTACTAGTGTTGCCTAGTAATCTCGGAAGCACGCAGCGCGTGAAGTAGATCGTACAAAACCTAACGCGTGCAACCTAGCCAACGCGCGGCGGCCGTCTGAAATCAGAATATGGCCTGCTATAGCCTGGTTTTCATTGGTCCAGTATTTGAATCCAGGCCAGCAATTCAGTGGACTGGATCGATACACTTAAAATAATGACTAAAAAGTCGCAAAGCGAGACCTCCAAATACAGGTTTTTGGCACCTAAATGGAGGTCTATGCATTGCGTTATTTAATTGTAACCCAGTTAATAATAAATAAATTTTCATTTTTCATTTACATTTTTCAAAGTGGTCTGCTGTCGAAAATTTAAAGTTCATTCAGTTGTATAGCCACGAAGAACCTGACCTTAGTTGGTTCATGAGTAAAGCAGATTTTCCAGACAAATCTCTGTCATCTATTGATTTTCTAATCCATGACGCTTTTTCTAATAATCATAACGAGTAGTCACCCCAAGAATATGAAAATAACTTCTGGACTAATCTAAAGGCGCGGACCCAGTACCTTGGCTGAATAACTAGGCTGTATTCAAAATACTAGACCAATGAAAACCAGCCTTAATACTCAAACATATCACTCACCTCTCCTTTTCGTGAGCTAGAAATTCGTTGACCATTTGCGGGGGTATGTTGTGTGGAACGTTCACCTGCGGGTCCGGGTTGACGGTGTTCTGCAGGGTGTACGTGCATCTGTTCATTAAATACTTGTTGAAGTCCTTCGGCGGTTTCGGCTTTACGGGAAACAAGCTCTTCTGTCGCCGCTCAATCTGTGTCAATCAAACATGGAAATTACATCACATCACTGTAAAGGCAAAAATGAAATGATGGAAAAGTGTCTCGTAGAGTGTACTCAATGTCTTGTGGTTATACAATAGACATATAAACAATACCCGGCGGCTCGCGCGACGAAATGACGCCAGTTTAATGGTGTCAAAAAGGTTTGTTTGACCAACGGCGTCAGTAGTAAGCCGACCGCAATGTTGTTTATGGACCGCCGTCCACGCCACCGATCATTATAGTTATGTTACTCGTACAAGTCCGTGCACACGTTTCCACAGGAAAGTATTCACCATATTGTAGTGTATCAGCGGGAATTTTGACAAATAACGCTACGTTTTGCATGTGAGAAGGTTTATGTTAAATGTTCAGATAGGCTCATCTCAATGTTCATTTCGATGGTTTATAAGTTATTTATCCATTGGTAACAATAATATATGTATTCAACAATGGGGATAAATTAATTCTACGTGTGACTTTAAACTGGGACTAACTTCTCCTTTCCCCCTATTATAGTATAACTGTTTGTGAAGATAATTGTGTCCCCCGTTAGAGGATATATGATTAGGAGGTTTTGTTAAGTTTCATCAATGTATGAGCCCTGGGCCAGGCCTATGTACGGTATACTTGGGTGTAGCCCAGATCACAAAAAACAGTTTTTATCTACGCTCATTGCTTAAAGTTCGAATTATGAAATCAAAATGTGTCACATATTGACATACTTTATTCACAGACTTCTATAATTATTAAAAAGTTATTCATTATAACATCGCTGTACTATGGAAATATCTCTAGATAGTTGAATAATTTCCATTACGATACGCGGCTCTGGGTTCCTGTATTTTTGTGTGTCGTCATCACATACCAGGGAATAACTTTCTTTTCTCTGTGGTCGTCATAGCCAAAAGAGAGTGTAGAGCTAATCCTTAATTTTGTTTTTTTTTTTTATATAAGGAGTCCACAGACAACATTTAGTTGGTAGTCATGATCGACCATAGACAACAATTAATTCACGGAAACAATAATTTTTCCCTGCCTTATATGACTGATTAAAAAGTGTGTTCATACAGAATATTGAAAAGAATTAATTATAATTTTTGATTATTTAATTATCCACTAAAAATATAGTTTATCTGACTTGTATAAATATTTTTCTACTCTTTTTTGTTTCATGACTTTTTTAACAGACTATACGCAGTTTGCAACTGAATTTTGGCGCCATACCTAACTTTTAACATTTCAATGTGTTATCTTTGTTACTTAGTCAAAACTTAGCGCGGAAAAATGTCTAGCAGTGAAACGTACTAAAGAAAATTTAACTCCACCTGACATTTTAGTAACTGCAATAAAAATGACCCACAATCTTTTACCAACAAAGTGAAGGATTTACGACAAACGTTAGCAAGATTTTATGGTTTGGATTTATGATAATTTGAGCGTAGATAAAGTAGTGTATGAAACTCTACATAATTAGGTATTAAAACACTCGTGTGATACTATTAAAAAACTCGCCTGCGGCTCGTTTTTTAAACTCACACTCATGTTTTAATACCCCCCATTATGCATCCGTTTCATAAACTACTATTACCTACCTATTTTCATTAAAAATGGCTTTTTCGGTTGTACATAACAAGTGTTTCTGCATATAATTGCAACACTTAACAAAGATTCAACATGGCGGTAATATGTATTTCATTGTGAATTGACATTTGACTCTGACAGAAATGTCAACTATTGACAGATTGAGTCGTGTTTAACGTCAAATCGTACGACGCCAACGACGCCATATTGATTAGATCATATAAATAATGAAAAAAAGATATTTTTGTACACCGAAAGTATTCGTTTTAACAAAATAATTTTATTTTTCCCGTGAATAAAAGATTTTTCTACATATATTAAGATACCATACAAGACCTAGCCCAATTTGAAATATCTCCTTTTCCGATATTTTATTTTTCCCGAACGCCCGACCGACGACACGGGCGTTACATATATCTTTTCACAGTGTATCTTTTACTAGGATTGCGTTAGACCACGCCTTCGTTGAACTTGGATCGTCGGGGAAGGGGCCACCTAAAGGGTAGTCACCTGTTTCCGTATGTGGATGTACATCTGGTAGGGGTTGGAGTGCGTGATGTTGTGCGCGGTCGTGGTGCTGTCCGCCTCGTTCTTCTGGTCGCGCGAGTGACTCTCCTTGGACGCCTTGATCTTACGCTTCCGCGGGTGCAACTCTACTGAGTGACCTGTATTACAAGAGTGTGTGAGTACTTATCTTCGTTCTTTTAGGGCTGATTTTTCAATCGCCAGATAAACAATCTGAGGAATAAATTTGAAACATATTCCATCCAAAATCCGTTAACAATTACCTGCCGACTGCAAAATCAGCCCTTAATATAAAATTCTCGTGCCAATTTTTGTTACCAAACTCGGAAACCTCGGAAACGGCACGACCGACTGTTATGAAATTTTCTATGTAAGTCCGGTAGGTCTGAGAGTAGGTCGTCCGCTGTTTTTAACCGACTTCAAAAAAAGGAGGAGGTTCTCAATTCGTCGGAATCTTTTTATATATATATCTCCAATGACAAAACAATGGGTCAGCTAGTGTATTATTATATTAATTATTTATTAATACAAATAAAATTATTGTGTTGTCATACTCCTTAGACACGGCTCGACCGATTGTTTTGAAATTTTCTGTGTATGTTCGAGTAAGTCTAAGTAAGTTTTTAAGAGTAAGATCAATAATTTCTTTTAATCCCTAATGGTAAAACAACGTTTGCCAGATCAGATAGTAATATATAAAGAACAAGTTATCTGGCTGTAAATTCGAAAATCACACGAACTAATACGGTTTCGATTAACTACCGAGCCTACATTTTGAGTTCATACTCAAAATGTAGGTTAGGCCATCTTCCTGGCAAATTAGATTAAGACACCTATATGTTTATCCAATGTATATCCCTTATAGCACCTGTATATCCATCACTTATGGCGTTTTTTTCCGGAACAAGAATAAAATTTGAAATATTATGTACAAAATACAAAAACCGTTTATCTGTTGGAGGTAAAAAATCAAGCCTCCAAGTTAAGCCAATAAAAGTTACAACTGTATAAGTCCTCGTTTGACACTTTTAAACGAATAATCTGCTTTTGGTTGTTGTATAATCATGAAATTTGGCAAGAAGCAACTTTTTACAGCGTTATCCGAAAGTGATGAATAACAAGTTATGACACATTATAAAAAGTTTATGTTCTAAGGCCCTATTCATACGAGTAGAATAAGTAGTTGTAGCTATGACCATTATAAAACAAAGTAGCTGTTGTGCGCGGCTGCATGAATTTCGGGTTCTATATTACGTTACAGCGAGTCAACCTTAAAAGATAGACATGATTTTGTGTAACTTTAATCCTTTAAACAGCGCACGCAACAAAAGATCTACAAAGGGAACAATTTTCTTTTCCAACATTTTTCATTGTCCGCACATAGGTGCGGACCAATAGTGGTCAAAGTGTGATGGTATATACTAATAATCTTTATCGATAAATGGCAACACAAAAAGGATTTATCAATTCGGACTGTAGTTCCAGAGATTAGCGCGTTCAAACAAAAAAAAAACTCTTCAACTTTATAATATTATAATTATACAGATAAAAACTTTAATGCTATTCGTGGATACAGAACCCTCAATAAGCGATTCTAATCAAAGTTCGACTCGCACTTGACAGGATTATTTTATTATTTTTGTTTATAGATTAGTAAAAGGCTCGCGCTTGACGACAATCGTTGATGAAAAGTATATGGAGGAAGACAATAATGGAGTATGAGGCCTGGTTTACACCAAAGCAGGGCGGAGCGGAGCTGAGATTGAATAACCAATCAGATTTTGTCATTTCCACAGCTCCGCTCCGCTCAGCTTCGGTGGAAATGAATCGAGCGGAGCGAAGTGGAGATGACTCATTTTTGTATAGAATTTCATGCCGCGAGCGAGCTAGCGGCGCACGCAATGCGGAGAAGTCTAGAGTCGGGAGGTCGAGCGGCACCGCTGGCCCGCGCGCGGCTCGTTCCTCGCCATTTCCCCACCGCTCGCACACCCAAAACTTCATTAGATTGTCAGCTACGCACAGTTCACAGCTCCGCTACGCGCAGCTCCCAGCTCCGCATTGGTGGAATTAACGAGACTGCTTCGTAGCACATCTCGGCCTCGTTCCGCTCCGCCCCGCTTCGGTGGCAATCGGGCCTTAGTTGGAGCGCCCATACCTTAGCAGTACAAACGTCATGTTTAAGTAGTGTTTTGTATGAGATGTTGCATATTGATCCACATAAAGATGCCGCTGATTTTAACGTCTTAAGCTTCTATACAGCTCATAAATAGGAACGGCGTTTCCAATACGTATTCGGGAAGATTACTGCACCACATTGAGATGCATAACTAAGAGAATACAAAAGACAAGTCGGGTTTGCTAGAAGCCTCATTACAGGTATAAGTGATTTATTTGACACCAATGACCAATAGTCGTGTCATGCTTTAACATTCATGAGGATGTCACTTGTTGCACCTAAAATGTATATTCTTTAAGGCAGGTTACCATAACGCATGCGCGTTGTTGATGTAGATAGTTCACTTATTAAATCAAAATAAAATACCCATTACCAATGGCTCATAAAATTCAAAATTTTTATGTTTGTAGTCTAATTAGACATATTAATTATGCTTATGGCAGTAAAATTGCGGGACGGGCAGTATCAACTCTACATGTTTATATCAAAACCGTTCCTATAAAAATGTCCATTCTAAGAAATTAGTCCGAGTATCGAGTTTGAAGTGAGTAACTCGCAAATATCGGACTAATTTCTTTAACTGGACACTTTTAAGTGAAGATTTTTATATACACACGTGAAGATAATACTGGCATTTCCGCAATTTTACTGCCACCGCATATTATTAGAATTTCGCGGACACACCCATCGCATGACCCTTAACGTGAATTTGTTAGAAAGTATAGCTAAGCACAACTCCCATCAAAATATGCTTCGCTTTTCTTTTAATCTGATAAAAATGAGAATAAGGTTGTCGTCCACAGCACAAGATTCACTAAAATAAGCAAATCGTTTATACGGCTAAGTTTGTTTTCGGTTTCTTTTCAGGGCGCGCTTAGTTTTAACTAGTTAGATAGTTATCACCATTATAATATAACTATTTTACAATTTACTGACTCTACATAAGTGCCTGTTGAATGAGGCCTATGTGAAAAAAGTATTTGTCCTTGACTTTAGACTATATATTAAATGTTACATTAAGTTACCGTTGTTGTTGATCAAGTAATTTAGAAGAATGACATAAAAATCGATAAAAAATCAATGGCATCGTACAATTATTTATATTATAAATGTTACAACACAAACAACTGGCATGCGCTCATGCGGAAATATTAATAACTAAAATAAATACCAAATCACGACTACAGAACATAAATTAATATAGCTTTAACCAACTTCACAAAGTCTATAATTAAAACATTAGTTTCTCTTAAAACAGCTTGGATTGAACTAGAATGTGATTGATGATTTAAGCTTATGTTATTTTGGATGAGAACGAAAAAAATTACGACTCCGTGAAATAGGTAATAATATAATAGGCTATTTGCATAATGCAACATTTCATTAAGAATCACATTATTATATGATTCAGTCTGTGATCACTCCGCGTGAAGTGTTTCATTTGGAAAGAGCCTCACCTGAATCGTGTCTTCCACCGCCGGAGGACGTGGAGGGCGCGTGGTCGGCATCATGGCCCTGCAATAGAAAGCTACCGTTACGCAATGGTCGGCCACGCGAGCGGGAGACACCGAGACAAATATGAAACACCTAGGTCTCTACTGAGATTATGGCAATAGTACTTACTGAGGGCGGTTGGTTTTTGTAGGAATTCAAAGTCTGATTTGATCCCGAGCCCGAGCGAGCCTCCGACCCCGTTGGAGAGGTCCTCCCCTTATCTTTATCACCGTCATTTGTTCTGTGGGAGCGGAGTACTCTTTGTCCTGCCTATAAGACAAGTATTTAATATTTCTTTTGGACAACAGAGCTACGTTCGGGCGACCGTCTGGCGTAGTGGTCTTTGTGAGCGATCTGCGCCAATGAACGGTGATTCAGGCTCGAGTATCGTATGCACTTTTGCACTTATAGAATATCGGTTTCAGAACACTCGGGGATCTTAGTATCGTTGAAACTGGACTTAGGACTCACATTTTCAAGTAAATTTTAAATGAAAAAATTTTCAATTCAACAAAGATGAAATTTCGATATATTATAGTGTATTCAAATTAAATGGGATTATTATACTCTACTATTTAGGGCCTTATTAGAGCTTATTTATTTGAACTCTCAAGATATCTAATTCACTAATTTGAAGCCCCTACCGCCCAGGCTTATCCGGTAATGAGTAGGTACTTGGGATTCAATCAGAAAGTGAGTGCATTACGTGTTGTAAATGCCACGTCCAAGAAACTCTCAATTGCTATGAGATTGTGAAGAGCTTTTTAATGCACTTCGTAATATGGATAATGCGCATAGTGTTCTCCTAGAAGTTCTAACATAGCACGTTGTTGCTTGACTTATATTCACCTTATACTGAGGCTAAAAAACGCGCTAATAGGAATAGTAGGCGTTGCTCACCTTAGTTCCCTCATTCGTCCTCTTGTCATCGCAGTTGCCGTCAGAGCTGTCGGAGGTTTGGCCGGTGTCAGTGCTGGTACACGGTATCACGTAGGGCAAGGTCGAAGCGCTTCCGCGGCCCTTGCCGCTCCCTCTCTGTCCCGAACCACCTGTGTTATTGGTTCAATTGTATAATCTGTATCCTTGTATGATATACCACATAATAAAATTAAAATAGCTTGCAACAGTCCTGGGCTTACTCAAAACTTGTATTACGATGAAGGACGCAGTATATAATATTTTTCCTAGGATGTGCGCGTGAGATTTGTCTCTTTACTGTTGTCGTTCTCTTATCTTTCTAATCCATATTAGATAGAGAAAAGTGATCTCTCTCTCTACAACAAAAGAAGAGAGAAATATATCTCTACGTGCGCATGCTGTATAGGCTGAGAAGCACTGTGTCTGATGTGAGTAATAATTTATAAACACTTAACATCAAATTAAAGTCTTGTTCGTCCTTCATTCTTTGGTATAAAAAGTTAACGTCTCCAGTTCGAAAATGAATGCAAAATATGAAATCTACTATACCATCATTCTTTAGTTTATTTCAGGATTAAAATATTTTGTTTAGTCACGGGGACTCTTAGTAATATATGATGTACATTATTACTTAACAAATAAACGAACATAGACAGACCAGCCTGGGCATTTTAAGCTAAAAAATAATACACCGCAAAAGCTAATGGTTTTTCAACAGATGCAAAAAGAAAAAGATGATGGAAATAAACATAAAATTTTGTTGTACAAGTAATACAACAATATATGGTTGGTATATAACATAGATTAAGAAGTTATTTTTGAAGAAAACCCCCATTTTTAAGCAAATCCCTCATAAGGCAGAAAATAGTCTTAATAGGCGAAAAATGTGTTCCAAAAAAATATTTTTTCGAAAATTCATGTACAAGGGAAAATACGACGTGATGTGAGCGGAATTACGCGCAACCTCTAGAGCTGTATAAAATCGGTTTTTAAACATATCTTGGTTGAATCTGTATATAATATATAATATGCTGGACTAATTATCCAATTTCAAAAAAAGGTGGAGGTCTCAATTCGTCGGAATCTATTCTTTACATCTTGTAAAAGTTTCAAAATGCTTTCGCGCTCGTTTTTAAATATATATATATATATATTTACCTTACATTTTTTTCTAAAAATCGGACATTGAAGACTTAGCTCAACGCCCCTAAGCCCTAGTCTGGCTGGCTAAATGTGCATTAGATAAAAGATTCAGTCGGAAATGGAAACAACATTTAGAATGAACGAGCAGGAGGCAGTACAGTATGGATATTATGCATAAAATACCTCGTCTTCTTACTTGTAGTGCGATGCGGACGTAAACAAATAAGATAGAATATATTTAATATGCTTGTGTGTAATAGCAGATATCAGTGCTCTGGACTTCACGTTTAAATGCCTGTAGGTGTGATATTTTTTTAAAAGTAGAAACCAACAAATAAAACTTCCCTTTTATATCGTGTAAATATCAAAACATCACAATTTTTAAACCTCCCCAAGAATAGACTATTCACTGAAAGTCGTTTTATAATGGACATATCGCTCATTATAGTTGTAAAAAATATAATAACCCAGCTTTGGCGTTTAAGACAGACCACAGAATGTAACTTGGAACAAAACTGAATGAAAAAATAAAAAAATTATAATATAAAGTGTCAGCTATGTTCTCAGTCTTTTTTTTATTTTAGTGTCGTAACCACTAAATTACTGAATGTCACCAGCTTCATTCGATTTTAATGGTAATTGAATATTGTGTAGTGATCTTTTCTGAAAAGAATGATGATTTCTGTGGAATGGTTGATCTTTGACCAAGCGGCACATGACTGAGTAAATTTTTGATGGAGGGAATGGTATTGTAACTAGGAAAATATTATATAAAAAAGAAATTGAGCTTTCGTATCATTCTATCATTTCAAAATACCTACAATATTAAGTATGCAATGCAATTTACAATACATCAAATATTAAATCGATCAAATACTCATCACAACTTGAATCGATTTATGGTGAATAACATAGTCTCGTCGCGATGGCATATGCCAAAACGGGCCTATTATATTTTTACAACTTTAGTCATTACTCTAAGTAAACCACTATAAACTTGACCCTCCTGATGGTTTGGGGGGCGCCGGGCGGATAATGCGATTGGCTAATTAAATAACCGCTGCCGGCAAACAGCGGCAGACTAGCTGAATGGCTGAGCGGCTCCCGCTATCCGTCCAACAGACCATCGGGAGGTCTGCAAATACTCATATGAACAGTTATAAAACTTTGAAACCTGACAGATTGGATAGATTCTTTGCTTAAAAAGAATGGTATACCGTCTCCCTCTTGCTCGTTTCGACTGCCGGAGCAACTCGCGCCGCCTGGTATGACGATCTTGAGGGGCGGTACTTTCGGTGCAGTGGACTCAGCCTTTTGGTCTTCGTCGTCGTTGTTATCTTTCCCATGGTGGTGTTTCGGGCTCGCCACAGGGCTCTTCCTGTCGAGCTTGCTTCCCTGTGAGCTTGAAGCGCCTTTTCCTGATCCCATTTTGCCCTGTCCCAGGTAAAACAACGGGTAAAATAAAGCCATTGCTATGCTATAAATTTTTTATCTGAACATTATCCTGTCCAATTGAACTTTGCATGTGTTTTCCAGGATAGCATGTGATTCTGTTATACAAAATTTTATATTTTCGTTGGTTTTTGTTTAAATCTTCACAAAGTAATGAGAACTTCTTAAGTAATCCTTAATGTTGGTATGGCGAAAACCGTATTTAAATCTGTACGATTTTAGTAGTAGATTAGAATTTTGATATTTTGAAGTTAATATTATGTTAGGATTATAAACACATATAAAATATTATATGACTGTTACCTGGTGACTCTGTGAACCAGCCTTCCCGCCAGAACCTCCCTTGCCATGTGAATGAGATCCCTTCCCTGATGAGTAAGTACCGGACCCTTTTCCTGAGCCTTGGCTTGAGCCACTCTTCAGCGGTGTCGCGCCTGTTTTACTGGCCGGCCCCGGAGGTTTGCTACCAACAAGTTTTTTTTTTTTCAAATTTATCTACTATCAATAACAACTAAGGGTATCCGTTTTGATCAATTCATAAACTTAAAAACTTCTAATGAAAAAAGCTACATGACAGCTCCGCTGTGACTGTAGGATACTTAAAGAGTAATCTCCTCATAAAACACTTAAGCAACGTTTAAAGATATTCTGATAATTTTAAACTATGCCTTCAAGATTACTCATATATATGAAACCACAAACACGCACAGACAAATACACACACACACTTTTACACACACCCATATAAACATAAATATATACATGCACACCCATACACTTTCTCATAGGTCAAACAAAATACCGCATGTATAAAATAGAAATATGTAATTTTATTTTTTGTAGAGATAGTGATTTCATATGATCCTCCTAAGGTATACAGACTTCTGCAATACAAGTTTTATCTTAGTGCAGAGTCTGCGCGTTCAAACTATGTGTATATATAAGCCATTGTGAAGTAACTTTGTTACTTTTAGATATTAAACCATATTTGTAAGTTTTTGTAATAAAACATTCTTGTTCTATTCATGTTTTAGTAACAACATACTTATTTACAAAAATTTTGGCCAAGCTAATATTTTGCTGATCAAGAAATTAAGTTCCTTGATGCGTGGAGTAGGTATGATTACCAATACAATAAATTAAGTAGCATAAAGATAATCAAGGCTGTAATATACAGAAGTTTGACCCTTACATAATGGACATTGATACAGCAGACAAGTTACATGCTACCTATTAAAATGCTATATATTTACCGTCCAGTTCCACTCCTAGAAACGGGTGCGGGCTTGCCCATCAGTTCCTTATCCTCATTTTCCTTCCGCTTCTTGCGCTTCGACTGTTCATCATCAGCTGGCTCAGCTTCATGACTTTCCTCTGCATACGACCACTTACTACTAGTTGGGGCTACTTCATCTTGAGTTGATGACACCACTCCGCTACTCAACTGAGCTCCATCTGCAATTAATCCACACCTCTTTGTTCAAATCCAATGCAATAATTTTCTCTAAAATAAAGAGACTATAATTACTTCTAGCAACCTAACCTTTGTAACTTTGGTATTGGCCCTGGATTTAATGATTCTATGAAAAATATTTTAATATAAGTACATTATTCTCAAGCAGATACTTGGAGGAAAAAAAGGAATACTGTTGTAACTAATGTTTAATTCAGCACAAAAAGAACCTAAAACCCCCAATTATTAAAAACTATTATTTAAATTAAAGGTTCTTTCTATACAAAGCAGAGTGGATTTTTGAAAAACAGACAATGTTTTTTTGTGACACAATGAGTGGGGTTACCTTATTAAATAACTAATTAACACTCAACCTTTTTACTATCATGGGTACAAACTAAAACATTTCAATATCAGTCGTATTTTTATTTGAATAAATTATCTACATAATGAATAATATTTTTTTTTTCATTTATTCATATATATTTTTACCATCTCTGTTTTCAACATTGCCTTTTTCTTGTGAGGTAGCTTCCTTGCCTTCAAAATGCTCTCCCTGCGCTAGGCTCTCCATACTGTTGCGTTTACTTGAATCAGTGTTTGCACTTGCATTGCAACCCTTCTTGGCAATATCATCCCTGGTGCGACCAGTTTGGGCAGGTCTCGCGTTATCTGTTATGAAAATTATAGTTGTTCAGACACTGACAAAGTAACTGTTGACAGTCATAGAGATTAACAGCTAGTAACTGCAGTTCCCAATAACCTATCTAACCAAAATTTTCCTGTCAAGAGACAGGACATGAGTTGTATGAAGCTCACATCACATTTATAGCTCTACTAGTAGTGCTAATTGTGGATAAACAAGATATCAGGCATGGCCACGACACTAAACGATTGCATTCTTGAACATCAAAAATAACCTCTAAATATAATACATGAAAAACTATTTATTGTTAAACAACCAAAACCAAAATTACAGGATCTTTTGTATTCTTCAATCATCAATAACTAATAATATGATTAAATTGTTAAAAATAACCGAGGAATGATGACATAAAGTGTCAAGAATGCACATACATGCTAATTTTAGTGATTTGTATAACTAAATATGTACAAAATAACAAGAAGGACAGAGAGTACAATTTAACTTTTAGCTAAAGATTGAGTAGTATCATAAATCCATATTATTAACAAAAATCCTCTAAAATCATGCGTTAGATGGACTTACATGACTATTATTTGTTCCAATACCAATGTAAACAATGATGTATTCACTCAATTCATTTGATGATACAAGTATTATTAATATTAAGCTTTGTGAACCCCTTATTTATATAAGCTTTATCTACAATATATTGTAGCCAATAAACATCCAAAACTACTTACCATTCGTAATAAATTATCTGGTAACCTAGCAAATGCGAAATTGCATTGTTTAAAATGATCGAAAATCTTATTTGATCATATATATCACTTGTAAAATGAAAAAGTTATTTTAGAATGCACATTACTTACAATAGGTATTGAACTGTGTGGATAATAATTTAATCAGAAAACGCATTTAAATTCCAGTGCATGTGAGACTTCTAGACTTCTCACAAATCGTAACTCAATATACGCGATTTAGTACTACATTTTCCTTGATAACAGTTGATTTATAGTATAATATAGCTTTCGGCGTCGATTTGATCTTGTTAAAATATGTGCGACGTGCAATATTGAATATATGTTTAACGCAAATATACGAAAAAAACTAATGAACACAACTCCCCTTTATTGTGCGAGAGCGGTCTCCTTTGCATTTCACGAATCCCGACACTTTGAAGGATTTAACTGTGCTTGAGCGAACATTTATTTATCTTGAATAAACAAAGGTATTCAGTAAATTCATCACGACGTTAATACTACGTTATGAAGTGGCCATAGCGAAAGATTTTTTAGTAACACGCCCAAAATTGCTTTGAGCCTGACTCCGTCCGCAGAACGATGCTCGCACTTCGCAGTTCAATTTGACAGGCGACAGCCGTTTCGAGTACGTCTTGTTAATCAAAATGGCCGCCGTCGGCCTCATAGTAGGGATGCATGAAGTAATATCGATATTTCGATATTTTAAAGCGATATCGAAAATGTTTTCGATATGTACTCGAATTTTGCATACATATTTTTATTTATTATACAAACCACTTTTTGTAACAGACACATGTTTTGTGACGTGTGTAACATTTAATTTAAAATTACGGCGGCCATGAGGTGTTTGGCATATGTGGTATTTTTTAATAGCTAAGCTTTACGTTTGTTTTATGAATGTTAGATCTTTATCAAAATGTTAGATGACAAGATACGATTATAATTTGATGTTCGTAAAATTAAATGCTCATACTTAAAGTCGAATAATTTTGTTTTAGGGTAATAAAAATTCTTGGTTTGAATTTTGTATAGATTATACGATTTTCTGAACTATTTGAAGGCGAAAAACCAGTCATGTGCGAGTCAGACTCGCGCACCTAGGGTTCCATACTATAATAGAAGTAAAACGTTAAAATTTAGAAATTTTATAGATGGGAAGGAATTTTTTGACAGTTTGTTCTATAAATTGAAAACCATCAGGCATAAACATAAATAAAAATCTGTTTTAGAATATACAAGTAATATTCTTCCCCTTATTCACCTTTATTATGCACCACTCGATATTGTTATCTCTTACTGAAATTTCAACACCCCAGTTTTCCTCATTTTAGGGTTCCATACAAAATGGTAAAATTGGAACCCTTATGGTGAGACTTTCTCCGACTGTCCGTCCGTCCGTCTGTCACACTCGATTATTTCAGTAACTATTCAAGCTATCAACCTGAAATTTAGAATAGTTATAGGTAATAGTGACCCGACGTCATAAAATTAGAAAAATGTTTTTATTTTTATTTAAAAAGGGGGGAAACGGGGGTATTGAAATTTCAAAATGAAATAACAATATTGAGTGAGTGAGTGTATCATAAAAAAGGACGTTACTTGTAGTCTAAAACTGATTTTTATCTTATACCTTTAAACGATCAATTCTTGTGTATGTATTATATTCACGTATAAAATATATACAATCTCGGAAACGGCTTCATCGATTTTCATGAAATTTGGTATACAGGGGGTTTCGGGGGCAATAAATCGATCTAGCTAGGATTCATTTTTAGGGTTCCATAGCCAAATGGCAAAAAATGGAACCCTTACAGATTCGTCATGTCTGTCTATGTGTCTGTCTGTCCGTCCGTATGTCACAGCCACTTTTTTCCGGAACTATAAGGATTATACTGTTGAAACTTGGTAAGTAGATGTAGTAGATGCACCGCATTAAGATTGTCCAACACCAACAGAACCAAAAAATTTTTTTTCATCAAACCTATTTGATGTTCACGAATTACAAATGATTTGGTATTTTGCATTAACGGAGAAATCGTAGTTCACAGGCCCCTTAAGGTTTCTAATAATATGATGTACATCACCATGCAAACTTCCACCAAAAATTGGTTTGTACGAGATCTATTAAGTAGTTTAAAGGGACTTTCCCATACAATAGTAAAATTTTCTAAGTTTTTTTTTTCCAAAATTTTCCAGCTACTCCATAAAAACTAATAGTCGTAGAGATCTGAAATTTTGTACCTAGATTGACATTAGGTCATGAAGGTGCACTAAGAATAGGATTTCCAAAATTCAAATTTTAAGTGGTAAAATTCATACATTTAAGTGATTTTCCCATACAAAAGTAAAATTTTCTTCGTTGTTCCAGCTACTCCGGGAAAACTAAAAGTTGTAGAGATCTGAAATTTTGTACCTAGATTGATATTAGGTCATGAAGGTGCAATAAGAACAGGATTTCCGAAATTCAAATTTTAAGGGGTAAAAAGCATACATTTATGTGATTTGCCCATACAAAAGTAAAATTCTCTTCGTTGTTCCAGCTACTCAGAAAAACTTAGTTCCAGCTACTCAGAAAAACTTAAAGTCGAAGAGATCTGAAATTGGTACCAAGCTTGATATTAGGTCATGAAGGTGCAATAAGAACGGGATTTTCAAAATTAAAATTTTAAGGAGGAAAAAGTTTCAAACTTTTTTGTTTTTGGACTGAATTCTTGAAAATCGATATCTGACTATTGCAGTAAGCGTGGAGAAAAAATTTATGGTCAAAATTAAATTTTTTCATTCTTTTAAACTCCTGAGGGATGAAACAGAGGTTGAACGTGAGCGAAGCCACGGGCAAAAAAAAGCGATTCTTATGGATTACTTTTTCCATTCTAATACGGAACCCTCAGTGCGCGAGTGCGAATCGCACTTGGCCGGTTTTTTAGAAAATGTCGTCTTTACCAAAAAAATACCGAGCAAAAGCTCGGTCACCCAGATATTAGTATTATAAGTAGTTATAGAATATAGATTATGCCACGGAAGCTATCATAAGCCATGATCATAAGCATATCATAAGGTAATTTTTTTAGTAATTAAGACATATTACTTTACTCTATGATTCAAGAAAAAAGATCTGTGTCCGCGGACACGCCAAAAACGATTAAAGTTAACAAAGTTATAGACATGTGCGTCATAGACATGCGTCATATAATCATATTGCTTATATAATAGCCGAGTTTAATGATTTTTGATAGGAGCAAAAGGAATGGGCGCTGACTTGGCGCCGATGATCAACTCGAGATAATTTTACAATATACTTTTTTGATGACCGACAGAGATTTAGTTTTCGGTTTTGGTTTTACTTTTAGTGAAGAAATCGATTCCAACTTTTTTCAAGAAATTATCCATTTAGTTTTAAATATTTTTCTCACAATTTTCGGAAGCTACTTAAATTCTTTAAAAAAATGCACCAAATCAACTTACTGATGGCCAGATCAATGTCCAACATTGAGTGAGTATTTATGTTGCAGATGAACAATATGAAGCAATTGTTAGCAATTGCTAGTTGTATAGCAATTAACTTTACGAGCAGATGACAAGGTTCTTAAATAACCTTACATTTAGATTTTAATAACAAAACAATTATTTGGTTCTTGATTGTACCTGAAGGATGGGTAATGGAAGTCGACTACCCATCCTCTGTAAACTTTTGGTTTTTGGACTTATCTGGTTTGTTTTAACTATTATTAAACATAAGATTTTATGACAAGGGTTATCAAATCTTATAACATCACCTATGTTATATGACATATAACATCTTAGACAATTAAATGATTACTCACTTCTGTTTTTTTTTTTCTCCCAAAATGATTCCGCACTTTAAGTATTCCAATGTGTGTGGGTGCGTAATAACTAACTCCAACTTGGATATAAACTTACCTTTTAATGATTGCAAAAATTCCAATATATGTGGTTGCGCATAATCTGAGGGTGTCTTTCCATTTTTGTTTTTAGCAAATGGATCAGCACCATGTTCAATCAGAAACTTCACCACGTTGAGATTTCCAGAGGCAGTTGCATCATGCAGTGGAGTATCGTCATCTAAACCTTTCACATTCACATTAGCACCACCTTCGACAAGATCTGTCACTACTTGGAACCAACCATAGCTGCACGCTTCATGAAGAGCCGTCCAACCTGCACACAAATCACATTAAATTGAAAACAAATATTAAAGTGACACAATAAACAACACAAAAAGCACACAAATCTTTGATATGGGACACATTTTAGGCACACAGCACAGGCAACTAGAAAATATCAATAAGTATGGAAAAGAATTGGGAAATCCAACACACATGTATGAATGCATAACAATCATTGGAATGGCAAGGAGGTATGTTTGTGATGGGGTCAAAACGGCAGACACCCTGACTGTAGAAAAATGTACAATTAAATCCTTAGTCTGATCATTAACTTTTTAAAATATTTTCACCCATTTTCAGTCTGGAAATATGTATACTTAGCAGGAAATCTTGACCAGAATAGTTTTGACAGAAATAAAGCTTAATCATAAATCTTAACAAAATGGTACCTTCAAAATACAATTTAAACAAGTAACTAATTTAAAAATATAAAAAACACAACTGCCCTGTACTAAAACGACTTTTTCCAAAAAAAAATATAGCCTATGTTACTCGGATTGATGTAAGGATTCTAACGATACCAGATATGGCCAAATCTCTGCCGTTCAGAAGTTGTGGTGGAATGAAGAAACACATACACACATACATACATTCATACATACATACATGGACACTAAAAACATAACACTCCTTTTTTGGGCAGTCATGTAAAATCAAGAATCATGTCAACAATTAACTTCTGGATTGGATACTGTTAAAACTGACGACTACTGGGTACTGTGTCGTGGAGTGGAGATTGCGTGTCGGTAAACACAGCATAGGACGACCTGCCTGCTAGACCGACAACCTTAAAAGGTTACTGGTAGATGAGGAAAGCTGTGTGTAGTGGAGCGCTCTTGGAAAGGCAAAAAGTCCAGCAGTGGATGTCTAGAGGCTGATTAAGTAAGTAAGTAAAACAGTTACAGCAGCAGAATTGATATGTGTAACTTCTTTCTTTTGATTTTGGGGGTATAGTCATACAAAAAAATGAAAAGGGAAAAACTCAATACACTCAAAAACGTTCTTACAAAAAGAGATTCTAAACATCAATGCTATTAACAAAAACTTATTTCTGGATACTATGCCAAAAGCTGTACAAAAGTTTGAGAGTTCACTATATTCATGACATGTATAATTAATTGTAGCCACTAATGTTAGATAAAATTATACTCACATGTGGAAGAATATATGAACTGCTTCCCTAAAGGTATATTGACAAAATAGGTATGTATAAGTTCTGTGTGAAAAGAAATGTGATCTTTGGCAAATTTATCACACGAGTTATTTTATTTTGCATGTAGTAATCAATGACTTTGCACTGACAACATTTTAATGGATTTTATAGGCAGTACACTCTACTAAAGGGTAAATAGCAAG
Organism: Coenonympha glycerion; assembly: GCA_963855885.1. Lineage (NCBI taxonomy): Eukaryota > Metazoa > Arthropoda > Insecta > Lepidoptera > Nymphalidae > Coenonympha > Coenonympha glycerion. Next base: position 7,816,914 of record OY979626.1, read on the forward strand.
TGGTACAGGCCCAGTCACATATCTGATGAGTTGTGTCCATGCAAGTTCAATACCAGCTGTTATTAAAACTGAATGGGAAACTTTAGATCTTATATTACTAATTCAGCTAGCAAGATTTGTACTAACAGGTAAATATGTGATGTTAATCATTACATGCCTCTAAACCAAATGGCTCTCAACATAGTTAAATATCCTAACATGAATTTAGAGGCTTAAAAACACATTTTACTGGAATCTCTTGGTACAGAAGAAATTACAAAACATATGACTGAGTGAGTTCAAAATAACAGAATGGCTAAAGTCAATATTTCTTTTTTGAATCCTCCATGATTCTCAAATGGGATTATCAGTGTTTGCAGTCTATTATGCACAGCACAACTGCTGGACCAATTGAATCAAAGTTTCTCACAAATACAGCTTACATCTTAAATCTTGGAAACACATGTAAGACTAGCCATTGCGTGAATTTTGTTTTTTGCTAATCCCTTGGGAATGATAGATTTTTCCAGGATAAAAAATAGCAGTGTTAATCCAGGTTATAAGCTATCTATGTTCCAAATTTCAGTCAAATCGGTAGTTACAGCGTGAAAGAGTAATAAAGATCCATCCATCCATACTTACAATTTTTCATGTTTAAATAATATTAGAAGGATAGTTAATTTTCTAAAAAAAAAATGTGCGGATCCCTGTTTTGTAAAATATACTTAAGAATAAAATGTCAGTAAATGTTATGCATGTACCGGCAAAATCAGGAATGTTTGGATCATGTCCGAGTTCAATATACTTCTTCACTTGGTGATGATCGCCTCTAATGGCAGCTACATGTAGAGGCGTTTCCCCACGTTCGTTCCGATGGTGTCTGCTCTTTTTTCGTTCTTCAGATGGGGTCGGAACGGCTATAAAAAAAATGGCGGGAAGTCACACTCGAACCAAAGTTAGCTGTGCATGATGTAGTAATAGTGCAATGCGGTATCTCACCTACAGGGGCATCCTGGGACGAGATCTGCATCACCAGAGCCAACTGCTGCCGCTCCGACATGGGCGCTACGACTTGGGGCTTCGGTAAGCCGTCAGGCCCGCGCCCGGAGCCCCGCGATCGCGACGACGGCATGCTCCAAGCATAACCACGCTTCTACACATACGAAACCATTATCAATTTCACCTTTTCACAGCAAACTGCTGTGCTGTGCTTATAATACGTCTAAGTTAACGCGCGCCAACACGATCGCCAACAGCTAAAATCACGACGTGAAATTAATTGTGTAAGACGACGCACCTTTCTTTTAACGCCAACCAGAATTATGTTTTCTTAGAACGTAACTTGAAAAGTTTCTGTAGTAATTTCAAGGGAAATTAAGTCAAATTGTAATAAAACATTTTCGGTTTCCCAAAAGTTCATCTCAATAGACCACAGAGTAAAACGTAGTGATCCAAAGAGTATATAATCACTACATTGTAACTACAAAATGTTGTTGACACCTTGTTGACACTATATTGACTATAGTGATCTGTGGTGTGGAACATAGAGTAGCTAATAGGTATTTTGAATGTGTGGAATCACAGACCAGCGAATGAGTTTTTATATTGACTACAGTAAGGAATGTTGGTGGAATGTGGGTTGTATTATGATCAAAGGTGCTAATTATATGGCTATACATAATCAAAGGCTATAGCCATCTCATAGGCTATCAGTAGAGCATAGGAATAGTGTATTATGTCTTTGGTAGAGCATAGATCAATGGGTATCCCTATAGTGTTTTATGTCTATCTCTATGATCAATGGGGTTGTGATTTGTGAGTGTTCATCTTTGCCGCTCTACTCTATTATTATTGTTTCACCGGAGTTATTTACTTGAATTAATAGGGTAAAAATGTGGCGCCCGAATTTCACAATCTTGCGTAAACTTACGTATCCCTTCATTAACGAACATACTTTGTTAAAAGCTGTTTATTCGACCAAGAGCCGCATGCCCCGGTCTACTGCGAAGTTAACCCTCATAAGTGCTAGTGTGGGTGCTTTGGTTGGAGCTGGATACGGGGGATATACGCATTATAAAATAAATACGAAAAAGTCCACTGCTTCTATCGAAAACGTGGAGTATGCCTTTCTTAAAGAGGCACCAAAATATGAAGCTCATACTAAGGTAAATAATCATTTTACTCTCTTGTAAGAAAACAGACTTGTGACGTAATACCTCAGACTACATTAAATAAAGGCGTAATACCTATGTCCGTAATTTTGTTAAAATCTATATGTATTTGCCCCCTCAAATAATATTTTTTATAATTATTTATGTAATCATTGGCTTAGGTTCACTTAAGAAATTGTCTCAAGTAAGGCGAACTCAACAGGTCTGCCTGCGAAATTCAAAATTTTCCTGGTTTTTCGCAATTTGTACGCTAATTGCACATAATAGGCTTAGGGCAGTCATTTTGCGAGAATGGCAGTTACTTCTTGTTGTATTTTACATGTTTGAATCAAAATTTTTGCATAAAAATGTCTATCCTAGGAAATTAGTTCGAGTAAAGAGTTTTAAGTGAGCAACTCGCAAATCTCTGATTAATTTCTTTAACTCGACACTTTCAAGCAGAGATTTTTATATAAATACGTGAAGATGATCTTGGGATTATCGCAATTTAACTGCCATAAGCCTATTACGTCTTATCAGCTTAAAAATTGCAAAAAACCACAAAAAATTTGAAGTTCGTGGGCACACCTGTGGTGTGCTCCTTAATTTAGAAGTTATAAGGCTCGCAGATGGACAGAACTACAAATGAAAATGAATCTAAGTTAACTCAGAGACTTTGCTAGCTTACAATAATGGTGTCTTTGAAACAATAGTTTATGTTCAGAAATGTAGATAGCACTTGTTATTTCCAGATCGTCAATGACTCAGACAGCAGCAACTTGCAGCTAGTACTGTTCCAATATCAGACTTGCCCGTTTTGCTGCAAGGTCCGTGCATATCTTGATGCTCGCGGCATCAGCTATGACATAGTTGAGGTTGATGCTGTCCTTCGTCAGGCTATACGCTGGTCCAAATATAAGAAAGTACCAATACTGTTAGCAAAAGTAGACAATGGATATCAGGTATACATTTGTTTTTCTTTGTTGCCTAAGGCCTGCTTTTATAGTCTGTATCAACTTATATAATTTTTAAGTCAGTCAGACCAATTTCAAGTTATGCATTTACGTTACTTAGTTTATTAAATTATGGATAGGATTAATAAAGATCATTCCTCTCTAAATTGTTATATTTTTACATTGCAGCAACTGGTTGACAGCTCGGCTATTATATCTGTGTTGGAAACATATTTAAAAGACAAGTCGTATGAACTGCAAGATATTATAACCTTTTATCCAATTACCCAATTTGTGGATAACAATGGAAAAACTACAAGCGATGTTACAAATAAATATTTCATTATGCAACATGATGCTCAGGCTAATGAAAGGCAACAACGCATCCTTGAAGCGTAAGTGTATTTTATTTTAAAATATATAACTGGCTGACCCAGCAAACCTTGTTTTTATCTTACCATATAAATTATATCTTAGTTTGTGACATGAAAAATAGTCTACGTCTTATTCTCAGACTTACCAAATATAAAATAAAAATTTCAAATATTCACAAGGGAAAAAACCCTTAATATTTTTTACTTCAGTAGAGGGCGAAACATTTTTTACTAGCACTGAATTTAGGATCAGCATTTTTGGTGCACACAAGAAGGGCGGGGCAGTTCAAACATTGAATAGCAGTGAATATATTAACTACATTGATTACTCCCTATTTTTTAAGCACAAATGGACTACAACATTGCTTGCTTTAATCATCATTATTTGTTTTTTGTAGTGAGGAACGTGAGTGGCGGCAATGGGCTGATCGGGTCCTTGTGCATACTCTGTCCCCGAACGTTTACAGAACAGCGAGTGAATCCCTTGAAACATTCAAATGGTTTGAAGAAGCTGGTGGGTGGAAGAGGTCGTTCCCGAGCTGGGAATGTGCTATAATGGTTTATGTTGGAGCTGCTGCCATGTGGGTTATAGCCAAGCGGTTGAAGAAGAGGTATGAATGCTTTTAGATCATACCAACAGCGTACTTTAGTAATGTCATAAGGTTCAATGCAAGTGGCTGCAAATTTTTTTATTTTTTATGTAATAACACATTGAAAATAATGATGGTATTATCTTTGCTTGTTCATTAAAATATTATAATATAGGAAATTATTCCGGGAGTTGAATTTTTTGTTGGTAACTCACATCATACTTTATACTCATAATAATTTCTTAAAATGGATGTTTCTAAATATAGATTTTAGTATTATGTCAAACTGATCACTGTCATTCCAGTAATTTTACTGCTATAAGCGTAGCCTAAACTGGGTTAGAAATTGCAAAAACCCAAATAATATTAGAATTTGGCGGGCATACCCGTTCAATTCACCTTTACAGGATATTATTGTTTCAACTTTAGCTAACCTGATAGACGCTGTCCTGCCAATTACAATCTAAACCAAAATGTTTCAGACATAACATGAAGGACGACGTCCGACAGTCCCTGTATGATGCTGCAAAGGACTGGATGAATGCCATCCACAAGAAAGGAACACCGTTTCTTGGAGGCAAGCAACCAAACCTAGCTGACATTTCTGTATACGGCATTCTGAGTAGTATTGAAGGCTGCCAGGCGTTCCAAGACTTGAGGGAAAATACTGATATTGGCAAATGGTTTGATAATATGAAGGCTAGCATGATGGAAACCCGTGGAAAAGCACTGAAAGCTTGAGAGATTAAACCCAGAAAACAATGGGTAACTTGGACATTTTAAAGCAGTTCCTGTATGTACAGTTTTGAGAAAAATCTATTTATTCTAACTAAGTGAATATTTTTAAGTTGATGTCATTAGTCATTGCCGCTATTTGTTATTGAGTAATGAGAGAAACATGTTATTTTAACTGTTATTATTAAACACAATACCGGTATCACCAAAATCATTAATTTTCATCAATTAATTTTAGTCTACACTTTAATTATTGAGACTACTGTCTATAAAAAAGTATTAGATAATCATATTAATTGTATTTTAGGCGAAAACTTTTTCGTGTCAGTTGTGTACTTGTTTATGTACTAGTACATTAATTAATGGCTATATAAAATATGATATAAATAATATGAATATAATTGTACAGTGCGACGAGGCTATTTTGGCGCGTGGCCAAAGTCTGAACTAACGCCGCTATCTTGTGCTACTGTTTGATAGTTCGCTCTGTCGGTATATCATATTGTTGTTGTGTTGTTTTTGCTTACTATTAACTATTTTAAACTAAAATTGAAGTAAAATTGAGATTTTTTTTATGGCTGCCTTTGTTTTGCAACAGCGCCCTCCTTCAAGTGCCAAGAGAGCCTTGTCGGACTGTAATGGCATATTCTGATACAAGGAAGGCAAGAATATTTTTAGTAAATAAAAAAAATATACTGTAGTATTACAATGTGTTTTTCAATAAGATTGGGAGAAAATTTGCCATGAAATCAAGGTACTTTTTTGTTTGTATCGAGTTAAGGATTTCCGTTGCCTGTTTAAATTGCTCATCAATTAAAAACCGGTCAAGTGTGAGTCCAGATTCTCTTATGGTACGAAAGCATGAATTCGGCCCATACATGACCATTTTAATTTTTAAACTTGTTGTTTTATTTTAGTGTATGGTCCTACATTATAATGATAATTGCAAGAAATTTGTATGTAGGTTAAATGTAGTAGCTTTCTGCGCATTTCTCAAAAAATTACACGTGAGAATGAGATATTTGATCGATAAATTGACCACATGACTTACCATCACTTGTCAAAAAAGAATGATATTACTTATTGTCATCCTTTTTTTAATTTTGTTCCAAAAGTAATCATAGAAATAGAATATAATAGAGGCGTTCACAGAGGCTTTGTTGAATGCCAATGGGTTTCTCCTCCAACTTCAGACGAACACGACCCGCGCTAGTCTGGCTCGTCGTACTGACCAGAAGAGCGCATGACGCGGTCGACTGAAGTGGGGGCAATGCTGCGAACGGTTATATATATATATATATGTAATGAAATGAGTGACATTTCATTCATTTGAATTTGCCGCGCTTCGCGTATCAGCTGTCTGTCGCGTACATTATGATATTGATCTGTGTCTATGATTTAAAATGGCGTGTGACGCTCAGAATGTTTTGTGCATTTTATCGTTATAAAAACTTATAGAAAGAATGTGATTGAGGACTCGATAAATAGTGAACTTTAAATGTCGTTTCTTTGTTATTTCAGAGAAACAATTTGTTGTTTGTTTTTGGAGATCCTCAATGTCTTATAAAACGACATTTTTGTGAACTAAGAGAATATGGACCGGCTTCAGTTTGAGTTTACGATGATAGCCTCAAATGATGGCAAATCAAATGTATTAGCTATAACCTCAATATCTACTGAAGAAGGAAAATGTTATGTTTTACCCGAGGAACTGAAGCCGGTGAGTCATCATACATATATTGTTAAAACGAACACTTTCACAAAAGTAAAAAATAGCATTAAAAAAAGACACCAGAGTAGAAAAGTATGGATAAAGTTGGATGAAAATCTAAAGAAGACATATGTAGATGAGGAAGGTAATATGCAATTTTTAGATCAATATTCAGATGAAGTGAGCACAACACAAGCAAAGGACAAAAATGACACTTTGCAACAAATCTTGGAACAATTAATAGAAACTACAACTAAGAAAGAAAGTCAACATAACTTAAAACATATCTCAGAAAAATTTATTATTGAAAAATTCACAAGCAAAAATCCTAATGCGATGCAATGGATAGAAATTTTTGAAAAAGAGTGTGCGCGCTTTAATATAACAAAAGATGAGACAAAAATAGATATTTTGAGGTTATTTTTAGATAAACCTTGTTTGGATTGGTATAGCTCGATGATCATAAAACTAACAATAAATTCTGAATGGAGTGAATGGAAAGACAAGTTTTTAGAAACTTTTAAAAACCAAGGATGGGACATAGTCACATATGCTCTCGCATTTAGGTATAAAGAAGGACAGTTAATTGATTATGCCATAAAAAAAGAACGGCTTTTATTAGATATAAACAAATCTATAGATTCCAAAACAATGATAGATCTTATTGCAACTGGTTTACCTGGATTTATCTTAAATAAGTTAAACAGGGATGAACTCAACAACACTACTGACTTGTTCAACGAGATAAGAAAATATGAAGGCACGATGGAAAAGGAAGACAAGTGGATTGCTGATAGAAGATTGGCATTAGAGAATACAATAAAATCTCATGAGTATAACAAGAAAATATTTGATAGAAATAGAAAAATGCAAGAATTTAATGTAGGAGACAGTGTATATGTAGAAAATGGAAATAGACTGAATAGAAAGAAATTAGACGAATTAAAAATAGGCCCTTTCAAAATAATAGAGAAAATATCGAATTCCATTTATAGGATTGATACAGGCAACAGAAAAACAGAATCAACATTATTTCATATAACAAAATTGCAACCTGTCATAACAGAGGCTGAAGAAGATGAAGGAGATGATAATGAATATGAAGATGACTTATAAGTACATTTTACAGATATATTGCTTAGAATTTTCGCTCTTAGGGGGGGAGATGTAATGAAATGAGTGACATTTCATTCATTTGAATTTGCCGCGCTTCGCGTATCAGCTGTCTGTCGCGTACATTATGATATTGATCTGTGTCTATGATTTAAAATGGCGTGTGACGCTCAGAATGTTTTGTGCATTTTATCGTTATAAAAACTTATAGAAAGAATGTGATTGAGGACTCGATAAATAGTGAACTTTAAATGTCGTTTCTTTGTTATTTCAGAGAAACAATTTGTTGTTTGTTTTTGGAGATCCTCAATGTCTTATATATATATATATAACGGTTATATGTAGATAACCTATACGGTGGGAGCTTTAGTGGGTATTTAAAAACACTGATATAAGAAAAAAAATATTTTAATTAGTATCTTAAATGGCTAGCAAGCGATTTGAGTGTACGCGAGAGAGAATCCTCGGTTGGCCACATCAGGCGGTGAGTTGGCCGTAGCTCCTTCATTGGTGTCCGTCACCACATACACTACGAACGGCTTAGCTCCGCCTGAAAAATGTGTGTTTATTAAAATTCTGGTGAGAAACAAAATTATTGAACTGTGCAGATAAAAATTAATATTTCCCTTACATGCAGGCTATCTCTCAAAATGACTAGCTAATCTGACCGGGCAAACGTGAAAAAGTAGCTGACTACCTACATTGACAAAAAAGCATTGAAATCGGTCAAGCCGTTTTCGAGTACAACGATAACTGTTGTAAGACTAATGTACTAAGATAAGATAGACTTTTTATTACATAAAGAAAAGATAGCTTGTAGTAGGGCCAAAGGACATTAGAAACCCAAGGTGCTAAAATGACGGCCATGTAACATAACTCGCAGTGCAGATCCCCCACCAGGTGGAATCATTTCAGGAGGCCTGTCCCTTGAAGTGGATGTCCAGAAAAGGACGAAGTAAAAGACATTATATAAAATATCCTTTAAAACTCCGCAGGTTGGCAGCCTTTGAGTACTATACAGGGTTATCTAAAAATACCAAATCTCTCTCAGCCTTTGTTTACATTAAAACTATCAACTTGTTCTAAGAATTATTTTGTACTCGACATTTTGAGATATATCAAATATTCGATATTTTACAGAGAACCTCTACGTTTTCCTACTCTGTAATATAACATCAGCAAGTGGCAATGGCGCGGCGGTGCGCGAAACCGCAACAGTGTAATGTCACTTTACGGAAATAACGTTTTTTGTATGAAATAAATTAGTACAGAATTTTGAAAAGTCATAGAACAAAAGTTGTTAGAATTAATGTAAATAACTACAGGCCGAGAGCGATTCGGTATGACCGTGAAGTCAGTGGTGTAGGCGGCGCCGTTGAAATCGCCTACAGCGGTGCCCAGCGCGGTGTTGTCAGCTCGATCTACATCTCCGGCTAGACTTCCAAGTCATAATGTATAAATAGGACTCAAACAAAAGACTCACTCTGTACGGAAACGAAACCTAGTCCACAGAATCTGTCGGTATTGACAGGAGTGAGTGTTCCGGGTAGCACCGGGTTGGGTATGACCACGAAGTCAGTGGTGCAGGCGGCGCCGTTGACTGCGCCCACGGCGGTGCCCAGCACGGTGTTGTCAGCGCCATCTACATCTCCGGTGAGGGTGAATGAAAATGGGTCGTTTGCGGTCTAAAAGCAATATAATAATTATTCATACATTGATGCCAATTCTGTTGTGCATTAAGTACTTATCTCTAAACTAATTTAACGCGTCTAGATATATTTCCATCCTTTTCCATGGGGAGCATTTTAACAAGGGTAGCACTATTTTTAGAAGCGTCCAATTCTGTTGCCAAAAATCTCTAAACTAAACTAATGCACTTTTATGCCAATTGACTAATACGACCACAGTGATAATATTAAATTATTCTCTCTTACTCCGATGGAACGGCACGACACGGCCGTATCCGGCGCCTCCATATCAGGCGCAACGTGATCCCTGAGGTACTTAGACGAACCGCTGCCAATTCCCAAAGAATTTTATGGATATATAAACTCCATACTGGCCCAACTTGGTTCTAGGACCTTGTAACTACTTAATATGCAGCCAAAAGAGGCTGTTACTTACTTTATAAAAAAAGTCTACGGTTTTAGTCAAATGACAAAATATGATCAAGTGCTCTATCGTGATTCAGTGAAATAGTCATTATAAACTCACTTGTGAATATTGTATTTGGCAGAATCCTGCTTCCATACGAATGCAAATGCCATAGTTCAAGTTTGCGAGTTGCCGTGTTCCTGTTACCAAGGAAGCACTGAGAGCTGCATTTGCTGCACTTCCATAGTTGAATCCTCTGATAGTTCCTGAAGTTCCCGTGTAGTATTGTAAGCAACCGTTCGGAGCTGAAAGAAAAGACAAGGTTCGTAATTGAACATTTCGCATTTGCTTCAATGACATAGGCCCTCAACGAGAAGAACGGGCAAGATAGGTACATTTTGTAATCGCCCATTGCTTGCCTATAGCTGATTGCTACTTTCATAATGTCGTGAGACGATTTAAATCTTTGTACTAATGTATCTAGTGTACCTACCTACTAACTGAACTATTATTATCATTGATGTACCTACCTGTACCTACCTGTACTGTAGCCACTTGGTGACGAGGAGAGAGTGGGACGATTTGGCTATGGGCAACGGAATCGAAGGGGCCAAATGCTGGCTGACTTTTTGGAGAGGGCGGGCCTCTTCTTGATGAACTCCTTCTTCAAAAAGCAGCCGCAAATGAAGTGGACGTGGATGAGCCCCGACGGTTCCACGAGAAATGAGATCGACTTCATCATGTCGACCAGGCGGTACATATTCTATAATGTCTCTGTGATCAATAGGGTAAAAACCGGTAGCGATCACCGTATGGTAAGAGGCACATTGAATATCAACATAAAGCCGGAAAGGGCTCGCTTGGTAAAGTCTACGCTCCTACCTACTCCTGCGCATATCCAAAACCCCGAGAGCTTTCAACTCGAACTCCAAAACCGTTTCGCTTGCCTGGAGGACTGCGCCTCTGTGGACGATCTGAATGACGGGCTCGTGGAAGCTGTCCATGCGGTAGGGTCTAAGTTTTATAAGGCACACCGTAAGTCTGGAACCAAAAATTCTCAGACCAGACCCTCAAGCTCGGGAATGAGAGACATGAAATGAGACTCCAGTCTTCAGCAGGCTCTACCGAGTACCAGCGGATTAATAGGCAGATCTCGAAATCTCAGAAGCGCGATTTGCGTAACTTTGATACTGAGCGTATTAAAGCTACTATTGAGCAGAACGGAGGCTCTAAAGTGTTCGCTAGAGATCTGTCTATTGGACAGAGCCAGCTGTCGCGCTTGAAGACCGACAACGGCAGTCTCATTTCCTCTAAGCTTGAAATTTTGAGGGAGGTCGAGAAGTTCTACGGATAGCTGTACACTTCATCTCGGGAGCCTGTGGAATATTTGGCTATAGATCCTAGAGCCAAACTAACCCGGCACTATATCGAAGATATTCCGGACGTCAGCCTCGACGAGATTAGTATGGCTCTCGATCAACTAAAAAACAACAAGGCGCCAAGGTGATGACGGAATCACAGCAGAACTCCTGAAAGCAGGTGGCAAACCGGTGCTGAAAGTCTTTCAGCGTATGTTCAATTCCGTTTTTGATTCCGTTTGAAATTTTTATAACTTTGGTCGAGTTCCGTAGTAAAATATTATAAATATATTCGTGGGTAATACCAAAAATTATGATTTAAAACTTAGATTATGAATCAAAGAGCTTAATACATGTTATGAATGATCTATATTATCAAAGATTTAAAATATGAATGACAACTAGAGGTGTGTAACTCCGGACTAAGTGACTAAAAGGAATAAGATCCGCAGCCGGAGCCGAAATTCTTAACGACTCCGAGCTCACACTAACGATTCCAACTCCGCTTAATTATTCCCTACTCCTGGACTCGTTTGCGGTTCGAGTTAGTGCGATCTGTTTCGCGGCACGTCGTGTCACGAGTATGACTCCGTTTGTTTTCGGTACCATCGGGCGAACGAGACAGCTACAAGCTGTCTCGTTCGCACTTCTGTATTGCGAGTGGATAATGGATATTAGCCTTTATGAGAACCTAACAAAATTTAAAATCGTTTAACTTTACTCGTACATAATATTGTATTATTATAGTTTATTGTTTATTTTTACGAAGAATTTAAAATTACGTACCTAAGTAATTATGCAACTTATATTAAAAGTTAGGTCCATTTTTAGAAAAAATACAAGTTCAAAAACAGACATTATAATTTTAATAACTAATAGGTACTTAAAATAAAGTCCTATCTAAAAACTTTGTCTTTTAATTTAAAGATATTATAAGGCAGTTTAACTTAAGTATAAATTTTGTAGAAGTATTTTCAGTGTAGGAATTATTCGGAAGCAATAGTTAAGTAGTTCAGTAAGTGTTTTTAAAGTTGTCTCTCGCGATTCGACACAACGTTCCTCCGAGAGTCTAAAAGGTTCGGTGAATAAAGGTATCGTTAGGACTAATTCAGTCTTTGGACTAAAGGAGCCGCACGGGAGTTGGAATCATTAGGAGGATTCGGAATCAATAGGACTAACTCAGTCTTTGGACTAAAGGAGTCGCACGGGAGCTGGAATCATTAAGAGGAGTCGGAATCGATAAGAGGAATCAGATTCGAAAGTGGATTCGGACTAAGTGAGCTGGATCTTTTAGAGGACTACATAGTACCCACGACATTGATTTAGTATATAGAGAGAGTAGCAGAGTAATGCTGCAGTGCATTTAGAGCACACCAGTACAGCCGTTAGCGATTAATTAGGTAGATAAATAATAAAACATATTATCTGAACAAGATAAGTATTCTGCCTTTTTTATTTTTCCTTGACACAAGAATATCAACAACAAGTTGTCATAGCAACCAATTCAAATTCTAAAGTCGAACAATATACATTATCTATAACACTCCCCCTCACGACGACCTTGGAATCTTCTCACAAGTCGGAGTGTTCAACCCTACCATCTTCAGTAATTTCAATAGTCTTGGTAGAGGTAATGCTTTGGTAAGAAGGTCTGCTTCCATGTGTTCAGTGCTTTTATAAGATATTCTAATTTTCTTATTTTGAACACATTCTCTAATAAAATGCTCTTTAATACTTATATGCTTTGACCTCTTGCCAGTCATTAGGTTGCTTGCTAATTTTTGCGCGGCTAAATTATCATTGTATATTTGAACTATTTGTTCAGGTTCTCCAATATCTTCTAATAACTGCTTCAAATGTAACGCTTCTTTAGCTGCTTCACTTAATGACATATACTCCGCTTCAGCGGTTGATAATGCTACGCATCTTTGTTTTTTGGTGGCATAACTGACCAATCCTCCTCCATATTTAAAAATGTATCCGGTGTATGACCGACGATCGATTGTACATGCCGCCCAGTCAGCGTCAGCCATACCTACTAATGTCATCCCGTTTTTCTTATATTTGATGCTTACATCCTTCGTACCCTTTAGGTAACGAAGAACTCTTTTTGCAGCTTGCCAATGTGTTTTTCCATAGCAGGTATTGTATTGGCTCAGATAACTTACAGCAAACATGATGTCTGGACGTGTTGCTACAGCCAGATACATCAAAGAACCAATTAAAGCCTGATATGGGATTTCATTCATCTCTTCTATATTTTGTTCTTTCTCCAATCTTAAACCCGTTTCCATTGGTGTTGAAGCCGGCTTACATTCGCCCATGTTAAACTTATTTACCAAGTTTTCAATATAATTCGCCTGCGACAACATCATTTCTCCCCCTACATGGGTGAATTGTATGCCCAGGCAATGATGGAGTGAACCCATATCTCTGATTTCAAATGCCTTCTGCAATTTACTTTTGACTTCTTTTAATAAATTTTCTGACTTATATGCCAGAATTAAATCGTCTACATAAATGTTAGCTAATACTTTTTTTTCACCTTTTTCTAATATATACAAACAGGGATCCGCCGTGGAGTTCTTAAAGCCGATTTCCATTAATTTTTCATGCAATTTTAAAAACCATTGCCGACCCGCTTGTTTCAATCCATATATCGCTTTATTTAGTTGACATATCCCATTATTTTTGTATTTATTTACATCTTGTAGCATTTCTTTGGCTTTTCTTACTATGTCTTTATCTTTTCCTTCTTTTATTATAATGTTTAAATATTTAACCAAATTTTTCGGCATCTTCATATAAATTTTTTCTTCTATGTCGCCGTTCAAAAATGCAGTACACACATCTAGTTGGGATAATTTCATGTCTTTTTCAATCGCATATGCGATGAGTAGTCTTATCGTACTCATTTTCGCAACAGGTGCAAATGTTTCTGTATAATCAATACCTTCTTTTTGATTAAAACCTCGCGCTACTAATCTCGCTTTTCTTCTATCTATTTCACCCATTTCATTGTATTTATATTTTAAAACCATCTTACTATCTATCAGATTTCTACTTTCATTCTTGTTTACGACCTTCCATGTATTGTTTTTGAGATGGGATTCGATCTCACTTTTTATTGAATCTTCCCATTCATCACTATTTTCATCTATTTCACAGAGAAACAATTGTTCTACATCCATTTCATAATCTTTCTGCCATACAGGTGGCTTTTTTTGACGCTTTTCAATACCGGAAATAGTCGTTTCTTCTTCATTATTTAAAGTTTCATTATTCATTTCATCTAATTCTGTATTTGCATCGACAAACATTTCATCAACGTTTGATTCGTGTTCCGATTCATTAACTTCACGACTTTCCAAGTCTTCATAATTTTCTGAACATTTATTTTCAGGTGATAATATTAATTCAATTTCATTTTTATTGATATCATCCTGTTTTTGTTCTTCGTTTATTTCTTTTTCATAGTACATTTTATCCATTACTTTAACATCTCTGCTAATTATCGTCATCCTTGTTTTTGGATTAAAAATTCGATATGCCTTATGATTTTCCGAATATCCTACAAAAATTCCAGGTGTCGCTCTGGCTTCGAACTTTCCATTTTTCTTTCCTTTTCTTAAAACGAATGCCTTCGATCCAAAAATATGTAAATGTCTTACTGATGGAATCCTTTGTACCCATTTCTCGAATGGTGTTGTATTATCAATACTGCTACATGGACTACGGTTAGCTAAATAGTTTGCAGTGTTGATTGCTTCAGCCCAAAATTCTTCCTTTAAATTAGCATCAATTAGCATGCATCTTGCCTTATCAAGTAAGGTTCTATTTTTTCTTTCCGATAAACCATTTTGTTGTGGCGTATACGGTGCTGATAGCCTTCTTTCGATTCCGCATTCTTTTAAGTAATTATCAAATTTACTATTTATATATTCAGTCCCATTATCACTTTGCAAACAAACTATCTTTTGCTTAGTAAATCGTTCAGCCTCTTTCTGAAATTCCTTAAATTTTGATAGGGCTTCATCTTTAGTTTTCATCATATATACTCTAGTATATCTAGAATAATCATCCGTAAATGTAATAAAATATTTAGAACCCCCTATCGATGGCTGCCTCATGGGACCACATACATCTGTATGCACAATTTCTAATCGTTCATTTGTCCTTTGCTCATTTTTAGCATTTTCAAATGGTATTCTTGTTGCCTTGCCTTTAGCACAGACCTCACAGTCTCTTACTGACTCATTTTTATTAAATTCTAAGCCTTGCATATTTTTCTTATTAAGTGCAATTTGCATTTGCCCTTCATTAAGATGTCCTAATTTTCTATGCCATTTCTGCATTGGGCTCAATTTACTCAAATTTGCTTTTTCTTCTAAGTTTTCTTTAATATAGTATAAACCATCTGTATTTCTCTCAGCTTTAAGCAATAATTCACCATTTCGCATAACAGTTGCATTGTTTTTCTTAAATAAAACTGTTGCGCCTTTATCCGTCATTTTACCTACTGACATTAAGTTTGTAGTTAGTGATGGTACATATAATGCATCGGTCAGTTGCAAATCGGGTCTTTTTACAATGTTCAGTTTCACTGGACCATGTCCTTCAATGTTTGCAGTGCAATTTTCTGAAGCTAATTTTATAGATTTCATGTCCTCTTTTTCTAGACTGCTGAATCTTTCTAATTCAAATGTCATATGTGACGTACATCCGCTATCTAGACACCATTTCTTTGCTTTTTCTTTATTATCATTAGTATTTAGACATGTTTCTTCAGAGCAATATAGGTTAGAATAATTTGTTTTA
This sequence comes from Coenonympha glycerion, assembly GCA_963855885.1. Classification (NCBI taxonomy): domain Eukaryota; kingdom Metazoa; phylum Arthropoda; class Insecta; order Lepidoptera; family Nymphalidae; genus Coenonympha; species Coenonympha glycerion. The sequence continues at coordinate 7,832,789 of OY979626.1, forward strand.
CCTTGACTCACTTTTGACCCTTTTGACCAGCATTTGTCGGCCTTATGCCCTTTCTTTTTGCATTTAAAACATTCAATCACAAATTTCTTATTTTCATTTCGCTGTCTCCCATATAGCGCCTCTTGCTCAGAGTTCTGTTCACTTGTACTGGCGATATTTCTTCTTGCTTCCGCTTCTTCAATAATTTTTATTTTTAAATTTTCTGGATCCGGTAAATCATCTCTGGATTCAATAGCGATCCTAAAATTTTCAAATGATTGCGACAAGCTATAGAGCATCATAATACTTAATAGATCTTTATTTATGTCTATGCCCATGTCTGCTAATTTGTCGACAATATTCATAAATTTGTTTAAGTGATCAACTATATTGTCCTCATCTTTCATTTTTCTCAGAATCAATTCTTTTAAGAGAGTTGCTTTTCTAGCAGGACCTTTGCTGTAATATATGTTTTCCAGCGTATTCCAGATCTCATTACTAGTTTTACAATTTTTCACTTGTTTTAACTCGCCTGGTGATATTATTAGTAGTAGTTCAGACAATGCAAGATTATCTTTTTCTATATAATTATTTAATTCATCACCGTCATGTTCAGGCTTTTTAATTTGATCGGAAACATAATTCCATAGGCCAAGTTTCGATAGCAATGCTTTTGCATGTATCCGCCAAGTATCATAATTTTCTCGCTTCAACGGTTCAATACGTACGTGGTGACTCATTTTTCTATTTTTCTATTTTCTCACGTAAAGCCCATAACCTTTAGTATATAGAGAGAGTAGCAGAGTAATGCTGCAGTGCATTTAGAGCACACCAGTACAGCCGTTAGCGATTAATTAGGTAGATAAATAATAAAACATATTATCTGAACAAGATAAGTATTCTGCCTTTTTTATTTTTCCTTGACACAAGAATATCAACAACAAGTTGTCATAGCAACCAATTCAAATTCTAAAGTCGAACAATATACATTATCTATAACAAATGACAACTTGTATTATCTGGACCTTAGGTGGACAATAAATAAATCCGCGAGTGCAATATATATGTTCTGTGACCACAGCTCAAAAAGCCTAGAATTTAATCTAGATAACTGACAATCGGTTAAATATCTGGTGTTGTCTATGACCTATTGAGACTCTGTGGTCACTTGTAGTCTGTATCATTGTCAATGTCAGTGTCACTGCCAAACATTTGTTAAAATGTCAAATGTCTATATTTTATAGGTATATTCTATTGTTATTTGTTTATAAATAATTCTCTATTTCATCAACAGAATTTCGAATGTGATTATCATTTTTTATGCTGCTGCAGTAAGGGATGTTGGTTATAGGTGAGTGGTGAATTTATGATAAGGTCACATCGGTTCGAACCGGTGAGAAGCTAAAAGATGCCCTATGGAGAGTTACATTTCCCTGTTGTTGTCCTCGCTGCAATAGAATAGTTCTCGTAGCCTGTTGAACCTCTTTGTAGTTAGTGACTTTTACTGTAACACTAGTTCTGACGAATAGGCATACCTATTCCTGGGCAATCGCAGCCCAGCTGTGTGAGCCTGATGTTCCATCGCCTCGTGAAGGTTGTGGCAAGAGTCGCAGTGACTGTGATAGTGATGGCAGCGTTGCCGTTGAAGTCCACGAACAGCGTCTGACCAGTGTTGTCCCCACAGAGCACAGGCACGAGGGTGTTGCCACCAGTTATTATTAGCGAATCCGTGCTACAAACCCCGTCTCCGTTGGGTTGAGCGAGCACCATGTCTAGCAAGTCTATGCGTAGCTGAAAATGTTTCCATCATCACAAATTGTATGCAATTGTTTAGCTTCATTTTTGACACAATCCCCATAATTGTGGCAAAAATTAAGCTTACACTACTCTAACACTACTCTTAGCAGATGTAATTTGCCAGATAAATTGGCATATTCAACGCAAACAAGAAGGTAAGATATTAATAAAGCTTATTGGAATAAGTTCAAATTCATCTTCTTGGATTTTCTCGCTCTCAGAGTCTTTTTCCATTGTGTCTGAAGTTATAAGTATTATTTTTAGAAACAAATAGGTACTTGTGTGTATATTAATAATACAGTATTAAGTATTATGTAGCTATAATTATGGCAACATTTTTACATCAATACATTACATAGACCCTACGCTGGGTATTAGCAACATCTCAGTCAAATTGGTCTACCTTTGTGGCTTGTGACAGACATCACAACTTTCACATTTATCATAGGAATATTAAGAGTGATAGATATAAATAAATGTGGTTAAGGCAAATCACCTGGCATACGTTGTTGTTACATCGATTCACAATTATGCTACACGATTGACCACCAGCATAAGCCGCTGGATAGCCTGGGCTTGTAAAATATGTGTTGTTGACATTGGTCGATGTGCCGCAGGCGCGTGAAACTAAAGAAATAATAAAAATTGAAGTGATTAATAACTGTGTGTGCTACAAAAATCTGATGTGTCGCATTAGTATCCTGATTGTATCATAAAAGTAACATACTTTCACATGATAAGCCAGTCGATATCTCGTTTGTATTTTTGACCCAGTTTTTTACATTTTTAAAAATAAAATAAAAATTATTTTCAATTTTTTATGATTGCAATAACGTTAGGCTACTATTACCTATAACTTTCCTTTCATGTCGATAGTTTTAATAGTTATGCACTAAAAGAGTTCCATTCTCCTGAACTCTGAACCTCTCCACCAAACTCCTCTGAAATGGCTCGACCAATTGTTATGAAAAGATAACGACCATGGATGTATGAAGCCCATATCAAGTTGAATCAAATCCAAACTTTATTTTTTACAGACAACGATCTCAACATTAATAAATTACAATTATTATTTTTTTAAATTAACATCCAGATTCCAAAGTTTTACTTCTCAATAATATTTTATGACAGGAAATGTGCATTGAAAAGAAAGTAACTTTTTGTATGCAAATTTAAATTCTGGATATGAAAAAATGCCTGGTGCTAATGCTTTTGGTTCATGAGAAACCTTGATAGGGTCAACCAGGGTAATTGTAAACACTTTATTTTTTTTTGGTACCAGTAAGTTAATACTAAGGTTTTATGTTATACCACCTTTGGTCATTCTCTTTTTCTGTGTATCTTGGGTAGGTCTTCCCGCGCTCTACACCACTCGCGAAGTTGACCGAAGTGGGACCGAAGTTGAACGGAGCGACCAGTGTGGAGGGTCACTTCGTCTAACTTCGTCAACTTTTCTTAGTACTTCGGTAAACTTTCTGAGTACTTCGCCGAGGAACTTCGCAAGTAGTGTAGAGGCCGGATGAGAGTAGGTCGTAAGCTATTTTTTATATCCCTAATGGCAAAACAACGTTAGCCGGGTCAGGTAGTTTTGGTATAAAATCCTAAAATCTGTTAAAAAACGTACCGATGCAACATCGTCCTCGCCTAGAAGCGCACGTGCCGGTGATGGTGCCGTTCAAATTGTTGCACTCCCGGCGAGCCAGGCACGTCCCGTTCATTGTGTTAGTGGACGCGCAGTCTACATTCGCGAATCGCACTATGCTGATGAACGGAAACACTGCAACAAATCACCAAGCGTATGAATACAGGTATTTTCAAACGACTTCAAAAAAAAGGAGGAGGTTCTCAATTCAATTGTATTTTGTTTTTGTTTTTGTGTTTGTTGCCTCATAAATTTTGACTGAGTGAATCGATTTTGATGATTCTTTTTTTATTGGAAAGCTCACGCTTCAATTTAGTCCAGTTGATAATAGTATCCATGAAAAAATCATACGAGTATTAAATTTTTAATTGGAAAGGATGTATTCAACAGTAGTTTGATGTGAGTTGAAGTCGGTTTTTTCTGTTAAATAATTAACGTATATTATAAAACTAGTAGGGCGCGTGGGAGCGCGGGCCACATGTGGCCCGCGGGCTGTCTTCTCACTTATAAAAGAATCGCCGTCATCTCCATCGCTAATTGGAATCCGATTGGCAATGGGCTAAAAGAATTACCTCGGAGCACGGTCATGGATTTAAAGATAGTTAAGGGCTGTTTGAATAAAAAATATACTGAACCTCATGAGGTTCAGTGTATTTTTTATTCAAACAGCCCTTAACTATCTTTAAATCCATGACCGTGCTCCTCAATCATCATCCAAATCGTAGACCATCATCTCTTCTCATACTTTTCATAGTTTTTCATAGGCCTTTGGGTTTATTGTAGCATTCACATTTTCCATGGAAAAATAAGTTCAACCACTTTGATTTTTTTTCATTCATCCCGTAGACCTTGATATTCTAATTACATCTTGCAAAGAAATCACTCTCTTATCTTTTATACGAAATTTGTATGGCGGCCATCTTGAATCCGCCATTTTGATTTTTTTTTCAGCTAACTGCCAATTGGATGACGTTTCGAGTTACATTTGGTCGAGCACCCCTCACCTATCTTCGATACCCTGGCTGTGCTCTTCACCCGTCTCCGAAATCCTCAATCATCAGCTCTCTCCTTATTTTTCTCTAGTAACTCTCCGAAAAACCGCATCACAACCTTGCATAATTACCAACTGTTAGTCTCTTCAACATTACCCATACATTTTCTATGGAAAAATAAATTCCGCCATTTTGAATTTTTTTTCTGTCCATCAAATAGACCTTCGGGTCCTGATCACTTCTTGTCAAGAAACTATTCTTCCATCTTTTATACTTTCCGAGATATCGGCGAAATTCGTATGGCGGCCATTTTGAATCCGCCATTTTGAATTTTTTTTCAGCTCACTGGCAGTTGGATGACATTTAAAATGACATTTGGTCGAACACCCCCCACCTATCTGCAATACCCTTGGCTGTGCTCTTCACCCGTCTTCGAAATCCTCAATCATCAGCTCACTCCATATTTTTGTTCTTAATGATTTTTTCCCCTCTTTACGAAATGATTAGTAAAAAAAAAAATTTTCATACAAAATTGTTCAGGAGAGGTGATCAATCAGTGAGTCAGTCAGCACGAGCAGCTATATATATAGTAACTAGTAGGGCGCGTGTGTGCGCGGGCCACGTGTGGCCCGCGTGCAGTCTTCCCGCCCATAAAGGTATCGCCGTCATCTCCATCGTCCATTGGAATCCGATTGGCAGTGAGCTGAATAAATTACCAAGGAGCACTGTCATGGTTTTAAAGATAGTTACGGGCAGTTCGAAGAAAAAAATACGCTGAACCTCATCGGATGAGGTTCAGCGTATTTTTTGTTCGAACAGCCCTTAACTATCTTTAAAACCATGACAGTGCTCCTCAATCATCATCCAAATCCTAGATCATTGTCTCTTTTCATAGTATGTACATTTTCCATGGAAAGATAAATTCCGCCACAGTGAATTATTTTCCATGCATCCCGTAGAACTTGAGATCCTGATCACCTCTTGCTAAGAAACCACTCTCTTATCTTTTATACTTTCCGAGATAGAACAACACGAAATTTGTATGGCGGCTATCTTGTATCCGCCATTTTGTTTTTTTTTTTCAGCTCACTGCCAATTGCCTGAAGTTCCGAGTATTTTTTGTTTCAGCAGTCCCCACCTAACTATAATACCTTGCCCATGCTCCTTGACTGTCTTTAAAATCCTCAATCATCACCTCATTACATATATTACTCTGGCAGTTCTCTAAAAAAACGGCATCAAAATCTTGCATAGTTACCAACTTTTAGTCTCTTCAAGACTCCCCATACATTTTCTATGGAAAAATTAATTCCGCCATTTAGAATTTTTTTTCTATCCATCGAATAGACCTTCGAGTCCTGATCAGCTCTTGTCAAGAAACCATTCTTCCATCTTTTATACTTTCCGAGATATCGGCGAAATTCGAATGGCGGCCATTTTGAATCCGCCATTTTGAACTTTTTTTCAGCTCACTGCCAATTGCATGATATTTCAAATGACATTTGGTCGAGCACCCCCCACCTATCTACGATACCCTTCCCGTGCTCTTCACCCGTCTCCGAAATCCTCAATCATCAGCTCTCTCCATATTTTTGTTCTTAATGATTTTTTCCTTTCTATACGACATGATCCTTGAAAAAAAAATTTTTCATACAAAATTGTTCAGGAGAGGTGATCAATCAGTCAGTGGCCAATCAGCACAAGCAGCTATATATATATTAATGGCGAATTCAAATATACAGATATCTAAAGAGCCAAAAGTGTTTCGTGTATATTATCCAATTTCGAATTTTTTAAGAAACTAAATGAAATGTTAATTTTTGTGGCCCAATGTACCCATCCACCTTATTGAACAAATTTCGAAACGCGCGGAGCTTCAATAGTGCATATACTTTAAATTAAAAGAAATACTTACAGATTTTCCCTTGTCTCTCTTCATAGTTATTGTCTTCGATATCATTATCATCAAAATGATCTTCGTATGCAGTAAATGCCGTTACCACTACAATAAAACCCGCTACGGAGAGCCAAAAAAGCTTATTTTTCATATTGTTTCCGTCGTCGAAGTTATAAGCACCGGAAACTTATTTTTCGTTTATTTTTGTTGTTTTTGTGACCGGAACAATTTTTTTTGGTAATTGCAAATAAAACTATTTCTAATGACTACTGTATTTACGTAATGCAATTCGTCTTAAACGTGGAAATATCGGTCACGAAATGAAAATAGCCTGGTTTTACTCGACATTATATAAAGTGGGCGATAACGGTTATGTATTTGTGCAAGCTGTTGGGATACTACCGTTTACCATTTAGCGCTTCGAGTGACCTCAGATCATAGAAGCGGGCGAGTGTCGTATACTATAAGTAATGATGCTATGTGTCTTACTATAAACGATGTACAGAGCAAATAATGTGGCTAATATGCTAGTCAATGTGAACCGTCGTCTCAGCCGATGGAATTCCATTGCCTAAAAGCTGTAAAGCCTCAAATAACCTTATAATATCCAACGAGTCAGTTCAGTACCTGGGGTTAAAAAACAAACAAGTTTTCTGGTGTAGGTACTTTATTATAACATAAAAAGTTAGTAAATCACACATCTGGCAACTCTTACGGTACTAAACACCTTTAGGTGAATGTGTAGATACTTACTTCGTTCAAATACATAAACCTTTCTACATTCTTATACAAACAATAGTACAAAATAAAATATATCCGTATTATATACATATCAAATTAAAAAAAAAAATCAAAAACGTGTCATTGGTAATAAATTATATCGTGACTTAGTCAACATACACAACTAAAATAATTTTATTTAAAATTAACGTGAAAATATTTAAAACTAACATCTAAGTATAATATTTTAAGGCAAATTAAAATTATTAATCAATAGGTAGGTACAAAAGCAAGTATTGAAAAATAAGTGAGGTATCATCATACAGAAATATAATATTAGAAAATGCTTAATAATATTAAATTATACATTAATCTAAGTAGGTATATAATTTGATACTAAAGTATGGCATCTCCAGACATTTATGGCAAAACTTTTAAAAAATATAACGTAGGTAACGTTTAAACCTAAGTTTATATTATACACGTTAAGTACTTAATAAAGTAGGCTTTATTAACCGTGGATTAAGTTATTGCAATATGAATAAAATTCTCAAATATTTAAATTAATACTGAAATCATATAAAATAGTGCAAACCTTGGGCATGTTACCATCTTGAAAGCAGCCAATGAAATATCCTTTATCTGTATAAATAAATAAATATAAATATATAGAGGACAACATCACATACATTGCTCCGATCCCATAGTAAGTAGCTTATGCACTTGTGTTATGGAAATCAGAAACAACGAAGGTACCACAACACCCAGACCCGAGACAATGTAGAAAACTTATTTTTCCACATTGCCCCGACCGGGGATTGAACCCGGAACCTCAGAGATGGCGGCGCCTTGAAAACCGGCACGCTAACCACTCAACCACGGAGGTCGTCAAATAAGTATAAGTATAGTATTACAGTTTATCTGCGAAATAATGAGACTTAAAAAGTCGCCTTAGTAAGAGCAAATATTGTACCTAAGTACTTCGTAACTCTTTACAAATAAGTAATTCATGATACACTATAGTAACCCACAGCTTAACCCCGGATTTAGTGGAAATGTCTACGCTCGATATGTTACGAGTAAATTTAATATTGTGCACATAAACGGTGCAAAGTTTCATGACATGTGGTAGTGGAAGCTGTAGTAAAATAATAATATTTTTATACACAAGCTCGTAAAGTATCAGCGTTTTCTGAACTTCTAAGTAGCTTTTGGCAGTCGACTGCCACAAACAGCATTAATTACAAAGTATGCTTTGTCGCGCAGGTGCAAATCAGTACATATAATCAGCTAATCGATGACATAGCCATTACTAATTAAATATTTCTGCTCTCTTAATTACCTATACGACTGTATGTATGTTTTGACCATTCTTTACACTATATTTTTTATTTTTTGTAAAAACATTGTTCACACTACGTGCGCATGATTTTTGTTACACTTGGCGTTTTTTTACTAATATAATATGCACCTTGAGGTCTAAAAACTTTGTGCATTAGTTATGAAAAATAAATCACACAATCATAATACCCGGTGAATGGCGTAAGGTACAGTCGTAAGGTAAAGTAAGCTTTGGCAACCTCTTTAGACGACTCCATATATTTTGAAAATCAGTAGGTACTGAAACTTATAATATACATAAAAATATACATTAAACACTTTCATAGTACAATTTTAAATAGGTACATAATCCTACTCGTTTAAAGTATAATATTTTTATGGCAATTTTTCTTCACGTAGATTAGTAAATTGTTAGATAGTTATTTATATAATATTAAGTGTCTAAATATAAGACTGTATAACATAGATACTAAATGCAAGGAAATAGTGGCAAGACTTAATTGATAAAATGATATATGGATTTGAAACAGTGAAACTATGTTGCTTTGATAAACTTTTGCTATAAATATTGTGAAGACAATAAGTTTTTTGCTACTCAAATCAAAAGTATATTAAAAAATGATTGCCTTCATATTTTTTAGACTTTTAGGCCTAGAGGAAATATGGCGTTTCACTCAAATAGGTGGTATAGTTGTAGTTTATTTTAACTCTCACACCTGGTACATAATAAATATATAAAAAAGCCATTATTATTATTTCCATATTTAAATTAACTCTCACACCCGGCACATGATAAATATATATAAAAACCAAAGACGTATAATAAACTTACTTACATACACATAGATTAAATAAACATACATAAACGTTACACACATACATATATGTACCGGGCGGAGGACTACACCCCGGCAGGGGAGACCAAACGGCCGGGGGTCAGGGCGACAGGCTAAGAAACCGACGGACTATCCTAGCCGAGTCGAGCACCACCGCCTTCTGCATCTTGGCCGCAAGTGAACTGCCACGGAAACCCAGTCGCCGCAGATGGTGAGCGAGGCTGACTGGGATTAAACCATTAGCAGATATCACGATTGGAATGGTTTCAGTGGACTCCACGTGCCACATGGCGGAAACCTCGTGAGCCAGATCCAGATACTTTCGTTTTTTCTCCGTCTCAGCTCTCACGAGGTTCTCGTCATACGGGATCGTGATGTCCACCAAAAACACCCGCGACTGTGCCCGGTCCATCACCACGATATCAGGCTTGTTAGCCAAGATAGCCATTATTATTATAATTCAAAATGGCGGATTCAAAATGGCCGCCATACGAATTTCGTCGGTATCTCGGAAAGTATAAAAGATGGAAGAACGGTTTCTTGACAAAAATTGATCAGGACTCAAAGGTCTACGCGATGAATAGAAAAAAATCCAATATGACGAAAATTTTTTTTCACCGTAGAAAATGTATTATTATAGTGTAAATATATGATTCGAGATGGAGCCGATTTCTTTATAGGCGAGAAGACAGCACATGGCCACAATATGTGGCCCGCGCCTCCACGCGCCCTACTAGTTTTATAATTAATATAGGTTTCATTATAATTTGGCCTAGATTTTTTTATTGAATCGACATTCCTATTTATTGATGGTTACTTTTATAATTCATGGTCATTGATGATGGTCCGTCAAAGTATTTTACTATACATCGTAGCTACATTAGAAAAAAATTAATGACTATTGGAGATGGCAAATCTTATAAAAGTATAATGTAAATTTATTAAAAGTGTCTATATGTACACAAAATATATTAATCTGATGTGAAAATTTATTTCAACGAGGGAACTCGTGGATGGAGGCAATAAGGCTAGCTGTGGTGATAAATAATCTTCACACACATAGAGATAACTATAGGTACCATAGGTACCTATGGTGAAGTATCGTATGAAAGAGCAGGAACCTGAGCATTTTAAAACAAATTTATTTTTGTGTATAACAGTTTTTGATTTATCGTGCCAAATGTTTCCGAGGCACAGCTCAATACAAATTCTTTTCAAAAGACTGAATTTCTTGTTTCAGTTATCCTTTTTAAAATTGAAGAAGCACCAATTTCATTATGCTTAATTAATTATATACTTTCGATTTGGAAAATTTTTATGTTGAATGGGCGCTGGAATGGAATTAAATGGGTATAAGCTATTATATGTATAACTAGCTGTTGCCCGCGGCTCCGCCCGCGTAAATTATTTTTTACATATACCGTGGAATTCCTTGATTTTTCGCGGGATTCTGGTGTGATGTTGTACAGAAACCTGTTCTTACTTCGCACGGGTTATCTTGTGGTGATTTTGAAAACTCCTTTTTCTTAATCATAATATAAAGTTTCATTAATACGTAGTTGAAAGATCAAAACGACGATTTTAACTGTCGATATTTCGACCCAGTGGCACAGGTCGACAGTTAAAATCGTCCTTTTCATTGTGATTTTTATTCTGAAACCACGAAATATGTCAAAAATCATGTGAAAAGTTGTACGGGTGGTAGAACTCTTCTTTCAGAGTTCGGCTGGGTAGGTACCACTGGGATAAAATACTCTACTAACAATATTCCCCAGCCCAACATATAAGTCTTTTAAAAATCTTTGCTTCATCTCAATACAATAAAAAATATCAGAATGGGATATGGCTTATATTTCTTTACGTAGAAAAGACCTATGACAGTCAGTCGGTTAGGATCGATAAGACCTAAGAGTTAAAAACCATGGTTAAAAATATTTGTGAACCATTATTTTACCCTTTCCATATTTCGGATGATAAAAAATGATGCAGCACTCCGGGAATGTCGACAGAAGTGAAAAGTCTTAACAGTGCCATCTTAATATAAAGTCGGGAAACAGTAAATTGCATGACAGTTAATTATTATTTAAAAAAATTAGGTTGGACCTATCTCAGAGTTTTACATTCAAGTTCCACATAAAATGTAGAGATGGCGCTATACGATATAACGTAGCGATAACGCCAGTTTCGTGATTTTTGTTCACCCTAAAAGTGAAAAATCTTAAACCATACAAAATCTTCTGCTAAGCCTATTTATTTACGGCTGTAAGGTTACTCCAGTCTAACTTTAGCTCTTCGTCTTAGCCCTAGGTTCCTTGTCCATTCCGAGTTTCAAGTTACTTGAACTTATCGCTGAAGGTTCTGATGCCTGTAATTTCTGAACCACAAAAGTGATGATGATAAAATTTGTATGGAATAATCTTTAAAGAACCTCCTTTCTAAAAAAGAAAGAATAAATAAAATCGGACAACGCATTAATAAATTATAACTAAATACACATTTTGACTTTGATGCAGTCTTCCAGGGAAACCATGATGAATTTCGGGACAAAAAGTATCCTATGTCCTACCTCGGAGTATGAACTATAATCATGTCAAGTTTCATTTAAATCCATCCAGCGGATTAGCCGTGATGCCCGGGCGTGAAACAGACAGACAGACAGACAGACAGACAGACAGACAGACAGACAGACAAAAATTAAACAAATTACAGTTTTGGCTTCAGTATCGACTAAATAGTGTCCTCCAACAAAAATTTTCAAAATATCTTCAATGTACAGAATTCGACCCTTTACAGTTTTATTATAAGTATAGATATAGATAAGTATACAGATTCATTAGTTTACATTGTGACGCATTCTTCAATAGGTATAATAATAAGTAAAGTAAGCATAAGTAGATCAATAAATTACGTACAATTTTATTTTAGGTATTCGACAGAAGTATGTGCTGCAATTTTCTTGTGAGTTTCCTATTTAAGATATTATATTTATACGATATTAATATGAGTGACAGTATGAACGTGCTTAAACAACAAAAACCGTTATAAATCGAGACTAGAAAGTGTAATTATAGCTGCGAATCCGAATCATACGACCACGATGACTTCAGATCCAGAACCTGACAAAGAGCTAAATTTTAACAAAACATTCAGTGCTTCCACTGAAAGTACTAACCGTAGTACTTTCAGTGGAAGCACTCAGATAATGATAGATGGTTTCAGTTGATTATTATGAAATATAAAGATTTCAATAACATATTAGGGACGTATTACATAATATGATTATTTGGAACTTACTCTAAATTAAGTTCAAAAAGCGTAAGTAATAGCTTCTGTGTTACAGGAACAGTATTTATTCTTTTCTCGTTTATAAATTACAAATCATTATAAATTGTAAATTCTTTTAGTCATTATAAATTCCTTGTAACAAATATATACCTAGTTCTTGCAAATATTGTAGGTAGTACTTTACCTATAACGAACAGTTGCCGCTTGAGAAGCAATATATACAAAAGCTAAAAAGACGTCTTCTTGTCATGTCTTTCGCACTAATGAGGTTTATGGTATAGTCCTATTTCCACAATTTAATACATCGCGAGCAACGAATGTTTGCTACTGTACTAAGCCAATCAAAAAACCATGTCTAATGTAAACATTATATTTGACTACTAAAATCCCAGGTCGTGTAATCCGGAAACGCTCTCGTACATTTAAAACTAGTTGATATCTAAACTTTTAAAGTAATTAACGTAAAAATATCTAGATATTATATTATATAATGCTTAAATTACGTATCTTATTTAATTAAACTTACAATAAATTAATCATATCTAATCAATACTTAAAACCTTTACAACTAGACATGCTTGTGACTCCTTTGCCACTCCAGTGAGCAAATTTCAATAAGCATTTTTGTGTCATACTTTTACAACATTTTGTAATTGTAATACTACAAACAATAATGGCATAAACAAAAGTAAATATAAATTTATTCACGTTTTTGAATTCAGTGTAAAAATTAGCGTTTACAATAAAATTAAGCCGAGTACTTAAACGACGTTAATTAGACCACTTATATTTTCATTAAATCCAAAATCAACTTTTAAAATGAAATGATTTCCTAATTTTATATAGGTGATATTTCTAATAGCAAGGCGTCACAAAACACTGGGATAATTTTTATTCTCAATGTACATAAATATTTATAAAATACTTATTTGATAACATATTTTGGGTTGATCAATATATGACTCTGCTCTAAAAATTTACAGTTATAATATTAATAATTTTGCAGATATGTAAAGCGATTCCTTGGTAATGATTGTACCTTTCGTGTTTTTTAAATACGATACCGTTTATTGATTTGCGACAGACCGCAATGGCAATAAGTACACTTGTTCTAGTTAACTAATGTCACATATATCTACGTAAAACCATAATAATGATGTTGGTGAAGTCCATTTCCTATACCTACAATTTGAGAGAATTGAGATACCTAAGTACTGTGTAATCTTTTGTCTCCTTCCGTATCAGCCAAGTCACAGTACACTGTAGAATGTGTCCATCAGGCTAGTCTCTAGATCGCACTCTAAAAAGAGTTCGCTGCTTTCCTCCTGAAAAGGAATTACATATTTTTTTTATTTCGTATTATGTAGTGTTTTTATACTCTACAAGTTGTGGAAGTAGGTACTTGACTCTTATCTGATGGGAAGTGATTATACAGCCGATTATTTTCTCGTACTAACTTGGAAGTAACAAGTAGGTACGGGTACACTCATGACTCAACACTAATGGTTTTTACACGGTATCGCGCCGGAACGCTGAATCGCTTAGTATGCGGGTAAATAACCATCCCCTTTGAACCCTAGTAAACTCAGTTTTTAAGTCGTAAAATAGTTCACTAACATAATCACTAAAATAAGTAGGTACACTAACATGTTTTACTGACTATAGCTATTCATAAGAGCCAAAAAGTAAGGCCATTAGGAAATAAATAAACCATTTGAGTTCATTCATAACCAGGTGGACGCCTAACTAGATCCAACTTGAGCCAATTTAGAAGTTATAAAATTTTAAAGAGGACTGTGGCGAGAATCAAACTCCCACTCTACTACTCTATTACTTTACAATCTAATACTCGAATCCGAGCACTCGACTCTACTCCAGGAATGTCGTCAGAACACTAGGAATCGAAACGAAAATAGATGGTTGAATGTTTTTCATTATTATGTTATACGCACTTGACTAGGTTGAGGCGTGGAAAGCTGGTCCCCGCCTCTCCTCGGGTGTCATTTGGTGGTTTTGGGCAAGTGACGCTTCATGTGCAGGGCGAGGTGGTCGGACCGCGCGAAGGACCGCTCGCATACCGCGCATTTGAAAGGCTTAGCCCCAGTGTGCTTGCGGTAGTGGCGGGTCAGCTCATCCGACCGAGCGAATCTCCACTCGCACTCCGGCCATTGGCATGTGTAAGGTTTCTCACCTGTGGGCAAACAAGGCAGTTGTACCATGCAAGTAGCTATACGAATTATTGTATGCATATTATGTCATACATTCGCTTATATACGCAGAAAATTATAAAAAGTAACGCCTTCGCCAGTGCAACATGTATATACTTCGCGGTGCGCAATTAATTAAAGTTAATCAAAGTTTGTACGTTACCTGTGTGTATTCGTTGGTGGGCCTTCAGATGTGAACTTTTGGTGTAAACTTTGGTGCACCCTGAAAATAAATCGCGGATTACTTTGACACATCTGATGAAAGCGAGGATCTATCTGTATACGACGGTTCTATGGAGCAAATATCTTTTACCTATTTTAAAAAATGTTAGTGGGTAATATATTTTTTCCTGTCACCACTGTATGATAGTTTATTTGGTCAAAATAGTTCCCACAAAATATATAAGTAGTATATTTAAGAGTAGGTCCTCATTCTTAAAGGAGGTAATAAGATATTCGTTTCAATTTACGTGGACACTTAACAACTAAGGTATAGTACCTATAAATTCACAATGATGCACTCTTCTCTTCTCTAGGCCGGTGTTGTTTAGCGCGAAGGAAGCTTCCGCTTGGAAGGTAGAGGCGCGAGGGCCGAGTGAGGAGCTGGCGCGACCGGGAGTGGCGCAGGTTTCTGCTAGCACATAAACAATAGTCACCTATCAATTCGCAATGATGCACTCTTCGCTTCACGCGCTGGCAATTCTTTGCGGGAGGCGAGAATTGGAGAGCTGGCGCGTTCGAATACGATGAATACAGAGTTCAGGATACCAATTAAAATCACCTTCTCCATGACGCCTCCTCATGTGGTGACCGACATGCATAGAGTACGTTTGCGTTCAAGTCTCTTCTTGTTGTTTTCTTAACTTTGAGTATGGGACGTTGCTTAGTGACGTGAGTTTCTTCACTACTTCCATTTCTTCCTCAGTGCGAATAATGGGTGTTATCGACGGTCCGCTACTCGGGCTAGTTGGATCGATACCAAAAGTGGTTACCTATTAAATATCCACGAAGACACTCCACTTTTAGAGCTGAACAGATCTGCAGCAAAGAGGTGGAAGAGTCGGAGAACGCAGAGCGTTTGAGATGTAACTAACGGTCACCTGTAAATCGACGAATCTCCAGTCCTCATATCTACGGTGTACTGCTGTTAAACCAATCGACGACTTTGGCGTAGCACATGAGTAAAAGTGAACTTGGAAGTAAATAGGTCAGTCACCTATAAAGTCACAGTGGTGAACTCTCCTTTTCTCGAGCTCCGGGTTGTTCCGGCGGTTGTACTTGACTGGCGGCGGTGCAAGGCGCGGGTGAGAAGGCGGCACGTGCGGATGCTGCACCGGGGAAGGTTGTGGCGCCATATGTAGCGGCTGTGACATTGCCTGTTTGCAGAAGGGATTTGAGCCTGTTTATGTAACTGGTAAATGATAACCTGAAGTCATCTCCATAAAACCGTGTTTCACGGCGTTGAGACATAAAGTTCATTAGTATTAACCATTAACAGGTTGGTCATGTGGTGGCAAAATGACGAATTGTTTTCACAACCTATTTTCCCCATCTAAATAATAGCCCCATTAAATATTAGGTCCCCCAGAGATCACTAAACATTTGGTTCTGATTAAAGACTAAGTGAAGAGTAGCCATAAGTTGTCACCTGCGGATGGTGGTGCGTTTGCGGCACCGGATGTGATGGCATATGTGGCGCTCGCAGGAGCGGGGCTGCGTGGTACGGCGGAGGCGGCGTGCGTCGCGCTCCACCCTGCAATGGTCAGTACATTCCGCCTTGTAAAATTAGTCAATTCGTCGGCATTTTATAGCCCAAATCACTAAAAGCATCTCGTTTTTATAAGCTCGTTTGTTAGCTTATACTAGTAACTGAAAGTACTACATTTGATAAAATTGATTATTGATTGAGAAACAAAAAAAGAAATATTTAAGAATAAATATGTCTTGTCTATGTCTAAATATGTCTTTTGATTCCATTGTTAAAAGAAATGCCTTTCGCTTACCATCTCAAATCTCGTTCTCTCCTTTGCTAAAACTTTTTAAATTCGCATCATGAAAAATTAAGTACAGTCGCGAGCAAATGATGGTACCGAGGCAAATGATGGCATAATCACAAGCAGTCGCAAAGCGATGCCGATCGGCCTTAAGGATTACCTGTATTGAATTTCCTGGGCTTCCCTGATCAGATCCGGGCGGCGTCAGCGGAGACATGTAGACTAGCCTCGAGGGGGGGTATTTCGAGAAGGAAGTCGCCAGTTGCTGCTGCGGCTGGTGCTGCGGGGGCTGGGGGTGCGCGTACGTCGGTGGCGCGCAGAGCCTCTCCGTCTTGATCTCCAGAGGGCTGAGTAAAGGAGTGGCGCACTCCTCGAGCAGTACGTCTTCAGCTTCCAACTTGACGTGGGTCGCTCCAAGTGGAGCGAGCATGTTCGCATTCTCAGGATCGATGTTCCTGATAGAGGAGGCGATGTCCTCCCAGAGGGCGGGGCGGAGGAAGGCATCGTCGCGTGAAGTCGTTCCGCCATCGAAAAGGTCCATGTGGACGGGCGCAAGTGAGGCGCCCTCTTGCTTGCACAGCAGAGACTCCAGCTCAGATGTCTGCGGAAGAAACGAAGACAACTGGTTAAATTCCTAAGGAAGTGCTTTAAGACCAAATTAAGTTGGAGTCCATCTGTCTATTATTATGTCTTGCAAGATTTTGTCAAATCCCGGTTTGAGCCAATATTTCACATGCTAAGCTTGGCCTCGTCCAGGATTAGCTACACATAAAGGAAGTCTTTAACGATCACTGGCCCAGATATGAGCCCAGATCAAGCCCAGACAAAATAGTTATACGTATTTCATTGTATAAAAGTGTAATAGGCTTCATCATGGCATGGGTTCTGCTGTCAGGGTTGAAAAATGAACGATGGTTTAATGCTCGGGTGCAAAAATTATGATAGGTACGAGTATTACACGTCTTGTGAGTAATTATAAAATGTTGTTATACGTATAGAATACCACGCACATATTTTTATCTAATCATCTATATTATCTTGAACATTTATTTCGCGTATTTTGAAAATGGTTGTAATGATTTGTGTATATTTTTTATTTATGATGCAGTATAAGTTTACCTAAGCTGATGTACCTAATATTTTTTTCTAAAAAAGTGATTTTAGGAAAAACATGCAGTCAGTGAGTAATTTAATAATCCTCGACCAGAACGTTGTTTCGTCATTTCTAAATTTTGAGGTATGAAAGTAATTTACATCCTATTCTCAGACCTACCGAATTTTCGAATCGAAAAAAAAAAAACATAAAAAGCGGTCAAACCAAAATTTCATATATAAGAAATGGCTGAATGTTGTTTTGTCCTTAGGGATAAAAAAATTGCTTAGGACCTACTCTCTGTCCTATCAAACATACACAGATTTTTTTTGGCACGAGAATTTTATATATTAGAGCGATAGAGATTTTCAGGAAAAAAAATTCCTGTGAACGCTTTGAGAGCGGTTATTAGCATACAATAGAGCTCGGCAAGCCCACGCTACATAGCGACGCAGGCGCAGGTGACGCGCTTTACGCATTCACTGAATAAACTACTATCTTCCGATATTAGATCACAGCGAAATTTTATGCACCAGTGTACTATGTATTTGCATAACGAATAGCGTTACAGGCCATGTTGTACATGCGGGAATTATGATACGGACCTATTGTTGAAAAAATATTACACAAACTAGCTGACCGGGCAAACTTTGTTTTACCATTTAGGATTATGATAAGTAGTTTATGACTTGTTTATGAGTTTACCGAATGTAGGCAAAAAATTTCATGACAGTCAGCAGTTTGGTTTCAAAAACCTTGACACATGAATTGTATAGATTGGAAGACTAGCTGCCCGCCCAAACGTTGTTTTGCCATTTAGTGATATCAAATATAGCTTACGACTTATTCTCAGACCAACCAAATGTAGACAAAATTTTTAATAAAAATCGGTCAGGCTGTTTCGGAGGAATTTGTTCATTTGTTTACAAACATTGAACAGGAAAATTTTAAATATTAGTAGATTAGATTTTCTGTTGCCCGGCTGGCTTGCTGTAGGTAAAGCCTGTAAGTGCGAAAAAGACCACTACAAGCGGCCTGTTTCCCTGTTTTACTGCCACACGTGTCACGAGCGGCGACTGTATACTAACTGTTGCTCGCGGCTCCGCCTGCGCGAATTTCGGTTTTTCTCCAATCCCGTGGGGATGATTGATTTTTCCGGGATAAAAAGTAGTCTATGTGTTAATCCGAGTTATAAAATATCTATGAGATAAATTTCAGCCAAATCGGTTCAGTAGTTACGGCGTGAAAGAGTATGGAAGATCCATCCATCCATACTCACAACTTAATCTAACATCTTAATAACATAACAACTTAATCTATCAATCCATCCATACCAAACTTTTATATGTTAGTAGGATATCTCTTTTGTATATTACTAGGATAGGATAAATTAGGATAGGATATTATCAGAGCATGTAAACGTTGTTTTGCCATTTAAAGGTTAAAAAGCTTACGACCTATTTTCAGACCTACCAAACCTAGTCAAAAATTTCATATCGGTCCAGCTGTTTCGAACGAGTTTGGTTACACACACTGTGAAATGAGCATTTTATATAATATAATCTACTTATAAAATAGAATAAAATAGATATATTAAGAATAAAATAGAAGTTAGACGAGCACATTGAATAACGTGCACTCGCTTTAAAGCTAATATCGTAAAACGGCGTTCAATTTGAAACGATTATTGAGCAAATATCAAGATCAACCTGCGCCGGCGCAGCCGAGATCGGTAACCCTTCGCGCAGTGGAACCTCCTGCGCGCAGTGTCGCAAGCGAGCCGGACCGCGCGAATTCCTTCTTTGACCTTTGCGGATCGAAGCGATTGCGCCAGAGTCTCCTCTACCGCGGCTAGACGAGCTTAGGCAATTGCGCCACTGATTAGATGTGTTACAGATCGCCCGGGGCGTGTCTAACGCCAGCTTTGACCTTGCACCTTTCGCACTATTATTATTATCTTTTATTAATATTCCTTAAATAATATTTGATAAATGCTGGCGTTAGTTTGCAGAAGGCAGTAGTATTTCAGTACTTTCTACGATATTTCCACATCTAGTTGGATATGTAGAACCCGAAATTCATGCGGGCGAAACAGCTAGCCGTGTTACCTGTATAATATGACTCTTAGAATCACGATATCTATGGCATCTGGAAGAGATCCTCATCTCATATGTAGCGGTAAGAGGTCCTTGTACATGTCTTTTCTGTATTTGTTTATAATTTTAATTTTCTGTACTAAATAAATAAATATCTCTGGAATGGCACCAAATATAATATAATATTAATAAATAATGGTAACTCTTGGGGAAAAAATCATGAGACCATTTTTGTAGAGAATTTTAAGATCTACAACTTTTCCTTGAGGTATATTTTGGTAAAACTTACCGTTTGCAAGAAAAATCTAAAAAGCCTGTGACCCCGAATAATTTTTGTAGCACACATAGGATCGATGGGAATTTTTGAAACTTTATCAAAATTTGGCTCCGGGGGAATTATTGTAATTTGAGCACTATTTTTATATCTAATTTGACCGGACTATTGGTATATATATACTACCTTAGTAGCTGTACCAAAGTGATTTTGTAGAGAATTGAGAAATACTCTCTTGGGTCAACACACATACTACTCATCTCGGAAAAATTAATTTAAAACCTATTTATTCACAAGACTATGCGACGTTATGTGAAACTAATCGAAATAATTATTGGTTGGAACTGATTTTTAGCCGTATTGCATAACCGTAAAACACAATTATAAAAAAAAGTTTTTTTTATCTCCTCAAGATCATCCAATTTGAAGTTAAGCAAGGGTGAGAGCTAGTGATATATATTAGTAGTTACATAATACCGCCGTAAATATTGAAAGAATATTTGTAGGTCTCTAGTGTACTTGCTAATAATGGTTACTTACGCGTACGTAAGCCATATCTACTACTACTATAAAATATCAAGTAGGCAGGTACGTTTTCTATACAACAATAAGTTTACTGATAAAAATCTGATAAACAAAGATATACCTTTTATGCAGTGCATTCTAGTGATTTCATAATAACCGAATACCGACGTTAAAAATTACAATTAATAGCCAGATAATCATTACAAATTTATTCTGTTGGAACAAATCATCGGAACAGTCAGCTCAACGTTGGTACCGAATGAATAAATGAGTTAATTGAATTAGCTTCATTTACTTTTGTAGGCAATTCAAATTTACATTGAAAAGATAAAAGTATGTCAGCCTAATACTCTACCGACTTCGCTGTGAATTAATTTATGCATTACTGACTCCGTAACAGATCATTTATCTGGTGATCATTTGAGTACCAAACATTTTATCAAATGATAAATATAGTTTTGTACTGAAGAATAAGCAAATAAAAAAAAAATTAACACTCAAGACACAAAAGTAACGATGGAACTTATACTGTTGTTAGTATTCGAGCTAATAGCGCAGTTTAAATAAATTCTATAGGTACGAGTATAATATATATAACTTTATCTGTTCCCAGCCTTAGAATAATAATTCGGTGGAAACTCACACACATTAAACAAAGCCAGGTTTTTTAAGTATTATTAAAAAAAAACATCCAAATAAAATTTTTATTTTACATAGTTTTACTTCTATAAAATTTTAAGCAAATAAATAATTTGTTTAAAAAAGAAGTGTAGAAATTCTCTTATCTCGTATGAATGTAATGCATACAGTAAAGTATTAGTAGCATAAGCATAGCCATACCTACTCAATAAAATAATTAATGTAAGTAGATACAGAAACTCTAGAGTGTAGGTGCCCAATAGTTACCTGTACCATCGAATATTACTAACTTACACACACGATCGCCGAAGTTTTACCTTGATAACTTTACTTACTTTAGTCAAAATAATTCAGTATGAACGTCTAAACTGTAAAACTAGTAGTTATGCTAATCTCTAAAGAAAAATTCAGGGTATATTAGGATAATCTATCTACATTCGGTAACTTCAACCAAATCGATTGGTTAAGGATTCAGTTATCTCAATTGACATCGGATTACCAGTTTACACGAAATGATTTGCATTAGAATCCGAAGACAATAATCTTTGAGTTGATAATAATATATAATTAAACTACATTGTCTCAAAGCTAATTAATACTTACTTATTTGAAGAAATTTAGTACTTTTTAACCGACTTCAAAAAAAGGAGGAGGTTCTCAATTCGTCGGAATCTCTTTTTAGGGTTCCATACCAATTTGGTAAAAATGGAACCCTTATGGTGAGACTTTCTCCGTCCGTCCGTCCGTCCGTCCGTCCGTCCGTCCGTCCGTCCGTCCGTCCGTCCGTCCGTCCGTCTGTCACACTCGATTATTTCAGTAACTATTCAAGCTATCGACTTGAAATTTAGAATAGTTATAGGTAATAGTGACGAGACGTCATAACAATCGTAAAAATTTGTAAATTGTTTTTATTTTTATTTATTTATTTTTATGTCTGATAGTTTTGGATTTATTGAGCAAACTGTCGAAAAAAATACCGTCCCCCGTCCCCCCCCCCTTATCTCCGAAGTTTATGAATCGAAAAATCTGAAATAATTATGATTAATAGACATTAATGTATATTTTACAGGAAAATAAAATCAACTCCCTAACTATTATACTTTTTTTGATAATAACAATAAACCAGCAAAAACAAAGTTACGTTTGCGGTTCGCCAACAAAAGTACCTACATGTAAATTATATACTCGTAAATACTGAACAAAAGTGATTCTTTCAATGTTTTACTTCTCTTATGGTATGGAACCCTCGGTGCGCGAGTCCGACTCGCACTTGGCCGGTTTTTTTTATTACTACGACTGGACTAAAATACTTAGTGATAAAAATATGACGATATTGACAAAATCTCTTTAAAAGTTTGTAGATTTGTATTACTCGTATATTATGTAGAAGGTAAGAAAAGAATAGATGAATGTGCACGAAATATCATACAAACCTTCGAGGCTTATGGTTACCAACAAAATAATTAATTTCACTCCTAAGAATAAAAATAGTTTTTCAATCATGGAGTAAGAATAGGCTTTTGGCTATCGTCTGAAACATACGCACAAACACACATGTATTACAGTTTAAACAAAATTTACAACGTCAATTTTTTCTTTATGTTTCACATCATTTGAATGTGAAAGCACATGTGAGTTAAAACGTAATTTATACATTTTTACATGCATGTTAGAGCGATACAACAAATAAAAATGTGTAATTGAACTGTGTAAAAAATAGAACAAGTTAAAGAGATATAATAAAATTTAATGGAAATAAATAAATAAATAGCACCAAAAACCTTTATAATTTTTTTTATCGCACACAAAAAGCTTTCCATGTACCTATCCGCCGCCATTTCTTCGTTTGCTCATGCTCACCAATCACAGCGGTTTGCGTGACGCGCCGCAATATATGAAAGCAATTTTCTCTTGCTTTTAGAAATGCCTGTTCTTGCTGATCCACTATAGCCTGTGCCATATCGAATGAGTATTTGTTCACGAATTTGGCTGATTTGAATTCAGTTTTGCCGAAATAAAGAGGAAATGATGTTATTGTTTTTCGGAATGAAAGACATAAAATTAGTATAATGGAGTCATCACTCATCTTTGAAATCCCCATTGATTCAATCTCTGCGATCACACATTCTCCGAAGGAATTAAAGCCGTACCATCCCGTTATGGCATTGTTTGAACAGCACGTTGGCCCGTGCCGACGGTCTATTTCCATAATTCAACCGGACACCCACGCTAACTCATTCTTCAGCATAAATCACTGACATTATCTAGATTTGTGAGTAAATAGACTCTAACACGAAGCCATAAAGTTCAGTATACAACTCTCACTACATGACACTCATACGACGAGGGAGGTATTCGCATAATTCCCTTATTTTAATACTCACAGGTTTAATACGATATTTATAAGATTGGTACCTACCTCTAAAGTCTAAATGCATGCACTAAATAAAAAAGGTGATTTCTACCTTCGTAGATCCCGTTTTCGCCATCCTATTTCGCGTCTAATCTAAGTTTTTAAGATACTAATAAGTCATTAATGAAACTAATACTTATGTAAAAGTTTTAGTAAATAAAAAGTGTAACAGAATAATGAAATATGTCATCCGTATTTTTCAACTGTATGATGCTTTTTACCGACGTATAAAAGAATCTCTGTACATTAATTAATTACTATGAAAAACATCCAAGGTGACCTTTCTGTTGGTGCTAAAGAAATAAAATTTTACAGTCAAAAAGTATATAAAGCGAGTCCACGGCTGTGGCAGGGCGGGCGGCTGCGGGCGGGCGGCGATCGATACAAAACGCCGCCCACCAGGCCACTAGTGGTGGGGCAACTAACCGCGCGCATAAAGAAGCAAAACGTTACACTGGTAAAATAATATGTAGAACTTAAGCCGTGATATGTAACAATTCAAATGATATTACTCAAATTTCAATCTAGGTATAGTGAAGTTTATAAAACCTTGAGGGCTTTTGAGCTTTTTCTCCTAAGTAGTAACAACAAAACACTCTAACATGGCGCTGTCATGTTCCATTATGCGATGCAAATTCACTTCATTTCCAAGAACGATACACATATTTCTCTGAATAAATCTCCCCAGATATACATAAATGAATAATATTTTATATCGGTAGTTTACTGCAACTTGACCTCACTTGTCACAAGAACAAAAGGATCTAATAAAAAAATGTGTCCTTATTTTTTATGTATGTAAAAAAAATATGTTATGTCATAGTAGGGGAGCCCGAGAGGAGATGTTGGTAGTTACTCGAGCATTGTGGGGATCTATTAGATTTTAAATATTAGATACTAAAATAAATAATGTATGATGTATGCGATTTTAGTGGTGGGGAATGAAAAAAAAAAATAGTTACTGAAAATTTTCCTCGATCGCGTCAGATTGCGCGTCAAATGTGCTTGTCGCCCTGACCATAGCCCTGACCCCATAATCTTACAATTATTATGTGGAGGAATTTCCTTAATCTGCCGGGTTAAAATTAAAATTAACATTTACACTGGACAGGCCGGACCGCGCGAAAAAATATCGCCAGTTTACTGGTGGCAAAAACGCTTGTTTTGTCACCAACAATAAGGTCACGCTGCCACCTATAGAATTTTGACAGATTTACTGTTTTCTTGTACGAAAAAGGTTTACGTTAATCGTTCGGATGCCCATATCCTGAAGTTTCTTATCAGTGATTAGTTTAGACAGGTATGAGCACTAACTGCGCTATGAATAATAATTGTTGTAATTAGCGGAATCTTAATTAATTAAAACTTGCTCTAAATGAGCACGCAAATCAAAATAGATCTACTCATAATTAGGTCGGGCAAATTGTAACAAACACACGAAAAAAGTAACGACGTCTACGTATTCCAAAAATATACTTTAATGAAGCGTAACGCAAACATGTCAAACTAATAAAATAATTTCCACATTAAGTCCCACGGCACCGCTATATAAAAGAGCAAACGCTATGTTATTTGAGTAGTGTTTGCTTTTCCCATAATTTTTGGTAAACGACGGTAGGGTGGCGACGTAGCGCTGGGCTTCAGAAAAATGTAATAAAAACTCGACGGCTATTAGATAGCTGAAGCAAAATTAATTTTGCCTCCAACAAACGATTTGACTTATTGGTGTCGTATATTACATCGATTGCACATTGCTGACCTGAAAAAATGTAGACAATTTGTACAGTACTAATGGTTCAGTTACATTCACACAACTGTACGTAATAGGTATGAACGTATTCGTCATCATCATATTATAGGACGTTCATGTAGGTATACTAGAACTGGATAAGCACGCTAACGTAATGCCGCGTCCATATGCTTGTCAAACATCAACAAACCAGCACAAATTCAAACGTGTGGATAGAGAGTTTGTCTAGGTAGGTCTTAGGTTTGCAAGTGTTTGCGGGCAATCCGCTGAGGGTCGGGTTTTTTGTTACAACCAAATAGAGTTTGCCACTAGCGCTTATCTTACGTACATATCCACACGTTTGCGCCCAACAGTCTTGTTCATGCAGTGTATCGTGTTCACCAATTGTTTTCATGAATTTTTAGCTTAAACCATCTTCTGCGTTGTTTTTTTCTTTATTGTTTAAATAGTAAAAATAACTTAAGCTGAATGTTATAGCCGACACAAACTCGACGTCCGTCATGCTTGCCTGTTCAGAACTTACCAGCACGCTCGCAAAGTGTGATTCCTATGTTCAAGCCAAACTTTTGTAGAGATTTGGAGTTTGCGGCAAGTGCCAAGCGTGCAGACGCGGCATAACACCATCTGTCGTGTCACAGTTCATGGAATGTTCAAAGCAAGCGCTCCCAACGCGTCAGTTAGACCGGCACAAAGCACGCCACGGCAACAATTACGACACAATCCATTCCACATGCCAGAAACCTTTACATCCATTTCACGAACATTATCGCTAAATCATCTAGAGTAGCACCACTAGCACCAATCGCACCTGTTATCAGGCCACACGCCTCATTGGCATGTGTCACTCGATGTGTTTGACCTTTGCTGTTAATATGGGTCGCACATGTTACGGCGTCCTTTATGCTTCTTAATTCAGAGGCTGAAAGCTCAAGTCCGTCTGCATCAAATAGAGCCACCTGCAGTGTAAGTATTTAAACTGATAAAATAACTCATTGTATTAAGGTGCAATATTTCATCCAATTAGAAACGTAATACTAATTATTTACAAGAATCAAACCCTTGGGAGTGATAGCGAACTGCGGTAACTATACGAGTACAAGCTCAATTAGTTTTAAACTATGTAAAATGGTAATAACAAAAACATAACCCGGCTGAGTTTGTTGTGGGCTTCTTCTCACTCGCAAACTTAGTACTTAGTTATCTCAAAATGTAATATACTACAAAAATCGTATAAACCTTTCAGTAAATTAGGCCCATCTGAAAATACAAATATTTATTTGAATTTTCAGACTAAATTCGGATTCCAATAGCATAAACTATAAAAAAATAAAAATAAAACTTATGAAACTTGTATCAAAGTATGTTTTCAAGTGTGTGGGCATTTTTCAATATATTGTATTTATGTATATTTATCAGTTATCTAGAACTCATAACACAAGCTATCCCTTAATTTGAGGCTGGAATGTGGGAAATTTTCTTATTGATCGAGTTTCATAAAAAAAATTGGTTGAGGTGACTTTAACTTTCTTACATTTTTAACCGACTTCAAAAAAGGAGGAGGTTCTCAATTCGTCGGAATCTTTTTTTTTTTTTTTTTTTTATTTTTTTTTTTATCTATGTATGTTCACCGATTACTCGAAGACGCGTGGACCGATTTGAAAAATTCTTTTTTTGTTTAAGAGGGTTTTGTTTCCAGATGGTCCCATTTTAATCAGGTCAGGATCTGATGATGGGATCCTGGAGAAATCGAGGGAACTCTTCAAATTTTATATGGACACATGAAACTATTTGAGTATTATTAAAAAGAGTAATATTATCCAAGTTGTCCTATGGTCATCAGGTCAGGATCTGATCATGGGATCTTGGTGAAATCGAGGGAACTCTTCAAATTTTGCTAGTATACTTAAAGCGAGTTGGGTATTTTTTATAGTTACTGGTGCATATGCTAGCAGATACTGATTTGATGACTAAAATCATTAAGTCAGGGTCTGATGATGGGATCTTGGTGAAATCGAGGGAACTCTTCAAATTTTGCTAGTATACTTGAAGCGAGTTGGGTATTTTTTATAGTTAATGGTGCATTTGCTAGCAGATACTGATTTGATGACTAAAGTCATCAAGTCAGGGTCTGATGATGGGATCTTGGTGAATTTGAGGTATCTCTTCAGATTTTATGAACCTACCTCAAGCAATTTGGGTATTTTTACAACGCCTTGTGCATTTTATTGTTTTCCACTAAAAAGTATAAAATAAAAATGGGAAATGCTTTCCAAAAAACCAACTTCAAATGCCACTACAAAGAGTGAAATAATTTTTATTTAAATTTTAGGTACCTACACCAATTCGAAGTCGGGCGATTGTCTATGACTTCGTCATTTCTTCGCACATCAAGTAAGTAAGAAGGACTATTAGGGATTGTATGAAACATTGCCCGACTTCGAATTGGTGTAGGTACCTAAAATTTAAATAAAAATTATTTCACTCTTTGTAGTGGCATTTGAAGTTGGTTTTTTGGAAAGCATTTCCCATTTTTTTCATTAATATTATCAGAGGTCAATTAAATTAATATTTCCTTCTATTTAGTTTACATTTTACACATTTAAAACTCCTCAATACATAGCACGATAGGTAGGCAGTAGTATACTGCTTTAGTGCTACAGCACAACGTGACTTGTTGATAAGGTTTAAGTGGACTTTCACATATTTCACTCGGTTTCCACACAATCTTTTGTAAATGTTGATCTCGTCCGGTTTATTAGGTGCACTGCACTGTTTCAAAGTATAGCTCAACTGTGGCGCAAAATCGTTAACTATTCTAAATCCCACTAATATTATAAACGCGAAAGTTTGTAAGTATGGTTGGATGGATCTTTGTTACTATTTTACGCCGCAAGTACTAAACCGATTTTGCTGAAATTAACTATAATATAAATTATTAAATGTAACATAGATAACTTATAACTTGTATTAACGTTCTAACGGAATTAGCGAAAAACCGAAATTCATGCGGGCGGAGCCGCGGGCAAAAGCTAAGTAGTTATATTTGTAATAGAATGATTTCGAGTATATTAAAAAATGGGAAATGCTTTCCAAAAAACCAACTTCAAATGCCACTACAAAGAGTGAAATAATTTTTATTTAAATTTTAGGTACCTACACCAATTCGAAGTCGGGCAATGTTTCATACAATCCCTAACTTACTTGATGTGCGAAGAAATGACGAAGTCATAGGCAATCGCCCGACTTCGAATTGGTGTAGGTACCTAAAATTTAAATAAAAATTATTTCACTCTTTGTAGTGGCATTTGAAGTTGGTTTTTTGGAAAGCATTTCCCATTTTTAACCGACTTCAAAAAAAGGAGGAGGTTCTCAATTCGTCGGAATCTTTTTTTTTTTTTTTTTTTATCTATGTATGTTCACCGATTACTCGAAGACGCGTGGACCGATTTGAAAAATTCTGTTTTTTGTTTAAGAGGGTTTTGTTTCCAGATGGTCCCATTTTAATCAGGTCAGGATCTGATGATGGGATCCTGGAGAAATCGAGGGAACTCTTCAAATTTTGTATGGACACATGAAACTATTTGTGTATTATTAGAAAGAGTAATATTTTCCAAGTTGTCCTTTGGTCATCAGGTCAGGATCTGATCATGGGATCTTGGTGAAATCGAGGGAACTCTTCAAATTTTGCTAGTATACTTAAAGCGAGTTGGGTATTTTTTATAGTTACTGGTGCATATGCTACCAGATACTGATTTGATGACTAAAGTCATCAAGTCAGGGTCTGATGATGGGATCTTGGTGAAATCGAGGGAACTCTTCAAATTTTGCTAGTATACTTGAAGCGAGTTGGGTATTTTTTATAGTTACTGGTGCATTTGCTAGCAGATACTGATTTGATGAGTAAAGTCATCAAGTCAGGGTCTGATGATGGGATCTTGGTGAATTTGAGGTATCTCTTCAGATTTTATGAACACATCTCAAGCGATTTGGGTATTTTTACAACGCCTTGTGCATTTTATTGTTTTCCACTAAAAAGTATAAAATAAAAATGGGAAATGCTTTCCAAAAAACCAACTTCAAATGCCACTACAAAGAGTGAAATAATTTTTATTTAAATTTTAGGTACCTACACCAATTCGAAGTCGGGCGATTGTCTATGACTTCGTCATTTCTTCGCACATCAAGTAAGTAAGAAGGACTATTAGGGATTGTATGAAACATTGCCCGACTTCGAATTGGTGTAGGTACCTAAAATTTAAATAAAAATTATTTCACTCTTAGTAGTGGCATTTGAAGTTGGTTTTTTGGAAAGCATTTCCCATTTTTATTATTTTATACTTTTTAGTGGAAAACAATAAAATGCACAAGGCGTTGTAAAAATACCCAAATCGCTTGAGGTGTGTTCATAAACTCTGAAGAGATACCTAAAATTCACCAAGATCCCATCATCAGACCCTGACTTGATGACTTTAGTCATCAAATCAGTATCTGCTAGCGCATGCACCAGTAACTATAAAAATTACCCAACTCGCTTCAAGTATACTAGCAAAATTTGAAGAGTTCCCTCGATTTCACCAAGATCCCCTCATCAGACCCTGACTTGATGACTTCAGTCATCAAATCAGTATCTGCTAGCGCATGCACCAGTAACTATAAAAAATACCCAACTCGCTTTAAGTATACTAGCAAAATTTGAAGAGTTCCCTCGATTTCACCATGATCCCATGATCAGATCCTGACCTGATGACCACAGCACAACTTGGAAAATATTACTCTTTCTAATAATACTCAAATAGTTTCATGTGTCCATATAAAATTTGAAGAGTTCCCTCGATTTCTCCAGGATCCCATCATCAGATCCTGACCTGATTAAAATGGGACCACCTGGAAACAAAACCCTCTTAAACAAAAAAAGAATTTTTCAAATCGGTCCACGCGTCTTCGAGTAATCGGTTAACATACATAGATAAAAAAAAAAAAAAAAAGATTCCGACGAATTGAGAACCTCCTCCTTTTTTTTGAAGTCGGTTAAAAATAGCTTACATAAACTTTAACCACGCAAAGTAATCCCACGCTTTACGCGTAAATAAAATGATTCTTCGTTGAATTCCTTAATACAAACAGGTGGTCTAAGTCTACAGGATAATAATTGCAACGCATACCTAACACTCGCATGTTATATCATATCCACGATCAGATCCTGTCATAAAGGAGGAAGCGGGACTTTGCCGATAGAAGCATAAAGATAACTCGGTACTAAACCCAACATAACTCGCCCGCCGATTACTCATCGCCTTTCAACATATTACAAAAGACGATTTCTTTAAGAAAGAAAACGCCTGACTCACTGACTATCATATAACTACGTAAAAGGCTAATGGGTAAAGTCAAATTTTCCTCTAAAGTAACTCAATAACATTCTTTACAAAATTTTGAAAGACGTTACAGGGTTTAAAATTTAATGAATTTAATTTATTTACCTGGTTAGTAAAAAGCTCTGTTTTGTTTTGAAAACACACGGCAATAACAGACAGAGAACATGATTAAAGCAAGAAAAATCTCTACTTTCCGATAATTCTAAGATCAATAATAATATTTTCGTTGTAAAGAAATTTAACCGCCATAATAATATTAATCATTATGTCATTTGTAGCCTCAATAAGTGTTACATTATGCTATTCAACTGTTTTGCAAATTATGTTGTCTGGATAGATCTGAATTTGTCACATTGAACGATATATTTATAAGTATTCAAGGTTTTGTTTGTCTTATGAAGGCCTTAGATATATTAAACATGTAGAGTTTGTACCTGGCACGATGTTTAATGTCTTAAGCCTTCATATTACGTATGTGAATGATTACTGAGATCATATCTTGATCTATGGTTCCTTTGCAGTTTGCAGGGTTGCGTTTCTGAAAGTATGTAACGTCTCGCGATCCCGCTATGCGTATGAACAGTTTCATCAGATGGTATGAATTAGCTTTAAAAATATATAAGTACAAGTTTCTCTACTCAGTTACTTTTTTTTTCAGGACATTACACACATCGTAATTTAGCCCCAAGTAAGCGATAACTTGTGTTACACAGATATCTGATGAATTACATAAATATAATAAATTGAAAAACACCCAGACACTTATATAACTTTTTCAAAAACTTACCAAGTTAAGTGCAATACTCTACAAGGAGTTATCCACCTCCTCGTAAAAGGTCAAAGGAAGTATTTAGTGCTATAAACAAATCACCGCATGAATATTCATAGATCATCCCCCTGCGTCGCGAGGGATGCGATACGTAATACGTATAACTTTAATAATAAAAACATATTAGCCGCATTGCATGTCTGTCTTTCCGTGACCGGGCAGTTTTACACCTGGCCGAATGGGGAGATGGGCGGCCGAGTAGGGGGCAGGGGGCAGCGGGCCGCCGAGGGCAGTAGGGGGCAAAGGCACCGTTTGTCAGCGGCCACCTATTAATGAAAGTTCCCATAATGTTTATTGTACCCGCTGAGCAGTTTTGGGCAATGTCTGTGTAACTCATCGTTTATAAATTAACTGTCAGGACAGTGTGGTATTTGTTGTGAGATGACATACGGGCCTCAGTAGTCATGGTTTCCTAGATTTATAGCAATGATCGGGAATAAGGTGTGAACTATCGCTTAAATTAAACTCCAAAAAGATGTGGAGGTATAGTTTCAATTATATTTCATACATTTTATTCTTCAATAATAATAAACACAATCAGGGTACACTTTCATTGTACTGGCAATTTCGCACTTTTATCTATTTTGTTTTTTAAAACTGACCACCCTGATGGACACGCTGTCCCAGCCTACGTCCGTGCCAAGCTTCATTCTTTTATTGTGCGCGGCAATGAGCACTCGACTACAAAAACACGTCTCGTTTTTGTTAATTTAGGTTCAAAGTAAAAAAAAATAAGTGTTCAGTGTTAAAACTTGCTTAATTTTCTATACTGATAATGCTTAGACGCTAGTAAAATTTATTATTATAACAAAAATAAAATCAAATCAAAACATATAATTGTGCATTCATCTTCGTCAGACTCCGAGGAAAGAGGGTAAGTGAAAATTAACCTTTTTTCCCAGATATCACATCAACTCAAATATCAATGCCGACGAAAGTGTGTCCAAAAATTGAAATCCTAAGGCATCTCTAAGCTAACTTGGAGGGTATCACATTGAGGTTATCACGAAAGTATAGCATGATGCGCGAAATAGTCCAGGCATCTCTAAGCTAGCTTGGAGGGTATCACGTTGAGGATACCACGAAAGCATAGCATGATGCGTCAATGCTCCTGGAGGTTGACTGCGGGTCAACACGAAGGATTTTAAAAATACCTCAAAGGACTTTGCGGATACCAACGGGGGACGATGTCGGTGTGGCGCTGTTCTCGGCTTCACTACAAGTGGCTCCGCATGACCTCCCGGACTTTGATCCCGAATTGCTATCGGCGCTCAGTCACAAGAACTATATTAATGGTTAGTCCCGACAGTTGTAAAATTCTAGCCGACCTTCATTGCAAAGAATCAAATAGTTTATTTGATATACTTGCCTGGCTTATGAATAGCCAGTTAAACGTTATAGCCTTTTATCAGTGATAACTATTTCACGACTTAAAAACTAATTCCACGAGGGTACCAACGCGTCGAACTTTTCTAACTATGTACCTACAACAATAATGTTTAGATTTTGTGGTGGAAAATAATTTTACTTACTTTCGAAAATTAATGTTCAGATTGTGTAATGGGATGATAATTTAACTATTAGCTCAAAACTCAATAAGTTAACAATATTATGTACTAGCTGTTACCCGCAACTTCGTCTGCACGATTTTAGATTTTACCAACCCTAAGACTCTAAGTTTCATTTTTTACTAATCTTTGTAAATTTAATAATAAAATGAAACAGAACGAATTGTTATAAATAGAAAATTATATTTACAATAGGTAATAATGCAACTGAAACATACGCTAAGTTGTTTAGATACATAGATAGATGGATAGATTATTTATTGCACAAAATACAAAAAATAAAATAGAAACAAAGAAAATAACGCAAAGGCGATCTTATCGCTTGCAGTGATCGCCGCCAGGCAACCCAACAGGTAAAATGCTTATGTTAAGTTCAATTTTAAGGTAAAGGTTTTTAATTCTTATTTTTATTTTTGTTATAAAAGGTCCTTCGTCAAACTAAAACAGATAGCAGACTTATTAAATTATATTTACAATATAATGATACTCTCAACTTAAAACTAAAATATCTTCAATGGTACAAAACCTGTTACAGTTTCAAATGCCTAAGTAATATTTATAAAATTAATCGAATGTGTCGGACGGACGGACGGACGGAGAAAGTCTTACCATAAGGGTTCCATTTTTTTATCATTTTGGTATGGAACCCTAAAAAGATAGTGTACAATGTGTGTGCCGATAAAAATTTATTTCAGAGTCCCGGTACCATAAGTTACGCCCTCTAGAAAAAGTTACCCAATCCTTTTATATCAACTCCCTGAATGAGGCAGGTTTTTGCCAAGAAGAACAGGCAAAAAACTCAGTACTGATCTTTTCAACTAACTTTAAAAACGGAGGAGTGTTTTTATGTAATTAGTATTTTTGTATGCTTATTACCTCAGAACTTTCGACTGGGTGCATAAATCTTTTGTTATTTGAAAACCGGTGCTTCCAGTGAGGTGAGAGGTCCCATTTCAATTTGTTCATGAGATAACCACAAACTTAAGTCTTAAATTTTAATAAGTACAAAGAATAACTCAACATCACGATAACTCATTTAGATGGATTTTATTAGAAAAGATGGATTTTATGATAGTTGAAGTAGGTTTTGTATTATGAAAAACAAAATGTCAATATTTACATCAATATTTACAGTTTTTTCTTTCCACCAGCATTTTTAGGTAACAGCACCTTTGTTTGGTGCTGTTACCTAAAAATCATCATATTCAGTTTTCGGCCGCCAAACTTAGGGTTGCTAATATTTTTTCAGCAAAATACAGTACTTTTTAAAATTAACTATAAAAATATAGTACACTTCTAAAAAATACAGTATTCTATGAAAATAATTAAAAAATACACAAATATATTTGTTACAAAAAATTGTATACAATTTATATTTGTTTGCACTTATTGCATTTTATAACATCTCTGAAAAAACTAAATCATCATATGGATGGTAACGTCTGAATTAAACGTTAATTTATGTTTAGAATATCTTGTCTGAGATAATAGTCATAGTATGCTTTAGGTAAACAACAAAGCGATCTACCACTTATCGGTCACTTCCAGGGGTTTGTGTCGCTAATATAGTCCTTAATATTGTAGTATGCCTTTTGAATGAGTTTAGGCTTGACAAACCCTTTGAATTTATTAAGTGACATTTCAGATACATGAAGCTTAATATAATAGTACAATACTATATATTATAATAGTACGGTTGACAACCCTAGCCACACTCTATATTCGCATATTGTAACGGTTTACAGAGCTTCCCTGTATACTACATTTTGAGTAACGCCATCCGAACAATATACAAACATGTTAGCGGCGTCACTCACCCTCGAGAGGGCCACATAAAGCTGTCCGTGGCTGAAGCAGCTCGTGGTGAGGTCTACACCTGCGGTGCGTAACGTTTGGCCTTGCGCCTTGTTTATAGTCATCGCAAAGCATAGACTCACAGGGAACTGTACGCGCTTAAAGCGGAACGGAAAGTTATTTGGAATAAGTGGTATACGGGGAATAAAAACTTGTTCCCCGAAACCACACCCAGTCAAGATTTCCGCTTGAATTAAATTTGGTTGTAATCGGACTACCCTCAGCCGAGTTCCGTTACATAATTTAGGTGGGCTTAAATTACGCAACAAAATGATTGGAACTCCAATTTTTAAGTTTATTATATGTGAAGGCAGTCCTGGGGCCGAAAGTGAATTCAAGAATTCGATAGGATAAGTGGTGACCTCATCTTGCTCCACCACACGATTGATCGAACAATATTCTGTGCTTTGACCAGGTACACGATTAAGTATCTTAGTATTTATAGCGACTGCCTGGTCATTCCGTGTCGTGAGTATAGCACGCTCGCACAGCCATGAATTTTCACGATCTCTCAGTTG
Organism: Coenonympha glycerion; assembly: GCA_963855885.1. Taxonomy (NCBI): domain Eukaryota; kingdom Metazoa; phylum Arthropoda; class Insecta; order Lepidoptera; family Nymphalidae; genus Coenonympha; species Coenonympha glycerion. Next base: position 7,868,413 of record OY979626.1, read on the forward strand.
CTCGATACCACCATATACAGCTGGAATTAATTCATCAGAAGAAGAAACAGTCTGACATAAGTTAGGTGGAAGTCTTACTGTTCCGTCTTCTTTAGGAAAAGTATCGTTTCCAATATCCAGCAACAGATTAGAGAACTCTTGAGCGTTACTGTTACCGCCAATTTGTGCTCGCATGTTCGTGGAGAGATGAAGTCGCACTATACGTGGCCAGAGACTTGATGATTTCAAACACGCGTTGATTTCATCTGCCCTTGTGCCTCGTGGGACTACAGGCAATGTTTGCCTGAAGTCACCACAAAACAGCATAGTAATCCCTCCCATGGGCCTATTGTCACGCCTTATATCCTGTAAAGTTCTGTCAACAGCCTCCACTGCTTTGCGGTGCGCCATGGTACATTCATCCCATACAATAAGAGAACATCCTCGAAAAACCTGTGCTTTATCGCTATTGCGAGAGATGTCACACATTGGTGTTTCAGATGTCTCTAACTGTATTGGAATTTTAAACATGGCATGGGCTGTTTTCCCACCGGGCAATAATATGGCAGCTATGCCAGATGAAGCTACTGCAAGGGCAATTTTGTCTAGACTACGAATCTGAGCTAAAATTATTTTGGTAAGAAATGTTTTTCCTGTGCCACCAGGAGCATCTAAAAAAAATATTTCACCAGAATTATTAATGGCACTATCGCAAACCCGATGGAACACTGCTCGCTGTTCAACGTTAAGAAGGTGGAGCCCATTTGTAATTGTCTCTGCAATTTCTGTCTGGCTATAGTCAGAGTAGTAGTCATGGTTACCAGGATGTTGAATTGGGTCAGGTTCCGGCAAACCATAGCTTGCGAGGCAGTTGCCACCAATTGATAGCACTATGTCTTGGATTACTCTAAGGCATGCACTGTAAGATGTCTCGAGATTCGCACCACCCCTTAGATAATCTTCGGAAAATGAATTTTGATATTTTTGCCAAAGTTGAACCGCATCAGATAGACCACAGAATACTAACATTATGGCAAACAAATGCCGCAATCGTTGGGGACTGTCGCTGACGCAAGCCTCGGCAAGTGTAGCGTCCCAGTGCTGTTCATCATCGAGTAAGTGTAGTTCTCTGCATGCGGCAACATATGTGGGTTGCTCTACACCGTTGACTGTCCGTAGATCACTGAATGATGTAGGACCACGAACATTATGCAGAAGCAACCGTAAGTAATACAATTCTGTATTATTTGGGTGTGCTGTATAGACTCTGCCCAAATTGTGTTCTTTGAATATGCCGGGAACACCTTCAACAGCTGCACCTCTTCTGCGACGATTAAACATACCTTGTTGCTTATTATATGTATAATAGGCAGGTACTTCGTCATAAAGTAGAGTTTTTGCAAAGTTATCCGTTTCACATAATCGGAAAAAGGCCAGCAAGGTTGTTTGTCGAGGGTTTTCCAATCTCTCCTCGACATTATTTTCATTAAAATATATACGCTGTTGACCTTCTAGGTGAATGTCAAGATGTGTAACAGGCGGGTACCGCTCATGTATGGGAAATCCCAAAATCCTCCAGACTGCTTCCGATGAGCTAATGTAGCGACCCGATTGGAAGCGACTTATTTCGTCTCTACTATTTACAGCAGCAATTGTCGCTTGGTCGCTTCCCTTATTAACATATTTGCATATGTATTTTATGGATTTTACGCTGTTACACATCTCGACATTTATATGGGCTTCGAAAGTTTTACAAAGCACTGGAGAATAAGCAACAACCCATGTGTTGTTCACAACTATTTGTTGGCCACGGATGTTAACTGTCGCCGAGAAACCTCCTTGTGATGGCAAACGGCGACGATAGGATGGATAACTATCATCTCCAGTCACTGTCTGCTGCACTGGTATTTTTGGGAACCTCTTGGTGCAACGTCCGTCTCGCATGCAGGGAGAGTTAGCATTAATTGTTCCGCATGGACCGTGAATCATATGCGCCTTCACAATGGCATGCAGAGATGGATCTTCACTGGGATTCGGAAATTCGGTTCTTATAATATCGTCCACACTGTTTGGACGAATTTTGTCCTTAAGGCTAGGTTTTCCCGGAACTTTAGGTATTTGCGGGCTCCCGCGCTCCACAAAATTCTCTCGTACGATATAGTTAAACACGCGCGGCGCGGACGACGAGCGCAGCTCAGCGCAATGACCCCATTCGAATGACTCTTGGTCACAGTATACAAAACTCCAGTAGGTAACTACCTAGTTCGACTTGTCAGAATATATTGTTTTTGTTGTAGTTAAAATTTTGATAGACCAAATAATACGTTGTCAAGGAATACCATAATGGTAATGTTGTAGTATTAAGTAGCTTTTAACTTTTAAGACATTAAAACAAAATCTACCCAAAAAAAAACATAAATGTCGGTCAAGCTGTTTTGGAGGAGTTTGGTTACAAGTACTGTGATACCAGCATTTTATATACATATATATACGTGTTAAGGTTAACTCTTTATAATATCATTCTTTATAATGATAAACTCTATATGCATAGAGAAAAGATTACAATTTGGTTGGTTTACCTTAATACCCATGCACAGATACTTCAACTCAGTTGTGCGCGCGGCCCTATGTGTGTGTGCGCTTGTAAATTTACAACTTTCATTCGTGTGGCCTCATCGCGCGCCGCGCCGCGTCACTGCCAGCCGAATGAAAGTTGTATATTTACAAGCGACACACACATAGGGCCGCGTGCACAACTGATTTGATGTATCTGTAAACTGTTTATAGCGCCGCAGCCATTGTCTATTACAAAGAAATGTGTTACATTATTTAGACAAAATCGTCATTATCGGTTTTATTGTTTATGTTATCTTTTCAGGTTACAAAATACACTAACTAAACCTTTGAGTTCCCAAAACTTCTGAGGTCGTAAACAGCCGTCTTGCTTTTTTATTGTTAATTGCCTTAAACACGTGCATGGTTTGCTTGAAAAAGATTGTCTCAAACTAAACACCTACCTATCGTTACTATTATACGAAAATACTAAAAAGTACTGGCAAAGCAAAAAACGTCAGGCAAAGTTAACTTACCGTATGTATTAATTTTATCAAAAACATACACCATACTAAAGATTATTGTTAATTTCGTTGTTTCACTTTCTTCACTCCATAAAACGGTAACTCTCTATAACGATAAAAAAATCTCGTTATAAAGAGTTTATTTTGTATGTATTTATGGACTTGATGAGTTATGTTTATTTTAACCAATTATGAATGAAAATGCTTCGTGTATGCTTGGATTTTTATTCGAAAAAATATAAATATACTGACATATTTAAGCCTTAAATTAAAATGATAAATTATCGATTACAAAAAGATCTGAAGTTAAAACAAGTTTCATTTAGAGCTTGTTTTAAAAATGTAATTAAAATTCATTAAAATCTAACTGTCGTGAGCTAGGTCCAGGATGGGAAATGTCGTTTAACTGATTTTGTAACGGTATTGGCGGTTGAATGTTTTCTTTTTCTTCTTTTAATGTGAAATCCCTAATGGGCATACCTCGAGCATGTCTGGGATTAACAAGTTCAGGCAATAAACATTTATAGTAAAAAGTCTTCAATTTTGGTTCCATCTTTTCTTTCCAGAAGACATCATTCCTTTGAATAACTTCGACATGCATTGGCTCGTTCTCTCCAGCCCATATTCCAAATAAGCATAATTTTCGTTCTGTCACGTGAAGTTGGCCCTGAACTTGGTAGAACCAATTACTATTTTCGTTGATGGTTGTTGTTTTTTTCTTCTTATCAAATTTGAGGATTTGAATTTTATTTTCTTCTATCAACTGGCGCAACGGTTTTTTGGATAAAAGAGGACATTTTACTTCTACCAGCATGTCTGCACCAATGAGACCGTCTGGAGTAGCCCCTATAAATGGCAATTTTTTATCAATAAACAGTCCACAAGGTTCAATGACTACTTTTTCTTGTTTTTGCAGAGTTTGTATTGCCTGTTGCTCATGCTCAATACCATGAGCAACAGACGTAACGTGAGACAAGTTTCTTTTATATAAAATATTTTTGACCAGTGGTGCTGTACTTCTTGATATTTGCCGTTTGCAAATCGATCCAAAATTTGAGGCAGTGATTAAATTTTTCCTAATATCTAACCACTCGCTGCTGTCTCTTTGTAAAATTGTGGATCGCTCAATGGCATCTCTATCAGCAGTTAGTTTTTTTAAATTATTTAAAAACTCTTCTTTCGCTTTGTCTAATTCAGCTGGCGACATATCTGGTTCTGAACTAGTAGGGCCGTAGTCATGTTGGATATTGGGTTCTTTCAATTTCCATATTTTTCTTACTGGATGCTCTAAATTCCTCTTTCGCTTTAATGATCTCCTTTTCTCAATTTCATCAGCTTTTCCTGAAGGATTTTTATTTATAAATTTTCTTTGTACTGCAGTTATTGCAGTTTTTTCATTAAATGAAACAACTGCAGCAGAGCACCTTGATTGATAGCCTCGTTTTTGGGCGTAATTTACCCTTTTGCCTCCAGTAAATTTAGCGATCACGCTGTTAAGGCTTTCGACGGTGTTGGTATCCACATCTTCTATGAGGCTTCGTGATTTTGATGCCACTTGTGAAACAATAGCATTGATTCTAAACATAAACGTAGAATTCTGAATTTTTATAAGTTCATTATTTTCATTAATTTGTTTGCCACAATTGTATTCTTGGCACATTTTGTGATCGCCATAAGCATGTACAATACTGTTTATTATATCCTTATGGAGACCTGATATGGCAACACTAGGTGATACAGACTTTTTCTGTTTGTGATATTGTATAGATTTGACTATGTATTTTCTCATTGACATAATTTTAGCATTATTCAGAGTTTTTCTATGCGCTAGTTGATATTTTGTATCAGTTGTTATTCCTCGCATTTTTTTGCAAAAATTACGTAGTATGTGGTTCCTACATTCAATTTTTTCCACAGTATGATTTGGATATGGATTTGCGCCAATTATTTTTGAATATGTAGACGCATCTCCATCAGCTATCATTCTTCCATAAATAATACCATACATAGGTATAGAATTCTTGAAGCCTTCTACAATAATTTCTGCCTCCATGGCACTTGAAGATCCCTTGTAATTTTTAAAACACGTATGTTCATTTGGTTCAATTCCTTTATTTTCAGCACGGGTACAGACCAGACAGTATTTATTCTTTACAGCCATGTATAAAACTTTTCCTGTTTTCCGTCCTATAATTGCAGCAGTGCCGGACGAGGCTTTAAAGTTCGTCCCGTATGATCTAGCACACCATGCACCATCAACGTAAACATCGATTATTGGTAGACCATCCTTCATTCGACCTTCAGCAATTGCAATTTCTTTTTCTTTTTCGGCAGCAGCTTCCATGGACTCCATTGCTACTATTTCCCAATTTTCATATACTTTATCTTGTAGCTGGCTGTAGTATTTTGTACCAAAAACTGGAATGTCCATGGCTGAGCATAGCTCTTCAAATTGCGAAAACCCAATGCCAGAAGCCACGATGCCACTGGTGGCAGCAATATTTATGTTGACACTCAAGTCATCTGCTTTTTCTGAATTGATGAAACAAACTTCTTTGCACATATTGCATTCAAATTTAAATATTGACATTAAGCCAATTCTTTTTTCACCAATTAGGCAGAAGTTTCCAAATGTACAATTGAATAAATTATTGTGACGTGCTTTTTGTTGCAATTCGTGAAGCAAATAATTTAAGTCGATTATTCGCCGACCTAAAACTGGTTGAAAATTTTCTTCATTTTCCGTCTCTACGACTAAAGCTTCATCAGAATCTTCAGTTTTTCTGAAACAAAGAATAAAGCTGTTTTTTTACTAATACCAACAATACTCTAGGATTTTGGTGTGTGCTCCCGCTACGCTGCGACTCTCCCCTACTCGCTGCCAATCACCAGGCCTGGATATCAGGCGTGACGATTGGCCTGCTTGTTCTGAGATTGTTGCCTTAGATATACTTTACTTGATTAAAGTGTAAATAATAAAGAGTTATTTATACTAACTCGGCATCAGGTTCCAAATCGGGTCGATCCATTGTAACCAATGGCACGTCAGATTCAGTAGTCCCATGTAACATTTGTAAACCTCTGAAAAATAAACATCTTGTCATTTCGTGAAAAAAAAAAGAAAATTAAAAGTGTAGTGTGATAAATATAAAAATCCAGTTATACGATTAATAATAAAATATAATAAAATATAAATAAATAAATAATCAGACTATCATCCATTAGTAATAACAAAACACACAGTAAGTAATGCCTATTTAATTTCCATAAATATGTTAATAAAATAGAGTTATTTATACTAACTCGGCATCAGCTTCAAACTCGACTCGATCCATTGTAACAAATGGCACGTCAGGTTCAGTAGACTCATGTAACATTTGGGAATCTCTGGAAAATAATCATCACGTTATTGCATGAAAAAAAAGGGAATGAAAAGTGTAGCAAGGATTAAAATGTACAACCCGGTTACAATATCTGTGGACCTGGCTCGATGACGTCACGTCGTCAACGTCAACGCTCTGATATGGTACGCAAAACAATCAAGCCGGGGCGAGTGCGGGGAGGTGAAAGGAGAACGGAAAGGGGGTACGCATTCCAGCGAGGTCCACAGATATTGTAACCGAGTTGTGCATTCAGGCTGCAATTTGAGCGGCTACTAGAGGTATAAGTCTATTCGCAGAATTGGTCGTCACAAGTACATGCGCACATTCGGTACTGTCTGAAGTCCTTTGAGAATACCGACGTCGCGCGCCATAACCGCAGACTATTTTATGCCGTATCAATACGCACCAGAGCTTATTTTGCTCCGAACATTACTCACTGGTCGGCACGGTATCCAAAGTCAAAGGTGCCGCTAATGAGTCACCAATCTAGGTATCTCTTGTGCGAGTAAGCAAGGACAAAGCTTTCGTAATTCATCAAAATAGTAGCTGCAAAACTCTATATCGGGCATAAGTACGTATCGACGTGTAAAGGTGGACATGTCCCCTTACTTATTAATCATTTTGTTACTTATCGTAACTACTTACATGTCAATTCCATCTCGTGTCACGTCATGACTATCATCAGATGCGTAACGATTTCTTTTACAAGTCCTGGATGCACTGAAATAATTACAAATCAGACGATAAGCACTGCCTATTTCAGTTATTAAGTTTATTTTAACTCGTACACAGACGCTTTGCTGGTGACTTCCCCTCCCACTTCATACTGCCGCGGCCCTCATTCATTTGATAACGGACGAGCGCGGGTCGCGGTAGTATGAAGTGGGAGGCGAAGTCACTGGCAAAGCTTCTGCGAAGGGTTAGTATTCACTTATGAAAAAAAAATAAGTTTTAGGTTTAGTTTTGTCGATAGTCCGCGCGTCGATTTTTGTGAAGACCTATTATAAAGTTTATTTGTTCAGAAAAATGTACAATTTTCTTAAGAATTCCCTGGAACCCTTCTAAGTCCCTATATATATATCCCTTCTATAAAGACCCATGACGTGGGCGTCGTATTCAAGTATAATATTATGAATGTCAAATACTCGTATACATAATGCGAATGCGAATATTCGTTATATTATTAGTGTATACCTACTATTTCTCAACTTTGCGTAAAGCTTATTTTAATATTCATAAAATAGCAAAGACCTCGCTCCACTGTTTTATCTACACTGTGGTCACATTCTTACCTACTAGTTATACGACATCTGCAATAATTATTCTTTTCGTGCAAAATACTACTACTACTGAACTGCTTGGCTGAAATTCGAAATGGAATACTGTTTATCCCGGAAAATAAAAGAGTTCCCACGGGATTTTGGAAGGTTGAAGTCACATTCATCATCTTATATTTAGATATAAAGCGGGAGAAACACTTACCGTGCATGTTTTCCAATATTCCTTAGATGCAATTTGGATATTTTTTTTTTATTTTTTTTATTTCCCATTATTATTCACAAAAACAAACACTATATTTACAATATCCTCACTAAAACTACTTAAAAGTACTATGGTAACTACTAACAGCTAATTATAAATTTTACAGGCTACGAAATAATATTTTTACAAAAAAATGATAACTTTGAAATTTAACCGCGAGATAGCGTGGCCTGGCAAAACTGACGTACGTCCTTCCTCGACAGAGTCCGCCGGACAACTGAAGCACCCCCGCTAGCAGATGCGCGAGGCCGTTTTCGTTGAAAAATAAGCCAGAACTACGCTTGATTAAAAAAGAAAAAAATTTTTAACATTTAGCGCTTATAAATGCATTCAGCTTTATTATCATATATATATTTTTTTATTAAATTGAAAACTTTAGACACAAAATGGAATAAATTGTAAAAAACGATATTTTTTATTTTTTATTTATGATCGAGCAAAGTATCGCTTTAAACATTTTTTTTTACTTCTTCCACTAGACTAAGAATGTATCTACAACATATATTTTTTTCGATCCAAAAAAATTACTTCTTCATGATTTAAAACAGGCTGGAAAAGAAGAGAAATTGATAGAAATAGGGAAAAGACCCCGTTAAGCCACAAAAGAATATGCGCATGTGGCAAGCCTCTCTTCTGCCATTCAACACTGTACATGTAGCAAAGTGTTTCACCGAAAACTTTTTCTTTTGTCAGTAGGTCAATCATTATCTTAAGTTTTAGGTGAAACACCCTGCCTACAATGTCGTGTCTATCTTGCGACGCTTGGCCTTCATAAAGTTCTCCTGTGATTTCGATCCATTTAGGGTTGGTAGTAAATGTGATAAAGAGGTCAGGTCGGCCATATTTCCGCACGTAAGAAAATGCGTCCTGTGTATGCTCATGCATATAGCGGGGCCCACCAGTAAAACTTGATGGAAGAATTACCAGTCGGCCCAAATCTTCGCTATTTCGGTCTTCATTTAATGCATCACGGAGGTCTATATAATTATCAGCACGAAGTCTTCTTTGGTTGTTTCGGATGTATACCAAACGCTCCGTTTCAATTTTGGCGTATACATCCACCAGAAATTGGTTGAACAAACCTCGAAATCTTTGCAAGTAAGCAGTGCGAACCTCCCTTATTTGTAAAATGTAAGCGTAGAATTGCATTGCGGAAACTTTTTTACTGTCGACCATCTCGCCAGTTACCGGATTCACTTGTCGAAGACCAAAGTTATAACCGTCTTCACCACGACAGTATATAAGCGGGTACTGAAGAGCATCATATGCTCGATGCGTTTCGCTAATGCGTTGCAAGCGATCGTCCCGGGTTCGCAGTACAATGTCCCGCCTATCACACTCTTGATCTACCAGGACGACGGCAACTTCATTGGTAGTGGGAGCATTGTATCGACCCGGATGCTGTCCAATTGGTCGTTTATCAGCATTGATTATAATTTTGTAATCATTTTGTTGACTTTGGGGTATGGATTCTAAAGCCGCTTTGAAATCCCTGACATATGGGTTCGTTTCATGTAGCATACTTTGGAGTCTGGAAATTAGACCCACGTTTAGGTTATTAAAGTTTCGATTTCTTATGTCCGCTTGCTCATTTTGATCTGAAACGAAATATATTTGAAGAAATTTTGGTTCACTTGTTGGCAAAAGAGAACCTATTAGATGGTAAACTTGCCCCTGAATTTTAAAAGTTGGCATAAAAGCTCCCTCAACAATTTGGGTTGCACCAAAGGAAGTCATCTGAAACGCGCTATTGTATGTACGAATGTGTTTCAAAAAGTGCTCTGATAGTGGGTGCTCTCCGCTCAGAAGTGACTTTAATGGCTCCGGAGGTTCTTGAAAACTATTTAAGTTGATTTTTCCACTCGAACAACACATTCCCTTTGGCTCTTTTCTCCACTTCAATGCTTGGCAATGGGAGCAAGCTTCTCGCATTGCACTTATACCACCGTATTCAACATAGTTTATTTCTGGTGAGTAGGAAAATCCACTCTTTTCTTTAACAATCCACGGTAGCGCGCCTTCGACGAAGTCTTCGGATGAAATCGACCTTCGGTTCAAAGAATGCCGTAGGCGGTCATCCGCCAAGCGAGACTGACGTTGCTCTTGGGTCTCTGTTTCACGAACTTCTGATACTCTGTCTCTCTCTGAAGACAAAACTATATTATGGTATTCTATTCGACGGTCATAACTATCCCTAGCCGATTCCAAGCGCTCCTGGTGCTGTGTGAATGTCTCAGATTCCCGAGACTGAGCGTGACGCTGACTGTCTGCAGACAAACGTGCTTCGCGCTGAGTAAAGGTCTCGGACTCCCGAGACTGAGCGTGACGTTGACTGTCAGCCGTCAGACGCGCCTCGCGCTGGGTATAAGTCTCGGACTCCCGAGACTGAGCGTGACGTTGACTGTCAGCCGTCAGACGCGCTTCGCGCTGGGTGTAAGTCTCGGACTCCCGAGACTGAGCGTGACGTTGACTGTCAGCCGTCAGACGCGCTTCGCGCTGGGTGTAAGTCTCGGACTCCCGAGACTGAGCGTGACGCTGACTGTCAGCCGTCAGACGCGCTTCGCGCTGGGTATAAGTCTCGGACTCCCGAGACTGAGCGTGACGCTGACTGTCAGCCGTCAGACGCGCTTCGCGCTGGGTGTAAGTCTCGGACTCCCGAGACTGAGCGTGACGCTGACTGTCAGCCGTCAGACGCGCTTCGCGCTGGGTGTAAGTCTCGGACTCTCGAGACTGAGCGTGACGCTGACTGTCAGCTGTCAAACGCTCCTCGCGTTCAGTAAATGTTTCTGATTCCCGAGACAGAGCATGACGCTGTCTATCAGATGTCAAACGCTCCTCGCGTTCGGTAAATGTCTCTGATTCCCGAGACAGAGCGTGACGCTGACTGTCAGCTGTTAAACGCTCCTCGCGCTCACCAAGTGTCTCTGATACCCGTGACTCAGCGTGTCTCTGAGCGTCAGTATTTAAACGTATTTCACGTTGTGAAGTGGACTCAGTGGCGCGATACCGAGCCGTTCTCGCTTGAATAGATGCCAAACGTGAGTTGCGTTGAGAAGTAGTTTCTGATGAATCAGCATAACGTTGGCGATCGTTTGCCAGTCTATTACTGTGTTCGTCTTCTGTTTCTTGCGAAACTCTCAATCTCTTTCTGACGGCATTTCTTGTGGACCGCGAAAGATTGGGTCTTTTTCTAGAAGGCATATTTTAATATAATAAAAAGTAATAAAATTAAAACATTTTATAGCCCGTAAGCCGTAAGCTCCTCTAGAACTCTTACTGCGACTGTTTAGCCGAATTCATAAATTTAAAAAACCTGCACACTCTTTGCTAGTCCGAGATTTTCTCTCCGTACTCCGTTTTCTCTCCGGGCGCCAATCATGCTGTTCTTTTCGGGGCAGAAATCTTTCACCGTCTATTAAAGAAAGAAAGAAACAGTTACGATATATTTCACGTGTCAAATATAATTTTTACAGCTAACCAAAAACTAATGTATCTAGGTACAACTAATTCAAATTAAAGAACCTTTGTCCTTTGTGGTTTGAATTCTGCTTCAGCAGGTTCACCGCTATAAGGGGTTACTATAGCCCCGTCCGAGATTATGCGGGCGCCAAAAATGCTGTCAACCTTTCACCGTCTATTAAAATAGAAAAGAGACAGTTACATAGATATTTTTCTTTCGTCAAATATAATAATAATCCGTAGCTAACTGCATCCGGGGCTATTTGCACCTCGTTCCGTACCAGAGACAAAAATTACTCTTACTTAAGTCTTCTTACGGAGCAAGATTTGACCCCGTGCCGCGCCGTAAGGAAGGTTATTGCGGGGTGAAATAAGCACACCAGGGTAAGTTTTAAAAAAATTGTAGCCACAGCAACGTGTTAAGACTCTTAACATGCCTAGTTTTGTGATTAATGGGTCATGCATTTGCACCAACGCGGACGCGACCTGATGATGATGACCCCGATGCTCTGCCTCAGGATTCAAGTACATCCTTTGTACATAATATAAGATCTCCAAGTCCTTGAACAATTCCACGTTTATATTATTGGGGCCTGTAACTGTGATCATCTTTTTATGTGAAATACTGGTTACCTTACCTAGCATAAGAGGGAATGATGAAACAGGAACCGCAGAAAAATTATTGAAAACGATCCATTATGATTAATTAACGATGAATTATTGAATATTATATTGTGTGTTTTTAATTGGTTTTTAAACCTTTAAATAGTTTTCTGACACAGTTGTCTCAGTGCTAGTCACTGTCAGATTTTTCTTTTTTTTTTTAAATAAATATTGCTAATATACTTACAGTCTCAATATATGTATTCTATTTATTTCATATGGTTGAACTTCCAGCCAGCTTAAGTTGAGCCGTACATTCTAAGATTCTTTATATATTCCGTGGTTCAAGTTTTTTGGACTTGATACTGAGGGTTTGGGGGTTTGTAATTCCTGAACTATGAAACTGATAACCCTCAAATATTTCTAGGAAGATCTATGAAGTACCATCTTTCTAACAAAAAAATAATGAATGAAATCGGACGGCGCGTTTATGAATTATAACTAAATACACATTTTGACTTTGAAGCCGTCTTCCAAGGAAACCATGCTGAATTTTGGAATAAAAAGTATCCTATGTCCTACCTCGGAATATGAACTAAAATCATGTCAAGTTTCATTGAAATCCATCCAGCGGATTAGCCGTGATGCGCGGTCTTGAAACAGACAGACAGACAGACAGACAGACAGACAGACAGACAGACAGACAAAAATGAAACAAATTACAGTTTTGGGTTCAGTATCGACTAAGGAGTGCCCTCCAACAAAAATTTTCAAAATATCTACAATGTACAGAATTCGACCCGTTACAGATTTATTATAAGTATAGATGTGTCTAACCTCAAAATCTTACGTGGTAAAAGATACATTCTAAATTTAAAGGCGTTGAATGAACTTGTAGTTCAAAATCCTTTGAAATTGATAGTTCATAGAACAGCTTACAAGCGAATACTTAAAAAGGGTTTTATGCCTATGAACTGAAGAATCTTATTTTAAAGTACCGATTCATCCTTGGTAAAATACATAAAGAAGTTGTGACTCATCTCAGATACTTACCGCGGTTTTTTCATGAAGATTTGTTAGGTGTTAGAGTGTTAAAGTTATTTACTACCCTCAAAACATGCTCAGTTTCCTGGTTTTATTTTAATTTCTGACGATATGGCAGTATCGTTACCCAACCGCAAACTATGACGTGAATTATGTAACAATTCAAATTCTGTAAAAAAATTTATACGCTTAACTCGTTGTATCATCTAAGAGTTAAGCTTAATTCCGATTAAAAGTCCTAAAGTCCACTTCTCCAGCTATTAGGTATGGATGGGGTTACACAGAACGTCTGTAGAAACAAAAAATGTAGCCCGTAAGAAAAATTAGACTTTAGACGCAGCTGTTCGTCCATCATCGGTTATCCTATCAGATGGCCAGTGGTTACAAAACATTTTTTAAGTCATCTAACTCCCTTAAACCTAAAAGGTTGAACTAGTGATTCACACGATTTCCCGGTCTAGATGAAGACTAATTCTTTTCATTAGAGGGATTTTTGTTTTTGTAATAATTAACGTTAAGATGAATCGAAATACCTCTTTACAGAGTTGATGGCCATATTTTTCGATACATCTATTTTGATACACATGATTTACATCAGTTGCATAGAGGATATCAAATATCCTCATTTAAACGATTGGGTTAATTGTTTCTTATATGGAAATTAAAGATAATCAAAAGCTGACCAAGAGTTACATCCAGTTAATGGGATTAAGCTACCGCTGTAAAATTATATACTCCAAAGTTATTCAAAGAGTTCAATCCAGTTATTGAATTTATCGCTTCTTGCAATAATGCGAAATGTAATCAATATGAACCCAGACGTCTTAGAAACAGACGCATTCTGAACATTTTGGAACACCAAGTTTACCTTTGCTCTTCTATACATTCTTCTAGAGGTAGAATGCTTAAAAATACTATTATAGACAATGCTTTAGACATACATCGTCTAAGGACCTTTACAACTTTGGATTTTCTTCTTTTACATAAGGTGTCAAAAGACTTACTTCTTATAGTACATTTATTGATGATAAATAAATAAATATGGTCTTTCCCTAGAGAACCACAATTCATAGGAATTACTGGAGGAAGTTCTCTGAAGGCATTAAAAAAAAAAAAAAAAAAAAAGGACATTTTGTTGGAATTTTTAATAATCTATATGTTTCAAAAATTTTGTGTTATTTACAAAGTTTTGTGGCAATACTGCTTTAATAACGACTGAGATCCGTACAATCCGTACATTATAAGTCAACCTCGTAATTTCCAACAGAACAACTTGTTAACGACGTAGCATATGGTACGATTACTTGTTATCATTCGGCATTGAGTTTAATTTCTGCTGATGATTTTGGGTCAAAAAAAAAAAAAAAAAAAAAAAAAATATATATATATATAAATTTATATATATATATATATATTATATTGCGAAAATGAATAGATAAATTAACATCAAACACCACATAGTAGCACACAATATAGTATGCTAACACATTGCTCAATGGGCCTTAATAAGAGTTTATTCATTCCGTAACTTTGCTTTGCTGATCTTGTAACTTTTTTAGCTTTAGGCAGTAGACACAGCACAGAATGAAAACATTAGCATTAGTTAAAGTTAGTATTATTGTTTTTATATAATTCAAGGGAATTATTGAGTTTATACAACGCCAGCTACTACTCAGGGCGAACCAGTTTTAATTATACCATAATCAAAACTGAAGAGAAAGTATAAAAATTTGCCACAGCTTTGAAAAACAAATCGATATGTCGTTTACAAAATCTTACAGAATGAAAACATTAGCATTAGTTAAAGTTAGTATTATTGTTTTTATATAATTCAAGGGAATTATTGAGTTTATACAACGCCAGCTACTACTCAGGGCGAACCAGTTTTAATTATACCATAATCAAAACTGAAGAGAAAGTATAAAAATTTGCCACAGCTTTGAAAAACAAATCGATATGTCGTTTACAAAATCTTAGACCAAGATATATAATAGACAACCTCCTGATAATGTTGAAGCGACCTCATAAGGTCGCCTGCAGGCAGACCACCGTGAGAACGTGTCTGCCGAGGAATATAATCTCTCACGAGAGAGGTCTGCGTTTCAGTGTACTCAGCACCAAGTACGCAACACTTCCTCGGCGAGCACGTAGTTTGTTGCTTGACCTCATCAGAAAAGCAGTCTGCTGGTAACAACCATTACGGACGTTACCTAAGTTTTATAACCTCTTATTGAGCGATGATGCTTCTGTCGCAATAGCTCTTTTGCTCTCTAATCATTAATCATTATAATCTATCTAAATATAAATTAAACCTATTTGTAATGTGACTGGTTTATTGATCCAGGAATTGAACGAAAAGATTGTGTTAATTAAATACTTCTGTGGTATAAAGAGGACCTATTTCCTATTATAATAGGAAACAATTTACTATCTGTTAATGTCCATAATTTAACAAAAATTTTCATCTCTAAACATCTACCCTGATTGTGTTTATTATTATTGAAGAATAAAATGTATGAAATATAATTGATGATTAAACGAACTTACCTGTAAGTGAAGTTCTATCACAATTATGTGAATACATTTTATTCGAAAATAATAATATAAGGTCCCTCCCATACCCAAAACCCATGAGTATAATACGAAAATTTTGTTAAATATTCTCTAAAGAATGAAGCTTGGCACGGACGTAGGCTGGGACAGCGTGTCCATCAGGGTGGTCAGTTTTAAAAAACAAAATAGATAAAAGTGCGAAATTGCCAGTACAATGAAAGTGTACCCTGATTGTGTTTATTATTATTTTCGAATAAAATGTATTCACATAATTGTGATAGAACTTCACTTACAGGTAAGTTCGTTTAATCATCAATTATACTCATGATATCTGTAAATTTAGTTAGTAATTCAGTGAAAATTGAGTGTACCTAGTACGAGTAGCTATGCTTTGAGTAATAAGACTATAGGATTGCCCAACTTCTCGCAATTACCCCAATTCAGGCTGTAACCATTCATACGAAAACCCACATTTGCGTTTGTTTATTTTTAAGGTTTAAGAAATACTTTACTGAATAAACATAATTTAAAAACACAATTAAATTATGTAAACCGGCAAAGTCAAAGTGATATATGATTTTTACAAATTTAGTCGGAGCAATCTGCGAAACCAAACACTGACTATATGTACTCGTATTTGCGCTGGATGGCGGGTTGGCTGAGACTTCATTATTTTCAAAAAGGTTTTCATACAAATGACGAGTTGTTTCTCCAAACAACGACTATGAATAAAAAGTAAATCCTAATCCTAACTAATATATCCTAAACCTAACTAATATATAAATGTGAAAGTGAGTTTATTGCTTTCTTTGTCTTTTAATCACACCGCAACGGAGCAATGGATCGACGTGTTTTTTCGCAGCACAGACATAGATGAAGCGCGGAGAGTAAGCGCATAGGCTCTTTTTTATCCCGGCAACCTACGGGATTTATGAAAAACCAAAATTCACACGGGCGATGCCGCGGACAACCGCTAGTTATCTCTACAAAACACTGCCGCCGTTTTAAGATATGTTTGTCATACAAAACCTAAAACATAAGTAAGATCAAGGTATCTCAGGTAAAGTACAAAATTTCCTCTAAAAAGTCACACATTCCACCATTTTAATTATAATTTGACACGGAAATGGGGCTACAGTGAATTGACTCCGTGTCACGAGGTCGCATAATTGTCACGTGTTGTATACTCTCCTGGCTTCCGTTTAGGGTTCTCTTCCACCTAATGAAAAAACGGCACCTCTCTGTTTTCTTTTAACTTTACAATTAGAGCTTAAGTTTTATCTTATGTTTAATCACGAGTATAAGTTAAGAATCCTTGACCGATTTAATCATTTTACATTCCGTGCCATCAAAGCTTCCATTAGGGATGAACACTTACTGTAGATACACGTACTGCGGAATCCTCTCTTTACCTCATTCTTGCTCGCAGTTGATTGACTTTATTTGTTATAATAATGAAATAATATGAGGAGCAGGGTCGCGTGTGGCCCACGTGTCTGTCCGAACCCCACGTCCATTACCTCATTAGATAGACGTGATGATACAAACCCTTGCTGGGGAAAGTTTAACTTTTTAATTTGGTGGCGTCGTTGCGGCGGAATACGTTGCATTGTAAAAGGGTGCGATTTAAGAGGGACGGGTATTCATAAACCATTATCCAACTGCATGTTTTATTAAGATTTATTATTACATCCAGGTACCTATCGAAGTTATTATAGCGCCTTATGGATAATATTGATGTTTAATTAGTGATACAAAATATTTCTAGTATCATGAAAGCTTTTCTAGAGATCTGGACATCTACACTTAAGGGGTGTACAAGCTGTGAGAAATTAAAAAAAGCTTTTAATCTAGAAGTTTCAAGGTCAAATGGTTCTGAGCTTGCTTGACGGTGAAAATCTGCAAGCCTAAAAATTGTCCATAGTGACTTGAAAGATGCCAATCCACACAGCGTCAACAGTTGCCAAAAGACTTTCCGATGCGCAGGGATGATGAAGAAGATACTTTTTTGCAATCAGTCTTACTTTAACGTGGAGTACTAGGAACACCAATTAGCAACCAAAGTCACGGCGCGTTAACAATCTGGCAAGAAGGGGGTTCCAGTGGCGCTAATTAGCTAATGGAAGCCACCCTCCGGCGAGCGGCCGAACGATAGTAATGGATTGTGGCACGCTCGCCGACGGGACATCTCGGATTTCGTTCTTGTACTATTGGAAACTCTTTTGAATTGTGACCCCCGACGCAAGTAAAGTAGGTATTCCGTATTAGGTGCCTTATATAATTTGAACAGCTTTGTCTTTGCATGTCCTTATGTGAATGGCAACGCAATTCTCCAATCAATGTCTATTCATTCGAGAGCTGCGGTTTTTAACGTTTTTACACACATTTTTATTCTTATAAATTATTTTATACTTATTAAAATTACGACTCTGACGAAAGACTGAATAGAATGCGTATCGAAATTATCATGTCATCGTTTTTTTATCTACGTACGTAGAACGTAGAACTTCGACTCACAAGTCAAAGTTCTATATCGTTTGAGCTCCAGACATCTAGTCATATTGTTCGAAATAGTTTTTCCTAATAATCGAGCAGGCGTCAGTTTTATAGAGGATTGCAATAAAAAACGCATAACATGTCCGACGTAAATTGAATGGTTCGGGCAGGGGGCTGTGGTGTGTGGGGAACCACTTGCGTATAAGACATAGATCTTTGGTGCATCATAATTTGATCTATTTTAGCTTGGCACAGCGCGCGCTCGTAAAGCGATGTAGCATTTAACATGGTAAGGAAATGGAGAAAATTATTATGATAGCTTCTCGATTATACGCGGTCAGTTATTGTTCATGTTCTGATGAAGTATGTATGAAAGAGAATAATGGTAGGACGTTTTGTAAACCGAATCAAAATATAAGCTACTTTTAACCTGAAAACTACCTAAATGTGTAAACTATATATAGGTACGAGATAATGGGAGTATTTAATTGAATATGTTATACTAACATATTATTGATATAAATCATTATAAATAGATACAAGTACCCACTGCTCGCATAAAATGGTGCAAAGAACACTGGCTGAATTTCTATAATGAACAGAAATTAACACACAAAATTATCTGCGGTTTATTTTTGGCACAAATTTTTTTTTTTGCTTACGCTTGACCAAAATCTCACCTGATAGAAAGTGACGATGTGGTCGAAGATAGAGTGCGCTTACATAGAAGATGCGTATTCACTCTGTACTCCGCTTATAAGATACGGGAAACACAGATTTCGGGAGTGCATTCCAAACCTTAGGAGGTATAGCGACGTCATAATTACAGGGATAAAAGCGTTGCGATGAAAAAATTGTGAGGGTAGATAGTAATTGTTTGAGTAATTCCTATACAAGCTTTGGCCACAACTAGGCACTGATGGACTTTCGTGTGTGTGTCTTGGCAGTACAAATTCATATCATTTTTGTACTCCGATTAGCCTAGAAGTACATGAAATGTTTCACTCTGTGACCTTTAGCCAGAATATTTGTACGAGAATAGTAACCTATTGCCCTACAAGACAACATTGCTGGGCGCAAGCGGCTATTGTGTTTTCCAACTCGGAGATGTATTGGTAAATAGAGAGCTCCGATCGATTTTTAATAGACGTCATGCTGTCTGCCGCAATCGACTAGTCTCTAGTCCTACACAAGGTAGACATAATTATCCCCGATTAAGAAACTTGGTATTTTTAGGGTTCCATACCAAAATGGAACCCTTATGGTGAGACTTTCTCCGTCCGTCCGTCCGTCCGTCCGTCTGTCACACTCGATTATTTCAGTAACTATTCAAGCTATCGACTTGAAATTTAGAATAGTTATGGGTAATAGTGACCCGACGTCATAACAATCGTAAAAATTTGAATTTAAATTTTATTTTTATTTAAAAAGGAGGGAAAACCGGGTCGAAAAATTTTCAAAATGAGATAATAATATTGAGTGGGGTATCATATGAAAGGGCGTTACTTGTGTATACTAAAACTAATTTTTATTTATTTTTATGCCTGATAGTTTTTGATTTATGGGGCGAACTGTCGAAAAAAATACCGCCCCCCCCTCCCCCCTTATCTTCGAAGTTTACCAATCGAAAAATCTGAAATAATTATGATCAATAGAAGTTAACGTATATTTTACAAGAAAAATAAATCAAATCAACTCGCTGACTAATATACTTTTTTTGATAATAACAATAATCCGCCAAATACAAAGTTACGTTTGCGGTTTGCCAACAAAAGTACCTACATGTAAATTATAGTCGTAAATTCATGAACAAAAGTGATTCTTTCAATGTTTTACTTCTTTTATGGTATGGAACCCTCGGTGCGCGAGTCCGATTCGCACATGGCCGGTTTTTGATATTTTTTTCGGTCGTTTCTACTTCAATCATACATTATCAGGTAATCGGATTTACATAATATTACCTGAACCACAAACGTGGTTTTACCTATAAATGGTTTCACACTTGGATTAAACTTTAACGGTCTCATCTTTATGCAGAATTTTCTTCCATGCTTCAAAAAGGAAACAAATAACTATTCAAACATTAGGTGGAAATATTATTATTCATTGCGGTTGCCAGCTTTTCCGTGAATTCGTCCAATCACGGCACTGGGCGGGCGGTAGGGCAGGTTAGAAGGTCAATAGATGCGCGCGCATGCATTAAGGCTTATTTAAACTGCCCCACAATGGGTACGTAGCTAACATAATATACTTTACCGATCTCTCGGCACTGACATTGCATTCGTACACGAGTTTCCAGCTAGGACCCTAGGATCCTACATCTCAATACATAATAAGGCCATCATTGTTCAAGGCTTTTTAGTCAATTAGAGTCCAATAGATTTAACACCTTTTACGTAAATAAATAGGACTATGAGTTAGTGATATCTAAATTAGCAGATTTCTACTAGATTCTTTTCACCTCTAAACATTTAAAAGTATGAATTATGGTAGAAGTACAGCACAGCCCTTCTTAACTAGGAGATAATACTGTTATAGTATGAGTATTAACATCAAGTTAACAGAACTAATAAGTAGTTCTTCGACTGACCTCGACATTTAAGAAAATTATGTCTATATTTCCATTTCTCCTACCTAATGGTATAACGATACGAAAACTGTAGACACTAGACCCGCTTGCACCTGATGCTGATTTGTAACTGTTGAAAGAGTTTTGTTCAAATTATTTTTTGATGAAAAGTACAACGTGGCAAGACAATCTTTGGTCTATGTAGTACTGGTTAATTGCTACAAACGACATTAAGTAGACCGACTTTTTTTCTAACAGGAAACTTAGACGAAAATGCTCTTGATATTTACTTCAAATCAGCATTTACTGAAACATAATATATCTAATAATATATCTAATAAATATATCTTAACTCCTACGATTAAAATGTAGTTTGTGTTGAATGCTTTGAAATGAAATGAAATGAAATGAAATGAAATGAAATGAAATGAAATTCTTTATTTCACATAGGCTTAGATATAAGCTCTCATGAAAATGTCGAGACTCTACCGCCAGGTTCGGAAAGCAGGATTGCACCGAGAAGAACTGGCAAGAAACTCGGTACTTGCTCTTTTAAAAAAAAAATGTCTCAATATACAATTTTTAGTACTTAGTATGAAACAATATTTTTAAGATATCTCGTGAGGAGATGGAAGCATATCACTATCGTTCCAAGAATCTTTGTTATTTAAAAATTCTTCAATGGTGTAGTAACCCTGATTTATTAGATGTTTTTTGACAGTATCTTTAAACCGGTGCAAAGGTAAGTCCAAGACAGACTTCGGGATCATATTGTAGAAGCGTACACTCAACCCCACAAAGGACTTTTGTACCTTACGCAAACTTTGCTTGGAAAAGCCTATAATAACGGTAATAACGGTACCAAAGGTTATAAACAATTTCTAGTCCTCGTACGTCATTTTCTATATAATATTTACAGAGCGTATGCCCAATGCCCATTGCATAAGGGCCGGTTTCCATTTTCGTCATTTTGACATCTCTGACGGAGGAGATGCCGAAATGACGAAAGCTGATTGGTTACTCAAACACAGCTCCGCTCCGGTCCGCTTTGGTGGAAACCGGGCCTAATAATTGAGAGGCAGAACGTTATTTTAGTCATTAACTTATTATGCATGTATGACGTGCCAGATCGTGGCACGTGACTCACACAAATACATATTATTATGTGGCCAAATACAATACACACAAACCAAACCAGTCATTTACATATAACAAAGGACCGTTCTTAATATCCCGTCCGTCCGTAGAGTTACTGAGAAAAGTGTTCACCTTTTCCTGATCACTATTAACCGTGGCATTATAATGTAACTTATAAGTGCTATAATAAATTAGCATTTGACGTCGCCTCGTCTGTTTGGCACGGGCTCGGATTGGAGTGAGCGGTCGTGGGTTCTAATAATGCCACGAGCGTATCTTTGAAATTTCTAAATTGGCTCTGCCTTTAGATTATGTAAGAGAAACGTATTCATCGTTATCGTAATCGCTTACAGATTTTGTATTATTGGTTCCCTGATTTACATCAGCTAATCTGGGGTAGATTTCGCTAACGATTACGATAACGATGAATACGTTTTCCTTACGCAATCCGACCCCAGGTCTGCCGTGCTATTCTGCAAAACAGCGACGAGCGTGCATCTCTGCATCTATGAATTTGTCAGTTGTAATAGAGTACAATTTTGCATGCCATATTCGGGTTGGTAGCTGTATGGCAGCTATTTCATTTTGTAGAATAGCACAGCTGGTTTGGTGGGAATATTCGGCCGCAGCACATCTCTAAGCGATTTAGCGTTCAATCGCGATGTTGCGTAGAAATCATTAGGGGTTCCTTAGTCCTTACCCCTTCCAAGTCAGTGCGATAAGTTCTCAGCAGCATCGCCACTTAAAGTCAGATGAGTTCGCAGTCAATTCTAAGATATATAGCTTAAAAAAGTATAGCAGGAGCAAACTTGAATCACTGGATGAAATCTGGATTAGCTTTTTTAAGTGTAACCGATTGAATCGGGTGTATATGTAAAGTTTAAAAATTACAGAAGCCAAACCAAATTTTATTGAGGAGTCGTCACAAATGAGTACCTACATTTGTTATGTTTCAATTATATCGATTATTAATTTTAATGATATGTACCACAGAATCTACTTAAAGCAAAGCATTATTGTTAAAGGCCCATTTATATGTATAAAAAATCACGTAGGAAATGCTTACATAATGAACGTATGAAATAAATGATAACGCACTTAAGACGGCGACTGTACCAAATCTCTTGAATGGCGTTGTCGAGACGCAAGATTACTATTTGTCCGTTACTTGTCTCAATGAACACCGTGCTCAGATCCACCTATTCAAGGGAATTTAAACTATAAATAAAGTGCAATTAAGTTGTAAATAAAAGCTACCGTGACTCACTTGTGAAGTTTTGCGTGGAGATGAAAAGATAGGAAGTGAGGTAGTAAGTAGAGTGTGCGAAGTCGCGTTTTTGAGAAGTTTTCTGCCCGGGAAACGTTCTTACGCCCACACCGCAGCCGGAAACAACGTACAGATGGTATCGGCGCTTTATGTTGGTATATGCTGCTCACGATTTCGTCATTAGGAGGAACTGTGCATTTTTAACCGCACAAAAAAGGAACTTAACTATCGACGTTGATATGTTATCAAATCTCGTCTGTGAGATGTGCCCAATTAGTTATTCAAATCCAAATGAGCTTTAGGTAGACGTGTAAAAGTTTTTAATGAAATTTTAGTTAATGATATTTCTACTATAATATTTAGAGCGAAAACTGCTTCAGAATATACTTGTAAATATTTCTTAATATTACATTACCTGCTCTTTACATTGTATTCTCGTATTCTCTCTTGATGCTCTGCAAAGATACGCAAATACCAATGTAAACTCTAAACTGCAGCAATTTATCATCTCTCATTTATTTATTGACAGATCTAAAAATTATAAAAAATAAACACCATTGAAATAATAAATTAAATCATGTCTATATTAGGCATCAGAGCTTTGTTATCCCTAGATACGGAATTCTGAGTACTTGAGTGAGCCTCCTCATAATTAGCCCGCCTCCAGGAAAACTGCTTTATGTTTAATATACTTGATCTAACATAAGCTAAGCTCTTTGGTTGAAGTTATCCGCTATAATTCCTTTAACAGGAACGACTGTCGGGACTGCATATACTCGTAACTACGCACACAGTTGAGTCCACATTCCACATATAGTGGTAATGCCTATGTGAGTAAGATTTTCAGTATTTTGATTGGTAGTTTTTCCATTTCAGGAGATTCTCACCTCTTCAATAAAAACTGATCATGTGTAAAGCAGGTTGGCGGCTTTAGTCATTACAAAAAAACAAAGCAGAACAAAATCAAAGTGGCAACTGCGTATTCAAAGTGGCTGACTGACTGACTAATCGATCAATGCACAGTTCGGACTACTGGTTCCAGTCTATTTGGCATACATTATTATGACGTAGGTAGGTACTAGGTAGCCAAGAAAGGGTTTTTACAAAATCCCCAGAGGGTAAAAGAGAGGTCACGCGTGAAAAACCGCGGGTGCCCTCTAATTAAAACAGAATTTGAATTTCGTATTGTTTTTTTTTTATTTTATATGTAGTTAATGCGAGAAAACGAGCGGGTGTGTCACCTGATGGTAAGCGATCACCGCCGCCCATGGACATATTATTTGCAGCACCAGAGGAACTACAAATGCGTTGCCAGCTTTTAAGAAATTTGTTTATCCGCCCCTTGAATAACCCCATGTTATAGTTTTGAGGGAACACTGTTGCTGGTAGGTCGTTCCAGGGTTGCATGTGCGTGGTTTAAAGAATGTGTTATTAGTTAGTATCCAATAAGAAAACATAAACGTTTCTGAAAGGTGTCTGCAGACGGTGTTGTTGGTAGCTACGCGACTACCACTCGTGCCCCACAGGCCACAGGCCACAAGGCGTCCTGTCACTCCGCTGATCGCTTCATCACGACCGATGACGTAATCGACGTCTACCACCGCCTGGCCACGGGAAATCGCTGCAGCGATGAATCGCCGCGAATCGTCACAGCTTTAGAATCATACAAGTGTATCAAAATGTATCGGCTTCGGGTGTCGATCGGCGTTGCTGAGAGAATTGCACAAACTACTAATGTTTGGGCAATGGGAATGGCTCCACATTGTCCGGTCCGCCGCGCCGCGTAGCTAGATGCCTGGCCCGACCGCTCAGTTTCAAGATTCATTTATGTAGATATTTGATTCCAATTAGATTAGATCTGTATACTGACGCTGAGACTTTAAAACTTTTTTACTTTAATACTGAGGTTTTGAAACTGTTTTGGAAGGTGAAACTCGGTGAATGAATGAGTTTTATTGAGTGTTGTTGTCATTCATTTTACCAGAACTAATTAATTAATTTCGTATTAGAGAAATCGCTTTTAATTTTCCGGGATATATTGCCTTATAATTATTAAATTATATTTACATAGCATATCATGATGAATGACGTTTCCGATCCGATGCTGCACCTCCTCCTGTGCCGCTTGCGAGAAAGCTAAAAACCGCTAGCATTGATTGCGATTTGCGACACAAGGTAGCTAGGCAGTAGACGATTTGCTACATAGAGTTAGGTAC
Source organism: Coenonympha glycerion (assembly GCA_963855885.1). NCBI lineage: Eukaryota > Metazoa > Arthropoda > Insecta > Lepidoptera > Nymphalidae > Coenonympha > Coenonympha glycerion. The sequence goes on from OY979626.1 coordinate 7,893,738, forward strand.
TACCTCAAATATAAAGTCTTAAATAAAGTCTACCTAATAGGTACACTTTATTTTCTTTCGGGATTCAAGTAAAATACAGATTTTTTGTTTTATATTAGAACAATAGCCATGACTTACTTACCATTATAGATATTTCAAACCACGAAGACTTGCCCCACTCTGTCAAAATTGCTTATGTTTCATTCAATTCGTATTAAGTTTGATAGAGTGGGGCGCATCGTCGTGTATTGAAATATCGATGGAGTAAGTGCAAAACAATTTTAGCAACCATTTTCTTTGAGAAATTGTGTAACGACAGTTCCCGCCGCAACAAGACATGAAGTCGCGGGCACCAGCTTCTTTGAAATATAATTATTATTTATCGAGTGATTAATATATGCTTCGATCGGTCTGTCTGCGTAGATTCATTCATTTTTACATTCAATGGCATTTCAAGTTCCAAAACTAGTCAAGTTTAGTTTTTACAGTCATTATGAATCCGATTTATGTGTCGAGAAAATGCGATGTTTACAAAGCCATCAAAGTAACTGGTTATAAAACGTGTGCCTGATTTCATTTAAAAACACACGGACACCTACAATGCCGAGCATTTTTCGTAAATAAAGTACTTATATATCAACTTTTTTTTTACTTTACTTTACTTTTTTTATTAAAATGTTACAATAAATCTTACTATTAGCTTATTCTAATTACTATACAAATCTTGCCCGCGTGGAATGGTGCCAAGAATACTGGCTGCATTTTGCGTTCAACAGCTAGGCTGATACGTTGCGCAAAAACTGAGCCAGCCCATCTGTCACCAGTTGTGGCTATTAACCGCGGGGAAAGCACTCGAAGGAATTTTTTGGCACAAGACTCCATGGCCCCAGGGTCTCCACGGCAAACGGGACAAATATGTAACTCTCTAATAGAGAGGCATATTTGCGACGCTTACCGGATTCAGCAGTTTAAATATATATATCAACTTTAAATAATTTATCTTTTGTAATATGTTATCGTGTACACTAGTAAAACTACTTGCAGGTAAGTGAATTTCAAGTCAACCTATTAAAATATTTATAAGGAAATTGAACCACTTCGTAAAGCTGACTGAAAAATAAAAAAATGTAGAGTCGATCATTATTTATTTTTGAAAGTATTAAGTAGTAAAAATAATAACCAACTAATAAAAATATTATTCTAACTGCTCGATATTTTTAATTTGTGATGTGGTTTTATGAGTATTTTTATTTAACGGCTTGTACAGCGTTGCTGGTGCCATTGGCCGCCCGCGAGTTTTTTTATGAATGAAGCCGATTGCTATAATCTGAATAAATGATAACGGGACTTGTGGTATTGATACTTCATTAGCATCGATCGTAAATTATTTCGAGATTTTTCAATGGTTTATTATAACTATGATAGTCAGGTACCTATTACGCCGTTATTCTTTCAAAAATCTTACATGCCTATAATATTTTGAAATTATAAAAATTATATTTATCTCACACTGTCACGTGAGCCGCGACTGCACTAATTCTTAGAAGCGTCCAATAAAAAATACGAATTTCATGACCAATCAGAATTAATGAGAAACATGTTTAGACATTGATGCAGTTCAGCCACGTATTTACTGAGATACTATGTTTCAGATACACAGTTTCTGAAACTTCACGTAGATGTTTCCGTGAACAATGTTTCATTACTCCCTATCCCAAGTGGGGAGCATAGCACGTTGTGTTTCTGAAACAAAAATCTACGTGTTTAAAGTAAATTTGTTTCAGAAATATTTTGTATCAGAAACAAGTGGATTTTGTATCAGAAACAGTGTATCCGTAACATTTTGTCTTAGTGAATTTTTTGTGTTGTCTTTGTGAGTTTGTGAGTTGATATTCTTTAGTGATTGATACACTTTTATTTGATGGAGAGGCTGATGGTTAGTGAAAATTCTTTTGAATTTCAAAAATTGAACCACGCTTAGACCTCTACCTTTTTTAAAATATTTGTTCGTAAAACTCTGTTTGAGTTTAACACTTTTGAAGTCGTTATTTTGTTACTTAAAAACCTTAAACCTTTTATTATATAAGAAATAGTATTCTTTGATATTATAAATATATTAGATAGTTGCTTGTTAGACCACACACCATAATAATAGTAAGTTCCCAATAGAATAAAAGCTCTAATATAATCGATGATAAAAGAAGTTTTCAAGACAATAAAATTATAAATGTAAATATTTATTGCAAAATCTTTATTCGCTAAAACTAAATATCAAGAGACTGTGTTCATAAAGTTGAGCGCTGATCATCTGAATAGCCGCATGCACTTGGCACAGTTGATGATGAGAATTCAATCACGGAATTATTATAGGTAATAGATGTGGACTTGTTGTTGGGGTTTAAAAATTACGTGGAAAAGTATGGGTTATAAATGGTATCATAACATGTTTACACATTGTATAATACCATGCCAAACGAGACGATAGACGGATGATAAACATATAAACGGACAAGAGTTATTTGCAATATTCCGGGAGATTTTTCGGTTCAGTGCGGGCGTATTCTGTATCCGGTATCGTAGTTAGAAAATCGCACTAGATTATGTACTAACAAAACGGAGTGAAAATCCTATTTTTTGTACTATTTTTGCACAAGTTACCAACCTAGGTTGTTATGGTATCATCAAATACCATACTACTTAAGTTAAGCTAATTTGTGCAAAAATAATCCAAAAAATAGGATATTTGCCGCCGTTTTCTAAGTTAATAACTTAGTGCGAGTTGCTAAGTACAGAATCAGCGCACTGAAACTAGATATGTGATGATCTTGCGGCTCATGTGGCAATGTGCGAGCAACTTTAAAAATTACTGTGCGATGATGTCACCACAAGAGTTAACGGACTGTCTCTGTTCGGACGACCTATAAATAATTTTAGGAATGGGATTCTCTATTATATTATTATGTGCTAAAATAATGTATTACCTAATACATGGTAAGTATTACTTACCATGTATTAACTTTTTATGACAATTACTATTTTAACTTTTATAAAATGCTATTTACAAGAAATTGGGTATGTAACGTATAACTTACGTATGCTGAAGATTGTACAATTTTTGCCTTGTTTCTTCAACATCAACATATTGTAGGATAAACAAAGAAACCAATGTTTCTCAAAGTAATTTTCTTGTAGGCTTTTTAGATATTTGTGAAATGAAGAATGATAAACTTTAACGATAAACTAAACATAAATTGATAAGTTGCAAGAGATTCGTAGAAAATAGTAAGAAAAATAAATTGTTATGAGGTAAATAAGAAACAACAAAATATGCTCAAAAAACACGTTTTTTTTTAATTAGTTACCTGATTGGGGAATTTTCTATTTACAGATCGAAGGACGAAGTTTTCAAAAGCTTAGGTGTATCGCGTAATATCACCCAACCATAAAATATTTAAGTAGTTAGTGTCTGAGTTAAGACATAAGCGCCACTTACTTTCACGCTTGAGTAAGCGAGTGGACACTGTGGGCAATTAAAAGTGACTGATAGGTATAAAAGCCTAGGCATTTGATTTTAGCGCCTATTTTAGTGGTGAACATGTTGGACTGCAGATCACAAGGTCCTAGATTGAAGAGAGAATTGTCAAGAAATTCTTCATACTAGTCTGTTTGTTTGAAAATAGGTGGTTTTTCACTTCCGTGCTTCTGAGAGCACATTAAATCGGTACGGCGCCTGCGGGCCTGGACAAAGTGACTCGACAGTAGAAAAACCACGTGACCACCAGTACAAAACAAATGAAAGCAGATTGTATTCCATGCGTAGCGTTGTTCACTGGCTGGTGCTGCTGGTGTCGCTTGTCACGCGAAGTACGCTAAAGTTATCTTCTACGTCTGCGAGAACGCCAGGGAGCGTTCAAATTGTCGTACCTACTCGATTTTCAAAAACAGCGTGTTTTCCTCTATTCGGTCACGTGGTTTTTCTACAGTGACGTAGTTTGTTCATACATTTTTATCTACTGTCGTGAACCTTAAACGACTGTTACTTTGCCTAGCCCCGCTGATCACGCTCCGGCAGGCCATGCTCACTCACGTGATCGAGAAAGCTGCAAGTAGGCATCACCAGTCCAATATTCCTCAGTGCCTGAAGACGAAGGTTTTCGAACAGTGCGTGTTGCCAGTGATGACATACGGATCCGAGACATGGTCGTTTACTATCGACAGCGGGCGATGGAGAGAGCCTATGCTCGGAGTTTCTCTGCGGGATCAAATCAGAAATGAGGAGATCCGTAGACGAACCAGAGTCACCGACATAGCTCAACGTATCGCGAAGCTGAAGTGGCAATGGACGGGACACATAGCTCGTAGAACCGACGGACGTTGGGGACCCAAAGTAGACCCGACCCCGCACGGGTAAGTGCAGTGTTGGCAGGCCTCCGACCAGATGGACTGACGGCGGGAAGGCGCTGGATACAGTTAGCGCAGGACCATGCGGGCTGGAAATCATTGCAGGAGGCCTTTGTCCAGCAGTGGACGTCCGTCGGCTGAAACGAGCCATCACCACGGACTGATTTCAGACGGCTGCCGCGCGCCGGATTCGTTGCAGGCGTTAGTTCTTATACGACTGCGTGCGCCCGATTACGAGACCGACTTAGCACGTCGAAAGGGATAAAGTTACGCGGTAGAAAGAGAGCCTAACTTTAGGTGCTTAGCGGAGGCGGATCCAGGCGCTTTTGCGAACTGAATTGCACTTTTTTATTTTTATTTCTTTAAATATTGTATACCGTGACTCCGGTAGAGTTGGAGCAGTCGATCCATCGGATTATGGGAGAGACTGGCACCTGTGTTTGCGCACAGATTTGTGCACTGTAAAATCGCCTACGCTGTAGAAGGCCACTATTTAATATTGAATGAGATAGTAACAAGATGATCATAATAATGAGTTGTAACGAGTTGTTAATTGCTGAGTGTCATAATCAGCTGCGGATGATTATGCGTGGGTATACCTAATTGAGTGTGGCATCGCCAGTCAGTCAGCATGTTGATATAACTGTCGGGGTCGCGACTCGCGCGGCAAAGACGTGCCCGCCCACGCGCTCGCAGGCCGCGGTCGTGTGCAGAAGCCTCTAGCTGCACACCAGTGGCTTTTACAATCATTTACAGTGAAAGCATATCAAAATCGGTTCATAAATGTATAGATAGTTCTATCTTATCTAGCGCGTCTAATGGCGGTTCCCAATATTCGATCTATCCGTGGTTCGCCTTACTAGAGATAGAAATTTGACATAAGGTCCATAAAAGTTACGTCAAATTTTTATCTCTAGTAAGGCAAACCATGGATAGATCGAATATTGGGAACCACCATTAGTAGATTCTATATATATATGTATATTTAATCTACTAAGACGTCAGTAGATTCTATATATATGTATATAGAATCTACTAAGACGCGCACCATTTTTCACAATTAGAACAAGAGGTTAGGAGAACAAGAAGGAGTGGGGCGCGTCTTCGTGGATTGAACGCACAGTGCGTTGCCATGATGCCACAGAACTAGATCTATAACACTCTTTAATTTCGCTTCATCCAAAAAATATTTTATTTGACGTTTTATGTTTTGTACTTAAGGGGGATGGTTACCATCCGATGTTTTTCGCTAATAGTGGACTAGTTATACATTATAGGCTTACGGTGACGAGTGTCGCGGGCACAACATTTATACATCTACACGTTTGTAATAAAAACCTTGCTCAACAATACTTATTTACTTCATATTTGTATCAGATAGTTGAAATCTGGGAAACTGCAAAAAATCTTTCGGTAACCAATATGAGGTGATTGGGAATTTTCGAGCAAAGTTTTTATTAAAAACATGTAGATGCATACGTATTATGCCCTCAAAATTCATTAGCATAAACCTACAATGAGTATTTAGTCTAATATTTGCGAAAAACTAATTAAAATTTGAATTTCGTGGGCTGATAGGGCTGAAACACCTTAACATGTTTGCCTGCTGCCCAGACCACAGAGTCCAGACCATATTCAGTGTGAATTTAGATTTTTCAGAATACATATTTGGGTGATAACCCTTATGGGCCGGTCTTATTGAAGCTTGTACTCAATAACATCTTCTGTTAATTCAAAATACTGCAGCATTTAATTTTTAACAATTACGGTCTAAATTGTTCTAAGCTAAAGCTCCAAAAGGTTTCATTTAAATCCCAGATCATGAGCGCCATCAACAGCACAATACCGCGTTACAAAGGTACTCTTAAAAAGCTCGACGCAGTACTATCTACGCTAGACTCAGTTAGACGAAGACTTCCTTATTAAGACCAGTCCAAATCCTTTTTGGTCACATTTAATGACGTACCGAGTCAATCTTACCTTGTAACCAGTTTGATGGATAGTTACTTGATGTCTCGTATCTGATTCGATATCTCGGGCAAATCGATACGAGGAGAAATTCTTAAATAAACACATTAATTAAAATATTGCCTGGCTAGTTATGTTTAGCCTTACGTCTGATACGATTATCCACAAGTTTATTTTGTTTGTAACGAGTGATTAGAAGTGTATAAAAGTTACAAATCGCTTTGGGCTACGGAAGTTGGCTGTTATAATTTATAGTTCGGTAATTGGTTTTATCGTTTTCTGTTTTTCGCCAAAGTTATGTCTTCAAACTTAAGTATATTCGTTAGCTTCTTTCGAAAAAATATAACTGTTCTACTTCTTAACAAATGATGTGTTCCATTTTTTTTACGAATTCAAAAAGTCAAAAAGAATAAGTTATAAAAATTGATTTAATTGATCCTTTTGTCAAAAACTTTATTTTAAATTCTTGATTTTAAATTATTTGTTAAAAAGTTTATAATATCTTTATTACACGGGATAGTCACGAAGTTCTATTTATTAAGCTCGCGCGTAAACTAAAGCATAAATTGAACAATCGTGGAGTACTTAGTTAAAAGGAAAGTGAGTTTTTGTAAATTTCTTACACTGTTTAATACGAATACTTATAGGAGTAACTAATTATTAATCCATCAAGTGTTGTGATCAAATAATTGTATATTTCTGAAAAAAAACAAAGTTATCCCCGTTTTGTTCACACAATTTTTGTTAATTACTCACATAGAAGCAAAAGGAGTTTTCATGTCAAAAATTAGATTATCACAAGAAGGTTTACAATGTGAACTGTAGGCTGATTTTGTATCGTTCAATTGGTTAGTTAGCGACCTTCACTTTGTTGTTAACTAACAAAACGGAGGTAAAAATTCTATTTTTGCATTGTTTTTGCTCAAGTTGCTAACCTAGGTTGGTACGGTATCGTCAACATACCATGCTAAATAGTTTGCTAACTTGTGCAAAAAGTGTTTTTTTTTTTACACTGTACAAGTTAGTACGTGACTGCGATCTCACTAGATGGCAAGCGATGATGCAGCCGAAGATCATCACTTACCATCAGGCGATGTTAGCGTACTAACTTGGAAGGGGTAAGTTATGTCACCCCAACGGTTTCTACACAGCATCGTACCGGAACGCTAAATCGCTTGGCGGTACGTCTTTGCTGGTAGGGTGGTAACTAGCCACGGCCAAAGCCTCTCACCAGAAAAAATGTACAAAAAATTAGATTATTACTTCCGTTTTCTTAGTAGTTACCCAGTGAGGGTTACTATAATAAGTAACACCCCAAAACGATACAGCATTAGCCCACTTAACGTCTCATAGTAAAAATTGTTGATAACGTAGAGATGTACAGTCTACAACACTAAAGGTGGTAGGTATACTACGAGTAGTTTCGTACTTTGCATTTACCTATTGTTCAATAGCATTCCGATTCTCCATTAATGTCTCGAGGCAATTGTTTAAGCGCAAAGCGATTCGTCGGTGAATGGTCAGTATAACAGTGAATTCGTAAAAAAACTGACAATAATGAAGATTTACTACTGGAGTGTGCAGGTAGGGAGATTGATTGGAAGATAACGTGGCTCTATTGATCAGAGCTTTGATGGCTTTTAGAGTTCCGCGACAGCGCTCGCCCGATACCTACGCGAGGTTAAGAGATTGATGTTTGATTTTCCTTACATTTTAGTTCGAAGCGGTTCATCGGACCGTCAATGGTGGTTCACTTAATAGTATAGAGAAGTCTTCATTAAATGCGAAACGAAACTCGTTTTATTTTATGTATAACGTTGATGAGTATAATATCCATGACTGTAGAACTTTTAGAAAGATACGTATAAGATAAGTGTTAAATAAATAATACCTGAAGTAACTTGAATATTCCAAAGGAAGTAACATTTACCTCAACCATAGGTACCAACATAAATAGTAACACTATTTATGTTGGTACCTGTTATGATATTATTATTATAATAACAATTTAACTTAAACATTTAATGGATATAATCATTATTTTTAAAGCTCTATCGTAAAATAAAATAAAAACGTCCTAATGAAATCATAACCTACTATGAACTTACCTACCAACATTTACCTACCAACTATGAGCTTCTTCGTGAAAATCATTTTTCTAGCAGACCCGGCAAACTTTGTTTTGTCATAAAAATATTTCTCACTTAGGGGATGTAAAAATAGTTAACGACCTATTTTCAGATGTACCGAATATTCGGCAAAACAATTTTTCTTTATAAAATTCGGTCAATGCGTGCATATTATTATATTATGGCGAGGTTTTCAGAACTGCAGTATATTAAAGAATAAATAGATACAAGCAAATCAAAGGGTCTGTCTTACAGGCCTATATGTTTAGTGATAACTGATAGACGCCCGCAGTTTTTTTCGGGAGACCTCCTATTTCCCCAGGATTTAAATTAAAAAAAAACCTTTATAGCGGATAGCCACGTCTCTTATGTGACCTAAGCCAAAACCGTACGATGGTTTGGAATGTGCGTTGATAGATCATAGTCAGTTAGTCCATCATTTTTTACGTTTATATTTACCGATCCGAAATTCTGTTATTTATATTAATAATCGTAAACAAAATAAAACTGAAAAACTGATATAAAGGGTCCATGCATACCTATTCCAGGTATAGGTTCCATAGGGTCTGGAGCCCGAAGAGATTTTATCAACCCAAAAATATATGACATGATATCGCACATGGCATTTGAACATTCTATCAAGCACGGATCGCTTTTCGACTAAGCTACCTACATCCAATTTTGTTCTTATCTTATTCACGAACTGGCGCAAAATCAAATAGGGTGGCTATTCACGAAACGAGTCGGTTCGTGAAGTGAAATGTTTAAAATGGCATGGTCATGGCATTTACGTATGCAGATTTATGTATGGATGAATTTGAAATCAATTTTTTTTTCCAAACACTGAAAAATTACTTGACACAGAGCGTAAAATTGAATGTAGTTCAAAACACAACATGGTCGACAATCTTGAAATTAAATTTACTTTCCGCGATAGCGGAATGAATGGATACATTCCATTTTACACTCTAAACCAATAAATGTAAAGGAGTTTGCCTCAAAATGGGCTATTTTGCGTCCACACTGCGTCTGAAGCACGTATGCATGAAAAATCTTATTTCAAATTATAATATCACATATATTTGTTTCAATGATGTGCGTACGGGGGTTTAAAAGTATTATGAAAATAAAAGTAATTAAACGTCTCGATAAAAGCGGAACTGCCATATAGGCACTGGAAACGTCACTCCCACTACCACTTGGCAAATGATACCAGTTTTTTATAAACTCACTTTTTTAGGGAAAAAGTAGGATAACTATTATAGGAAATAAATCAAATGAAAACCCAATTACAATTATAGATATTATGTAAAACATAATAAAGAAACTATAATTAAATACCTAAATAATAAAACCAAGCACACTGTACGGTATTGCTTACATTTAATTGAAATTGTCAAAAGATTTTTTCAATGAAAAAAAAATCTTTATTGACTAGCAACTCCCTCCTGACAATGTCATTCAAGTACCAAGAGAGCCTTGTTGGACTGTACATATACCACATCTATACAAATTAGATTTGCACCTTCTGTTCAAATTATTTTTATAGCTGTTTATTGAAAAGCAAGAAATGCTTCACTGAACATTTTAATTGCGGTAAACAAAATCACTTGCAACACCACAGAGTACATCACGTTTATTGTGTTGTTTGATCATGTAATGTGCAGCTAATTATAACAAAAAGTAAGCACACCGTCTTGATCGTGACAAAATCCTACGTGGCTTAAAACCTATTCATAAGTGTATTTAAATTATTAAGTATAATACTTTTATTTCCAGCAAAACCTTTGGCTCATAATTATTGAAACGATTCTAATGTTATCTGTTGCTAGGTTCCTAGGTACAACAATATGGATGGGCCCCGTCAACAAAATAAGCATGACTATTTTTAATGTGTAAAGTGGGGCATAAGATGGCGTCACCTAGGGGAGTACCACGAACATTTGACAGCAAATCTTGGCGCTCACCATGCCGCTGCATGTCACGTAAAGCTATGCTACAAATGGGGCGCCTCCTTAATTCTCTTATCTCAATAATCTGTCGCGGCGCCACCTTCGAAACTAGGGTAAAACCAAACTCGTAAATAGAAACACTGGTTTAAATGTCATCAACTCTTCAGTCGTAGTTGTCTATGGTCAGCGTCACTGTTGTCTGTTAGTCACTAATCGTCAACAGCGACACCACACGGAAGTTTTAAGGAACTACGGGGTGGCCATTATAAACAATAAATGCACAATAATATAATAAATACTATTAAATATTATTTTACGTAGATAATAATATATATAAAGAAAAAAATATTAATAAACTTACATACTTTGGTAACGTTTCGTTACATAGGTACGTACCTACCTACTATGATATACCAATGCCTACCTACCTAGATACTTGTGAAGTAGATCTGCTTTATAGTAATGTAAACAGGTGTAGGAAACTAGGTATGGCCGTAGGAATAATAATATCTATATGCATCATCCAGGGTTCCACGGTAATAACGAGGTCGCTTGTAATAAAGTAATCATTATGGGCAAAAATACCGATAAGTACTTATAGTGCGTGAAAACAACTAACCTAACCTCAAAATATCTGAAAAATAGAAAATAAGATTGCTCCAAATTCCCGGTTTTTATCTTACTGATTTTTTTAACGTAATATTGGGAATATTTCCAATGTTTTACCGATGATTTGGTTAAGACGCAAGTATAGCCCAATTTTCATACAAGAATCGGCAATGTCCTTTAATTATTGAATGGAAGCAGGCGTTATTTTGCGGAAATCCATAATTAGCAGGACAGATTAATTTTTTTGCTATATAATCCGCTACTTGAAAAGATTCTGTATGGTACAATATGCAGGAACACTACCCACATGAAACACCACACACAATTTTCTAACACTTTCTTCGACGCACGCTTCGTCTCGACACCGGGGCATCCTCAGGAGATGTTGACTTCACAATGCATACCATAGAGAATCTTTTCAAGTAGCGGATTATAGCAAAACAAATTAATCTGTCCTGGTAAAGTTAATTTATCTGTGTTATTTTCTTGACTCACATCACTCGGTGGTCAGTGGGAGCGTCACGTGAATAGCCTCCCAGTTTTAAATAAGAGGTAGGTATATATCGATGATGAATAGCCCCAACCGAGATTATGTGTACGTGAGCAGATAGCCGGGCTACGCTATGGCTGGCTCTGGGCCCAGATGGACGTATCGCCCGCGGGCTAGCCAGCAGTGCCGTAGGCCGCGCCACTTTCTATGCCCGTCCCGTCGCTCGACGGCCGGCTTCAATCGATCTCCTCGTATCATTTAATTTCTCCAATTACAAAAGTAATATGTTTATATCCCATTGACCTTATCGTAGGAATGGATTTTTAGACTAATGATTATTGGGTTTGCTTGTTGGTTCTAGGCATAGGATACGATCGGCGGGATGACTACTGCGTGTATATTCCAGATAGTGCTGAAGGTGCAATTTGCTCAAGGTTTTTGATTTGAACTTCGAAATCTAAATATCATGTGCATTAGGTTCTATCGCTGACTGCTGCCCAAAGCCTTTTTATCAAGCGTCTGCCACTCCGACTCGCATATCTTTCAGCTATCTAATGAATCGTAATAAGCTAATTATTCGGCGTTTTTCTTCAAAATCTAAATGTGTTGCTGGAATCCTACGATGTTACGGAACCTTTCATATTCGAGTCCAACTAACACTTGCCTGGTTCTAAGAAGGTTCCCTGCAGCACAAAAAGGATAGGATTATATTTAGAATCAGCATCATCCACCTTCTATCAGCTCCATCTAAATCGGCTTAACTCTTCGCACGATGATGCCTTCAACGTGAATTTTGCTGGATCATCGAGCAGCGACAACGAACATCCTCATTTACATTTAAAGACATTATAAATGCAGCAATGTATACAAAAGCATTTCTTGGCACCGCACAAACCTGTTGTATTATTGTTGCCCCGGTGATACGAATGTACTTTGTGGATACGACGAAGACGTATAAGCTCATTTGTCATCGAAAAGATAATAATAATACATGTTTCATTACTATATTTTATTTACAATGCTACTGGTTGTGCTGATTCTACATTAACTGACTCATTGACTGATTGAGCACCGCTCCTGAACAATTTTGTATGAACATTTTATTTCACTGACCATTTCGTATGGAAGGGATAAATTCATTCCGTAAAGAAGGTAAAAATTAATTGAAAACAAAAATACGGAGAACGCTGATAATTGACGATTTCGGAGACAGAGTAATGAGCACAGCTAGGAGCGCCAGCGACGACGTTAAGTCTATGGAGCACAGCTAGGGTATTGAATATAGGAGGAGGTTGCTCGACTAAATGTCATTCGAAAAGTTATCCAATTGGCAGTGAGCTGAAAAAAGTTCAAAATAGCGGATGCAAGATGGGGAGAGAGCCCGCATGTGGCCAGTAGTTCCAAAACTGCCTTCGGGATAAAAGCGTATGTACCTACTCAAATACTCAACTCATATTCTATGTAGCAAGAGTAAGATAGTAGATTTATGTATTAACTAGCTGTTGCCCGCGGCTCCGCCCGCGTGAATTACGATTCTTTTACATAATATACCTTCCTACTGGAATTCCTTGATTTTCTGGTGTGATGTTGTACAGAAACCTGTTCTTACTTTGCACGGGTTATCTTATGGTGATTTTGAAAACTCCTTTTTTTTAATAATAATATAAAGTTTCATTAATACGTAGTTGAAAGATCAAAAGGACGATATTAACTGTTGATATTTCGACCCAGTGGTGGAGTATCGAAATATCGACAGTTAAAATCGTCCTTTTCATTGTGATTTTTATTCTGAAACCACGAAATATGTCAAAAATTATTAAGCCATGTGAAAAGTTGTACTGGTGGTAGAACTCTTCTTTCAGAGTTCGGCCGGGTAGGTACCACTGGGATAAATTACTCTACAAACAATATTCCCCAGCCCAACATAATATAAGAGTCTTTTAAAAATCTTTGCTTCATCTCAATACAATTCAAAACATCAGAATGGGCAATGGCTATATATTTCCTTACGTATAAAAAGATCTTAGATGACAGTCAGTCGGTTAGGATCGATAAGACCTAAGAGTTAAAAATATTTGTGAACCATTATCTTACCCTTTCCATATTGCGGATGATAAAGTTAAAATCTGTTCATGACTTAACAGTGCCATCTTAATATAAAGTCAGGAAACAGTAAATAACATGACAGTTAATTTTTATTAAAAAAAATTCGGTAGTACCTATCTCAGAGTTTTACATTCAAGTTCCACATAAATTGTAGAGATGGCGCTATACGGTATAACGTAGCGATAACGCCAGTTACATGATTTTTGTTCACCCTAAAAGTGAAAAATTTTAAACCATACAAAATCTCCTGCTAAGCCTATTTATTTACGGCTGTAAGGGTACTCCAGTCTTACTTGAACCCTACGTCCTAGCCCTAGGTTCTTTGTGCATTCCGAGTTTCAAGTCACCTACCTACTTAAACTTAAAGGTTCTGATGTCTGTAACTTCTGAACTACAAAAGTGATGATGATAAGATTTGTATGGAATAATGTTTAAAGAACCTCCTTTCTAACAAAAGAAGAATGAATGGAATCGGACAACGCGTTAATGAATTATAACTAAAAAACGTTTGGACTTTGATGCCGTCTTCCAGGGGACAGACAGACAGACAGACAGACAGACAGACAGACAGACAGACAGACAGACAGACAGACAGACAGACAGACAGACAGACAGACAGACAGACAGACAGACAGACAGACAGACAGACAGACAGACAGACAGACAGACAGACAGACAGACAGACAGACAGACAGACAGACAGACAGACAGACAGACAGACAGACAGACAGACAGACAGACAGACAGACAGACAGACAGACAGACAGACAGACAGACAGACAGACAGACAGACAGACAGACAGACAGACAGACAGACAGACAGACAGACAGACAGACAGACAGACAGACAGACAGACAGACAGACAGACAGACAGACAGACAGACAGACAGACAGACAGACAGACAGACAGACAGACAGACAGACAGACAGACAGACAGACAGACAGACAGACAGACAGACAGACAGACAGACAGACAGACAGACAGACAGACAGACAGACAGACAGACAGACAGACAGACAGACAGACAGACAGACAGACAGACAGACAGACAGACAGACAGACAGACAGACAGACAGACAGACAGACAGACAGACAGACAGACAGACAGACAGACAGACAGACAGACAGACAGACAGACAGACAGACAGACAGACAGACAGACAGACAGACAGACAGACAGACAGACAGACAGACAGACAGACAGACAGACAGACAGACAGACAGACAGACAGACAGACAGACAGACAGACAGACAGACAGACAGACAGACAGACAGACAGACAGACAGACAGACAGACAGACAGACAGACAGACAGACAGACAGACAGACAGACAGACAGACAGACAGACAGACAGACAGACAGACAGACAGACAGACAGACAGACAGACAGACAGACAGACAGACAGACAGACAGACAGACAGACAGACAGACAGACAGACAGACAGACAGACAGACAGACAGACAGACAGACAGACAGACAGACAGACAGACAGACAGACAGACAGACAGACAGACAGACAGACAGACAGACAGACAGACAGACAGACAGACAGACAGACAGACAGACAGACAGACAGACAGACAGACAGACAGACAGACAGACAGACAGACAGACAGACAGACAGACAGACAGACAGACAGACAGACAGACAGACAGACAGACAGACAGACAGACAGACAGACAGACAGACAGACAGACAGACAGACAGACAGACAGACAGACAGACAGACAGACAGACAGACAGACAGACAGACAGACAGACAGACAGACAGACAGACAGACAGACAGACAGACAGACAGACAGACAGACAGACAGACAGACAGACAGACAGACAGACAGACAGACAGACAGACAGACAGACAGACAGACAGACAGACAGACAGACAGACAGACAGACAGACAGACAGACAGACAGACAGACAGACAGACAGACAGACAGACAGACAGACAGACAGACAGACAGACAAAAATTAAACAAATTATATATAACTATAGAAACAAAAAAAACTCGCGTCAACATAAAAATTGTTTCCAAGTCGCTTAACTTAACGTTTGCCGTACCAATGGATCGATTTTAATCGCTCAATGATACGCAATAACCATATGTCATTGTTATGGAGCATAAAAGCTCAGTAGCTACCTGCGTTCAGATGCGATAAAACGTTTCGGAATATACACTTTTATCGATTCGATCAGGGGTAACGTCTACAAAAATAAGTAGGTATCAAGGTTTCAATCTCGTACATGTAACTAAGTAAATATAAATCTTATAGGCATATACCATACATAAGAATTAAATTATATAGAATGACGATGCTAAGTAGCAAACGTAGATATAGGTATTATTATATTCAAGAATGGTTAAATATTGATAAGGAGAACATTTTATTATTGTTTTAACTTAAAAAATTCTGTAGGTAGGTAGGTACTTTCTTCGCCGATGATTGCGGTGTAACTAGATATTTTCTCTAGAATAGGCGTATTAATCGCAGATTAATAAGTCAATAGTAAAACGTAAATCAGTGCCTCGGGTAACTTGATAAGTACTTATGTACCTACTAAAATTTAGTACATAAGTATACCTAAGAAATAAAATTCAAAAATTTATTAATAGTTGACAGTAGGTACTTGTATTGTATTGTATAGGTAGGTATATGGATAATATGTATTTGTTTTGATGGTACCTGATTAAAATGTGATTTAGGAATAATCTCGTCCTGAAACCAGTACCTAATTGATGTTTTAAACAGTTCATCAAAATATATTAATAGTCATTTATGTTTAATATAAATATTTAAGATTAGAAAAAGAATGTAGAAACTAAAGCTACGTATTTTAGCTTTAGGTACGTTTTATTTAGAGTTTGCGTCATCGTAAAAGCACGGCAGGCGCCAAAGCTCTTGTGCGAAGAACGCAGAGCAACTCGTGCCGGGCATTAGCGATCTCGCTACTCAGAATTACTAATAGACGCGAATAACGAACGAGCCACATTCACTAAATCGATCCATTAGGTCAAGGGTCGCCACGATGATAGACCAGGACGGGTATATTTTACAGAGCTGCGCTGCGCAATTCCATTTGTAATGACGAATCACGCCTCCAACGACAGAGAGGGACAGCACTATCGACATGGCAAAGTTGGCAAGATAAACGGATAATGCAAATGAGACTATAACAATTTTACTTAAAGTTTATTTTAGACACGTCACGCAATGGTCACGATTTCGATATTCCGCTCTATTGCCGGTATTTCACTTCATTATTGTTAGTAATGCATGTTGATGCTGATAATATTATTATGTATAATAATATAAAAATTAGCTAAGTTATTTGGCGATTGTTTGATTGCTTTCAATATACGATAGTCCTGCATGAGTAAGTGGGTTGATCTAGACCTTGGTGTTGATCTAGGTAAAGTTAACCAGTGTTTCCATAAAAAATAAATTAAAATCTATCTATTCTTGTTTTGAGAACTAAAGGAAACGTACTCGTAAGTAGATAATATTTTACATTTTTTACTTTTTTACTAACATTGCCAAATATCTGTAAAAAGTTGTCAATGCTCTATATTATATATCCCTATTTCGAAATATAGACACAGACGAACACGCGTCTCAGCATTTTGATACTCGTATGCTGAATAAGCGAAATTCTTCAAACGAACGAACCTCTGCCCCAGATAGGGTAGCAGTTAAGTAATGGTGGGTGGAAACCCTTATATGACTCAACTCCAAATGTCAAGACCTGTATTTGCCCTTGAATGCCACAACTGTACGTGTAGACATAGATTAAATAACGGGCACTTGCGGCCCGTAATCAGTCAAAATCAATAGCAAGCCGCCATAGTCCAAGCGAACTGTTTGTTTAAGATACACTGTATGATAAGACATCGTCTCCGTTTGCTAAGAACATGTCAGGTTCTACGAACTACACAGAAAGTATAGAAAACTATCAACGTCCAAGTAGCATTCGGATTTTTTAAAATCTCGTAAAAACCGACTAATAAGTAAAAATATAGTTAAAATGGAAACCACAGATACTAAAACCGTGTTTAAACTACATAAACAAAAAGTTTCATCTTATATAGGTATACTGGCTACTTGTTTTGGAAAGTTACCCACAAACAATGTTCTTCGTCCATTTTCATCACGTTCTTGGGTGAACTTCACCAAATGTGATTAAGATCAACTAGCAAGTAGACACCTCTTTCAAATAATACTAATAGTTCAACGAGATTAAAATATATATTAACAAAATTTCCAACTCCAATGATGTTCTTCATAATTACTCTCTTTGATAGGTAAGTATATATTTTAACTGAATTATGAAGAACACCCTAGAAAAAGTTAAATCTAGCCCCTTTTTTTGAAGTTGGTTAAAAGCACATTGGTAGATAAACAGGGTGGAATTTTGTAATTGCACCTGAAGGGAGATAGAAAATTTAAATCAAAGAAAACATTTTTTGATTAGAGAGAAAACAGCATTCAAAGACTTTCGAAAATTCGCTTGCCATGCCTGGGAATCGGACCGACTGAAATCTGTAAAAATTGCAACCTGTACTTTTATTGAATCGATCGTTAAGATCAATTACTTATAAGGATTTCGTTTTTCGCAAGTATTACACTAACGTAACGTTGTAGGTTTATTCAATGAGTTTTGCGAGCATTATATTTTTGTTTGCATGTACATTGTACATGTTTTTAACAAAAACTTAGCTCGAAGTTCAATTTCACCTCATAATATTATGTTTTGCAGTTTCCCAGATTTGGAGCATCGGAAACAAATATGAAATCTTTGAGCAGTTTTTATTTATAACATGTAGATACAAAATAATGTTATGCTCGCAAAACTCATTAGGTATATAATAATTAACCCACTTTTAGCGAAAACCTAAATATAATTTGAATTTTTGCTCTCGGAATTTTTTGGTACCCGGGATGGGTATTCTAAATTCTAAGCCACTAAAAACTCAGTGTCCTACATATGGAATTCATAAATGAGTAGGTGCGCCTGGCAGTGATGAGCACCGACCAATCGTCAATGAAAACGCTATCGTACAATAAACCATTCAGTGATCAGATCAGCCCAATTTTTCGTAGTGATATTTAGGTACGCGTATGATGTGTTTTCAGTCTCATAATCTTGCGAATATCGTCACACCAGTCTGTCGTGATAAGCAGATAAATGCAGTTACAAATACACAAAAGCGTGGATTCGGCAACGATTCCAGTCATAACAATATTAATCGGCTGTACACATATAATATGAAATGAAATGAAATGAAATAAAATGATATTTATTCATGAAAATGTACGTTACAATAAGATCTTAAAGTGTTTATTACCGATTACATTCTACCAATAATATTGGTATATGAATATTAATGTCCTAAAAGTAATAACAAAGTGAATAATATTAATATAAAGTAGTAATATAAAATATTATAGCAAAACATTATCAATTAATTTATTTTGAATTACTAAGAATTTAAAATGTTATCGTCCATAATATAATCCTTAATAAATGTAAATGTTTCAATGGTTTTCTTCATAATTCAGTTATTTCTAAGAGAATATTATAATATAGGTATTAAAGTAATTATGAGGCACATCATTGAAGTTGCAAAACCAAATGGAAATATATGTTAAGAACAAATAAATATGTTCAAACAATATTTGTTTGGCGGATGTAAATATAAATAATAATTTTTTGACATAATAATAATTATATTTCATACATTTTATTCTTCAATAATAATAAACACAATCAGGTACACTTTCATTGTACTGGCAATTTCGCACTTTTATTTATTTTGTTTTTTAAAACTGACCACCCTGATGGACACGCTGTCCCAGCCTACGTCCGGGCCAAGCTTCATTCTTTTATTGTGCGCGGCAATGAGCACTCGACTACAAAAACACGTCTCGTTTTTGTTAATTTAGGTTCAAAGTAAAAAAAAAAAATTAAGTGTTCAGTGTTAAAACTTGCTTAATTTTCTATACTGATAATGCTTAGACGCTAGTAAAATTTATTATTATAACAAAAATAAAATCAAATCAAATCATATAATTGTGCATTCATCTTCGTCAGACTCCGAGGAAAGAGGGTAAGTGAAAATTAACCTTTTTTCCCAGATATCACATCAACTAAAATATCAATGCTGACGAAAGTGTGTCCAAAAATTGAAATCCTAAGGCATCTCTAAGCTAACTTGGAGGGTATCACATTGAGGTTATCACGAAAGTATAGCATGATGCGCGAAATAGTCCAGGCATCTCTAAGCTAGCTTGGAGGGTATCACGTTGAGGATACCACGAAAGCATAGCATGATGCGTCAATGCTCCTGGAGGTTGACTGCGGGTCAACACGAAGGATTTTAAAAAAAAAAAAAAAAAAAAAAAAAAAAAAAAAAAAAAAAAACCTCAAAGGACTTTGCGGATACCAACGGGGGACGATGTCGGTGTGGCGCTGTTCTCGGCTTCACTACAAGTGGCTCCGCATGACCTCCCGGACTTTGATCCCGAATTGCTATCGGCGCTCAGTCACAAGAACTATATTAATGGTTAGTCCCGACAGTTGTAAAATTCTAGCCGACCTTCATTGCAAAGAATCAAATAGTTTATTTGATATACTTGCCTGACTTATGAATAGCCAGTTAAACGTTATAGCCTTTTATCAGTGATAACTATTTCACGACTTAAAAACTAATTCCACGAGGGTACCAACGCGTCGAACTTTTCTAACTATGTACCTACAACAATAATGTTTAGATTTTGTGGTGGAAAATAATTTTACTTACTTTCGAAAATTAATGTTCAGATTGTGTAATGGGATGATAATTTAACTATTAGCTCAAAACTCAATAAGTTAACAATATTATGTATAATGTACCATTAGTCTGAAAGTTTCATTGAAGTGAATTGTTAAATTCTTTCTGAAACTAATAAAAATCTTAAACCACAACGCGTCCTGAACTGAGAAGAAGCTTAAGTATTGACAAATGACATTTTGTTTCGACAAATGACAAGTAATTAAAGTTCACGAACGGGACCAGATGTTTTTTCGGAGAAATAGTTTCGGGCATTATACTAGTTTCAATGGTTACTGATCGTCAGGTGTTGTAAATAAAGAAACCAGCAGGGCGCGGCGGGCGACTTTGCTATCGACACCCACCGCTGGGACAGCGCAATCTCGTTTCTCGAGAAACTAGCTGGCCCCCTCTCGTTACGGCTCGGCCAGCAGGGGGGGCGTGACACACTTGAGTATTGGCGATCAGCCGCGAGGAAGATGCGACGTGGCAGCGAGTCTCCAGCATCAGCCACAACAAGGACCAGGTTCAGCGACGACGCTAGACATTAAGGTACCTATATGCCAGTTGTCTTCAACATTTTGAAGTTTGTTGGTTACATATCACTGACAAGGAATCCGTCACGATCTATAACATGATCTAGAATTTCGGGAGTTATAATAAGTGAAGACTATTTTTTGACTTTCACTAGGTGTACAAATGTACGTACATTCAATAAAATATTTTAATGAATTGAACAAATTAAGGAACTAGCTCCAAAAAATTATTATTACATAATACCATTTTAAAAATCGTACACTAACACAGTGTACCGTCTTACACGTTCACAACAAAGAAAAAGCGACAAATGTCTTTGACAATCGACATTTCTTTTTTGGGTGAGATAATGTGGGAGTGAGTCACTGCATGTTCGATTATAGTTAAGATGTGTCTAACCTCAAAATCTTACGTGGTAAAAGATACATTCTAAATTTAAAGGCGTTGAATGAATTTGTAGTTCAAAATCCTTTGAAATTGATAGTTCATAGAACAGCTTACAAGCGAATACTTAAAAAGGGTTTTATGCCTATGAACTGAAGAATCTTATTTTAAAGTACCGATTCATCCTTGGTAAAATACATAAAGAAGTTGTGACTCATCTCAGATACTTACCGCGGTTTTTTCATGAGGATTTGTTAGGTGTTAGAGTGTTAAAGTTATTTACTACCCTCAAAACATGCTCAGTTTCCTGGTTTTATTTTATTTTAATTTCTGACGATATGGCAGTATCGTTACCCAACCGCAAACTATGACGCGAATTATGTAACAATTCAAATTCTGTAAAAAATTTTATACGCTTAACTCGTTGTATCATCTAAGAGTTAAGCTTAATTCCGATTAAAAGTCCTAAAGTCCACTTCTCCAGCTATTAGGTATGGATGGGGTTACACAGAACGTCTGTAGAAACAAAAAATGTAGCCCGTAAGAAAAATTAGACTGTAGACGCAGCTGTTCGTCCATCATCGGTTATCCTATCAGATGGCCAGTGGTTACAACACATTTTTTAAGTCATCTAACTCCCTTAAACCTAAAAGGTTGAACTAGTGATTCACACGATTTCCCGGTCTAGATGAAGACTAATTCTTTTCATTAGAGGGATTTTTGTTTTTGTAATAATTAACGTTAAGATGAATCGAAATACCTCTTTACAGAGTTGATGGCCATATTTTTCGATACATCTATTTTGATACACATGATTTACATCAGTTGCATAGAGGATATCAAATATCCTCATTTAAACGATTGGGTTAATTGTTTCTTATATAGAAATTAAAGATAATCAAAAGCTGACCAAGAGTTACATCCAGTTAATGGGATTAAGCTATCGCTGTAAAATTATATACTTCAAAGTTATTCAAAGAGTTCAATCCAGTTATTGAATTTATCGCTTCTTGCAATAATGCGAAATGTAATCAATATGAACCCAGACGTCTTAGAAACAGACGCATTCTGAACATTTTGGAACACGAAGTTTACCTTTGCTCTTCTATACATTCTTCTAGAGGTAGAATGCTTAAAAATACTATTATAGACAATGCTTTAGACATACATCGTCTAAGGACCTCTACAACTTTGGATTTCCTTCTTTTACATAAGGTGTCAAAAGACTTACTTCTTATAGTACATTTATTGATGATAAATAAATAAATATGGTCTTTCCCTAGAGAACCACAATTCATAGGAATTACTGGAGGAAGTTCTCTGAAGGCATTAAAAAAAAAAAAAAAAAAGGACATTTTGTTGGAATTTTTAATAATCTATATGTTTCAAAAATTTTGTGTTATTTACAAAGTTTTGTGGCAATACTGCTTTAATAACGACTGAGATCCGTACAATCCGTACATTATAAGTCAACCTCGTAATTTCCAACAGAACAACTTGTTAACGACGTAGCATATGGTACGATTACTTGTTATCATTCGGCATTGAGTTTAATTTCTGCTGATGATTTTGGGTCAAATAAAAAAAAAAATATATATATATTCTTAGAAATCAGAAGCGGAAATGATTTTTTAAAAATAAGAAACGAATGCCTAATCACAGATTAAATGAAAATCGAAATCACACAAAAAAATAAGACACAATTAGCACTAGAAGGCACGTCCGATACGTCCAAGCGCTCGAGGCAAAGTGAGCGAGCGCTGCGCCTCGCCACCTGTCGTGACTAGTTTCACTGCGTGGAGGGGCCGGGTTGCGGAAAATCTCTAAGACGGCTTCTCCTGACAGCTGTACGTCCTCGTCAGCTTGATTCTGTTCATCCTGGTCAACGGTGGTTTCCTCAGCTCCTATCTGCTCCTCATCGACGTGAGCACTTGGGGCTTGATTTGTATGTGCTCCATTCAATTCATCATCATCATCTAAAACTAAATAAGATTATTAGAAGTGGTTCCTTAATTCCTTAGGGTTTATCACCGTCCATTTTAAAATGATCACACGCGTGCACACAGAGCGATCACATCAAAATAGGCGGCCGGGACTTGTGTCCACATAATATGAGAGCTTCACACGCTGTCATACGTAACGTATAATAGCCACTGTCGGGGCAAAGATTACTGCCTCAATGTCGGGGCACATACGACTGCCACAGTGTCGGGGCATATACTACTGCCACAGTGTCGGGGCATATACAACTGCCACTGTGTCGGGGCATATACGACTGCCACAGTGTCGGGGCATATACGACTGCCACAGTGTCGGGGCATATACGACTGCCACAGTGTCGGGGCATATACGACTGCCACAGTGTCGGGGCATATACGACTGCCACAGTGTCGGGGCATATACGACTGCCACAGTGTCGGGGCATATACGACTGCCACAGTGTCGGGGCATATACGACTGCCACAGTGTCGGGGCACGTATGGATACCTCAGTGTCGGGGCATCATATAAATAGCAACGTCAGAGCAAAACAACAGCCACAATGTCGGGGCAGAGTAAAAGCCACAATGTCGGGGCAAGGTAAAAGCCACAATGTCGGGGCAAGGTAAAAGCCACTCCGCACCGAGGCGCGCAGGCGGAAGCCCTCGCACCAGAGGCGCGCAGGCGGAAGCCCTCACACCGAGGCGCGCAGACGGAAGCCAGCTCGCACCGAGGCGCGCAGTCGGAAGCCTCTCGCACCAGAGGCGCGCAGACAAGCCTTTCGCACCAGACGTGCGCAGGCCAAAGCCTCTCGCACCAGAGGCGCGCAGGCGGAAGCGCTCGCAACAAAGGCGCGCAGGCGGAAGCCTCTCGCACCAGAGGCGCGCAGACAAGCCTCTCGCACCAGACGTGCGCAGGCCAAAGCCTCTCGCACCATACAGATGCGCAGCCTTTGCACACAGTTAGGTAACTGTAAACAAAAGAAAGTCAAAAGTAACACGCACAGGTTATCTGGGGACCGCTCGTCCAGCCTGACCACAGACCAAGGAATAACTTTATCCTGACTTCTACACATTACACTACTTAAGAAAATAAACGTCAGAACAAAAGGGCGAAAAGCTCAATAATCTGGATCAACGTGTCAGCTGTGCTTTCGATCAGCCCTCTAAGTTTTATCTCACTTCATAGCGGCATGGGCGGACTACACTCGACCTCCGTCCACTCACTCTTATAAACATGGACACGGGGAAACACAGACGGTAAACAGGCAGTTATACCACTCGCAGACGCTTGCCGTACACGTCGAAGCATGTAGCCACGCGCTGAAGCGAGCTGTACACGTAGAGACACTCGGCGCACACGAGGCAACACAAATCGAATGGCGCCGTCATCTAAATAATTAGTCGTACATAGAACATAACAAAAACACACGTTTTAGTGGAAATGGTCTCTAACTCTTGTACTATGGAACGAGACAAAAAACACGCCAGCACGTCTATCGTACCCAAGACGTACACCGGGTGTAGACTTTTAGACCTCAAAACATAAAAAGTTCAAAATACTTTTACGTAGATAAAACTCATCAAACAAAAAGCGCATGACAACAATGTGACGCAGGCGCGTAGTCGCACGGTCTGCAACTCGGCATTACAAAATTATTATTAGCAAAAACTAGTTGTTGAACACCTAATTTTGTTTGCTGCTTTTGCGGGTAGGACGCGCAATACTTATCGCTCCAAACATCAAAGTTACGTACGTTACCGGCTTCACTTTCGTTTATCGCACCGATCGCGTTACAAACGCTTGCTTGCTCAGCAACGGATAAAATGCTACTACCCTCACATTGAAGTATGTTTCCTCGATTGAAAAATGAAGTTCGCGATGTACTAGCTATTCTCGATAAAATCAAGTCTAGATGTTATTGAAGCTAATGCACATTTTAAAGAAATGTCTTCGAGCCAGAATCGCGAGCACGTGACCGTGACCGCGTGTAGAAGCGCGAACGAGAGCGCAAGCGGGACCGCGAGTGCGATCGTGTACGTAATCGCGATCGAGTATTGAGACGAGACCGCGATCGAGGCTTATGTCGGCGTCGGCGCGATCTGCTACGAGTGCGCCTAGCACTGCGTGATCTAGCACTTTTCTCACATGAACGGGGTGAACGTGGCACTATGGGTTAACTGATCACTGTTTGTTTGTCGGGCAGCACGTGGGTTTTAGTTGTTTAACACGGATCACATCTATCACTATCACGACGGCCAAACGAACTATCGCGGCGACTGCGTCGGGCGCTTAAACACGGGGATTTTCTGCGCGCGTTCCGAGAACGGGTTTGCCTGCCCACGCGGTCGGCGGCATCGCGACTATGCGAAGCATAACGGTGCATACGAGAATTTTGCCTCCTATCTCGTCTTTCAGGTGGCGTATAGCGATCCGCAGGCCTAGACTAACGATCAGACATGATTATTGAGACCGAAAAACGACACTCAAATTAATAGCAAACCGGTTTCTTAAATATTCACGGCACGCAAAAGAAAAATAAGTTGGCGAACGGTCGCAACGCGCGTTTCGATCCCAATTCTGATCTTAGAAATCAGAAGCGGAAATGATTTTTTAAAAATAAGAAACGAATGCCTAATCACAGATTAAATGAAAATCGAAATCACACAAAAAAATAAGACACAATTAGCACTAGAAGGCACGTCCGATACGTCCAAGCGCTCGAGGCAAAGTGAGCGAGCGCTGCGCCTCGCCACCTGTCGTGACTAGTTTCACTGCGTGGAGGGGCCGGGTTGCGGAAAATCTCTAAGAATATATATATATATATATATATATTATATTGCGAAAATGAATAGATAAATTAACATCAAACACCACATAGTAGCACACAATATAGTATGCTAACACATTGCTCAATGGGCCTTAATAAGAGTTTATTCATTCCGTAACTTTGCTTTGCTGATCTTGTAACTTGTTTAGCTTTAGGCAGTAGATACAGCACAGAATGAAAACATTAGCATTAGTTAAAGTTAGTATTATTGTTTTTATATAATTCAAGGGAATTATTGAGTTTATACAACGCCAGCTACTACTCAGGGCGAACCAGTTTTAATTATACCATAATCAAAACTGTAGAGAAAGTATAAAAATTTGCCACAGCTTTGAAAAACAAATCGATATGTCGTCTACAAAATCTTAGACCAAGATATATAATAGACAACCTCCTGATAATGTTGAAGCGACCTCATAAGGTCGCCTGCAGGCAGACCACCGTGAGAACGTGTCTACCGAGGAATATAATCTCTTACGAGAGAGGTCTGCGTTTCAGTGTACTCAGCACCAAGTACGCAACAATTCCTCGGCGAGCACGTAGTTTGTTGCTTGACCTCATCAGAAAAGCAGTCTGCTGGTAACAACCATTACGGACGTTACCTAAGTTTTATAACCTCTTATTGAGCGATGATGCTTCTGTCGCAATAGCTCTTTTGCTCTCTAATCATTAATCATTATAATCTATCTAAATATAAATTAAACCTATTTGTAATGTGACTGGTTTATTGATCCAGGAATTGAACGAAAAGATTGTGTTAATTAAATACTTCTGTGGTATAAAGAGGACCTATTTCCTATTATAATAGGAAACAATTTACTATCTGTTAATGTCCATAATTTAACAAAAATTTTCATCTCTAAACATCTACCTGATTGTGTTTATTATTATTGAAGAATAAAATGTATGAAATATAATTGATGATTAAACGAACTTACCTGTAAGTGAAGTTCTATCACAATTATGTGAATACATTTTATTCGAAAATAATAATATAAGGTCCCTCCCATACCCAAAACCCATGAGTATAATACGAAAATTTTGTTAAATATTCTCTAAAGAATGAAGCTTGGCCCGGACGTAGGCTGGGACAGCGTGTCCATCAGGGTGGTCAGTTTTAAAAAACAAAATAAATAAAAGTGCGAAATTGCCAGTACAATGAAAGTGTACCTGATTGTGTTTATTATTATTTTCGAATAAAATGTATTCACATAATTGTGATAGAACTTCACTTACAGGTAAGTTCGTTTAATCATCAATTGCTCTAAACATAATATATTTCCATTTGGTTTTTCAAACACGTTATGCATGCCATGAGCTACAGTTTTACGATTTCAGGAGTTAGGAATTATTTATAATTTTTCGATATAAATATTATATTTATATTACGTGCCATAAAAAAGGTGTAAAGGTCAAAATGTTTTAAGTAATAATTAAACCAAGGATTTTTAGATAAGTAAATCATTTTAGTATTTTTCTTATTGCATCCGTGTATTATCGATAATAAAACCGACTTGTTTTGAAAACATCACTAATATGCAGAAAAATCAATATTTGCAAATAATAATTACCTATTAAGTACTTTTAAATCAAATTTGGGTCAGCAAATAAAGGTGGGGTTGGCGAAATAGTATACTTTTTGCCTTTATCTTTTATACGAAACAGAAATGTTGATTAGATAATACATATAGATATAGATAAACCGTTAAAGTAAACAGAAGATGCACATTTTTGCTGATACTTTCCACTTTGAAAATTTACGTGCACGGTGCACCTATAAAAGAAATGAGTATTAAAAGTTTTAATAAAATTATATCTCATAATGTGTATATTATGTTGTACATTCTACAATTTGGAGCGTATATGAATAAAATATAGGTCCTTTTTACTCCATAAACAAAGTACACTGAATAATATAACTGCTTGGACCTTAGAAACTTGAAAACCTAGATTTACATACGTTTATTATTTTTTGGTTTCATAGGAACCTTAGTTATTACTTTTATCTTTATACAACTTTGTAAAATTTTGTTGTTTGCTTCAATATCAATTTCCGTAATCTGGGTACCACAGTATTTTCTACACAAATCATCTCAAGCTTTTTCTCTACATTTTACTCTGATAACTTCATCAATATGCTGTGGTAACATTTATTCAAAGAAATACGTTCCAACATAGTTCTGCACTGAGAAGAAATAGTACAGTTGCAGACAAACTATTGGCAGCTTCGAGAATAAAGCTCATTACTTGTCAGTGAACGACGCTTCTTCGTTCGGTTATTGTCAAAAATTGTAAGCTGTCCGTTTTGAGCTGTTCATGGCTGGCTCAGTTACTCACTCAGTCAGTATTTGATATTGTAGTATCTCATACAGGCGGTGGTTGTACGTACAGTCACGGAATGAAAAGGTTCGTCGGTTTTAAATTGATTCGTTCTACATATCGCGAGCACATATTACTACGGGAACTATGTTACATAATTATGTTGTTATGTTGGCATAATGGACTCTTGCAGTACTAGTGCAAGCGAAAATCGACACTAAGGTGACGAAGCTTTTCATTCCGTGACTGTGCCATACGAGACGACGCGCGACGAGTGGGAAACAAGAAAGCCTTGTGAAAACATGGTTGTATCTGAGGTATCTAAGCGTATTACCTAAGTGAAACTGCGAGCCGATTTTATTATCAATTGCTATTTCATTACACGGCAGACACCTGCCCGGCTTGTCTACTGATTTGCTGCAAATATCCTCAGTGGCCTATAATCAAGTCCTATATCCATTTAAATGTTTAAATAAACATTATTATTACATATTTATATTGAAATTTTGGTTATTTATAAAAGTACACGTATGACTTACTCGTATCTTAAATATTACGTAAGCTAAAATGCGAATACCTTACCTAAGAATAAGTTATTTTATAATTAGTTCTTTATCTTTTCTTACTTGTAAGAACTTCTTTAATAAAGCCGATATCAAGCTACTTTTCACGATACATAAGAAAAAACCTTTCATCAATTGTCCAAACCCGGTAATTGCAAAACATACAAGAAAAATTGAATGCAGCTCTCACTAACAAGTGGGAGCTATAGGTAAATACTTAATGCTCATTCTTGTGGTGTAAAGTTGATATAAACTATTGAGCGGAAGAATAAAATACTTTTTATTTAACTAACTAATATAATATATAAAATAATGACAACTATATAAAATTGCTTGTCCGGGGTAGGTAGAAGATCTTACAAATACAGTAAAACGATTTTCCTATCCAAACCAGATGGTCGCGAGTGTGTTGAGTTGGTCGGCTTAATTTATTAAAAATGTTTTCCTAAAATTTTTTGTAATACGATGATTCCTGAAGAAACCAATATATGGGGCTCAAGAATAGTGTATTTAACAGCCCTAATTTGTCAATTCGTTGGAATATCTAACATCAATAGCATACCAAATAACGCTCTCATGCAAGGAACAACAGGTTATTCAATATTCGTTGTACTCCTCTATATATTCCTGGGAATACCACTACTCTATATGGAGTCCGTAGTGGGTCAGTTTACAACAAGAGATAGTATAGGAGTGTGGAAAGTTCGTCCTTGTTTTTCTTTTATGGGCTATGTGGTTGTTATATGGCAAGCAATAATCCTCATCTACAACCAAACTATGACATCGTTTCTAGTCCATTATTTCTTGATCACTTTTGAAAATCCAATACCATTTTATACTTGTGGACCTTGGAGTTCGAAATATTGCAACAGCTTGGCGACAAATTACACGGTCAATCAGGACTGCATAAAATACAACATCCTGTTTCCCTATTGCGAGGATCTGTACAAGACTTTTCCCGAATACCAGTACTGGAGATATTTTTTAATAAAAGGAAGAGAAAGTGGAGGACTTAACATAGCCTGGCGAGTATGTGTCGCTTCTGTGTTGGTTTGCCTTCTTCAGTACCTCAGTAGCTTCAAGCGAATAAAGTCTCTGCGACGGACTGTTGTCATTTTGACAAGCTATTCAACATTGGCTCTCATGATTATATTAACGGGTTCTATGAGACAAAAAGGTGTGGTGGTCAAATACGAGCAATCACTAGATATGGATTTCAGTGAATTTTTGAAGAAGTTTCGGTTGTCTCAATTAATACAGCAAATAGTGTATAACTTGAACATAGGGTCTGGTACTATGTTCACTCTATCATCCACATTATCATTTAGATCTCCTTGCTTTTCAGACATAGTAATATCTGTAGTCGTATGCACTTTGTTTACCGTGTTGTTTATATTTACGACTGCTATGATGACATGCCCCTACGCGTACGTGTACGGTATTAAACCAGGAGCCATCATAAAAACACCAATGAGTCTTAACTTCGAGAAAATTCCGAGATTAATCTACCAATATGAGCATAGGACGTTTTACCTAGTAATCATTTTCAGCTGCGAAGCAGTTCTCGGGATAAGTACCATGGTTATATACTTATACAGTTTATTGCAAATTATTTTTAAAAGATATCCCAAAATTGCCAAATATCCAGGTTTGTCCGCTTTCGGTGCGGTTCTATTTTTGTTTTTTGTGACGATACCATTTTTAAGTTACCACGGTGTTAATATAATTGCTCATAGTTTTCGGCGTTATATTACTTTGCTATCAACATTTATTGCTTTATTAGAGGTCTTAGTGTTTGTGATCTGGTACGGTGTAAATAAATTTTTGGAAGATATTCATTTTATGTTGGGTATACCACCAAAAAAGTTTATGAAAGTAATTTGGTTCTTGTCCGTTATTTTACTGGCATATGCCTTTTGCAATGAATTGTACAATCAATTTTCCAATCCTTCTGGTTACATTTATGCGACATATTCTCTTATAGGGATTTTAAGTTCGATAGCTCTTTTGTTTACGGCAAGATTGTTTGTTGCTTTATTTCGGAAAAGATTCCATAGGTTCATTTCTTTAGACCCTACATGGGGCCCTAGCAGCGAAGTGCTACAAAGAAGTCGAGCTATGTTTTCGGCACAGGCTATGACCAAAGAATACATATACCGACAATATCATCTTCAAGCTGGAATCATGGCACGACAAAGGAGAGCGAACGTGAAAGAAGCTAGAATCCCATCACTAATCTAAATTAGGTATATTGTCCTTTGTTTCTAATTATGAGTATATATTTATATAATAACTTGGAGAATAAAAAGAAAACTACTGACTCTCAACGCAAGCTGCAAGACCTTGAACTTAAAATCAGAAAATTCATGAAAATTAATTTTATTAAACAGAAAAGTTTTATTAAAATAATTTTCTATAATGCTGAACTTTATATAATAAAATATCCGTCTCCTTTTTATTTTTATCCGTGATGGTAACTGAAACGTGGCTGTTTATAGTGGCTGATGGATTTGTCAGAAAACAATTCAAAGTGCTTCAAACTTTAGCGGATGCGTCTATGGTCTATTACTGCTGATGCTCTGTAGAAAACTTTAGGGGTTGCTCAGTCCGTCCGAGTAAGTAGATCGGCTGTATCATCAGGTGGGATTACACTTACAGCCAAGTAACCAACTTTTTGTGTAAGAAAAATATTTGCTGGGCGGTTTTTGAGTATTTTCAATGCTCGTTACCCAAAAAAGTATAGACACATGGGCATTATGTTCAACACTCTTAGGCAGAGGATTTGCAAGTCATTAACGGACTTTTTAACAAAGTTATTTTTAATTTATACACATAATATGACCAATACCTACGTACAGTGAGTCATCCTATTATAATACATAATATTCTGCCTATATTATGTATTAAATTTTACCTGTATTAGACATTACGTAAGTTAGTTATGGGCATGAGTCATCGGCCAAAAATATGACAATACATTAAAACTTTTAATATTGTTAGACGACCAGTTTGTCACTTTACATTGGTTATTTTTAAAAATTCTAAATATATTATTGTAAGGTAGCAAACCTTGGCCGGATCGTGTTCTGTGGTGTTAACATTATCACTCTACTTAAATATGCAAGTTCTTTCGCGCGTTATTTGACATAAGTCATAAATACCTAACTATATAGTTGGAAAATATAATAGGGTCCCTTTTGGCGTTTGAGACAATGGACTTTGACCAAGCGGCATGTGACCGAGTGAATGTTTGATTGAGTGAATGATATTGTAAGTGTAACTAAGAATATTACATTAAGGAGCACACCACGGGTGTGCCCGCGAAATTCAAATTTTTCGTGGTTTTTCGCGATTTTTAAGCTAATAAGACAATAGGCTTATGGCCGTCAAATTGCGATAATCTCAATATCTTCTTCACGTGTTTATATAAAAATCTCTGCTCGAAAGTGTCGAGTTAAAGAAATTAGTCCGAGATTTGCGAGTTACTCACATAAAACTCGATACTCGGACTAATATCCTAGAATACACATTTTTATGCAAAGATTATAATATAATCATGTAAAGATAATACTGCCATTCTCGCAAATTGATTGCCATAAGCCTATCATGTTTAATTAGCGTACAAATTGCAAAAAACCACGAAAATTTTGAATTTCGCGGGCAGACCCGTTGATTTCACGTTAAACACAAATTGAGCTTTCGTTTCGTTCTATAATTCCGAAATACCTAGTTTAAGTTTCATTTTCTGATAAATACTTTAATCCAGCGCACTTTACAAATACATTATAAAATCGATCATACACTGTTGAATCGATGCATCGTGAGTACTTATCGAGTAGCGAGTCGTATGGTTCATTATAAGTCTCTATAAATATTAATAGATAAAAGTCTCTAAATATTAATAGGATACCTGCTATAGGATTAGCCCTTCCAAACACCTACCTTAAGAGATTACATAACTATCTAATTTCAGTGCACCTATATCTATATCTTCAGCCCTCTGTGTTTAAAGATATTCTATCATCTTAACACTGTTCCTCTATTCTTCAACATCAACTTGTGGTGGTGGTCCTAATATATAAATTTCTATTTAACACCTTGTTTGTAGCAAAACTCCAGCGAAACGGCGGGATCGATTTTTATGAAAATTATTGTGAATAATAAATAAATTGGTTACGTCTGAATAGGACGTAAATTAACTTTTATACCTGAATTTTCATACGTGAGAAATAATTT
The DNA here is from genome assembly GCA_963855885.1 of Coenonympha glycerion. Classification (NCBI taxonomy): domain Eukaryota; kingdom Metazoa; phylum Arthropoda; class Insecta; order Lepidoptera; family Nymphalidae; genus Coenonympha; species Coenonympha glycerion. The sequence goes on from OY979626.1 coordinate 7,927,036, forward strand.
ACGTATATGGTAAAACAACGTTTGCTGGGTCAGCTAGTTTAAATTATAAATATTGTCAATATTAGTATCAGTTACTTAATAAAATTATGAATTAGTTGTGAAAGTTTTAGTATCTGGTATCTTTGCCTACCTAATTAGGTTAAGATTTTTTTCTAAAGCCTAACAAAAAGATTGTACCAGACTCATCCATCGGACCATCAGGCCCGGTTTCTACCAAAGCGGAGCGGAACGAATCTGATTGGTTTCTCAAACACAGCTCCGCTTTGGTGGAAACCAGGCCTCAGACTCATAGCGCATGATACTCGGTATGGTAGCTATAAACTATAAAGTACATTATATAAAAAAGAAAGTCACCATCAGTTTCCGTTTCAAAAGCCTAGACGCCTACTTGGTGCAGAAAATAAATAATTAAAAAAGTGGCGCGCCAAGCTGTCTGCTCATTTCACACTAACAAAAAGTGTGGCGCACACGGTCATGTTGTGATGTGACGCATCTCCTGACTCACCAAGCTGGCTTATGAGAAACTTATGCTTGTTAACGCTTCAATGTATAATGAACAATCTAAAAATAACGTGCAATTTGTTTATAATCAAGCAACAATTGCAATTTAGTATCACAGTTCGGTGGTGATGGAATGTAATTTGTGGGACCGTCAGTTCTATACACTAAATGATCGGCCAAGTGTGAGTCGGACTCGCGCACGAAGTTTGCTTACCATTACCGTAGCGAGATGATGATGCCAAAAGCCAGAAGGCCCATTGACCAACAATTACTACCTACCTACTATACAAGTAGTAGTATTGGGCCTACTGGTTCATCGATCAGAAACGAGCAAAAATCACGTTTTTGTATGGGAGCCCCCTTTAATCTTCATTTTAATCTATTTTTTAGTATAACGTCGTCAGAAATACACCAACTGTGAAAATTTCTTGTCTCTAGGGAACGGAACCCTTTGAGTAGGGAACCCTAAAAACTATCTGCCCGGGGCTTGGTGAATAGCATACGCCTTTTTGCAGCGCCCGTTTTACATGGTTTGTAACCTGCTGTGCTATTCTACAAAATGTCCATCTCTGAAATAGCTGCCTGACAGCTGCCTACCCGAATATGGCATGCAAAATTGTACTCTATTACAACTGACAGATTCATAGATGCATAGATGTACGCTCGTCGCTGTTTTGCAGAATAGCACGGCTGGTCATCGTAATTTAACCATTTGGAAATCGGGACATCTTATTTCCAGACACAAAAAGCTGCATAATTAGGTTGCTTTTACATAGTGCAAGTAAGTACTTAACTGCAATCTCACCTATTGGTAAGTGATGATGCATGCGAAGATGTTATTGTACTAACTTAGAAGGGGTAAGTAAACTAACCCCTAAATGTTCCTACACAGCATCGCGCAGGAACGCTAAATTGCTTGGCGGTGCGTCTTTGCTGGTCGGGTAGTAACTAGCCACGGCCGAAACCTCCCACCAGGCCGTAACTGAGACAATTTAGAAATTAATAAATTCCAAAGTGGTCCGTGGCGGGAATCGAACCCGCAAGCTTATACTCGATCCGAGCACGCGTCACTGCGCCAGAGAGGTCTTGAAAATACAATTCATTCCTAATTCCTATCTAAAGTTTAGTTGTGTAACTTAAAACAATATCTGGGTGACCGAGCTTCGCTCGGTAGTTTAACTACTGGCCAATAGATGGCAGCAGGAGTCATACTAATTTTTTTTTGGTAAATTCGACATTTTATAAAAATGAATCCTAGCTAGATCGATTTATCGCCCCCAAACCCCCTACATACTTCATTTCATGAAAATTGTTCGAGCCGTTTCCGAGATCCAGATTGTATAGAAATATATATCTATTTATACATGAATTGCTCGTTTAAAGGTATAGGATACCTATTTTGGGTTCAAATCACAATAAGTAGCATATTATGATATTATTCCAACAGTAAAACACGTTCATTATTAATTTTTAGAGAAATTTTTATGCTTACGTGGGCGCTTGTACAAAACGGCTGAACGATAATAAATTAACGGAACGCAACGGCCATACATACCTACTTTCTCGCGTAACAGGTTTCGCGGCGTAGCGTAGGGACTGCCTTTGATTTTGGCTAAATAATAAAAGGCAGGTAAATTAGTTGTTATTTTATTATTTTATAATCATAGCAATTCGAATCAATAAAGTTATATTAACCAGCTTTTGTCCACAACACCGCCCGAAATCTCGTGGATAACATGGATTTTTCCGGCATAAAAAGTAGCCTTTTCGTTAATTCAGGATACAATCTATCTCCATCCCACGTTTCAGTGACGTTCCCACGCGACGTGAATGAATTACTAACAAACATACAAATACACACATACAAACACACGTACAAACTTGCGCCTTTATAATAATAGTGTGATACCTACTGCGTTTACCGTTTTTACTTCCGGAATAGGACTTATCTCATTTCCATGTTTCAGCTTAATAAATTTAATAGTAATTTCTGCGTAAAGGAGTATCTTACCAACATTCACATGTACAATGGCATAATGCTCTCTTCTCTAACTCTATGGTTAAACTCTAGCTTAATGGTTAAAATACCGCTATTCAAGGTATTATAAATGATGGTTATAAATCGATATCAGCATAGACTTCCATATTTACCTACATTAAAGACTGAACAGATTGTGATGACTTACAGACTAGACACAGGCAATTTGAGCGTCTGTTGTACTTACTTGAGAAGCAATTGAATTCAGTGTTCTGTGGTAGAGGATAGATATTACTACCTAAAAAAACTAGCTGATCCAGCTAACGTTGTTTTGACATATACATTATTTCTCACGTAAGTAGTTGTATGAAAAATAGAGACCTATTAGACAAGTAAGAAAGTTAGTACTACGATAGATCAATGGTACTACGAGAAAGTAAGTGAGCAAGTAACCAGAGAGTAGACAAAAAATGACAAAAATCGGCTAAGCCTTTTCGGAGGGGTTGGTATAGTTGGTATACATAGAAGTACCACACCAGCCCCTCGATTCTGGAATATTTATAGTTGTGATAAGCTTATACATCTATGATCTTATAGGTTAATGCTTGCATCAATTATGTAGCCAAGGCGACAATTGGCTGCGATGGTGGTCGATGGTTGGCTGATGCAAAATTTCATAATTTCGAGAATCACACCACAGTGCGCTACCTACTACTGGTGCGTTCAACAGATCAACGATCCTAAAATGAGAAATATAACTGTGTAGGTACTTATTTAAATATAGTGTTTACAGATTGTCCAAAGCCGATTAGCGTACAGTCAGTGAGACGAGTGCAGGCCCGGCTCCGTGAAGCATTGCGTCATACATTAGAATGTTTGACCCGCACCAGCGCCGCGCGAGCTACGGCCGACGTCTCAGAATTCCAACCATTGTCACGACTACTCTACCGCTTACCGCTACTGAGCTACTGCAGGGCTATTCAATAAACTACCAACTCGATTTCACACCAACTCAGATGAGGTAGTTGAGGCTTCATTCAGACTTAACTGCCTCGACATTGCTCACATCGTTAGGTACTTCCCATCGGGCAAGAATGGGCGTTACTCATTAACGGGATAAAGGGTAATTTATTGATTTTTAGTGACCTGTAGGCATAAAAACTATAAAGACGATATAATGTATATATATTTCAATCCACGATGACGCGCCCCACTCTGTCAAACTCCATACGAATCGAATGAAGCATAGCGATTTCGTGGATTGAAATATCAATAGGTATATGTATTTTTTGTCGGTAAGTAGATGGTCATTTGTTACAAAAATGCTCTGATAGTTACAAAAATGTTTTGATCTTTTAGGGAACTGAAGTTTTACTAAGTCTTCGCAGTCCGTCCGTACGTCCGTCCGACTGTCACCAGGCTGTAAGTATCTCTAGAACAGTGATAGTTAGTCATAGAAATATTCACAGGTGATGATTTCTGTTGCCACTATAACGACAATTAATACCTATTAAAAATATACGCTATATAGTATTAGTATACGCTTAAAATAATAATACTATATAGTATTGGTATACGCTTAAAATAATAATACAACAAAACTAACTTTGGGTTTTGCACTAATTGCAATTTGGTGGGCAAGTGTGATTAGTTTACTTTAACACGATACCGACTACCTACCAAGTTACAAAAACTTCTTGACAAAATAGCTCTGTACTGAGCAAACCTATCCAAAGCTTTTAATTCGCTGCGAGTGTCACTTAAGAATTTCAAGTTAAAGATCATAAAGATTATTTTAATTCACAAACTCTTTCTATAGCTATAAAGATGCGATATTTGAACCTTCACCGCTCTAATGTTTTTCTACGAGTAAGATATCTGTAGAACGAAGCTGAAATTTTCAGTAGATAGGCACTAGTATAAAGATTTTAAAAACGGAATGCGTGTTTGTTTGTAGGTTTAGTTTTCGTTTTAGCCCTCCTCAATCACGCTGCAACGGAAGTTCATACAGGCTCAACGTTATACATGTGATTATGATTGAGACCAAGAGAAAATAACACTTACAAACTCATTTACTGGGAAAATCTATTTATTATATTATAATTTATATCAAACTCTGATGGTAATAGGTCACTCTCTAAATTAACGAAATAAAAATCAAAACTGTAAATAGTTTGTCAATGGTACATCTAATCATTTCAAAGATTTAAAAATGTTTGGAAAATATAATAAAAACATGTAAACCGCAAAAAAAATAAACAACGAAAATAAGTTAACTGAAACTTGTAAATAAAGCGGTACTCTGAGACACCATTAGCATAATATATTCAGAGCTATCGCAGAGTTGCCCACACCAAACACTCGGGACCATCCCATTGTGGAGTGGAACGATTTCTCAACGAACCTCTGATATCGCTTAAATACTTTGTTGCAGTGTCTAAAAAGGCTTTAAGAGTTGAATGGAATTACGATGGTATGTTTATTATCGGGCACGTTAACCTGTCTTGTTCCGCAGTCCACCTGACCAACATTCAATCGCCGACAGAGAAGATTCACACGCAGACGTGACACTCCGTGTATAACTCGACGCACGTTATATACCTTATTGTTACACTTAAATTATAACGTAAATATAAAGCTTATGTATTAGCGACTTAAATTCTGAAAAATAACACTCATATTACAATTATGAATAAATGTATTTATTTAGTCTGACATATTATTTTAACTCAGAGTAACTGTTGATGAGTAATACTTGTAGATAACTGTTTATTTAATAAAGTTACTTAATAAAGCAGTTTAAACAATATTCTTAGAGATTTTCCGCAACCCGGCCCCTCCACGCAGTGACGTCAGGAGGCGGGGTACGGGGGGGTGAAACTAGTCACGACAGGTGGCGAGGCGTGACGCTCACTCACTTTGCCTCGAGTGCTTGGACGTATCGGACGTGCCTTCTAGTGCTAATTGTGTCTTATTTTTTTTGTGTGATTTCGATTTTCATTTAGTCTGTGATTAGGCATTCGTTTCTTATTTTTAAAAAATCATTTCCGCTTCTGATTTCTAAGATCAGAATTGGGATCCGTGTTAAACAACTAAAACCCACGTGCTGCCCGACAAACAAACAGTGATCAGTTAACCCGTAGTGCCACGTTCACCCCGTTCATGTGAGAAAAGTGCTAGATCACGCAGTGCTAGGCGCACTCGTAGCAGATCGCGCCGACGCCGACATAAGCCTCGATCGCGGTCTCGCCTTTTCAATACTCGATCGCGATTACGTACACCATCGCACTCGCGGTCTCGCTTGCACTCTCGTTCGCGCTTCTACACGCGGTCACGGTCACGTGCTCGCGATTCTGGCTCGAAGACATTTCTTTAAAACGTGCATTAGCTTCAATAACATCTAGACTTGATTTTATCGAGAGTAGCTAGTACAACGCGAACTTCATTTTTCAATCGAGAAAACATACTTCAATGTGAGGGTAGTAGCATTTTATCCGTTGCTGAGCAAGCACCTACAAATGCGATCGGTGCGATAAATGAAAGTAAAACCGGTACAATATTACGTGTCCAATCTTGACTAGACTACGTAACTTTTATGTTTGGTGCGATAAGGATTGCGCGTCCTACCCGCAAAAGCAGTAAATAAAATTAGATGTTCAACAACTAAGTAGTACTCGTATGCCGAGTTGCAGACCGTGCGACTACGCGCCTGCGTTACATTGTTGTCATGTGCTTTTACTAGGTTTGATGAGTTCTGTCTACGTAAGAGTATTTTGATATTTTCATGTTTTGAGGTCTACAGTCTATACCCTGTGTACGTCATGGGTACGCTAGACGTGCTGGCGTGTTTTTTGTCTACGAAGATATTCCGATTGGTAACGTATAAATTATAATCGTTCCATAGTACAAGATTTAGAGACTATTTCCACTAAAACGTGTGTTTTTGTTATGTTCTATGTACGACTAATTCTTTAGATGACGGCGCCATTCGATTTGCGTTGCCTCGTGTGCGCCGAGTGTCTCTACGTGTACAGCTCGCTTCAGCGCGTGGCTACATGTTTCGACGTGTACGGCTCGCGTCTGCGAGTCGTATAACTGCCTGTTTACCGTGTGTTTCCCCGTGTCCATGTTTATAAGAGTGAGTGGACGGAGGTTCAGTGTAGTCCGCCCATGCCGCTATGAAGTGAGATAAAACGTAGAGGGCTGATCGAAAGCACAGCTGACACGTTGATCAAGATTATTGAGGTTTTCGCCCTTTTGTTCTGACGTTTATTTTCTTAAGTTGTGTAATGTGTAGAAGTCAGGATAAAGTTATTCCTTGGTCTGTGGTCAGGCTGGACGAGCGGTCCCCAGATAACTAGGGCGTGTTACTTTTGACTTTCTTTTGTTTACAGTTACCTAACTGTGTGCAAAGGCTGCGCGCCTCTGGTGCGAGAGGCTTTGGCATGCGCACGTCTGGTGCGAGAGGCTTTGGCCTGCGCACGTCTGGTGCGAAAGGCTTGTCTGCGCGCCTCTGGTGCGAGAGGCTTCCGACTACGCGCCTCGGTGCGAGGGATTCCGCCTGCGCGCCTCTGGTGCGAGGGCTTCCGCCTGCGCGCCTCGGTGCGAGGGCTTTCGCCTGCGCGCCTCGGTGCGGAGTGGCTTTTACTCTGCCCCGACATTGTGGCTGTTGTTTTGCTCTGACGTTGCTATTTATATGATGCCCCGACACTGAGGTATCCATACGTGCCCCGACACTGTGGCAGTCGTATATGCCCCGACACTGAGGCAGTCGTATATGCCCCGACACTGTGGCAGTCGTATATGCCCCGACACTGTGGCAGTCGTATGTGCCCCGACATTGAGGCAGTAATCTTTGCCCCGACAGTGGCTATTGTTCGTTACGTATGAGAGCGCGTGAAGCTCTCATATGTTGACACAAGTCCCGGCCGCCTATTTTGATGTGATCGCTCGAAGTGCACTCGTGTGATCATTTTAAAATGGACGGTGATAAACCCTAAGGAATTAAGGAACCACTTCTAATAATCTTATTTAGTTTTAGATGATGATGATGAATTGAATGGAGCACATACAAATCAAGCCCCAAGTGCTCACGTCGATGAGGAGCAGATAGACCAAGCTGAGGAATCCACCGTTGACCAGGATGAACAGAATCAAGCTGACGAGGACGTACAGCTGTCAGGAGAAGCCGTCTTAGAGATTTTCCGCAACCCGGCCCCTCCACGCAGTGACGTCAGGAGGCGGGGTACGGGGGGGTGAAACTAGTCACGACAGGTGGCGAGGCGTGACGCTCACTCACTTTGCCTCGAGTGCTTGGACGTATCGGACGTGCCTTCTAGTGCTAATTGTGTCTTATTTTTTTTGTGTGATTTCGATTTTCATTTAGTCTGTGATTAGGCATTCGTTTCTTATTTTTAAAAAATCATTTCCGCTTCTGATTTCTAAGAATATATTATACACTAGGGTTCCCGTTCCGTAAGGGTAAAAAACGAGACCCTATTACTGAGACCTCACCGTCCGTTTGTTCGTCCGTCCGTCCGTCCGTCCGTCACCAGGCTGTAGGTATCTCTTGAACCGTGTTAGTTACCTTGAAATTTTCTCAGGCGATGAATTTTCGCTGCTGCTATAACAACGAATACTAAAGAATAGAATAAAAGGGAAGCCCTATATAACAGACGTGAAATCAAAAATGAGCAATAAACTCGTTTTTGGTCGATAATCCTGTAGATCCAATATTACTTTATTTGTAGTAGGTATATAGTGTAGTAATTGGGCCGTCGGGCTTCTGTATCTTGCTACGTTATATAGATGATATAGGTACACTTGGCCGATTTTTCCAATCTATAAAAGCTGTAAGTTAAAAAAAAAGATAAACTCACTGACTGATCTATCAACACACAGCACAAAATACTGGATAGATATATTATATAAACATTGATATAGTTGAAATGAATTTTAAAATATCAAAGGCGGGTAAAATAGATGTCACGCGAGTGAAATGACATGCGCCCACTCTAGTTTAGCACATTAAGAACGTACCTAGTTAAAGTTATAGTATAGTAACTAGAAGACAATATTATATGTATATATTTAAGTATAAATGATATCCAGGGTGACTGACTATGAATAAATACACCGGCTGTGCCGTTTCTGCAAAACTGCGTGGTCTACAACGCCGATCACTTTCGTCGGCGCGCGCGCAAAGTGCCCCGCCCCGCGGCCCGTGCCCCGCGTCCTCCGCATTCCCACGAAAACCGCCGTGATAAAATATACACTACATATCAACTTCATATTGAAGTATTAAAAAATTTATGATTATTCTTTTTAGGAAAATTTCATCTTATAAGCTTGAAAAATACACCCTATGCAGTAGGAGCAGAAATCGGGTCCTCGCAATGACCAAGTACTTGGCTATTTTGTTATTGGTTTGTTACCATCTTCCGTCAGTCTACACAAGCAAAAAGCGCATCTTTAATTAATAATTGTGTCACTTTTTATAACGATGTTATATATCTTATACCTGTGATAATATTCAATTCTGGCTCCACAGTCCACGCTAAGCTACATTTTTTAGACTTGTCCACCGATAAATTGTTTAAATGTGTCAATAAGAGATAAGCGAAGCAAATATAGCAATGGCATAGTGTCGATGACACGTATACCTAACTGGGACAAGGAAGAAAATGCGAGTCACTGATCAACTTAAACCTGAACATTTTGAATATAATATGAAATATCTATAAGGTTCTTCTAGGTTTGATAGATTGCATTTATTGATGTTGCATTGCATTAAAGATGTTTGCATTTATTATTTGATGTTGATGATTATCCTATGGTACTTAGTGGTGCTAAAGGCCAAGATCAGGTTAATAATTTTGGTATATTTGCCCCGCGCTTTTGACTTAAGTTTGCTCCAGGACCATCCAGAAGCCATCAATTCGGCATCCAGGGTCCGCTTTCATGTAGCTTTTGGCTTGCGGAGCTTTATTATGCCCCCTCTTGGCTGCCATTTAAGACTCTTTTGGGACATTTGGTGTTCGGCATTTCCACTTCTTACGCTTTTGGGGTCTGATTGCGTAAGAAAAACGTATTCATCGTTATCGTAATCGTATCCAAATTCTGCCCACTGATTGGTTCTCTGATTTACGTTAACCAATCGGAGGACAGAATTAGCTACCGATTACGATAACGATGAATAAGTTTTCTTACGCAATCTGACCCCTGGTCCAGGATAGTACAATAAAATTTATCATGAAGTAAAATATTAATAAAGTTTCAAGTTTCTTGCTGTTTCTGTCTGAACCAAACATTACTGCAAACAGAAATCTCCATCTCATTTCTAGAAGAAGTCCAATGAAAAGTGCAATGCATTCACGTCAAATTAATATGGTAGGACTCTTCTTGCAGGGGCCTTCGGGATAGACAGCATGTCAGATATTCTGCGGTAAAGCAGTTATTGCAAACATTAACTGTTTTGGTTTGAAGGTAGTAGAATTAAGAATACCCCGTCACGTGTCGACGAGTCCTTATATTTCAGGATGATAATTCATTGCAACGTATGATGCAAACAATACAATGCCCAGTTATGCACTACGATCTGTCATGAGAACTTGTGGAACCATTTTGATCCCGTAACTCTTTTCCCTAAAACAATATACAGATTCACTCGACTTAAAAATTTGCACTTGTATAAAGCAACAACAGCGCGACAGTCAGTGAGTTGCTCCGAGACAGCCGCCGGAATGTGTAAAGTTGCCGCAGGGTAGAAAGTAACGCGTTTCCGAGATGTCTCAGTCGTATTGCCGGCGGGCAACGGTTCAGCCCTTTAGATGACATTATCCGCAATACATTAATAGCCGCTTAGGTCATTTCCTCAAACTTATCAGTAATATTGATGAAATTGTAGGTACCTACCTATTTAAGAAATATCATTATCTAAGTTATTAAAATTGTGGTAGGTAATTTTAAGCAGCTTAAACTTTGTACTAATTTCTTACACTTTTTCTAAATTTATATTACTTGCGTGGAACTAAAAAATGGAAAATCCTTTAAACTAATAGGTATCCATTAACACAGTTTCAGGTAGATACTAAATATTAAAAAGACAGTCTACCTTCAGTATGCAATATCCTTTCCTGTCAATTTGTTTAAAAATACCAGTTTTGTTAAGCTGGTTGGGATACTATTATTTTAAACAGAAAGGAAGAAAAACCGTATAAATCAAGTTAACATGTTTACCGGTCCTCTGTTAAAGAAAAGACAAGACACCAAAGTCGAAAGAAAACCATAACCGAAAAAACGTCTCAACGGTTTGCAAACTAAAGGTAGAGCTTTCCATTGAATGAAAAAATGCATCGTGGAGCCGGTTTGTTCATATCTTCCGGATTCCCAACCTGCTGCTCTAGGTCAGTTAGCTCTGTCCCGCTCACGCGCAAGGCGTACGACAAAGTTTTGGGGTCGCGGCGCCCTAACCTAGATTGTACTTTGCAGATTTTGTACTGACTGGATCAATTCCCTAAGTATTTCAGTAGATGCTATGCAATAGGCATTAGGCATGTTGACCTATTATATTGAGTCGATTTTGAAAACATCACGTCACATAAAATACTAGGATGAACATTGAACATAATAGCCAAGTTTATATCATGCTTAATATATAATTAATTCAATTTTTTAAAATATTTCTCTAAGACAAGCTGCGAATGTAGGCTTTCAAGTCTATATAACTAGGTACTCAAAGATTTGTACCCGTCAAATTATATTTATAACCATTGAGTCCTTTTCTGTAGAGATAATTCTAAGTATGCGCTGCCAAGAGGTCATTTCTATCATAAATGTAGGTACTGCTATCGGAACTGAGTGAATTTTACCGCCTTTAGTCTTGCGGAATCGATGATTGCTACACAGTTCACAGACGCTATGGATATGCACCTGTGGTGGAATTGTTTGCTGCATAATAATTGCTATAATGTGTTTGCTCCGTGCAAGCCTCGTTTATCATAAGGCGACTGTAGCAGCCTCAAAGGATAAGTTTCTTTTTTTCAATGCCGTAATAAAAGTAACAGCTGTGCTGTGTGCTACTTCTATGTGAAGTAACATTCATTAATTTATAGAGCACAGACTTCTCACAGTGGAGAAAAATCTAAAGAAACGAGGTTGGCAAAAACACCGTAATATTCTGGACTAAGTATACCTAAACGCATCAACTAAGTATTTGACTCAAACTCTTTTTCGGCCTACTTATGGTCACAGGTCCCTTTAGCGAGTGAGACGTGTTTGACCAAATTTGAGAATATTATGGAAAACTGTCATGCAAGCAGGTTTCCGCACAATGTTTTTCTTAACCTAGGTCATTGGTTAGGAGACGCTGTGAACCAGTGAACGGCAAGAAAAACATCATCGAAAGATGACGAATAAAAATATCAACATTATATATCATAATTTTATCGCAGAAGGTATATGAGAGTTTACTTAGTACCAGTTACATATTGTTAAATTAGAAAAACATCTTCTTAAGAAAGGTGAAATTAGCCCGTTTTTAAAGTAATAGGTTAAATAAAATCAGCGGTCGTTTCTAATAAAGCGCGTGGATCGTTTTAAAAAAGCGGTGATAAAAATTAATGGGCAGAAAATGAGTCATTCACTAAAATATTATACGTGTATTCATTTGTTACAAGACTTAAAGCAGAAGGCATCTCGTTAGAAGGCCGTTAAACTAAATTATGAGATACGTTAAACATTTTTATTTTCCTTTGTTCCTAAAATTTGTTCAGTGAAAAACAGAGGTATGTTAAATACCTCCGCTTTTTTCAAGGAGTTTAATTACACAATATTAAATAGTTTCTAGTATCTTTATATACTCTTTTTAGGGTTCCATACCAATTTGGTAAAAATGGAACCCTTAAGGTGAGACTTTCTCCGTCCGTGCGTCCGTCTGTCACACTCGATTATTTCAGTGACTATCAAAGCTATCGACTTGAAATTTAGAATAGTTTTAGATAATAGTGACCCAACGCCATTGCAATCATAAAATATTGAAAATTGTTTTTATTTTTATTTAAAAAAGGGGGAAAACCGGGGCTTCGAATTTTCAAAATGAGATAACAATATTGAGTGGGGTATCAAATGAAAGGGCGTTACTTGTGTATTCTAAAACCGATTTTTATTTATTTTTATGCCTGATAGTTTTTGATTTGTTGAGCAAACTGTCGAAAAAAATACCGTTCCCCCCCCCCTTATCTCCGAAGTTTATCAATCGAAAAATCTGAAATAATTATGATCAATAGACATTAATGTATATTTTACAGGAAAAATAAAATCAACTCCCTAACTATTATACTTTTTTTGATAAAAACAATAAACTACCAAAAACAAAGTTACGTTTGCGGTTCGCTAACAAAAGTACCTACGTGTAAATTTAACTCGTAAATTCATGAACAAAAGTGATTCTTTTAATGTTTTACTTCTTTTATAGTATAGACTCGCCGACTCGCACTTGGCCGTTTTTTTTAAGTTGTGTTTTGTTCTTTTTTTTTTTTAACTTTAACAATTATTATATTTACCTACTTAACAGTGAAGTTCGTATGAAGACAGAACGAAACTCTAAGACAAGAATATTATCAATGTATATCCAAATGATTATAATTATAAATATTACAGTAAAAGATTAAAAATTTATAAAATTGATATAAAAATTTAAGCTAAAGCCTCATCGAAGCCTAGGCAGCGAGGCATTGAACCCAAAATGCTGGCAGCATTGCCCCTTTGGATAGCCGAACTTATTTTTTGGCCAAGGTAGCTGCCAGCTCTTGGATCCCCGGTAGACTCAAACACCCTTTTTGAAATGTCATCAAAAAGGGAACGAGCACCGGGGCCCCACGGCCCCAGGGTCTCAACTCCAAAAGGCACAAATATGAAACTTCCATCGAGAGCTTCATATTTGCCCCTCTTGGCCCGTTCAGCGCTGGCCGCCGCCGCACCTGCCTTGAAGCAGGTCGCCTGAATATGGGATGCAGCCAATGTATCTACACAAGTCGCATCCCAAACAAGCGACCTACCCAACTTCCATGGAACGAGCGTCATACCGTCTGGTCTCTTACCATCGCTTCGGGATAAACCATTCGGTTCCAAAACTTTGTTTTGTTTTGTTTTGTTCTTGGCCTCTGAAAATGAAAATTTTATTTTTTCACATAGACCAAACTTACAGCTCCATTAAGCTCTAAAGGAAAGTCAGAAAGCTCATTTGCACCGAAGAGAACTGGCAAGAAACTCGGCTCGGCTATGCTCTTTTGAACATGTCAATAAATTCAATTTTTCTTACATGATGTAAATTGCATGTTTTTATTACACCTCGTTAGTATAAGAGTATCCATAATAATATCATTCCAAGAATCCTTTGCATTCCCTTGGCTTTGTATAGAAATTGGCAGACAGACGGATGGATGAAGACCATAAGGGTTCCATTTTGTTATGTGAAAGAACTCAATGGGGAAAACAATAAAAAAGTTTCTAGTGACTTGTCGTAATAACTTACATCCTATTCCTATTTATGTGGTCATAACTATAAGGTGACTAAAAAAGGCATACATAACTACACTCACGGACTACACTAAGCTTACAAAACCGTACCTGATATTCTAAGTAACGAGGTTTCTTCAGTTTACTTATTGATATTGTGATAAGTTTCCACTGACACACATGAGTACCTACATGTACACACGTAAATCGGTATTTAGACACCATAACTGATATGAATGATTCTTGTAGTGGTTCGCGGATTGTACCTATCAATAGTTTATATATTAGATATTCTTTGAGGTTTGTAGTGAAACCAATTTGACCAACTAGACGAGCGATTTCTTGTATATATGTATATATATTTCTATATAATCTGGATCTCGGAAACGGCTGGAACGATTTTCATGAAATTTAGTATACAGGGAGTTTTGGGGGCGATAAATCGATCTAGCTAGGATTCATTTTTAGGAAATGTCGAATCTACCAATAAAAAAAATATTACTCTATACCTGACATCTATTGACAAAAAGTTAAATTATTACAGCTCCTGCTGCCATCTATTGGTGAGTAGCTGTAATACTACCCGATAGCTCGAAATCTGGGAAACTACATGACATCTATTAGGGAATAGTGAAACTAATTCATCATTAAATTAGTACCTATGTAATCCATATTTAAATATAGTTTTTCTACCCCATATTACAATTTACAAAAGAAAACGAGCGAAGCTCGGTCATCCAGGTACTTTGTTTATTTGAACGTGCTAATCTCAGGAACTACTGGCCTGAATTGAAAAATTATTTTTGCGTTGGATAGTCCATTTATTGAGCAAGGCTTTTGAATAAAAAATTTACGCTATGACTAATATCAAAGAAAAATGTTGCAAAAACGAGAAAAATTGTTCTGTTCGGGGAGATTCCATTGCGTAAGCTGATGCATAAGCGGTTAACGTTACGCAAAAATAAAGTATGACAGAATTGTTTTCCTTTAAAAGTTCTAAAAAAAGTACGTGACACCACATGTCGGTCTTTTAGAGTTGGCTCATTATAACGCGATTATATGTAGAAACCGAATTCATGGGGGCGAAGCCGCGCGCAACAGCTATGTAAGTATAGTTGTGAAAAAAAGCGAGTATGACGTTACCCACAGACTCAAATCCAGTACACACAGGAATGCAATGTCATACTTTGCACTGCACCAGGAGCGGATCCCTTTAAAAGGGTTATGGGCACAGCCACCTGAAAATGGCTAAGAGCGAGGCAGAGCTTCCAAATCCTGTACAATTCGTGGTTTTTAATGAAATGAAAACTTATTTTAACGCTTTGGTAGTTTTTAGATGGGCAAAACCCATTAAACTCGTTTCCGTAACCTAACCGATACCTCATACTGTTTTAGTAACCGACACCTATATACCGACGCCTACAAGTACTTTTTCTTGAGTTTTCATTTAAATCTTTTAATTTTACTAAAATCGACGTCATATATTCAAATCTAGTATTCGACTGTGTCATGTGTGAATGTGACGTCACAAGTCTATTAGAGTTGTGGGCACGCCCATTAAGACGACAACAGTGGCTCGCCAAGCTTGCACTGTACTGCAGCACTCGTCATTCCGATACATGAGAAGGTCCAGCTACAATAATAATATGTCCCATCCATGCGTTTTTTAAAATTGCTTGACATCTATCTATATATATATATATATATACTTATAATAAAACTGTAAAGGGTCGAATTCTGTACATTGAAGATATTTTGAAAATTTTTGTTGGAGGACACTATTTAGTCGATACTGAACCCAAAACTGTAATTTGTTTCATTTTTGTCTGTCTGTCTGTCTGTCTGTCTGTCTGTCTGTTTCACGACCGCGCATCACGGCTAATCCGTTGGATGGATTTAAATGAAACTTGACATGATTATAGTTCATACTCCGAGGTAGGACATAGGATACTTTTTGTCCCGAAATTCATCATGGTTTCCCTGGAAGACGGCATCAAAGTCAAAATGTGTATTTAGTTATAATTCATTAACCCGTTGTCCGATTTCATTCATTCTTTTTTTGTTAGAAAGGAGGTTCTTTAAAGATTATTCCGTATAAATTTTATCATCATCACTTTTGTAGTTCAGAAATTATAGACATCAGAACCTTTATCGATGAGTTCAAGTAGGTGACTTGAAACTCGGAATGGACAAGCACCTAGGGCTAGGACGTAAGGGCTCAAGTCAGACTGGAGTACCCTTACAGCCGTAAATAAATATGCTTAGCAGAAGATTTTGTATGGTTTAAGATTTTTCACTTTTAGGGTGAACAAAAATCATGAATTTATCACCACGTTATACCGTATCGCGCCATCTCTACAAATTATGTGGAACTTGAATGTAAAACTTGGAGAGAGGTACTACCGAATTTTTGTTAATAATAATTAATTGTCATGTAATGTACTGTTCCTTGACTTTATATTAAGATGGCACTGTTGAGTCATGAACAGATTAAAGTTTTCACTTTTGTGGACATTCCCAGAGTGCCACGTCTTTTTTTATCAAAAACAACATGGAAAAATCAAAAACAACAAAAGCAAAATGGAAAGAGTAAAATAATGGTTCACAAATATTTTTAACTCTCAGGTCTTAACTAGTCCTAACCAATTGACCGTCATAGGTCTTTTTATACGTAAAGAAATATATATAGCCATTGTCCATTCTGATACTTGGGATTGTATTGAGATGAAGCAAAGATTTTTAACAGACTCTTATGTTGGGCTGGGGAATATTGTTATCAGAGTATTTTATCCCAGTGGTACCTACCCGGCCGAACTCTGAAAGAAGATTTCTACCACAAGTACAACTTTTCACATGATTTAATAATTTTTGACATATTTCTTGGTTTCAGAATAAAAATCACAATGAAAAGGACGATTTTAACTGTCGATATTTCGATACATTGGTACAAGTCGTGGTCACGTAGTGACCACGACCTGTGCCATTGAGTCGAAATATCGACAGTTAAAATCGTCCTTTTGATCTTTCAACTACGTATTAATGAAACTATATTTTTTATTAAAAAAAGGAGTTTTCAAAATCACAATATACATATTTATAAGGATTATTAACGCAATTTCGATCGCTAACCATAGGTAGACAATTAAGGGTTTCTTTCTGCCCGAGGTACATAGAATGAGCGATCGTCAAGGATCGCACAAATTTTATTGCGGGAGTGCATTAACTCTGATTCCGCCATATTGCATTTAGAATGACGACACACCGTGTAAACAAAATTGAGCTGCAAGGATCTTCGAGCCACCCTAACAAACAAACATTGCAAGTTAATTAAAGCTGATAAAAACTGATTAAGAGGTTTAGTCTAAAAAATTAATAGTGACAACCATTTCAAAGTTTACGAGCTCTAGTACAACTACATTATTGAGGGTTCCAAAGCACTCTGAGCTGAGAAGTTGCTTAGCAATTTCTGATACTGGAATGGTATATTTTTGAATTTCGAATGATTTCTGCAAGAAGAGTCCTATAAAGGGCAAAACATTGATCCATCTTATACATGATTTAAAATTTGAACGCATCACATTGTATAAAATGAAACCCTCTGCACGCGTTACGGCAATGGATACCAACGTACTCAAAGTAACAAATAACGCAACATTTATATACAAACGTAGATACATCGCTACAGAGCCATAATCGATCACGTATTGAGTGCGATCATTGTATTCGTCAGTTGGACCGTGAATCCTGTCACTATTCCCCCTTCCTCCCCCTCCCCCCCTCCGACCCTCTTCTTTATATGAATCTCATTTACGTTTGCGCTTACGCAACTTAGTAAACTCGTTGAAGTGTGTAATGTTAATTGATAATGAGGGTGAACATCAATTCGGCATGGAGGCGCTATCATCGGATAATTATTTATATAGAATGGGTACTGAATATTCGTGTGTCTGTGATTTCGATAACCTTTCAACCCTAAAACATAAATAAGACTTAAATCTTTTTTAACATCGATAAGGTACAAACTACTGTCAGGTTTTAAGTGTACTGTACCGAAATATTTAACCTACATAGTTTTCTTTTAGTGTACCTTTCCAGTAAAGTTATTCTTTTCATAGTTTTATCAACTTCAAAGTCGACACACTCGAAATTCTATATACATATACTAATAATTTTATGATTTCTTTTTCTTTCATAGTCTTAATAATATATTAGTCTTTAAAGTACTATTTTTTAGCCTTTATTGATTCTTTCGATCAACATTCGTAATCTACATTTTAGGTAAGTATCTTTATCTTGGAAACTTCGGCATTATTCACGTGACTCGTATCAAGCACCCGTACTTAGATAGTTTATCACTTGGTTATACACAATACCAAAATTATCAAAAAGTACTAAAGCTTGATTAAAGCTGTCATCTTGCCTGAATTTTTTGTTCGTCGATGTTTATTTCTTGGAAATGGAAAATGTGAAAAAATGGAAAGAAGCGCATCTGGAAAAATACAGGTACCGTAGAGACGTTAGCTCGCTATCGTCTTTGTTCTTTCAGTTGTTCACTGGGAAGTGTTCTGAGGAGCTTGAGGAGAATCCACCTTCCATTTTCTCTGATCATACACTTTGTTCCAGAAATGCGTTCCATCCATAGTAAATACCTGGATGGCTGGTAATCGTCGACCACCTGGTTTGCCAGATCTTTTTTTCCGCGCACGTGCTAATTATGGAACCAGTTACCAGCAGCAGTGTTTCCTCAAAGCTTCAACATGGGGTATTTAAAAACTCTTTAAGAACCGGCAACGCATTTGCAATTCCCCTGGTGCTGCAAACGACCATGGACGGCGATGTTTGATTACCATCAGGTAACCCGCCTGATCGTTTGCTTGCGTTCATTATAAAAAAAAGTCCAATCAAAAACTGGCCATGTATATTGTATGTAGACAATGACGGAATCAGTGTAAGAATTACTGAATTGGAGACCAGAACAATGGCGCATGTCACAGTGCGCGCGGCGTTAATGGTGCGTTTAATATTACTTTACACGCAGCATCGGCTTTGCCGGAAAGAACTCCTGACTGACTACTGATTACCACACCGCTACATTTCATAGAGATTATGCTGCTTTTAGGGTTCCGTATCCAAAGGGTAAAAATTGTTCCAGGACTCCTCCGTCTGACCAACGAAGATATAATATTGTATGACTATGGATTTTGTCTCTTGAGCCATGATAGTTACGAGTAGATACTTGAAATTTTCACAAAAGATGTAAGTTGCCGTTATAAAAATAAATACCAAAAAAGCAGAACAATATATTTTTTTATTATTTATTAAACTCAGCACAAAAGACAAAATACAATAATATGTGTGAAAGGTGCAAACATAACTCTTGTGAGTTTTTCCGTGCACCTAGCCGTTGACATAATTAGTTAGCACTCTCAGTATTAGAGGGGATCCCATACAACGATCGTAATATTTTGTAGCAAAGGTTGAGCAGGATATTTTCTTGATGTTACACTTAACATACGCCGGTGCATGTCAAATGAAGTGCCTTCCACGACTTTGCTTTGCAATGACTTACGGATTACGATGCACTGCACTGTGCTCAGCGTCCTAGATTCATAGTCCTAGTCATAGTTCATAAACATTCTCACTATGTTATCCTCTAATTTCAACGACTACGTGGCCTTCAAACCAAAACATAGTAATGCTCCGCAATTCTTCTTACTAAACTTTTAATATAATTATATTAAAGTAGAATAAAAAACATCGCTAAAGGCGAATACAACAATTTCGGTGTTTAGCGTCTATGATACAACTCTAAAAATACAACAAACGCAAAGTTAAATTGAGTTAATGTTATTGGAAATCTGTGAAATGTATAAAATTCCTGGCTAATAAGGAAATGTGTGAAATGTGAATTTCACATCAATTAATAAACTCATTTTCCGGAAAATGTATACAATTCCTAAACGGTGGTAGGAAATGTGTAAAAGAGCCGGCGGAGCTCAAGGCTGGTCGCCGACGGCGACAACTCTAAATTACAGAGGTGAGACGGGCGACAGCTCTAAAATAGTGACCATTTCGGATCTGTGACGTCTCCGGTGCTGCGGGAAGTGCAGTCCCTTAGGCCTTGCGTAGCAAACCGTAGGCACTCGGGCGAGCTGGAGCGGGCGAGGCTAGTCGCTGAAGGCGTCCAGCATGCCGAGGCTGCGGAGGAGCTTTACTACAACGGACGGGGACTGCCCACCGCACCCCCGATTTAAAAAAAATATACTCTAGGGGACAACTAAACTAGGACAAACAAACCTGTATGGTGTTGGGATTAGGATTTCGGTTCTATGTCTATTTCGACCTAAGTCAATCCAATTCGATTTTGTAACTGTACGGGTGGGTCCTAAACGGGACTATTTTAACCTAAGTTTCTAATTTGAATCAAAAATCTATTGCGTATATCACTTGCGTTTTTCTTAACACTTTTCCGTGTAAAATTTTAATTTCTAGGAAATGTATAAAATATTACGACCGATTTTAGGATTTCTGTCGATTTCCTAGGAATTGTATAGAATTCCCGATTTCATACATTTCCTGTGACATAAACACCACTGAGCTGGTATTTAAGATAATAAGTTATAACATTACCAAACTGATAGCTGCGTAATTATAACAATTAAATGGGTAGATATTATTAATCGATAATAATTATTATTAACATTCGTTTAAACTGGGCAACGGATTTATAAAAAAATCACTTGATCGGGCGATCGGTCATGCGTGTACGCACCCCTCGCGTGTCTGATAACAGAAAGCATTCACTAACGCGTTACGTACAAGGTCTTCTTGCTTTATCCAACTATTCATCGGAATTTATACGTTCTGGAAATCAATCGTTTCTAACAGGCGGTGTAGTGCAGTTTTTGTTGAATTGCAAAACATATCTGTTACTATTACCATACAAAGTGTAACATACTTAATACGTTTTACATATTATGCACTATCCGACTAAAAATTTACTTAACTGCATTCTAAAGAAAACTTCTCATTAATGAATCGTTTATCATGTTCATATTTTTATTTATTTATACAACGTGTTGGTAAATTCGTATAGTGTGCCCGCTGCTAACCATTTAACTTGATCCTAGGATCACATAAACGGTGATAATAAACCCCTATTATTTTATTTTATTTTCAATACAAAACTTATTATTTAATTTAGAAAAATATTTTTATCAACCCTAACTGTGATGTCAAGAAACCTCATATCGAAACGATTTTGATCTTGTTCGAAATGGTGTTTAGGGATGTCACTTAAAATTTATGGTACATTTTAGAACTGTTTATAGTTTCCTGAGGATATGAGCTACACTTCTCGTGATATTTTTTCATGCATCTATAATACATCATTGCCTTTTTAAGGCTTTCGGCTAATTAGGGTAACTCATCACACCTTGTATATTATTTGCGAATCGTACATCTAATATCTACTAGATTTTGCCCGCGGCGCCGCAAGCGCAAAATCTAGCTTTTTCACAAATCCCGCGGGAACTATAATTTTTCTGGGATAATGGAAAATTCGCTTCAATAAACGTTTAGCGTGCGTGAAGAAATTACAAAAACATACACACACATTGCAAAATATAATAGTGATCCGTACACTTGATTCAAATCTACAAACGATTCCTGAATTCATTTTAATACAACTTCTATTAACTACTTCAACTTAAATGTTGTCATTACGAGTAGGTATATTGCTAAATTTACAAACTACTACAGATTACAGAACTACAAAAAAGTCTACAAACTAATCTAAATAGGGAACGAATTATTATCGAAATTGGCCCTCCAATAACATAATTTATAATTTTATAAAGACTTCTTACCCTATCAATACAAATTGCCGTTCCCATGCGTGAGCGACACGGTGGCTGCTCGTTGACATTGGTCATCGCACACGTTATGTACCGTGTAAATTGTTCCAATACCCCGTAGCAGCCAAGCGATCAAAAATTATAGGATAAGTCCATTTCTTGTTTGGAACTTATGTTTACTTATTAGTGTGAACTTAGCGCCTTCGCACATAGGTTGTAAGCGTAGTACCTTACTCCTACCATTCGCTGCAACACTGCTTCGTATGCGGACTTGTTAGAACATGTCCGTGTTCGTATTGCTCTCGTCGTCCGCGTGGATTACGATACGCTTACGCTACGACGCCGCGTGCGAAGGGGCTAATTAACTGTGTGAAGTTTTAAAAAAAATGTGTGAACTATTAAGAAAGATGTTTTTAATTTTAAACGGTCTATATATTTTTTCAATTGTCGCCATTCAGTCTTAGGTAACTTAGGGAACTTCGATGCCATTTAGTAGGAAACTTTGCAGTTTTCATCGATTTCCCAAATTTACTTACTCAGCTACCTTTCAACCAAGTTTTAAAACGTGAGGTGATTAAAAATGCAGCTTTTGTAGTTACAAAAGGTATGTAACATCAATTTCATAGTCATTCATCAAGGTTTGCGAAGATTCCTCTTCGAAAATGTAAAACGATTCGAAAAGTTTTCATAATAAGTTGAATTTGTAACCTAGCCCCTATAGGATGGGCAGGGAATAAAAAAATATCCTCCAATAATATCCTCTGACGAGGCTAAAACACGGGACAAATTCGAAGACTTTCCTTCGTTTTAATCATGGGGTATGCTATGCCCACTCATGTGTCCTCATCCATGTGGCTCAGAGAATGGATAACTCTTGTAGGAAGGAAAACATTTTATCATCTCCCCGAGGAGACATTGTCCCCAGCTGCTATTCTAGCCGCGCAGGTATCTGCTATTAATATGTTGAATTTCCGGTTAAGTATTATCAATTTAAAAACATATATTGATATGCTTGCGCTTGACTACAATCATGTCTGATGGAGAGCAATAATGAGGTCTAGAATGGAGCGCGCTTGCCTAGAAAATGCCTACTAACTCTTCTCTTGAAGACACCTTTATTATACTTGGCTGGGGACATCGGAGGCAGGAAGGGTATTCCACACTTTGCGGTTCGTATCAGAAAAGTTGAAGAAAAACGTTTCGTTCGAGTTCGCTGGACATCAATCGCATAAGGGTGGCACCCTTATGCGATTGATGTCCAGTCTACTTTCGGCGTCTTATAAATAAATATTATTGGAATACACTATTATTAAAGTATTTCTATCATATCACGTATGAATATAGATCCAATGTACTAATGTAGGCATGTCGCTTATACGTGACAATGTCATTATTGCCTACAGCATACAAATAAGAACATGCCGCTACATACAGCTTTACATTTGATTCTTAGTTGAAACTGACTTTTGGTCTTTATCTCCGCGTGGCAAGATTCAAACTTATCAATGTATCTACTGTTACTTAGCTACGCAAAGCTCGTGCGAAGTTCGACAATTTATTCGATATAGTTAGTTATTTTAAATCTGTATGATTATTCGGTTAACATAGGCATGTACCTATTGTATATTTTAAAGAGGTTAAAGTTTTAAATTTATACTAATACGTATTGTATTGATTTAAATCCATCATCGGCGTATTGAGAAGTTTTAAAAGGTTTTAACCGAGCCAGAGCAGTTTTGTAAGAGATTACAAATTCATGCTTTAATTAAAAGCGTTAAATAAAATTAAAAGGTAAATTAAATACAAAGAATAAGTAAATATTGAAAAACTTTACTGGAAACCGAATACATAATACACAAGTAAATATACAATTCTTTTTCCTGATATTAGTTTGTTTTCTGAAAAAATGTGAAGCACAACAAAATACTATTGAAGTACTTTAACCGAAAATCTTGTATTTTTGACCGGGATATACGGGATTACCGTATGAAATGATATAAAATATCTGTAAACCGACACTCAATAAAAATGCCACCTGTGAATGTGAAATTAAAATTACTATAAACATTTACATTTTTAATATGACAACACAATAGGCTTGAGTTTTCACATCATAACATCATCGTAAACGTTCGCACTTTCATTGCCAATCTGAACAGAAGTCAGAAACTCTAAGCCATACTTCCAAAAACTGACTATTATCTAACTGAATGGAAAGTTAAATCCCGGCCTAAAGTGGAATGGCTTGCATATTCGATCTTTACTTGAAGGCATTTGAGTTGTATTTCAGGCTTTAGCATTGTTAGCTACTGTATTCATTACACGGAGTGTGGTATAGGTGTGTACTGACCTGCATCTGAAACCAGGAGTCGAGGAGGCCGACGGAGTGTGGAGCACCCCAACGACCGCCACCGGGGACTATCTGAAATGAAAACTCCAATGAAATGGTTTCATAGCAGTTCTTAGTCGCAAACCTGCATTTTCAGTCCACGAAGACGCGCCCCACTGTGACGAAATCGCTTATGTTTCATTCGATTCGTAAAGAGTTACTTATCGTGGATTGAAATATCTAATACATACAGGCTTATATAAAAAAATATCAAATCGCTCTCGACCTGTAGTTGTTCACATCAACACTAACAATTAATAGTGTTCTACGACTTTTCAAAATTCAGTATTAATTGTTTTTATTAAAAAAAAATTTAAATAAAAATAAAAACAATTTTCAAATTTTTACGATTGTTATGACGTCGGGTCACTATTACCTATAACTATTCTAAATTTCAAGTCGATAGCTTGAATAGTTACTGAAATACATAATCAAGTGTGACAGACGGACGGACGGACGGACGGAGAAAGTCTCACCATAAGGGTTCCATTTTTACCAAATTGGTATGGAACCCTAAAAAGAAGTCTTCAGCTTGACATTTGACATTGACATGACACGTAATACGAGAGAGTCCGGTTTGAAATTTTTTTCAAAACTGACGGAAAAAAAAAGGATTTTTATACTACTTTGTCTCCCTTGGGAAAAATGAAAATGCTTTGACGGCCTTGGGAATATAATAGCATATAGTAGCATTCTTACCTATAAATGGAAGCCCGCTCGTGTTTGGTTTTTCACAAAATACGCAAAACCATGGAATTTAGCTTATGTATTAATTCAGGATGTTAATTGTGTTTTTCCAAATTTCAGCCAAATCGGTCCTGCCATATTGGGGTGAAAGAGTAACAAACATCCATACAAACTTTTGTAATATTAGTAGGATGTTAACATTAATAAATTATTAATATTATTACTGGCTGACCCGGCCAACGTTGTCTTGCCTTTATACTTACAAAAAATAGCTTACGACCTACTCTATCATGCAAAGATAAATAATTAATTGATAAAGGGCCTGTTTCACAATCATCAGATAAACTTTATCTAGCGAGTATATTTGATGTTGTTACAATTTCTGTACCAGTAATCTGTCAAAATGTCAAGTTTATCCGTTAGGTAAAGTATAGGTATCTGGCGGTTTTGAAACAGGCTCTAAATGATCTACTGAACAAACAGAAAATTTCATAACAATCGGTCAAGCCGTTTCGCAGGACTTTGGTAGCAAAAATTGGAATTTTATTACAGAAACAAAGATATTATTAATTCTTCTTCTACTATATAAAAAAAAGTCGGGTTTTCCTTCCTGACGCTATAACTCCAGAACGCACGAACCGATTTCCACGGTTTTGCATTCGTTAGAAAGGTCTCGGGCTCCGTGAGGTTTATAGCGAAGAAAATTCAGGAAAAATTTCAACAGAAAAGTAGGAAATTCTTTTTAGCGGGAAAGCCATCTGGTGGTGAAACGGACTTCGCCAAGTTTGCTAGTACTTGTTAAAAATACTATTCAACACATAAAAGTCAATCAATCTAACCAAAATGCGTATACGTCAACGATTACAATCAGATTTATAAGTTATTTACTTGACAGTTGACACCACTTCAATGCGCATCGCTGGGTCCCACTTTGGTCCCACTCCTATCACGAGCTGACATGCAACACATTCGGAATCTCTCAGCCATTATGCTAATTTGAAGTATAGAAAAGCCATATAACCGGCCTATTGTAGACAACAAACGATTAGCTTTGAACGAGCCCCGTCTAACTGTAGTTTACAATTCTAAAACATAAAAATATTTTCCAATATGCCAATCCAATTTTTGTAACTAAACGCTTCCGAAACGGCTCGACCGATTGTAATGAAATTTTCTGAGTATGTTCGGTAGGACCGAGAGTAGATCTTTAACTATTTTGTTATATCCAGAATGGCAAAACAACGTTTGCCGGTTCAGCCAGTATGTCACATAAAATCTTTAGGTTTGGGCATAGAGTAATAAAATATTGGCTATATTTTGTCGGTTAGTCTTAAGTTACATATCTCTTCTTTGATTTCGCTGAAACCTTATTTAAGTTATTATATGCTGTTTCATTTTATTTTGGTCAGTAAGTAAAGCTTATTTTAATGTGCGATATGGTATCCCATCAATAAGAATGGATATCAAATTATGGATTGCATAATTATTTTACTTATTTAGCGTGTTTCATAACTTATGTTACAAAATCTAGAACTGCGTATGGGCTTTCAACACTACTGAAATTATTAGGTTACAAATCATCAAACATGAAACTATGGATGGGAAGACGGACTACGTTTTATTATTACAGTGGTCACAGGTTGAGGCATTACCGTCAAACATTTTATTAAAAAAATATTTTATTTTATAAATTTTGATTTTACAGAACTTGGATTTTTTCGTGTAGTACTTGCTGAAATTCATAATTTTAGGACAATGGGAAATACTCGTTACGAGCCGATTTTAAGACCAAATTGGGCGTAACTTCCGATGGGATTGATTGGCTTGTATCTGTAACTTGTTAAAGATGTTATTATGTTATGCATGTTCTTTCCTAGACCATCGATTTCAATTAAATAAGTGACTGCTTTAAAGTGTTTTTAGTGAATTTGTGGGTACAGCTTTCATGAACTTTAAAAAATTTTATTTAGAGGAAAATGCGTGAGAGAGAAATAAGTGAATATTTGAAATGACTGAAATAATTGAGATATAAACACACATAAACTGTTTATGGCTATTTTATTTTATTTATTCATATTATAATAATGTCAATATTTTAATACAATAAAAAGTATTACTTATGAATCTCAGACGAATCATAAAGTTATAATATATTTGAAGTTTATAAATACTATCGTGAAAATTATGTAACCGGTAAATATATATTTCCTTTTCAGTACATATTAAAATCAGTGTACTTGAATAAATATTTAGGTATTCCATATATTATATCATTTTAAATAATAAGGTATGTGCTATTTAAATTCCGAAATGACGATTATATCAATAGTTTACAACAAAGAGGGGAACGCCCTTTCTCTTTTAGTTTGTTTTGCGTTCCGTCGGTCGGCGTTGATGTCTTTTCTATGAGCAAACTCCTCGATTGACATTTCTCCGTATAAGTACTTAAGTATTTGGGTATGTATTTATTTTTAACAGATAAACTTATACATTGAAATACTACAACATTTATAATACATACATTTGGAAAAAAAATATTTAATATTATTTAATTTTATGCTGATTAAATAAGACCATCGATCTTTAAGCTGCATTTATTTATTTGCCAAGCAATTTTTCCTACTTAACTACAAGTTCATCATATATTCATAAATTAATCCAATTTATCTATATTTTGTATGTCCGTTAGTTACTTTGCAATTGCATATAAAGATTTTCTGAAAAAACGGTTCGCTGAAAAATTATACAGTATCGAATAACACGCATATTTTTTGGTTTGGGTTTTATTATATAATATATTTATTAATTATTAATTTTCAGTATATTATTATAATTATTAATTTATACTATTCGACTGTTTTTGCTGCTGTTATCGTTTACTGCGGAACTACTAAACAGTACCGCCGGAACCTCAATTTCAGCGTTTGAGTTTTCATTTAAAACAAATACGGTTACGTTTGCACTTCCGATATTAAATAATTATGCCAAAAATTTACATAATACCCTGTTTTATTTGTATTGTAAACTGTTATAAAAGTTTTCTTGGATAAGGTAGATGTATAAATGTATTATTTTAATGAGGTCTGAAAATGAACATATTTAATAATTGAATGAAAAATTATGAAACAAATCATAATTTGTTGGTTACGTTTACGTAAGGTTGTTTTGTTACGTTTGATAGCAGTATTGGTAGATTTCTAAAATTTTTCTTCTAGACAGGCAATTTAAGGGGAAATGTGACATTCGTAAGCTTCGCACTAATGATCGGGCACTAGGTATTAGTTTCGCGTGTTCCGAATTGACAAGTTTGTACGCAAAATACAAATGAACGCACCAAACGAACTAGTCACTACAGAAGTCACAGGCACACTTTTGTCAGGCTTGCATAGTTTCGATTGTGATACAGCGAGGGTCGGCCGCGGTCCTGGCGAGCGCGGTGGTGCGGCCGCGGAGTGATCGTACCTGGTCGCCCGCGAGGTCCTCGACAGGTGTGATCGCGCAGCAGGCCTCCATTCCCGGCTGCGGCCGGGTGTCGTCGCGACGCGGGCGGTGTGTGCGGCGAAGGTGCGCGGAGTCGGCGCACGCCTGCGCGCACCCACTGCGCGGGACGGACTGCGTGCCGCGTCGGGCCGCGGCGCGCCGCGTGCGTGATAGCCCGCGACCTGCTTCGCGGGGTTGCAATGAAAGTGATTAGGCTCTTGCGCGACTGATAACGAGGGCTCGCCGACTCGCGGCCACCGACCACCGCTCCGCCGCCGCCGCCGCCGCGCCGCGCCTCTCTACAGTACCTGCACTCGTGCCTAATACCTGATGGGCTCACACTCGACTAATCACAGATATTATTATTAAAATAATTAAGCGAAAGTTTGATGTTTTAATGTACAGTCAGATACAGTAACGATTCAGGTATATTACCTATAACTATTCCAAATTTCAGATCGATAGCTTTAATAGTTACTGAAATAATCGAGTGTGACAGATAGACGGACGGACGGACGTAGAAAGCCTCACCATAAGAGTGACATTTTTACAATTTTGGTATGGAACCATAAAAATCAAAATGATGGCAATTTCTTAAAATTTTGATCATAGATTATTTCTCTATTAGTAGATACGGTTCCTTAGTTTGAAATTCAGTCCCATCCGGAAGAAAGCATGAAAATTGGCATACATTTGGGTTGAAAAAATAACCCAAACTTATAAGAAGTAGAACCACTTTGAGAAATCATTGGTTACCCCCCATTTTTATCCAAAATCAATCGTGGTTTTGTAACGATTTTTAAAATTTCCACGAAAACGGTTGGATCTACGAAAAAACTCTCAAAGACTGAAATGTTCCTTATTAAATTCTCAAAAAAACACCTCCTGGAAACTTCTTGATACGATGTATACTTTTATACTAGCAGACGCCCGGGCTGCGCCCTCGTGAATTTCGGGTTTCCACAAATCCCGCGGAAACCGTGTTTTTTTCGAACAAAAAGTAGCCTATATGTTAATCCAGGATATAATCCATCACTGTTTCAAATTTCAACCAAATCGGTTCAGTATTACGGCTTGAAGAAGTATTTGCCATACAAACTTTGTATCAAGAAACGTACAGGTAGTGTTTTTTGGAGAACATTTCAGCCTTTGACAGTTTTTCCGTAGCTCAAACCGTTTTCTTGAAAATTTTAAAAATCGGAGGAGAGGGGCAACTAATAATTTCTAAGTGGAGTGATTTCTATAAATTAAGTGGTTCTATTTCTAGATTGGGTTATCTAGATTACTTCTGGATTTGGGTTAAAAAATTTTCCTCTGTATCGTAATGCAGAGACCGTCACTTACCAGTTACTATCAAAAGAAATTACCGTCTTGAAAGCAGTTTAGCGTTTCAATGCAATGCTGTGTAGCAGAAAATACAAATCCAAGTGAAATTTGAAATTGAACATAAAATTGAAATTTATTTATTGATTGGAAAATTTACAATTTAACACAGTTTATCATGAACGATGGCTGTAAATGTATAAACTGCGTTACAGTTATCAGGCAGTTTATATACTTTTACTTTTTTAGTGAAGTTAAACACCATCACTTACCATCAAAAGAAATTACCATTTTCAAAGCAGTGTCAGCGTTCCAGTGCGATTCTGTGTAACAGACAATACAAATTCAAATGTTATCAAAGACCATCACTTACCATATAAAAGAATTACCGTCATCAATGCATTTTCAGACTTTCAATGAGATGCTGTGTAGGGTGTTTTGTGTAACAGATAATACAAATATATGAAATCAAAGAACGTCATTTACCATAAAAAAAATACCGTTTCAATCTGCAAGGTAACAGGCGACATCCTGTTCTCCGTTTTACTGCAGCGCGGGTAACGAGATATCGCGCCGATAAATCACAGGCCTTTTACCTTAGAAATTGCGAAAACTAAATTTTGAATTTAGCGGACTAAAGAAAATGAAGAGATTTTCGTGACGTCACTTCCGTAACCGAACTTCCGTTTTTCCGAACACTTTTTTTTCGCCAAGCCCCCTGCGCTAATACCCTCGAAAAAGGAACTCTTTTCCAACAACTTTTTGAATATTATAGATATTTTTATACATTTCGTGTCCGATCTATTGCGGCGAAAAGCACGATCCAAGTCCGCGAATTTTATGGTGATGATGCCATATTGGCCTTTATAAGTTGGAAGGCTTCAAATACCTTAAAATACTGTGGTGAGAGCTTCCACAATGTTTGTCGCTCTATATCTCTATCACATCTCTATCTCTATAATCCAAAATTGGTTACTCCATGGCTCCGCCCGCGTGAATTTTGGTTTTTCACATAGTCCGCGGGAATCATGGATTTTCCGAACCAAAATGTGTTAATTAAGTGTAAAATCTATCTCCGTTCCAAATTTTTTTGTCTGTCCTACTTTACCTTAAAGGACTTTTTATTTGCATTTGTTTACAATATATAAAACAAATATAAACACACAAACTTTCTAGGTAGGTTTCAAAAAAGGTACTAACTACAACAAAGTGCACTAATTTGAACATCAAGGTTATGGAGGTGAATCTAAGTAATTTTTTTTACGCTGGTAAGTGATCTCACCTGACGGTAAGTGATGATGTAGCCGAAGATGTTATCGTACCTCGAAGGGGTAAGTAAACCCACCCATCCCTACTAACGGTTTCTATTAAAACTTACTAAATTATTAAGGATTGCTTACATGAATCAAGTCCTTGGGGATGAACGAACTGCTGTAATTATACTAGCTCAATTAGTTTTAAGGGCTTTTGTTAAGTGGTGATAACAGAAAACAAAACCCAGCTGAGTTTGTTGTGAGCTTCTTCTCTGTGCAGGGCGCATTGAAACCCTCGTAAACTTAGTTTTAAGTCGACTTGGAGTTATCGCCATACAAATGTGACAAATAGCATGCTGACCTATTTATGACAAGAGCCTGTATATTAGGCCTATGTGAAATAAAGATATTTACACAGCATCGCACCGGAATGCAAAATCGCTTGGCCTTGTGTCTTTGCTGGTAGGGTGGTAACTGGTAACTAGCGACAGCCGAAGCCTCCCACCAGACCTGAGCCAATTTAGAAATTATAATATTCTGGCTGTGGCAGGAATCGTACCCGCGACCTCCCATTCGAATCCGAGCGCGTGCCACTGGGCCAGGGAGGTCTGAAGTATTATAATATCTTTAATATAGGTTTTTCTATCTTTAATAAAACATTACACACCGTTTCCAAGTAAATATACCCTGTGTGTACCCTAATTCATGAATATGTTAATACGAGTATATATGAAGTCTCAAGTCATGCATCCCATCATTAATAAGGAAAAATAATTAAGGAAACGCCTGAAACGAGTAGAGTTCTAAACAGTGCTAAAATATCACAAGTTTCTAATACTCGCAAGCACCCACTGGTATTATTAACATAAATGAAAATACACCACCTAATTGCACACACGAGTGAAACCGCGAGAACTGGACACGCATTCTCTATCAGTTATAAGAACGAAGAGTTTCTTATCAGAACGGACCCGTTTGATAAGTACCCGCATAATGGATTTACCTACACTCATATAATATCTGTATACTGTCTCCTCATTTCTGCTTTCACTGCTCCAAGTCGTCGCTACACCGATCCGACCAGCCGTTTTTCTCCGCCCGCTCGGCCCTACACACACTCTCAACTATGGACCAGTTGGCAGTTACAGATAGGTAATCTAGGTTTATTGGATCTGTTATTCCGTTTGTTGCACAATTACTACTAGCACCGCTATTTATTATACTATTACATGTATATAGCTACACTACGGTGGCACTAAGCTCTACCTATTATAAATAATAATGAATAATGAATACGGTTTTGGAACTTATTGTTCACTTAAAGTAGTGAAAAGTTCAATCTACATTTAAACTAAAAAGATTTATCTAAATTCGTATGTACGAAGGGAAAGTTTTGTACGAATTCCTAAGAATTTTGCGTCAAGTAAATCTTCTCTGTGTGTAATTAAATTTACAAAAAAATGTTTCTCGGGATTTGGGAAAAACTAAATTCATGTGGTCGGGATCGCGGGGAAAACTTAGTATGCAAGTAAATATGTAAGGAGTACACTAGATTTCTGTATGGAAAAGAAATGTTTGAATTTGTTAAAAGTTTCGATTTGGGTTTGAGCCGAAAAATCTGTTTCGGTGCGTTACAGATAAAATAAAATATAAAACCTCATCAACAAACTAATGTACAAACGGTCTCTCACCCTAAGCGCATATAGCCGTATTCCGTTCAGTCGTGGGTAAAAATTAAAATTGGTCAAAAATTGGAATTAATAAGGAACCAATAATAAATAATCATCGAGGTTGGTCAAAAATTAACGAAATGCTGGACCTATACAAAAAAGAAGCTTTAAGGCTGCATCATGATATTATAGGCATTCCCGGGGATTTGAAATTGAGGAGCTTCAAAATCATTTGTATCATAGTGCCAAAGTTCGTTTCCACAGCTGGACAAAGGCTTCCTGCAATGATTTCCAGCCCACATGGTCCTGCGCTACCTGTGTCCAGCGCTTTCCGTCGTCGTCGTCGTCGAATGTCGTCAGTCCATCTGTTCGGAGGCCTGCCGAATGCATGGCATACTTCAAAATATGAAATTGAATTAAACCCTAATGTGGATCACTTTATCGTCTGTCTATCTTCTTTCCAATGGTCGCTTCAGTTTAGTATTAGGTAGATTTACATATTGGGTACCTAGCCGTAAACGACTATATTATATCTATATCTACACTTACAGCTCCGAAATTCCAAAGTGAGCCACTGCATTATCACTGCTTTGTTTTATAGACGGTAGAAGCTGTATGACGATGACTGTATGAGCATGATGTACCTATGTGTATGACTTATGTAAGGTATCAATTTCCAAGACTGCTTCTGGTATAAGAAATTCAAAAAATGTATCTGAGAATGGCAGTTGTCCACGCGAAAGTGACGTGATTTAATTTTCATTAATATGTCATTTGAATACACTTCCGTAAGTGAATCAAAGAATAGGGATAGATTAGTTATATTATGGCGACAGCTGCTATAGATACTGTTCTAACTCGCCTTATAGTTTTGCAATACTAAATTCTATCAACATGAAGATTGCTATCCATATGAAAATAACAGAATGCACAGTGCACGCCATTGAATACTTTCTCTAAGCGTACACTGCAGTGTATAGAAACATGTACGATCCATACACTTGGATGGCTATAGATCAGTGTTCCGCAAACTTTTTGTGTTCAAGGCACATCTAGGGAAAAAAAATTTAATGAGGTAGGTACACCATAAATAAAAAATCTGTTTTTAAGTAATATTAATGAATATTTATTACTAATCATATCAGAAAAGCTAAACCTTAAATTACAGAAAAATATTTAATGTGAAGCCTATTTAATGTGAAATCTATGAGCCTGTTTATTTGAGCATAAACGGTCTAAAGAACATTGGCAGAAATGTACACAAATAAAGTTTCGCATCTAGATGTAACATTTATTACAAGACGAATCTAGTAAATAACTGAATTTTCCAAGGTTCTGATTTTTCTGAGGCACACCAACAGATGACCACGGTACAACAGTGTGACGCGGCACACACTTTGCGGAACACTGCTATAGATGACCATTTGATATGCCTCTTTAGTCTTTCCACGCACGTGCAAACTATGGAACCAGCTACCAGCAGCAGTGTTACCTCACAGCTATAACATGGGGTTATTCAAGGGGCGGATAAAGAAATTCCTTAAGAAACGGCTACACATTTGCAACCTTTGGTGCAGCAAATGTCCATAGCCATGTCATGACGACACGGCCGAGCTTACAGGAACATTGGAAGTGGTACGGAGGATGCCTTTGAATAGACGCGTCATCGCCGCGATTGATCGCTGTGTTAGATGACGCAGGACTTCGTTGGTAGTGTGGTTGGTACCGGGCGCTTTCCGTAGTTTAGTACGCTAAATCATCCGGTGTACCTGCCCAAGGAAGAACACAACAGGTTCTTCCTTGGGCGGACAGGTGCAGCGCTATCGGCGACTTGAAGTAAGCCTCCAAGTATAGCGCTCGGTGGTATCAACGTGCACATTAATTATCAGATTTGGTGTAAACTGCTTCTCCAGGGAGGCGGCGATATCATCCGCTCGGTCTTTTATACGGTAACGTGGGGTTTTGTCACTGGCCCAGAGTTAACTAATTGGAGAGGCCTTTCCGGAAGGGTAGGGTGGCGACTGGAGCAAAGGCCGGATTTCGGACAGAGTCGTCATTGACTTCGATGGCACTCAGGCCCGCTTATATAGTTCCAATCACGGGTTCGAGAATGTTTTACCCCGTTGATGTTTACCCGGGTTCTTCCGAGGTCAAATTTGCTGGACTCGAATTGTTTAAAGTAGATCAACGACCTTTTGTTTACGAGAGGTATAATTGCAGGTCACGAGCGATTATAAACCGTAAGGCACTTATGATAAGGTTTATTTGTAACATCATACTTTGACATCCACTAGCAGGCGGGATTTATCACAAATAATTTAATTATTATACAAACGTATGAAAAAATGTAAATAATTTAGGTGGTACTTAACCTAATTTAATCACAAGAAATGCTAAAGTATATAATTATAGAGTCTAGCTAATAGATGCTATTAGATTAGTTTATGGACCACTTTTTGATTCTAAAAACTGACATCCTGTGTGATATGATAGGTTGGAGCTTAGACGTACTGTTGCCCTAATTATGAATGTAATAGATCTATTCCGAGGTCAAAAAAGCAACTCATGCGTGCTAGAGGCGATAGCTTTGCATGTA
The DNA here is from genome assembly GCA_963855885.1 of Coenonympha glycerion. Taxonomy (NCBI): domain Eukaryota; kingdom Metazoa; phylum Arthropoda; class Insecta; order Lepidoptera; family Nymphalidae; genus Coenonympha; species Coenonympha glycerion. The sequence goes on from OY979626.1 coordinate 7,962,286, forward strand.
CCGGATGGGTATGCAAGTGCGCGTCGTCGCAGACTATTTGCGCCCCCGTACTGCAAAACTGAGATGGCGAAGCATGCGCCAGTAGCTCGGTCACTGCGCTTGCTCAATGAGCTAACCCGTAGGTATCCAGAGTTGGACGTATTTCACACCCCGCTGCGACAGCTTGAGCGAGCGCTCAAGTTGATGATAGAAAAATTATGACATCTTATATTTTCTTAATTGCTAAATTTAATTTTGAATGTTATGATGTTAAGTAATAAGTAATTTTATAGACTAAAGAATTTATTGTGAAATTTTATTTTTAATGTGATGACTGAATATTGTTTAATTTAATGAATGTGTGAGCCAGGGAAACGTATTGGATTTTTCTGTAATGTGTTCCTGGTTATGTAATATAAAATAAATAAATAAATAAATAAATAAATCCTTAGTGACCCTTTGACTCCAATGTAAAAAAGTTTTCTGATGTAGTCTGATTAAACAGACCAACTTGAGATTGAGGAACATACAAACAAACTTACTTTCACATAACAATAATAGAGTAAGTAGGTACATGCTCTTGAAATGCGTGCACTTGAACGATAAGGGATAAGGTGAATTAATGAGGTTTACTAAAGTAAACCTCATTGCATAAATACCTAGATATAATATATAAAGAAAAATAGACTTTGCAACAAGAGCGTGAAATAATCCATCTTAACCGAGATTTATCCCCCGAGGCGAGGGATTACATAAATTGTGTTTTATGTCCGAGTTACACACTGTGCTTTTCACTCCCATCATATTATGAGCCACCACAGATCCCATGAAAGAAAAATATTTTTATTCCTTAACATTATCACATAAAACAATGAACACTCTTGAATAAAAAAAACCGGCCAAGTGCGAGTCGGACTCGCGCACCGAGGATTCCATACTAATCAGGAAGTAAAACGTTAAAAGAATCACTTTTCTCCATTGAATTTACGAGTATAATTAATAAATAGGTACTTTTTTTTGGCAAATCGCAAACCTAATTTTGTTTTCGGAGGTTTATTGTTAATATAAAAAAATATATTATTAAGTGAGTTGATTTTATTTTTTCTGTAAAATATAAGTTAACTCCTATTGATCATAATAATTACAGATTTTTCGATTGGTAAACTTCGGAGATAACAAATACCAGATTATTTCCCAAGTGACGGAAGCACCAGACACCAGACTTATGAAGTGTGACTTTCGGCTTATTTCATTTACCCCTCTGAACTATAGGGACAGATACTAGCTCAGCTCAGTCATGTTCTTCGGTTTTTTTAACTGAATGTTCCAAGAAAATCAGAATGGCATATTTGCAAAGGGCCAGTATGCCTAATAAATTAATAACTATTTAAAGTGAAAATAAATGAAAATCCATTTAAGTAGCTTAAGAATGCACTGACCTACGTTTTCTCCATACATTCAAAATACCAAATCATTTGTAATTCGTGCATATTTCGATCATGTTGTGGTGTTATTCGGATTCATATTGTAATAATCTATGCTCCTGGCCATATTTGGTTCGGAAATACTTCTTTAAAACGAAATAATAATCAATTTTGATCGAACTTTGGTCGAGTTTCGTAATACCGAAAATTGTGAATGAAAACTTGTAACTTTCTTTATTAACTGGTGTTTTTTTTAGATGGGCAATAAAAACTGTGCTCCTGAACTAATGCGACGTGAGATAGTGTTGTTTTTATTACAAAACAAATAAGCAGAAAACATGTCCTCTTTGACATAAAAATATGCAAAACTAAATTCGTTTACAATTTCGTTTAACAAAAGTATTTCGAACCAAATATGGCCAGGAGCATAGATTATTACTATATGAACCCGAATAACACCACAACCATGATCGAAATTTGCACGAATTACAAATGATTTTAGTATTACATTTGTATGGGAGACTAACCCACGATGGGTTAGTGGACTCTTAATTATACCCGACACTGTATAACTATCTTAATTGGTAAAGATTCTTTTTAAATTATTATAAATATAATTTTCTAAATATCTTTTAATATTAAAATCTTTTATTCCAATGATATTACTAATATCACTATTCCGAATTTCATATCCATAGCTTTAATAGTTATACAGGGTTATAGAAAAAATATCGGAAACCTCTCGGCACCTAAATGATATCATTATAACTAAAAACTTTTGTTCTATAACTTTCCAAAATTTCGTATTAATTTGTGTCATACAAAAATTTAATAAATTATGTTATTTCTGTAAAGTGACATTACACTGTGAAACGAAATACAGGTAATCAGCGATTATGACTATCCCTGTTGCCAAACCGCTGCGACGTTGCCGATATTACGTAGTAGACTACAGAGTAGTTACAAAGAAAGAATGTATGCAAAATATTGAATAAGTGATATTTCTCAAAATATCGAGTTAAAACAAAAGTTGTAGAACAAAAGTTGTTACTTTTAATGATATCATTTAGGTGTCGAGAGGTTTCCAATATTTTTTCTATAACCATGTATATACTAAAATTAGAAGGAAGAGGCGGGGGCCACATGTGGCCCGCGTGCTGTCTCCCCGCATATTCGACATACATTTTCTATGGAAAAAAATTCGTGAGAGTAATATAAAGATGTAGTGTGAAGGACAGACGGACCGACGGATGGATAAAGACACCAAAAGTTCTAAACTAAATGTCTAATACCTCTGAAATACCTACAACAGTTCTGAAAAGTTGACATAGTTTTTTTAGAATACCTAACGAAAAAAATGCTTGCATTAATAAATAAATGACGCTGCTAGGCAAAATTTGTAAAACATTTTAAATTAAAAATTCGGAATGTAAACATTTTTCGTTTTTGGTTCATTATGCAAAATCTAACATCTTTGCAACTAAAGTTAAGTAAGTATATTTTTTACATAATGGGAACCTTGCAGTTATATTTATTTCAAGAATTTATCAAGGATGAAAATTTCTGACGCAAAAAAAATCGGCCAAGTGAGAGTCAGACTCACACACCAAGTGTTCCATATTACAAAAGATATAAAACGATAGGCATTACTTCTGTTAACTAACCGCAAACCTAACTTTGATTGTAGAGGTTAATTGTTAAATATTTAAAAAACATGATATAGAGCTGATTTTAATTTATTTTCAAAATATACGTTAATCTCTATTAATAGTAACTGGTTGGGTGACCGAGCTTTGCTCGGTATTTTTTCATAATAAGAGTTCCGTTTTTTGCCATTTGGCTACGGAACCCTAAAAAGGATAGTAGCAAAGAGTGATTCAATTCCTCGTGAACACCGGTCAGTGTTTCTATTTAACTGTAGAAAAACACATTGTTTTTATGCTTTGGAGAGTTAAAGAAAACTAATGTGGCAATTTTTTATGTACTATATTATGTAGTTATTATTATAATAGAAGAATAACGAAGCATGACACTAAATGAAACTGTAATGGTAGACAGGTTATAGGTACCTAATTTTAAACAATATCTAATATCTAATACCAAACAAACATTCCATTACTATTAGAACTATGGTAGAACTAGATTTACTCGTACACATACGATCATTTATGGATGGTAGGTAGGTATACGAGATATCTCCTTATGAGCTCTCATCATATTGTAAAGATAAATAAATTGCGTCTATGTAGTTACAACAAGGAAATGCTGTGTGTAAGTAATGGATTAGAGATTGTTTTCCCCATATTTAACGTGACCTACTTATAATGGATAGGTACTTAAATGTTTAGGTTTAAGTACCTGTAGCTGCACATAGTACATTTCAATATAAGTGCGGAAAGTATGATATTTCTAAACGAGTCTCGGTTTGTTGACACAAGCCTACGGCGCGGGTCAAAAATAGAGACGAGTAGCTTTATCTATAACTAGCTTTATATAGATACTAAAACTAATATCCCTCGAGAATATGAAATAAAGTTGATTATATTTCAATTAATTACCTATAGAACTCCATTTCAAATTTCAGCCGAATTAATTTTTACTTTAAAAACCGGACCCTGTTACTAAGACCGCCGTCCGTTCGTCCGTCCGTCCGTGCGTCCGTCCGTCCATCCGTTCGTCCGTCCGTTCGTTCGTCCGTCCGTCCGTCCGTTCGTCTGTCCGTCCGTTCGTCCGTCCGTCAGTCACCCTATTGAGAATTGGTCTTGACAGAACAAACCCTCATTGCGCGAGCCCAACTCGCACTTGGCCAATTTTTTACAGGAAATTCCTGACTTCGTAACGGAAATGGAAAATTTAGTAGAGCAAGCACCTACTAAAACCTATCTTTGACGACAGGCCACGTTGGTGGGACTCTTCTTCTCGTCTTCTTGGTGACAGCTCGGGATTAACAAACTCACATACAGACACTTTCATAATGCTGTAATATGTGAATGTACTTTAAATAACTATATAAATATAGTCCCTGTAAAACCTACTTTCAGCATTCAAGGGTGCCAAGATTGAAATTTTAAATGCTATTAGTCATTTTGAAGATGTCAATCACAATTTCAGTCACAGCTGGAGTGTCTCGCTACGGGCTCGCGTTTGTAGGGTTCCGTAGGTACCTACCGTAGGTAAATAACATATGTATAAACAGCAAAAAAAACACGTTTGTTATATGGGAGCCCTCTTATGAAATAAAATGGAAACCTTTAGCGCCAGGTTCGAAACGCAGGTTTGCACCGAGAAGAACTGGCAAGAAACTCGGTACTTGCTCTTTTCAAAAATGTCTCAATATCTCAATAAATGACAAATGTCTCAATATATAATATATAAAAAGGAGCAGATATGTGACAAGCGCGCGCGTTGTGAAGACTCAAAACTCCTACAATTGTAAGTTTCGTAGTTAGTCTGCGTCGAGCGCAAGCATTATTGTCTCTTTCGTTTGCGTGCTGTTTCGTATCTTTTGTTCTATTTATCAGTGACAGGCAGTCCGGCACAGATTTAAAACGCAATTTACTATGAACGTAACGTATCTTGGTGATCCATGCTCATCAGACAATTTTTAATACATAGTATGACATAATATTTTTAAGATATCTCGTGAGGAGATGGAAGCATATCACTATCGTTCCAAGAATCCTTGTTATTTTAAAATTCTTCAATGGTGTAGTAACTCTGATTTATTAGATGTTTTTAACAGTATCTTTAAACCGGTGCAAAGGTAAGTCCAAGACAGACTTCGGGATCATATTGTAGAAGCGTACACGCAACCTCTTAAATAGTGCAAGTTTTACAAAACAATAAAACTTGTATTATTAACAGAAATAATGCAGAACATCTGTGAGAGTGCGTGGTACTTCCCTTATATATATATCCACCAATCATAGCTTCCTGTCTCCGAGCTGTCACGTAATCCACCAATCAGAGCCGAGCTGCGTTTTGTTTATTGCGTGGTCACCGGAAGGGGGCGCTTGTGGCGCTTCCTCATACGAGTCTCTCACCAGGAGGCCTTATTGGGATGTTCTGCATTATTTCTGTTAATAATACAAGTTTTATTGTTTTGTAAAACTTGCACTATTATTAAGCATGTAATAATGCAGAACATCTGTGAGAGACCTGTTTATTAACTCCTGGTGACCACCAAACGACGCTATGTGAAGCTTCAGAGGATTGCTATTAAAATAATAAAAAAAAAAATACGTAATGATAAAATGTATGATTAATAATAAACAAAAAGCTCGTACAGCAAATCAAAACTTAAAACTTCAATTCAAGTCAACATTAAATTCAAATACTTAGGCTCAAAAGCATTTTGATTATAAAGGGTGACCTAAGATCAGCCAATAATAATAATTAATTTAAAGCTTAGAAACAAGAGTTTCTCTCTGTGCCATTGCCACGAGAGAGGATATCTTTAAAAAGTCCGATAACGGATTAGATGATACGGCAGAGTGTTTCAGATATCTTTATACCGTTAGTTAGTTTCTTCTTATACATAATCCAATTGCCAATAATTGTTCCAGATGTTACATGTGTTTATCCATTAAATAAATAATTAATCAGAACTACGACAGTGTGTGTTACCCGACTGTGTGCACTCTAATAGTTAAAATACCTATAAACAGGAGTACAGGACAAATATTTTACTAAAGACGTAGTAGTAATATTCTATAACCTAGTCTAATGTTGCAGTATCGGTTTTCGATCTGAACTCAGGGTAGAATAAGACATGGGCATTACTCGTATCTACATTCAAGTATTGACCTAATGGTAAGGTTGAAAAAGCATGACACCATAAACGCGCCAGTTTGATGCCAGTCGTGATGTTAATATTATGTTTTCATTAATATGTTTCCTTTGCACTATTAACCCGTCCTATCTGAACTGGTTCATGACTGTTCCAGAACCCTGATTCTCACCAGTTTGCACAACACCCTTCTGTGGAATTCTATCCCTGGCAGGCAGAATGCTCTGTTCTGCATCGGTGCCACAAACAGGAACGTTCTCGGTGCCAAGTTTAAATGATGTATCAAGTAAACCAAAGGTGTAGGGTCAACTTTAAAAACCTTAATAAAATTATAGCTTAAAAGCAAAAACTGTGTGCAAGTACCATAAACTGTATACAATATGCAATGAACATTAATTTCAAATTATTTATATGTAATATATAGCATGAAACAGATCTTATTTACAAAATCTATTTATCTATTAACTTTTGACGTTGACCGAACGTGGCGTATCAAGCTAGGTGGCAATTACTGACATGGCTAAAACATCGAGGATAGATGATAATTTCCCGCCCGGCTGCCGGCGGCGCGGCGACGCAATGTTAATTGCTGACAAAATCCTCACAACTTTTTTGCTAAGAGGCAACCAGGACGATATTTGATGTTCTAAATCTCTTAAATATTTGCTTGAGCATAAAGTCTGTTTCAGGTGCCACTCCGATGCCGAGAATAATCCGTCGGCGTTGTTATAGAAATCTATCGGTAGATACTCGGTAGTGCTTGACGTGTTCCACTCGTCCAAGATCTTCCTTAGCAGTTATGTTAGATTGAGAAGGGCTACCCACCGAATCACAACTTCCTTGCTTTTTAACAGGATACTACCGCCCCATTATTATATCTAACTGTGATTATAAGATGTTGGCCTAGTAATTCATGTCTGTTGTCACTTTACCGGATTTGGCGTTCTTTATTTTGAGGCCTAAAAATTGGAGCGAGTCTTGAACTCTTGAACGGTAACTATTAGGCGACAAAAGCGCCGCTGCGCCATCCAAGTCTATTCCAATGTGTGGCTCCATCCCTAGTGGTCCACAAGTCACAATCATACTGCACTCTCCGACGGAGCAAAGTTTAACCGGGTACGAGCATGCCGACCATAGTCCATATGTGTGACCCTCAGAATATAAGGAAGCTGACGAAAATCATCATAATAATCTCCATAATGACCTCGTTGTCTGTCAGAGAAAGTTTTTACTTCGTCAGAGCTTAACCCACTGGATGTTTTTCTCAGGTAAGCAGTTGAAAACGTTGTTTGAATTTCACATTATTCCTAAATACTCAATGTCCGCTTTGCCGGTGACTAGGTTTGCATTTTTCATAGTCCATCCCAATAGTTCCAGCATCTGTAGTGATCTGTAGTGTATACTGACGTTAACTCTTCGAATTATTGACAAAAAAGAATTCGTCGAAATTCTCTATGGTCTCAACTTTTTGTTCCATAGAATGATTATAAGAATTGTCGATGACACTCCTTGATGCTCGGATGAAAGGTCCAGTCGTACTGTCATCTCGTGACCGTTCCGACGTTTTAATTTGAAAATAGGTTTGTCTGAACCATCGCCCTTCTGGGTCAGAAACATTGTTGAGATAAAACTAGAATCCAACTTGTTCTGATGTGGGGCTTTCAGCACGTTCTTTTCATTTCGAGGCTTCGAAGACTTGATAGGACAAGACTAGGTTTGGGGGTAAATGGCAGTCGGATTCCCGTGTGTCGAGAAGGGCCTTCGGAGCCCAAACCAACTGCCACTGCCTTCGATACGCTCAAAGGCAGCCCCCTAACAACTCGGGTTAGGATGATCGCTATCGCCGAGTCCTTGGTCAAGCTGTATCCTGCTAGGCATAAGAGGGGATTTGAGGGTAAATGGCAGCCGGATTCCCGTATGCCGAGAAGGGCCTTCGAAGCCCAAACCAACTGCCACTGCCTCCGATACGCACAGAGGCAGCCCTCATAAAACTCGGGTAGGTATGGCCGCGAGTCATTTGTGAAGTCGTTTCTTGTGTTTTGCTCTATTTTGATGATTTTGATGTTCTACCCCACTCACCAAAGAAAAACCAAGGCCAGCCGCCAGATACAGTTGTCCATTCCACCCGTGTGCTGTGTGAACATACAATAGCGGGCTGCAGGTAAAATTCACCGATAACCTGCTGAAGAGCTATAGCTGCGTTGAGCGCAGTGTCAGGTGCCGCAGACTAATCGACAAACAGCTGTAGTCCCATTCCTCGACGAATTATTTAGGATCATAATTAACTTTGAGTTCAACAGAAAATCTGCGTACTGGCTATCCTTCTATACACGATCGCCAAATTGTAATAATACTGCTGTGCTATTCTTGAAAATGTTCATCCCTGAAACAGCTGTCAGAAACTTGCCATACCGAAGATGACATGCAAAATTGAAATGCTATTATTACATTATGTCGAATTCTCAATTCATAGATGCATAGTTTACGCTCGTCACTGTCTTGATCGATGTTGCTCGGACTCGCAGTAGGTATTTGCGGCGGCACGTGGCGCGTCGCATAGGCATGCGTAAAAAAGTAAGTATTTACGCCCTTCACGGGTAAACTTTAGGGTAGTATGAGTACTGTCATCGCTGCATCTGCATAAGCAGCGGCATGGGGCGCGTCGCATAGGCATGGGTAGAAAAGTGGGTATTTCCGCCCGCAGTGGTTTAATTCGAGGGTAGTATGAGCACCGCCATCGCTGCATCTGCATCTGCATAAGCGGCGGCATGTGGCGCGTCGCATAGGCAAGCGTAGAAAAGTAGGTATTTCCGCCCGCAGAGGTTTCAACTTAATGGTAGTATGAGCAGTCATCGGCGCATCTGCAAAAAGCGGAGGCACGGGGCGCGTCGCATATGCATGCGAAGAAAAGTAGGTATTTCCGCCCGCAGTAGTTTGACTTTAGGGTAGTCCTATGAGCACCGTCGTCGGCGCATCTGCATAAGCGACGGCACGGGGCACGTAGCAAAGGCATCCACAGAAAAGCAGGTATTTATTTATACGTCCAAAATGCAAAATCGGCAGCACGGGGCGCATAGTAGTAGGTATATATTATGAGTACCATCATCGATGCAGCTACATAAGTATGGTTTTGAAATACCTCAGTCAAAGTATTTTACCTATAGTAAGCGAATAAACTGAACAATGCGCATTTTCGGGTGTAAACTGAAATGCAGTATGAGGCCTGGGCACGCAAGGCGAGGTGCAAAGGTACCTGCGCTGACAGCCGCCATTTTGTGACAACTCTAAATTGCTGCTTACTAGGTATATTACACTATGGTTATAAAAAACTTTGGAGGACTCACCAAAATTTCTTCTTAAATACCTTACTTGGCTTTGAACCGCTTTTATCACCTTATCCAGAATCCGAGTAGTCGTCAGATTTGTTCAGACAACGCCGCGTATGCATCAGTCGCGACGCTATCTTCGGTGAAGACGTTATTCACTTCCATAATAATTTAATTTCTAACAGAAAATCACTATACTCGAAAACAACCTCACTTACAAATTGTGAGAACGTGTTTTCGCACTGGGAAGTAACGACGCTATGAGGAAGCGCCACAAGCGCCCCCTTCCGGTGACCACGCAATAAACAAAACGCAGCTCGGCTCTGATTGGTGGATTACGTGACAGCTCGGAGACAGGAAGCTATGATTGGTGGATATATATATAAGGGAAGTACCACGCACTCTCACAGATGTTCTGCATTATTACATGCTTAATAATATTCCGTTTTTTAGTATTCGTTGTTTTAACGGCGACAGAAATACTTCATATTATTATGTAAAAATTCTAACTGCCTAACCATCACAGTTCAATAGATACATCCTGGTGATAGACGAAGACACGGCGTGCGGTGTCTTACCTAGTAATACTTAGAGTGTAATCTTAAGTATCTTCAAGATAAGAGTGAAATAGTTATTTATGCAAGGGCGCAAAGTGGATTTTTGGGCCGAGTGTCAAATTTGAATGCTGAGCGGCGAAGGATTCTAGGGTTGAACCCTGAGCGCAGCGAGGGGTTCAAAGAATAGAATCCTGAGCATAGCGAGGCATTCAAAGACACGAGACCCAAAAAAATTTGCGCCCGTCCATAACACAAAATTTTTCATCTCACCACAGCGAGGAAAATCACCAGAAGAACAATTTAGATCGGCATTGCGATTTATGTTAAATGTTGTTTTTGGTAACTCTGAATAATTTCACTTACTGAAACCACTTTCAATCATCACTCACCTTATTTCAAAGTTAAAACAAAAATATAATGAATAAAGTAATAAAAATATTAGGTATTTTCATTTAATCACGATTGGAAACATAGACAACTATCACTAGACCAGAAAAAAAAATTGAGAAACTTTTTTTTTACTTTTTTTTAATGCGTTCTGAAATAGGAATTTCTAAGAACCAAAGATAATATAAATTTTTATAAATATTTTAACAATAATTACATAAACAACGAGGAAAAATCATGGATTTAATTAGATTTCTTTTATAATTAATAAAACTAAATAGGAGTTATTATATTTATTGATATTCTAAGAAAAAGTAAAAATAAAAAAACTAATGTACCTATACAAACTCTAAGGTCGAACTTTTTTACTGAACGTATGTGTTATTAGAAAAAAAGAAGTCTATAGCTGTGACATTGACATGACACGTAATTCGAGTTTGACGTTGGAAATGCTTTTCGGCCCAAGGGCCGGAAGGGATTTTCATACTATTTTGTCTCCCTTGGGAAAAATGAAAATGCTTTGGCGGCCTAGGGAATATAATAGCATTTTCCGCCCGCATTTCGGGCATTAAAAAACGCTTTTCCGAGCGGGTGAGATGAAAAGGCATTTTCTAGGCAAGTGCGCTCCAACCTAGACTTCATCATTGCTGTACTGCAGGCATGATTGTAGTCAACCTATAAAAAGCTATAGAGCGCAATAATAATAAAAAATAGTCCCGTTTTTACTCTTTGCGTACAGAACCCAAAAAGTAACAAGAGCTCATTGATGTTATCAAATATTTAACTGCTTTCAAGGCTAGGTAGGCATGCTTTTAAGTAGGTAGTATGACATTTGTCCAGTGAATTTAAATGTAGGTTAGGTTATAGGTAGGAAAGAAAAGTCAGATACATTGTAGGTTTATCTATACTAATAATAATAATATTTTGAAGCGTAAGAGTTTGTTAGTTTGAACGTACTAATATATGGAGCTACTGGTTCGACTCGACTGTTAGAAAGCCTATATATTGAGGAAGGTTAAACAGAACAAAACAGAAGGGAACATTGAAAAATTGAGAAAGCCGTGAAATAAATCCACAAAAAGGAATAAAATTAGACATCTTTGAATTAAGTCCCAAAGTCCTTACCACCACATAATGATCGCAAAATATAAATGACCTGTTGAACTGATTTAAATCAATCGTTTGCTTTGTCAAATTTTAAATTGAAACGAAAGACAGTTCGTCGCTTCCGCTCAATTTAAATTCAACAAGCGCAAGCGATCTGATGTAAATTAAAATGATTATTGAAATGTAGATGTAGCTACGAGTAGCTATCCCGGCGAACTTTGTACCGTCGTCGTAGAACACAGAAACAATAACGAACAAAAAAAAATAGAATATAAAATCAAACAGCCATTTAAAAAAAAATAATAGATTTTGTCACAAAATAGACTTTTCTATGTAAGTTTTGCGCGCGGAAAGTTATCTTTTCCGCACGAGAGCTTTTTTGTTTTTCTACATGCGTAAAAGATCCAAATGCGCGGAGGAGGCTTTCAGTCAAACTTTTCTTTTCTGTTATTTTTTTTTTGTATAAAGTGACTAATTCACAACTTTAATATTACCGACCGATAACTTTTGTAAATTTTTGATACTAAAATATATTTTCTTAAAGAAGTTTCAGTACTAATTTTTCGGGGTTATCTTTTAGTAAAATCTGTATAAACTTTTGTAACATCCCCTATATTTTCTTCAGGCCCCTCCTCACCCTCATTTGACCATTGAGATCTCTTGTCTTTTTCTCGTTACTTTTCTTTCTTTTGTGAGTGATAATATTACTTTATCCGTATTTTTCCGAATGATTTTTTTTCTTTTGTACATCATCCGTAAAAAAAATCATTCATCAGCCAGTCCATCAATCAGTGAATCAGAATGTTACAAACATTCCCTCAAAAACCTTGCACTCTCTCCGACTATTTTTGTAACCCAATTTAGGCTATCTCATCCTGATTTGCAGATTGTAAAAAGTTACGAGATTCGCTATAGATACTGAAACGATTAACAACGTACCTAGATATAAAAGGATTATTCTCTTGTTAGCGGATAAAATGATCCTCGCCTTTCAGTTTTATGATAAGGGAATAAAATATTCAGCGTTATCAAAACATACCTTCAAAAAACCCTTAACTACATAACATACCAAAATGGTGCCATCTTATAAAATGATCCGATATAGGTCTGCGTCCATATCTTCTGTGGAAACAGATCCTAACATCTACAAAAAATAGCAAATTGCTACGTTATCTGCCACTTTTCATAAAAAGACTACATTACAAAACGCTACGCTAAAGTAATGAAATTTTTCATTAAATTATTTATTACATCAAAATATTTGATATTACATATTTGATATTACTCATGTTATCTAAATTAAAATGAAAGAATTTTTTTTACAACGTATAGTACTTATGGGTCTCTTTACCTCCAGAGGTTAAAGCATTGCAAATTCCTATAGCAACGAAGGAAACTTGCAGTATTCTTTAATTGTTTCCTGACAAGTAAATTATTTGGACGTATAACCCACCTGAAAAATCGCATGCAAATCTTTTGAAAAACGGATACAAAATTGAAACACTCGTTTGGTATACCCTGAAAAGAGGAGTAGGTATAGTAAACAAGTAACAAAATGTTCTCATCGGGAACGTCTCTCTTTCACATTTCAATTTGTGACTGTTCGAAAACTATAGCGCTATTTTAATTTCACTTCTGAAACCACTATAATATAATATACGAGTTGTGCGGATTCATATGTGGCATAGGCAATCTATTTTTGAAAATTCCGTCCTTAAAGACGTGAAGTTGATATCGCGTCAGTGAAATCGCGGCCACCCGCTAGTAATTTTATGTTTTGTATAATACACAGATCAATTGCTTCTACAAGAGTATATTACTTGGGGATTTTGATGTACGCGTTTAATAGTAAACAAAGCGCCGCAGACGCAGCGCGTTTCGTTAGCTACGGGCTCACTCGAGCCTCCTCGAACGTAGGACGAAACAATTGTGCGTCGTGCCGGCTGGATGGTGGTACATAAGAATCACAGAATTTGCTAAAAATGGGGCACAAAAAGAAAAAAACGCAGTAAGTTTAATTCGTATTACTCTTAGAAAATTTTATTATATTATACACTTTTTAAAGCAATGCGAAATTTAACAGATTTTTGGGAAGTAAAAATAATATAAAGCTGCTGTTACTAATGCGAAATATAATCTAGGATGCATTGTTTTCCGTGTGTATATTTTTAAGAAAATTTTCAGTTTTTTTTTTTATTTTTTTTCATTTAATGTTACAAAGCATTACATATACAAAAATATATCTCATGCAATAACAAACCACTAAATTTTAAAGTAAGTGCACAAAGTTGTATCGGCTTATAAAGATTGCATTAAAACAATTTAACGATATTTGGTTTCGAATATCGAAACTTCTATAGGACCAGGTAGATGTTTTTCTTAGGCACAGGTTTATCAAGATATACTAGTGTCTAGAATTACTGGAGATCAATATCAATGTGGTGGTAGTGGACAAAAGTGATGGAGAATTTTTGGTAAATCTTTTAGTACCACTACCAGGTTAACAGCTTTATAAAACCTGGAGCTGACTCTAAAGAAGTTCTGAATTTATGGACCGATGATATATCCCCTTAGAATTTAGTGTTTGTGATGTAGTCTTAACCTGGTGCTGATGATCGTTACAGATTTAATTTTAAGTGTAATTTCCAAGCTGGGTTGCCTCGTGTCATAATACATCGATACTATACTATAATACAAGAGGTGCCTGTAAACGATTGCCTTTTAACAAAGTTAAATTATGAACTAAAGTTTTTGTGTAGTAACTATTCAAAAAAAAAAATTCAAAAATTTTATTCTTTCACATAGGCCTAACTTACAGGCACTTGCGAAACGTTAAGACTCTACCGCCTCGTTCGGAAAGTAGCACTGCACCGAGAAGAATGGGCAAGAAACTCGGCACTTGCTTTGTTTTTAAATAATATTTTTTTACAATTTTAATATTCGGAATATTACTTCGCTTTAAAATTATCGTGATTATTACTACAGGAAATTCTTAGCATGGACTATAAGCTAAAATACTTGAATTCAATGAAAAGTGAACGACCAAACACGAGATTTTGAATTTCGGATCACACAGCTCAATTGCTAGAAGAAGGATAAGCAAAATGCACGCAGGTTTATGTTAAAACGTGATTAATGCGCTGAAAAATTAAAGGTTTGAAGAGTGCTTGAACTCTTTATCGTTTACCCGAAGTATTTTTATCAAATCACGCAAATTACTACTTCCTTGACATTTTAAAATTATTTTATGATTTATGTTTTTCGAAAATAAAAATGAAAAGTTTATTTAAAACCAGGCCAAATTGGATAACAAAGGATATCAAATTGTGTGGCATTAAAAAGAAGGCTACTGTGAAGATTTCGTAAGAATCCTGGTAAAACAATTAAAAATCTACTCAGAGTCTTCAGCAAAGATTTAAATCTTTGCAGAATAATTATTTTGCTAAGTCACAAAATGGCACCTGGTAACATGGAAGATGATTTATAAATAAAATATTTATTTTAATGAAATTGAAAAAATATACCGAAATGGGCGTGTAATATAATATAATCCCAAAGAAATAGCTCAAAACCTTTAACAATCACTTCAAAGATGTTGTGCTTGAAGCAGCTTGAAGTAAATATTAAAAGAAACAAATCTAGAGTTCGCGTTTATAAGTCGTGTTCCTTGTTTATGTCTCCAGCTACGTCAGTGGAAATCTTTTTATTTTTATTTTCATTTATTTATTTCTTAAATCTTAAAGTACATACATGATGATGCCTTCATACCCTTAACGTAGACGGTTGTTTTTTGTTGTTGTTGTTTGAAATAATAAAGTCTTTAAAAATACTTAAAACCAAAAGACGGTTGTTTGGTACAAAAATAGTTAAAGCGATCTTTTTCTATCTCTGGCATTTAATGCCACTCAATAAATTTACCTAAAGGTAAATATCCTGAAGCATTAAATAATGAAACCGAAGAAGCGACAATACCTTTATTCAAATAAGGGTTCCATTTTTACCATTTTGGTATTGAACCCTTAAAAGAAATGACCGGTATGATGTTGCTTGTTACCGCCGTGTTACACTGACGACAATATTTGCTAAAGTTTAAATAAAAGTTATTTATAAGCATTTAAGCAGTGAAAAGGCTTTAGAAAAATAAGTCAATAAAATTAGCAAACTATGAATTTATAAATAAAATTATTATTTGTATAAATAGACAGAATATACCAGTAGCAGCACTATTTTGTAAACTTACATAGACAAGGTATTTGATTTTATTGATCACAAAATTTTATTAATCAAATTAGATCAATATGGCGTACGAGGGACAATTAATATTATTTCACACAGGCCAAACTTACAAGCTTTATTGAAAACCTCTACGAGTACTTTCGGGGAGCAATTTTACACCAAGAAGAACAGACTAGAAATTCGTCACAGAACCTTGCTAATTTATATAATGTTTCACAATATTGTGTAAAATTAGGTATAATTATAGAATATATTTGTTATAAAACATTTCGCAATATATTTCTAATGAAAATAGAAATAGAAACTTATTAAAATAGGTAGGTTTCATAGAGAATAGATTAAAGTGGTTTTACTCATATAATAGCAGATAAAGCTATCAGCTGATAAGCGCCGGCTTAACAAATAATGTTTATTCCTCTTAGCTTTATTTGTTTAATTTTCCTTTATTCATATGATCTTATGTAAGCCAAAGTTAAGAGCAAATTACAGTTGATTGACGCTTAGTGTGTCTAATCTAGTGCTTCGTCCACAACACTCGTAAAAAATATGAACAACCGCCATTTTAAAGTTAAACATTTTTAACTAACAGAATTTCGCGGACTACCGGACCGAAACTGTTAAAGTTTCGGTCCGGTAGTCCGCGAAATTCAAATTTAATTGAAATTTTCGCAAATAGTAGGCTAATTCAAAGTCGTACGCGTTTACCTATGCATTTACATGTTTTAAATAGAAACTTCGGTCGAAAATTCCCATTTACCTTATATTGGTTCCCGAAACATGATTTTAGTGCAAATCCTAAACGTGTGTACGAAATTCTAGTTCTGGAATAAACTTTATCCGCGACTGTTACAAATATTTTAAAACATTTGCTCGAAAGATAGACGTTTCTATGAGCTATTAGCGTGCGAAAAGTTACTTTTCGCCGCACTAGTGCTTTTTTTTCCTCCTGCATAATAACATTGATTTGTACAAATCGTATGAAATAAACAAATAGTAATTAATTATACACAGCGAAATAAATAAATTTTCAATTAATTGCTTTCGTTAATTTTGTTTTTCACAAATGTATTCATAACTTTTATGCAAATGTATTAAGGGGCCTGTGAAGTACGTGCAAAATACCAAATCATTTGTATTTCGTGAATATTTCGATCATGTTGTGGTGTTATTCGGATTCATATAGTAATAATCTATGCTCCTGGCCATATTTGGTTCGGAAATATTTCTTTAAAATAAAATAATAATCAATTTTGATCAAAATTTTTATAACTTTGGTCGAGTTCCGTAATACCAAAAATTATGAATGAAAACTTGTAACTTTCTTTATTAACTGGTGTTTTTCTTTAGCTGGACAATAAAAACTGTGCTCCTGAATTAATACGACGTGAGATAGTGTTGTTTTGTGAAAACATGTCCTCTTTGACATAAAAATAAGCAAAAGTAAATTCGTTTACAATTCCGTTTAACAACAATATTTCGGAACCAGATATGGCCAGGAGCATAGATTATTACTATACGAACCCGAATAACACCACAACATGATCGAAATATACACGAATTACAAATGATTTTGTTATTACGTTTGTATGGGAGACATGGTTGTTCACAGGACTCTTATAACACTGTACGGATGTGCGGAATTGTTTATTCAACTCGTCTCTATTCCGCGCCTGCGCCTTCGTCTTGGATCGGCAAACGGACTCGTGCAGTAATCACCAACTTTCCGCTCAATAACACAGGGACATTTGTATTGAGATTTTAGACTTTAAACTATCACTTACATAATATATTACATTATAGAATTACTTATCTGTTCTAGGGACAAGCCGGATGCTGAGCCAGAACCTCAAGTATCGTATTTCCAAATCGTAAGTCACAGTTTTTATTTTAATTTACAACTCGAGAACGGCTGAACGGATTTATCTTGGTTTTGAAATGTTCGTGGAGGTCTAGGAAAGGTTTAAAAGTTGAGAAAAATTCGAATAATTGCTGGTAAAGCCCTAAAAACAGCCCTTTTCTCTTTGAAATACAAACGTTTTCTAACTAAAACGTAGTCAATTTGAGCATTATTGCCATTGTATAAAGTTCATGTTAAAGTACAAGCATTCACTGATGTTTAAGCAATGTAGGTGGGTTCCTAACGTCAACGAGTCAATTTGCAAATTATCAAATTGTTATCAAAACACCCAAAAACACCTTACAGCAGGTGACGGTTCTGTTCAGGAGAATTTTTAGCCCCGACAATGAAATAGGTAAGAGCGAAAACTGCCACAATAAAAATATTTTTAACCTACTTCAAAAAAAGGAGGAGGTTCTCAATTCGTCGGCATCTTTTTTTTATGTATGTTCACCGATTACTCGAAGACGTGTAAACCGATTTAGAAAATTCTTTTTTTGTTTGAAAGGGTATACTTCCAAGTTGGTCCCATTTTTTTTGGTCAGGATCTGATGATGGGATCCTGGAGAAGTCGAGCGAACTTTTCAAATTTTATATGGACACTTGAAACAATTTGAGTATTATTTGAAAGAGTAATATTTTCCAAGTTGTCCTATAGTCATCAGGTCAGGATCTGATTATGGGATCTTGGTGAAATCGAGGGAACTCTTCAAATTTTGCTAATATACTTGAGGCGATTTGGGTATTTTTTATAGTGACTAGTGCATTTGCTTGCAGATGCTGACTTAATGACTATAGTCATCAAGTCAGGTTCTGATGATAGGATCTCGGAAAAATTGAGGGAACTCTTCAGATTTTATAAGCACACTTCAAGCGATTTGGGCATTTTTTTCAATGCCCTGTGCATTTGTTGTTTTCCACTAAAAAGTAAAAAATAAAATGGAAAATTCTTTTAAAAAAAAACCGACTTCAAATGCCACTACAAAGAGTGAAATAATTTTTCAATGTAGGTACACCAATTCGAAGTCGGGCAATTCGTACCTACTATCATAGTCCTTCATATTAATCGCCCGACTTCGAATTGGTGTATCTACATTGAAAAATTATTTCACTCTTTGTAGTGGCATTTGAAGTCGGTTTTTTTGAAAAGAATTTTCCACTTTATTGACAGGACGAAGTCTGTCGGGTTCGCTAGTCTGAAATAATTATAAATAAATAAATAGTGGACAACATCGCATACATTGCTCCGATCCCTTTGTAAGTAGCTTATGCACTTGTGTTAAGGAAATCAGAAACAACGAAGGTACCACAACACCCAGACCCGAGACAATGTAGAAAACTTATTTTTTCTACATTGCCTCGACCGAACCCGGACCTCAGAGATGGCGGCACCTTGAAAACTGGCACGCTAACCAATCAACGACGGAGGTCGTCCAATTAAAATTATGTTAAACTAGCTGTTGCCCGCGGCTCCGCCCGCGTGAATTACGATTTTTTTTACATATACCGTAGAATTCCTTGATTTTCGCGGGATTCTGGTGTGATGTTGTACAGAAACCTCTTCTTACTTCGCACGGTTTATCTTGTGGTGATTTTGAAAACTCCTTTTTTTTTAAATATAAAGTTTCGTTAATACGTAGTTAAAAGATAAAAAGGACGATTTTAACTGTCGATATTTCGACCCAATGGCACAGGTCGTGGTCACTACGTGACCACGACTTGTACCAATGTATCGAAATATCGACAGTTAAAATCGTCCTTTTCATTGTGATTTTTATTCTGAAACCACGAAATATGTCAACAATTATTAAATCATGTGAAAAGTTGTACTGGTGGTAGAAATCTTCTTTCAGAGTTCGGCCGGGTAGGTACCACTGGGATAAAATACTCTACTAACAATATTCCCCAGCCCAACATAAGAGTCTGTTAAAAATCTTTGCTTCATCTCAATACAATCCCAAGTATCAGAATGGGCAATGGCTATATATTTCTTTACGTATAAAAAGACCTATGACAGTCAATCGGTTAGGACCAGTTAAGACCTGAGAGTTAAAAATATTTGTGAACCATTATTTTACTCTTTCCATGTTGCGGATGATAAAAAAAGACGTGGCACTCTGGGAATGTCCACAAAAGTGAAAACTTTAATCTGAACAGTGCCATCTTAATATAAAGTCAAGGAACAGTACATTACATGACAATTAATTATTATTAACAAAAATTCGGTAGTACCTATCTCCAAGTTTTACATTCAAGTTCCACATAATTTGTAGAGATGGCGCGATACGGTATAACGTGGTGATAAATTCATGATTTTTGTTCACCCTAAAGTGAAAAATCTTAAACTATACAAAATCTTCTGCTATGCATATTTATTTACGGCTTTAAGGGTACTCCAGTCTGACTTGAGCCCTTACGTCCTAGCCCTAGGTGCTTGTCCATTCCGAGTTTCAAGTCACCTACTTGAACTCATCGATAAAGGTTCTGATGTCTATAATTTCTGAACTACAAAAGTGATGATGATAAAATTTATAAGGAATAATCTTTAATGAACCTCCTTTCTAACAAAAAAAGAATGAATGAAATTGGACAACGGGTTAATGAATTATAACTAAATGCACATTTTGACTTTGATGCCGTCTTCCAGGGAAACCATGATGAATTCCGGGACAAAAAGTATCCTATGTCCTACCTCGGAGTATGACCTATAATCATGTCAAGTTTCATTTAAATCCATCCAGCGGATTAGCCGTGATGCGCGGTCGTGAAACAGACAGACAGACAGACAGACAGACAGACAGACAGACAGACAGACAGACAGACAGACAAAAATGAAACAAATTACAGTTTTGGCTTCAGTATCGACTAAATAGTGTCCTCCAACAAAAATTTTCAAAATATCTTCAATGTACAGAATTCGATCCTTTACAGTTTTATTATAAGTATAGATAGATATAGATAGGGGTAATGTAACTTATACAGGAAAATAATATCAACTCTTTAACTAGTATATTTTTTTTTCATCTAGGTTAGGTTTGCGGGTAGTTGTCAGAAGAAAATTTTAGCTCAATGAACAAAAGCTACACTTCTGTTGTCACCCTTGGTGTGCGAGTTTGATTCGCACTTTGCCCGTGTTTTATATTCTCTAATATATAAAATTCTCTTGCAAAATTTTATTACTAAACTCCTCCAAACTGCTTGACCGATTGTTATGAAATTTTCTGTGTATATAGGTAGGTCTGAGAGTAGGTCGTCTATTTTTAGAGTTCCATACCAAAATGGTAAAAATGGATTCCTTATGTGGTGAGACTTTCTCTGTCCGTCCGTTTGACCGTCTGTCACATTCGATTATTTCAGTAACTATTAAAGCTATCGACCTTAGGAATAATTTTAGGTGATTGTGGCGCGCCGTCATCGCAATCATAAAAAATTAAATTTTTATTTAAAAAGTCCAAACAAAGTTAGGTTTGCGGGTCGTCAACATAAGTACCTACTTGTAAATTATACTCGTAAATTCAAGGGACAAAAGTTATTCTTACGTTTCGGTCCGACTCGCTCTTGGCCAGTTTTTTTTTATATCTGGAATGACACAACATTGTTTACCGATACAGCTAGTACTAATATACAAGGTGTGGGACTGTGTGTAATGGTTGTGGATGTCACTTTAAGTTTACGGTACATTTTTGAACTCCCTATAGTTCCCTCAATATATGAGCTACACTTGATGTGATATTTTTTTTATGCATCTATACATCTTTCCCTACTTTAGGCTTTTGTATAATTATGGCAATTAATCTACACGTTGTATATCATTCTGTTGTAGTTTCGTTACGGTAAGTGTGTGGAACTGCTGGCCACGATTACGGGAATCTTAGCTGGGCTGCTGAGTGGTGGTGGCGTGTGCTATAACCTGGTGCAGTTCGGAGAGTTGAGCACCGCCTTCGTGGAGAGGACAGCTCAACAGGAACAATGTTCCAGCTATCTCCCCCTTACCACTCTCTTTGGAGGGGGCCGGCGGTTGTAAGTATACTTCACAACCCCTATTTTGATGCCGTATAGTCATCATGCCGCTATTGAATTCACGTAACTTTTTCTCACACTGGGTGATGTGAAGCATTAAATAAAAAATAAATTAACACTGAAATATTAACTTTACGTCTATTGGTTTAGAGTGTAAAATTTAATGTATTTAAACATAAGAAATAAAATCAGCAGGACAGATTAGTTTTGCTATAATCCGCTACTTGAAAAGATTTTGTATGGTACAATATGAAGGAACACTACCCACATGAAACACCACACTGACTTGACTTCACAATGCGATTCGCATTGTGAAGTCAACATCTCCTGAGGATGTCCCGGTGTCGGGACGAAACGTGCGTCGAAGAAAGTGTTAGAAAATTGTGTGTGGTGTTTCATGTGGTGCTGTTCTACTTCGGATATCCTTTTGTCTGATTCTTGATTACGTTAACGTATTATAAGCATTTCTTTTTCCGTTTACCTACCACTGAGTGACTCGAACTTTCTCATGAGACTCAAATGTAATTTCTAACTTTTTTCAATTCAGATGCAACGCCACAAACGAGGAAAATATGGCTGCTTTGGTAGAAGACGCAACAGCCATGGCTATAGGAATGTTCGTCAGCATTGCTGTGTCCCTATTTCTTTGCATGATCTCTGTTGCTCTTATCAGCTGGAGCGCCTTAAGACAGGTACAGTATATACTATTAAATTAATGTCTATAGACAAAGTAATGATAATCACAATGTTTGGCACCATTTCTAGAGCAATAAAAGGATAAACGAATAACCCTGTGCAAAATAAGCCGATTGGTGATAAACCATCATTCGCGAATGACTGATGGTATTTTAACTGTAATAAAGTTGATCCTACACCGCCGTAAAAGCCTCAGAAAGTGCGATTCATGTTAACTATATGAATATGTTCAGTACACAAGCTGTATTATACGTTAACCTCTTGAGAGTCGCTTATACTTCTTTATCAGAGCGCCATCAACATTAAAATGTGTTTTACTTCCTTGATTGGTAACATTGCAATAGTCAACGATTCAACACAATTGGCAAGTGTTTCATTTGTATTTAGATCGTTACTATCAATCTAAGTGTTCCATTAATTTATAAATACCTATACGCCACAAGATAGCTTTGAGCTACTATGTATTATATAAACAAAAGCAATTGTCTTGATTGATAACCTTGCCTCACATTGCCCCATAGACATCTCACTGGAAAATGATGATATTAATCAAAATGAGAGATCATTACTTCCTTGACTAATATTTTTTGAAAACATACTTCTTTTTTATTCAAAGTGCTGACGAATTCTTTCGGAAGACACAATTTAACAAACCTATTTTTTTACCCACGACGAAACGGAGTACGGGTATATGCGTTTAGGGGAGAGTACATTAGTTTGTTGATATCTTTTTTTGTTTGCTAATCATGTTAATTTGTGCATACAAGTTTGTCAAACAAGCAACAAGTAATCGTACGAGTATATAGGGTTGTAAATAGCAGACATTTTAGCAGCAGACAGATAATTTTGTCACCGTTTCCTATTTATTTTATCTACTTCTTTACATTACTTTTCGGGAACATAAAAAAGCAACTGAATACGTAATGTGTAAGAAATACAATTAATAATACTTATAACAACTAACCTATATTTTTTTAAATATCGCAGATTAATACAATTTTGTATTTTTTTTATTAAAATACCAAAGTAGTCGTAATAATTGTGAGATTTGCAATCGCGAAAATAGTTTATTAAAATGAATGTCAGATAGTATTTAATTTTTCGAGCTTTCCGGAGTCATCTGTTAGCTAAAAAGATATTTAGCTGATGCTGCTATAACTATGGTCCGCTTGGCAACAAGGCTATACATATATACTGCAGACGAAGCTTAAATAAATATATTATGAGGGCATATTTTTTTGTTAAAGCAAAGGCATCCAGGGGTCTGATTTCGAAAGAAAACCGTATTCATCGTTATCGTAATCGTTAGCCAATTCAGCCCGCTGATTGGCTAACGTAAATCAAGGAACCTGCAATCAGCGGGAAATATTCGTAAGCGATTACACAGATGCTCAACCATATCCAACTGTTGACAGCTGAACTTGCAGTATTTAAGAGACAAATTAAATTTGCAAGAAAACTATGTAAATCAGCTGAATCATGAAATGGCCTCGTTATTAGTAAAAATATTGCAAGCGTGGCAACATAAGTTCACTGACACACAAATTGTAAATATGCATCGCCGTGGTCATAAATTTGTAGGCAATTTGCATTGAATTTCGCACACATAGCGAAAATAAACTCTCAAATTCTTTTTGCCAAATCGCCTAACGTTAATGACCGCTCAAGTTTTTGAAAGCAAGTTAACTAGTCCAATCTGCAAAATTGAACGTCCGCTGCCAAAACCTTCAAGAGTGAAATTGCTTCGAATCATCCCAGAAGACCTCTCCAAAATCTTCTTATCCTGATCCATTCTCAAATAACCTTGTAATCGAGTAATGCTGATGTTTGTTGGAGAAGGTGCGGCTTATGAAGAAATCTGAACATACTTTACTGTCTTTACTTCCAGCTGTCATTTCTTTGGGTGCTAATATGTATTCGCTGACTTTTCCTGAGAGTCACCGAATACAAAATATTATTAAGGCATACTATAGGGTGGCGCAATATTTTTTATTTATTAAAATTATTGTAAATAAACCAATTAACCGATATGTTTTCTGAATTGTAATAATTTTATTTATTTTTATACACTACCACGTCTGGTACAAGATAATATCAATAAAAGCCAAAGAGATTGAAGCAATCGAAAGCCTAAACATAACGCAAAAATATCTATACTTTGTATACACTACACTTGAGGCCAATCCAAACCAATACAGCAGTGACAAGTATATAAAAGAAAATTCCATTATAAACTGATAAAGATAATAAAGAAAATTCTCGCCTCTCTATGTAAGAAATAAAAATGTAAAGTTCTTTGTTTTTTTTTAGATCACTCGAATTAGAATAGTATTCCTTGAAGCCGTCCTGCGCCAGGATATGTCGTGGTTCGATACAGACTCAGAATTCAATTTGGCTACAAAGATGACAGAGTAAGTTATTCAATTATAACTTATTGCACTAATAAAATCAAGAGCCATAAGACGGTAATCCTAAGCCCTATTTCTCGCATCGCTATCTGTTCATTCATTTGATTTAAAGGGATTCTTGCTGAATAAAGTAAAAAGAGTTAAACTGATATCTGAATAAGGTCTTGAACTCCTAACTTGATATTATTTTAGCCCATTTGTCCACCGCAGCCGTTACCAGTTTAGTATAGGTTAGTATAATAGGTTTTGTTTAAATTTAAAACCAACTCGCTTCGCACAAACGAACCAATTTCTTCCATACATTTATAGAAAGCGCCATGTCAGCGGCTGTCCATGGAGTTCGTTTGTACGAAACTGGTCGACTCAAAATTTAAATTAAAACAACCTGTACCAACCCTGTACATAAGTACCAACCCAACATAGTACTTTACCGAGAAAGAGAAACGGCGTCAACTAGTGATACATGTCCTTAGCCGTATATCCCATAACCCTATGCTGCTTATGTCCACCGCGACCGTCACGTCATCTGGATCTCAGTCAGAAATACACGCGTTTTCGTGGACGTCTCGGTGACACTTGCGGTGGACCAACGGTTCCAAAGTTGCGTATTGCTTTCTAAATTCATGTTTTGTAAAATATGTGTTTACTACAGCAACATGGTGAAGCTGAAAGATGGAATGGGTGAAAAGTTGAGCGTGGTGTCGAACCTCATGGGCACTGCTTTAATATGCTTGTGTCAGGCGTTTCCCCTGGGCTGGGAGCTCACGTTGGCCTGCATTACTGTGGTGCCCTTCTCAATCACCGCTTCCGTTATTTTATCGAAGGTAATCAATAAACAAGTTTAGGACTGTTCCTAATAGGTACTCGTATCTTATCGTCATTACAAGCCTGCTGAAGTTTAGTGGATTTTGATCTTCCCCAAAGACTGGCAAAACTGAAGTGGCATTGGGCGGGGCACATAGCTCGTAGGACTGACGGACGTTGGGGACCCAAGATGCGGGGATGCGGGGAGTCGCTAGCGTCAAGCAAAGAAAGATCGTGGTGTTTGGCCTACGAGTATGTCCAGCAGTGGACGTCCATCGGTTGAAACGACGACGACGTCGACTACGAAAGCCTGGCAGACCTTGTTAGTTCAGCTGCAAAACTTAAAGCAGCGACGAGCGTACTTCTATGCATGCAATTCGTCAGGTGTAATAGAATTCAATTTTGCATGCCATCTTCGGTATGGCAGGTTTGTATCCGACAGCTGTTTCAGTGATATGTACATTTTCAAGAATAGCAGCTTCATGGAGTTACCTACATATATCTTCTTTATCTTCTTTATCATTTAGACGCTCGAACGCGGTATACTCGGACGTGGTATAAAGTGTTTAGTACCAACGATCATCACATAATATGGGTATACTAAGATAATCGCAAATTGCACCTACACCCAGTATTTTTAACTTGCTTCATGAATGAATTCTACCTTCATAATTGACTTGAATCATTCAATACGAATTCAATAAAATGACATTGGATAATTTAAAATATCGTAGAGTAGCCTACATATTTTATTTAGATATCCACAATTTAATTCAGTGTTACTAAATCACAGCAAACTTCGATTCTGTTTGGTGAAGTGAAGTAAAAATATTTATACTTTTTCAGTACCAAACTAAATCTTCCATTCGAGAGCTGGAGTCTTACAGTCAAGCTGGCAAGCAAGCAGAAGAAGTTCTTAAGTCTATTAGGACTATAGTCGCGTTTGGTGGAGAAAGTAAAGAAGTTGATAGGTAATAAAAATGTCTGAAATATTTATAGTAATGTAACTGTTTGTGTATTCCCGGGTAAGGGTACTGTGAGGTTAACTGTAAGGATCTCTTTGCGGAATCCATCCGAGTAAAAACCACCGCAATGTTAGTCATTCTATCCTCAATCAGTAACGCACTACTATAACTGTATTTCAGTTTGATGGGAAGTATGCGTTTGATGAGCGCAATGCATTGCGTCGTATGCAAATGTTTGCATAGCAAAATTATGGAACGCACTGTATCGAATATGTGCAAGCAAAAAAATTTATTTGATTTAAAAAGGAGCGGAAATACTTATAAAAACATGCAAAGTTGTGGGCGGCAACAAGTGAAGTTTAAATTACCATAAAATTACAATTAAGAATATTTATTATTGTTGAATAATTAATCTAATTTTATGGTACCTTTTGATTAATCTTAAGACTTAAGTATGTTTAGATTTTATTGCTGTTACTTAAAAATGACACATTTCCTCATTAAGATAACATCTTAATGAGGAAATGTGTCATTTTTGTAAATACCATAAAAGAATCAGTGTACTTATTACGTTTTAAATCTCCATTTCTTTTGTTCGATAAAAAATACTCCAAAGCAGTTTTTCTCCTTCATCAGGTATCGCCGATTATTGGAACCTGCGGAGCGCTACGGAAAGAAGCGAGGCCTGTACACCGGTCTAGGCACTGGATTCAACTGGGTACTATCGTACTCACTCAACGCGATCGGCCTCACCTACGGCACGAGGCTCGTCCTGAACGACTTAGATAAGCCAACAGAAGAAAAAAAGTATCTTGTGGGAATAGTTTTTAGTGTTAGTAAACTTCTTATTGGAATATCATTAAACAAGTAAATATGGTCTAGAAATCAAGAGTTAAGCTCACGAACATTTGAGATTGAACAAGCGTTTGTTTCTTTCTAGGTGTTATTCAGTGTGTACATGGCAACCCAATCAATTACTTTCTGCGTCCCCCACGCAGAGGTGTTCGCTTCAGCGCGTGGCGCTGCCGCCAGTATATTCAAGATGCTCGATAGAAAACCCACTATTGACTCACTCGAGCACAAGGGAGTTTCACCGAGACGAGTTGTAGGCGAGATCTCGTTGGAAGACGTACACTTTAGCTATCCCTCCAGACCTAATGTAAAGGTATGCTTCAATTAAGTCATTTATGAAATTTAATTGGTATAATACTTACACTCTACAGTTAATAGGAACAATATAGTCTTCTCTCAAAAACTCCAAGTGATTGAGTTGTTTTGTTCGCCATGGTGACTGCGCACGGGATAGCGCAGTGTTAGTAGACCCTCGACCAGATGGACTGACGACATTAAAAGAGTCGCGGGGAGGCGCTGGACATAATTTGCGTATTACTGTGCGGGCTGGAAATCATTGCAGGAGGCCTTTGTCCAGCAGTGGTCATCCGACGGCTGAAACGAACGAACTTGTTTTGGTATGAAACATAGCTTACGACCTATTCTCAGGCCTGTCTGTAGGCGGAAAATTTCATAAACATCAGCCCAGTCGTTTCGAAGGAGTTTGGTTACAAACACTGTGATACGAGAATTTTTACACGAGATCAAAATCGCCACAAAAGTACATAAGTAGGAAAAGTAGGTGTCGTGCCTGCTGCTTGAGTTTTACACCCCGAACCCTTAAACATGAAGCCGAATCCTTAACAATTAGGCTATCACACACTATGGTAGGAACCGAATAAAAGTTAGTGATTTTCTTATAGCAGTTATAGGAGATAATTTTTTTATAATAGGTCCTCCAAGGTTTTTCAATACATATCAAAGCCGGGGAATGCGTCGCACTCGTAGGATCATCCGGTTGCGGGAAGTCTACCATACTGCAGTTACTGCAGAGATTGTATGACCCTCTTCAGGGCAGCGTCAAGCTGGATGGTAGGAATGTGAAGAACTTGAAATTGAGCTGGCTAAGATCTTCCCTGGGTGAGGCCAATATGATTTTTTTACATGTCATATAGGATACTTTGGAATTTTGCGTGAATTTCATTATTTTATGGTTCGATAATTTTTTTAATTATAGGTGTGGTGGGTCAGGAGCCAGTGCTTTTCCGAGGCACGATCCATGAGAACATTGCTATCGGAAGCCCTGAAGCCACTCGAGAAGACGTGGAGAGGGTCGCTGAAATGGCATATGCACATGATTTTATCACGCATTTACCCAACGTTAGTATTTTTTTTAATTATATACTTATAGTACGGTGAAATCAGCTCAAAAATCGACCGAACCCGAAAACTCAAAGTGAAAGCATTATTGCAATGCCACATTGCTCTACGCCGTTAGGGGTGTAACTTTTTACCAAACAATAAGTGCACTGTGTAAAACAATCTGGCATTGCAATAATGCTTTCACTTTGAGTGTCCGGGTGTAAGTCTAATTGCACCGAACTATAAATATTAGTGTACTATTTGAGATTTAGTATAAACGTTCATATTATGGACAAAAATGTTTGTATGTTATGTATTAATTCGACTGTCCTAGGCGTCTTAAAAGAAAGCGCATCCTGGACCTGGACAAGCAAGCCCAGGAATACAAATAAGAGTGCCGTCTCCTAATGAGGGTCAACCTCTCAAAACATCACAGCTAACAACAAATTTGCTCAAAGCCCTGGGGCTGATCGCAGATATCACGAACAAGAAAAAAAAATGTATTAATTCGTGACCACTAGTAGCTAATTAATAATACGAGTAACTAAACTTGTGCATTCAAAACTCAATAACTCACGAAGTTCAACAGTGTCATAATTCACAAAACAAATAATCGATGTCTCGCACATCGGTCACGTCTCACGTCAACCAGAATTAACCAATAGTTACTACTAAAGGTACTATTATGATAAATCTATGTTAGGGATGTATGCCATTCGGGAAACATGCTGCCTGGCAGCAAATAAAGCAAGTGCTAACTGCTAAGCACTTCCCGCTCAGACAAAACCGTCATATGACAGCTCTTTATACAGAGGAAAAAGATGGCGTTGATGGTAGAGTAGCCGCTGTGTTTGTCACTTTTCCACTCGCATTGCAGGGTTACGATACCATGATAGGCGAGCGCGGCGCATCTCTGTCCGGAGGCCAGAAACAGCGCATAGCCATCGCGCGGTCGCTTCTGCGCGAACCGGCAGTTCTGCTCCTCGATGAGGCTACGTCTGCTCTCGACCCACACTCTGAACGACAAGTACAGGCGGCTTTAGACAGAGCGAGTGTAGGACGTACTACGCTTATGGTATCACACAGGTTGGTGGAAAAAGTTTTCTTCTTCACCATCTGGGGGACGCGGTTGTGCAGGGATCCTTTGCTCCTGGTTGCAAGTTGACCGTCTCCGATCTATTTTACTCGCCGCTGCCTATATTTCCCCGCCAAGTCCGGTTGCCGCAAGAACAACAGCACCTCCTTGGCAGGGGTATTCATGATCTCCTGAGGGCAGAGAATATGCTTTTCTAAGTCGGCTCCTTGTACCAGGGTACTCCGTACTGGGCATTAAACAGTACAGGAGAAAGCACAGGAGTTTCCTCCGCCTCGCTGCAGTATACCTGTGTCCCGAAGCTTGAGGCTGAACATCTAATACGTTTGTTCAAGCCACAATGCCCCGTCAGTGCCTTTGCTAAGGTTAAGATAATCACCTTGAAAGGGAAACTGTCCTCAGCTGAACATTAAAATTCTGAACTTTATATTGATAATTGAAATGTAATAAGAGTGAGATTGGTTTATAATATTTTTTAGGTTATCTACAATCGTAAACGCTGATCGAATAGTTTGTATGGACCAAGGAGCGATTGTTGAACAAGGAACACATGAAGAGCTTATGAAAACTAAAGGTATCAATCAAAAATCCATCCAAGGCAACTTTTTTTAATATTATATGTTAAAATTAAAAAAAATCCTCCAGGTTTCTACTATAAACTTGTGACAACTGGAAGTGAGAATAAAGAACCAGATGTAATAGAAACCTTACCAGAAGAAGAGAACGACAACTCAGAAGCTGGTGAACTGACTGTCGTATCTAGAACCGAGGTTAAACGAAGGTCAACCAGGAGGGTGGTAAGACACCATTCTATGAGAAGAGGTAAATAGTTTAATATTCCGAACCAAAAATACAAGTTCTACGAGTAAACTTTTGCTGTTTGACCAATCAACCCGCTTTCCAGAAAAATAGAAGATCAAAGCCATAGTCGCTGTACCTATCTGTTGTTCATCACATTTGCTATCGAAGTACAAATTACAATATTATTTACTTTAGATTATATGTGTTTTTGGTACCCATTTTCGGTCAAAGACTTCCTCTATTGTGCTCCATCGCTCCTTTTCACTGGCTAGCCTCATTCCAGTAGGTTCTGGGACTGCATCCTCTTTGTTGTCTCTCCTCTCCGGCGAAGTGCAGTCTTTCTCGAGGCCTGGTCATTGATGATGATAAAATAAAATTCCAGAATCCCACGACTGGATGACACCGCGAGGTTCCGTCACTTCAATTATGTCTGCCGGCCTACAGAACTTCGTTTACAACGCTGATTATGATTCCGATGACGAAAAAGATGACGACGAGGTATGATCTTATATACAGAGTAGAATTTCAAATAGAGTGTAACGATCCGTGTAGAAATGTGGCATGTGTAGGACTTGTACGATCGGTGGACCTCCTGTTACCATCAGGTCACAATATTTCGGTGTTGGTTCATGAGAAAACTTTGGTCATTATTTTTTCGTTTATTAATAAAAATGATTAATTAAAAATTTGTATTTTCTCATTTTTTAGGAGGTGAAACCAGTTAGCGATTGGCAACTCCTAAAGCTAAATGCACCGGAATGGCCTTTCATAGTCGTAGGCTCCATTGCTGCTTTCATTCAAGGATCTTGTTTCCCGGCGTTCGCTTTGCTCTTCGGGTATACGTCAGGGGTATGTTATAGTTATTTCTACAATATGAACTTCTTGGCATAGTTGCAGAGATCGGGAGATCCTAGGTTCGAGTCCTGTCAAGGACTAGCGGTGGAATTCTCGCAAATATAAAATTGTACATCGGCCAACTATTGACGGTAACCATAGCAATGCAGCCATCAGTAGCCAATTGCCGCCTTGGCTGCATAACTGACGCAAGCATTAACCAATCAGCGCATAGATGTTAGCTCGTCGTTACTATAATTATTATTGCGGAATCAAGGGGCAGTATGCAATTTGGTAATTTCTAAATCAGCCGTGCTATTCTGCAAAAATACTTGAAGCAGCGACGAGCGTACATCTCTGCATCTATGAATTTGTCAGTTGTAATAGAGTACAATTTTTCATGTCATCTTCGGCTTGGCAGCTGTCTGGCAGCTGTTTCATTGATGGTCATTTTGCAGAATAGCACTGCAGCTTACAACTGGTGTGCTCACAACTGGTGGCTTATTACCCTAGGTTTAGAATGCTCTCATAAAATCTGTATTTGCAGCATCTTACAACCATAACATCTTACTTTAAAAAAAGAGTAAGTAGGCATCTTCTAGGTAAGCGCCTTATTCGTTCGCTGTAGCAGCCGTTATGGGTTACTGACTATCAAAGTTAGAATGCTAATATTTTTGGCCGTAAGTGACGGGCTTAAATTGCTGTCATACTTGTAGTATAAAACCTCCTGTATGTTTCAGATATTTATTTTGGAAGATCGAAGTGAAATCGTTTACCTGGCGGACTTTTACTCGGGCATGTTCCTTGTCGTGGCGGCGGTGGCCGGCTTGTCGATGTTCCTTCAAAGCACGACGTTCACAAACGCTGGCCTTAAGATGACCACAAGGCTTCGACAGCAATATTTCTCTGCCTTACTCAGACAGGTTAGAATTATAACTTTACGCACTTTGAGCCTTGACTTAACGACTTATTAGATTAAAAGATTTGCAAAGTCCTATATTGTGTATCGTGTTACACATAGGTATCTAATTTTCTTCGTGAGAAGACTGTCATTGAACGTTGATTGAAATCTGTTACAATAGTAAACAAGACTTCGTTTTTAGTTTGCAACATCTAAGGCCAACGTTTTTGTTTCAGCTTCAATAAAATACCTAGTATGAGAAGTAAGCTATAAGTGAAATCACTAGGCCGATAATAACAAACACTTATGTATGTTAATAAAATTAGTACCTACTTGTATAAAATGACGAAGTGATTTTCTTCTTGTTTACAGGAAATCGGCTTTTTCGATAAAGAGACGAATACAGTGGGAGCTCTGTGTGCTCGGCTGAGTGGGGACGCAGCTGAAGTTCAGGGAGCAACCGGCCTCAGGATCGGTCTCATCTTACAAGGCACCAGCTCAGTCATTGTCGGCTTCATCATGGCTATTTGCTATAACTGGAAGCTTACTCTAGTCGGCACTGCCTTTCTGCCTTTGGTATGTCTATCGTTTTGTTTATAGTCTATAATATTAAACTTAATTATTGTTCAAAGTGGCTGTGAAAAGAAAGTTCATTATAGTACAGTTATTATCTCGCTGCAGACTCGGTGTGTAAGTATAATAGTAGATTGTTACACAAGGGACGTAAGTAAGCTATTACAGAACAAGATCCAATTTGGCGCCAGTGCGAGCGCAGCTCGCATAGGGCGCTAATGGATCACGTGCACCCGAGATATTTAGTCACACGAGCGAGCGCAGCAAGCGAGGGTGAATATAGTTAGAGGGTGTAATAGCTACTTGCAACCGAGGTAAGCATTCAACTTTATATCATACTTGCGAGGTAAATAAAACATTGGTAATTCAAAATGAAATTTTAATTAGAAAAATTAGCAAATTTAGAGAAAAAATAGAAAAAAAAGGTTACTTATTACAATTAATTATAGTAATATTGATAAGAAAAAAGATTATTTACCAAGGAGTTTTGCATAGCTTGAACTGTAATGTGAACATTACAATTCAAGCATGTTGCCTTGAATTGCAAACACCAACTTACAAGGAGACTTTCCACCATAGTAATCCATAGTTACTGAGCAAGTATAATATAAACGTGTTTTTTTTTTTATCACCCATAATTATAAAGATACAAAAAATACTATAAAAAATAGTTACGATGAGTGATATCGCTATTTGTTTTTTTTGTTACAGATGGTCGGTAGTATATGGCTAGAGGGGATAGTCTCACAAAAATCGCAGACTGACGAACGAAATGCCATGGAATCGGCGACATCAATCGCTACCGAGGCTGTCCTTAGTATAAAAACTGTTCAAAGTTTAGGTAATCATCATTAAGCTACTATCTTCAGACTTTTCGTCCTACCTTTAATTGAAGTACAAAAGATTGCTCAATCTTAATCTGCTATTATGTGACGTACCTTAACCTACGTGATAACATTACAGCAACATTACAGCAAAAGATCCATGTTTTTCTTGTTCCTCCTACTCTCCGCCTTCTACTCGTATTAGGTATTGTAGATATTGCGATCTTGTTTGAGCTTTTCTATGAGTTATGAGTATGAGCTTGTCTGTGTCGTTGTTTTTATGGGTGAGCTTTTTTTGCAAACAAAACTACAGCCATATTTTATCTTAAATATCTTGAGAATCTTAACGTTGGTTCCGTTCTCGGTCTTTACTCTGTACTCGTTAATGTATATCTGAGGTCAGTAATTTACTTCCGAACTCATTTTCAGGCGTTGAAGAAATATTTCTCGCAAAGTTCAAAGAAGCCTTGGTCGTGTCGTGCGCAGCTGTGGCTAAGAAGACGAGGTGGCGAGGTCTCGTGCTGGGCCTTGGAGTATACGTGCCTTTCCTTTCCTACTGCAGCGCCACAGTCTACGGAGCGACGCTCGTCGCTTATGAAGGACTTGAATACAAAGTTGTAATGCTGTAAGGAATTTATCATAGTCATTGGGCCATAATATCTTCATCCATATAATCATGTATATATTCTTCTTTCTGATTGACTCATCGCTCTGCTAGCTAGGAATATCTGCTAGGACTTAGCAAGCTGTGCATGAAAGCTTCACTGTAAAAAGGCTAAAGGAGGACTTTTCGCAATCCCTATGGGACTATCTGAGCTAGATAAGGAGTAAGTTCCCCGAGATCATCCAAGCGATGTTGTTGTAGGTCAGTAACATACACCGATTTTCAATTTAAAGCTGTAACAATTCTAGCTGATTATACTTCTGCTTTTGATGTTCTAGTTCTGTTTCGAACAATTATGTGCAATTGTCTCGAATTGCTTAGGAGATTTTAAAATTATACTTATTCTATTAAAATATCTAGGAAACCGTCTAAAGCTTTACGACTAAAACTTTATTACATTTTTTTCTTTTATAGAGTTAACGAAGCTATCATGTATGGAGCATATATGTTGGGACAATCTCTGGTCTACGCACCGAGTTTTAACTCGGCAAAAGCTTGCGGGGCTAGAATTTTAGCAATAATCAACAGGGAACCGAAAGTGAAAACAGAAACAGGTCTCAAGGATAGAAAAGAATGGGTGAGAAACTTTTTAACGTTTACTACGTTTACGTTTAGATCTTTATTTCTGGCTTTTTGGTTTTGGCTTATTAATGATTATTAAGGAGCACACCACGGGTGTGCCCGCGAAATTCAAATTTTTCGTGGTTTTTCGCGATTTCTAAGCTAATAAGACTTAATAGGCTTAGGGCCGTCAAATTGCGATAATCCCAATATCTTCTTCACGTGTTTACATAAAAATCTCTTCTTGAAAGTATCGAGTTAAAGAAATTAGTCCGAGATTTGCGAGTTACTCACATAAAACTCGATACTCGGACTAATATCCTAGGATACACATTTTTATGCAAAGATTTCAATATAATCATGTAAAGATGATACTGCCATTCTCGCAAATTGATTGCCATAAGCCTATCATGTGTAATTAGCGTACAAATTGCATAAAACCACGAAAATTTTGAATTTCGCGGGCAGACCCGTTGATTTCACGTTAATGATTATAAACGGGCAAAACAGTGACTTATGTTAAATGATGCCTGATTCCTGTCCATATCCTGATCTGTTTGTCCAATGATTAATAAAGCAATGCACCCCAAGGCATTGTCTTTACTTCACAGTATCGTAATAAACTGCACTTAAGTATCATACTGATATAAAACTTCTTAAT
The DNA here is from genome assembly GCA_963855885.1 of Coenonympha glycerion. Lineage (NCBI taxonomy): Eukaryota > Metazoa > Arthropoda > Insecta > Lepidoptera > Nymphalidae > Coenonympha > Coenonympha glycerion. The sequence continues at coordinate 7,997,986 of OY979626.1, forward strand.
TCTCATTTTTTAGGGTTCTATACCAAAATGGTAAAAATAGAACTCTTATGGTAAGACTTTGTCCGTCCATCCGTCCGTCTGTCACACTAGATTATTTCAGTAACTATTATAGCTATCGACCTGAAATTTGTAATAGTTGTGGGTAACTGTGGCGCGCCGTAATTGCAATCATAAAACATTGAAAATCTTTTTTATTTTTATTTATAAAGGGGGTAGAACCGGGTCGGTTTTTTTCATAATAGTCTCGTCGGCATATATAGTGTCCTTCAAATCGATACTCAGTTTGCTACATGGTAGAATTAAGAAAGCCATAGTTTTTGTAGTTTCTGTTTGAAGATATATTTTTTGTACCTTCTGACTCGATGGACTCCGTAAGAAGAATCCTCTCTCACTAATAACTTTGGTTGAAATAAAAAAAAAATCGTATAATTTGCAGACGGCTACTGGTAACTTCAGCATCAAAGACGTGGAGTTTAGCTACCCGACACGACCCAACCAAAGGGTGTTAAAAGGCATAGACCTGAAAGTGGATGCTGGAAAAACGGTCGCCCTCGTCGGGTCTTCGGGGTGCGGCAAGTCTACCGTGCTGCAGCTGATGCAGAGGTTCTATGACCCTGACACGGGAAGCATCGTTAGTATACTCTAATATATTGCTAATCTATCCTTTCAAATAACTTTCTGTTGTAGAAGAACTTTATTCAGATAATTACTTATAGTGGATGACTTTCCTTCATGACCCTTTATTATAATGACCGTTTATTAGATAGCCATTGGGAAAGGAAGTGCGTGTTTAAAGATATGAGATACTAATATGGTCTTGGCTTTGAGGTGTTTTTGAATTCCTCGTCCAATTTTAAAATTCCTCATCAAGATAGTCAGATAAAAATAAAAAAAACTTCCAGTCGAATTGAGAACGTCCTCCTTTTTTAAACTCGGTTAAAAACAAAAATTACATTCAACGTCATTCCGACGTCGTTTAATGACACATGTAAGAGGTACACTTCAAACGGTCATCATTACAATATTGTATTTAAGTATTTCAAATAATGGGGCAAATGTTCGGCACGTTTTGGACACGACATTTAGATTTGAAAATGGACGACTGTCCAACTTTCGATCCTAAAGCTGGGTTTAAATATGCGAGGGGAAAACGCAAGATGATAGCTCAGGAAGATCACCTCATATCCGCTCGTATACCTCCCAAATATAGAGACTATTGTGCGCATCTACTTCTATACTACCAGTCTTGCCGGTACAAAAACGTGCCTTTGTTTTATAAGTGTCACCAAGAACGACATGCTTACCTTGCGTGTGAACATGCTGATTACATCATTAGAATGAAAGAATTCGAAAGAGAAAGAAGGTTGAGGGAGAGGGAATTGAGGGTGAAGAAACAGCAGAAGTCATCGACGTGCTGAGCATGCCCTGAAAGTCTCAATGCATACAATGGTACGGGAGAAGATGATCTATGAATAACGAGAATAAAACTTTATATGCTAGCTAGCTTGCCTACCTACTTGATAATTTAAATAAAATAAATACTTTTTTTTCATTCAAGTTTTCATCATTTAATTAGCTATGCTGTAGTTTTAAGATTTGCAGCGATGACCACTGATCTACAGGGAGTTATACATTGCTGGACTAAAAAGAATAAGAGATTTCGGTACCAAACCTTTAATGCAAAAATATACATATAAGCTGGTTTGCTCTTAATTTTTGAAAGCCACTAAATTACAACATAGGGGTTCTGAAAGACGAGGTAGAGATGGTATAACTTACTTACTTCTCTGATTTGTGGGTTGGGAGAGAGCGGGGTAAATGTGTAAAATAACTTGTAAGTAGGTAAAGAATTAGATTCCTCATGACCACCGCCAAACACAACCATGACGTACTAAAGACGCGTACGAAGCGGTTTGATTCCTCGTTCCTGATATGCGCTGCAAAGGTCTGGAATACCCTTCCAGGCACTGTCTTTCCTGCCACTTACCACCTGGGCGCCTTCAAATCAAGAGTAAATTGGCAGCTCCTAGGCAAGCGCGTTCCACCTTTGACTGTATCATCACTTTCCATCAGGTGTGATCGCTAGCGCTAGCCTATATAGTTTATAAAAACGAACCCCGTCTCAGGAGCTGGACAACCGCGACACTCGGTCGGGCCTCACGCTGCCGCGACTGCGGCGGCAGCTGGGCGTGGTGCAGCAGGAGCCGGTGCTGTTCGACCGCACCATCTCCGACAACATCGCGTACGGCGACAACAACCGGAAGGTCACCACCCACGAGATCATCGCCGCCGCCAAAGCTGCCAACATCCACAGCTTCATAGCGTCACTTCCAAAGGTGTGTAAAGCTCTGGTTTCATTCTTGAAGACCTATCCATAGATATCCCACACCTATGGGTTTAATTAACGGCCGTTCCCAATATCTTATCTATTCATGGTTTCCCCAACGAGGTATTATAGATCAATGGGTTTCCCTTACTAGAGATAGAAATTTGACATAACTTGTATGGAGCTTATGTCAAATTGATACTCTAGTAGGGCAAATAGAAGATAGGTAGGTTATTAATTTCGGCCGTAATAAAAAAAAATAACTTTCCCCAAAACTTTACTGTTTTTTCTATTTTTTGTTTGTAAAAATCTTAATGCGGTTCACGGAATACATCTACTTTCCAAGATTCAACGGTATAGGTACGTACGGTTATAGTTTCTGAAAAATTGGCTGTGACATACGGGCGGACAGACAGACAGACAAGACGAATCTATAAGGGTTCAGTTTTTTGCCAATTGGCTACGGAACCCTAATGAACGAACAGCAAAAATGCTATGTTTGTTGTGAGTTTTTACTAAAAACTTACAACCTTTTACCTTAGCCAAACCTATTTCTAGATGTAAAATACAAATTATGAGATGTATGTAATATATATGACTTTGTACAACGACTAACAACCATATTACCATTTTCCTAGGGATACGACACAAACTTAGGATCGAGCGGTGCCCAGTTGTCTGGTGGTCAAAAACAACGTGTGTGTATCGCAAGAGCGCTTATAAGGTCTCCTCGACTTTTGCTCTTAGATGAAGCAACTTCAGCTCTGGATGCCAACAGCGAAAGAGTAAGAACAATCCTACACTTGACACTACTCTCAAACTCACGCAATTCCTAAACTTGACAGTAATAAAATATAAGGAGTCACTTTATTGTTAAAGAGAAACACCGACTCATACTACTTATACCACAAGTTCTCCAAATTTACCCCAAGCTAGAGCAAATGCAGTTTCTTGCTCGTTTTTCCTGGTGCTAAACTAAATAGCTTTCTAAATAACTTAGTAGCTACTAGATAACTAAGTAACTACGTGTGGCGGTAGATACTGAAATTTCATATTATGTGCCTGTAAGTTAGGCCTGTGTGAAATTTTTCCAGAATATATATATGAAACATTTCCAGAGAACTTGTGAATAAGCTATCCGCGACACATCAGTGACCACAGACCAAGGAATAACTTTATGTGTCAGTGACTAGTGGAACAAGGAGGCTATAGGCACATCTAGCGTTTTGAACTACATTCAATTTTACACTCTATGTCGATAGTCGTAAAATTATTTTTTCAGTGCTAGCAAAAAAGTTTTGATTTTAATATCGTCTGCGTATATACGGACATTTCATCACCTTTTTAAAATTGAATCGGAGGTCGTGGGTTCGATTCCCACTACTGGTAAAAGTTTGTGTGATGAGCATGAATGTTTTTCAGTGTCTGGGTGTTTTTCAATATATATTATTTATCTATATTAATATGTATCAGTTATCTAGTACCCATAACACAAGCTATCGCTTACTTTGGGACGTTAGTAATATTATATATTCGTTGCTTTGGGGCTAGATGGCGATGTGTGTAATGTCTTGATATTTATTTATTTATTGACATTTCGCATCAAGAAATGTAGCCTACGCTTTCCCAGTACAGTAACACTATCATAAATATGTATGTATAAATAGGTACGATGTCGCTGTCGCATCGACATCAATCGAGCAATAAAGCGACTAGATACAACTGAAAATCGTAACTATAACATTATAATTTTCAGGCCGTGTCAGAAGCTTTGGAGAAGGCGGCTAAGGGAAGAACGTGTATAACAATTGCACATCGTCTTTCCACTATTAAAGATGCTGATATTATTTGCGTTGTAGACAAAGGTAAAACCATCTATCTAATATATTATATTTCTCGTTTCAGTGTTTATAACAAAACCCCTCCAAAGTTTTGAGGTCTGAGAATAAGACGTAAGCTACTTTAGTCTTTACATACCTCTAAGTGAGAAATCTTAATATATATAAATCTCGTGTCACAATGTTTGTCCGCGATGGCCTCCTAAATTACTGAACCAATTTAGTTCAAACTTCGTGAATATCTGTCATTTGATCCAACTTAAAAGATAGAATAGTTTTTATCCCACGTGGACGAAGTCGCGGGCATCAGCTAGTAATTTATATGGCAAAACCTTGTGCCGGGTCAGTTAATTTTTAATATTTATCATAAAGTAAGCACATACCTATTTACGTAAACTCTATTTCTATGACAAAAGGAGACACCCCCCTGGATCTTGTAAGTTTGTTCTTCTGGACACCTCAAGATATTACAATACCAATCTTAACAGGAATGATTAATTAGCTATCTATCAGCTTCTTGAAAAGAATCTGTATGGTCCAATATGCAGAAACAGCGCCCACATGAAAAACCACACACTATTCTATCAACAATTTCTGCGACGCACGTTTCGGCCTGATACCGGGGCATCCTCAGACTCAGACATCATCCCCATCTTGACTTCAGAATCTACTCTACGATTCCGCAAAACAAATTAATCTGTCCTGTAAATTATCGATTTTGCAAAATACCGCCTGCTTATATTCAATAATATGAACCAGTCCTTAAAACCATCCTAATAATTTCCCTGAACAGGCATTTTTCGGCTAATTTAAATGGGCTATTATTGCATTTGTTAGCGTTCTTGAAATTAATTGAGTTTTATTTAACTCATTAGATACTGTTATGCTGATTGTACGTATTTTTTTAGGTAAAATCGTGGAACAAGGCACACATATGGAACTCGTCAACTTGAAGGGCCACTATTGGCGAATGTGCAAAGGCCAAAATATGGCTTAAAAACTATTAAGCAGTATTAGTACTTATATTTTTATGTAGTAAAACATGGTAGGTATGGAGTTGTAATAGAAATAAGTTTTTAAAATAAAGACAGAATATGTTTGATATTTAAATCATTTATTTATTTTTCACAATTACTTAAATACATAAAATGTCATATTTATGATAAAGATAAAATATCACTTTCTTACTTATACATTTTGGCGTTACCCTGTAGTAATTTAAAGTGACATAATAAAAGTAAATTAAAAACAATTATATAATTTTAAAATATAAGAACAGAACGAAAAACCATACATTATCTTCTAAATATAATAACAATATTAAAATTTTCTGTTTAAAATAAAATTGGTGAACAATAATGATATTACAACACCATCTATATCATAAAGGAAATTATATATATATTTAAAGGCTCCAGTGACATAATTTTACAAAATGAGCATATTAATGTAATACATTAAATAATTACAAGTTACAAGGACAGGTATGGCGAACCAATAGTACATCAGTAGTTGCGCCACGCCATTAATTAGGATTGTTGAATAGATACTATATACTGTAGATATTTATCTACTCCCATGCTTTAATGTATCTATTAAAGATTCATATGCCCGTTTTCACTAACCCTTTAAGGAACACATAAGCTGATAGGTGACAGTTTTCACTTACAACAACTGTCACCTAAGGGCTTAGGTGTCTCTTAAAATGTTGGTGAAAACGAGCATGAAACAGCTTATTACCAGCATTAAAACTCCCAATGTCCTTATAACCAAAATAGCGTTATAATGCTGTACTGAATTACATAATAACACTCTTTTTCAAGGTTCCATACACACATTCCTACTGCTCGCATTAGTGAGTGAGAATCATTCAGTAAGTGGCGGTAGTGGTGAGTGAATGAGGGGCACAGTGTTGAGGGCGTGATTCAGTGAATCAGGTCTATGTGTAAATAAAGATTTTCATTTTCAGTCAGTCAGTCAGTATGGGAGTAGAAAAGTCTATGCGACTGTTGATAAATAATCAGGTATTAAAACACTCATGTGATACTATCATCATACTCTTATTTAGGTAAATTCATTTTAAATTAGGAAATTTGAAATAGTACAGCTTTCTAGTTTTTCCCACTTATTATTATTCTTTGGTCAAGATTATTTAATCGTACGTCATGGTCATTATGATTCCTTGATATATAATGGCACGTTCTTCACTAAAGGTTTGCCATCCCTGTACTAGGACAAACACAAAATACTATGACAGCAGAAAATCAAAATCAACCTATAGTCACTAGCAAAAACATGGCACTTTGTTGTAATATACATGATCGACTTGACCATTGTCTGTTATTGACTCAGTCAATCTGTATACAGTGTGCTTAAAAACCTTGCACGACCCATAATGGTGTAATTAGGTACAGCGGTGAAATTAATTATTAAAATTGAATAATAATATTTTTTCAATACAGTAGTTAAACAATGCGTACTTTCAGAGGCTGTCATTATTACTCGAAAATTAAATATTAAGCACAGGCACATTTTTTTTGCAAAGGTCGTGACTTTTTTACGATCGCGATCATTACTATTGTAGTTTAGTTTCAAGTCAATGAAAAAGTTTGATGGCACGGAGTTTTCATATGAGAATAATTTCGGATAATTTTTATACAAGGAGTCATTAATTTTATTTTAATTTTAATTTGCTTTTAATTGTATTTCTTTTTCTTTTTCGATTTTGATTTCAATTTCGTCTTCGTGATATTAAAAACGCTCGCCTTTGGCTCGGGCTTTTAAATGACAGCTCGTTTGCAAAAACCTACTTTTCACCCTTGTATCACTATGTATTTATGTATCTGTTATACCATTTTATGCTATTTCATTGTGATACCAGCACCGTGCCAGCACCCTTCCGGTTCATCCGGTTTTATAAACACATTATATAGCTGTTCTTTAAAGATTGATATTAAATACCTGTATGTCAACCAGAGCCATATTAACTAACTACTATTTTTGTCGAAATAAATATAATATTTTACATAAGCTACACAATTGCACAGCCCTCCATTAAAAAAAATTTAACAGCAAATGTCAAAACATCCTACTTTTATCTGTAACAAAGTTGATATAGTTAAAATAATACATACAAAAAATATACTTAGTATCAGTAAAATCTTTCATAAAAATAAAAATAAAGGTTTTCTATTAACATTCATGATCTATAAACTCGATGGATTGCACTGTACAAATTCCTCCGTAAAGTCACACAAAACTGTAGTTTATACTAACCATAAAAAATATTAGGTCCTTACATATAATATGAAATTGGCGATCTGTAGTACCGGCCACTTTCATCTCAAATATCTCCTCTTTGGTTAGGAATTCCAAGATTTATGTCTAAGACGTCCACCGTAGTCCTCGGACCTTGCTCCAACAGATAACCATTTTTTTTTCGATAACTTCTTGCAAGGGAAAAAATTCATCTCCAAGGGGCTGTTTTATTGATTCCCATCCGAATGTTTTTTTTTTTAATAAAAGGATCAATGAACTACCTATGAGATGGCACAAGTGTATAAATAGCAATGTTACATACTTTGATTAAATAAATATGTTATAGTTTGACTAAATCGAATTTCTTACAAAACTCCCTTACAAAACGCCAACTTCATATGTTAGGACCTAATACATAATCCTATCCTATCCATCCTACTTATATATCCTAACCTACTTAATAAATAAACGCGAAAGTTTGTAAGCATGGATGGATGGATCTTTGTTACTCTTTCACGTCGTAATTACTGAACCGATTTGGCTGAAATTTGGAACATAGATAGCTTATAGCCCATAGGCTACTTTTTGTTCTTGAAAAATCCATCGTTCCCACGGGATTAGCGAAAAACTGAAGTTTACGCGGGCGGAGCCGCGGGCAACAGCTAATAGTTAATAATATTCAACAAATTCTCTAGAATGAATTTAATCATTAATCGTCGAGGTTCGTTGCTAGCAAGAAATACTGAATTGTCCCTGATGAAGAACGTGTTCAGCATCAGTTTTTAGAATCACGGCTTAAAATACCACATTCACGTACATTTTTTTTATAGACTTTCATATTAAATATCAAAATGTGCTCATTTTAGCTGAAACTTCGTATACATATAAAACGAAAATATGATTGTTAATGGGCATATTTTGAGACGCATATGGTACGAAAAACACATTTTATGAGATTTAAATTTACATGTTCTTAAGTACATTATTATTATTAAAATCGATTTATCATTTACAACATATACACACGCGGTAGCGTGTCAAGCCAAGTACAAGTACAGAACTGGCGAGCAGCACCGTGTGTAATATTACACGAACCATTAGGGAATCCTTAGTTGTAAGGGAACGTAGTTTTTAACGAATGCACTGATGTACGAGTAAATATTAATAATGTAATGTTCTACTTGCTTAATATTTTTTTTTACTCACGAACACGATTTTATAATTATTGTACTTAGTAAGACTTCTTATAACCAACAACATTAATTTAAACCTTAAACATAAATCGAATTTTTGACGTGATGTCGATTTTCTTAATTTTTTAATTTCATATAATTAAAATATGAATGATGTCGTACGTGTATTTACACAATATATATGCATACTGCATAAATATTATGGCTCATACCAGAAAATAAATTTATTACTTATCTTTAAGAAATTATAATGTATTTGTGCATTAGTAAAGGAAGTTACGTTAATGAGATCTGAAGTATAACGCGTCAAAAGATTCAATCACAACTGAGAGAGTTTAGTGTCTTGGCGCTCCCTCGTAAAAATATTGTTACCAAACATTTTATACCAAAAACTATAGACGTAGTAAAGCTTGTTAAAGTTGGAAGCGGGAGAAGTGGCGCCAAGATAACGTGAACTCGGGTGAAATCCGCGTGATTTTGTTAAAGAATCTTTCTAATGATGAATGGCAAGTCGTCAAAATTATAGTAAAATCTTTCGAAGTCTTATAACTACACTGAATTGTGTTGTCTTTTTTTTGTTTTTTGTCTTTTTTTACTACATAATATTTACTTTTAATGCTTTTCTTGTAATTACGATACAGTACGAATGTACGGCGTACGTGCCTTTCATATCTGAAACATTTTTTGCTCACAGTATCAGCGGGCCCTGACACTCAGAAACCTGATTTAATTTACTGAGTGTCTGAACCTACACTACTACTAGAAAGTACCGGCGTTATCCGCATACCATTTGTATGTGTTAGTAATTTTTGACAGTAGTCATAGGGTTAAGGAAAATTTAAGTAAACGTGACCGCACCGCGTGACAACCCTTACATTACTTAGATTTGAACTGTCATGTCACACTGTCACAGTCACGTCACGCTCGGTGCTCTGCGGTAATACATTAGCGGGTGGGTTTGACTGTCACTTCTTTAGTAGATGTATATTCGGTGCTATTAAGAATGCACTGACCTACAATTTCTCCATACATTCGTAATACCAAAATCATTTGTAATTTGTGTATATTTCGATCATGTTGTGGTGTTATTTGGGTTCATATAGTAATAAATATAATCTATGTTCTTGGGCATATTTGGTTCGGGAATACTTCTCTAAAACGAAATATAAATCAATTTTGATCAAAATTGTTGTAACATCGGTCGAGTTCCGTAATACCAAAAATTATGAATGATAACTTGTAAAGTTTTTTTTATTAACTGGTGTTTTTCTTCAGCTGGACAGTAAAAACTGTGCTGCTGAACTAATGCAACGTGAGATAGTGTTGTTTTTATTACCAAACAAATAAGCCGAAACTATGTCCTTTTTGACGCAAAAATAAGCAAATCTATATTTATTTATACTACGTTTTAGAGAAGTATTTCCGAACCAAGTATAGCCAGGAGCATAGATTATTACTATATTAACCCAAATAACATCACAACATGATCAAAATATGCACGAATTTTGATTTTGGTATTACGAATGTATGGAGAAATCGTAGGTCAGCGCATTCTTAACAAAATATTTTCTATAGGTATCTCCTTTCGAAGTTCATCCGGTGCTTACACCGGTAAACGCAACGTACTTTTCGAATGTTTCCGTCCCTCGTTTGTCGCATTCGCTCGGGTGGTGGTGGTTACTGTTGATCTGCTACCATGGTACCACTTCGTTGAACGCTGCCTACTGAGGCATGTTCGGGTGCAGCTGGTTCTGGGAGTAGTGCGCCGGGTGGTCAGACGGTGGTTGGTGCGGTTGGTGCGGTTGGTGCGGTTGGTGCGGCGAGAGCGGATACCCCGCCATGGGCCGCGGTTGACCACCCTCGTACACTAACTGTCCTGGGAGACGGGGACTCTGCTGCAACTCCGCTGTTTGCACGTACGGATCTTGCACCTGGAAATTTTAAAAGTTAATCCATTGGGGATCCTGACGCAAAGCTGACTGACTGGTTTTTTCCAAATAGTTTTTACATGACAGTGCAAAAAAGGAGTGTAATGTTTTTAGGGTTCAGGTATGTAAGTACGTATGTGAGTTTCTTTATTCCCTCATAACTTATGACCAACTCAATAGATTTGGACATATGGGGTATCGCTAGAATCTTCACATTATTCCTAGTAACATAGGCTATAATTTTTTTTAAAAGTCCGTTTACCACAGGGCAGTCGCGTTTTTTTAATTTTTTAATTATTTACTTACATGTTTTTTATGCTACCTTTTGTGTTACAAGCAGTGTTGGCAGTAATCAATTACTTTTGTAATCAATTAATTAATCTGATTACTTGTAATCAGATTAAATTAATCATGATTACAATAATTATGATTACAAAAGTAATTGTAATCATGATTACTGAAAGTAATCGTTAATCGTTAATCAGTAATTGATTAACTTGATTACCTAGAGGATTTTCCCATACAAAAGTGAATTTTTTGGTTGTTCCAGGAATTCCCGAAAAACTAAATGTCCTAGAGATCTGAAATTTGGTGTCTAGGTAGATATTAGGTCATGAATTTGTACTAAGACGGGGATTCCAGAAATTCCAATTTTAAGGAGTAAACATCGTACATTAAAGGGTTTTTCCCATAAATTTGTGAATTTTTTTCGTTGTTCCAGGAATTCCCGGAAAACTAAAAGTTGTAGAGATCTGGAATTTGGTGCCTATTAGGTCATGAATTCGTACTAAGACGGGGATTCCAGAAATTCTAATTTTAAGGGGTAAAAAACATTTAAGGGATTTTTCCATACAAAAATTACGAACTTTTTGGTTACTGGGCCGATTGTTCTAAAAATCGATATTTGAGTATCGGAGCAAGCATAGAGAACGAATTTATGGTCAGAATTTAAAAAAGTGGCCGCCATTTTGAACTTTTTTGTTATTGGACTGAATTACTTCAAAATCGAAATCTGACCGTAGCAACAAGTATTGAGAAAGAATATGGTGCCAAAATTTAAAAAAGTGGCCGCCATTTTGAACTTTTTTGTTATTGGACTGAATTACTTCAAAATCGAAATCTGACCGTAGCAACAAGTATTGGGAAAGAATATGATGTCAAAATTTAAAAAAGTGGCCGCCATTTTTAACTTTTGTGTTATTGGACCGACTTACTTCAAAATCGAAATCTGATAGTAGCAACAAGTATTGAGAAAGAATCTGGTGTCAAAATTTAAAAAAGTGGCCGCCATTTTGAACTTTTTTGTTATTGGACCGAATTACTTCAAAATCGAAATCTGACCGTAGCAACAAGTATTGGGAAAGAATATGATGTCAAAATTAAAAAAAATGGCCGCCATTTTTAACTTTTTTGTTATTGGACCGACTTACTTCAAAATCGAAATCTGATCGTAGCAACAAGTATTGAGAAAGAATATGGTGCCAAAATTTAAAAAAGTGGCCGCCATTTTGAACTTTTTTGTTATTGGACTGAATTACTTCAAAATCGAAATCTGACCGTAGCAACAAGTATTGGGAAAGAATATGATGTCAAAATTTAAAAAAATGGCCGCCATTTTTAACTTTTTTGTTATTGGACCGACTTACTTCAAAATCGGAATCTGATCGTAGCAACAAGTATTGAGAAAGAATCTGGTGTCAAAATTTAAAAAAGTGGCCGCCATTTTGAACTTTTTTGTTATTGGACCGAATTACTTCAAAATCGAAATCTGACCGCAGCAACAAGTATTGAGAAAGAATATGGTGCCAAAATTTAAAAAAGTGGCCGCCATTTTGAACTTTTTTGTTATTGGACTGAATTACTTCAAAATCGAAATCTGACCGTAGCAACAAGTATTGGGAAAGAATATGATGTCAAAATTTAAAAAAGTGGCCGCCATTTTTAACTTTTGTGTTATTGGACCGACTTACTTCAAAATCGAAATCTGATAGTAGCAACAAGTATTTAGAAAGAATCTGGTGTCAAAATTTAAAAAAGTGGCCGCCATTTTGAACTTTTTTGTTATTGGACCGAATTACTTCAAAATCGAAATCTGACCGTAGCAACAAGTATTGAGAAAGAATATGGTGTCAGAATTTAAAAAAGTGGCCGCCATTTTTAACTTTTTTGTTATTGGACCGACTTACTTCAAAATCGAAATCTGATCGTAGCAACAAGTATTGAGAAAGAATCTGGTGTCAAAATTTAAAACAGTGGCCGCCATTTTGGACTTTTTTGTTATTGGACCGACTTACTTCAAAATCGAAATCTGACCATGGCAGCAAGCATTGAGAAAGAATCTGGTGTCAGAATTTAAAAACAGTGGCCGCCATTTTGAACTTTTTGGTTATTGGACCGAATTATTTGAAAATCGAAATCTGACCATGGCAGCAAGCATTGAGTAAGAATCTGGTGTCAAAATTAAAGTTTGAAAAGGCCGGCTTAGTCATAAATAATGAAAATTCAACGCGTAAGTTAGTCAAACAGTGGTTCACGTAATCGGAGCTGCGGGTGTCCGCTTGTTGTCATTATGAAATTAACTTTGTTTCATCCAAGTATTCCACGACACTCACGCGTCCTTTTCTTCACAACGACTCTAACATAGGCGTCAAATGAAGGAGGCTTGAATAATAGAGTACCATATACTATGACAAATTTAAAAATCAAAATGGCAGTCATCACAAAACTAAAGTAACATAACATTAAAGTAAATTGAAACAAATTTTTGAGTTAAAGATATACTCGTAAGTCAAGGGAGAGAAGACCTCTATGTCCACTAGTAGGCTCTAACAGGCTGACGATGATGATAATATTTAGTTATTTAAATCGATTTTTAAAATTACTTGGTAGTATGCTCAAAATAATAATGAATCAATTAAGAAGTCAATAAATAATAACTAATATTTATTAATTAAGGTCTGAATCTGAAAACTTGCGAGAGACATAATATCAGCATAACAACTTGCAACAAAATGCGCCTAAGTAATTTTGTTGCAAGTTGTTATGCTGATATTATGTCTCTCGCAAGTTTTCAGATCATAAAACTTAAACGATTGTAAAGACATAATTATAAGCTTTAATATGACGTGCGGTTTGTCGATGGCCATGAATAAGTATTTTTTTTCCAGGGCACAGCTCCATACAAGTTTCGGCCATGTCCTTTAGACACCATAATTAATTATTCTTTCTCAATACTTGTTGCTACGGTCAGATTTCGAATTTTGAAGTAATTCGGTCCAACAACAAAAAAGTCCAAAATGGCGGCCACTTTTTTAAATTTTGACACCAGATTCTTTCTCAATACTTGTTGCTACGATCAGATTTCGATTTTGAAGTAAGTCGGTCCAATAACAAAAAAGTTAAAAATGGCGGCCACTTTTTTAAATTTTGACATCATATTCTATCCCAATACTTGTTGCTACGTTCAGATTTCGATTTTGAAGTAATTCAGTCCAATAACAAAAAAGTTCAAAATGGCGGCCACTTTTTTAAATTTTGGCACCATATTCTTTCTCAATACTTGTTGCTGCGGTCAGATTTCGATTTTGAAGTAATTCGGTCCAATAACAAAAAGTTCAAAATGGCGGCCACTTTTTTAAATTTTGACACCAGATTCTTTCTCAATACTTGTTGCTACGATCAGATTTCGATTTTGAAGTAAGTCGGTCCAATAACAAAAAAGTTAAAAATGGCGGCCATTTTTTTTAATTTTGACATCATATTCTTTCCCAATACTTGTTGCTACGGTCAGATTTCGATTTTGAAGTAATTCGGTCCAATAACAAAAAAGTTCAAAATGGCGGCCACTTTTTTAAATTTTGACACCAGATTCTTTCTCAATACTTGTTGCTACGATCAGATTTCGATTTTGAAGTAAGTCGGTCCAATAACAAAAAAGTTAAAAATGGCGGCCATTTTTTTAAATTTTGACATCATATTCTTTCCCAATACTTGTTGCTACGGTCAGATTTCGATTTTGAAGTAATTCAGTCCAATAACAAAAAAGTTCAAAATGGCGGCCACTTTTTTAAATTTTGGCACCATATTCTTTCTCAATACTTGTTGCTACGGTCAGATTTCGATTTTGAAGTAATTCGGTCCAATAACAAAAAAGTTCAAAATGGCGGCCACTTTTTTAAATTTTGACACCAGATTCTTTCTCAATACTTGTTGCTACGGCCAGATTTCGATTTTGAAGTAATTCGGTCCAATAACAAAAAAGTTCAAAATGGCGGCCACTTTTTTAAATTTTGACACCAGATTTTTTCCCAATACTTGTTGCTACGGTCAGATTTCGATTTTGAAGTAATTCAGTCCAATAACAAAAAAGTTAAAAATGGCGGCCACTTTTTTAAATTTTGGCACCATATTCTTTCTCAATACTTGTTGCTACGGTCAGATTTCGATTTTGAAGTAATTCAGTCCAATAACAAAAAAGTTCAAAATGGCGGCCATATTTTTTAAATTTTGCCCAGCATAAGCTGTTGGTTTTGCTCTTCCAATAAATTTAATAAGTATTTAAAATAAGTAATCAAGTAATCAAATTAATGATTACGATTAATGATTAATTAATTGTAATCAAAATTTTTGATTATGATTAATTAATTGTAATTAAAACTTTTGATTATAATTATTAATCAGTAATTTGTAATTGTAATCAGATTACTTTTGGGCCAACACAGGTTACAAGCTATCACCCAACGTTATTAATTTTAACATTACCGAAAGTTTAATGATAGAATGGCAGTAGGGATCCCCATTATAATTACACTTGTTATTGACCGTGGTGAAACTCGGTTTTTCACTAATCCCGCATGACATGGATTTCTTCAGTACGTTTTAAATACAGGGTTATATTAATCTATGTCCATTGCACAGTCAAATCTATTCAGTAGTTACGGTGTAAAGGAGTAACAAACGAAGTAAGCTTTGAATTATAAATATGACAAGAACAGAAGTATATTGTGAGCATAATATAATAAAGATGGTATGTTAGGCGATCATCATAGTTATATCTTATCGCCTAAGAAAAACGTATTCATCGTTATCGTAATCGTCTACAAATTCTGCAAATTTAAATTTACCCGCTAAGTGCCGCGCGTTGGCAGCGCGTCTGCAGCGCTGCGGCTGCGCTACTTCGCAAATCTATGTAAATAATCAACGCGCGGTTGCAGCGCTACACCCGCGCTGCGGTCATGCATCAGTTCAACAATCGACTAGTGTTTGCTTGCACGTATTTTTGTATACATGTCTAAACATCTAGTCCATCGTGAAACTATGTACTACACTACGACTCTCACACCTAGCGACAGTAGTGTGGCTGCAGCGCGGCACTTTGCGGCAAATTTGAAGGCACCCTTATGGAGCGGGCCCAGGCCCACAAAGGGCTGTAGCGCCGTCGATAACGATAATGATGTAACAGTTCTGCAACAACATGTAGTACTCACGTTAATGATGGGCTGGAGGATGCCCAGGCGCGCCAGCAGCAGCTGCTCCTTCACCTGGCGCAGCTCCTCCTGCTGCCGCGCGATCAGCTCCTGCAGCTCGCGGTGCGTGCGCTGCAGCTGCTCCTGCCACAGCCACTAGTTCGCGTCATCGTTACACTCAGGGCACGCCGCGACGGTACGGCAAGAGATTTCAAGATTTTACCAATTGACTATCAAACGTATTGCTATAAAAATATGACATAAATTGCTATGACATAAATTACGGCGCATTGCGCACATCTAAAACGTCCACAAACATGCTGAGTGAGCGTTCTCAGCATGTTGTAGCGTGCAATTGTGTGACAGAGAAAGCAAGTGCAAACTTCGTTTAAGGAGCACACCACGGGTGTGACCGCAAAATTCAAATTTTTTGTGATTTTTCGCGATTTTTTAGCTGATAAGACATAATAGGCGCAGTCAAATTGCGGGAATTCCAGTATCGTCTTCACGTGTTTATATATAAATCTCTGCTTGAAAGTGTCGAGTTAAAGAAATTAATCCGAGATTTGCGAGTTACTCACTTAAAACTCTTTACTCGGACTAATTTCGTAGGATCGACATTTTTATGCAAAAATTTTGATATAAACATGTAAAGAAGTAACTGCCATTTTCGCAAAATGACTGCCATAAGCCTATTATGTGTAATTAGCGTACAAATCGCAAAAAACCGCGAAACTTTTGAATTTCGCGGGCAGACCTGTTGAGTTCGTGTTAATGGTTCACACCTGCAGCTGCGCCTGGTCCGGCGAGACGATGACGGGCAGCGCGGGCAGCGTCAGCGGCAGCACGCCGGGCACGCCCACCGCGCTCACGTACGGCACGGGCTCCAGGTACTGCGCGCCGATGCCGTGCTGCGGCACCAGCTCCGGCAGCCGCAGCGCCTGCGACCAAACACACCGCTTATAATGAGACACCTATATTATAGACCCGGCGGACCGCGCGAAAAAATGTCGCCAGTTTATGGGAGCAAAACCCCCTCCGGCGTCAGTAGTAAGCTGTAAGCCTACGCAGTATTCCGCAGGAGTTTCGACAGATGTCTCTACATTTTCTTGTATGAAGAAGGTTTACATAAAATGTTCGGATGGGCTCATCTTGATGTTATTATCATAGTATAATAGACATACAACGTGTTGGTTCATTCGTATAGTGTGCCCGCAGCTAATCTTTTAAATTGATCCTAGTTACACATTTATGGAGATAAAAAGATTTTATATTCAATACAAAACTTATTATTTATTTTACTATTTATTTCTATAATAAACATCATTTATAATTATATATTCTGTGAAAGTTTTAAGCGTGTCCCTGTTACCATTATCAATATATTATAGCAAAAACAAACAAACAATCACGTTTGTTTATTGTTATATGGGAATTCCCTCAAATATAAATACATACTTATTCTAGTTTTTAATATTTGTTATCATCTATGTGAAATTTTCAAATATATTCAAGAGATACAGCCTGGTGACAGATAGATAGACGGATGGACAGTCGGACGGAAGGACAGCGAAGTCTCCTTAATAGGGTTCCTATTTTTACACTTTAAGTTCGTTCATTTGTTTCAGCCGACAGACGTTCACGGCTGGACAAAGGCCTCCTGAAATGATTTCCAGCCCGCACGGTCCTGCGCCACTTGCATCCAGCGCCTTCCTGCGACTCTCTTAATGTCATAAGTCCATCTGGTCGGATGTCTGCCAACACTGCACTTTCCCGTGCGGGGTCGCCATTCCCGCACTATGGGTCTCCAACGTTCGTCGGTTCTACGAGCTATGTGCCCCGCCCATTGCCACTTCAGCTTTGCGATACGTTGAGCTATGTCGGTGACTCTGGTTTGTCTACGGATCTCCTCATTTCTGATTTGAAACTCTGAGCAAACTACAAATTTCTCTACCCAAAGAGTACGGAATCTTAATTATTGAATGAATCAATAAGTAAATAGTGAATGATGTACGAGCAGTGATAGCTCAATGGTTCTGACCTCTGCCTCTCATAAGGAGGTCGCGGGTTCGAATCCTGGGCACGCACCTCTGACTTTTCCGAGTTATGTGCGTTTTAGGAAACAAAATATCACTGGCTTAACGGTGAAGGAAAACATCGTGAGGAAACCTGCATGCCTGAGAGTTCACAAAAATGTTCTCGATGGTGTGTGAAGCCCGCCAACCCGCACTTGGCCAGCGTGGTGGGCTATGGCCAAACCCCTCTCAGTCTGAGAGGAGACCCGTGCCCAGTAGTGGGACATAAAAAGGGCTTGAGATGATGATGATGAGATGAATGATGTACTTGTTGCGAGGAGTTCCACTGCGAGGAGCGCGACTCGCCCGAGACGGAGGCGGTGTCGGAGCCGGCGGCGTAGCGGATGTGCGACGGGCGCGTCGTCCAGGACGCGGCCGCCGTGGTCGCCGTGCCGCCCGTCGCCGCCGCCGCGCTTGTGCTGCCCGCTGATGTCGCGGCCGACTTTATCGATGGCGGCTGGGAGACGAACCACATATAGTGCGACAAGGCGATCATGGGGAGGCTATCTTATGATACTGGTATATTTATCCGTTATCTAGTACTTGTGTTATGGGACAAGTTATCGCTTACTTTGGGGCTAGATTGCGATGTCCTGATATATATTTAAAAAAAATACAGCCCGGTGACAGACGGACGGACAGCGAAGTCTCCGTAATAGGGTTCCTTTTTTTACCCTTTAAAACCCTAAAAATGATAGATAAAGTAGATGTCGCAGCAACTAAGTCTAGCGCTGAACGAAACTTAATGGAGGGGGCAATATGCGCGTGTGAACACATACGCACGCCCGACTCGAGACCAGATTACCACCATGATACCTTATTTTAAACATAACGGTCACCTATAGACATTCATGCCGTTACCGCTTCTTATACGCCTATAGTTTGGCAAGTTCATGCGCGACCTTCCTGCAGGGTGACAGACGGTGTGGGAGGCAAGGAACTTAGATGTCAGCGGTTAGCGGGCGGTGTAGCGGAGAAGGGGACACTTCTCTGCATGTATGCGTCACCGCGTCCCCCGGCCGTCTGTCACCCCGCAGGAGGGTCGCGCACGAGCTTGCCAAACTACATAATAGTAAGGCTTTAGCTGCAGATAATTCATACCTGTGAAACAGAATGATAGGAGTTGCCGAAAGCTTCACTGTTATCTGACATGTAAGATGGCGACACGGCGGCGAGGCGATCGGGGGACGGCTCGTTGAGTCCACTCACGCCCGGCTCAGCGTCGCTCTTTGCGTCTTGCTCTACGGCCTCTTGCTTTGTTCTAGCATCCACGTCAGTATAACTGCAAGGAATAGCAATAGACTATGTAGTTCACTTTTTATCAGCGGAAACCTCTTGAGATGTGTGTCATAGGTTTGTGAAATATGTGTAAAACTTGCCAACCCGATAAGTTTTAAGCGAACTTTGAGCCCAGCCGTGGCTGACTTAGAAAAAGCAGTTTGATTCCTCGTTCCTGATATGCACTGCAAAGGTCTGGGATACACACTGTCTTTCTTACCACCTACAACTTGGGGGTCTTCAAATCAAGAGTGAATAGGCATCTCCTAGGCAAGCGCGCTCCACCTTAAACGGTATCATCACTTTGGTCCAGCAGTATAAGAGTATCAGCTCTTTTCCAAAATGATGTAAGAAAGAAAAATGACCATGGATGTATGGATTCCCGTATAAAGCTGAATCGAACCCAAACTTTATTTTTTATAGACTACGGTGTCCACATTGACTCCTACAATTATTACTTTTTTAATTAATATCCGAATTCGAAAGTTATATGCAAACAAACAAGATGTACTTCATAGTAAAATCAGTATGACACGGAATATGTAACTTTTTGTATGCAAAATTAAATTTTGGATATGAAAAACAATTTCTTAGTGCCAATGGTTCTTAAAAAAGACTATTTTATTTTCCTGGACTATTTTGGTTTTGGTTCACGAGAAAACTTGATACCACCTTTGTGGTACTTCTCGTGTTTCCAAATGACAAGCGTACGCGGTTTCTTAAATATTTAATTTACAGTTATTTATACTACTAGGGAGTATCTTTCTCCATATATAAATTTCGTGTTTAGTTTTCATCAGAATATTACTTTTTGTTAATAAATTAATAGAAGAAATTGAGTCAAGGTTCCTTTCATAAAGTAGTACGTGTCAGTCGAACGGTGCTTGCAAGACGAGCGCAGGTTGCGGTTAAAAGAAGTGGGAGGGGTGGTCGTCGGCAAAGAAATCTGTGTGTTATACCTAAAGGAAAGGCTAATGCCAAAAGCTCTATCCTGATGTCCCTTGGATGCCAATAATAATACGCCTGGTCATGGCCTAAACGACCTTTCGTTGAAACACATCTGCTGGATCAGATAAAACTTACCTTACAACTCGATGAGTGCATACAACAAACTCCGGTTTGGAATTCCACTGGTGGTAAGTTATATAGAAACGCGTTTGAAGCCATATCCACTGCTGCCCCTTAGTTAGAAACCTGTAGTAGCATGACGTCACTTCGCCCTTCTGCATCACTGTAAAGTACTTAATTATTTAGCATTCAATCTATCTTTACTTTATATATTCATATTTTATATACCCGAGCTATTAAGTAGCCTTTAACTTGAGGAGTACTTATATTTGAAAAGACTGTGCCAACAATAGTTGCCACACCAAATATGTGTGTATTTACTAGTTTGGCAAAAAATGAAGGGACTTGTATATATGAAGTCAATTAAAATTATGACAATTTGGATAATTTAACTCAGAATATTTACGATTTCAAAATTCAATGATTCAATACTGAGATTTCAGACATAAGTTTTATTTTAACGTATCAGCCAGCAAAAACAAGGCGTGTGTCGTGGAATACTCTCGATAGAAACATAGTTTGGAATTACTTCTAAAACAAAACTCCATTTTATGAGTTCATGTGTGATTTCATCCATCGCTCGACAATGCCGCTGTTAACGAGCTAACGAGCTCTTCATACGTGATTTGATGAAGATGAATTCTATTCCATAGTGAGCGCATGCGGGCCCATTTTGTTGACTTTCATAGATTTGCTTAGAGATGGAATTCTTGTTACGCACAGTATCCATTTTGTTTCACCCCAGCCCGCGCGATACCGTCCAAAAACAAACTGTGTTTCAAAAACAAGTTACGTAATAAAAGTTTTTGCCAAGCTATACGAAAACGCTTGTAAGAACTCACATGCTTCGTGGCACATGACGACCTTCTCCAGGTCATCAAAGTGATAGTAATCATAGCCCGACGTGCCTAACACTTCGAAGGGTAGGTACCCGATGATGGGCGGCGCGCGGTGGTCCAGGAAAAGGAACTTCCACTCCAAACTGTGCCGCGACGTGAACTCGTTGCGACTGGGGTCCACGAGCGACACGTCTCTGATGAGCTGCGGAGTGCACAGCTTGCCGGTACAGACGAAAAGTAGCCTGAAACGAACGCGTAATGTAGAACAACCGATTCAGTGCGAGCGTTCTCGTGCATAAGTGACCCTTTCCCGGACGATCCAAGTACAACGAAGGGGTGGTCTACAGGCTTGCTGTCTAGTCGCAATCCAAGTATGCACTGTGAAAAAAAATAGATAACGCCCGTGTCGGTCGGGCGTTCAGGAACAAAAATAGCGGAAAATTTTAATGACTTGTTCCAGGAAAACGTCGTTATTTCGGATTTCCATTAGTTGTACGAGGTTTCTATAGTTGTTTTTTTTTTTACTTTTACAATAAAAGGTGAACAAAAGAAAGGTGTAACAACGAGTCAAAGGGAAAACTTCGTCATTTCTTTCTTTGAACTCCCGGTTTATACATCCTTAGTCGTTTTTATATAAACATCGTATAATTTTTATAATTATAACTAGCGAACGATTCAAGTCTTAAAGGCCAGTTTTTTCATTCTATCCATAAATACTTTCTTTGCTTGTTGCACTGGTATCGATTTAAAAAAAAAACATTTACGATATAGTTCAAAATGACACAAATTCCTTCTTTGTTTTTGCTAATATGGTCAAAATAAAAAATAAATCGTTTATAGTAAGAACAATATAATCTGATGGATGTGCGCAATGTAAGTAGAGCTGAGGGCGAATCTTCCGATTTAAATCTTTGGTTTTGGATGATACAGAACCCTTCGTGCATCAGTGTAATTTGAACTAGTCCGGTTTCATTAATAATTAATCTTCAATATATACTTACAATTTTATAAAAAAACGAAAACATGAATAAGAATACATTACCTTGATTCTTGATCTTGTTGAAAAGATAGATCACAGCTTTCACTCAGTTCGGTGTTAGTACCTGTTGCAATTAAAACACTTTTATGAAAGTGTTAAATAACTCCAACAAAAATTATGTTACTAGTTTTCGGTTACTACTGTGACGAAATTAAACTAAAAATTATAATCAGTTGCAGAAAAGTTCGTACTCAACTATCTCACCATATTACTAATTTGGAAGGGGTACAAGAATAATAACTAATTAAAAAAAAATTAAAATTCCGATTATAAAATTTTTACTTACGAAGTTACACAACGTGTAAATTAATTACCCTAATTAGCCGAAAGCCTAAAGTAGGGGAACGATAGGGATAGTGTAGATGCATTATAAAATATTACAGGAAGTGTAGCTCATATCCCGAGGGAACTCTAGGGAGTTCAAATATGTACCATAAATTTTAGGTGGCATCACAACATTTATACTCGTGCCAATTTTTGTTATCAAACTCCTTCGAAACGGCTTGACCGATTGTTATGAAATTTTCTGTTTATGTTCGGTAGGTCTGAGAGTAGATAGTAAACTATTTTTGTATCACTAATGGCAAAACAAAATTTTCCGGGTCAGCTTGTCTCCTTATTCCTTCCTTCGTTATTTCCTTTATTTCGATATCCCATTCAATAAGTATGATTATTAATTGACGAATAACATTTAGCGTCAAAAATCCGGCATTTTGATATTTAAAAACTTATCCAAGAAGACTTGGGCCAGACGAATCCAATATACAAAGAATGATCACCTTTAACCAAGTGACAAACATAGCTCTGAAGTCTGAGGATGTCTGTATGAATGAGATTTGAATACGGATCGCACGAAGTCTAAGTTATCACTGCTAATTTTGTAAGCTTATTTTCTTTTTACAAAATGTATTTTTTTGCTGCAGAAGAGGAATTATCCATACGTATCTTAAATCTATCTACAGTCAAACCTGGTTAAGTGAGAGCTGGGACCGAAATCTCTTTTTCTCCTATAGAGGTTTCTCACTAAACAAAGTTTTAGAGTTAGAAGGATCAATTAATGACGGACCTAGGGACTTTCACTAATAGAGTTTCCTCGCTTACCTTATTCACACTTACTCAGGTTTGAATGTATCTACCTAATATGCAGATTCTTATTCAAGTTACTTACGGAAACAGCCATTGAATTGTACGAGTTCATAAGTGATTACATCTTGAAGATCAAGCGTGCCTCTTCGTAGGTGACACTGGAATATTATCTCGTTATCTAAAAGGAAATCGGAATAATACAATATATATAAAGATATCAGGACGTTACACACATAGCAATGTAGTCTCAAAATAGCGACAGCTTGTGTTATGGGTACTAGATAAGTGATATATTATATGCTTAATATTTTGTATACATAAAGATAATATAATATACGAAAACACCCGGACATTGGAAAACATTCATGCTCATCACACAAATATTTAGTAAATACTAGCAAACCCGGCGAACTCCGTTTCGCCACGAGATGGCTTTCCCGCTAAAAAGATTTTCCCGCTTTTCTGTTGAAATTTTTCCTGAATTTTCTTTGCTATAAACCTCACGGAGCCCGAAACCTTTCCAACGAATGCAAAACCGTGGAAATCGGTTCGTGCGTTCTGGAGTTATAGCGTCAGGAAGGAAAACCCGACTTATTTTTATATAGTAGATTTGTGCATGAGCATGAATGTTTTCCAGTGTGGGAATCGAATCCACGACCTCCGACGCAGTTGGCAGGTTCACTTTCGCTGTATATTCAATAATATGATAAAACAAACAACAAAACCTACAACAGTATATTTCAAAATACATTGAATCGTTACAGCTGTTTTCGAGATATGCGAAATAAAAACATTTATATACAAGAATTGCTTGTTTAAGGCGCCGTGAACAGTGACTCGGCGATTCCTGTATAATTTAATACGAGGTTCAAGAAAGTCGCACGGAAATATGCTGGGGCAAACATAACCTAAAGTCTTTTCAACAAAACGCGAGACCAGACGTAAACAAAAGCCGATCATTTAGTAGTAGCGACGACGGAACAAACAAAATATGACTATCTCTTTCTATCTTGTTTGTTTGCTATCTGCCGCACCGCTCACGACTTTCGCTTTCAAGGTCAAAGCATGTCATGGGGGTTATCGTAAACATTTGGATAATATTTTATATTTTATTTTGTTCCCCTAATCATAAACCTAGAATAAATATTTTAATTGACGCGTGATATTGACGTGTCACTTGTCTCAACATTCGAAGCGATTGTATAGAATAGCGTCCATTCGCGTGGATGGCGTGGCGCTGCATGACCTGACGTGCCACTCAGCGTGCTTCTAGTGAGGCACTGAAGTGGCGCGTAACACGAAACTTTCACTTATGTTAAATCTAGTTTCAAGATATCATTAAAAAAATTCAAACAATACGATATTATTGTCAAAACATAAATTTATTTTAAATTTGAAAAATTAGTATACGTTAAAAAGGTTGCGCAACCCTGCTTAAGCGAATGACCTGGCAGTCGGTTTGTTTACGTCTGGTATCGCTCGAGATTGAATAGACTTTAGTGTAAATCAAGGAAATACAGACGTATAAAAATGGCCCTTTTTCCTATTACAATAAAACAAACAAACAAATTTAATTTCACAAAAAATAAGCTAACTTAATAATAACTTTGGTATTTTTCTATCCAGTCAAGTTTCATGTCAGAAATATTTTCAATTAAATCCACACACTTTTTTCAAAGTGATGAGAACTGTAGATTTTACATAAAACAATACTATATGAACGCAATTTAGCCAAATTTATCTAAACACAGCGGCTTAAGTTTCTAAGGAAATGGATTTCGCGCATGAATATATAAAAATATAATACTTACATAATTAATAGCTAGTCTTATATATTCGCAGTAGCTAATAAATAATAATTCGCCGATAACTTAAACTATTGATATTCTATATATAAAAATGAATCGCAAAATGTGTTGGTAAGCGCTAACTCGCCTGGACCAATTTGACCAATTCTTCTCTTAAAATGTTCGTTGAAGTTCAAGGATGGTTTTTACGGCTAGAAATATTCGAATTAATTCCGGAAAAACCCTAAAAACAGCCCTTTTCTTTTTCTCATACAAACGTTTTCTTTCTAAAACGTAGAGTCAATTTGAGCTTTATTGCTATTGCACAAGAGAATTTTTTGCCCCGACTATAAAAAAGGTAGGAGGAAAAATCTTTTTGACAGGACGGAGTCTGTCGGGTTCGTTAGCGTACAATAAATAGCTGCTAATGTGCTGCTGCTGCTAGTGCCAATTATGTTGTACAAAATCTGTAAACTAATTTGACACGTCTAAAAACAGTGCTAGCTAATGGAATATGATAGCACAATTTAGTCGCGTCAAATTAGTTTAGCTGCATTTTCACTACAGAAGCATAGATTTTTCACTACAGAATTGGCACTAATAACGATATTGCAAATTTTACCAGAATTACATAACAGAGTTCATCTAAAGATGAATTAATATATTTTTGTCCCTCTCACTCTTATGAATACGTTCTACGTTACGCACTCGTACGGTGCGATATGCAGCGTTGCGGGAGAATATAACAGAAAAACGACGTTTTCCTAGTTACTCCAATTTTATGTTGTGTTTCTTAAAATCGTGTTTTGGTTGTAAGAACACTGTACCGTAAATTACTACTGTACTGTGTAAATTACTAGGCTAGCAACACACAGTACACAGTGCAGTACGTCACATGACATTGGAATGGACATTTCTGGGATGCATTGCCTTTGACATGGGCAGGTGTATCACTTAACATCAGGTGAACGTCTTACTCGAACCGTCATTCTTCTTTATAAGAACGATGTTCAATGATAGGTTAACTTCTGATAAGAGCAAAAAAAAAGGTCACGCGACTTCCGGGGAATACTAGCGCATCCTCGAGAATTCTAGGCACCATCTGTGGAATACGCGGTAGACGCAAATGGGGAGTCGTTTGGATCGGTTATAGCAGTGCAATGCCAAGCGTTTACGAAACAATTCGCTGGAAAACTCGAGCAATTAAGCGTTTTCGCGTCATGAAGCGAAATTGACGCTTCTATTCCATTCCATTCCGCCGCGGTGTAAAATTGACAGTTTGATCAAATATTTTCGATTCTATTATTCTAGTTCCAGCGTATGACTCTGGTTTTTGTTAGCGATGTGCATATGCGCATGCACAAATACAAAGTTACGCACACAGCCAATAAAATACTTCACGGACTTAATATTATTATTAATATAATATAAATCGCATAAAACGTAGCAAAACAACAGGTAAAAAAATAAAATCACAGTCAAAAATTAAAATATGTCACAAATAAAAGTAAAAACAGTAAATTACTAATTTTTCTTACAAACCTGAATTGATTCCCGATGTGGTATGTACTGAAGCAGCTGGTTTTTGAAGTATCTCTAAAATGTTGGCGCGATCCTCCTCATATGCCAGATCAAAAATACTTTTATTCAAAATTTCATTCTGAAATTATAAAAAAAAAACTAAGTACTTATTTAAAAGAAAAACGATACTATATTAATATTAAATAGTGACAAACTAAGACTAAACAAACTACATAGTGATAGTGAGTCGATTTTAGTCCCTAAAGGATAATTTCATGGAGGATGTGTAAAATCCTGTCCCAAGCTGTCAATCTAAACTTTATTTTATAGACTACGGTCTCCACATTACCTCCTACAGTTATTATTTTTTTAACTAACATCCGGATTCCGAAGTTATAGGCAAATAAACAAGTAGTACTACTCAATAAAATATGTATGACAGAAAATGTGCATTGAAAGAAAAGTAATTTTTAGTATGCAAATTGCAATATAAATTCCGGATATGAAAAGCAAATTCCTAGTGGCAATGGTTCTTAAAAAACACTTCATGAGAACTGGTCATTCTTCTTTCACATTTGAAGGAGGTCAAATAGAGTTTTATTATTAAAAAATCAACCTTATTACAGATTGGATAAGAAAGTGGTCCTGTAATAGTTTTTTTTTTCTTTGCTCTTTAATTTTAATAAAATATGATTATTCATGTGTGAACGAGGCAACATACACGGTGAAAAATAAATGGTATTAGATGTGAGGCGACGTGAATAGCTATTCGCAGTACTTTAAATTTATGCAATTTATTTTGACCCCAGTAGTAAAATAAATTTTTTTTTTTTGAGAAATTTTGTTTTCAAAAATTCGCAAACCAGTAGTAGTAGGTACCTACTACTACTGGTTATCACATTTTCGAGAAAAAAATGCTTACTTTTCCAAAACAGTGTAGGTAATTCGATAGTAGTGCTGATAATGATTCACCCTACTTAACATCAAAAACCATAAATTTTTCATGTTGTATATACTTTTAAATAATGATAATATAAGTACCGGATTGTGGCCCAATAATGATGTGACACTTTCAGACACATAATAGATGTAGCCACTTGCTGAAAACACCATAATGAAACACTCGAGAGCTTCAAGCAACAGATATGTAAATTCTTCATTGGACAAGAAACCAGGCTTCCAATCTTCTTGCACGTCATGGGCTCTTGATCTTACTGTTGTTTCTGAAATTAAATACATTTTGAAACATAGAAACTGTACATATACACTGAAAATAGGAACTGTATAATCGCTTTCCACCAGGTGTGATCACAGTCAAGCACTAGCCTATTTAGTTAAGAAAATTAAGATAAAACAAACACTAAATGTAGTTCAAGTCAAAACTAAAAGAGAGACTAACAATGGAACACTAATCGATTTTGTAAAAATAAGATTTAAATGTGTGCCAAGACTAAAAAAAGAATCTTTTTCCCACAACTCCATGTGGATTTCAGTTTTTAATGCATCCTAAAAACTCATCTCTTAACTCATACTATGTAAATAAACTCTACGCAAAATATCAAGATGAACCAGAAAGACAGACCTTTGTGTATGGAAAATTTCTGAGTTTCAACAAAAGACTGTTCATAAAAATACATCCTATATGTTCCTACATTTCCGTTATGTAAAGTGGCAGAAGTTTATATTTTTATTGTAGTGGGTATCTTTAGATCTTTTGAACCATTTTGTTATATAACAGGACTATAATACTCGTACAAAGTAATGGTAAGTCAATAATTTACATTTTGTAACTAAAAACTAATAAAATCTTTAAAATCATAATATGGAAACGGGAACTGGAACAGAAATACGATATGGTATAATTTCCAATCTACTTCATGAACCAAAATTCACGCATGCAAACCTGCAAACAAAAGCTGGTTTGTAAACAAATAAAAATATAGTTTTACCATTGTGGTTCTTCAAAAAAGATATAGTAGACCTCAGGACAGTAGATTTGTCCATCTTCCTATTATTGGTTGTAACCATTGAGCCCAGTTCATTAATGAGCATATTAAATTGGTCTCTGCGCTTCTTCTCACTTAGGTTACGTGTCTTCCTAAAAAATTTTTTCAGAATTATTACTTTTTTTATCAATTACATATTGTTACCTCTGGCAATGTCTATAGAACACATCAGGATATATAATTACACATATCGCAATCTAGCCCCAAATTATCTATAGGTTATGGGTACTATATTATGACTGATAAATATATATATAATACTTCATCATTATCATCGCAGCCTGCAGACGTCCACAGTTGAACAGGCCTTCCCAAGCGCGCGCCATCCCACCCTATCCTCAGCCTTCCTCATCCAGTCGCTTCCCGCCACCTGCTTTATATCGTCGGTCCAGAGGGCTAGAGGTCGTCCCACACTACGCTTACTTGTACGCGGTTTCTACAACAAGCCTGACCTGCCCAAAGCCCATTCCCACTACAGCTTGCTAATGCTTTTGTTTATGTGAAATAAGATGAGAAATTATTTAAGGTGGATTTAAGTAAGTGAAGTTCCAATGGCCTGCCTCCGTAACACGGAACAAAAGAAAGTTGTGGTCTCTTTCTATTGCTATTATTTCATTTATTAAACTTTATTTCATTTGACATACTAAGGTTGCCTCGTGAACGGGCGCAATGTAGCGCGCGAAATAAATACAATCTAAATACAGATTCGTCATTATAGTTTCTGAGATATTAATAAAATAAATTAATTAACAACATGTTTTACAAGTGGTATTTAAAGAGATGAGTATGAGAATAATCAAAGATCCCACAATACTGTGCCCTCTGTTACTGAAGTAGTGGGTTTGATTCCCACATAACAAGCATGAACATTTTCCAGTGTATGGGTGGGATGTATATTGCATATATGAATAATGTTTACGTATATTTATGTGTTATGTAGTACCCATAACAAAAGCTATTGCTTACATTGAGGCTATTTTGCGATGAGTGTAACTTCCGGATGTATGTAAGATAATCTATTATTAAAATATACTTTATGAAAGGCACACCACACCATCTATTACCATACTTCAATATCCATTGCATAAGGCAAATTCATGTCTTTCTTTAACAACACAACCTTGATATTT
The DNA here is from genome assembly GCA_963855885.1 of Coenonympha glycerion. Lineage (NCBI taxonomy): Eukaryota > Metazoa > Arthropoda > Insecta > Lepidoptera > Nymphalidae > Coenonympha > Coenonympha glycerion. The sequence continues at coordinate 8,027,823 of OY979626.1, forward strand.
TCCACTCACAAACAAATTCTATTGTTTGTGAGTGGAAAATATCAAGCTTGTATAACTGGCTGTATACTCTCTGTGGGTTTTGATAAGTGGGAGTGGCTACATATTTGTTGCTTCTCTAAATCTCGCCTTGTTCACATAACATGTACACACATGTCCACTCATGTGTCCACTCATGTGTCCTCACATACAATTACCAAGAGTATAATTCGCATAAAACTTTATGAACCCTTTGAACATATAAACCATGTGAATGATGATTTTCTGGCCACCCTGTGTCATCCTGGGAACACCTTTGCTGTGATTACTCAGGCATGTACTGCCTAGACTTTTTCTTATTATTTCTATGTAGGGGAACTAAGCACTCTTTATCCCAGTAGTGTGTTGACCAATCTATTGTTCTGGGCAGGTCTGAATCTCCTCTCAAAGTCCAGTAGCTGCAAGGACACCAGCAACTCCTAGGCAGGGGTAAAATTGACCTGATCCTGAGAGCAGACAATATACTTTCCTAGCAGTCTGTCTCATGCTCAGAGAGCCCATAAAATTTTGAGAGAACTGTAGTGTTGCAATCGCCTTACTCACTTCACACCCAAGAGAAAACAAAGCAAAGCACTTACGAAAGAATGTACAGCCGCCATAAAGTAGAAAACATTATACATTAAACATTAAAATGCACTAGAGCATAATTAGGCATAAATAAAGTGGCCAGAAAAATACTATAATTTATGACTTGCCTTTTGGAGTCATCTTTATCTTCGCCGTCTTCTTCCATATTAATACCGTTTATGTTGTCTTGATCTTGCCTCTTGAGTCTACCTGCTATCAGAATCAATAATTTATACACCTACGATACTATGTACTCTTATCACACCTCGAGCACGGACGGAGACACAATGGTGTATGCAAACTGTTGGATTTAAAGCAGATCACTACCCACGGCACAACATTTGACGGCATTCACAAAAATTTATCAGTTTACATCAAATTAAATGCAAATATTAATTTAATATGTATACATTATTTTTTATTTTACTCTGAAAAGTAGGTAACCAAGGCGGTGTAAACCTGTGGTGTAAACCAAAGAGTATATAATCTTAGAGAATTTAAACATAATATAGAGAGGCCATAGTTTACTTAACACTATATGTGTCGGGGTGGCAAAAACCGCCATAAAGTGTAGCACTTTGACATGCGCATTGCTTCATGTCAAAGTACTAATGATGTGACTACTATTATACCGTTATCGATAAATTTCATACGATGCTTGTGATAGCTGAGTAGATAGGAAAAAAAATCTCGGGGTTTTACAGAAACTAAAGCTTTTCTATAGCTATTATCTATTGCAAACTTTTATAATAAAGAGAGGGAAAGGCTTCAGGAATAGATATAGTTTGGTCTCGCGGGATTTGTTAAAGTATTGGCTGTTGGTTTAAATCCGGTCGCCTTAGTTTGAAGTTACGATGAATTAAGAGAGATTCAGTAGAACGAGAAGACCCACGCATACTTATTTTTTCCCGGAGATGTGAATTTATTTTGTATGAATAATATAAAATTTTCAGCACATCACGTAAATATTATAATAATATTGCTGACCACAACCCACAAAACCTAATAACTGACATAAATACATAGACAATACTAACACGCAATAGACAATAATATAGATTAAAGTTATAAAAAAACAGAGAGTAGGCCAAAGACAAACAAGTACGAGTCGGACTCATGCATGAAGGGTTCCGTAAATTCTATATAATAATATAAATAAAGGAGTGAGGCATTTTCGTTGTTCCACAGATTCCGGTAAAACTAAAAGTCGTAGAGATGCTCATATTATTAGGTCATGAATCTCCAGAATATTTGTATATTCTGTACAAAGACGGGAATTTTTGAAATTCAAATTGTAAGGAGTAAAAATTTCTAAAGTTTTTTCATGAATGATGAATTTCTTTAAAATCGATGTCTGACAACTTTTAAGTAACAACTGTAAGTCAGTTTGGCGCGACTGTATTTTAAGAAAATAATTGTTCATATCTCGAAATGAATAAATTACAAAAACCATTGCAGCAAGCAAAGACATGTAATTTGTGGTCAAAATTAAAAAATGGCTGCCATATTGAACTTTGAACATTTGAACTGGAAGTCTCAGCTACTACAGATCTACGCTATTTGCAGATTAGATGTTTGTTAGAAATATTAGGATCCGGGAGCGACCGATGCGAGCTCGGGTCTTGGAAAACCCCGACAAATTAGGTGACGAATAGGATATTTATTGGTAGTTATTATCATGACCACCCAGAAATAGGAGTCCCGCAAAACTCCGTTGACCGAGCTTTGAAATGGGTGAGAGAAACTGAGGATTAAAGAGGAGTTGTAACCTCAAGATTAAAAAAAGAATATTTCTCTATAACTAACGAAGATCCTAATACATCACGTCGTGTATTAATCATAATACTACTATTACATGTAAATTATCTGACACTACTGTAAGTAACTAATTTGTTTTTTACTAAAATATTATTTTAGATAGTATGTTATTTGAATTATACGTCAGATACAGTATATTTAAACTGTGATGTGTATGTGTGTCATGGTTACGTCAGATAATAATTATTGTCAGTTGGTGACATGTGGATAGCAAGATTTTTTTATTTTTAACGTAGGTAGGTATTTATTCCACAAAAAAATAATTTTGCATCTCCGGAGAAAAATGTATACGACTCGTAATACTGTATGTTCTTAAATTAATCGTTACTTCGCATCAAGGCGACCGATTTCAAAACCGTTAGCCATTAATTTTTATCAGTAGGTTTTTAACGGTAGGTTATGTTCATTCATTTTTGCTCTCTCAAATCTTTAATGACTAACCACGAACTACTTACTACATCGATAATATTTCCATATCGATAGATAGTTAAAGCAGCCCTTCTGATCAGCTGTCTGGTGCCTATCTGTGATTGGCCGATGGCTCTGATTGGCTATTTCAATTCGACACAAGATGGCGGATATACCCACCCAATAAGACTGACAATTTCCTGTCCTTATATTTACTTTGTCTTTGTATATAATCACTACGTTTTGTGTAAACTCTATAGACCACCCATAGAGTATATTGAATAGGCATAGAGGTATAGAGACCACCTAGTCCACAGAACACATAATATACTCTCTAACCACTGACGCGAATATCGTAATCGTATGATCTCGGAGAATAGGTAGGTACCTACTGGATACAGTGGTGCCAATTCTTTTCTGCAAAATACCTGTACCTAGGTAAAAATCTAAAGTTCTGAACGCAAGGCGATCGGCTAAAAATAAATCAAACTTTAAGAACTGTATCAATGTCAAAACATGCGTTTTGACCAAAGACAAAGTAAATATAAGGACAGGAAATTGTCAGTCTTATTGGGTGGGTATATCCGCCATCTTGTTTCGAATTGAAATAGCCAATCAGAGCCATCGGCCAATCACAGATAGGCACCAGACAGCTGATCAGAAGGGCTGCTCTAACTATCTATCGATATGGAAATATTATCGATGTAGTAAGTAGTTCGTGGTTAGTCATTAAAGATTTGAGAGAGCAAAAATGAATGAACATAACCTACCGTTAAAAACCTACTGATAAAAATTAATGGCTAACGGTTTTGAAATCGGTCGCCTTGATGCGAAGTAACGATTATCTTAAGAACATACAGTATTACGAGTCGTATACATTTTTCTCCGGAGATGCAAAATTATTTTTTTGTGGAATAAGTTACAACTCCTCTTTAATCCTCAGTTTCACCCATTTCAAAGCTCGGTCAACGGAGTTTTGCGGGACTCCTATTTCTGGGTGGTCATGATAATAACTACCGATAAAGATCCTATACGTCAACTAATTTGTCGGGGTTCTCCAAGTCCCGAGCTCGCATCAGTCGCTCCCGGATCCTATTATTTGTAACAAACATCTAATCTGCAAATAGCGTAGATCTGTAGTAGCTGAGACTTCCAGTTCAAAAGTTCAAAGTTCAATATAGCAGCCATTTTTTCAATTTTGACCACAAATTACATGTCTTTGCTTGCTGCAATGGTTTTTGTAATTTAGTCATTTCGAGATATGAACAATTATTTTCTTAAAATACAGTCCCGCCAAACTGAATTACAGTTGTTACTTAAAAGTTGTCAGACATCGATTTTAAAGAAATTCATCATTCATGAAAAAACTTTAGAAATTTTCACTCCTTACAATTTGAATTTCGAAAATTCCCGTCTTTGTACAGAATATACAAATATTCTGTAGATTCATGACCTAATAATATGAACCTGAGTACTAAATTTAACATCTCTACGACTTTTAGTTTTACCGGAATCCGCGGAACAACGAAAATGCCTCACTCCTTTATTTATATCATTATATAAAATTTACGGAACCCTTCATGCATGAGTCCGACTCGTACTTGTTTGTCTTTGGCCTACTCTCTGTTTCTTTTTTATAACTTTAATCTATATTATTGTCTATTGCGTGTTAGTTTTGTCTATGTATTTATGTCAGTTATTAGGTTTTGTGGGTTGTGGTCAGCAATATTATTATAATATTTACCTGATGTGCTGAAAATTTTATTTAATTCATACAAAATAAATTCACATCTCCGGGAAAAATAAGTATGCGTGGGTCTTCTCGTTCTACTGAATCTCCCTTAATTCATCGTAACTTCAAACTAAGGCGACCGGATTTAAACCAACAGCCAATACTTTAACAAATCCCGCGAGACCAAACTATATCTATTCCTGAAGCCTTTTCCTCTATTATAAAAGTTTGAAATATATAATAGCTATAGAAAAGCTTTAGTTTCTGTAAAACCCCGAGAATTTTTCCTATCTACTCAGCTATCACAAGCATAGTATGAAATTTATCGATAACGGTATAATAGTAGTCACATCATTAGTACTTTGACATGAAGCAATGCGCATGTCAAAGTGCGACACTTTATGGCGGTTTTTGCCACCCCGACACATATAGTGTTAAGTAAACTATGGCCTCTCTATATATATGTTTAAATTCTCTAAGGTTTTGACCAATCACAACATAATCACAACGCTTGAAAATCGCGTTTTGACATTGATGCAGTTCTTTAAGGATTGATCATGGATTGATACTGTTTTGGCCATTGATCTACTACACTCGTAGGTTTTAGCCGACCGCCCAGCCTATCGTTTTACCGTTTTTTGCCCGTGGTACCCCTGGAGCTTCTAGGGGTACCACGGGTAAAAAAAAAATTACCCGTGGTTCCTCTGCAAATCAAAAAATACACCATGATTTTACCTGTGGCATATCTAATAATAATATCTTTTATCTGTGGACGCGAGTCGCGAATCGCGATTGGAATCAAGCATGAACATGCATGAATCAAGCATAGACATAGAATAGTATATCATTTAACTTGACCGTCCACCATGACGAATAAACCGGTCCGAGCGAGAGGGCTTTGCAGGTACTCCATCCCTTTCTAATTTAAGGTGACCATGAAAAAACGAAACACAGGACAAGTTCCTATGTCGACAACTTTTATTTACATTTTAATAATTATAAATGTGGTTTCAAAGTTTGTGTATGTTCGATTTGGTAAATCATAAAAAAGCAAACTATTTTTTTCTACCATTTCCACCAAACCCAATAATTAGTAGTGATGGCAATATGTTAGACAAGGATACAGTACCAGAGGGATTGTCCTCGCCCAAGAACGCTTTTAGCGGTTTACCGCTTGTAAGAGAATAGCTACTCTAACGTAAAAGAAATAAGCCTCATTTTAGCTTAACACAAATCTTTGCATCTCAATCTTGTTGGTATATAAAATCTTTGGAATCAAGGGAATCATAGATCATCCATGAACCATAACAGAACATTTCATTTGTTATTGTTTATGGCGAAATGATCTCTGCCCGCGAAATTCAAGATTTTCATGGTTTTCTGCAATTTGTACGCTAATTACACATCAAAAGTTTATGGCAGTCAATTTGTGGTAATGGCAGGATCATCTTTACATGGTTATATTAAATTCTTTGCATAAAAATGTGTATCCTATGAAATTAGTTCGAGTATCGAGTTTTATGTGAGTATCTCTCAAATCTCGGACTAATTTTTTTAACCCGACCAATACCTATTATGTCTTATAAGCTTAAAAATCGCGAAAAACCACAAAAAAATTGAATTGAAAAATTGGCTATTTTAATGCGACACAATATGGCGGATATGGCCACCCAAAGAAACTGACAATTTCCTGTCCTTTTATTTTATTCGTCATTGCCAATCCCCCGTTTATTTCTATGGGAAGAATTATATTATCTGTATTCTGTTGACTATGGCGTTGAATTTTGTCTATGGTCATTTCTAATATTTTTCCTGTGGTAACTTTGGCCATCTGTCAATGTTGTAAAATGAGTGTGACCGTTTGTAGCAGATTTCTGCCATTTGGGCAGATTTTGTTCCTAAATTTTAACTCTGGCAGAATAAGCTGACGATTTATGAAAACAGCAGAATGTGGCAGATTTCAAGAAAATCCTTACTATCCTTGAAAGAAATGAAAAAGTTTATTATTAAGCTAATACATAGCTTTTATCGCGGGCCTGAGCGTGGAGAGCGAATCCGTAACGAAAGTCCGTAACAAACCCCCCTTAACCCTCCGACCAGCCCGCTCTATCCTCCGATCGGGAGGAACGCTCAAGCGTTCCTAATCTAACATAAAAAGATAAAAAAGCGTCAATAATCTAACATAAAAAGATAAAAAATAAGTTGATAAAAAATGCTATGCAATAGCTTTACCGCCGCAGTCTCCGAGTGCCACATGTCTTTTTTTTATTGTTTTACTTATTTTTAGACGGAAATGTTACTTTCTAAGCTGGCACTTTGGTCTTGTGTCAACGGAACAGAGATTTAGTAACGTCAGAACCACTATTTTATCACTGCTTGTACACTGACTGTACTTGTAAGTTGTACAGTGAAGTTCGAATTATGAAACCAAAATGTGTTACGTATATTGACCTACTTTATTCACAGACTTCTATAATTTTTAAAAAGTTATTCATTATAACATCGCTGTACTATGGAAATATCTCAAGATAGTTGATTCCATTACGATACTGGACTCTGAGTTCCTGTATCTTTATGTGTCGTCATAGCCAAGAGAGAGCGTAGAGCCTCCTTAAGGAGCACACCACAGGTGTGCCCGCGAAATTCAAATTTTTTGTGGTTTTTCGCGATTTTTAAGCTGATAAGACGTAATAGGCTTTTGGCAGTCAAATTGCGATAATCCCAAGATCATCTTCACGTATTTATATAAAAATCTCTGCTTGAAAGTGTCGAGTTAAAGAAATTAATCCGAGATTTGCGAGTTTCTCACTTAAAACTTTTTACTCGGACTAATTTTCTAGGATAGACATTTTTATGCAAAAATTTTGATATAAACCTGTAAAGAAGTAACTGCCATTCTTGCAAAAATAACTGCCATAAGCTTTTTATGTGTAATTAGCGTACAAATTGCAAAAAACCATGAAAATTTTGAATTTCGCGGGCAGAACTGTTGAGTTCGCCATATGGAGTCCACAGACAACATTTCGTTGGTAGTCATTGCCGAGAGTATGGATGGACCATGATTGACCATAGACAACAACAACAATGTCTATTGTCTATGGTTCTGCGCGCATACACGCAGTCTATATGTGTTCTGTGTACGCAGTTTACAACTGAATTTTGGCGCCATACCTAACTTTTAACATTTTAATGTGTTATTTTTGTTACTTAGTTAAAACTTTGCGCGGAAAAATGTCTAGCAGTGAAACCTACTAAAGAAAATTTAACTCCACCTGAAATTTTAGTAATTGCAACAAAAATGCCCCACAATCTTTTACCAACAAAGTGAAGGATTTACGACAAACGTAACCTAGCAAGATTTTATGGTTTGGATTTATGTTAATATGAGCGTAGATAAAGTAGTGTATGAAACTCTACATAATTAGGTATTAAAACACTCGTGTGACACTATTAAAAACGAGCCGCAATTATGCATCCGTTTCATAAACTACTATTGGTGGCACTTCACATGACTATTTGTATTTGTGATTTGATGTTCCGCGTATTTGCCAAAATTTTCGACCTATGGGCAAATAGGCGATACAACCGTCTACACATGGAGCCAAATACAAAAAAAAATAAGATATTTGCCACCAGAAAGTAAATTAGCTGTACAAAATGAACGTTGCACTGGCAGCTGGATTTTATTATATGAATGCATGTTACTATTATATGTTATGCGTAAAAAAATACAAAATGATCAAGAAACGACCAAGACCAAGGCGGTGGTGGATGATGACTATGCATAAAATTATGGCAGTCCGCCCGGTTGACAATTCGCGCGCTTATGCCGACCATGTGTGGCCAGTACATTTGCGTGTTTGCCTATTTGTCTTCTTTGATGTGTCTCAAAAAACCGACCGCCGTTCGATAAACCGTATTTGTTATTGGCTGTATTTGCCAAATAGGCAAATATGGCAATAATTTTGGCAAATATACTCTCTACACATGGAAGTTATTTGACAAATATGACAAATACGCAAATACAAATAGCCATGTGAAGTGCCACCATCAGATTTTTTTTTGGCAGATTCGCTAATTTTGGAACGGTCACACTGTAAAATTCAAATATTTTCATTGTAGCAACGTTAACGTAGTGATCCGCCAGGAGTAATAGTGTTCTGTGGTAGTGATTACATAGTCTTTGTTTCAAGCATGCGGCGGGGAGCACGCAGCCGATGGTACCTGTAGAATTGGTGTTGCGTTTAGGAGTTTATTTTTAGTTAGTGTTTATATTTCGTTGGCGTCTTTCGAAATAAACTGAAAATACAAAATGGGGCAGGCGCCCTCGCTTTACGCGGATTCTTCGTCTTATTCAAACGAGGTAAGCGAATTTAGAACTTATATTCTAAGTTTATACTATTTTTAAACAAAAAGCCGGTAACTGTAAGTAACAATTTTATAAAACGGATGGTGTTTTATTATTTCTGTAGGTAGAACTTGGTAACTTTGTTATGTCATTAACTTTTAATATTATAACACAGTTATCCTGACTTCGCCATTGTTACGTAAGTTAACAATTATATAAGGAGTTGAAAATAAGTTATCTCGGTAATCAGGCCTCTGACCATGAAAGTTAAGGAGCACACCACGGGTGTGCCCGCGAAATTCAAAGTTTTTTGTGGTTTTTCGCGATTTTTAAGCTAATAAGACATAATAGGCTTATGGCAGTCAAATTGCGAGAATCCCAATATCATCTTCACGTGTTTATATAAAAATCTCTGCTTGAAAGTGTCGAGTTCAAGGAATTAGTCCGAGATTTGCCAGTTACTCACATAAAACTCGATACTCGGGCTAATTTCCTAGGATACACATTTTTATGCAAATATTTCGATATAATCATGTAAAGATGATACTGCCATTCTCGCAAATTGACTGCCATAAACCTCTGATGTGTAATTAGCGAACAAATTGCAAAAAACAATGAAAATTTTGAATTTCGCGGGCAAAGTCGTTGATTTCGCCTTAGTACAAAAACAGTGTAAAATAGAAACTAAACATTTTTTTTATTGAACTATCTATATGAATTAATGAGAAAAGCGTTCATTCAAAGTTAGTACCATTACATTACATTATTTTAAAATGATTAAAAAAAATATCTCGAAAACTGTTACTGAAACAAAGTTTTGCAGTACCAAATCAGTAAAATAATCTTAAATAAAAAGTTGTAAGGTTATATTTGTTTAAGTCACTGTAAAATAGCTACAAATTAGCTTTCAACATGTGACTTGTTTAGTTTAGTGCAAACAATTAGCATTAGCGCAGCAAAGTGTTTGAACCCCTTAAACCCCCCTTCTCCCCTGGCTACACCCATGGTGGTATTAAAGCAATATGGACTGGCCCCATCTACAAAATTTAGCATGACTTGTGTCATATAAGATCTTGTCATCTAGGCTATAACTTGTTATATGATCTTTTGACCACAAATTTTGGCTAACATAGTGGCACATATACAAGGCTAGGCTAGAATGAATGAATGGGTCGTTTTGATATCTCATAAGGATAGCACATTACACATAAATATGTTTTAGTATGTGACTGGGCTGTATCTAGTGAACCCAACGTAATAATTAAAAAAAAGGCTTTGCTTTAATAAAAGGCTTAAATATCAATGTGTTGAAACCATTGACTAAACATATAAAGGATCAGCACTTAGTGACATCACGCATGTGTTTTTAGGCTCTGTCCTTAAGCCAGATTTTGTATATGTCAAAACTGTGAAATGGCACTAATGCAAGCGACGGATAGTAGTTTGTGGTATGTGCTGTCATTGGTACCGAAATGTACGACACGTGACGCCATATTTGAGAAATTTTTGGCTTCAACATACCATCTTTCCCGTCCTCTTAGTGTAGTGTATTTTGTCATTGGCATAACCCATAAAGTATGTCATTTTTCGTGCATATTTTTCCCACATTTTAAGTAATGAACGAAACATAATATGAACTTCATAAGCATCATATGAAATATGTTGCTGGTACCAATGTATATTTTACCACCTATAGATAAACATTTATAGTTATCGTGCTACAAAATCCTTACTACAAAGTCTACCATGCACTTTCAGCCTATCAAAATTACTCTAACTTTTATTCTTATAGACTTATTTCACTAAAAGTACGGGATGTATAGTATTAGGGAGCAAACAAAACCTTTAAACCCTAGCTTTATGTCAATATCACCATCATGGCATCATCTCATGTTTAAAAATATTTGAACCTCTCAAAGGAGCATGAAGGGAGTGAAGGTTGATTGCTTCCACTTCTGAACATTCTGAATCTGATTTGGTACAGTTACAAGGACCTGTTTATATTCATTGAATTAATTATGATGTGTGAACTGTGAATAAGGTTGTACTTTATTTAACACTGGAGTTCAGTACATTGCCCAGAGTAGGCAATGTACTGAACTCCAGTGTATTTATATGAGCACATTATCTTTATTTTAACATTTAATGAAATTTAAATAATGAGTGTAATAATCATATTCTAAATAATCCTCAATTTTGTCAATGTGTAAGCACTCCCCTTTATGGAAAATAATTTCTTAGTGGATGATTACAATTTGCAGTTAACTGTGTGCCAAATTTGAGCTCAATCCATCTATTGGTTTGAGCTGTGTATTGATAAATCTAACTATAGTCCGTTTACTGTAGTCAGTCAACAATCTTCTCCTTTTTTATGTATAAAAATACAGATATCATTACTAAAAATTTTTAACCATTTAAACTTTGTAATAAAACTATGTGTGCACTAAATTAAAACCCTATCCATTTTTTACCGTGCAAAATTTATACATGGATAGATAGATTCTTTATTGCATACAGGACAAAGAAGCAGAAGAACAAAGCACAATAAATAAAGCGTTGCGCAAAAAGGCGGTCTTATTTCCATTGCAATCACTTTCCGAATCAGACTTTCCTCAGAAGATATATCAGACTTAATTCAAGACCAGGTACTATAATGAAAGAAAGCATTAAAATAAAACCAAGGAATTATTCACTATATTCATGTGTGGCCTTATTCTAACGTTAAAAATCAAACGCTTATCTGATCTAATAAAGCGGTTATACTTCGCCGTCGTCGTTATGGGCGTTAGAAGAAATAGATTATACCGTTAGTGCAAGCGCATGCACTTACAGAGTCACTATGCCAGTAGGTCGAGTTGTGTAAGCCCGCGCTTGCCTCACTTTGCGTAACAGCCGTCCGTCGTGAGCAATGTACAACTCACGATGACTTAACGCTATGTTCGGCCGCGTTGATCGCGAGTGTCACTTCGGTCCACGAGCATTCAACATGGGCATACCAGGCTTTGTTTAGAATTAAAGTAACTTTCATTATAACAGTGAACTTTCAATAAATATCATACAACCCCGCAGTGGGCTACGCTCAGACAACGTTGGCAGCGAAATATGAGGGTATGAAAGCCGTCGTACCTACCTACAAAATTATCTTTAAAAAAAAGCGGCCAAGTACGAGTCAGACTCGCGCACCGAGAGTTCCATACCATAAGAGACGAAAAACATTAAAAGAACCACTTTTGTTCATGAATTTACGAGTATATTTTACATGTAGGTGCTTTTGTTGGCGAACCGCAAACGTAACTTTGTTTTTGGTGGTTTATTGTTATTATCAAAAAAAATATAATAGTTAGGGAGTTCATTTTATTTTTCCTGTAAAATATACATTAATATGTCTATTGATCATAATTATTTTAGATTTTTCGATTGATAAACTTCGGAGATAAGGGGGGGGGGGGGGACGGTATTTTTTTCGGGTCACTAATACCTATAACTATTCTAAATTTCAAGTCGATAGCTGCTATAGTTACTGAAATAATCGAGTGTGACAGACGGGCGGACGGACGGACGGAGAAAGTCTCACCATAAGGGTTCCATTTTTACCAAATCGGTATGGAACCCTAAATATGGCACCAACGTCAAGTGTAAGTGTAACACCGCCAAGTCTTACGAGTGGTTCGTACTGTGTGTCGCGTCAGCAGTGATTGGCCGACTGATACAGTCAGTCAGCCGCGCGGGTCAACCTACCAATCGGACCACAATTAGGCCAAAATTACGCCAAGCTGGTCTTTTAAATGGTCATTTTTGAGTTGAAGGTAAAGTTTCGTGTAGTATTTCGATACTTATAGTCCGTTAGTGAATTATACCGATTTGTATAAACAAACCATATCCACACAATAAAGTAATATAATATTACCTAACTAACAACGCAATAAACATAATTGACGATAGTTATTGAAATGTGCGTCATCGTATCGTAACAAAATACGTCATCAGACGCCATTAATAGAAAGGATTTTCGAGTTTTTCAGATTCCGAGTAAAGGGCCTAGAACTTTCCTTTGTCGATTATTGTGTCACACAAATTCGGGAGTAGAACTAATTTTCTTACTTCCGAGAGTTCTCAGTTTGCCAGACTCCATAGTAGAGGATATATACATATCTATCTTTAAACCTGAGTGCAGACCCCTATTTGTTTTGTTATAAAGGATAATGACTATATTCGATGTGTGGAACCCTGTACCAAGCTGATTCAAATAACTTTTTAAAGACTACACATTAACTCCACCTTAACTCTTACATTTTTACTGGTCTCCACATTAACTCTTACATTTTTTTTATTTACAACCGGATTCGAAAGTTATTAGGCAAATAAACAAGTTGTACTTCCCAATAAAATATGTATGACAGAAAATGTGCATTGAAAGAAAAGTAACTTTTTGTATGCAAAATTAAATTCCGAAAATGAAAAACATATTCCTGGTGCCAATGGTTCTTGTAAACACTATTTTATTTTCTTAGAATAGTTTGGTTCTGGTTCATGAGAAAACTTGCACCACCTTTGGTAATTCTTCTTTAACAAGTAAGGTGGGAGGAATAAAGTGTGCTTCTGATCTGCACCTCTGTTATAAGTGTAAATTTTGTTTTGGCCTTACACACATACGAATGTGTTGATGGGTGCGACAGGGACGCATTGCGCGACAAAATCACAAACAATGACAAAGTAAGCTATATCTTTGGTAGGATAACGAAATAAAATAAAGAAGCCCAAATAAAGTTAAATATTTTTTTAATAGGCGCAATTTTTCGAAGTTATAGAGAAATTTAATATAATATTAGTCGAAGAACTATTTTTAGTGCAGTTAATATATCAAAAACAATAAATAATATATTGAAAAAGTAATTTTGAGAATTGAAGATTATGCCCCACGCGACTTCAAAAGTGCGGCAATAAATCCTCTGTCAAAATTCGCATACCCGAGCCGTCTGTTCACAATTTTTCACGCACACTAGCATCCGCGCTCCATACACAAGTTGACACACTCACACTACAATAAACACTTGTCGCACTCACGGAGCTGTCGTTGTTAGGTTGGGCTCTATCTAGTCGGAGCGGCGTGAGCGACGACCTATTTTAAATCTTTGATGATAGTAAAAATAAAATAAAATAGCCCTTTATTCAGATCAACTAAATACAAAATACATATCTAACTTATTATTAACACTAATTGTACATCAATATTTCTCTTTTTTTTATACTCTGTAGATCTGATTGCCAGTTGGCAAAGGCCTCCTCCAGTCTTTTCCATTCATGTATTTGTTGAGCCACTCTATTCCACATCACTCCTGCTACTTGTCGGATGTCGTCATCCCACCTTTTCAGCTGTCTACCTCTTTTTCTTTTGCCTACTCTAGGATACCATTGTGTCACCATTTACTTTTTTGATTTCTTCACTAATTTTTACCAACTTTTTCTTCTTTTGTATCTCTTGCGTTGACTAGGTGTTTTCTTTCTTCTAGAAGCTTTATAGTGCTTGATGTAAGCCATTTTTTTTGGTTCAGTTATTGTATTTACAGCGAGTTGTATCTCAGTTTTAATGGTGTTTTCTATCCAGTCGTACTTTTCCTGTGTTCCTAAACGCTTTATGTTTTAATACAGTTTGTAAGGTGCTTTTGATAGTAAAAACGACACTGTGACGGCCCCCTGGCCGTTTGATGTGATCAGGGGTCGTTTGATGATAGTATTAAGTACAAATGTTTTCCTTTAGAATTTCATAAACTCCTTCGAATATTTTGAATCAAAGTGAACAACAGGTATTGAGAGAAAACCGTAGGGAGCCTCCTAAGGTTCAGGTTATAAACTTATTATAAATCAAACCAAGTGATTTTTTTACTTAAAACTGGCTGTATGTATGCAGCATACCACTAATAAAACATGCAAAATCGTTATTGGTTAATAGGCAGTCCAGTCTGAAGAATCAGCCGCCTCTTCGGTTGTGTCTGATGACTTCGCGGGGAATAGGGTAAGTAATCCAAAAATTTTACCGGTGATAAAATCACTTTTTAAAAAAGGGTATAAGCTATCTAGCTAGCTGGCGAGAGAGAGTTAAAAGTCAATTTACACCTGCACCGCGGGGAATGGAATGACTTTTTGCAAAGAAATTGTACATAGCACAATGAATTTTATCTACGCTCATTGCTTAAAGTTCGAATTATGAAATCAAAATGTGTCACATATTGACCTACTTTATTCACAGACTTCTATAATTATTAAAAAGTTATTCATTATAACATCGCTGTACTATGGAAATATCTCTAGATAGTTGAATAATTTCCATTACGATACTCGGCTCTGGGTTCCTGTATTTTTATGTGTCGTCATCACAGACCAGGGAATAACTTTCTTTTCTCTGTGGTCGTCATAGCCAAAAGAGAGTGTAGAGCCAATCCTCAATTTTGTTTTTTATATATGGAGTCCACAGACAACATTTAGTTGGTAGTCATAGGATGGGCGATGATCGACCATAGACAAAATTAATTCACGGAAACAATAATTTTTCCCTGCCTTATATGACTGATTAAAAAGTGTGTTCATACAGAATATTGAAAAGAATATGTATAATTTTTGATAATTTAATTATCCACTAAAAATATACTTTATCTGACTTGTAAAAATATTTTTCTACTCTTTTTTGTTTCATGACTTTTTTAACAGACTATACGCAGTTTACAACTGAATTTTGGCGCCATACCTAACTTTTAACATTTCAATGTGTTATTTTTGTTACTTAGTCAAAACTTAGCGCGGAAAAATGTCTAGCAGTGACACCTACTAAAGAAAATTTAACTCCACCTGACATTTTAGTGATTGCAACAAAAATGACCCACAATCTTTTACCCACAAAGTGAAGTATTTACGACAAACGTTAGCAAGATTTTATGGTCTGGATTTAAAATAATTTGAGCGTAGATAAAGTAGTGTATGAAACTCTACATAATTAGGTATTAAAACACTCGTGTGATACTATTAAAAAACTCGCCTGCGGCTCGTTTTTTAAACTCACACTCATGTTTTAATACCCCCCATTATGCATCCGTTTCATAAACTACTATTATGACTATTGTATAATATAATAATCAAATCTCCGAGAAATCCTCGAGCATACTCGAAAATTCCCATAGCTACTGCCGGCGCCATACGTGGAATAAGCTGAAAGTGGCGCGAGCAGGAGCTGTTTGTTTATTAGCCGGAATAGTGAGCATTCCATCGAGTTCACGCGCCTTCTCGCGTCATGAGATGAAATTGACGCTTCCATTCCATTCCGCCGCGGTGTAAATTGACCTTTAGGGCTCTCATTTCAGGTGCAAGATTTTTGCAGTCATCTAAAATGGTATCCAACCATAGTGTCAGGTATTCTGCCATGAAGCTGTAATTGCATTGCACAAAAATTACTGGGCATTGTGGGTTTTAACAATAATTGACTTGGGACGATGAGAGCGGTGCAATGCGTCATATAACTTTGTAAAGTACGAGTAAAGAATGGGACGCACTGTATCTGTCATGGGCAGGCATATATTCCGTCGGTCAGAGCCTTATAACCTCTATAAAAATATTTATTTGGCTTTACATAACTTTTTTGCATAGTAATTTTTTAACTCACGTTCATGTCAATAATTCATTCATTCATTTAATAAAAGTATCCCAGGTAGATTGCAAGATCTTAGTTTGGGGCGAACATACTATTTCTCTGTTCAATTGGGTGAACCAAGAGTTATAAAGCCGGTAACTGTAAGTAACAATTTTATAAAACGGATGGTGTTTTATTATTTCTGTAGGTAGAACTTGGTAACTTTGTTATGTCATTAACTTTTAATATTATAACACAGTTATCCTGACTTCGCCATTGTTACGTAAGTTAACAATTATGTAAGGAGTTGAAAATAAGTTATCTCGGTAATCAGGCCTCTGACCATGAAAGTTAAGGAGCACACCACGGGTGTGCCCGCGAAATTCAAAGTTTTTTGTGGTTTTTCGCGATTTTTAAGCTAATAAGACATAATAGGCTTATGGCAGTCAAATTGCGAGAATCCCAATATCATCTTCACGTGTTTATATAAAAATCTCTGCTTGAAAGTGTCGAGTTCAAGGAATTAGTCCGAGATTTGCCAGTTACTCACATAAAACTCGATACTCGGGCTAATTTCCTAGGATACACATTTTTATGCAAATATTTCGATATAATCATGTAAAGATGATACTGACATTCTCGCAAATTGACTGCCATAAACCTCTGATGTGTAATTAGCGAACAAATTGCAAAAAACAATGAAAATTTTGAATTTCGCGGGCAAAGTCGTTGATTTCGCCTTAGTACAAAAACAGTGTAAAATAGAAACTAAACATTTTTTTTATTGAACTATCTATATGAATTAATGAGAAAAGCGTTCATTCAAAGTTAGTACCATTACATTACATTATTTTAAAATGATTAAAAAAAATATCTCGAAAACTGTTACTGAAACAAAGTTTTGCAGTACCAAATCAGTAAAATAATCTTAAATAAAAAGTTGTAAGGTTATATTTGTTTAAGTCACTGTAAAATAGCTACAAATTAGCTTTCAACATGTGACTTGTTTAGTTTAGTGCAAACAATTAGCATTAGCGCAGCAAAGTGTTTGAACCCCTTAAACCCCCCTTCTCCCCTGGCTACACCCATGGTGGTATTAAAGCAATATGGACTGGCCCCATCTACAAAATTTAGCATGACTTGTGTCATATAAGATCTTGTCATCTAGGCTAAAACTTGTTATATGATCTTTTGACCACAAATTTTGGCTAACATAGTGGCACATATACAAGGCTAGGCTAGAATGAATGAATGGGTCGTTTTGATATCTCATAAGGATAGCACATTACACATAAATATGTTTTAGTATGTGACTGGGCTGTATCTAGTGAACCCAACGTAATAATTAAAAAAAAGGCTTTGCTTTAATAAAAGGCTTAAATATCAATGTGTTGAAACCATTGACTAAACATATAAAGGATCAGCACTTAGTGACATCACGCATGTGTTTTTAGGCTCTGTCCTTAAGCCAGATTTTGTATATGTCAAAACTGTGAAATGGCACTAATGCAAGCGACGGATAGTAGTTTGTGGTATGTGCTGTCATTGGTACCGAAATGTACGACACGTGACGCCATATTTGAGAAATTTTTGGCTTCAACATACCATCTTTCCCGTCCTCTTAGTGTAGTGTATTTTGTCATTGGCATAACCCATAAAGTATGTCATTTTTCGTGCATATTTTTCCCACATTTTAAGTAATGAACGAAACATAATATGAACTTCATAAGCATCATATGAAATATGTTGCTGGTACCAATGTATATTTTACCACCTATAGATAAACATTTATAGTTATCGTGCTACAAAATCCTTACTACAAAGTCTACCATGCACTTTCAGCCTATCAAAATTACTCTAACTTTTATTCTTATAGACTTATTTCACTAAAAGTACGGGATGTATAGTATTAGGGAGCAAACAAAACCTTTAAACCCTAGCTTTATGTCAATATCACCATCATGGCATCATCTCATGTTTAAAAATATTTGAACCTCTCAAAGGAGCATGAAGGGAGTGAAGGTTGATTGCTTCCACTTCTGAACATTCTGAATCTGATTTGGTACAGTTACAAGGACCTGTTTATATTCATTGAATTAATTATGATGTGTGAACTGTGAATAAGGTTGTACTTTATTTAACACTGGAGTTCAGTACATTGCCCAGAGTAGGCAATGTACTGAACTCCAGTGTATTTATATGAGCACATTATCTTTATTTTAACATTTAATGAAATTTAAATAATGAGTGTAATAATCATATTCTAAATAATCCTCAATTTTGTCAACGTGTAAGCACTCCCCTTTATGGAAAATAATTTCTTAGTGGATGATTACAATTTGCAGTTAACTGTGTGCCAAATTTGAGCTCAATCCATCTATTGGTTTGAGCTGTGTATTGATAAATCTAACTATAGTCCGTTTACTGTAGTCAGTCAACAATCTTCTCCTTTTTTATGTATAAAAATACAGATATCATTACTAAAAATTTTTAACCATTTAAACTTTGTAATAAAACTATGTGTGCACTAAATTAAAACCCTATCCATTTTTTACCGTGCAAAATTTATACATGGATAGATAGATTCTTTATTGCATACAGGACAAAGAAGCAGAAGAACAAAGCACAATAAATAAAGCGTTGCGCAAAAAGGCGGTCTTATTTCCATTGCAATCACTTTCCGAATCAGACTTTCCTCAGAAGATATATCAGACTTAATTCAAGACCAGGTACTATAATGAAAGAAAGCATTAAAATAAAACCAAGGAATTATTCACTATATTCATGTGTGGCCTTATTCTAACGTTAAAAATCAAACGCTTATCTGATCTAATAAAGCGGTTATACTTCGCCGTCGTCGTTATGGGCGTTAGAAGAAATAGATTATACCGTTAGTGCAAGCGCATGCACTTACAGAGTCACTATGCCAGTAGGTCGAGTTGTGTAAGCCCGCGCTTGCCTCACTTTGCGTAACAGCCGTCCGTCGTGAGCAATGTACAACTCACGATGACTTAACGCTATGTTCGGCCGCGTTGATCGCGAGTGTCACTTCGGTCCACGAGCATTCAACATGGGCATACCAGGCTTTGTTTAGAATTAAAGTAACTTTCATTATAACAGTGAACTTTCAATAAATATCATACAACCCCGCAGTGGGCTACGCTCAGACAACGTTGGCAGCGAAATATGAGGGTATGAAAGCCGTCGTACCTACCTACAAAATTATCTTTAAAAAAAGCGGCCAAGTACGAGTCAGACTCGCGCACCGAGAGTTCCATACCATAAGAGACGAAAAACATTAAAAGAACCACTTTTGTTCATGAATTTACGAGTATATTTTACATGTAGGTGCTTTTGTTGGCGAACCGCAAACGTAACTTTGTTTTTGGTGGTTTATTGTTATTATCAAAAAAAATATAATAGTTAGGGAGTTCATTTTATTTTTCCTGTAAAATATACATTAATATGTCTATTGATCATAATTATTTTAGATTTTTCGATTGATAAACTTCGGAGATAAGGGGGGGGGGACGGTATTTTTTTCGGGTCACTAATACCTATAACTATTCTAAATTTCAAGTCGATAGCTGCTATAGTTACTGAAATAATCGAGTGTGACAGACGGGCGGACGGACGGACGGAGAAAGTCTCACCATAAGGGTTCCATTTTTACCAAATCGGTATGGAACCCTAAATATGGCACCAACGTCAAGTGTAAGTGTAACACCGCCAAGTCTTACGAGTGGTTCGTACTGTGTGTCGCGTCAGCAGTGATTGGCCGACTGATACAGTCAGTCAGCCGCGCGGGTCAACCTACCAATCGGACCACAATTAGGCCAAAATTACGCCAAGCTGGTCTTTTAAATGGTCATTTTTGAGTTGAAGGTAAAGTTTCGTGTAGTATTTCGATACTTATAGTCCGTTAGTGAATTATACCGATTTGTATAAACAAACCATATCCACACAATAAAGTAATATAATATTACCTAACTAACAACGCAATAAACATAATTGACGATAGTTATTGAAATGTGCGTCATCGTATCGTAACAAAATACGTCATCAGACGCCATTAATAGAAAGGATTTTCGAGTTTTTCAGATTCCGAGTAAAGGGCCTAGAACTTTCCTTTGTCGATTATTGTGTCACACAAATTCGGGAGTAGAACTAATTTTCTTACTTCCGAGAGTTCTCAGTTTGCCAGACTCCATAGTAGAGGATATATACATATCTATCTTTAAACCTGAGTGCAGACCCCTATTTGTTTTGTTATAAAGGATAATGACTATATTCGATGTGTGGAACCCTGTACCAAGCTGATTCAAATAACTTTTTAAAGACTACACATTAACTCCACCTTAACTCTTACATTTTTACTGGTCTCCACATTAACTCTTACATTTTTTTTATTTACAACCGGATTCGAAAGTTATTAGGCAAATAAACAAGTTGTACTTCCCAATAAAATATGTATGACAGAAAATGTGCATTGAAAGAAAAGTAACTTTTTGTATGCAAAATTAAATTCCGAAAATGAAAAACATATTCCTGGTGCCAATGGTTCTTGTAAACACTATTTTATTTTCTTAGAATAGTTTGGTTCTGGTTCATGAGAAAACTTGCACCACCTTTGGTAATTCTTCTTTAACAAGTAAGGTGGGAGGAATAAAGTGTGCTTCTGATCTGCACCTCTGTTATAAGTGTAAATTTTGTTTTGGCCTTACACACATACGAATGTGTTGATGGGTGCGACAGGGACGCATTGCGCGACAAAATCACAAACAATGACAAAGTAAGCTATATCTTTGGTAGGATAACGAAATAAAATAAAGAAGCCCAAATAAAGTTAAATATTTTTTTAATAGGCGCAATTTTTCGAAGTTATAGAGAAATTTAATATAATATTAGTCGAAGAACTATTTTTAGTGCAGTTAATATATCAAAAACAATAAATAATATATTGAAAAAGTAATTTTGAGAATTGAAGATTATGCCCCACGCGACTTCAAAAGTGCGGCAATAAATCCTCTGTCAAAATTCGCATACCCGAGCCGTCTGTTCACAATTTTTCACGCACACTAGCATCCGCGCTCCATACACAAGTTGACACACTCACACTACAATAAACACTTGTCGCACTCACGGAGCTGTCGTTGTTAGGTTGGGCTCTATCTAGTCGGAGCGGCGTGAGCGACGACCTATTTTAAATCTTTGATGATAGTAAAAATAAAATAAAATAGCCCTTTATTCAGATCAACTAAATACAAAATACATATCTAACTTATTATTAACACTAATTGTACATCAATATTTCTCTTTTTTTTATACTCTGTAGATCTGATTGCCAGTTGGCAAAGGCCTCCTCCAGTCTTTTCCATTCATGTCTTTGTTGAGCCACTCTATTCCACATCACTCCTGCTACTTGTCGGATGTCGTCATCCCACCTTTTCAGCTGTCTACCTCTTTTTCTTTTGCCTACTCTAGGATACCATTGTGTCACCATTTACTTTTTTGATTTCTTCACTAATTTTTACCAACTTTTTTCTTCTTTTGTATCTCTTGCGTTGACTAGGTGTTTTCTTTCTTCTAGAAGCTTTATAGTGCTTGATGTAAGCCATTTTTTTTGGTTCAGTTATTGTATTTACAGCGAGTTGTATCTCAGTTTTAATGGTGTTTTCTATCCAGTCGTACTTTTCCTGTGTTCCTAAACGCTTTATGTTTTAATACAGTTTGTAAGGTGCTTTTGATAGTAAAAACGACACTGTGACGGCCCCCTGGCCGTTTGATGTGATCAGGGGTCGTTTGATGATAGTATTAAGTACAAATGTTTTCCTTTAGAATTTCATAAACTCCTTCGAATATTTTGAATCAAAGTGAACAACAGGTATTGAGAGAAAACCGTAGGGAGCCTCCTAAGGTTCAGGTTATAAACTTATTATAAATCAAACCAAGTGATTTTTTTACTTAAAACTGGCTGTATGTATGCAGCATACCACTAATAAAACATGCAAAATCGTTATTGGTTAATAGGCAGTCCAGTCTGAAGAATCAGCCGCCTCTTCGGTTGTGTCTGATGACTTCGCGGGGAATAGGGTAAGTAATCCAAAAATTTTTCCGGTGATAAAATCACTTTTTAAAAAAGGGTATAAGCTATCTAGCTAGCTGGCGAGAGAGAGTTAAAAGTCAATTTACACCTGCACCGCGGGGAATGGAATGACTTTTTGCAAAGAAATTGTACATAGCACAATGAATTTTATCTACGCTCATTGCTTAAAGTTCGAATTATGAAATCAAAATGTGTCACATATTGACCTACTTTATTCACAGACTTCTATAATTATTAAAAAGTTATTCATTATAACATCGCTGTACTATGGAAATATCTCTAGATAGTTGAATAATTTCCATTACGATACTCGGCTCTGGGTTCCTGTATTTTTATGTGTCGTCATCACAGACCAGGGAATAACTTTCTTTTCTCTGTGGTCGTCATAGCCAAAAGAGAGTGTAGAGCCAATCCTCAATTTTGTTTTTTATATATGGAGTCCACAGACAACATTTAGTTGGTAGTCATAGGATGGGCGATGATCGACCATAGACAAAATTAATTCACGGAAACAATAATTTTTCCCTGCCTTATATGACTGATTAAAAAGTGTGTTCATACAGAATATTGAAAAGAATATGTATAATTTTTGATAATTTAATTATCCACTAAAAATATACTTTATCTGACTTGTAAAAATATTTTTCTACTCTTTTTTGTTTCATGACTTTTTTAACAGACTATACGCAGTTTACAACTGAATTTTGGCGCCATACCTAACTTTTAACATTTCAATGTGTTATTTTTGTTACTTAGTCAAAACTTAGCGCGGACATAAGTCAATAAGTCTGGCTCAACACGTACCTACCTCTGAGTTTTCGGATTTATGTGCGGATTTGGAAATAGTACATTACTGCAGCGACCAGTCTCGGCGATGTCTACTTGTGGCCAAGGCTTGTATAAGACTTTTTCCAAACAATGCGTCGGAAATTTAAAGCAAGTAGTACCTAACTACCTAGACAGAAATTTTAAATCTCGAACAACGAACAACAATATTTTTTTCCGAGTTAAGTGTTCATTTGTTTTTTTTTTTTCAATAAATATATTACCTTTCAATTTGCTATAGCTTGGCAACTTCGTGCGGGATCCTTCCGCGGGGTGACAGAGGGCCGGGGGACGCGGTAACGCATACATGCAGAGAATGTCCCCTCTCCCGCTACACTGCCCGCTAACATCTAAGTTCCTTGCCTCCCCCACCGTCTGTCACCCCGCAGAAGGGTCTACCACGCAGTTGCCAAGCTATGTAGTTAGTTCGAAATTTAAATAAAACTTTTGATAAGTTACCTCTTCGTTAGCCTGTTCTGTTCTCCTGGGGGCCTACCATCGTGACTTAAAGTAATATTATTGTAATATTGTTTTGACATTTTCATACAATGTCAGTATGGAAATTTTAAACCAATATTACAATAATATTACTTTAGGTCACGGTGGTAGGCCCCCTGTTCTCTATATTGGGTACCCTGTCTAGTAAACACAGGCCTAACATTAACCTAATTGAACCGAATTGTGAGTTTATTATTATGTCAGTATTCACCAAAAGCACACGTGTTTTTAATGTAGATAAGCTTGCGCTTGACGACAATCATGCCTGATGGAAAGCAATGATGGGGTCTAGGCCGGAATGCGCTTGCCTAGAAAATTCCTATTCAGCCGCAGTATATCCCATGTAGCAGTTACAGTTCAACACGTATATGTATTTATTGGGTTTGATTTTATGAAAATGAAAATCTTTATTTTAAATGAAATATGAAAAATCAAAACTGTACTGCCAGGTTAGGAACCGAAGGTTCGCACATTAGAAACGTATTTCGTCATTGGTTCGCACCAAATAGAACTGGCAAGTAACTTGGTACGATCTCTTTTCAAATATGTCATTATATACTTTCTTATGAAGTATTTAAAATTATTACATATTTTAAGATTAAGATATCTCGTGAAGAGATGGAAGCTTATCCCTATCATTCTAAGAATCCTCTAACAAACTACCTATACAATATTATGTAATTTGTTGGGAGATAAAATGGTATTATGTATATATACACTTACATGTACTCCCTACCTGCAGCCTACCTGTATGTGCAATTGATCACTGCGACGCAATCAAAAACGTGGTTTTGTGTTGTTTGATTATATAACATTGTTTGTGAGTTTTTATTGTTTCAAAATCTATACTTTGCTACACTAATACGTGGTGGTTTCTGCACGAGCCTTAAATAATATCCCAAACAACTGTATAAGGCTCTGCATTGAGGGTCCCGTACCAATCAATCTTAATTATTATTACTCGTTGATATAGTGGTTATGCTTGTATGTATAGGTTATGTGACTTTATTAACTACACGCTCAACAAATTGTATGTTTATTAAATATTGCAAAATAAGCGCGGCGCTTGCGGTTGAAACGCTGGGTCATCTGACACAAAAAATTCGTGAATATAGTATCCCAAAAATTTGTCAATTTGGTGGCGCTTATTTAGCTCAACGGCTAAGCTTAGCCATACAAAGAGGTAATAGCGCCAGCGATTAGCGATCATTTATGGGCATAGTGTATATATTTTGTAGGCAGTTGGACGGTGTATATATTTTGTAAACATTAAGAACTGTATAGTCCTGATATAAAATGAATATTTAGTAAATATTTTTTATGATTAGTATTCGGACCCCTAATTTTGATACCATAGGCGGCCTCACTCAGTAATGTCAGTTTGTCTATGTTTTAAGAACGATCGCATACACTTGTGGGCCTTGCTATTTTAAACTGTTGTTTATATTACCATCACAAATTCTGTATCAAAGGGGCCTTAAACTGTAAGCTGGAAAAGTCGAGACAGATTTCCTTGAGCGCTTGTGACAATCGCACGTAAAGTAAGCGACATGTTTCGGGATTGTAGTAATTGAAGATTATTCGTTAATTGAATCTTAATAAAAATAAGTGACTTTTGTCTATATATCTATACTTTAAGAGGTAACGTAACGATGTTTGTGAGTTTGTGTCGTTGTAAGGGGTAATCTCTGGATCTACTGTACCGATTTTTTAAAAAACTTTCACTAATAGAAAGCTACGTTATTGTGAAGTGTCATAGGCTATAATAATTTTCGAAATTAATTACGCATCTTTACTTAAACTTAAATAATATAATCCAAGTCGTAAAAAAATGCTTTCATCGCGTGCGATGCGGTAACTATTGAGGATAGAACAAAACAATGTTCTACAATATTAAAGATCATATCAAAGTCTGTAAAAAGTCCGCGATTGCATATGCCTATCTCCTACGGGTAACTCACAATAACTGCCTTACTGTAAATATTGTGGATTAAAAATAAATAATTAATGTGAAGCTTATTTAGCCCATATGGTATTAATTTATATCTTTAAATATGTTTTTTAAGAATGGAAAATTTATCTTAAATATTTGTGCTCTTAACTCTATACAGTTTAAACAAATATCTTCAAAGATATTAGCAAAATAGAAAAGTGCGGTTGCGCGCCGCCCCTGGTTGTTGCGTGGCGATAGGTAAGTATTAGGGAATGAAAATCCGCTCTAAATTGAGAACCAGTTAATTTTTCGGTGCTCATTTTTAAAAACCCGGTTCTTTAATTTTGTACACTTTTCAATCTTAATATATATAAATCTCGTGTCACAATGTTTGTCCTCAATGGACTCCTAAACTACTGAACCGATTTAGTTCAAACTTCGTGAATATCTGTCATTTGGTCCAACTTAAAACATAGAATAGTTTTTATTCCACGTGGACGAAGTCGCGGGCATCAGCTAGTTGTTTTATAAAAGCATCACATTGAAAGTAAATGAACCCTATAAATACATTATATACATAAAGTCCTCAGATGCTATTTTATTTCATTAACCTTAACTAACAGTACTGTGTGTGTTATTGTGAGTTACCTAGTGGCGATATTTTATGTGCTACTAGCTTTCCCTAAGGGCAAACGTTGTTTTGCCCTTAGGGTTATAAAAAGGTAGATAATTTGAGATTTAAGTTATCCTTTCTTTTAAGTTAGATTAAATTGCACACTGTGTGCAATTTAATTAAAATCGGTTAGTAATATATATATATATATATATATATATATATATATATAGAGATCTCTTCCCGCTAAATGTTGATCATTCGCGACGTCACGCGAGTACTTTGTTGATCCGAAAACACATGTTGATCCGACGCCTTTTGTTGATCCAATATGCATCTCTGGTAACTAATGTGGCTCCAACCGGATCAACATCTACAGTCATGGAACTTTTTACTAGCGTTCGCAAAAGTTGATCCGATATACAAATCCACCTTGCGATGGTTACGGAAAATGTTGATCCCATTCAAATGAGCCAATCAGAGCACGGCAAACGATCGGATTGGCTGAAAGCATCCGCGAGGTTGCCGCTTCGTAGGTTTATACAAAGATCTTTATTTGAAAGTATCTAGCATGTATCCAGTTTAAAAAATTAGTTTGAGTATAGAGCTTGGTGTAACTTTGCGACTAATTCCCTAAGTTGCACTTTTTCGACTATAGGAGCGGTCCGCCGTCAAAACCGGTGGGTTATGACCTGGCGGGAGCGCGGTGCATACAAAAGTGAATCCCGTACTCCCGCCAGCGGGTCCGTCGTGGACACAGACAGTTTTAGTGGGTGCAACTTAACCCATGTGTTTCCCCCTGCCGGAGTGGTATGCCTTAGGCATTTTCTGTCTATAAATAAAAAAACCGGCCAAGTGCGAGTCGGACTCGCGCACTGAGGGATCCATACCATAAACGAAGTAAAACGTCACTTTTGTTAATGAATTTAGGAGTATTATTTACGAGTAGGTACTTTTGCTGGCGAACTGCAAACCTAACTTTGTTTTTGGTGGTTTATTGTTATCTATACTTAATATTATAAAGAGGAAGCGTAACGATGTTACGCTTCCTCTTTATAATATTAAGTATAGATAAATTCGAAGAGGAAGCGTAAAATATACGTATGTTCCTATTGATCATAATTATTTCAGATTTCTGGAACGATAAACTTCGGAGATAAGGGGGGGGGCGGTATTTTTTTCGAC
Organism: Coenonympha glycerion; assembly: GCA_963855885.1. Lineage (NCBI taxonomy): Eukaryota > Metazoa > Arthropoda > Insecta > Lepidoptera > Nymphalidae > Coenonympha > Coenonympha glycerion. Next base: position 8,055,510 of record OY979626.1, read on the forward strand.
AGTTTGCCCAATTAAAAAAACTATCGGCTACAAAAATAAATAAAAATCGGTTTTCGAATACACAAGTAACGCCTTTTCATGTGATACCCCACTTAATATTGTTATCTCATTTTGAAATTTCAACAACCCATTTTACCTTTTAACATAATACCTAAATAATATCGAGTTTCTAAATAGATAGGTAAATAATCAAATATGGATTACTAGCAGATACCCGCGGCTTCGCTCGCGTAAATTTCAGATTTTCCTATTCTCACGGGAAACCATGAATTTTCCGGAATAAAAAGTAGCCTTTGTGTTCATTTACTCGTATTCCAACTTTCAGCAATAAATTTTCTTAGTTGAGGTTTGAAGTAATGTTTTTCCGCGGAAACCATTGATTTGCCCGGAATAAAAAATAATAAAAAAGCCATCAAAATAACGATATTTCAATTTCTTTTTTTTAAAAAAGGAACCGCCTTAAAAAATCAACCCACTGAAAAGCACAAAATAATTTTCTAATAAATCTGGGTACACCTACTTAATTCCTCAATGCCTGAAAACCAAAGTTTTTAACCAGTGCGTCCTTCCCGTCCTCACCTATGGTGCTGAAACGTGGACACTCACACACGGCCTGATCCACAAATTTAAAGTCACGCAGCGGGCCATGGAGAGGGCGATGTTAGGAGTTTCCCTGAGGGACAGAATCCGAAATGAGGAGATCCGCAGGAGAACTAAGGTCACTGACATAGGCCAAACCATAAGCAAGCTGAAGTGGCAGAGGGCAGGTCACGCGTGTCGTAGGGGCGATGGCCGGTGGAGCCGAAAAGTCCTAGAGTGGAGACCGCGTACTAGTAAACGTAGCGTGGGGCGCCCTCCAGCTCGTTGGACCGACGACATTAAGCGGGTGGCGCGAAGCGGCTGGATGAGGAAGGCTGAGGACAGGGTGTAGTGGCGCTCGCTTGGGAAGGCCTATGTTGAACAGTGGACGTCCTATGTTCAACAGTGGACGTTCGCAGGCTGATGTGATGATGATGATGATGTGACACCTACTTAGTTTTTGAAGTCGGCGCCAAATCAAAATTCGCAAATCATTTTAAGCATGCTGTCAGTTCATATCAGTTCGGTAATTACAGCGTGAAGTAGTATTTTTTCCACGTGAATATCTATTTTTCACTTTTCCTGCAGAAACCATTAACTCTTCCGGGATAAAAGTAGTCTATGTATTCATCCAGGATATAACCTATCTCCATTCCAAATTTCAGCCAAATTGGTTTGTACTTGCGGCTGAAGATTTTTTGAAATAGTCAAAAATAGTCATTGAACAAATTCACCCACACGGTAACAAACAAAAAACCTGCGCAAACGTCTTCCCGCAATAAAATCTGTCAAGCAATAATTGAAAGCTTGTGTTGTTGCTTTTGTAAACAAAGTTCGATTCACAAACGCAGTAGCTAACGCATTTTTCTTACCTTATTTCTCTTACGAAGTAGTCTAATGGGTTCTTTGTCACACGTAGAACGCGACGTTGCCGCTCTGCGTAAGATGCCTATTCGTCAGTTTTGGCTCCGGATCCACTTATTTTAAGTAAATGTCGCATATGAGTTAAATATATTCTGGATCTAAGAAATCCTTTTCAGTATGATTTTTTCGGCCGTTATTGGATCAACAAATATTGGTCAAATCGCTGACGAGTATGTCGAAAATCTGTTCGTGCAGATCCACTGACGTCACACGCGCATTAGGGGCGGATCAAAGTATATCAGTTTGCCTGAAGCAGAGCTGAGTAAACACGTGAAATAGGGGGATCAACATTTGTTCCAACTTCCCACTGGAGCAACATTTACCGTGAACGGATCTATATATATATATATATATATATATATATATATATATATATATATATATACATATAATATAACATGGGTATGTACTTATTTTTTATGACTAGAAATTTGCACATTTCAGATGTTTTCCTTTAGTTGCGCTATAAAACCTTGCTTTTTACAAAATTTTCTAACTTTAGAATAACAATATTCGTTAAAGTGAGGTGAGTTAGTACTTGGGGAAATGCATACTTTATTTTCCGTTGCCATAAAGTCATTGAAATTATTCACAAGCCAAGGTATTTTGGCTAAAGTGAAATATCAGAAACTCAAATGAGAGTAGACTCGCGTTTTGACATCTTATCTTCTCGTAAACTTGTCAAATCAATTCGAAGCTGAAGCGAAGGAAGGACAGGACATTAGATGCTTTAAATTTAGAGATGTGTAAAATATAATCGAGAGATTTGTTGGTATACGGAGCCTTATCTCAAGTTAATAACCGAGTCGATGATCTTGGCCGTAGTCCTCTGTCCTCTCGTCATTCAGATGTTTGCGCTCGTGTTGAGCGCTAGGCTGACTCATAAACTCGTATCTACCACAATTGAGACCACAATATTAGCTCAGCTATGACGTATGCTTTCACGTTTCGTTTCGTGATAGATAATTCAATGTTGATATTTGTTAGAAGTCATCATCATTAAAATGAAAATAACAAATTCGTACTTGTAATATTATTGTACTAGCTTTTGCCCATGGCTCCAGTACGCTCCCGCGGTTTTCGGTTTTACACAAACCCTACGGGATCCCTGGATTCTATTAGTACAGAAGTAGCCTATAGTATTAATCTAGGGTATAATCTTTAAATCCAGGTTATATTTAAATTGCGTGTCACGTTGTTTGTCCGCGGTAAACTTCTAAACTACTTAACCGATTTTAATTAAATTTGCACACCGTGTGCAATTTGATCTTACTTAAAAGATGGGATATCTTAAATAATTTATATGGCAGAGCAACGTTTGCCCGGTCAGCTAGTCTATAAATAATTTCCATATATATAATTCCCAGTGAAATTGGTTAAAAGTAGCAGAGTGTAAGAGTAACAAACACACAAACCAACTTTTGCCTTTTAAGTATTAGTGCAGTAAGGAAGAGATATGTCTTTGTGCACTTACAAAGCCACATGTTCATTATGTAATTATTGACTTTGTACCATTGTGGTACATTTTAAGGGCAAGTTGGGTAGCCGCAAACGCTAACAACAAAAGTTAAGAGACTTAACACAATTTTTTAATTCAACTATTTGACTTTTAATTTCTAATTTGTTAATTACATCAAACTATACTAATTAATCTAACTAATTACCTATACAACATTGGCTACTTGTTATGTTATTTTCACGCGTCGTCCGCGGTTCGCGTTACTCGGTGTCAGCAAATTCCGAAAGCGAGGCGACCGTGACTGACTCTCTCACACAATAACATTGTTGAATAGTGCGAGCAGTAAGCAACTATAATGACAGTTTCAAAGTATTTTCAATCGCCAGAAAATCGCCAATCAACGCCTCTTCGGCAATCGCCAGAATGAACTCAGACCTTTGCTCCGTCCTTGAATGGAGCAAATCATTTGGACTTAATGTAAATCCGAGTAAATCACAGGCAATCGTTATTGGTAGCCAAAAGCAGATATCGAAAATTGACTGGCGGTCACTTCCTCCTATTGAGTTCAATAATGTTGTTATTCCGTACTGTGAGAACGTAAAGTATTTGGGAGTGTATCTTGATAGGACCTTAAGCTGGGCTCAACATGTTAAACAAGTCAGTAGGAAATTATTTGCATCCTTGGGCTCCTTGCGTCGCCTTCGATCAATTCTTCCAATTCCTACTAAAATTATGCTCGCACAGACTCTTCTCCTTCCTATTCTTGATTACGCTGACGCAAGCATTGTCGACTTAAATGAAAACCAATTAAGTAAGCTTGAGAGACTTCAGAATTCCATTATTAGGTTCATATTTGGTTTACGCAAATATGACCATATCTCACAATTTCGTTCTCGTCTTAATTGGTTACCTATCCGACTTCGCCGGAATCTACACATCCTTTCCATTCTGTACTGTGTTCTGTTTCATCCTTCTGCGCCCCATTACTTAAAAGAGAAATTCAATTTTGTAGGTCAACCTGGAGAATTGCTCCGTTCTTCGAGGAAACTTATTTTGATGATGCCTGCGCATAGGTCTTCCTTCTTTCATAAGTCTTTTACGATTCAGGCTATTAATCTTTGGAATGCCTTACCTCTCGATATTAGAGAGGCCCAGACTATAGGACAGTTTAAAAGACTTGTGAAAGATCACTTTATATCCCAGTTGCCTGAGTGCTGATGACTAACTGTCACCTATAAATTTGTAATCTCAATACTTATTATATCCTCTCTTGTTCTATTGTTTAGAGGATTATTTTTATTGTATTTGTATTATTTTATATATTTATATTTATGTATATACATATGTATATATTTGTATTTATGTACAAGTATATATAATATAGTTTAGTTTATAGTATAAGTAATTTATTGTAAGTAGTTTATTGTATTTATTTATTCTGGCACCCCGCACCACCAACCGCGTATCCAGTTTCAAATATTCCTTCACATTATTATTGGTTGCCTGGTAGAAATCGCTATGTAGCGATAAGGCCGCCAAATTGTACTCCTAAGTTTGTTTGTATTTAATTTAAGTATTTCTTTTCTATATTTTATTCTGTGGTGTGCAATAAAGTGTTTATCTATCTATCTATCTATCTATTTTAAATTGCATAGTACTCAAGAGAATAGTGGTTATATACTCTTTAGTAGTAGCAGGTATTATCAGAGTTGTTAGTTGTCTCTGTGGTGTCGCTCTGAATGCCACAAAAGAAGGCAAAGCCAGGCTAAAATAGTTGTAGTGCTTGCCTACCGTTTTTTCACGGTCGCCGGTCGCCGCCTCACCGGAATTTTCTGACACCGAGTAACGCGAACCGCGGACGAAACGTGATAATATAAACCCATGTCTCATCACAAGTAAGCATAGAATCGAGTAAGCTTAATTTTTTTTATGTAAAATTTAATAAAACATAGTACAATATCTTTCCTTAATATTCGAATAGTTAATATACTTATAAATAACTAGCGGACGCCCGCGGCTTCGCTCGCGTTTAACCTCTGCTTTAAAATTCCTGTCTTAACTGCCATTTATTTTAATAATATAAAGACAACAAATTCTTCCTATGTGCTTGCTGCTATAGTCACTTATCGGTTTTGAAAATATGAGGTCGTTACAAAAAGTTTAATATAGTTTAATTGGTACCGTACCTATAGGGAAAAAGGCGGGAACCTTATTACTGAGACTACGCTGTCTAGTGTCTGCCCGTCTGTCCCTAATAAATGGCGGCCACTTTTTTATTTCTGACCATAAATTCGTTCTCTATTCTTGCTGTGATACTCAAATATCGATTTTCAAAGCAATCGGTCCAGTAACAAAAAAGTTCAAAATGGCGGCCACTTTTATTAAATTTTGACCACAAATTCCTTCTCCATGCTTGTTGCGATACTCAGATATCGATTTTCAGACCAATCGGCCCAGAAACAAAAAGTTCAAAATGGCGGCCACTTTTTTTTATTCTGACCATAAATTCGTTCTCTATACTTGCTGCGATACTGAAATATCGATTTTCAAAGCAATTGGCCCAGTAACAAAAAAGTTTGAAATGGCGACAACTTTTTTTTATTCTGACCATAAATTCGTTCTCTATGCTTGCTGCGATACTAAAATATCGATTTTCAGAGCAATCGGCCCAGTAACAAAAAAGTTCAAAATGGTGGCCACTTTTTTAATTCTGACCATAAATTCGTTCTCTATGCTTGCTGCGATACTCAAATACCGATTTTCAAAGCAATCGGCCCAGTAACAAAAATGTTCAAAATCGCGGCCACTTTTTTAATTCTGACCATAAATTCGTTCTCTATTCTTGCTGCGATACTCAAATATCGATTTTAAAAGCAATCGGCCCAGTAACAAAAAAGTTCAAAATGGCGGCCACTTTTATTAAATTTTGACCACAAATTCCTTCTCCATGCTTGTTGCAATACTCAAATATCGATTTTCAGACCAATCGGCCCAGAAACAAAAAAGTTCAAAATGGCGGCCACTTTTCTAAATTTTGACCACAAATTCCTACTCCATGCTTGTTGCGATACTAAAATATCGATTTTCAGAGCAGTCGGCCCAGTAACAAAAAAGTTCAAAATGGCGGCCACTTTTTTTTAATTCTGACCATAAATTCGTTCTCTATGCTTGCTGCGATACTCAAATATCGATTTTCAAAGCAATCGGCCCAGTAACAAAAAAGTTCTAAATGGCGGCCACTTTTTTTAATTCTGACCATAAATTCGTTTTCTATGCTTGCTGCGATACTCAAATACCGATTTTCAAAGCAATCGGCCCAGTAACAAAAATTTTCAAAATCGCGGCCACTTTTTTTTTAATTTTGGCCACAAATTCCTTCACCATGCATGTTGCGATACTCAAATATCTATTTTCAGAGCAATCGGCCCAGTAACAAAAAAGTTCAAAATGGCGGCCACTTTTTTAATTCTGACCATAAATTCTTTCTCTATGCTTGCTGCGATACTCAAATATCTATTTTCAGAGCAATCGGCCCAGTAACAAAAAAGTTCAAAACGGCGGCCACTTTTTTTTAATTCTGACCATAAATTCTTTCTCTGTGCTGCCTGCGATACTCAAATATCGATTTTCAAAGCAATCGGCCCAGTAAAAAAAAGTTCAAAATGGCGGCCACTTTTTTTTAAATTTTGACTACAAATTCCTTCTCCATGCTTGTTGCGATACTCAAATATCTATTTTCAGAGCAATCGGCCCAGTAACAAAAAAGTTCAAAATGGTGGCCACTTTTTTAATTCTGACCATAAATTCGTTCTCTATGCTTGCTGCGATACTCAAATACCGATTTTCAAAGCAATCGGCCCAGTAACAAAAATGTTCAAAATCGCGGCCACTTTTTTAATTCTGACCATAAATTCGTTCTCTATTCTTGCTGCGATACTCAAATATCGATTTTAAAAGCAATCGGCCCAGTAACAAAAAAGTTCAAAATGGCGGCCACTTTTATTAAATTTTGACCACAAATTCCTTCTCCATGCTTGTTGCGATACTCAAATATCGATTTTCAGACCAATCGGCCCAGAAACAAAAAAGTTCAAAATGGCGGCCACTTTTCTAAATGTTGACCACAAATTCCTACTCCATTCTTGTTGCGATACTAAAATATCGATTTTCAGAGCAGTCGGCCCAGTAACAAAAAAGTTCAAAATGGCGGCCACTTTTTTTAATTCTGACCATAAATTCGTTCTCTATGCTTGCTGCGATACTCAAATATCGATTTTCAAAGCAATCGGCCCAGTAACAAAAAAGTTCAAAATGGCGGCCACTTTTTTTAATTCTGACCATAAATTCGTTTTCTATGCTTGCTGCGATACTCAAATACCGATTTTCAAAGCAATCGGCCCAGTAACAAAAATTTTCAAAATCGCGGCCACTTTTTTTTTAATTTTGGCCACAAATTCCTTCACCATGCATGTTGCGATACTCAAATATCTATTTTCAGAGCAATCGGCCCAGTAACAAAAAAGTTCAAAATGGCGGCCACTTTTTTTTATTCTGACCATAAATTCTTTCTCTATGCTTGCTGCGATACTCAAATATCTATTTTCAGAGCAATCGGCCCAGTAACAAAAAAGTTCAAAACGGCGGCCACTTTTTTTTAATTCTGACCATAAATTCTTTCTCTGTGCTGCCTGCGATACTCAAATATCGATTTTCAAAGCAATCGGCCCAGTAAAAAAAAGTTCAAAATGGCGGCCACTTTTTTTTAAATTTTGACCACAAATTCCTTCTCCATGCTTGTTGCGATACTCAAATATCGATTTTCAGACCAATCGGCCCAGAAACAAAAAAGTTCAAAATGGCGGCCACTTTTCTAAATGTTGACCACAAATTCCTACTCCATTCTTGTTGCGATACTAAAATATCTATTTTCAGAGCAATCGGCCCAGTAACAAAAAAGTTCAAAACGGCGGCCACTTTTTTTTAATTCTGACCATAAATTCTTTCTCTGTGCTGCCTGCGATACTCAAATATCGATTTTCAAAGCAATCGGCCCAGTAAAAAAAAGTTCAAAATGGCGGCCACTTTTATTAAATTTTGACCACAAATTCCTTCTCCATGCTTGTTGCGATACTCAAATATCGATTTTCAGACCAATCGGCCCAGAAACAAAAAAGTTCAAAATGGCGGCCACTTTTCTAAATGTTGACCACAAATTCCTACTCCATTCTTGTTGCGATACTAAAATATCGATTTTCAGAGCAGTCGGCCCAGTAACAAAAAAGTTCAAAATGGCGGCCACTTTTTTTAATTCTGACCATAAATTCGTTCTCTATGCTTGCTGCGATACTCAAATATCGATTTTCAAAGCAATCGGCCCAGTAACAAAAAAGTTCAAAATGGCGGCCACTTTTTTTAATTCTGACCATAAATTCGTTTTCTATGCTTGCTGCGATACTCAAATACCGATTTTCAAAGCAATCGGCCCAGTAACAAAAATTTTCAAAATCGCGGCCACTTTTTTTTTAATTTTGGCCACAAATTCCTTCACCATGCATGTTGCGATACTCAAATATCTATTTTCAGAGCAATCGGCCCAGTAACAAAAAAGTTAAAAATGGCGGCCACTTTTTTTTATTCTGACCATAAATTCTTTCTCTATGCTTGCTGCGATACTCAAATATCTATTTTCAGAGCAATCGGCCCAGTAACAAAAAAGTTCAAAACGGCGGCCACTTTTTTTTAATTCTGACCATAAATTCTTTCTCTGTGCTGCCTGCGATACTCAAATATCGATTTTCAAAGCAATCGGCCCAGTAAAAAAAAGTTCAAAATGGCGGCCACTTTTTTTTAAATTTTGACCACAAATTCCTTCTCCATGCTTGTTGCGATACTTAAATATCTATTTTCAGAGCAATCGGCCCAGTAACAAAAATGTTCAAAATGGCGGCCACTTTTTTAAATTCTGACCATAAATTCTTTCTCTATGCTTGCTGCGATACTCAAATATCTATTTTCAGAGCAATCGGCCCAGTAACAAAAAAGTTCAAAACGGCGGCCACTTTTTTTTAATTCTGACCATAAATTCTTTCTCTGTGCTGCCTGCGATACTCAAATATCGATTTTCAAAGCAATCGGCCCAGTAACAAAAAAGTTCAAAATGGCGGCCACTTTTTTTTTAAATTTTGACCACAAATTCCTTCTCCATGCTTGTTGCGATACTCAAATATCGATTTTCAGAGCAATCGGCCCAGTAACAAAAAAGTTCAAAATGGCGGCCACTTTTTTTAATTGTGACCATAAATTCGTTCTCTATGCTTGCTGCGATACTCAAATACCGATTTTCAAAGCAATCGGCCCAGTAACAAAAAAGTTCAAAATGGCGGCCACTTCAAAATGTGGTTTTCAAAAATCCCCGAAAAACCTGAGTACGAATTGATTTTATTACCTGATAAAAACCTAGGTACCAATTTTCAGATCTGAACTACTTTTAGTTCTTCGGGAATTCCTGGAACAACGAAAAAAATCACTTTTGTATGGGAAAATCCCTTAAATGTACGATTTTTACCCCTTACAATTTGAATTTCTGAAATCCCCGTCTTAGTACGAATTCATGACCTAATATCAACCTAGGTACCAAATTTCAGATCTCTACGACTTTTAGTTTTTCGGGAATTTCTGGAACAACGAAAGAAAAATCACTTTTGTATGGAAAAATCCCTTTAATGTACGATTTTTACCCCTTAGGATTTTAATTTCTGGAATCCCCGTCTTAGTACGAATTCATGACCTAATATCTATCTAGGCACCAAATTTCAGAGCTCTACGACTTGTAGTTTTTCGGGAATTCCTGGAACAACGAAAATAAATCACTTTTGTATGGGAAAATCTCTTTAATGTACGACTTTTACCCGTTAGGATTTGAATTTCTGGAATCCCCGTCTTAGTACGAATTCATGGCGTAATATCTATCTAGGCACCAAATTTCAGATCTCTACGACTTTTAGTTTTTCGGGAATTCCTGGAACAACGAAAAAAAATCACTTTTGTATGGGAAAATCCCTTTAATGTACGATTTTTACCCCTTACAATTTGAATTTCTGGAATCCCCGTCTTAGTACGAATTCATGACCAAATTTCAATTTATCTACCTAGGCACCAAATTTCAGATCTCTACGACCTATAGTTTAGGCGGAATCCGTGGAACAAACCAAAATGCCTCATTCTTTTATATATATAGATTAGCAGATACCCGCGGCTGCGCCCGCGTGAATTTTAGTTTTCCCTACTCTCACGGGAACCATCGATTTTTCCGGAATAAAAAGTAGCCTTTGACTTAATTTCGGACGAAATCTATCTACATTCCAACTTTCAGCCAAAAAAAAATCAGTAATTACGGCTTGAAGGATTTTTTTCCCGCGTGGATATTTGTTTTTCACTATTATCATAGAAACAATGGAATTTCCGGGATAAAAAGTAGCCTTTTTAATTTCAGCTATATCGATTCTGTAGTTGCGGCGTGTTAATTTTTTTCCGCGTAAATTTCGGTTTTTAGCTACTCTAACGGAACCAAAACTTTTTCGGAATAAAAAGTAGCTTTTGTGTTAATCCAGGATACAATTTATCTCCAGTCAAATCTTGACCAATTGATCTTAATCAATTTGAGTATCTAAGCTTGGTAAAATACAAATTTGGGAGCCCCGTTTCACCCCCGGAGGGGATGAATTTTGAAAAATTTTTCTCAGTGCACCACTAGACCTGATAAGGAACCTGTGTGCCAAATTTGGAGTCTCTAGAGTATTCTTAACCTATACGTTAGCGAACTACTATCAACTGGTGGAAACATCACATATTTGGTGACATCATAGATTTATAATAGGTCTTCGCTCGCGGGACCTCTATGGGTGAAATATTGGGATTGTCTGATGTGTAACGGTCAACTTTGTATCTATATATGAAACATTCATTTTATTATTTCCTGTATTTCAGAATGTGTCAGCACCCCAGGCGTCCCTTCGACACTGTAGATCGCCAGCTGAAATGAGTTCAAACATTCAAACCCCACAGATAAGAGGTCGCGGGGGCAGAATTCGTGATAGAAGTCAAAGACGCCCTAATAGGGTGAATACTCACAGCACTCGCCGTGTCGATTCAACTTCAAGTCGTCGTAATGGACAAAATGTGAATCAACAAAGTGCTTCACTATATGTTGGAACGAAACAGAGAAGCGACGCTCAGGTCGAGAGAGGCGTATATAAGAATGAAGGGGATACAGAAAACTATATATATGTACCAAATAGCGCTGGACTTAGAATAGTTCCGAAATTCTCGCGTTTCCATTCCAAAACTAATAAGGAGCCGTACGAGGTTAATACGAAAGGCACAATTTCAGCGAGAAGTAGCTCAATGCCATTATTTCCGTTCGATGACCCGTTCGGCTCGCCGCCACTAATTGCTCGCGAGTTCTCCGCGTCGACGGCGGACGTTAAAAAAATAGCTAAACACTTAATCAAGCTTTCACGATACCTCAAGTGTCCAAATTTCAGCGAGCTCTGCTGCCTGGATTGCCGGCACGTTCCCGTGTTACCTGTCACCGGCCAGTGCGGACATACGCGATGTATGAGGTACGAATTAAATGTTCGAAACAAACCCAAAAATAAATTAATTTAATAACAAATTTGTCAAAGAATGTATGGAGTCTCCCGGGTAAATTAGTACTACTTAAATATTTAAGTTTCCTTCGAACAACTCGGGGTTAATGAGGTCAACTATTAAAGAGAACCACTGTAATAAAGTAAGGTTCCGAGAATGGTGGTTACAATTACTTCTTTGTACGACCTGACAATTGATATGATAGCCAAGATAATTGCCGGACTTACATAATTATGCCGTTAAGGGGAACTAAACGGGTCTCCTAGCCAAATTTCAATTTTATACTGTAATTTTAAAATAATTTAAGCCAAAACTGTAATCAAAGATTTTTATATAAGCTTGAGAAGATGATAGTTTTTATGCATTTTTACTGCCATGAGGCTACAATGTCCTTTTTTTACTAATTACGAAAAAAAAACTAAATTGAAATTTAGCTTGCAGACCATACGAACTATACGGATCTGCTCGTATAGTTCATACGGACTCCACATATGACCGGAGACTACCAGTTATCTTCATAGCATATCTGTCAGGCCATACAAAGAGTTATTGTAGCCAGCATTCTGAGTACTCGGTATGTTACCATTTCGTTAAACACTCATTTAGGTGCCTATAAAGGGTTTTTCAACACACTTGCTCATAAAGTGGCTATAATTTCACTGTAATTAGGCACATAATGACACCTATAATCGCAAACTGTGACTTTTTAATTACTATTATTCACTAGTGAGTTAGACAGTTTATTCAACACAGTTGCTCATCGCAAACTGTGACTTTTTCATTACTATTATTTACTAGAAAGTTAGACATTTTTTTAGTGTTATTTTATTCACAAGTGTGTTGAAAAACGTCGTATGATACATATACACGTGACTATTGATGAATACCGTCCTCGGCTATCTTAAGAACCTCGCCTAACGGCTCGAGTCTCAATGGCGCCTCAGTGGTAATCACCAACTTTACTCACTTGTACCATAGACTACTATTAAATAAAAGGCCTTTTTTCAGATGCATCGTAGACAATGGAGCCTGTCCGTGCAGTGTGAAAGCGCCAAAGAGTCTGATCGTCAACACAGTTATTCGGGAGATAATTGATAAAATGGTCCGCAATATCAAAGAACCGAGGTAGATATGTGGCATTATTTTCCATTATATTCAAAGAACAATGCGTACATATTTGATTTTTAAGAACTAAATTATATCTTCCTTGTTTCAGGATAATTGAAACTATAACGTCGGCGAGGGCATTTGATTTCAAACCTTATCCGCTGAATGAAGGTGAGCATTTGTAAATATGGTATTTTACTCCATTTTTTATTGATTTACTGTAAACTATGTTAGAAATAAAAACATATATTAAAAAAATATCCGAATAGGAAATCCGAAGTTTCACGCATTTCAACGAAAATTTGTATAGAAACCACGAGTTATTGTATTAAGAGTGATAGTAATGTCACTATCCGATATAGCTATCTCTGTTTAATTTTTTTTTTTCAAAATTTTATTTATCTTTGAGTATTGTTTCAAACAGGAGTTAAATAAATCAATAGTTTGAAAAATAATAAAAATTTAATTTTAGTTTAAGAAAAATTCATGAAAACTCATAGTTGAATCAGTTGTTCGATCAAAATGAAGACTATTCGCAAATCTTAAATTGAAAACTTGGTTAAACAGACAGACGGGCGAATGAAATCGCATCATGAGGTTTCCGTTTTTACCATTTTGGTACGGAACCCTTAAATAAAGTACTTTATTCGAAGACTCAAATTGTAAATAAATTCGAAGGATATTACAAAGGAGATAGTAGGTTGAAGTACTTTAAATAATTTCAGACAGACGCGTTTGAGTAGGAGTTACAAAGACTTGGCCCAAAGGAATTAGCAAGCGAATCATATTATAATGCTAAATAGGTTTTATAAGTCGTGGGCGCGAATAGTAATATAATTATTGTGAACCAACTGGTATTATGTAAAATTTACATTGTAAATCGTCGATTTGTTTGTTACATTACGGTTATATAAGTATACTTCGTCGACAACGCAATGGAGAGCGCGGCCGGGTCGCAGGTTACGTTAGTCTTGTAGCCTCGTAGGGTGCCTACGTAAGCCCACGTGTCCTACTCTCGTTTATTTCACCACCTATTTCATTCTGAGATAATGCCCCGACGGTGTAAAGCTATTTCCCAGCGTCACATTTTAACATCGTATTTAGCGCCCCTGTTTTTTTTAATGTATCGCACTCTGTTATACCTATTAGTTCCTATCAGTTCCTTGGTTCCTACCATTTTTTTTGTTACCTGTTTACTGACATGTGAGCGACACTCGTCCAGAGCATCTGAGTGCTCCGTCAAAATTAAAATAATTATCGTTATGAAATAATAATAATAAATTAATAGGTGTTAGTATTAAAAATTAAATTACTGGTTACTCGCGCCCCTGTAAGACCCGCTTTCTACCAAAGCGGAGTTGTGTTTGAGTAACCAATCAGATTTCGTCATTTTCACATCTCCAAAACTGAGGGGAGAGATGTCGAAGTGACAAAATCTGATTGGTTACTCAGACACAGCTCCGCTTTGGTGGAAACCGGGGTACGTTTCCACTGAAGCGGAGCAAACCAGGAATCGTTGTCTGTGTCTGTGCCTGAAATCTCCGCTGGCATCAGTGTCCCAATCTGATTTGCCGACTCACAATCCGCTCCGCTTCAGTGGGAAAATACCCTCACGGGCCTGATTAAGATGCCTGAGATGAATGATCGAGTTATAGATGTTCTAAAACAGCGTTGCAAATCGTCTTATCCGTTTATCCCAAGTGGAGATATGACTTTACAGGACGCTTACGTGCACATTTTCAAACTCCGGACATTCCCTTGATAAGAAGTTACTCATTTTCTTCTCTTGGCGTTGAATTGACTGTCACATCCATCGTCTGTAAATTGAAAGTAGGTAGTAATCAGATTTGTTATGTAAAAACCATACAAATTATAGTTTTGTGAAAGAGGCTCACTATCTATTATTATTTACCATCAAAATCTAAAATATCTAGATTTCAGAAACAGCATCTCGATAATACTAATTTAATATGCGCTCTTATAAAGCCATTGGAATAGTTCACGTAATACCGGACCATTCTTCATAACTGTGTTATTGAATTCATCTGAATTAGTGCATTAGTTATATCTTGCTGCGATACGTAAATGATTCGCACATACTGTTATGAATTGATTTTTCTCTAGGTACCTACTTCTGTTTGAACAACAAAAATTTTAACTGCGTAGCGGGAAACGATTTGTGTATATAGAAGGTTAAATTCAAATTGCGTATACCTACTTTTGTTTTGTTGTTAAACTATAGACGTTGCGCGCGGCATCGCCCGCATGCGTTTTGGTTTTAACATTTCCCATTGTAGTTAATATTTGAAGATAGACATGCGGTGTCTCTTACTTTTTTAGAACTTTTAAAGGTAAACAATCCCGTCATAAATTATTTTTGCATAACGCAACGCACCCAACGAAACAAATTTTCCCGCTTTTCCAACAGTTTTCATCGATGCTCCGCTCCTATCGTAATGTTATGCCTTAGTATATGCCTTTCTCGATAAATGATCTATTCATCACAAAGACTTTTTCGATTCGGACAAGTAGTTCCAGAGATAAGCACTTTCGAACAAAGAAATAAACAAACAAACAAACTCTTCAGATTTATATTATTAGCTAGATTCAAATATATTCCGTTAGCATACCAGCTATAGGTCGCTGTCAACAAGATGATGGCGAACTTGAATGTAATTTGTGTAGTTCAAGCGTATATAAAGCTAAGAGCGAGTAGCGAATATTACCCAGCCAAGGTCACGACAGTCGTAGGAAAGTTTTAGGTGGGTACAGTGTTTCCATTCCAATAATATTATTCGTTACATTTTGTGTACGATGTGTTGCAAATGGTTATCGATAGATACGATGCATATCAATATTTATAGGTATGTATACGTAAACGTAAAGACGTTGATTACTTAATTGAATTCGTAATAAGTTGCCATCTTATCCCTAAATAAGTGCAAAGCGGCTGTGAAACGAAAGCTCATTAAACATTAAGGATTATTTAAATAAATCAAATCTATGGAAGTAATAGTGAACTGCTGTAACTACTAACTATACTAGCTCAATTAGTTTTTCAGAGCTATTGTAAAATGGTGATAAAAACCCGGCTGAGTTCGTGGCACCTTCTTAGCGTAGGGTGCATTAGTTAGTAGTTATATCACAAAATACATATATAGTGTTAACCTTTCACAAGAGTCTGTACGATAGGCCTATGTGAAATAAAGATATTTTGACTTTTGACTTTTTGTATGAGATCGCAGACCATAGATGTCCAAGAGGCCGCCCTCGATTTCGAAAGTGCGACGGCTCTGCCTCAGTTGACAAACCAGAGCCATCGGTACACAATTTTTCACGCACACTAGCATCCGCTCATCATCATACAATTTTCAAATTGACACACTCACTCACGGACTGTCGTTGTTAGGAAGGGCCCTATCTAGTCGGAGCGCGAGCGACGACCTATTTTAAATCGACGACCTGTTGTAAATTTGTCGTGAGCGCGTCACTCTCTAGTATTTTTTGCTCTTTTTGCTACATTTACAATTCTTGTTTCAATTTCATTAGTATTAGCCGTTAATCGCTCGTGTCCTTCGCTTGGTTAATGTAGTTGCGTAACGTTCTGCAAACTCTGACTTCATTCAGAGTTACGTAACTCGGAGTAGGTATTATGTAGCTTAGCGCACCGAATGTCGCAGCTGTATTGGGCTTCACTCATTAACGGATTAATATTTACTAAAATAACTGTTACTTTGGAACAAAGTTTCTTTTCGGACGATATCGCGCAGGGGGCTAGGCGAAATAAAATTAGGAAATGGATTTTTTGCGTGACGAAAATTACGTAATCACGTATGGAGCTTTGGTATATTGAACACGTTACCGCGAGGTAACTGAAGACAGCTCCATTTATCGAGTGACGGTTAAGATCACACTTGAAAATATAAAATGGAGTTTTGTTTTAAGTGTTAATCTAAACGTTGTTTTTTCCGAGTGTTTCATGACACTCACTTCTTTTTCCGTTCGTAAAGGGTAAAAAACGGGACCCTATTTGCCTATTACTGAGACTTAACCGCCCGTCCGTCTATCACCAGGCTGTATCTCTTGAACCATGATAGTTACATACTTGAAATCACAAAAATAGAATAAAATAAAGATAGGGACTACCATACAACAAACGTGGTTTTTCGCACTTTTCTGGTCGATGATCCAGAAGACCCAATAGTATTTTACATGTATAGTAGTAGTTAGAGAGATCCTACTACTATTGTAGTGGTAGGGTCTCTCTACATAATATAGATAATGGTACGGAACCCTTTGTGCGCGACTCCGATTTGCAGTTGGCTGATGTTTGGTTTATTGTTTAACAATGTATGATTTGGTCTAAATCAATCAATATGCTTTGTTTCATATAGACGTAACTTACAGGCAATTAAGAGGGTATAAGTAAATTGAACATAGTTTAATGGCGATAATTATTTCACGACTTAAAACTAACTTTACGAAGTCTAGTTCTTATCCACGTGCAAGCTAGTTAAAATAATTAGACGTACGTAGGTACTAGACTCCGGAGGAAAGGTATTGTTCCCCTGCTATTTGTTCTTTATTGTTATTTGTTCCCCTGGTACTGAAAACTCATTGGCAGATAATCTCAAAATGGCGTTAACTTTATGTAGTTCGGGCTACCGCATACAGGACAAGGCATGGCAAGAGGTTTCAAGTTTTTTACCAATTGGACACTCAAACGTGTACTCATAGCATACGGCATAAATAGCTTGACCAATATGTGGCAGCCAGAACGTAGAATTGCGGGATGTCTGGATAAGTTGTATATTGTTTGAATATTTTATGACAGATGAGCCAAGACTGCCAAAGCAACGGCACAGCATGTCGCCGCGCTCAACTCGCAACTCCGGGCTTAGTCTTCCACGCGTGCCCATGACTATTCAGGTAATTTTTTATACGTAAGTTTGTTCACAACACCCCTTACTGAGAAAAAGCTGGCTCCGAAGTTCATAAATATGTACATACCTTTGCTATGGCTGTGTGTAGACTATGTGTCCGTCAACCGTTATGTAACTGTTGCATTATAAAGGGTGTCACTTATAAACGTCTGCGGATGGTTTAGCTAATAATCAATGCAATGATTCTCAATCTCTCATTAAAAAATTTACTTTCAAATAAGAAAATTGAGCACTTTAGCTAAACAACTGAACTATGAGCTGAGCTGAGCAATATTTATTTAAGTAAAGGAGAAGCATACTGCAATTGCAACTGAAAGTATATAAGTATTAACCTGTATTAATGTTTTGTGCTGAGTGAACATTCCTATTTGAACAAAGCTGAAGTTATTTATAATTTACTACCGTTAACGGCCGGATTCGGCGATATTTTCTATCGAGAGATTCTATCCTATCCCAATTTACCCTACGTATCCGAGATAGAAACATACGCTATACACAATACATATCTATACAAGCTATCCCATTAACGACAGTTGATGGGATAGCTTGTATGGATTAGGCTTGTTTTGCCACCAACAGTAAAGGCAATCTGTAGTTCGCTCAGCAGCCATATATAGATTTGGACAAATGGCGCTACTGTTTGTTTGTACGAAAAGCTTTATGTAAATTGTTCGGATGCAAGTATCCTGAGTTTTTTTGTGGTTATTGTCATCTAATCTCGAAAAACAATATTTAAATTTGACGGGCAGATCTGCGCATTGAATCCTATCGCTTACGTCTATATGTAAGGTCACTCTATAGTCTATAACTTCAGGGTTACCATCCGGACGCGAAAATTTTATTTAGTCTTCGCTAATAATGGGCTGTTTAAAGAAACAGCCCACTATTAGCGAAAAACTAAATAAAGGCTAAATCTTAGGCTTGTGGCAATGAGTTTTGCGGGCATAACATTTATGCATCTACATGTTTTTAATAAAAACTCTGGTCAACAATACTCATTTCCTACATATTGGTTCCTGATAGCTCGAAATCTGGCAAACTGCAAAAAAATATCTTTCGGGAACCAATATGAGGTGGGTGGGAATTTTCGAGCAAAGTTTCTATCAAATTATTATTAAACATGTAGGTAGATGCATAAATATTATACCCGCAAAATTCATTGTCATAAACCAATGTTTAGTTAGTCTAATATTTGCGAAAAACTAAATAAAATTTAAATTTCGCGGTCTGGTAGGGCCGATACGCCTTAAGATGTGCTATGTTTTGCCGTAATGCGTTGGACGATTCTCATATTACGTAACATTGATTGAATCATTGCATTTGTCGCAACTCGTTATCAATTTATGGCTGAATTTAAGGCATATCTTCTTGTTGAAACTGTCAATTACGGCCAATAGAGCAGATGTGTCAGTCAATAAGAATAATTGTGATGATTGCAATGGTTGCATCAATGTTATGTCCTTATGTAAGCTGTACAGTGTTGATACCTTAACAGCGCCCGTTTACCAAGGTTGTCTACCTACTCGCTACATTTGTTAGTGAGATTTGTCTCTTTGGCAAGTTTCTGTCCCTCAACTCAAGAGCATATTTAAATCAGTTCATATTTGTCTCGAGGTTCTCAAGATAAGATGTCCTTTTTTTTTGGAAGACACATATTTAATGCTTGTCCCATTCCCGTGGCACCTTAACAGCGCCCGTTTACCAAGGTTGTCTACTTACTCGCTACATTTGTTACGTGAGATTTATGTCTGTGATAATTTTCTCAACTCAAGAGCATATTTAAATCAGTTCACATTAGTCTCAAGGTTCTCAAGAGTTCAAGATAAGATGCCCCTTTTTTTGGCAAACACATATTTGGATATTTAGGGTTGACATTCCAGTCCTTTACTGGTACTCTTACTTTGATATTTATATTCATCTCGTTTGCCAAAAGAGGTCATCCATAAATTACATCACACGCTAAGTGTGATGTAAGAGGGGATCGAGGAAGTGAGACATTGTGTGACACCTGACAAGGGGGTGGGAGGGGTCCTTAATTTCTGGACGTCACATTTAAAAATCTGTTATAATTTTACTCTACTGTAAGTGTTATTACTTTTCAAAAACCTTGAAAATGTATTATAACTATATTTATCTACGCTCATTGCTTAAAGTTCGAATTATGAAATCACAAATGTGTCACATATTGACCTACTTTATTCACAGACTTCTATAATTATTAAAAAGTTATTCATTATAACATCGCTGTACTATGGAAATATCTCTAGATAGTTGAATAATTTCTATTACGATACGCGGCTCTGGGTTCCTGTATTTTTGTGTGTCGTCGTCACAGACCAGGGAATAACTTTCTTTTCTCTGTGGTCGTCATAGCCAAAAGAGCCTCAATTTTGTTTTTTTTTTATATAAGGAGTCCACAGACAACATTTAGTTGGTAGTCATGATCGACCATAGACAACAATTAATTCACGGAAACAATAATTTTTCCCTGCCTTATATGACTGATTAAAAAGTGTGTTCATACAGAATATTGAAAAGAATTGTGTATAATTTTTGATTATTTAATTATCCACTAAAAATATAGTTTATCTGACTTGTATAAATATCTTTCTACTCTTTTTTGTTTCATGACCTTTTTATCAGACTATACGAAGTTTGCAACTGAATTTTGGCGCCATACCTAACTTTTAACATTTCAATGTGTTATTTTTGTTACTTAGTCAAAACTTAGCGCGGAAAAATGTCTAGCAGTGAAACGTACTAAAGAAAATTTAACTCCACCTGACATTTTAGTAATTGCAATAAAAATGACCCACAATCTTTTACCAACAAAGTGAAGGATTTACGACAACCGTCAGAAGATTTTATGGTTTGGATTTATGATAATTTGAGCGTAGATAAAGTAGTGTATGAAACTCTACATAATTAGGTATTAAAACACTCGTGTGATACTATTAAAAAACTCGCCTGCGGCTCGTTTTTTAAACTCACACTCATGTTTTAATACCCCCCCATTATGCATCTGTTTCATAAACTACTATTGTGTAATAACAACCACTTGCTCTACGAGTGTTACGCGCCAACCTCCCTTTGATAAATGCCGCCAAACGCATTGCGCCTATTTATTGCAATATTTTCTAATATTAATTTGCAAATTATGTGACATCACACTAGATAAAAGCGCTCGTTATTTCCAATAGCTGGCATTGCGATGTTTAAAATATTTTGTTAAATAAAAAATACCAAATTGTTCTCGGTTGTTACTTTTATGCGATATTGAAAAGTGATTTTAATAGATTTACGCACCTTCATTATCCTGCAAGACTCGCCGCCTTGTCTAGCGGTGAAAGGACTTTGTGCTCATTAGAGACATTGATTTTTTCTATGAATACTACTGTAAAAGTTTTAAATAAGATCTAAAACAAAATACCATTTTATATTTTCATGTATCATCATTCGGTAGATGACGCTGTCTTCAGTTAACTCGCGGTTCAATACTTATACGTAATTGCATTTGGGTCTTTCTTGTGACGAGTAAGAAAAACTTTCATTGTAAATTTCGAAGATTTTTGTAGATTTTCTTCGTGACGGGAATTTCGTTACCCAAAAAATCTATTCTCTTTCGCCTACCCTGCGTGACTCCCTGCGAAAAGAAACTTTGCATTAATTGTTAGATAAAATTACAGGCCCAGAGAATTTTGGTATTTTTCATTTAACCCTGTATACGAGAAAACCTGAAATATAACTAAACAAATTATTTTACATATATTACTCGTAACATATAAATTTTACATATTTACATAAATATATACAATAATTGCTCGTTTAAGGTATAGAATAAGATAAAATCAATGGCGAATTCTACTAAACTCCTTAATCATTTAAGAGGCCTGACTTTAATGGATGGATATTCCTGTGCAATTGATCGTTGGTTTCCAGGCGCGCTACTACAGGGCACGGCACCTGATGGCCGCCGGCAACTACCTGGAAGCAGCCGCGCATCTCGCAAGGGTCGCAGCATCCTCGGAGCCCTTCTCCCGAACCGCTCGCATGCTCTTGTCACAGGTACCAACTTATCAAGAAGGGATCTACAAATGAGTTTTATTTTGACTGAGTTTTGCATAGACCTACGTAATAGTCACTGAGCTCTATATCTCTGGAGTGCTGACTGACGACGTAAAAATGAAGACACTTGATTTTCGCCATTTTGGCGCTGATTGTTGCGTTACCTGGCGTGAGCGTCTATGACACTAAAATCACATGAGATTCAAAACGACGGTCCACTTCCAACAAATGTCAATTTAGTACCGTGGACGCTCGGGGGAGACGCTTCGAATCGGCACAAAAAATGAACTGTCATATGTATGGAGTAAGCTATCCAGAGTATATTCTATATACTCTATGGAGATACATATATATATACTCATACAGATGGAGATACATATAGATATACTCTATGCAAAGATTTAAAAATCTTTGCACTTTTTAGTCATCGGGAGTTTGTTTGGCAGCTACAATATGGTCACACTTACTCTGCTCACATCAAAATATTGGTTTATTCATTTTATTTTTACGGTTCCGTACCCAAAGGGTAAAAACCCTTTTACTAAGACTTCGCTGTCCGTCCGTCCGTCCGTCACCAGGCTGTATCTCTTGAACCGTGATTGCTACAGACTTGAAATTTTCTCAGTTGATGTATTTCTGTTGCCGCTGTAACAACAAATATTAAAAAATAGAATAAAATAAATATTTACGGGATTTTCGTATACTATTTATATAAAAAGTTGTTTACTTTTCTAAATCGATAATTTGAGAAATGTCAAATATTTAATATTTAACGAAGATATACTTTAATTGTTACTACTCCGTACTGTAACATCGGCAACGCCGACAGCACGCGAAACCGCGTCGATTGGTTTCACAGTATAATGTTACTGTAGAGAAATAACATGATTTATAATTTTTTTTTGTATGAAATAAATTAACACTGAATTTTGAAAAGTCATAGAAGACAAGTCATTAGTTTTAATGTATACTATAGGCTCAGAACCGTTGGGTATTTTATATGACCCTGTAAACAAACTTTATAGACGCCAGTAAACTGGAGCCATTTCTTCGTGCGGTCCGCCGGGTCCCGTGTGAGAGATCTGTGTATTGTGTGCAGGCCACAGACTTGTATACTCAGGACAGGGCGAACAGCGCGAAAAAATGTCGCCAGTTTATGGGAGCAAGAACGACTATTTTGCACCCTCCCCCGTCAGTAGTCATTATAGGTAGATAGGTAAAGACCTTGTTTCTTTTTTCTTTGAATTGATAATAATATTGCAGGCAAGGTGACCACAGACACATAGATAAAAAAATATAAAAAAAACATGTATTTCGCAGGAGTTTCGACAGATGGCGCTACATTTTCTTGTATGAAGAACGTTTACGTAAAATGTTCGAATGGGCCTATCTTGACTATTTTTATCTATTGTGCAGGCAATAAGCGCTCTGTGCAAGAAGCAGAACAAGAGCATCGTGTCGCGGTCGCTGCGGCGCGGCGTGCGCGAGCAGGCGGCGCGCAGCTGGCTGCACGCGGACGACCTGGAGTGCGTGCTGTGCACCGGCCCCTACGCGTGCCCCGTGTCCACCCCCTGCGGGCACACCTTCTGCCGCGAGTGCATCGAGCGCTCGCTCTACTACAGCAAGAAGTGCGCGCTGTGCCTCAGCTCCCTAGAGGACTTCAATGTCACCAAGGTGAGCTTATACATCGCTGCCGGACTTGCTATATAACACAGTAGTAGAGATTAGTAAGAATGAAACCCACCCAAAATGTTGAGCGAAACAAAGTGCGAGAGGCACAAAAGCGAGATTGGTATGAAAGAGTAGCTGAAATAGGATCCGGTCATGTTGGAGGATAGAAAAAATACTTGCTGCCGGAATAACGTAGGCTGTACACGTAACGTACAAAGACAATGATCCTTGTACGTTACAGCCTACGTTACGAGCGGGAAGGCGCTGGATACAAATCGCGCAAGACCGTGCGGGCTGGAAATCTTTGCAGACGGCCTTTGTCCAGCAGTGAACACCCGTCGGCTGAAACGAACGAACATCCTAGGCTTCAGTGTCTTAGTACGAAGTGCTCCTGGGATATCGTAGGCTATGTTGCTCTTGTACGATTTTCTTCAATATTATATACTTTGTATATTCAAAGATGCCTGCAGCTTCGCTCGCGTGAATTTCAGTTTTTCACGAATCCCGCGCGAATCGTGAATTTTTTTGGTTGGTTATGTAATTGGTTTAGTAATTGCGGCGTGGAGGAGAATTTCTCCAAACATACTTTGGACGCCTTTTTCACCCCCTTAATGGGTGAGTTTTGAAAATGTGCATCCCTAGAACTCATAAGGAATCTAGGCGCTAAATGTGGACACTCTAAACCTAGCGGTTTGGTATGTTAGTCATACTGATAGTTAGTCAATCAGTCAGACTTTTCTTTTATATATGTAAAGATTAACAGATCAAAATACAACTTTTCATAATAAATAGTTTTGCGCCTTTCATTGCAGACTCGTGACACGGTATTCATCAGTTCTATGCTGTCTTCGATGGACGTGGTGCCATTGCCGGGCGAAACAGACGTCTTGCCGGTCGTCACTTGCCACGTCGCCTACCCCGGGTGAGTTTACCGACACACACACACACGCTCGCTTTTATCCTAAATCCCGCGGGAACCATGGATTTTTCTATTCGGATAAAAAGTAGCCTATATATCAATCCCGAGTATAATCTTTATCCGTTTCAAATTTAAGCCGAATTGGGGTATTACACTACTTTTGAATTTGATCAAAGTTATTACTTTACTATAAACTTGGATAAAAATTGGGACACACTGAAAAAATATTAAAACAAGTAAGTTTTACAAAGTTACAAGCATTTTAATTTTGGAGTGGGAGGGTCTTCACTGTATGTAAGAAAAGTTGTATTTAATGAATTTTTTTAAAAGAGTATGTGACTTGTTTCTTGCCAGGTCTTCTCTTGTTTTGACTTTTCATAAGATTTTTAAATCTTTGCATAGACCTACGTAAAAGTCACTGAGCTCTATATCTCTGGAGTGCTGACTGTCAACGTAAAAATGAAGACACTTGATTTTCGCCATTTTGGCGCTGATTGTTGCGTAACCTGGCGTGAGCGTCTATGAAACTAAAATCACATGAGATTCAAAACGACGGTCCACTTCCAACAAACGTCAATTTAGTACCGTGGACGATCGGGGGAGGCGCTTCGAATCGGCACAAAAAATGAACTATCAGATGTATAAGAGTAAGCTAAAAATCTTTGGGCCTACAAAAAAAATAAAGATTTTAATTTTCATTGAAGCGATTTACGAACGCTTCAATGAAAATAATTTAAATCTTTACGACAGCCGTTTACACTAGCCAAGAGATAAAATTACGCGTTAGAAAGTGAGGCACCACCTTAGGTGCATTGCGAAGGCGGTGCCAGGCGCTGTTGCGAACTGAATTGCACTTTATTGTGTCAGCGCTAGGGTCGCTATTCCTTCAAATCATCTTGCGGCGTGAACCTTCTGTACCGATAAGTACTATTATTGTATTCCGTGCCATAATATGGATGTCGTTGCACAGGATGCCGTGCCCTCTGTTTGTATTCAACCCGCGCTGCTGCGAGATGGTGCAGCGAATTCTGAGGTCGGGCTCGCGGCGCTTCGGGATGCTCGGCTGTAATTCTCCGAACTATGGCACGGTAAGCACAAGGATTTTATTCATAGGAAAATAAGACTGGTGGGGTACCCGATAGTCAAAATTCAAAATATCTTTATTTCACATAGACCTAATATACAGGCTCTTGTAACAGGTCAGTATGATATTTGTCACATTTGTATGGCCATAACTCCAAGTCGACTTAAAACTAAGTTTACGAGGGTTCCAACGCGCTCTGCACTGAGAAGAAGCCCACAACAAACTCAGCCGGGTTTTGTTTTAGATAGGTTGTTTCTCCTTACCCGACTACCCAAACAAGTTGTCAAACGTTGTGCCTCTCGCTGTATCTAGACCCTGAATCCGAATTATGAAATACCTTAGAAAAGCCTTCATATTCTTTTGAGCACAGATAAGCATTTAGTCATAATAATCCGTAATTTCAATTGCTTATTAATAATTCAAACACTTTATTATTATTTAGTCCGATTGATTTAAAGCGAGAGTCATATCTAAATAACAAGAATGTTATCCATTGCAGATTTTGGAAGTTCGCGACTGCGTAGTGTTTGAGGACAGGCGTTGCATCGTGTCCACAGTTGGAGTGTCACGTTTCCGAATAATCGAAGTATACAAAAGCAACGGGTAAATATAATTTGATCTTTAGAATCATTAGAATATTAAAATTTGTTTATACATAGCTCCTTTAACTGACTGGTTCAAAAAGTGATAGTTTATTGTTATGGAACTATTTAAGAAACTATTATTTTCAAAGATTTTTTTAATTCCCCAAAATTATTGCTTAGCGAGTGGTTACATCAGATTTCTGTTTGTCAATTTTACGTTCACTGGCTTGCGTGGTATTGATATATTTACTCGTTAGTCTTTCATTGTAAATAATACTGGTAGGACTCTTCTTGTGAAGTCCAGGTAGATACCACTGCGTCACTTAAATACCGTGATGCAGTAATGTACCACTGTATTTTGTGTTTTACTGAGACCTAAAGGTAAATCTACACTAGGCGAATCGAGCACGAGTCTTCGTACACGAGCCGAATACAATTCGTGTAGTGTGGACCGACTTACAAGCCTCGAACGAGCGCGCTGCGAGCATTTCGTTCGTGCTCGGCTGCGTTCGCCTGTTGTCGGTTTTTTGACGAACACAAAGGGATTGGAGGACGGTGATCGTTGTAGGTTCATTGTACGTCCACACTTCACGCCGCGAACGACGAAGCGAAACGGCTCCGCTCGTGCTCGATTCGCTTAGCGTAGACCCAAAACTGATTTCTTACGGCGTTTCACAGTCCGTCGTTTGATATTACAATGCAAAGATCATAATGTATTTGACATGGGCAGGCGTAACATCAACATCAGATAAGTGGCATGTGTTGTACTCATTGATTAAACTTATTAAAGGATTTAAGTTGTCAAAACTGTAAAATGGTGCTAATGTAAGCGACCGACAGCCGTATGTGCTGTCAGCAGCACCGATATGTACAACGCGCGACTCCATATTTGATGAATATTCGACTTCAACATTCGTCACATCTTTCGCATCCTCTTAGGGTAGCGTATTCCGTCATTGGTTGTAATACATCTACAAGCGTGTCACGAGTTGCAATACATTTCAGCACCGACGTGGGGCGTATCCAGAGGCTCACGGACATCGACATGAACAGCAGGGACGAGGAGCGCGCGGTGCGGCTGGCGGTGCGCGTGCACTGGCAGGCGCTGTGCTGGCTGCGCGCCATGCGCGAGCGCAAGAGGAGCGTGCGCGAGGAGATCGACACCGCGTTCGGCAGTTTGCCCGACAACCTCGATCCTACGCTACTGGGCAACTCCCCCGACGGGCCCTTCTGGCTGTGGTGGATCATCGCCATATTGCCGCTCAAGCAGGAAGTCAAGGTCTGCTTTATACACGATACATTACTTTTGCGTAGCGGTAGTGTCCTGCCGTCTGCGTCGGAGGTTGTAGGTTTCATTCCCTGGAACTCGACTCCCTTTGAACTGGAAACTGTTTATGTGATGAGCGTGTGTTTTTTTTTTCTAGAAATTGTATTCATGTATTATCTATATTTGTCAGTCATTACACACAAGTCACCACACAAGCTATCTCTTACTTTAGGGCCAGATTTCAGTGTGCGTTGTGATATATTTATATTCAATATGTCGTAAATTGTATAGTTTACCAAAAGGAGTAGAGAAGAAAATATTATAAAGAATATTTTTATAAACAAACTTTTCTCTGTTAACTTCTCCGTATTCTCAAGAAACTCCATGTAGTAGTGCATTAAAAATGACTGGTCCGCCGTTTTGAGTGTTCCATGTTCAATTTAGAAAATCATCACACAGTTTACCATGCACTGTCATCCAAACCAAACGTGTGTAAAAATTTTGATCTCAATCAGTTAGAAATTGATTTGTAACTTGTAAGATTCCACCCGAACAAACAAACTTCAAGTTAAATAGGTTCTCCGTGTTCCACAAAAACCATTTAAATGAGAGACAACATTTTTAGACTTTAGAGGATAGGTTAACCTGAAATCCGGCGCGCGAAATTCAAATCTTACTTAGTTTTTCGCAAATATTAGACTAATTACACATTGTAGGTTTATGGCAAAGAATTTTGCGGGCATAATATTTATGCATCTACATATTTTTAATAGAAATTTCCACTGGCCTCATATTGGTTCTAAATACCGATTTTTTTGTAGTTATCCACATTTCGAGCTATCGGGAACCAAAATTATGAAGTAAATGAGTATTGTTGAGGAAAGTTTTTTTAAAAACATGTAGATGCATAAATGTTGTACCTGCAAAACACATTTCCATAAGCCTACGATGTATAATTAGTCCACTATTAGTGAAAAACAAAATAAAATTAGAATTTTCGCGCCCGGATGGTACCCCTAAGTTTCTGACCAGGGTACATTATTATTCATTTGGTGATGTGACTTTCCAGACCCTGATTTTGACCACGAGGAGCCTAGTGAAGCGGCTGGCGGCGGTGTCCCGCGCGCTGGAGGTCGTGGATTCTGACGTCACGACACATGCGAACGATCTCAGCACCGGTTGGCCGTAGAGTTGTTGAGTGAACAGGTGCCGTACCACCATCTCTTATAGTAGTGATGCTGCAGTATTGTGTTGACATTTTCATACTATGTTTGTATGAAAATGTCAAACAATTATACTGTTTTTTTGCATTACTGCTATATGAGATGGTGGTAGGGCCTGTGGCCGGACTTGGTGGGCTGTCGTCATTGCGCGCATTGGTAGACGAACTCGCTAGCTCATAATAGCTATCTAAAGACAATTGAGTGACTGAAAACCGTGAACTCTGAAGTCATAATGCACGCGTCGACGAAAGAATTCTCCAGTCTATGGCCGTTGAACACTTAACTGAAAAAAAAACTGTGCGATACTAGCGTTGAATGACATTCATTCCTTGTTAGATTTTTCATAGTATTGTTAGAAGATTTTTAATTTTGAATAGTATTGTTAGAAGTGTTATAATTTTAAAAGAAAGATCTCATGGTGGTATGATCTGCCTTCCTAGGGGAACATCTAATTATAAGCGAATTTACGTAATAACTTTTCACTTTTCGTTCCTTTACTATTGTGATTTAATATATTTTTTGTAATTTTACATGTAGGCCCAAGCATACTATTGACAAAACGGTTTAAAAGAAAAAGGAGCAATAAGAAACACACATTAATTATTAATGTATATAATAATTATTGTTGTGTTGTGTATTTATTTCATTATTCAGTTTAGGCTCACATGTGAGCACTAACGAACATGTATGATATTAGAAAGGTGTGTGAATGCCTAGCGCCACACCTGCGATTTATTAAAGGGGATGGATATTTTTTAAAGGGGATGGATTGGTACACATTCCCGCTCATTGCGTGCACAAAAATTGAAATTTTATTTAGGTATTCGCTAATTTTGAGCTTATTATTCATGGTAGGCTTAAGGCAATGATTTTTGCGAGCATATCTTGTATGCATGTACATGTTTTTAATAAAAACTTAGCTAAAAATACGCATTTAGTTCATATTGGTTCCTTCAAATATTAGGAAACTGCAAAAAGTTATCTCTCGAGAACCTATATAAATTGAATGGGAATTTTCGAGCAGTATATACTAAAATCATGTACATAAACCTACCATGTTTAGTTAGTCTAATATTTGCAAAAAACTAAATAAAATTTTAATTTTGCCTAAGACACATCTACTACTCATTACGTTGAGCGTCATTCATACATTCGCGTATTGAACGAACATTCATGGGATGTTCTGTTAAGGGCTCTATTAGCACTATTGTGCCTTAAGAATAAAGATGCTCAATGGAGCCCTACGATCGTCTTTCGGAGTAATTTATTTTGTATTCAATAAACTTTCAGATAGTGTTCATTTAAATAAATACCTAATAAAAAATATAAACAAAAAAAAAAGGTTCGTTCTGTCCTGTGTTTGAGTGATCTGAGGTTCTGTCCATGGTGTGCTTGAAACACCGAGTGTGAGCTTCTACTGAAAAAACTGACATAAAATTATATTTTCAGTCAATGCGCAAACACACAGAAAACGGAGTTTTCCTACAATGTTCATGTTTGCTCTAATGTTTTGTCAGTGGAAACTTAAAGTTAAATAATAATTGCCATTGTGCCAGTGAAGAGGATTTTATGTTACTTTTATTGTTGTGTAATGTTACTTATTTCGATTAAGATACTACCCGTTCGCAGAAGCTTTGACAGTGACTTCCCCCCACTTCATACCACCGCACCCTGCGCTCGTCGTTTATTAGACGAATGCGCGCCGCGGTAGTACGAAGTGGGAAGGCAAGTCGTTGACAAAGCTTCTGCGAACGGGTTATACTGATTTATTTTTTTTAGACTTGCTGATTTTACTTACTGAATGTTATATTGAAAAATTTTATTTGTCTTGTGAATTGATGATAAAAAAATTCTGTTATGTTGATTGCTTAAATTTTTTTTCTACTAACTGCGTTTATACAGGGTGGAAAATTTTGTGGCAGGGTCTAACGCAGGTTGTTTTAAGTCTCAACACGAAGGTCTATTCGCAAAGCCAAATTTGGGTTTTTGCAGTTTGTAAGCTAGTAACAGTATATTATGTGTGAGATTACGCCTGGATAAATCTACAAAAAAATTTCGATATATGTAAAAATAATACTGCCATTTCCGTAATTTTACTACCATGGACGTACTATTTACTGCACATGTTTTATTAGCTTAAAATTTGCGAAGAACTGAAATTTGAATTTATCGAGAAGAGAGTTTAAGAGACTATTGGCCTGTAACACAACTTTATTGAGAAATTTTTACCTGCATTTAACAAATTGAAAAAAAAGATCAACAAGAAAGGCGGTAATTTTCATAACCTGCACTGTTTGTAATAATGATCAATAGGACCAACTGTTTAAGGAGCACACCACGGGTGTGCCCGCGAAATTCAAATTTTTTGTGGTTTTTCGCGATTTTTAAGCTAATAAGACATAATAGGCTTATGGCAGTCAAATTGCGGGAATCCCAATATCATCTTCACGTGTTTGTATAAAAATCTCTGCTTGAAAGTGTCGAGTTAAAGAAATTAGTCCGAGATTTGCGAGTTACTCACTTCAAACTCGATACTCGGACTAATTTACTAGGATACACATTTTCGTGCAAAGATTTTGATATAATCATGTAAAGATGATACTGCCATTCCCGCAAATTGACTGTCTTAAACCTCTGATGTGTAATTAGCATACAAATTGCAAAAAAAAATGAAAATTTTGAATTTTGCGGACAGAGTCGTTGATTTCGCCTAAAAAGGCAAATTTCACCTGTCCCTAGGACAGGTGATTGGAGCAAATTGATTAATTAAACGGGGATTAATAAGTGCTAATGCTAATGATAAACTTGCAGATTAATTTACCGTCTCAAAATCCATCCTGTATACTTATGTTTAAGTTTCTAATTGTTATATTTTTTGCATGATCTCGAGCAATACTTTCGTACTATGTGGAACCAATAATTAATAATAACTTTGAAGTGATTACAAGGTATGTCCAAGCTTTACAAAAGTCTAATAGGGTATTTTACTCAGATCTAAGAAGATATATTCCATCTAATATTATAATGTTATTGTGTCATAATATTTGCAACGAAACAGCTTGTCCGATTTCAAATTACCATTATGGTGATAACTATTTTACTTCTTAAAACTAAATTTACAGTTAGTTAAAATTAACTGTACCTACACCGACTTTTAATTCCTTGCAGTAAAATTACTTTTCGTGGGTTACCGATAAAAAAAAAATAGGGATGGGGATTACAAAGAGTCGTAAAATCATTCAATTATTTTATATTTATTACCACAGTAAAAAAAATTCTTATAGATAACTGTAAGAAAGTAAATTTAAAATCATAATTGATATGTGTTTGTGTTACGTAAAGAACCTTTTTTCAAAATCAGTTGTATTGATTCAATTGTAATATTATTTAGAAAAATCCAATGGGTGGTTTGTAGCAGTAACAGAGCTTTTGTGAATGGCAGTAAATGTAAATAAATGTGTCACAGCTAGTAGTTTCTAGGCTGGCCACATTATTTTATTAAATTATATTTTACTACTTCAGTTTACTGCATCGAATTAAAAATCGAAGTATAGGTTTAAATTCTGCCACTAGGAAGAAGCCTACATCAATCATAGGAACCTTTTATAAAATCTTATACAGTTGCGTGCAAAAGATTAGCTAATTTTAGCTAATTTTGTGCTGTTTAATAAGAGATTATGCATTTTCAAAAGAATGCCATACAACGTTTCGTTTAAGTAGTTTACAAGGACAGTAAAAAAAATTGAGTAGAATACCTTATTGTAATTGTAGCAATACAGCTAGAATATAATAAAAGTAAAAAGTAT
Organism: Coenonympha glycerion; assembly: GCA_963855885.1. Classification (NCBI taxonomy): domain Eukaryota; kingdom Metazoa; phylum Arthropoda; class Insecta; order Lepidoptera; family Nymphalidae; genus Coenonympha; species Coenonympha glycerion. Next base: position 8,087,790 of record OY979626.1, read on the forward strand.
GTGCAAAATCAGTTCAACACAGCTGATTTTTTTGCTGTGATAACTGTGTTATTAATGATAAATTACATTAGTACTTATTTTGATAAAGTTTGGGCAATAAAGAATAATATGATTAAATTAAACTGTTTTACTTTTGACAGTGAGGGAGAAGTCGTACCCGATTTTATTTCCTTGCAGCCTTTACCTCTCCCCTCCAAGTGGCATAGCTCTGTATGTCTGATTACCTAATTGGCCTCATTATCGATCATCCCCCTAATTGCGTAAGAAAAACGTATTCATCGTTATCGTAAACGCTAGCGAATTCTGTGCCGCGATTGGCTGACGCAAATCAGAATTCGCTAGCGTTTACGATAACGATGAATACGTTTTTCTTACGCAATCAGGGGGCTTGAAGGATGAAGTTAACCGCGAGCACTTCAAGTTTCGTCTTCTTTTTTGTAACTGAAGTGCTTTACCACCACTCATCATTCACCAAGCATACATTTCTAATAGGTTGTCGCTCGCGCTCCAACTAGATCAGAAAAAAATCTTGTTTGTAACACTGGTGTGATAATCTGGTGCGACTACGAGTCGGTAGTCACAACAACAGCTCCGTGAGTGCGGCAACTTTTTCTTGTAGTGTGAGTGTGTCAATTTGAAATTTGCATAGTACGAGAATGCTAGTGCGTGAAAACTTGTGTTGCGACGGCTCGGTTTTGTAAACGGTATAGCTTTGTAACTTCGTGCGGAACCCGCCTGCGGGGTGAGGGAGGCAAGGAACTTATATATAATGTCAGCGGTTAGCGGGCGGTGTAGCGGTGTCCGGTCGGTGTAAAGTGTCCCCACTTTGTATGCGTTACCGCCATAGAGTATATTGAATTGGTTACCATCAAGTTACCATGTGGTTAGATACCGCGTCCCCCGGCCGTCTATCACCCCGCAAAAGGATCTCGCACGAAATTGCCAAGCTATACACCACAGAACACATATACTCTCTCTTGCTATAGACCCCATAGACAGAGTAATGAGTATTTTTGTTACATTTTCGAAGTCGCCGTCCGCGTCACTCTTGAATATCTCTTGAACCTCTCGCCAAGATTCGTTGCAGTTACAATATCATAATCTTTATCATAATATCTCGCAGTCATCACAGTGTCACAGTATGGTCGCAGTAGTCTATCTGTGGTATCTAGGGCAGTAGATATTAATCAATGCTCTAATGAGATCTCTATCTAGATTTTTGACAGTGCATCATGCATGTCAGTTGCAAATGTTTAAAAGACGATTCTACTTTTAGATTAGTTTATTATAAAATTTTTCAAAAAGTAAATAAGTAGTTATGGCGTTCAGCTTATCCAGTAGATTTCCACCGCCACCGAAATCTTATAACCTTTTGGACCCTGGAGCATATCAATATACCAACCCACCGTTACTACAGAACAAAGTACCTTTCCTTTCCAAATGTCCGCGTTACACACAACCTGGCATCACGATATGGACACACGCTCTATACAACGCTAACTTGCCTCCGGAAATTCCTAATTGCACAAGTTTAATGTCTAAAGTTCCCAGATTTCGTTACGAAGCTTTGAGTAAGGAGGACATGGAAGCGATTATGTGCCAATGCGGTGTTGAAAGCCCTTGTGAATGTTCGAGCGAAGAAGATAAAGAAAAGACAATTTGTCAGGCTAAGGTTCAAAGGCGATTATTTAAGGGTCTTACGCCCAAATCTACCTTGGGTGAAGGACTTTCTACTCCGTCGAAAAAAGATCACGGTTTCAAAGTTTTACCTAATGGAACTAAAATACGGTTATTTCAATACGCTAAAGAAGACTCGCCTCCTTTTTATGACGCGAGGGTTATTGAGTCTTCTGCCTACTACCAGGGCTGTAAATGGAGTAAATGGACATCACAGAGAGAGCAAAATGTTAGAGAATCCAGGCCCGGTCCGGCCGACTATACCATTGTTCACGAACCTAACTACGAGTCTCTTTGTGCTGAAAAAATTAGAGCTTTAAAACGCAAAATGTCCAAACAGTATCGATTTATTGAAATGGTGCAGAGGAATAATATAAGGGAGGGAAGACCTGGACCCACAGATTACACTCCAAATTACCCTAAAGGAACAGGAATGTCATGGCTGGGTTCGAAAGCGGAAAGATTTGCTGATGCCAAATACGAAGTAGAACCAAGTCCTAACAATTATTTTATCAGACGAGACTTTGATAAAATTGAACCTCCACCGAAAACTAGTCACGTGAAATTAGCATCTCCTGCTTTCTTTGGAATCAAATCTAAAAGGTTTAAACCACTTCGCGAAGAAGGTCCGAGTCCTGCAAGCTATGATGTATGCTATAGGCCATGTCATACAAAGTTTTGTAATATAGCTCCCTTCGGATCATCTAGTCAAAGGTTTAAAGAACAAATAATTGAAGAGGTCGCAGCTGATGATGACCTTACTTTTATAGATGGTAACACAAAAAATTCAGATAAAAGAAGCGTAACAGAACATAGCTGTGAGAAACCTACTTGGGTTTTTAAATCGAAAACAATAAGATTAAAACCACTGACGAAGAAATATAACGAACCTAGCCCAGCAGACTTAGCACAGCCACATGTTGAAATTAAAATATCACGCCAACTACAATACCGTAGTCCGTTCTTTACTTCAGAAGGGCGGTTCCGACCTTGGTATAATTGGATCATTGTACATGGAAAGGAGAATACTCCTGGGCCTGCTTATTATTGCCTCGATAAACCAAAATGTCATCCAGTGGTAACATGTGGCCCGATATTTCGAACTCGACGATTCCCTGTCGCAAATTTCCATACACCAGCGCCTAATACGTACAGAGTTGGTGGAGGAATAGAAACTAAGTATATTAAGCACAAACAACCAAAAACTGAAAGACAATATTAAAAATAAACACAACTTCCATTGGTCTCCACGTGTAAAACCCCAAAAATTAAGCTTAGAAGCCCAGGAGGCTATCTTGCTATATAAATCTATTGCACTGTTGGAAGAATGTAATAATTCTGAACTTAGAAACAAAGTTACAAAGAAATCTATTCCTAGCAAGTACCCTAATAAAAGAGCGAAAATTCTGCGTTGCTTCAAGCAGTCCCATGAAATGATTAGTTACTTTTGAATGACGCTTTTTATGCACGATAGGTCACATAATATGTGACCTATCCAGTCCTTTATATTATAAAGGACTGCAATTCTCAGGTTCTCAAAATTTGTGTGAGGCCATCATTTTTAAAGTTTTCTCGAGTTTTTTGCTGACATATTCGTAGATAATATAATCCTGAAATGCCTCAGTAGGTACATATTTGTCCATAAAAAAATTATGGAGCTGGACAAGGGGTGAGCAGTGGAAATTAATCACTAAATTACTTTCTATGTAAACTGGTACTGTTAACTATCTTTTACCCGCTGCAAATCCTGCAGGTACCAGGAACCATGGATTATTTTTAGTAAATTTAATTGCCTTGCAATGTCCATTTCTTTCTACCAGATAGGCTTAATAAAAATTATTATGACATGAATGAAGAATTACAAACACAAAAACGAGAGGTATATCGACAATATGGGTGGCATGGGTGGTTCAAATGCCGCCATTATGATGCGCTTTCTGTGACGTTATCGACCGTTTTATAGTATAATATCCTCTCATTTTGCTCATATCCACATTTATGACCGCAGTCAAGAATATTGTTTACATTATCCTCGTTTATGGATATATACAGATTCGTAATTTCTTGTGCTTTTCGTTTGTTTTTACCTTATTTTGAAGAATTTTCTAACTAAAAAAAACAATACGCTAGCGTGGATTTCGTTTTCGTAATAAAACCAATGACGAAATACGCTTCTACATCCATGTTTAAAACCAATACAAAACCCATGAGATTGGAATTTTCCGGCATACAAATATTACCTACCATTGATCTATAATAATATCTACAGTGTCGGCTGTCGTGTCGCGTCCATTGATTTAATCTATGACTAAAGAGGTAATGGACACAAAGTAGTGAGTCTTTTCGGCTGGGTATTTTCGCCATCTTCTGTAGCATCAAAAATAGCCAATCACAGCTATCAGCCAATCACAGATAGGCACCAGTCAGCTGATCAGAAGGGCTGCTCTAGCTATCTATCGATATGGAAATATTATCGATGTAGTTTGTGGTTAGTAATTAAATATTTAAGAGCAAAAATGAATGAATTATTACTATTAAAAATTAATTATTATAGTAAAACTAGGTTTTGCCAGCGGTGCATGCGTTTCCGGATTAGGATTTTTAGCTTATCCCGCGAGACCAAACTACATTTGATAGCTATAGAAAAGCTCACAGCTTAGTTCCACAGGATTAAATCCTGGGAATACGGATAAAAAGTAGCCTTAAATGTTGTAGATGGAGTATTTTATTGAAAGAAGACTAATTCATTTTAGTTTCAAAAACAATTTAAACAGCATAAAATTTTAACATTTTGATTTCATGAATTTTAAGTTATCGCCTGATTGAACCGGAATTCTAACCCGTTCAGAGAAAAATACCAGTACAATAGTTTTATCATACCGATCGGCTTATTCACTAGGGTAATTTTTATGAAGTCTTCTTGTCGCGACGTTTCGCGAATTATATAGTTTATTGGTCTACATCAAATGCCAAAATGCACAACCAACACAGATCTGGGATGCCGTGTTCACAGACTAGCGTTCTCTGTACTTAATCTATATAAACTTGTAACTCTTTGACCTAACCACAAGACTTTAGGTCACGTAATACCTAGATTCGTGTTACGTCGTGCCGTTTCGTAGTTAACGAACGACCATTTCACTGCCGGGTTGGCATCCTATAAATAACGATGCGTTCCTGCATGTCGTTCTTACCCCGGTCAGTTTCCAAGCGCCCCGGTCGTATAAGCGGGGCGCTGAAGAAGGCAAGCCAGTGCCGTGTTCCTGGTGAGTGACTAGACTGTAGTTTTCATTACCTTATAAATATTGATATAATAATGAGTGAATGTTAAGACTGTAATTCCCATTACTCTGTGCAATGTAAAAGTAGTAAAGTAATAAGATTGAGTCCCATAAGATGCTTTAAGCCACACCAATGGGTGGTGACGTCACCAAACATCCTTAAACCCCCTTGAGATTCGGTCTGCGCTGGTAAATCCATGGGAGTCACCACTTAAGACCTTAACACTACCGTAGCGCGCAGGTGACTCCGCGAGGCCGCGCTTGAAAGCCGCGCGACAGCGGCCTCGTCGTGGTAACTGTCGCTTGACACTAAACTAGTTGAGTTGAAACTAGCGAGGGCTGCACTCAAACCAAATCAAAGTATAAAGCGCGCGCAGCTCTCGGGAGGTAACACTTGAACGCCGCGCAACCGTTACCTCCATAAGCATGACATTGGTGAGAGACCATCCACCAGCGTGGCACTGGTAAAAAGCCATTCACAACGTAGGTTGTGAACGAAGTCTCAAGGGAAGTAACAAACGATAAGGTCTTGAGTCAGTCACTCCTGAACGGTGAATGTCGCTTGGGCGACATTCAACCGTTCCTCATTATGAAATTGCAGGTGACGAGGATGCACGGCTTCTTCTCCCGTGTGACAGTAAACAAACCGCAGCGACACATCGGCGGGCAGCGAGAGGGAGATCATGAAAGGTACAATTTGACGGCCGGCTCTTCGCCCTCGCACTAAGTAAAAATAAGGGCTGGTCGCCACATGGTGGAAGTATGCTGGGATTGAGTAAAAACACTCTCCTGTTAAAGCAAAGATTTCAAAATCAAAGAGATTGAGTAACTCTCTCTCCTGTTAAAGCGAGGTTCATAACTCAGGCTTGATCTCTCTCTGCTGTCGGATGTGTGCGTTGAAAATGTATTATTTGTATCACTTTGTGTTGTGCATTTTTGGTTGTAGACTGTGATAATTGAGGTTATTTGAGTATTGCTGACACATTAATTTGCCATTTGAAACGATATCTTTACGTTTCCGACTCTGCTTGCACTATAAAACGTAGCGCGGGTAGTTGAGTATAAAGTTGAGCTTAAATTATTAATGGCGATTTGTGATTCACGAAGACAAAATAATACCAATTTAGGACGGTAGAGTGACATTTCAAATCGTACTAAATCACGTGAATCCTTCTATATTTTACCGAATTGACTTCAAATATCGTAAACTAATAGAAGTGACTTTCAAGATCAATTAATATTTATGTGGGGTACTTCGATTATTATACTTATAAATAGATGTAATGTACCAAGTGTCAGGAAGACAAAGAAAGTCTCCTCATCTCCTTATCTATGAGTCGAAATACAATTAATAAAAACTCTTAAATTAGAATTTGTTGCTAAGTGACTAATTATCCTTCCGAAAAGTTCTGAAGGTAACCATGGATTATAGATGACAAAGTGTCCCGACGGGTGGTGCCACTAGATATGATTCCAGAAAAATTAATGTCTTTAACTAAAACTATCGCAATGTAACATTTATTTATGCCAGTTGAGTTCATAAACATAATTATTAAACACCTCACGATTTAATGAACTAAATTCTAAAGTCTCAGTAATCGAACACATTCTTGTAACTCGATTTCCGGCAGATCTGTAATTTACCCACAAGATGGCGGACATCTTACGTGTAAACGTAAACAAAGTAAAATTTAGTTTGACGCCGTAATCTGTTATTGGTATTCAAGTTAGTGACAAAGCTTTTTGTATAAAATTAGTACCTCCTATCATTTCAGTAGAATGTTACTTTTAGAATTAAAATTTATCTTTGGTGGAACATCACAGTGACTTACTATCTATAGTGTTTCGTGTCTCTGCTTACTATTTTAATTTATCAAGTGGAATATTTAGTGTGGCATCACCTAAGGCAGTAACTCAGTTCATGAACTTTAGCAAATAGATTTGGCGCTCGCGCCGCGCGTAACGTAAGGCGAGACTGAATTTAACCAGTGAGTCATCTCCATAGTTTGTTATCTCACAGGAAATCAATGGTGCCTCCATTTCATTTTCATATCATGTGTCAAATTCAAGTTGAAGGATGTCAAGTGTCATTTTTGACAATCAACGTTTGACTGACGTTTGCAAATCAACTTAAAATGAAAAAAATGATTTATTAATAAAAATATTTCAAAACATTCATCAGTTGTTGGGACATCCTTTTAGGTAAATTTATACCTGTGCCAGGATGTCCCGCTCTTCCGTAGACAATCTTTATGAAAATCTTATAAATAGAAATGAAGTACACATTTAAAATATAATATCTGGGTGACCGAGCTTCGCTCGGTGGCTAATAGATGGCACCAGTAGTCATATTTTTTTTTTTTGGATTTTTAAAATGAATCCTAGCTAGATCGATTTATCGCCCCCAAAACCCCCTGTATACTAAATTTCATGAAAATCGTTAGAGCCGTTTTCGAGATCCAGATTATATAGAAATATATATACATACAAGAATTGCTCGTTTAAAGGTATAGGGAATATTTAGTGTGGCATCACCTAAGGCAGTAACTCAGTTCATGAACTTTAGCAAATAGATTTGGCGCTCGCGCCGCGCGTAACGTAAGGCGAGACTGAATTTAACCAGTGAGTCATCTCCATAGTTTGTTATCTCACAGGAAATCAATGGTGCCTCCATTTCATTTTCATATCATGTGTCAAATTCAAGTTGAAGGATGTCAAGTGTCATTTTTGACAATCAACGTTTGACTGACGTTTGCAAATCAACTTAAAATGAAAAAAATGATTTATTAATAAAAATATTTCAAAACATTCATCAGTTGTTGGGACATCCTTTTAGGTAAATTTATACCTGTGCCAGGATGTCCCGCTCTTCCGTAGACAATCTTTATGAAAATCTTATAAATAGAAATGAAGTACACATTTAAAATATAATATCTGGGTGACCGAGCTTCGCTCGGTGGCTAATAGATGGCACCAGTAGTCATATTTTTTTTTTTTGGATTTTTAAAATGAATCCTAGCTAGATCGATTTATCGCCCCCAAAACCCCCTGTATACTAAATTTCATGAAAATCGTTAGAGCCGTTTTCGAGATCCAGATTATATAGAAATATATATACATACAAGAATTGCTCGTTTAAAGGTATAGGATAAGTTAAATACAATATAAGTTAAATATCCTAAAAGTGTATGTGTGTGTATGTGTGTGTGTGTGTGTGTAAGTGTGTGTGTGTGCGTGTGTGTATGTGTGTGTGTGTGTGAGTGTGTGTGTGTGTGTGTGTGTGTGTATGTGTGTGTGTGTGTGTGCATACATGCGCGCGCAGATAGATCTTTCAGGTGATAACTTCGAGTAATGCCTCAGTGTCTTCATAATTTAGGCTAGTGAGCCATTCAGTTAGAGACTTTTTAAGATCGTGAGTATTTAATGAATATATTTTTAACAAATTATTTACCTTCTTATAAACATAAGCCGATTGTTTAGTATACTGTTTACTAGCAAATTTAGTTTTTACAGTATTTGTTTCTATTCTAATATTTACTCTTCTTTTTGTCATTGTGTCAGTATCTATAGTAACTGTTTTATGCCGATTTAGTATTAGTTTTAGAATATATAGCTTTCTCACACTCATTAAATTATTTATGGAGTATAGCTCATTTGTAGGGAACCGATAAGGTTTACAGTACATAACTTTTAATAGGGCACGTTGACTACGCTCTAATTCAAGAAATTTAATTTTTGATGCTCCTCCCCATACTGGAATGCAGTATGATAGTATAGATTCAGCAAGGGCTGTATACACTTGAATTAGAACTTTGTTTGTTGCAACATGTCTTAATGTTTTAAAAATCCAAATAAGTTTTCTAATTCTGCTAGATAGTAGTTCCAGATGGGAATGCCAGGATAATCTTTGGTCAATAATTATACCTAGATATTTAGTTGAATAAATTTTATCAATGGTAGGACACGTGCAAACGCTCTGGACGTTACAATGGTGAATTTGTAGATTTGATGTTAAAGGTTGACCTTTATTATTTATTGCGAAACATATGTAGTTTGTCTTATTAGTGTTAAGTGTCAAAAAATTTGATTTAAGCCAACTAGATATTTTCCTTAAACCTGTTTCGGCAGTACTATGCACTTCTTTCCAAGTTTTCCCGTGAAAGACTATAGCAGTGTCATCTGCATAAGATGATATTGTTAGAAAAGTTTGTTTTCAAGAATTACCTACCTATTTGTAATGAATGATTGTATCTCGACTTCTATGATAATGTCCCACAGTACCTACACGAAATGAGTTCCATAATGAGGCGAGCAGAATAAAGGGGGAGAAATTCCTCGTAAACAAAATGCGAATGTTAAATGTTTTACAAGAAAGTAAGTACTGATACAGATTTCTGCCTCAATATATAAAGTTAATACATATCGTTGGTTAATACTGATGTTTGGCAATGCTTAAAAAACTTATTCGATTCTTTAAAAGACCTAGACCAAACCTTATATCAAACATACTTTGTCTCATATAAGCTTAAAATTAAAGCGCTTGTGACGAGTCATTTCATTTCCAATCTTGGTGTAGTTATTGAAGCTTTGCATATTACTTATACATTAAAGTCCGCTTTATGTAAACTTCACACATATTCAATCAAAAGAAATGCGTTTAAGCGTAAGCATTAAGCGCAAAGTGGGAAATACAAAGCGTCCTATTTGCCGCACTTTTGTGTATGATTCGTGCGCGCATACTGGCCAGATGCGCGTATGTTTATCGCACATAGTGCAATTATGAATGGGTAACGTGGCGTAACCACTTATTTTAGTTTAGTCAAAAGACTTCTATAGAAAGCAGCAAATTTCTAAATTTCAACAGAGTTTGACATTCTAGTGTTGAATTTGAAGTGACTCTTGAGTTGAGCTTGAACGCGCTTTTTACGTTCCGTAAGACCCCTTCGTATGTAAGGTGCCCAAGAGATTGAAAGCATAAAGCAACTTCAGGCAGCGCTGATGTTGTGGGCGAAGGCAAATGGCCCGGGGTTAGGTTTCGTGATGGGGATGAGTCCAAAGACGGTTCTGAGTGGCTGAACCGTAGGACATGTGATGAGATAACCCTGAAAGGGTTGTGAAGGAGAGTTTGTAAACTGTTCACCAGACTATGCAGTGTTTGATCCGGGTTTCCGGCGGTGTCGTTTCCCCAGAAAGTGAAAATGAAAAAAATGAAAAATGATTTATTAATAAAAATATTTCAAAACATTCATCAGTTGTTGGGACATCCTTTTAGGTAAATTTATACCTGTGCCAGGATGTCCCGAAAGTATTTAGTTTATGTGATATTTAAAGACAAACAAGAATAATTAAGCCAAGGTCATGTGTACACCTTAATTTATATACAATACTTTAAGTTAAACTAGAACAGTTAAAGGAATAGTGAAATTAATAAGTCTGCTTAAGACTGCAACATTAGAACTTATCTGTAGTTAGATGTTACTTAATATTATAATCTGGTGAGAGGCTAAACAGCTTTCACTGACATTACCTGTGCTAAACAAGAACAAGAAAAATAAATCTATTTTATCAAATAATTAATTAATTGGTGCAGTTTTAATGTCTCACAAGAATTTAATTAAAGATTTAATTTTTCAATATTACTACTGCTTTTACTCTATTTGATCTATTTGACTATACAATAGTAATTTTGTAGAACAATATATTCTATTATTACATTCTATATTTGAATGAGATTGGTCAAATTATTCTTAACTGTACCCAGGTTAAGGTCAATGCTGGTACCTTTGGCTTAACTTAACTTCTTCTTTGATCATGAGTTGGGAGATATACTCTGAAGAAATGATAAAATTGATACATTAATATACAAATTGAAGATCTTAAATTAGAATTAAAGCTGGAAATTTTTAAAAAGGGGGAGTTCCGACACGTTCCGGAACCTTGGGGTAAATACTGTTCTTCCAATCATTTGGCTCGTGTTGCTGGTGCCTTGAGTGAGCTGTTGCGTTGCTCAAGGGTTAAATAGCGCTTTAGACACAGTGGTTGGTGGTTGATGATAGCTCTGAACTTAAGTCTAAATGAACTAAAGTCACTGTTCCATAACTTTAATAATATAAGAAATGATTGACTATTGATATTATTATTTGCTGTCTTTCTGACTAATTGTTAGTACAGTAGCTGACGTGCAGTACTGTGAGGTTGATACTTCTATTGGATGAGACACATCATGATAATCTGATTGCTGGTGTATTGGTTTACGATCAATTGACTAAGTATTACTGTCTTAGCAAGATAAACGATAAACTGCACACTGCACAGTACAGTGGTGCAGTGGCACTGTGTTGGAATAATAATTTCTGATCTGACAGTAGCTAATTAATGCAATGTTATTGTAACATGCAAGCTGTTAACATAAAATAGATTAATGACCTAAATACCTAATTGAGATTGGTACCAATTAGGTTCAAATTATCTAAATATAAATGAAGTTCACTTTATTATTGAATGATCAATTGATTGTATATCATCTATATTGTATTATGTTTAACAATAGTAATACAATGTAATCAATATATCTAAATATGTAAATAAATTAATAGGCTGCATATATGCGCAGGCTACATTGGAATATACAAATTTATAAGCTAGACTCAATCAAGATTTAAGTAACAAGTTAATCAAGTATTTTCATTTCTGGAAAGGATCCAAATCAATTAACCATTTATTTACTGAGTTCTAATATCATTTAGATATAACTTTCATTTCAAGATGACTGGTTTAGCTCTAGAGACTGATTCTCAAGTCAAGTGATGTTTAGATTTAGCTGTTTGATATGCTAGTTATAAAGCACACAACATCATAATATAATAACTTTGAATGTTGACAAAATTAGTGTAAAGCTTAGATTGCCTGACACTGTTGAGGAAACAAAGTTATATGAGTATATAAATCTACTATGTCAATTACTTATAGTTGACTCGACTCTGATACTATGTTTAGATATTTTTGATCTTAATCATCTTAAGACAAACCTCTAAGGTTGCCTATGAATAATTTGGAACTTTCTCCAAATACTTTATTTATGTTGAGGATATATAGATCACACATGAAGATGAATATTTATGATAGGAGTATATAAAGATGATAATATAATGTATTCTATATAATGGAATAATTTATTTATAGAATCTCAAGAAACGTTCACATTGTTGATACTTATTTGCTGAGACTTGGACAGCAACTTTGAAGCATCTGGAAATTTCAACATAACCTCAAGACTGAACAATAATTTCTACAATTATTACATCAAGTGAGAGTTAAGCTTACTACCTACAACAACTTATAGATGAAGCGACTTAAAATAATTATAAGCCTACAGTATAAAGTCAAAGAACAAAGTAATAGCTATTATTTACAATCGCAAAGACATCTTATTTCTTCTAAATTACAAGCTTCTATGAATGGATCACGTTTGGAATTCAAGAACTATTCCTAGATAATCAAAGATTTGTTGATACAGCTGACATTTCAGAATTAAAATAATACAATTGCAAGCTGAAGATACTTTATGTGAAAGTAAGATGAAGATTAAAGCAAGGTCTAAAAATCATTGAACGTGGATCTCAAAGGAACGGTTAATGAACACTGATTTAGACAGTAAGTTACATTAGCAGATGTAGATAATCAACTGAATTTAAACTTATCATTAGAAAGAGAAAGGTATTATCATCAAAAGTCTAGAAACTACAAACAAGAACTAGAATATGAGTCAATAAAGAGAAATAAACCTACATATGAATACTATACTGCGCTTGAAATGGGATGAACATTGAAAGAAATTGAGTGACACTTTAGTGTTGAACTTACTAAGCGAACATTGCTCAAAATAGAAGTGCGAAGGACTCTTCATATTTATGGGAAATTATACAAGATTCAAGGACCTACAAGGAATTATTAACAATTCAAGAAGCCAATAAAGAATATAATGAAGGATCATAAGAATTCTTAAGTAATTTCCAAAGGAAGTTCAAAGAAGGAACAGAACGTTGAAGAAATGATGAAACTAGAAATAATTACTTCTTCTGTACATACTTCTGTAAAATAGAACATTTTAGAAATAGATGTACCTAACACTAGAAGAAAGATCGTAAATTGAAATCTACTGATACTAATGCTTCATCTAGGATTATATAATCTGTGACAATCTGTATACACTACAAAGAAGAAAGGTGGATTGTATAGCAAGCTGTTTGTATGACAATATTTTCAACAGAAAAGGAGATTTATTAAAAGCTAAAAATCAAGATGAATTCCGATGCGGATAATATGCAAGAAGAATTTCAATTACAAACAAAATTATTTCCTTTCAGTACGAGTGACAGAAAAGTTGTCAAAGTTGTCAATAATACATCACGATTGGAGGAAACTTCGTTGATATCACTATAGTACTGGTTTCAGAAATCAATACTTCAGTTATATGACAAAGGCAAACAATGACAGTCATAACTACTCTACTTCACAGGTTAATCATTAGAATTCTACATCGCTGTGACAAGACTTGTTCAAGGAAATGGAGTTCAAGAAGATTCAAGTTGAGGAATCAATTGCTGGACCTAAAACTAACGAGAAGATAACAAGAAAAACTTTGTTTGCAGAATGCTAAGAATACCAAGACTAAATGGAACGGAGAATTATTTAGAATACTCTCTCTTGGAACTAAATCTAACTTTTCAGCACACCATTTGACATAAGAACGCGAAGCAGAGATACAACGAACAACAACGGAAGTGGAGTTAGACTTCCAACGCAGGAGGATAAATGAATGGATAAGGAATGAAGCCTATGATCATCAGTAATGAGCAATCTCTTCAGACTGTTAACATGAAGAATGTATAGTGGTCTTGCGATAAGAGATACTACCTGAAGGTAACGATACCATCTGAAAACTTATTATTGAAATCAACATGTTAATATTAACCATGCTAAGCTAATCCGTAAGGGATTCAGCTTCAAGATAAAACCAAGTACATCAAACCTGAAGATCTTCCAGTTCTGATATCGACATATATCAGAAAATTTGGTGAAACCACACTGTATGGAAAATTAATATTGTTTGTTCACTAAAATGTAAGTAATTATTTATACAGTCAAAGTAGCGAATTCTGTAGAGAATTTGCAAACAAGAAAATATCTAGTTATGTTACATAGAAATGGATTTGTACTTAATGTTTATCAACTTAAGATTTACTTATATTGTTAAGTTGTTGAGTCTATAATGTTTGTAAGTGGCGATAAGAGTATTTACAGTCGTTTCAGTTTAAACTATTTATGAATTTTCGGCTTTGACTGTAATATTAGTTGGTCTGCAAAGGCACACCTTATATATTTACATATTCTACCATTGTAACGTATGTATATTGTCAGCAATGTTAACTTTTAAGAGACCCAATAGCTCTCTTATAGTGAAATAACTAAACAATGAGAATTCATGACAAACGGTACTTAAGTGTGGAAGCAACTTCAAATATCAGTTTCATTTGATATTTAATTATTGTTCATGTGTCAAATATTAATTCAATTCTTTATATATTGCAAAACTTAACATAAGGATAATGAACAATTGTTATAATTGTACATCGCGTTATAGCAATTATTTGACACAATCTGACATGTTCAATTAAATTCTGTCATAAGACACGCAGGTACCTACCTAGGTACCTAAGTAATACGATAAACCGTGATCAGTGTTACCAGGTCTAAATTTCGAAAAATCGGGAGAATTTGCTTCTGAGTCGGGAGGGTCCCGAGGAGTCGGAATGCCTGCCAACTATGACTGTGATACACAGTGTAGTTTGAGCGAAGCAATGTCAATTTAAAATGATAAAATAACTTATTCATGAATCAAGGGTTGATATAGTTCAAATATTCAGATTACTGTAGACACATTTATTCAAAATAAGACAAGTCATATGTACACTTTAAATGTATCTTAAGTGCTGTCAGTATGTTTCAAATAGTTATTGAATACTGAATTGTTGCTCAATGTAGAACTCTTGTGAATGTTTCCTATGGTGACATCATCAATGTAATTGTTCTTGTACATTGTTGTATTGACTTGTTATATGCTTAATGTTGAATGCTATAGATGTGTAGATAAGCAGTTGAAATAAACCCAGTAATGGATTTATTGTAACTTTAAAATAAAGAAAAGAGCTTTATAATTGCAATGAATTGTTTGCTTAAGTATTGTACATGGTCGCAAACAATTAATATGTCCAGTTAACAAGTGTTGACGTGCAAGTATTAGTACTTAATTGAGACAAAGCTCAGGTTCAGATAAAAATCGTGTTGAAATCAATCGTTAAGAGATATCTGCACCTCTTGATAGTATTTAAATAGACTTGCGATTGTAAAATGGAACTTGACAAAGTTAAAGCACTTATCAACCAACCAGCTGTGTAGTTTACCTCGAATCTCAAGTAGGTATGGCAAATATAAAAATATCTTTGCAAATATACTTCATAAAATATGAAGCTGAGTGAGAAAGAGCATTACAACTCTCGTATGAAATCGTATATGTTTGAATTATAAGGACAGTATGAATTGCTCAAACATAATTCTATTTGGTTTGGTAGATTTACTAAGGTCTGGCAGCTGTCGCAAGGGCAGTGTGTAGATGAACACATGTTGTGATACTCATTTCTTTCCCCGTTCGGGTGTGTCGCGACGTTTCGCGAATTATATAGTTTATTGGTCTACATCAAATGCCAAAATGCACAACCAACACAGATCTGGGATGCCGTGTTCACAGACTAGCGTTCTCTGTACTTAATCTATATAAACTTGTAACTCTTTGACCTAACCACAAGACTTTAGGTCACGTAATACCTAGATTCGTGTTACGTCGTGCCGTTTCGTAGTTAACGAACGACCATTTCACTGCCGGGTTGGCATCCTATAAATAACGATGCGTTCCTGCATGTCGTTCTTACCCCGGTCAGTTTCCAAGCGCCCCGGTCGTATAAGCGGGGCGCTGAAGAAGGCAAGCCAGTGCCGTGTTCCTGGTGAGTGACTAGACTGTAGTTTTCATTACCTTATAAATATTGATATAATAATGAGTGAATGTTAAGACTGTAATTCCCATTACTCTGTGCAATGTAAAAGTAGTAAAGTAATAAGATTGAGTCCCATAAGATGCTTTAAGCCACACCAATGGGTGGTGACGTCACCAAACATCCTTAAACCCCCTTGAGATTCGGTCTGCGCTGGTAAATCCATGGGAGTCACCACTTAAGACCTTAACACTACCGTAGCACGCAGGTGACTCCGCGAGGCCGCGCTTGAAAGCCGCGCGACAGCGGCCTCGTCGTGGTAACTGTCGCTTGACACTAAACTAGTTGAGTTGAAACTAGCGAGGGCTGCACTCAAACCAAATCAAAGTATAAAGCGCGCGCAGCTCTCGGGAGGTAACACTTGAACGCCGCGCAACCGTTACCTCCATAAGCATGACATTGGTGAGAGACCATCCACCAGCGTGGCACTGGTAAAAAGCCATTCACAACGTAGGTTGTGAACGAAGTCTCAAGGGAAGTAACAAACGATAAGGTCTTGAGTCAGTCACTCCTGAACGGTGAATGTCGCTTGGGCGACATTCAACCGTTCCTCATTATGAAATTGCAGGTGACGAGGATGCACGGCTTCTTCTCCCGTGTGACAGTAAACAAACCGCAGCGACACATCGGCGGGCAGCGAGAGGGAGATCATGAAAGGTACAATTTGACGGCCGGCTCTTCGCCCTCGCACTAAGTAAAAATAAGGGCTGGTCGCCACACTTCTTTCAGTAAAATGCTCTAACTACATTATTTAAGATAAAATTATATACCTTACCAGCAAAGACGCATCGCCAAGCGATTTAGCGTTCCGGTGCGATACTGTGCAGAAACCATTAGGGATGAGTTTACTTACCCCTTCCAAGTTAGTACGATAAAACATTCGGCTGCATCATCGCTTACCATCAGGTGAGATCGCAGTCAAGTACTAACTTGTATTGTGTAAAATAAAAAATCCTCTCCACCTGCAACTATTGAAAATCCTTTCAATAGTTGCAGCGTGATTGAGTGACTTTTATGTTAAAAGGATTAGAAAATATAAAATATTATACAAGTAAAATATAAGCCATGACGGTGTATTTACAAATATATTTAAAAAGAAAATGGTTTGGTTTAATTTACGTGTTTTTTTTCAGGACATCCTCAGGAAATTTTCACTTCAAAACGAGTGCTTGTATAGTAAGTGTTCGCATCCGCGGCCCGTTTTCTTAAAGCGGAAATAACTACGAGAAGTCAGAGGTGTAAAACCTCGAGGTCCAAATACCACTAGTATTAGGAGCCCTACTCATGTATTAACATTGAACTTTACATATATGAATTTTATCGATATCGGTATAGCAGCGGTCGCATCATTAGTACTTTGTTTTTGTTTTGTTAACATAACAACAAAAATTAAATCGAATTTATTTCAATCCTGAAGAAATATTTCTTCTTTTACACATTATATAAGTGCATGTAATATGATCATAACACATAATAACACATAATTTTTAACGATTTAACGATATAATTAATGAAATCGAATACTAACCTATGAAATGTTAAATGTGGCCTATTTTTGTCTTTCCGCGATCTGCACTGCACAACACAACACTGAGTAGGCATTTTCACACCTGAATACTAATTATAATTCGCACGCAAATTAGAATAATAATATGATTGTCTGATATTTCAAAAAACATGATATGCATATACTTTGTATACATGTTTCGACATGTTCGAATCTACAAAATGCTACAATTTATAGAGGAATTGGCCACCCGGCTATTTTTTCGTGACGTCACAACTTCAGTGTTGCCGAAATCAGAAAAAACAAATATGTTGCTATCTCGTATAACGTAAACAATTTTGAATTAGTTAGAAAGAGACAATGTGATGTTTGTTATAGCTATGTCGATTTCACGCAACATATAAACGCATATGTGTGTATAGAAAACTACAGCTGCTCCACTTGTAGTTTCCTTTCTCGTAGGATTTAATCTAATCAAAGGTCGCGTCAAATCGGCCATTCACAGGCAACGCATGTGGAACTTGATTCCAGGCGGTATATAAATTAAAAAAATAACGCCGCTGAATTATTGTCTAAGGAACGCAGAGATTTAAAGTAATCTGTGTATTAGTGTCACTGTCAAGTGTCAACCTTTGAGGAAACAATGTCAACAATC
The DNA here is from genome assembly GCA_963855885.1 of Coenonympha glycerion. Taxonomy (NCBI): domain Eukaryota; kingdom Metazoa; phylum Arthropoda; class Insecta; order Lepidoptera; family Nymphalidae; genus Coenonympha; species Coenonympha glycerion. The sequence goes on from OY979626.1 coordinate 8,106,018, forward strand.
AACATTGTCAATACAAGCAATAAGTTTTAAAATATATTGAATATGGTATACTCTTTGAGGCAGTTGTACAAACTTTTTGTTTTTATTTGAGGCTGTTGTACTTCTCGTTTTGTTGTTGTTTTTTGTATAAAAAAGGAATATTAATGTATATTTTCTGTATTCTAACTCCGTGCTAGACCATACGACAACAATGTCCAGGCTGGGTGCATTACATTTGACTAAAAACACCGGAGCGAAACATACAGCAACAGTAATATTCTTTCATGGATCAGGTAAATTTATATTAGTGAAATTCATTCCTTGCTTGTGGTAAATCACTATTCACAGTTCATACATGGAGGAAATATTAGACTTTAGATAGGTACGATAAGCATCCTGCATCATAAAGTCAAGTTTACCACAACAATCAGAGGTTAGGTGGGGTTAACCATCCTTTTGTTGTGATTCAGACTTATCTGTTGTTGTATACAGACAGCAAAATTATCGCTAGAAATACATAGTACAAAGCCGTACTCTTTTTTATCATTTGTTATATCAGGACACTTATTGTTGTGCTGTGTTCTTATCAGTTATCACTAAAAGCCATCTAGTTGATAGCTTTGTCAGTGTTTGTAAACCTAAACTTGAAGTCCTTTAGCCACACGTTTTTTTATAAAATAATAGCAAATTTTATAAAATCTAATGCCAGAGACCTCACAACTTGCATAATGTTGTTAGTCCATCTGGTCGAGGTCTGCCAACACTGTGCTTTCCCGTACATGCTCACCTCTCCAACTTGGGGGCAATGTCTGTCGCATCTACGAGCTATATGCTGCTTCCATTGTCACTTCAGCTTTTTGATATGTTGAGCTTCGTACTACGCACTACAAGCTCAAAAAATCCTAAACAATATTCTTTTATTTTGAAAACACCATATATCTGTCCGCTACTTAGACAGTTAAATCCAGTATTGCACTGATTTTGTTAACAGATTATGTCAAATATGAATTTCAGGTGCTGCCGGTGAACATATGAAAGAATGGGTACAATTATTAGAAAAAAAATTTGCATTTCCACACATAAAGGTGTTATACCCAACAGCTCCGCTACAGCCGTATACACCAGCTGGGGGCCTCATGAGCAATGTTTGGTTTGATCGCATAGACATCAACCCTAGAGCACCAGAAGCATTAGAGTCTCTTAAACAAATTGAATCTGATGTCAAAAACTTGATAAAAAGTGAAAACGATGCAGGCATTCCAAACAATAGGATCATTGTAGGTATGTGGGTTCCCTCTTTCAGCACTATTTAAACAAAAAGCTTCTAAGTTAAATGGGATAAGTACCATCCAGGTGCAAAAATTCAAATTTTATTTAGTTTTTTGCTAATAGTGTTATTTAGTTTTGCTAATAATAATAATTATACATTGTAGGCTTATGGCAATGACACAACATTTATGCATCTACAATTATGTTTTTAATAAAAACTCTGCTCGACAATACTCATTTATTTCATGTTGGTTCCTGATAGCTTGAAACTGCAAAAAATTATTATCTTTCAGGAACCAATATGAGGTGATTGGGAATTTTTGAGCTGTTTCTATTAAAAACATGTAGGTGCTTAAATGTTATGCCTGCAAAATTCATTGCTATAAAATATTTGCGAAAACCTAAATAAACTTTCAATTTCGCAGGGTGGCCGGCAGTAACACCTTAAAACAAGCCTTATGGTATGATACGATATTTATGCTGCTATCTTCAAAAAGTATGTTACAAATCGTAACATTTGAATTATGTTTGTTGCAATATCTACACAAAAACAAAACTTACTTAGGACATAAACTAAAGTACATGCTAAATCAGTTCTTTTAATTCTTAGAAGCTTGAATCAACATCTCCACAGCATGAGTCTAATATGTACCACCAAGAGACCTTATTTTAAAAAACAATATGGTATCATTTTATTGAACTTGAACATTATAAAAACCCTTTCTGTCTGTCATTGAAAATCGTTTATCGACGTTGGTACAAAGTCGCATCCTTAAGTTCTTCGGACACGTCTCAGGGCGAGGGAACGAATCCATCGAGCGACTCGTCGTCCAGGGCAAAGTGGAAGGCACAAGACCACGTGGAAGGTCGCCCATGCGATGGACTGACCAAATAAAGACTGCTGTTGGTGGTCCCTTGCATGAGTGTACCAGAATGACAGCAAGCAGGGAGAAGTGGCGTATGATCGTGAGAACAATAACATCGGTCTCAAACAGTGTCAGCTCCTAATTTGATGACCACAACCGCTCTGTCAAGAGCGCCATGACAAAGAAGAAGAAGAGTCTGTCATTGAGAAATAAAACTTTTATTCTGTTTATGGCTGAGCTAAAAATATTACTTATCCCTTTTAGGTGGTTTCTCGATGGGTGGTGCGCTAGCGCTTCATACAGCCTACAGATGGGAACCAAACCTGTCTGGAGTGTTTGCGTTTAGTTCATTCCTGAATGATAATTCTGTTGTTTATGAAGAACTCAAAAAGTCTTCCAAGAACCTAGGTAAGAAGTTTAATATGTATGAGATGAGATTCTATATGCATAAGGATAGTAGCAAAAACCTCTTCAGTATAACAAAACAGCTGACCCAAATATACAAAGAACAATGGTGCGGGCCCATACATCGCTTTCGGTCACGTTACGCTATTGCAACTATAAATGAAAAAATATTTTTTTGGTTGGACCTGCAAGCCTGAACTCAATGCTAAAAGATTTTCTTACAAAAAAGTGGAGAAAAATTATTATTTATTTTCAAAATATTGTATCTGAGTATTATAACAACTGCGACCTCCGCCATGAAGCATCTGAGAGCATAGACAATACACTATATACTCTTTGATAAATACTTGTCACTTGTCCCAGAATTTGTCAATGTCGACAGTTGAGACCATGTAGCCATCATGTAGCTGTCGGACAATGTTGAGAGATGCCGGAATTAAAAAACTCCAATTGACTGAAAGAAAAATCTAATTGAGTTAATAAATTAATATTGAATTACAAAATCACAAATATTCAAACAGTTTATTTAAGTGAGACTGGCTCACACGGAAAAATAATATTCAGTTTTACTCCAACGCAATGGAAACCCCTAAACTAATTTAATCTTTTTATGTAAATATATTCCAGTCTTTCCCAAAGTGGGCGATAACGCCCCCTTGTGGGCGCTGCAGGTCTCAAGGGGGGCGGTAAGAGACCCAGAAAGAAAATGGGGGCGTTGTGTCGAGGCGGGGGGGTGATTTGTAATTTTATTTAGCTAGTAGGCCTCTTAAACAACCTCTTAACTGCAAGAGCTCTCGACTCTCAACAACAACTTGTGAACATCAACTAATATGAATTAAAAGATTGCTCAAACTCGATTCTATATTTCTCTCCGCGTAGTTCATATATCTGTCATATTTTATTGAATATAGAAAAAATGAATCATCATGTCAATCGGTCGCTCCGTTTCGTAATGAAAGTAGACACAAATAAAAAGGCAACAGACACACTTTCGCATTTTAATAGTTATTAGTACTCGTAGATATCTATCATGTTTTAACAAGTTTTTGTTAAATAACCCGAATTGTGCATTCCTGTAGCAGTCGGATGATTCATTGAATACTTGTTCGGACTTGTTGAGTACGATTGAGCGTCGAATGAGATTAACGAGTTTATGCATGTTTGTTTTATTCCTGTCGGTGCGTGCTGCTTAAGCATTTCTATATAAACAATGTAATATTTATTTTATTTTCATTTGTGGTCTCGCGCGTAATAGATGAGCACTACTTACACCTCCTCTACACTACTCGCGAAGTTGAACGTATTTCTCATTGCAAAACAATGTCGGAAGTAAAAAAGAAGAGACGGCAATACTGTGCGGAATATATTAAATTCGGATTTATTGAAAATCCCACAAACCCATCGTCGCCTTTGTGTCTTCTATGTCTAAAAACATTTTCGAATGAAGCAATGAAGCCTTCAAGGCTGCAAGATCATTTGAATAAAATGCATCCAGATAAGAAAGACAAGAATGTAGCATATTTTCAAGACCTAGAGAAGAAGCATAATACACAGCCAAGTGTAGCAAAACTATTTTCGGCGGCTGCTAAGCAAGATGACGACGGACTTCGAGCTTCGTACAATATATCTTTGTTAATTGCTCAAAAAGGCAAACCACATAACATCGGAGAAGAGTTAATATTGCCAGCAATAAATGAAGTAATAACTACTGTGCTTCATAAACCGGCCGCAGATATTATCCGAAAAATTCCTTTGAGTAATAATTCTGTGCAAAGACGAATTGATGAAATGGCTGAAAACATTGAAGAATCATTGTGCGATCACCTGAGGACAAGTCAATTCTCAATTCAGCTCGATGAGTCCACTTTACCAACTAATGAAGCATTGTTGTTGTCTTACGTGAGGTTTATTAAAGATGAGAAAATATGTGAAGAACTATTATTTGCTAGAAATTTAGAGACCGATACAAAAGGTGAAACCATATTCAATACATTGGAAAAGTTTTGCGATGAGAAAGAGATTCCTTTGAAAAATATTATTTCAGTTGCTACGGATGGCGCTCCGGCTATGACAGGGTGCCATAAAGGCTTCATAGCGTACTTAAAAAATAAAATTCCAGATGTCCTTGGTGTACATTGCGTTATTCATAGACAACATTTAGTTGCTAGAAACTTAAGTGAAAAACTATTTCAATCACTGCAATATGTCATCAAAGCAGTCAATAAAATCCGCAACAGCTCTTTGAATGATAGATTATTTCATCAGCTTTGTGTTACTAATGACGAGGATTTCAACCGTTTGTTGTATCATACTGAAGTTCGTTGGCTATCAAGAGGCAATTGTCTGACTCGATTTTACAACCTGTTTGACTCTGTTATAGAGTTCTTGGAAACTAAAGATACAGAATTGCACGACAAGCTCATAACATCAAAAAATGATATAGCTTACATGACAGACCTGTATAAATTATTCAACGACATGAATCTCCAAATGCAAGGCGATAAACTAAATTTAATTAAAACAAAAAACGTCGTTGCTGCTTTCGCAGCCAAACTGCTTCTACACAAAAAGAATCTGGGCAGACGTGAGTTTCACAATTTTCCAAATTTATCAGTATCATGCAGTAACGACGAATTGTTTGCCTACTGCCAACATTTGGAAAACCTCCACATTGACTTCACCGAACGATACCAGGACATTTTGAACTTGGAAATACCAGACTGGGTGTTGGATCCGTTTTCAAATGTCAACACAGCAATGTCACCTCAGCTGGAAGAAGAACTTATAGAATTGACAACAAACGAGGAAATAAAAATCAAGTTCAAAAATGGTTACCAAGAATTTTGGCTACAAAAACCGATCCCGCAATTGTACCCTGGATTGTGGTCAATCGTTCAACGATTCTTGATAGCATTCCCATCGTCATATTTGTGTGAACGTGGATTTAGTGCTGTGACAACATTGCTTACTAAAAAGCGAAATCGTTTGCTTGTTACCGAACGTGGCGACTTGCGACTGTTCTTGAGTAAATTGGAACCTGATATCAACAAACTTATTAAACAGCATCAGATTCATCCTTCACATTAGTTTTTATATAAGGATTGATTATTTTAGTTATATTTTTAATAAAAGATACTCTGTTTTAATACTATAAAGTTGCGTTTCAATAATCATTCTTATTGGCAGGTGGAGCCCGTAAGAGTTAACTTGAGACCTTAAGCGCCGTTGTATGTTACCTACTGCGCTCAGGTTTCAAGTTGCGGGTTATAGTAAAAGTTTCGTTTAGAATTCTCCGTTAATATACATATATAGGTCACAATAATTAATTAATTCAATTTGAAGTTATAGTGGTTTTTAAATAGGTGAAAAAATGGGGGCGCTAAAAAAATATTTATTCTCAAAGTGGGCAGTAGACAAAATAAGTTTGGGAACCACTGATTATATTCGAATAAAATAAAATGCAAAAAAAGAACGATTGAAATCGACATTTATATTTATTATTTAAAAAAAAAAAAGCAAGTGCCGAGTTTCTTGCCCGTTCTTCTCGGTGCAGTGCTACTTTCCGAACGAGGCGGTAGAGTCTTAACGTTTCGCAAGAGCCTGTAAGTTAGGCCTATGTGAAAGAATACAATTTTTGAATTTTGAATTTGAATTTTGACACAGTTATTATTGTCTTGTATTCTACAGTCTGATCTAAGAATTAACGTAGTACTTGAAAATAGGTTTTTCTTTAGTATAATCTGTTACATGTTGTTCTCGTATAAAAGTGGACCGATCGTCAAAAAGATGGAGCATAAAAGTGGAAAAGTTCGGCATCCGGCAACACTAGCAGTCAGGAATGTGGAAACGGAACCTATCAGTATCAATTGAATTTCTTTAAATATTTTATTTTTTGACCCGTCCTTTACAATAACCGGTGATACCTTGAAAAAATTCTGTTATTTATTAGAATTGTCTTGTAATAAATATTACATCTAGACGCTAAACTTTATTTGTGTACATTTCTGCCCATGTTCTTTGATCTGCCAAGCCATACATACATAGATACGATCTGTACTACCATTTATTACGATATGTTTTAAACTATAAAATTGAATATGATAGCGACGGATTGATGGTTTAGTATTTAATATTTTGATACAATGTTTGCTAAAGGTTGGGTAACAAAATCCTCAATTTCCATAAAAGATATACGAGTACTATAATGTATTTATAGTGGCTGTAAAACAAAAGCTCATTAATAAGGCTTACTATAGTATTAAGGATTATTTATTTTATTTGTGAAGTGGTGATAAAAGAAACAAAACCCGGCTGAGTTTGTTGTGGGCTTCTTCTCAGTGCAGGGTGCATTGGAACCCTACAAGGGTTCTTACTTAGCTTTGAGTTGACTTGTAGTTATAAGCGACAAATATCATATTGACGTTTTACAAGAGCCTGTACGTTAGGCCTATGTGAAATGAAGAAAGTTTGTATTTAGAAATTTTGAATTATAAAAAGTCTTTGTTTAGTACTAGGATTTCATAATAAGTCACTTAGACCTTAACAAAAATAACATTAAAATTATTTTCAGTGCCTCTACTGCAACTGCATGGTGACATTGATGATCTCGTGGACCTATCTTGGGGACAAACTACTTTTAAGGAACTAAAGTCACTTGGAGTTGAAGGAGAATTTCATATTTTGGAACGTTTAGGACACTCAATCAATAAAAAAGGCTTAAATATTATAAAAGCTTGGGTCGAGAAACTCTTGCCAGAGGCTCAATGATAGTTATTTTAGTATATTTTATAGTAGACAATAGTTCTTTATACTTTTGTGAATTGTTATAGGGGTTTGTAAGTCCAATAAACGTTTATGATTTAAATAATGCATTTTATTTATGTAGTAAAATAGTAAAATTTATATTAAGTAGGTGTGAGCCAAGAACTGAAACTTGCATAACATCATTCAATTATTATTGATTGCCAAAGTGTATGTAACATATGTAATTGTAATCGCTGACTTTGCAATTTATTTAAATAAAATAGACGAAATATTGATTAAATCTGAGAAATATAAATAAACAGTTTTTTTATTCCAAAGAGCTTATAAATAATAATATAATATAATACCTCCTTTTCCGTCTAAACTAAATTAAAAAAATAAGTAACTTCACTTATTCAGTACTTTTTTTCATTTTTAATCATTGGCTGACGTTATATTATTATTTAATATCAAACACTATATTATTTTGTAGATTATAGAATTATCAATGGGCCCTAAAAAAGGCAAGGAAGTAGATTCCGAAAACTACTGGAGAACATGCATAGAAGATGCTATTTTAAACGATGAGTGGTGGAAAGTCAAGGTGATTCTTATAGAAGTCGCTGGCAGTGATCAGGATCGCATTTATTTGCAGAAGTTTGAAACCTATGCAGCAGAACAGCGACGGTTCGTTATTAAAAATATTTGCAAAACTGAAACTATATTCATGGTCAATCAGTTAGGTGGTGAAAAGAAAGTGAAAGATGATAATCTGAGAGTGTTCGAAGAAGGTCAAGTTTATCTTAAAGAAAAAAAGGATATTCCACCAGAGATGTTAGCACTAATTATCAAACATCTTTTATTAAAAATGAAAGAAGAATATCTTTTTATTAAACAGCAAAGATTGAAAGTGAGAGAAGGAATCAAAAGAGAATCGGCTACTATGGTAGATAGAATGGAAGTTAAAGGAACTGTAAAATCTCCTGACCGTCCAGAAGTTCCCTTAGCGCCCCTAAAAGGCAAGAAAGAGAACATAGAAACAGTTTCAATACTAGATGAAGATGATAATAAAAAATATGGTACAATGCTTAGAATGAGAGGTGAAGAATGGAGAGATAAAGTATACATCGATGACTATCCAACAGATGGTCCTAATCTTTATGTTGCTCTAACGGGGTTTGTGGAACCAAACTTAGCCGGGTGCTTAATAAAAATTGGCATACCCTTAACAGCTGTGGTTCAAATTCGCATCGATTCAACAACAACCAAAGTGCCATCTGGATTGATCCGACCTACAAAAAGGGGACAAAGCCAAACTGAATTACTTGCTGAAAAGTCGCGAAGACATTGGGAAGATTTACAAGTACTGCGACTCAATAAAGATACTGCAGATGTTTATAAAAATACGGCATTTCTCGTGTTTTCTCCTCCTTACTGGGATAACGATAATTTATCAAGTAGCCCCGAAAAAATATATGATGAAATGTGCTTCCTAATGTACGACCTTCAAGACCTAAGCAGGCAACATTCTCATTACTTAAATAGTATGGATATAATTCAAATACCAGAAGAGTATCAGAATGACCGATACAGTAGTATCTATGATAAACATTTAGATGGCATTCCTATAGAATCAATTACGAGCTACATGGTTCTAGACAGTATTCTACAAACAGTGTCAGAATGTCAACATTTTGTAGAAAAGACTAGAACTTCATCTTGTTCAACGGCAATCACTTTTAATCAAGGCGTTCCAAATACTAAGGAAGAACATAAGCTACAACAGGCAGAAGCTTTAGTCAAAGAATTAATAAATGAACTATGTCAAATCGATTCTCACAGAAAAAAATATCGTTTTACATTTGGAGATGAATATGAGAATCACAAAAATCCTATTGTTTTAAATTATGGTGATTTTTGTAAATATAGCACTTTTCATTTAGGTGATATAAACTTAGATAACATTGTTTGGAGCATGTTGATAGGTATGCCTATTAATAAATTATGGATGAATACAAATAAACCAGCTGGAGAAATAGAAGCAAAAATAAATTTTCACGTAAATGTACTTCTATCATGCTTCAGTAGAACTGATGTTGAGACAGCAGAATTAGAACGTTTAATACATATATTGGCTTGTCGCAAAATATACAATAACAGAAGTTCTTTGAAAAAGGAACACTTACTTCCTTCAACTATAACCGAATTTAAGAAAACGTATTTGAAAAGAAGTGTTCTAGCTGAACCTCTGTCAAAGTCTACATACAAATACGCAATCTCATCTTCTATATCTTTTCCATCAATGATTAAAAGTGAGGAATCGTACAAATCTTTGAATGAGGAAGATGAAATTTCCCGTATCAAATTTATTTTCGAATGTCCCGACATAAGTGAATTGGTATCAGCGGCTGAAATAGCAAATAAAAAACCAATTAACCATATGATTGATGATTTTGAGTATTTTGAAGATTTTGGCGGAGTAGCAGCTCTCCAAATAATTCAAGATGCTTACACTAAATTTAACTGTGTTGATTATAAATATTGTGAAGTAACAGATTGTATTGTGTTGATGTTTTACAATACTCATGATGACGATGGAATAGCTCGAGAAGAATGGTGCTGTCATCTTCCAACTCCTTTATGTTTTCAAGACTTTTTTGACTTTGTATTAGAAGAACATTACGATTGGTTTAAAGAGCAAGAACAGCTATACGAAGAAAACATTTTGATTCGTTCTCAATCGGAGTGCAAAGAGCTCAAGGGGTCTTTGGCACCTAACGCTTGCATAGATGATAGCGATGTAGAAATGGATCTGATTATGGAGGGTTCTTTAAAATATGAAGAACTTGCAAATCTCGATACGACTAGTCGTGAGAACATAGACTTTCAAACAATATCATCGAAAAAAACATCATCTCCCGCTTCTGGTACTGATGCCGATTCCAAAACCACAAAAAAAGCTAAGTCACCTGCCTATACTAACCCTAAGTTAATAATTCCTGATTCAGAAAAAAGTCAACCTCCCACGAACCCGTTTTCTGGCTACGATTTAGGCAATAGAAGGATTGGAGTATTTGGAAAAGATAATAGCTATTTTTCTAGGGATGGTACTCGAATATCCAGTTTCTATTATCTATTAATACCGATGAATTTAGAATATGTAACTTTAAACATAGTACCAGGTAACGGTCATAACGAGTTTTGGATGCATAGATCCATAGGAGATAATATTAATCCCGAAGTACTTGACACTTGTGAGTCCTTTAGAATTAACAGTAAAGATCAAGTGATTACGTATTTAAAAAAGGAAACATACCAAATCCCTATTCCTCTAGCACAAACTTCTCCAGAAAGTGGTAAGCAAAAAAAAAGCTCCGCAAAATCTGCATCTAGTAACCATAGTTCCATTTTGGGCCAAGTATTTGAAAGCAGGTCATTTCATTCTCTCTACATTACCTGGCCAAATGGACTCATTACAGAAAGCGTTTACGAAAATAATTCACCCGTTTTTTCTCACATAAAGCAATTTTATATTTCCCCTCCATCACATCTCCACGAAGCAAAGAGGTGTATCAGTTCGAATGGAGAAGTTATAATTTTCAACAATAATGATGTTATAAATATTTTGAGACCAGATGCTTCTTTTATAGCTATAACGAAATGTCGAAAGGAAATTGTTACTGATGAAATTTTGGATAATATCTCCAGTGTTGTTGGTTCTGATAAGGGAAAAAAAGTAAAAGAGAAAGGTAATAAAAAAGCTATACATAAAATGTCTTCTAAATCATCTAAAACCACTATAATAGAAGATGAAAAAGATGCCTATTCAAAACCAACAGAATATAAGTTGCTAATAGACGAGTTTGAAATTATCGGAGAAAATGGTTTAAAGCAAAAGTGGATTAATGAAAATTATTTTAACGTAGAGAAATTGCTGATAAAGACTGCTACAGATTATTGTCTTGGTGAAGTATTTTGTAAACGCATGGATGGAACTACTGTTTTATTGAATAAGGATGGAGTGCAACTGGTAACTTTCCCGAATAATACAAAAATCCTGACTCAGTTTATTATTGAGGATAAAGAAATTTTTCCTGAATGGACTGAAAAAGAAGTTGAATATTTTTCAACATTAAATTTTGATATAGATGCTAATGAAATAAACTCGAAAGAATCTTTTTCTCAAAAGACTTTTCATAGTTCAAGCAGCATTAGTGAAACTAGTCTAGGATCTGCTAAGATAAACTCGGGACAGATTAAACCTGAAGATTGTATAACAGATGGCTATGTTTCAATTCATCTTGTTTATACTATTGAACATCCAAATTTCACTACTGTTACGATTGACAAAAGTAGAGAAACAATATCTATCGAGTCACCTAATAACACTTGCGTCAACTTTAACAAGGATAATAATTATGAATTTTCACTAGACAGTCGGACTTCCGCCAAGTTTGATGGCGAGAACTTAAATATTAGTTATGAAGCATGCTCTGAATGCAGGTCTTTCACGACGTGTGAAGTTAAAATCAAATATGAAGAAGTTAGCAGCGTTAACCAAATACAAAGAAATTGGATGGAAATGAAGGATTCGTTTGGTAAAAAAGTTATAGTCAACGAAGAAGGCAATATTACCAACGAAACTCTTTCGGAACATGTAATTCAAAGTAAAAGTCCAAATCATTCGGAAGAATGGCTTATTACCACAGTAGAAACCGAAAATGGTAATGAAAAGAATGTAGCTAGTACTGCAACTTCTCATGGCAAATGCAACCAAATGTATGAAACAAAATCTCGCAAATTTTTTATCCTTAACAGGTAAGGCCCTTTTCCATTCAATCGTAACTACAAGTTTGAATAGTTGGATTTAGTTTAAAATGAATGATATATATTATTTTAAATTAATTATCTATATTAATTCAGGGATCTGACATGCTCGGAGTTGGTGCACCGGGACGTTATAGAACAATATAAACAAGCTTGTCGCTGGCAGCCATGGTGTTCCATTAATCAATACGACACATTCGGAGACCACCGTAACCTTTGGTCGATTCTCTGCCCTGTACATCTCAATGAATCAGAGGTACTGTAGTACTCATATTGATTTCTGTAATGATAAATTTTTATATTGAGTAACTAACCTTGTCAATATAAACTTATTCTCTGGTCTGTGTAAATAATTGTATGATAACCTTTATGAAAACATGAAACCTCAGTATTTTAAAGTAGGTACTATCCATAGAGGAGACTAGTAGGGCGCGTGAGTGCGCGGGCCACATGTGGCCCGCGTGCAGTCATCCCGCCCACAAAGGTATCGCCGTCATCTCCATCGCCTATTGAAATCCGATTAGCAGTAAGCTGAAAAAATTACCAAGGAGCACTGTCATGGTTTTAAAGATAGTTAAGGTCAGTTCGAACAAAAAAATACGCTGAACCTCATCGGATGAGGTTCAGCGTATTTTTTGTTCGAACAGCCCTTAACTATCTTTAAAACCATGACCGTGCTCCTCAATCATAATCCAAATCCTAGATCATTGTCTCTTTTCATAGTATGTACGTTTTCCATGGAAAAATAAATTCCGCCTCAGTGAATTATTTTCCATGCATCCCGTAGAACTTGAGGTCCTGATCACCTCTTGCTAAGAACACTCTCTTATCTTTTATACTTTCCAAGAAACACGAAACGAACACAACACGAAATTTGTATGGCGGCCATCTTGAATCCGTCATTTTGAATTTTTTTTCAGCTAACTGCCAATTGGATGACGTTTCGAGTTACATTTGGTCGAGCGCCCCCCACCTATCTTCGATACCCTGGCTGTACTCTTCACCCGTCTCCAAAATCCTCAATCATCAGCTCTCTCCATATTTTTCTTTAGTATCTCTCCGAAAAACTGCATCACAACATTGCATAATTACCAACTGTTAGTCTCTTCAACATTCCCCATACATTTTCTATGAAAAAAAAAATTCCGCCATTTTGAATTTTTTTTGCTATCCATTGAATAGACCTTCGAATCCTGATCAGCTCTTGTCAAGAAACCATTCTTCCATGTTTTATAATTTCCGAGATATCGACGAAATTAGAATGGCGGCCATTTTGAATCCGCCATTTTGAATTTTTTTTCAGCTCACTGCCAATTGCTTGACGTTTCAAATGACATTTGGTCGAGCACCCCCCACCTATCTTCAATACCTTCGCTGTGCTCTTTACCCGTCTTCGAAATCCTCAATCATCAGCTCTATCCGTATTTTTCCTCCGAATGAATTTTTCTCTTCTATACGAAATGGTAATTGAAAAAAATTTTTTTCATACAAAATTGTTCAGGAGAGGTGATCAATCAGTCAGTGAATCAGCACAAGCAGCTATATATATATTAATGGCCTAAGCAACTGTGCACTGTGATTTTCAACTAGGTCCTGACGTCATCACTGTGGGCGGGGCCTTAGTTAGTATGCTGTCTGCGTTCGTCAGGTTCACATATATTGAGACTCGTATTATCGGTGTGTTTTCGCGTTTTTAAGAACAAAAGGATGAAGTGTTGTGTTTTATCGTGTCAAAGTTATTCAGACAGACGTTCTGATGCTATGAATGGTATCACATTTCATTTGTAAGTAATTTTATACGTAATTATTAAAATATTTCTAGAAAGTTCTCGGCTTTCAAGTATAAATTATACTACTTGACACTAGATGGCTTAACTTTTGTGTATTAAAAATATAAGTACGTAATGTTCCGCATTAGTATATTGTAATAATCATTCGTGGATACTGAAAACTAAAGTATACATTTAGTCCTAAAATACTTTTTAGTCGCCAAAACAGTGCCTTAGTAGTTTTTATAATTATTTTGTGAACGGGCCGCCATCTATCGTTAAGTATTTTCAACGTACCAAATATCCAGGGCCGTAATTAGAATAAAATAATTTTACTGAATAATACACGGCTATGGTCAGTATGAAATAACATTTTCATAGTAAATATTTTTAAGTAACAAAGTTCTGGCGATGTATATATATTATTCTCCGTGACTGTTCATCAATTGAAAGAACTTCCAATATTAAATAATCATTTTATCCATATTAATGATAATTTAGAACCTAATTAATTTCATTTCTTTTTATGTTTCTTTTTAGATTTCCATCGGATGATAATTTAAAACAACAATGGATCACAAAAATGAATAGACAGGGTTGGACTCCGACTAAATATACAAAAATTTGTTTTGTACAACAACTAACTAAAACTATTATTTTCTCAGGTAATTGAATTTTGTGAATAAAATTATGTTCGTTATAATGATTTGTCTATTATTTTTATTTATTTATTTATTTCATTTAGATTTACATCAATACAAGTGTTAGTAAGAATTTTATAACTGAAAAACTAATGTTAGAATGACACACAGTAACACGTGTGATTTTTGATTTTACGTACAATAAACTTATTTCATTTTCCTTCAATACAATTCACGATATTAACATTAAAAATCCAATAATACTAAAATGCAATTAAAATTAAATTAAAAATAAAAATCCAAACAATACAATTTTTTTGCTTTCTTAGAAATTTTAAGTACACATACAAATCAGTAAAAATGTTAACCCTTATTTTATTCATTTATTACACAAACTTTTTGAAGCTCAAAGTTCTGAGTACGTCCCATTGCTTTCTACACTTATTGACATCTAGTGTGAGATAGCTGAACTATGTAGTGACATCAATATATCGATGTTAGGTCGCTAAGCGAGTAGTTTTGCTACTAACCCACAGATGGAAAATTGAGAAGTGGGCGGAGTTCCACAACCCCTCACCCCGCAAAATGTCACTCGATATTTCATAGGGAAATCTTAATACAACATCTCCTCTTTGTTTCTGCTCTATGGTACTATCTTACTTCTGACTAAGGGCTGATTTTTTAATCGCCAGTTAATCGTTAACGAAGGAACAAATATATGACGTTTTGACAGGTTTTATATGGCATATGTTTCAATTCCTCAGATATCTGGCGATTGAAAAAACAGCCCTTAGAATAAACAACTAGGTATATAAAGTAAAAAACTGCTATGCATTTTCTTTTTTGTAACAGAAATGGCTGATGGACTCCAAATTATCGGATAAACCGAAGTATTTAACTTATAAAGATTTAAAAAATGATTCCGGAAAAGGCTTTTACCATTGGATGCGCCCTTATAAATTTTTTCAACCAAAACCTATAAAACCGGAAAACGTTTTACCAGAGAAACTCCCAAGGGCATTTATATTGCGGTGGGTTCCTGTTTTAAAAGTTTTTATTTAATTTTCAATGTACTCGTATGTACCTCGTAGGTATGTATGATATTTGAGTGACATCCTACTTATTCTTGGTTGGAATCTTAATCTTGATAATTTTGAAGCAGATATCTTCAACCGATTGTTCGTAATTTTGTATGAACCTACATCGATCGATATGCTCTTACTACCACTGCATCTAAAAATACTGAGGTACAGTTGTGTCGTTGCTAAATCCTGACGATGACACGTGATTAAAGATTAATCACGTGTCATCGCGTCATTGCCGTCTTTATCAGCAAATGTCATTTTACTCGGGCAAGTAGCGGGTAAGTAGTTAATTGCTCGAGTTAAATGACGTGGTAGGTAGGTACAATATTTTTACGATATGTAACAGCACTCTGGAACAGCAATGGAAGGAGGCCCAACGAGAAGAGTTGAAAGGCGCCAAGGAATTGTTGAATGCGATATTCCGTTACCGGAATCTCATGGAGGCGGATTGTGATGCTATTCTGCATGTGCCCATTCGCGACCTGCGCCCAGAAGACGAAAGGAGAACAGATGATGCAGTGCAAGCTATTGCACATAGGTAAAAAGACGACATAAGTACCTATATTAGGACTAGGTTACGCTATTCACTCAGATAATAAGGTTATTAAGGGGGCGGATAAACAAATTTCTTAAGAGTCAGCATCACATTTGCAGTTCCTCTGGTGCTGCAAATGTCCATAGGCGGCGGTGATCGCTTACCATCGGGTGACCCGCCCGCTCGTGTGCTCGCGTTGACTAAAAAAGAAGATAACAATAAAATTCATGATACATATTACAATAAAAAATACAATAGAATTATTTAAACATAGAAAATTTTATTTCCATTGATGGTTTGCTCCGAAGTGATAAATATGTTTCACTACGCGAAGAAGCAACCAACCGTTACCACTATAGCCTATTTAACAGTCCACTGCTGAACAAGGCTTTCTTCCTTATCTAGAGGTGACAAAGAAGTTGGAACTTGGCTTGTGAAGTAGGAAATACTTAGCTCTTCATGAGGCTCCTTATTATTACCTAAGTTAACTAAACCTAGTTGCTTTAAAAAAATTGCATCGAACCCTATTCTTCTGTACCCATAGTGATAATATTCGTTTTAGTCATAATTAAGTAGCTACTTGCCATCAAAACAGGGTGTATGAAGAACTTAAGAACAGCTTAATAAAAGATGTTCAGACTAGAGCGAAGGCCGATATTACTACGAGACCTAGGCCGACACGAGAAGATTCGGCAGTGCAAGGAGAAGTAGACGTTGAAGGTAATATACTTACCTACAAACCTAGTCAGTGCAGACAACGAGTACTTTATTAGGTAACCGCTAACGTTACAATAAGTACTTTAGTAGTATTACCGAATACCTATAGGTACTACCTGGGACCTGGGTTAAACTTGATCGGTATATTCTGTGCTATACCTAGGTAGGTATCTAACGACCATTTTCACCAACACAGAAACGCCTAAGCCGATTGATGACAGCTTTTACTTACGACAACTGTCACCTAACGCCTTAGGTGTCTCTTAAGAGTCCACTAATCCACGATGTCTTCCATACATTCGTAATACAAAAATCATTTGTAATTCGTGGAAATTTCGATCATGTTGTCGTGTTATTCGGGTTCATATATTAATAATCTATGCTCCTGACCATATCTGGTTCCGAAATACTTTTGTTAAAAGTTTTGCTTATTTTTTATGTCAAGGAGGACATGTTTTCTGCTTATTTGTTTTGTAATAAAAACAATACTATCTCACGTCGCATAAGTTCAGGAGCACAGTTTTTACTGTCCAGTTAAAGAAAATCACCAGTTAATAAAGAAAGTTACAAGTTTTCATTCATTATTTTTGGTATTACGGAACTTGACCAAAGTATAACAATTTAGATCAAAATTGATTATTATTTTGTTTTAAAGAAGTATTTACGAACTAAATATGGCCACGAGCATAGATTATTACTATAGAAATCCGAATAACACCACAACATGATCGAAATATGCATAAATTACAAATGATTTGGTATTTTGAATAAATAGAGACATCGGGGGATAGTGGACTCTTAAGGGGGATGGGTACAATCTGGGCGCGAAAATTCAAATTTTATTTAGTTTGTCGCTCGTAGTGGGCTAATTATGCATCGAAGGCTCTGAGGACAATGAGTTTTGCGGGCACGACATTTATGCATCTACATGAAACTCTGCTCAACAATACTCATTTACATCATATTGGTTCCCGATAGCTCGAAATCTGGGAAACTGCAAAAAAATTTCTTTCGGGAACCAATATGAGATGACTGGGAACTTTCGAGCAAAGTTTCTATTATAAACATGTAAGTGCATAAATATTAGGCCCGCAAAATGCATTGCAATAAATTTTAAATGCGTAGTTAAGTATAGGTAGTCTAATAAAAAACTAAATAAAATTTGAATTTCGCGGGCTGGTAGGGCCTAAACGGTTTTACTTAGCGAAAAACCAAGCTCCAAGTAAGTAGGTATCAGGTGAGGCTGTAAGCTGTAGTTTTAAAAATGGAATACCTACCTAACCTAGGTAGTTTTCCGCAAATTATTTATTGAAATACCTATTTCCTTCTCGGAGCCTAAGCTAAAAATATGTTTATTGAAAACATATTTTTTTATGTTATCTCGGGAAATGTAGGTTTTACATAATTGCTGCAATTATAACAAAGTGTTATCATAACCGTAAAAGTGGGTAAGTACTCGTAGGTACAGTAAGGGAACGAAAAGGTTCGTCAATTTTCAAACAGATTCGCTTGCACTAGTCGCTTGTTTTGGTATGTTGACATTATAGAATCTTGCAGTACTAGTGCAAGCGAAAATCGACACTAAGGTGACGAACCTTTTCATTCCGTGACTATACCTACAATAGTTTAAACCTGTGAAAATCCTGCAGGGCTGCCTCCTTTTCTTTAAGTTTACGAAGGTAATTAGATGGATGTAGGACTGCAACATTGAGTATATTTCTGTAGAAGCCGAGACGCATCCTTATTTGATTCATGAAGAAGATCGTCCGAGCGCAGTGAAAGAAGTCGAATCGGCTGTTCAGATGAGCCCCAACTTGAAGCGTTATTGGCGGCGACGCGCTGAGGAGATCAAGGAGGAGCAATTTTATCAGTTAGTCCTCGAATACCTACTTACTTCTCATCATCATGCAATGTCATCTTCGAAGTTTGACGGTCATTTTTCAGAAAACTCCTGTATCTAATTATATCATACGATGTATACGTAATATAATTAGCCCACTAAGTAGGTATTTGCGAAAAACTAAGGTCAACCGGGGGATTTGCATCTTTGGGGCTATTGAGTCTATTCGAAATTATTTAAAATCTGGTCGAAATAAAACTGCTTCTGCCATCTAGTCTTGTTTATTTGCACTAAAATCGCAATATAAATCTTCAGTAGAGGGCGTTGTGACTCACAAATTCGAAATATCAGCCATTTTTAAAATCACATGTTTCGTGACAAGAGGTGCTGCGCGAGGTGAGTGGTCAAAATCCTTAAAAATCCACATTTTTCGTGGATCTCTTGTTTTCATTATATAGTATATGTAATCAATATAATATAGCTTATATGTGAACACAGTTATTTTTATTGTAATAGTTTTAATTATTTGAGAAATTGTGATCTCAAATTTAGAGGTTATGATTGGATTTTTGAGGTAAATGCGTCTGCTGTTTTGAGGTTATTGCGTCTGTTTATCGCAATTGCCCCAAAACCAGGGTTCTTCAACCTTTTTTGTGGTGTATAATAAACTAGCTTCTACCCGCGACTTCGTCCACGTAGACTACACAAATTTAGAAATTTAGAAAATCCTTTCTTAGTGGATATCTACGTCGTAATAGCTGTGTCTAATGTCGTAATCTGTATGCCAAATTTCAGCCCGATATGTCTAGTGGTTTGAGCCGCACGTTAATATATCAGTCAGTCAGTCACCTTTGCCTTTTATATATTTAGATGTAGAGAGGTTAATAGGTATTTTATAAAGAAAGCTGAATTTTCATTTTGCTTTTTCTCAGTTTAAGATTAAATTTTAAGGATTTTAAGTATTGTTTTTTCTAGTAGTGAAAATTGTAAATTACTTTTTTACTTAATTTATATTTCAGATAAAGTAAAGTACAATACCAATGGTGATACTGAGATACATCGATATCGATAAATATTTAGAAAGAAATGATTTTCAAAATTGCATAGAACAGAAACTTACTTGGCCATGGCATAAAACGCATATTGTCTGGTCACATAAATGTTTTGGATGTGGACAGTTATCAAAGGATAGCTCATTTGATATTTTCATTAAAATAAGTATTTTATAAAATACTTAATTTAATGAAAATATCAAATAAAACTATTACTACTAACTAAAGTTAGTAGTAATAGTTTTCTATAATTACGATTGAAACTAAATTCCTTAATATTTCAAGTATCTTGTGACTACAGGTATTTTTTTTAATATGCTAAAATATTACAATTTGTAATTTAACTTAATTTTGATTAAACTTTTTCGAATATTAATATATGTTGTTTTATATAAATTTTTGCAACAAAATGTTTTTTTGAGACACATCACATAAGTAAGTCATTTTAATTTTACTTTAACAAACAAAATGTTCTGAACATCTGGATTTCTCACGGAGTAAATGCGTCTATGGCTTTTTAGTCGCATTTTCCCAGATTTTATAACATTACATTAACAGGCTGTATTTTTAATTTTTCTTTAGATTCACTTAGATAGATACATACACAAAAGTGTAATTGGAGCAAAATACATTTATTTCAATCTTCAAAGTCACCAGTTGGAAGTTATTTAATAAAGACGCGTTAGCCCCAATTAGGGAAAATGCGTCTAAAATACTTCTTTTTTAAAAAAAACATAATTACTCATTTTATCGTAACTTAAGAAAGAAACAAATCGGTCAAACTTTCACATGAATAACTTCAAAACACATTTGTACTAAGAATTTTCCTAATGATTTTATCATTACGGTGGTATGACTAGGTAAAAGGGGATAAAGTAAAAATGTAACGCAATTGCCCCGGTTGACAATTAAGTAAATATGAATTTTCGTGCCCGGGTGGTACCTACTCATCACCTTTAATCACATCTCTAACTTTATCTTTTATGATAATTACAGATATCTTCTGCGAGAGGGAAGCGTGCCGCCTTATTTCCAGAACTCACTCGGCGGTGCGATCTGGTGGGATGTAGACAAGATAGCAGAGAATGCTGTTACAAAGGCAGAGGGTAGAAAAATGAAGTGCGTTTGTTATGAAGATTAGCAAGTCGCAAGGTGGTGAAGAAAACAATCGAAGGATTCAACCTGGCCTGATATTATCTAGGTATACCGTACCTATAGGTAGGTCGGTCCATACTTACGAATCCGTTCCATCACGATATTATGTAGGTATCCGGTAGGTACTTGATTAAGCTACTTGAACTACTTAGGTTCCTAAAGATATTTCAATCCACGATGACGCGCCCCACTCTGATTAACTCCATAGGTACGATATACCTACTAAGCGATTTTGACAGAGTGAGGCACGTTTTCATGGATTGAAATGTCTACACAAGTAGGTACCTACCATTAATTTCAAATGAAAGTCAAACGATTCCTACTACTTTTACTACTCTCTAAGTAGCATAGCAAACTTAGCACATCTCTGATGAACTAGCACCCGGTCCGTGCCTACCTACTTAGGTAGATACTGGAACTAAGTACTTATTAATTTGAAGCGTCTAAAAATATTGGCAGCCTTTTCCATGGGGAGAATTTTGAAAAAGATAGCACTATTTTTGACGCATCAAATTAGATTAGATATGCACAAGATGTGCACAAGAGTGTGACACTAATGCAGGGCATTGTTTTAAAGCGGAATAAGGTAATAGGTAGAATGACGAATAATAATGATAATTATAGCAATGACGAAACGCTAATCAACGGGTAATACCTAAACCTAAGTTGCTTTTTCATTTATATCATTACGAATTTATGTACCTACATAATATTATCTACTTATACTTAGTTACACTTTCAGTTACACTCAATAAAACTTAGATATGTTTTTATTACCTATTCAATATTGTATCCTAATCTTTACGATTTCGAAATAATGAATAAGACATACCTACCTATTTTTACTTTACAGGACCGACTTCCACTGACTGACAATCTTAAGGAGCATGCCACCGGGTGTGCCCGCGAAATTCAAATTTGTTGTGGTTTTCGCGATTTTTAACCTAATAAGACATAGTAGGCTTATGGCAGTCAAATTGCAGGAATTCCAGTATCGTTTTTACGTGTTTATATAAAAATCTCTGCTTGAAAGTGTCGAGTCAAAGAAATAAGTCCGAGATTGGCGAGTTACTCACTTAAAACTCGATACTTGAACTAATTTCCTGGGAGAGACATTTTTATGAAGATTTTGATATAAACATGTAAAGATGATACCTACTGCCATTCCCGCAAATTGACTGCCATATATAAGCCTATAATGTGTTACTAGCGTATACCTACCAATTGCAAAAAAACACGAAAATTTTGAATTATTATGATAATATGAATCGGAACTCAATCATTTTATTTGTACTACCCTCGTCTTGTCAATCTGGAGTTTCATTTTATGACGTGATCTGTCATGAGCTTGGCGATCGGCTAAAAATGTATCAGTCATCATGTCTGTATCAATGTCAAAACATTGGTTTTCACCAATCACAATGCTTGAAAGTTGAAAATCACGTTTCGATATCGATGCATTTCTATATGGATTGATACTTTGTTAGTCGATCGCCCTGCTGTGCTTTGTAAAATTAGTAGCGTCATTGCTACGCTTGCGCTTTGCTTGTGGCTCTGTGCTTAAATGTGCCTTTATATTTAATTTTTTTGTAATGGCTGTGGATTTCAGTATTTACGAAGATGACCCTTGCTGTATCTAGGTAAGTACCTACTACAATGTTTGTGTTCAGTTATTACAAATTGACCGAGAATTGTAAAAATAGGACAGAGGTAACCTATTGGGAATTTCGTAGTCCACGTGTGTAAAATCCCAGGTACCTACGGCAATAACCGAGACATAATTATTACGGACTCGGACTGCATGCCCAGTGCCCACAGCTCCGCCTGCGTGAATTTCGGGTTTTTACAACTCCTAGGTATTTTATATAGGTACTTAAACTTTCCAAGGAACTAAATACGTACTTTATTATGTTATAGCTACCTAGTGGAGGCTAAGTACTAAGTAGGTACCAAGGTATACTTATCTTAGGTATAGGTAGATCGTTATAGCAAATTTTGATTTTTCCGGGACAAAACCTATATCCTCGCTATAAGCTACTTCATTTACTTCATTGCAATCGGTTCATCGGTTGTGGCATTGATTGTGTGACAAACATCCAAGTTCCGAACATTGATGACTATCACATTATTCCTAAGGTACCTATAAGTACTAATACCTATTAGGTATGATTTATAGGTTAAACCGTCGAGGTGCTGCTCTGGTGCATGAAAAATGGATAGCACCACATTATTTTCATACACGCGCTGCAATCAAGAAAAGGTGAGGTTAGATATTAGGTATCATTTTAGTCTCAGACTATAAAAGGCGGGTAGGTATCTACCTAGCTAGGTAGGTAGGTAATAGTGAAGAAATGCCATCGTTAGCGACCGCGTGGCTATTACAGAGGCTATAGCCGATTGGCGTCCAAGTATATAGAGCGGTGTGGCCTCGTGGATGTCGCGTACGCTAATTTATTTTGTTAAAACGAATGGCGAGAGAAGTAATAGCAGCAACGTCAACAAATTGATATTGTGGCGATTTTCACCACCGCCTTTTCCGCGCCGGCCGCGGCATCGCGAGCCAGTGGCATCGGCTGGCGAGGCGAGTCCCGCGTCGCGATTGGCGTGCCTCGCGGCCAATGTCGGAGCCGCCCCGCGCCTCGGCCCTACGAACGAAAGGGATCTTGCATCGCTGATCGTGATGAGTTCGAGACCCGAATCACCCGAGCAGTCCGTCCCGGGCCCTTGTTAGGGATCGTGTCGCCGCTATATGCGTGCCCGACCGTTCGTGACCAAAACACAAAATGTCACCAATTATAATCTTTGCGAGTGCAAGTGCAGTTCATTAGCCGGGTGTGGAATTTTACGTCCGAACCGACCACTATTTCACGTGAGTACCCACCCGCCCATCAAACCTAAATTAATGTTTTTACGTTACGATAAGAGATGGCGTTAGCGGTTGCAAAGTTATTCAGTTGCCGTGTCATTGAACTGGGATGTTACGACAATACGATTGTAATGTTTGAAGACTTGTAAATGCTGTTGCTATTGTATTATTCATTCGTATGTCATTTAAATATGGGGATATTGTTAGAAGTGATTTAATCCAGATCTGAAAAAAGTATGTACCTACCTAGGTAGATACCTAGTCACAAAGCAGGTACCTAACTAAGTACCTACTTAAATAATTTATGTTTATCTAATAGAAGATATAGGTAATAGCTGGTATAAAAGTAGGTTGGAACTTGGAACCTAGGTAGGTATAGGAGGGTATCACGGGCTCTTTTTTCCATTTTCTTATTAGCTTGGTATTATTAAAATCTGTGGGTATTATAGAGATTATGAGGTAGATAGGCACCTACCTAGTAACTAATAAGTAATTATCTAGGTAACTAATTAAATACCTTACCTAGGTATTAGGTATGTTTACCGTTACCGCCTAAGAGGTAGCTGCCTACCTACTAAGTAGATAGTCTAATCTTCTAGGTAAGAGGAGTACCTACCCTATAGAAAACCAATTTACACTTTTTAACAGACTAGGATCTAAGGTTAGGTTACTTAGGTAGGAACTCGCCCTAAGTAAAGGTAAAAATAAATGACGTATATCGCGCTGCCGGTAGTTTGTGACGTCAGAACTGTGCGCGCCAGCCCGCAAGGTCTAATGACCCTGCCCTATGGTCAATAGTTGCATATTATCGTGCGTCGTTATCTTGTTCCTACTGAAAATAAGACAACTTAACAACAATAGGTACGCACATGGGCATAGTCAGGATTAAGTTTTGGGGGGGTTTTTCAAGAAAGTAAGTACATGAATATTTGAAGAAAATATATTTCAAAAATTACGGTAGGTCTGACAGTAGGTCGTAAGCTATTTTTTATATTCTTATAAATGACAAAACAGCGTTTGCCGGTCTTCTAGTAGTTAGTGCTGCTAGTATTCTGCACATTTAAGGGGGGGGGGAGGGTTTAGGGTGTTTGAACCCCCTAAACTCTCCCCGCTGGCTACGCCCATGGGTATTGGGTAGGCACCTACCTAGATACGATACATAATCTTGTCAGAATTTCTCTAATTGGGCTGCATAGTGTGCGATGTGCATACCAGTTTCAAATAAGAATTTAATTAATAAATTCAGGTTACTGTAGAATAAATAACCTATAGGAGAAGTTCCATTACCAGACCAACAAGATAGGTATCTAAACCTAGTAAGGTAGTTAGGTAAGGGAAGGGGGCCATGATGGAGAAGCTAAGGGAGATAATAAAATCAGCCAAGTGCGAGCCGGACTCGCGCACCGAGGGTTCCGTACTAATACATCAGGAAAGTGAAACAATACCTAATAGGTAACCACTTTTTACCGAACCGCAAAGAGAGATGCCCAGCCTCCATAGACCACCACAGGCCTCGAGTGCCCATACTTAAACCTGTGTGGGGCTGATAGTATGCGCATTGGTTTAAAATGTGTAAACTATAAAACCAGGGTCTTCGAAGCTAGAAGGCACTATACCCAAATTCGTGTTCATAGGAATCTGCTCGCGTACTTATACATTGTAATCAAATTGTAATGCACTTTTTATTACTATGACTACAACGTACTTATACACTAATTTTGCGTGCCAACTAGTCGAGAATAGTTGTACACACACAATAGGTACACGCGCGCGTGCATCTTTCCAATTCGAACGACACACAATAGGTACACGCGCGCGTGCATCTTTCCAATTCGAACGATGCCAATTGCCAAGGCGCTACCATAGGAATTTGCTCGCGAATAAATTTCTCGCGAATTTTAAAACTGAGATTACAATGTTATCACAAATTTAATGGTTGTACTCGTATTTCATGAAATGGACAAATGGAATAGGTACTTTAATTATAAAATACCGAATATAAAAAGTCAACCAAAACATTAGGTTGGGTTAGGTTAGTTATGGTTCGACTTGACAAAATATTGGCGCACTAAGGCTCGGTTGCTTGACTTGACTTTAACCGAAACGTTATAGTTAAATATAGCGGTCTGACCCTTATTTCGAAAGACGTAAGAGTCAGGCCGCCATATTTAACTATAACGTTTTGGTTAAAGTCAAGTCAAGCAACCGAGCCTTAGTAGGTATACTGTGCTAAGTGTAACATCAGTTTTACGTGAAAATTCTAAAAGTTATTATGGGTGGCTGTATCATGAAATAATCAAAAAGACCAGTGGGCTTTTTGTATCTCGTTAGTTAGCAAGTCGCACTAGGTTTTTAATTAAGAAAACTGAGGCAACAATTCTATTTTTGTATTATTTTTGTACAACTTGGCAACGAGCATGAATGGTATGTTGACATGATACCAAACCAACCTAGGTTGTTAACTTGTGCAAAATTATACAAAATAGGATTTTTGCCTCTGTAACCCAGTGCCAGTTGCTAGCAGGCCGCGAACCGGTAATATTTATTTATAATAATTTGTTAACTGCTTAAAATAAAATCAATTGAAAATAGATGGCGAGCACGTAACTGTTCACGTATCTATAGTTTGAATGAGTTTGAACGCCTACTAGCACTTTATAAAGTATAGGTACTCGAGTATTTGCATACAGCTGTTGTACACATTAGACCTTGTTTAAAAAGTGATGTTCAATCTATACGCGACTAGTTTCACACCCTTGCCACAGATAATACCCTTGCGTTCGGGCCTTGTACAGAATGAAAATACGCCACAAAGACAGACAGACATACAGAAAGATAAAATATTTAGCTTTTTTTCACTGACCTTTCTATATAAGACGTAAGCGTATAACCTTATCTATAGGTGTTTGCACATTAAGTATAGCCTTTGTTGACAACCAGATCCTCTTCTACTTTATTTCTTGTATGGGTATTGGGGTCCAGACCCCATCATACCTCACATCCATTACCCCGTCTTTCCTCAAAGGCTTTCTAAGAAAATAAAAATTCCTTGTAAAATAAAAAGATGTACTGAACTTTATTCACTAATAACATACTAGCCCATTTATACTAAAAGTAACATAAACTGAATGCTCATAATTACATTGCGGTAAAAAACTTTGTGACTAGACTGTGTCATTAGATACTGTTTGACTCCCACTCACTCTTCCTTGGGTGCTAACAGTTGATCAAGTATGAGTTCCTATTGGTTTGTTGCTATATCATCCACAGACTCTATACGCAAACGTTTAGAGTGTGGATGACACCGTCTTCCCTCGTGAACCCGAATAACGTTTGTTGTTTGGGAGCCCCCCTTTAATAGTTACTTTATTCTATTTTTTGTATTTTTTGTTATAGCTGCAACAGTAAAACATCATCTGTGAAAATTTCAACTTCCTGAATAGATAAGGTTCAAGAGATACAGCCTGGTGACAGACGGATAGACGGACGGCGAAAGTCTTATTAATAATTAATAGTTTAATCTTTGGTACGGAACCCTAAAAATGGAATATATTTTATCATCTTGTTACACAGAACAGTAAATAATTTCGTTCGAATGTTAGTCACAGCGTGAGATGCTAATTTCGCATTCATTCGCATCCATTCGTAATTTCGCATTCATAACAGCAATTACTTACCTATCATAAGTTACGGGTTTTCGACTCAAGAAGCCGACGAAAATCAAATTTTATTTAGATTTTCGAAAATAGTAGGTAAGTCAATGAGTTTTGCGAGCATAACATTAATGAATCCTCATGTTTGTTTTTTTTTTATTTTCTAATAAGTTCCCATTCGCCACATAATATTGGTTACCGAAATTTTCCCCAGTTTTCCAGATTTGCAGCTATCCCTATCGGGAACCAATATGTGACGTAAATGAACATTGTTGACCAAATTTTTAATGAAAAACATCTAGATCTAAACTCTACTAAGTATAATTTCCACTACTTATTTGCGAAAAACTACCTACTTACATAAATTTGAATTTTCGCGTTCGGATGAAAAACCACGACAGAAATTGCCAACCGCTGCATGGTTGCAAGTAGGTACAGCAATATTATACCACAGACTACATTAAATAAAGGATTATACATATATATTCGGTGCTACAACAATTTCGATTTATCCCGGAGAATTTTTTCATTCCTACTATCATACCCCATTCTGTCAATACTTCCAGTGGCAAGAGCCACTGGCAAGAGTAACCGAGGAGTAACCATGCTGACTTGTCACATCACTATAATAGGAGATTGAAATCTCGGCACAGAGTCATTCTGTCTATGCGACGTTGCCACTCCTCACACCCTCTAAGAGACGTTGCCAAATCGAAATTTCTCTTACCTCTCAGAGCATAAAGCCCGTTACAGACGAGGCTATGAAGTAATAATTTCTGAGACACAGATTCTGAGACAACAATATCTAAGATCCTTAGATTCCTCCAAAATTTTATAAATTTTGGAGGAATCTAAGGATCTTCAGTCTTCCCAGTTTTCCATCCTACTAGATGTACCTAGTTGGGACTGCCAAGTACCAGCACTGATCTCTTTGGTGGCGGTTGTAGGATCACAAACACTATTCCAGCATTTTGATTCCCTAACGTCCACCGGTGCTATGAGCTATGTATATGTCTCGAGGGAGTGCAAAACCGTTGTAAATTCAGAACTGGTTAATTTTTCGGTTCTCATTTAAAAAAACCGGTTTTGTGGTAACCCGGGTTTTTATTTCTATAAATAAATCTTTTAAATTCTTTCGTAAAATCGCGATACCCCTTTAAAGTAATTACAATAAATATGTATAAAAATCCTTTTTTACCCGACTGCAAGAAGGGTTATGTTTTTCGCGCGTATCTTGTATGTATGCATGTAAATTCCTTTATGACCACGTATCTTCCAAACGGCTGGATGGATTTTGACGTTAATGGTATCGTTAGATTCGTCTCATTAACCCAAGTGTTCTTAGATAGGTTTTTGAAAATAAAAACCAAAATGGCGGATTTTGGGCCTAAAATTGTCAGTCATTTACAAAATATTTATAACCAAACCTATCGAGTGGGGTATCAAAATGAAGGGAATTACAAGGAGATTACAAAAATATATATAAGTCATATGTTTCGAATTAATTTGGAATTATAAACAGTCGATTAATGCGTTCAAAATGGTAATATTTGTAGTTTTTGATAGCGTTAATCTTGTATTGACCAAATGTGTGTCGTACTTTATAGTGTGCATTTTTACTTGGTATATCATAGCATAAATCGAAAACATAATTTAATATAATCATTAAACAATTATTTAACATCTATAATTTCGCTACTCGCGCTAGATGGCGCTGTGTGTACTTTAAGACGCGCTCCACTTTGTCGAACGATGTTTTTCCCGAACGATCCGCTTAAAGCGACGTGAGTTAGATACGCCTGAGCCCTAAACGTACACAAACTACACCTATGAAATGTTACTGGTCAGCTTATATATTTCCGGGATAAAATCCAGGTTTGCGTTTGACGACACTGTTTACAACTTTTACTTCTTCCAAGTGACTGACTGACTTGAACCGACATAATATAATAATATCTGGGTGACCGAGTTTCACTCGGTGGCCAATAGATGGCAGCAGTAGTCATATTTTTATTTTTTTGGTAAATTCGACATTTTATAAAAATGAATCCTAGCTAGATCGATTTATCGCCCCCAAAACCCCCTGTATGCTAAATTTCATGAAAATCGTTAAAGCCGTTCCCGAGATCCAGATTATATAGAAATATATATACAAGAATTGCTCGTTTAAAGGTATAAGATAAGATATAACCAAATATACCCACTTTACGTCTTTGACATTGTGTAGATAAAAGTGCTTAGGTTTCGCTCGTAAAGTGTGGCAACTAAAAAGCCTGAAATAAAATAAATAATTAAAAAAATCAAAAAACCCGACTGCAAAAATGTCAACTAAAATGCAATAACTTAAAAGACTGAAACAAGGCGGACAACGAAAACAAAATTATAATAAACTTAAAACGATGCAATTTTTACTTCATTTTAACAAACAACATTATGAGCTGAAAGCTTTAGTTAAATTTTCGCATTCAATTTAAAAATAAAGCAGGCGGGACCTATTAATTTTCTCTATGTTAATTTATAATTTGCGAAAATAGGTCCCGCCTGCTTTATTTTTAAATTGAATGCGAAAATTTAACTAAAACTTTCAGCTCATAATGTTGTTTGTTAAAATGAAGTAAAAATTGCATCGTTTTAAGTTTATTATAATTTTGTTTTCGTTGTCCGCCTTGTTTCAGTCTTTTAAGTTATTGCATTTTAGTTGACATTTTTGCAGTCGGGTTTTTTGATTTTTTTAATTATTTATTTTATTTTAGTCTTTTACAGAAAGAGCTCAACTACACGACAACTTAACAGTCCTTAACTCAACTAACCTAACCTTTTTTTTTTTTTTTTTAATCGTGGGGAATCCTCATGGATACCCAGTCGCCCGGGGGTGCGTCTGGGTTATGCCGGACTCTTACCGGCTAAACCCCACGGTGTTTCCTCCTCGCACCAAATGACGGGAACACGGGAACGCTTGCGCATACCTCCGCGAACCCGCCGGTGCCCGGCCGCTTGCGCAGTCCCTCCACGAGGTGGAGCATGAAGCTCCCCTCCAACAGCAAGGCCCGCCAGAAACACCTAAGCGGGCCTTACCTCCTCGGCGCCCATCCATAAGGCGACGGACCCCCCCGGGACCGCCACCTAGGGGCCGTGGGCACGGGTAAGCCGATACCTGCGAAGCCTGCTCCTGCACCTCGCAGGCATCGACCTCCCATACCCCGCGGCGGATCTGATCTTTGGCTCCGCCGCAAACCACCAAACGGCCGCAGAGGACAGGGAGAACGGCAACGACACACCGACACTCCTCTTCCCCTGCGGCCCCGCCGCCGACGCATCTAACGGTGCGCCACCGTTCGGTCGCGGGAGATAGGGCGAGCGGCAACGACACACCGACACGCCTCTCCTCCCGCGACCCCTCCTGGCTGCAGGAGACAGAAAACTCTGTCCCCCGCACCCCTCTTGGACGCATCCAGAGCGGGCCCATCTCCAGGCCCACTCCGAGCGTCCCCTCCTGGATTCCTTTTGGCTTCACCGTGGGGCCCAACCACGGCTACTGAGCCCCCCCATCGCGACAAGATTGGAATCCATCGGGGGGGAACTAACCTAACCTAACCTAACCTAACCTAACCTAACGGGCAAAGAAAACTGTTAAAAATTTAGAACCAGTTTGCCTAAAAAGCTCGTTTCCATAGTAAATAAGAATCCAGACCTATGGCAGAAATCTAAACCACTGGGCTCATAAAACAATCATTTATCTTGACAGAAACTTGTTTGTAAAAAATGAAAACCGAAAACCTGGAATTTGCAAACTAACAACCCGGGTTTTAAAATGCATTAAAAAGTGTCGAAAACCCGGTTTTTCCGGTTCCGGGTAACCAGGGTTGCATTCTCTCTTGCCTATCGCCACGTGTTCAACAGCAACTAAACTACATTGAGTCTTGAGTCATATCGGTACCGGATAGTGTATCTCCGCGTTAACTATGCCAGCTGATTAATTTATGATCGCGTAAAGATACTCCGATATTCAAAGCGTAGTTTTTTATTGCACACCGAGTGATTTCGAGCTTAGGTATATAAATATACCTGACTGTGTCCTAAAACGTTGGTTCTATGTTAGACTATATTTATTTACGTCCGTTCCTATATCCCCACATAAGTACACAACACGGAATCGATTTTTATTACAATTTTTTTCATGAACCAAAACCAAAATATTCTAGGAAAAAGAGCCATTGGCATTTGGCACTAGGAATTTGTTTTTCATATCCGGAATTTAATTTTGAATAGGTACCAAAATTTACTTTCTTTTCAATGCACTTTTCCTGTCATACAGATTTTATTGAGAAGTAGGTACAACTTGTTTTGAACTTTTTGTGGTAGGAGTTAATGTGGAGACCGTTCTAAAAGAAGAAATTAAGTTTGGATTTGAATCTTGGTGCGGGATTCCATACCATTCATGGTCATTAATCATTATCCTATTAAAAAAAAAACTAATAGCGGATTTTATGCACGTACGTAAAAAAAGGGAAGAGTGTAGGATCAAAATAAAAGTAAAATAAAAGCACGTTGTAAATACGTGCAAACAACAAGCTTTTGCCTGTAACTCAACCCGCGTCATAATCGGGTTTTTACCAATCCTGCGGGAACCGTGAATTTTATGAAGCGATATATTTTTTTATTGTTTATTGTAGCCTCGTCTGTAATGTGCTTAAAATATTTCGTCGGGCGGTGACTACTGGCTAGAGCGCTTGCCGTTGCCGCTACTGTGAGCGACTAGCCCTAACCCTATAGTACGAGATCCGGCCGCTTGTATCGGCACGGAATACCTACCATAAAATTATAAATCGGCGCCTTCTTTTTTTTTTTGCTAAAATGTTTAATTAAACATACACATAATATGTGTTTAACATTACATATTATGTGTTTTACAGTTGATATATTCAAACGAAAAATTATTGATAATAATATTTTGATGATCTATTCTTTGATGGCTCGATAGTTACCTACCTAGATAGATACCTACCTAGATAGTAGATACCTCCCTAGATAGGGGGAGGGGGGGATGGTATTTATTTCAACAGTTCGTTCAATAAATCAGAAACTATGAGGCATAAAAATAAATAAAAATCGGTTTTAAAAAAATACACAAGTAATGTCCTTACATATTATACCCCACTCAATATTGTTATCTCATTTTGAAACTTCGACGACCCGGTTTTCCTCCCTCCCTTTTTAAATAAAAATAACGTTTTTCAAGATTTTGTGTTTGCACTGACTGCGGTCTGCGGCCCATTATAAATTTTATGTCGATATCTCTATTAGCTACTGAAATAAAGGATCGTGCTCAGAAACATAGACAGATAGACGGACAACAGAGTGACTTTATAAGCGTTCCGTTTTTTTTTCTTTTGAGGTAAAAACTCATTCAAAATGATCGAGCAAAACTAATTCTTCTAGACTCCAGTTTCTGATAGTAAATATAACTACCTAAAACAAAATTAAAAAAAAGAGTAAGCTGACTTCAACTCTCATAAAACTACCCTTGAAGTACGTCCTTACAAGTGAAAAAAGAATCATCGAAAAATATCTACCTACTACAGTCACAGAAATCATAATTTCTATGAGACACATAAATCATAATTTCTATGACTGCAGCTGTAAAAGATATAGAAAACTATAACCGGTCTACTATATTTTGCGAAAATTAAAAAAAAAACTATTTGGTGGGCTAATTTTGCCCAACAACTATAATCACAGGTGCTTGAAATGTAGGTAAATAAATTGTGCCAGATAATTTGTGGCTGTAATCTATGCTGTAATTGTAAGCTGTAAAAAAATTCCTGAACGACCTACATGATAGTAAAATACACAGACCAGGGAATAACTAACCTTTATATTGACTAAATATATCATGGAGGTCTTTCATGATTTTTTTTTATTTAATAATTTTCAACTTACATAAATTACAACTTTTTAATGTTATTCACGTAACGCGTCAGCTACATTTGGTGATGAAATGTCTAAAAAAGTTGCCATTTACGTATATAAGCAGACGATATTTAAATCAAAACATACGATAACGAACCCTGAATTTTCATCTCACCCGCTCGAAAAAGCGTTTTTTAATGCCCGAAATGCGGGCGGGAAATGCAATTATATTCCCTAGGCCGCCAAAGCATTTTCATTTTTCCCAAGGGAGACAAAGTAGTATGAAAATACTTTCCAGCCCTTGGGCCGAAAAGCATTTCCAACGTCAAACTCGTGTTACGTGTCATGTCAATGTCAAAGCTGAAGACTTCTTTTTTTTCTAATAACACATGCGTTCAGTAAAAAAGTTCGACCTTAGAGTTTGTATAGGTACATTAGTATTTTTTATTTTTACTTTCTCTTAGAATATCAATAAATATAATAACTCCTATTTAGTTTTATTAATTATAAAAGAAATGTTAGAAAATTAGAAATGTGTTATTTAGTTTTATTAATTATAAAAGAAATCTACTTAAATCCATGATTTTTCCTCGTTGTTTATGTAATTATTGTTAAAATATTTATAAAATTTTATATTATCTTTGGTCGTTAGAAATTCCTGTTTCAGAACGCATTCAAAATTAAAGTAAAAAAAAAGTTTCTCAATTTTTTTTTCTGGTCTAGTGTTAGTTGTCTATATGTTTGAAAATACATACTATTTTTATTGCTTTATTCATTATTTTTTGTTTTAAGTTTGAAATAAGGTGAGTGATGATTGAACGTGGTTTCAGTAAGTGAAATTATTCAGAGTTACCAAAAACAACATTTAACCATCGATCATTGCATTTAACATAACTCGCAATGCCGATCTAATGTTCTTCTGGTGATTTTCCTCGCTGTGGTGAGATGAAAAATTTTGTGTTATGTACGTGCGCAAATTTTTTTGGATCGTGTCTTTGAATGCCTCGCTATGCTCAGGATTCTATTCTTTGAACCCCTCGCTGCGCTCAGGGTTCAACCCTAGAATCCTTCGCCGTTCAGCATTCAAACTTGACACTCGGCCCGAAAATCCACTTTGCGCCCTTGCATAACAAATAACTATTTACAGCTATTGACATCGAGCGCAAAATATAATGTAGTTCAAACCGCAACAGGAATCAGGATAGACAATCGTCAGATTGAATTTACTTAAGCGCGTCAAAGTCGAGCATTGTATTTCCTATGATCAAATACATTAAATTTTAAACTTTAAACCAGTAGATGTAAAGTTTATTTTTCAGTGTTAATTTTTTTCTTTTTCTTCTTTCACATCACTGTGTGTGCGAAAACGGGACGTGAATAGCTCCCCAGGAATTGTTTTTGATAAGCTGGCTCTTTGACTATTTTTGGGATGAGGTCGGACGCGATCGTCAATATTCAACGGGATCCTTTTTTTACCTGATCTTTGGATGTACCCATAACGACGCATTTTGTTCGGGACTTCGAGTGTAAAATAGTATTCAATGTTCTCAAATAAACCAGTGATGAGTTTTATGGTTTTCCCGTTGGCATTGTCAACTTTGGCACGCTTGGGCCATAATTTCACTTGTGCTTGGAATACACATGGAACAGGTATCCAGACCTACCATGCCATACCTATAAATTATTTTTCAATACAGTTGTATGGTATGACGCACTTTCAGAGGCTGTCATTAGTATTCGAAAGTTAAATCTTACGCACAGGCATCTTTCTTTTTCGTGGTCGTAACTTACTTTTACAAGCTCGATCATTACTTTTGCAAAATGTTTGATACCAAGGAGTTTTCATTGTACAATAAAATGGGATGGACATTGGGATGGGATGGACACAGAAGGAATTTTTTTTCGTTTTCTTTTATCTTTTACCTTTTATCTTTTATCTTTTATCTTTTATCTTTTATCTTTTATCTTTTATCTTTTATCTTTTATCTTTTATCTTTTATCTTTTATCTTTTATCTTTTATCTTTTATCTTTTATCTTTTATCTTTTTATATTTTTATTTTTTATCTTTTATCTTTTCGATTGCGAATTCGAAGTCGCCTTCGATTTCGATCTTCGATATTTTATTTAAGGTAAAAACCAAACAAGATGGAAATTGGCCCCCAAAATCTTGAGCAAACATATTATCTCTTTGATTTGTTTTTTTAATAATTCTCACAACTGTATTGAAAAACGTCGTGTGATACACGGGTGTATAGGTTTTTGCAAACTCGTGACATTAAAAACCCTCGCCTTCGGCTCGGGCTTGTTAATGACAGCTCGTTTGCAAAAACCTACTTTCCACCCTTGTATCACAATGTACTATATCATTCTGGCGTGTGATTAATTGTTTTAAACGTCTTATCAGACCTACTGAATATATACACAGTTTATTTTCTTTAAAATCGGTCAAGCCGTTTCGGAGCAGTTTTTTAATTTGCTATAGGTACAACACTTGTGGGATGTGATAAAGAATAGGTGATAGGATATAGTACAACGTGTTGGTTATTACTTGCCATAATTACCCGAAAGCAAAGCAAAGCAATAAATCAACTCTGTAGTTACTTTTACTTTTTTTTTTGGTATCAGCAAATGATCTTAAAAAAATTAAAGTTACGTTAGGTGGTTCGGTAAAAAAAGTTATTCTTATGGCTTATTCTAATATAGTACGGAACTCTCGGTGCGCGAGTCCGACTCGCACTTGGCCGGTTTTTTTACCGGAAACAACAATGGTTGTACCTAAATTATAATTGTAATTGTAATTTTGGTACAACCAGTACTATCAAAGAAGTAAAACGTTAAAAGAATCACTTTTGTCCCTTGAATTTACGAGTATTATTATTTTATTTATAGGTACTTTTGTTGGCGAACCGCAAACCTAACTTTGTTTTTAGAGGTTTATTGTTAATATCAAAAGAAGTTTATTAGTTTATGAGTTGATTTTATTTTTCCTGTAAAATATACTATTATAACTTCTATTGATTTTAATTATTTCAGATTTTTCGGTTAAACTTCGAAATAAGGGGGGAACGGTATTTTTTCGACAGTTTGGCCAATAAATCAATAACTATCAGGCATAATAAAAATAAATAAAATCGGTTTTAGAATAAAAAAAGTAACCGTCCTCTCATATGATATTGTAACTTCATTTTGAAATTTCGATGATCTGGTTTTCCCCCCTTTTTGAATAAAATTAAAAAAGATTTTTATTTTTTTATGATTGCCTGGCTCGGCAAAATTACCTACAAGTGTTCCAAATTTCAGGTCGATAGCTTTAATAGTTACTGAAATAATCGAGTGTGACAGACGGACGGACGGAAAAGGTCTCACCATAAGGTTCCATTTTTACCATTTTGGTATGGAACCCTAAAAATGCGAATAATGGAAATTTTGGAGCAACTCTTGGGAAAGTTTTCTATCTAGAAAATTTTATCCGATCGTGTTTCTGCTTCACAGCAATTTTACAGTTTTCAAACTGTACCTAGGTCACTAATAGAAATAAGTAATTATAAAATTAAAAAAACACGACTGCCCTGTTCTAAAACTAACTTAAAAGTAAGAAACAAGTTATTTTAGTTGAACAGATAAATTCATATGGCAGTCTAAGTTTTAAGACAGTTTCAGTTCTAAGTATGGGGAACCGCAAAAATGTATTGTTTTTTTTTCTAGTTTTTCCTGAAAATCATAATGCGGTTCACGGAATACATCTACTTACCAAGTTTCAATAGTATATGTGGCCGATGCGGCTTGACAATTTATTTTAAATTAGTGCAACGTTACATTATCGTTCTTTGTTGACGGCTTCGCGCCGATAGCAGCGGTGGGATAAGTGAATCTATGTTCCTCGTAACTTGTAAGTCTTAATTATTTTTATTTCTGTTTACATGTGCGGCGGATTGCCCGTTGATGTGCGCTGAAAATCGGGCCACTCATTGC
The DNA here is from genome assembly GCA_963855885.1 of Coenonympha glycerion. NCBI lineage: Eukaryota > Metazoa > Arthropoda > Insecta > Lepidoptera > Nymphalidae > Coenonympha > Coenonympha glycerion. The sequence continues at coordinate 8,143,303 of OY979626.1, forward strand.
AAGTTTCTACGCGTTAAAAAACGTGGCAGCATTCCCACTAAAGGGAGGGACTGCATTATCTGCATCTGTGCAGGAAAGTTATTTATGTGCCAGGACTATCCGGTGAGATCAATCCAAATTTATTAATTTACATAAATAAACGATAAACAAGATAATTTTAAAATATTGCTAAGACACACGAGAAGTTATGAAAAGCTTGTCGCTAAATGAGGGTAGTCGTAAAAAAAAAGAAAACAAACAAAAAAGAACGAAAAAAAACAAACTAAAAAAAGCAAACAAAAAAAAAAATTGTTTTTGATAATTCTCGAGTTCAGTACCTACTCAGTACATCCAATATAGACAGCATTCTTCAGTTCGATCTGAGATCACATTTAGATTTCAGACTAGACAAATACTGTTTACAATAAGTTTCGCCTTTTAAATTTTACTTTGTTTACAGCTGTTACTTGGCTGCGTGAGTGTAATTGTTGGGAACCGGTTTATGAATCTATCAATACTATGCCTCTGGTTTGGCTGAAAATTTTTTTAACTTTTTATTAATGCAGTGTTGAAATTCATGTTTTTTTTTTCAAGTGAAAAATCTATTTTCTGTGTAGCAGAAATTAATATTTTATTTTAATTTTACAGAAATTAATCTAGGTTTTTGCAGAAACATTATTTCAGGTTGACGCTTTTCTCGATGAACGATTATTGTTTTATCATCGGTTTAAAACGAAGATGAGAAATGATAATTTAAATATTGAAAAGGTGGACGCTCTGGCTGCTGTTTTTCGAACCGAAATGGTTTAGTAAGTAAAAAGAGTAAAATAAAATTTAAACTGTAATAATGATTATGTGAAATCAATCCACGGAGATTGTTTTACGTGAGTGTTTTTACTTCGTCTGCAAACAATGTTCAATCTATTTATGATTTCATTGTATTGGTACGATTTGTTTTATTTCTCCTACCTACAGTAAATCTATTTATGATTTCATTGTATTGATAAGATTGATTTCATTATGAAAGAAGTGTTTGTGTAATTTATTTATACTGATTAAAAAGTTTTCCTATCCAAAACATCCTTCCTACGCTGGCTGGCCACCATGCGTATCCTTAAACCTGGTCTATTTTGGCTAGATCCCAGGATGGGTGATGCCTATTACTTTGGCTAGATCCCAGGATGGGTGACGCCTTTTACTTTGGCTAGATCCCAGGATGGGTGATGCCTTTGCTTGTTTTGGCTAGATCCCAGGATGGGTGACGCCTTTTGTTTTGTTTTGTTTTGCTAGATCCCAGGATGGGTGACGCTTTGTATGTTGTGCGTTTCATTATGTAGCATGTTAACGTTGTCAGCATGTTAATTAAAAAAAAAACAGCGCAAGGGTCGCGCTGGAATCAGAATGGCCGTGTCGGCGGAAGCGCCGCTGACTAAAAGTAATTGTGTTGACTTGAATAGATTTTTCTATTTTGAGTTGTCATTTAGATGATTACAAATCATTTAAACGATAGCTGATAGAAATTTGGTATCAAAAATAAAGGTAAAGGTTTTTAAGGTAAAAGGTATAAAGGTATAAAGGTTGGTAATGGTAAACGGAAATGGTAAGGTTTTCTATTGAAGGTAATTTAATAAAGGTAATTTTCAGGTAAATCCATGAACGATTTAAAGATTGAGTGTTAGACGCCGCCGAGTTTTCTTGCTGGTTCTTTCTCGCTAGGTTGCGGCATTCCGAACCAGTGTAATTTCGTTAAATAATTTAACATTGTTGAAACTTCCTTACAACGCCATCTGGCGGTATTATGTCATGATTCTAGTTGTTTAACGGATGCGCGCGCAATCGTGACGTAATATCGCGCCACCTTCGGTAAGCCGAAGTGGGGACGATTCGTTGTTATTTTAGGGCTGGCGCAAGTCGGCCGAACACACTTTTGCGAACACACTTTTGCAATGGCGCTTGTGCCGTCAATATCTCTTAGTATTAACAAAGTTTATACCTAAATTCTAATAATCTTATATTTTTATATTTTAATCACTATTTTAGCTCAGAAAGTCGCAGTGTGGCCGATGCGGCTTGACAATTTATTTTAAATTAGTGCAACGTTACATTATCGTTCTTTGTTGACGGCTTCGCGCCGATATATACTTAGTCCTTATAATTTCGGAAAAAAGTGGCTGTGACATACGGACGGACAGACAGACAGACAGACAGACATGACGAATCTATAAGGGTTCCGATTTTTGCCATTTGGCTACGGAATCCTAAAAAAGTTGTGGGTGTAGACATCGTCTTATTTACAAAATTAACGCTCCATTTGTCTTTCAACGTATGAGCTTAAGGTGTTGCGGCCCTACCAGCCCGCGAAATTCAAATTTTATTTAGTTTTTCGCAAATATTAGAGTAACTACACATTGTAGATTTATGGCAATGCATTTTGCGGGCCTACTTTTTATGCATCTACATGTTTTTAATAGAAACTTTGCTCGAAAGTTCCCACTCATCTCATATTGGTTCCCGAAAGATATTTTTTTGCAGTTTCCCAGATTTCGAGGTATCGGGAACCAATATGAAGTAAATGAGTATTATTGAGCAGAGTTTTTATTTAAAACATGTAGATGCATAAATTCTGTACCCGCAAAATACATTGCCATTAACCTTTGATGTATAATTAGCCCACTATGAGCAAAAAACTAAATAAAATTTGAATTTTCACGCCCGGATGTTACCCATTGCCCTTAAACTCAACGTTTAACTCATACGTTTGTGTGTTGGGGTGTTCGGAGTTTCGGACTATACCTAGGTAGTACTTACCGACCATAATTTCTGATAGTAGGTAGGCAGTAGGTACCAATTTACCGTCCATGGGCAAACTCTGTTCTAAGCATAACATATAGGGTAATTTTTGGATGATTTACGAAATCTACCAACAGACAACAGTCAACAACCTGTGTGTTCGTTACGTTTGACGGAATGTGCCAGCAATGGTTTTGATCAGAGACAAAGACATATCCACCCTAGCGAAGGGTGCGGCGCGGATAGGGTTGCCAGATACCCGCTTATTATTTCCTGGACATTTTCTGGGGTAACAAACGCAGTTTTAGTTTTAGAAATTTAGAGTCCAAATCCAGTCCAGTGCATAACACAACATTTTTCATCGCACCACAGCGAAGAAAATCACCAGAAGAACACTTTAGATCAGCATGGCGAGTTATGCTCATGTTAAATGTTGTTTTTAATAACTCTGAATAATTTCACTTACTGAAACCACCTTTTCCCTTTTAATCATCACAAAATAATGAATAAAGCAAAATTACGAATGGAAACATAGACAACTCTTTTTTCTGCTTTCGAACCAAAGATAATATAGAATTAAATAAATACACTTACAATAAATACACAATCAATTAGGAAAAAACAAGGATTTAATTTGATTTCCTATATAATAATAAAACTAAATAGGAGTTGTTTTTATTGATAACTAGCAGTGCCCGCGGACTGCGTTCCGCGTTAGAAATATTTTTGTCCCGGCCCTTTTATGCCGCGTAATACCCACAGTCCCTTCCCCCACAGCGCTGAACGCGACGCAATCGGATAGATACTGCCTATAGTAGGTAACTATAAGTATAGGCCCTATACTTATAGTTATACCTATCGGCATGTAACGGCCGCGCCGCGCCGGTGCAGCGCGACCGCACATTTTTATTTTGCCTTTACTTTTTACCTTTTTTTTTATAATACCTTTGAAGATATTTGTTTAAACTGTATAGAGTAAAGTGCACAAATATTCTACATTCCGTTCTAAAAAAAACATATTTTCAATGATTTAAATTAATACCATATGGGTTAAATAAGCTTCACAAAAATACGTTACGCTGTTTATAATATTAGTATAGATTTTTCGATTGGTAAACTTCGGAGATAAGTGGCGGGGGGGGGGGGGGGGGGCGTTAATTCCGGGACAGTAAAGTGCAATTACTGGACATGGACCTGGACCACACGTTCAATTCCGGGACTTTCGCAGAATTCCCGGCCGTCTGGCAACCCTAGGCCCGGAGAGGCATTCACAGCACACCCTCCTCGGTGGGGTCGCCTCGGGCCACCCCACGATCGATGCAGCGCGACATCCGCGTCCCTGGCTCCCTGCTGCTGCCTGTGCCCCAGCGATAGCGAACCACCAGACAGATCACGAACTGATTTTTTAAGCTTTCATTTAAAAGGATTTTTTTCTTTCCCACTCTCATGTACATTGGTGGGTATCCGACATGCTTTGTCGCAGAAGAATAGGTATCCCTAACAGAAAAACCTAATTAATAAAAAACTAAGCCAGTCATCAAAAATCAGTTTCTGAGCGTTTTTGGATATTATTATTACCGACACATTAAAACAAAACTGATAATTATTATATCCATTGTAATTTCCGATAAAAAATAAAATAACTGAGTTTTTGAAGTCCCTTTTGGTAGAACTTTCGAGAACTTATCCAATCGTGTTTAAGTATGCTTCACAGCGATTTTAGATTTAGAACCCATTTCATTTTGAAAGTAATTGTTTTAATACATAGTTTTTAAAGTGCAGAACACTGAAAATCGCCTAAATACGCCGTCTACGCCGTTAACGTGCAATGGAAATAGTTCATTAGTTTAGTTTATGGGTCAGCCCCTTACATGAGTAGGTACCTACTACCTACCTAGTCCAGAGGAATTTAAATCTAAACTTTATTTTTTATGGACTAAGGTGTTCATAATTCATATAGTCCTATAAATTATTGTTTCTCCGAATTCCAAAGTAATGGGCAAATAGACAAGTTGTACTTCTTAATAAAATCTGTTTGACAGGAAATGTGTATTGGGCATTGAAAAAAACTTTTAACTTTTTATATGCAAAATTGAATTCCGGATATGAAAGACAAATCCCTAGTGTCAATGATTCTTTAAAAACACTATTTTATTTTCCTAGAATATTTTGATTTTGGTTCATGAGAAAACTTGATCCCGCATTTGGTCATTCTACTTTTTATCAATATAAAATTATTAAATTTTTATATATCCCATTATAATTGGGATAGACATGACAGTGGTGTGGCGGACTTTTTTTAGAAATTTCAGAGGAGATCAATACCGTCTGTTGCTGTCCCGTCTGTCTGTCTGTCTGTGTGTCACAAGTCTTTATTTAGATATTGACATGCAATTTGGAACAGTTATAGGCAATGATGGAACTCTTAAAAGGCACATTTTTTAATTATAAAAAAAATAAAATTGTTTTTATTTTATACTAGCTGTTGCCCGCGGCTCCGCCCGCGTGAATTACGATTTTTTTACATAATATATACCTTCCTACTGGAATTCCTTGATTTTTCGCGGGATTCTGGTGTGATGTTGTACAGAAACCTGTTCTTACTTTGCACGGGTTATCTTGTGGTGATTTTGAAAACTCCTTTTTCTTAATAATATAAAGTTTCATTAATACGTAGTTGAAAGATCAAGAGGACGATTTTAACTGTCGATATTTCGACCCAGTACTTGTACCAATGTATCGAAATATCGACAGTTAAAATCGTCTTTTTCATTGTGATTTTTATTCTGTAACCACGAAATACGTCAAAAATTACCTATTGAACCATGTGAAAAGTTGTACTGGTGGTAGAACTCTTCTTTCAGAGTTCGGCCGGGTAGGTACCACTGGGATAAATTACTCTACTAACAATATTCCCCAGCCCAACATACTTAATATAAGTCTTTTAAAAATCTTTGCTTCATCTCAATACAATCCAAAACATCAGAATGGACAATGGCTATATATTTCCTTACGTATAAAAAGACCTTAGATGACAGTCAGTCGGTTAGGATCGATAAGACCTAAGAGTTAGAAATATTTGTGAACCATTATCTTGCCTTTTCCATATTGCGGAAGTTAAAGTTTTAATCTGTTCATGTTTTAACAGTGCCATCTTAATATAAAGTCAGGAAACAGTAAATAACATGACAGTTAATTTTTATTAAAAAAAATTCGGTAGTACCTATCTCAGAGTTTTACATTCAAGTTCCACATAAATTGTAGAGATGGCGCTATACGGTATAACGTAGCGATAACGCCAGTTACATGATTTTTGTTCACCCTAAAAGTGAAAAATTTTAAACCATATAAAATCTCCTGCTAAGCTTATTTATTTACGGCTGTAAGGGTACTCCAGTCTTACTTGAGCCCTACGTCCTAGCCCTAGGTTCTTTGTGCATTCCAAGTTTCAAGTCACCTACCTACTTGAACTTAAAGGTTCTGATGTCTGTAATTTCTGAACTACAAAAGTGATGATGATAAGATTTGTATGGAATAATCTTTAAAGAACCTCCTTTCTAACAAAAAAAGAATGAATTGAATCGGACAACGCGTTAATAAATTATAACTAAAAAACGTTTGGACTTTGATGCCGTCTTCCAGGGAAACCATGATGAATTTCGGGACAAAAAGTATCCTATGTCCTACCTCGGGGTATGAACAATAATCATGTCAAGTTTCATTTAAATCCATCCAGCGGATTAGCCGTGATGCCCGGTCGTGAAACAGACAGACAGACAGACAGACAGACAGACAGACAGACAAAAATTAAACAAATTACAGTTTTGGCTTCAGTATCGACTAAATAGTGTCCTCCAACAAAAATTTTCAAAATATCTTCAATGTACAGAATTCGACCCTTTACAGTTTTATTATAAGTATAGATAGATAGGAGGGAAAATTGGGTCATCGAAAGTTAAAATGGGTTTAAAATGAGGTAACAATATTGAGTGGGGTGTCATAATAAGAAAGGGCGTTACTAGTGTATTCTAAAATTGATTTTTATTTATTTATTATATGCTCGATACTTTTTTCAGTATTATAGCAATTAACCTCATAAAACAAAGATAAGTTTGTGGTTCGGTAAAAAAGTGATTCTTATGGTTTCACTTTTTCTAATATGGTCAAAGACTTCTATGTAGGTAAAGTCTTTGAATATGGTACGGAAACCTCGGTGCGCGAGTCCGACTCGCACTTGGCCGATTTTATTTTAATCTCCGACTACTTAGTTCTTTTCCGCTCTTCATTGTTATTCTACACTAGATTTTTTTCTGTATCTCTCACTCTTTAATATGGGACGTGGGTGGACCCCGGTCCGCGGTCGTTAACCCCACAACAGCTGTTTGCAACAAGTAACGAGTAATAATTCAATAGGTACCTAAAATCTTTCCCTAGTACCTATATCTACTTAACTATTTTAGCTGGTTATTGTTCAGTCATCAGTGGATGCTATACCTATATGTATTATATTTAAATATTTTAAAATATTAATAGTTAGGTACCTACTTACTTCCCTAAATGTTATAAGAGAACAGCGATGTAGCAACGAAACATAAAATCATGCATAGTTTGTGTCCTGTCCAGTGTAAACCTAATGTCAAAGGGTGTACCAACTTAAACCCACTTAGGTAGGTACTTATCGAGTAGGTAGGCGGAGTAGGTACACTTTGGGAGATGCCTAATGAACGATATTTTTTCGACATTTTGCCCAATTAGTAGCTAGGTACCTAATTAAAATCTATTTAAGGAAAAAAAAAATCTGTTTTCAAAACACTAGTACTTAAGGCGCCTTTTCTTATTATGAATTTGATACCCCACGTGTTCCACTCAATACCTAGGTATAGGTAGTCATCACTCATCTCACTTTGAAGTTCCGAGTTCCGACGCTCCGGTTTTCCCTCTTTATTATAAAAATAAAATCTATACCTAGGTAAGTACTTATTACATTTTTTTACTACTAATTTTTACAAAATTTTTTTTTTGCAACGATGCAATGTCGGGGTAGGTATTAGATATTAATTTATTAACTATCTACGAACAATGGTGCGGGCCCATACATTGCTTTCGCTCACGTTACGCTATTGCAACTATAAATGAAAAAATATTTTTTCGATTGGGCCTGCAAGCCTGAACTCAATGCTAAAAGATTTTTCTTACAAAATAAGTGGAGAAAAATTAATATTTATTTTCAAAATAGTGTATCTGTGTATTATAACAACAGCGACCTCCGCCATGAAGCATCTGAGAGCATAGACAATACAGTATATACTCTTTGATAAATACTTGTCACTTGTCCCAGAATTTGTCACTGTTGACAGTCGAGACTTAATAGTAGCTATGTAGCTGTCGGACAATGTTGCGAGATGCCGGAATTAAAAAACTCCAATCGACTAAAAGAAAAATCTAATTGAGTTAATAAATTAATATTGAATTACAAGGGTATTTCGGAAACGCTAAACTACCATGACAAAATAATCTATGCTCAAAATAATCGGTTCTAATAGATTTCAGTATTATTAAAAGGTGTAGTTTTCTGACAAATAATCACAAATATTCAAAGTGTATTTAAGTGAGACTGGCTCACACGGAAAAATAATATTCAGTTTTACTCCAACGCAATGGAAAACCCTAAACTAATTAAATCTTTTTATGTAAATATAATATTCGAGTAAAATAAAATGCAAAAAAAAAGAACGATTGAAATCGACACAGTTATTGTCTTGTATTCTACATTATGATCTAAGAATTAACATAGTACTTGAAAGTTGGTTTTTCTTTAGTATCTGTTACATGTTGTTCTCGTACAAAAGTGGACCGATCGTCAAAAAGATGGAGCATAAAAGTGGAAAAGTTTGGCATCCGGCAACACTAGCTGTCAGGAATGTGGAAACGGAACCTATCAGTAATCAATTGAATTTCTTTAAATATTTTATTTTTTGACCCGTCCTTTACAATAACTGGTGATACCTTGAAAAAATTCAGTTATTTATTAGAATCGTCTTTTAATAAATATTACATCTAGACGCTAAACTTTATTTGCGTACATTTCTGCCATGTTCTTTAATTCATTACGAAATATCTAAGTACCGATAGGTCATGACAAGCTGATAGACAGACGGAAAACAAAGTGATCCTAGGGTTCCCAAAAAGAGTTAGGTAAGTATGTATGTAAAATCAAAGATTGTTATGGTTATAATACCTAAGGATAACTTTTTAGGGATACATTATCCATAAATATACATCTACCCAGGGTGGACCGAGCGAAAAAATGTCGCCAGTTTATCGGTGCCAAATTGCTTGTTTTGCCACCAACAATAAGGCCTCGCTGTAGTTCGCTCAACTGCCACCCAATGACTTCTATACATAGAGAATTCATTGCAGCCACCTATACAATTTAGACAGATGGCGCTTCTGTTTGCTTGTAGAAATAGGTTTAGTAAATCGTTCCTATGCCCATTATGCCGAGATTTCTTATAGGCGGTTTCATACCAAAATGGATAATGGAACCCTTACTATAAAATTATTCATCCGTCCGTCCGTCACGGATATACCTACCTACCTACGAGTAGGTAGGTAGGATATAGATATTAGAAATAGGTACTTTAGCTGGTTATTGTTCAGTCATCACTTATCAGTGGATGCTATATAATACCTATTATAGGTAGTTAGGTACCTAGGTACCTATAGGTATTTGACCTGATATACCTAGGTAGGTATAGGTATAATCTAGGTAGGTTTACAAAATAGGTTTTTGTAAAAGTTGTTATTGCTTTGTATTATGAAGTAATTATTATCTACTTACACTATGAAATAATGCGTAAGCGTAAGTACTGTAGCCTATCTAGTATCTACCTAACCTGTCCCGCGAGCAAGCCGCAGCCTACGTTGACGACTTCACTGTCGTAGTAGTTTGTAATAGACTACACAGATGGCGCAAAAGTAAACAAGTCAAAAAGCAACAACAGATGGCAGCTCTTATAAAATTCACGCGATAAATTATTCACGTCACATTCACCTCCTCCTCTCCCTTGTGTTGATTCTGAAGAAAAATATCACAGACCAAAAAATAAGAAATGTGATTAATAAATATATTAGCGATTCGGTTTGAGAGTCTCATTTATCGTAGGATCTAAAATCTACTATCCCTTTCACAGGTACCTGAGGAAGCGAGATAACTATATAGTCTTACTAGCTGACGTGGCAAACGTTGTTTTGCCCTTAAGGATATAAAAAAATAGATAAATTGAGATTTAAGCTATCCTATCTTTTAAGTTAGAGCATACTGCACCCTGTGTGCGGATTTTATTAAAAACGGTTGTGGTTTAGGAGTCCATTGAGGACAAACATTGTGACACGAGATTTATATACTTATATAGTCTTATTTTACGTAGGTACCTTTTATAGGTGGACGGGTATCAACCGGGCGCGAAAAATTCAAATTTTATTTAGTTTTTCGTAATTAATTATTTTTCCTACTTATCACACATCGTAGGCTTATAGCAATGAATTTTGCGAGTATAACGTTTACGCATGTTCTATACCTATGTTTTAGAAAAACCTTGGTCAAAAATATTCATTTATTTCATATTGGTTCCCTATACCTCCAAATCAGGGAAACTGCTGAAAATAATATTTAGGGTTATAAATAATAAATATGGCAATTTATGTGCAAAGTTAAAAAAAAACATTTAAGTACATAAACGTTATGCTCACGAAACTACCTATTTGGCAATTAGCCTACGATGTAAAATTACTAATTGTAATTAGCTTAGTATTCGCGAAAAACTCAATAAAATTTTATTTCGCAGGCTACTTGGGCCGAAGCCGAAAAACATAGTATCTACCTACTTACCTACCAAAAAGTTATACTGTTTCGTTTTGGCGCTAGTATCACTCACTCTCTCTGGGGCCTCAACGCAAGCCGAAATCAGAAAACTGTACACGCGAGTAGGTATAATGATGGAAAGAGACAGAATATCAGTGCCTTTTATAATAAAATTATTCATTTCCGAGAAAAGGTATAGGTATTCCATTTTAGGGATACTATTCCGTATTTGGTTACTTTCCTGTACTTAATAATGTGCATTGATTGATATGATTGTAGGAAGGTATTTACTTAGATAGGTGGGCATAGTTATTTACCTACTTGAGGCACAATTATAGGAATCATAACTTATAATAAATCAATTGTAAAAAGCTGCATAGATGTAATAATAAAATAATGATGTGATACTTAGGTACTTATACCTATATATAAAATAAATGCTTACCTAAGTATATTTATTGAAAGAAAGGGACAGGCAGCTAACCGGATCTGGAATTGAGAGGGGTGAGTAGGGATGGGGAAGCCATTGCGGATCGTATAAGTATTTGTTGACGAAACCATTCAATTAGTCTTCGGTAGTGTAGGACCTAGCAGTTATACTAACTTAGGTATAGGCAATGAGCTTAATACATATTATATCAATGGGTATAGGTAGGTACCTAGTTGTGTTTTATCATTTTCATTATTATTGATACCTGCATTTTTTAATTGCCAGGGTAATAAATCCCAACACACTAGGGTAGGAATGGATATAGGATGATCGGTCAGTACTCAGTGCGAAGCTAATATTTTAGATTTACTCTCTCACGCTTTACAAAGACTAAGAGTGGGAGAGACATAGTGGTAATAATAATAATTCAGAAACACTAATTTCGTTCCTTGCGCCCTTTCGGTCGTCCACGGCAACCGGTTCTGTTAGTGGAACGGTCGAAAGCGATCCGGCCAATGGCGCGGCAGAATTCGCAGCGGGCGTACCACTGAAGATGCGTGCCTATTGCGTGAGCGTGACGGAGAGCGCCGCGCGGGCCCCGCGGGGGTGCGGCGGGGGGGGCGGGTGCGGCATGCCGCGTGACGGAACGGAGCCGGTGGCACGGGCGCTGCGCGCATTCTCCTCACTTCACAGTTCACACTTCACAGTCGTATTTTGCCATTCAGAAAGAAGGCTGTTGTGACGATGAGACGAGAACCGGACTATCGATAAAGTGTGTTTGTATGTCGTATTCGCCGATAATAAGTGTTGTGTTCACTTTCACCTGTGCGAATGTTACGATCCTTACCTTTTTGTTTGTTTCTTTTGATTACCGCCGCATGGGTCGGCGCTTACGTTTAAGTTAACCCTTTATTTTGAAACGATGGAACGTTGTTCTTATGGTTTTTACACGAAAAGGTATTTTATTTTATTTTTTACTTTAAAATTGCGAATCAGTGCGGTCGTGTGCGTCGCGTGTGGCCGAGTGGTGGGTTGAGGTGTTATATTCGTCATCACCGTGCCAGGCCAATGATTCAGTCGCAGCGCCGACGTCGCTGGTGGCAAGTTCACAAGTGCACGAATACTGTTACCACTGTGATCATTTCATTTGATGTGCTAAATCATTAATATTAAGTACCTACCGAGTACATTTACCCACCCCGTTTGCAAAGCCCATCGCAACAAAACATTGCGAGCGAAGCTTTCATAAAAAACCGTTCTGCAAGGGCTGTTGGAGTATTTAGTGAGGGGACTGGGGACTGGGGCGCACCGCGCAAGCTGCTATTATTATTATTATTGCAACGCTTCGGTGGAAAGCCGACAATTCACGGCCCTCGTAACCGAGGGTCGACTGGCGGGAGGAGGGGTAACGTCTGTCTGCACACATGCAGAACCGGTTCGCTCTCCAACTCCTTACTCCCCTATTGAGTTGCATAATTCTCTTTCTTTCGCCACACGCGTCCGCATACTGCCCTCTCATTCGCACATTTTCATTATTTTTTGCTTCCCCTTGTGAAATAATGCCAGACGGGCCGTTTTTATATAGGTGTCTGTCCCTAAATAGGTGCATAGCTCTTTATAAAAGAGATGGTAAGTATGAGAATGAAAAAATGTAGCATGGAACTGTTTTTACTACATAATTTAAATACTTTGTTCGTATACCTACTTATCTTAGTCCTATATACCAAACTAACAATATAAGTAGTGCCTCGTTCTTACCTATATCTACCTACCTAATAGGTACAAATTATATAGTAAGACTAGCTGTTGCCCGCGGCTCCGCCTGCGTGAATTACAATTTTTTTGCATAATATACCTTCCTACTGGAATTCCTTGATTTTTCGCGGGATTCTGGTGTGATGTTGTACAGAAACCTGTTCTTACTTTGCACGGGTTATCTTGTGGTGATTTTGAAAACTCCTTTTTCTTAATAATAATAAAAAGTTTCATTAATACGTAGTTGAAAGATCAAAAGGACGATTTTAACTGTACATATTTCGACCCAGTGGCACAGGTCGTGGTCACTACGTGACCACGACTTGTACCAATGTATCGAAATATCGACAGTTAAAATCGTCCTTTTCATTGTGATTTTTATTCTGAAACCACGAAATATGTCAAAAATTATTAAACCATGTGAAAAGTTGTACTGGTGGTAGAACTCTTCTTTCAGAGTTCGGCCGGGTAGGTACCACTGGGATAAATTACTCTACTAACAATATTCCCCAGCCCAACATAATATAAGAGTCTTTTAAAAATCTTTGCTTCATCTCAATACAATCCAAAACATCAGAATGGACAATGGCTATATATTTCTTTACGTATAAAAAGACCTTAGATGACAGTCAGTCGGTTAGGATCGATAAGACCTAAGAGTTAAAAATATTTGTGAACAATTATCTTACCCTTTCCATATTGCGGATGATAAAGTTTAAATCTGTTCATGTGTTAACAGTGCCATCTTAATATAAAGTCAGGAAACAGTAAATAACATGACAGTTAATTTTTATTAAAAAAAATTCGGTAGTACCTATCTCAGAGTTTTACATTCAAGTTCCACATAAATTGTAGAGATGGCGCTATACGGTATAACGTAGCGATGACGCCAGTTACATGATTTTTGTTCACCCTAAAAGTGAAAAATTTTGCTAAGCTGCTAAGCCTATTTATTTACGGCTGTAAGAGTACTCCAGTCTTACTTGAGCCCTACGTCCTAGCCCTAGGTTCTTTGTGCATTCCGAGTTTCAAGTCACCTACCTACTTGAACTTAAAGGTTCTGATGTCTGTAATTTCTGAACTACAAAAGTGATGATGATAAGATTTGTATGGAATAATCTCTAAAGAACCTCCTTTCTAACAAAAAAAGAATGAATGGAATCGGACAACGCGTTAATGCATTATAACTAAAAAACGTTTGGACTTTGATGCCGTCTTCCAGGGAAACCATGATGAATTTCGGGACAAAAAGTATCCTATGTCCTACCTCGGGGTATGAACTATAATCATGTTAAGTTTCATTTAAATCCATCCAGCGGATTAGCCGTGATGCCCGGTCGTGAAACAGACAGACAGACAGACAGACAGACATACAGACAGACAGACAAAAATTAAACAAATTACAGTTTTGGCTTCAGTATCAACTAAATAGTGTCCTCCAACAAAAATTTTCAAAATATCTTCAATGTACAGAATTCGACCCTTTACAGTTTTATTATCTATATACTTATATACTTATAATAAAACTGTAAAGGGTCGAATTCTGTACATTGAAGATATTTTGAAAATTTTTGTTGGAGGACACTATTTAGTCGATACTGAAGCTAAAACTGTAATTTGTTTCATTTTTGTCTGTCTGTCTGTCTGTCTGTCTGTCTGTCTGTCTGTCTGTCTGTCTGTTTCACGACCGGGCATCACGGCTAATCCGCTGGATGGATTTAAATGAAACTTGACATGATTATAGTTCATACCCCGAGGTAGGACATAGGATACTTTTTGTCCCGAAATTCATCATGGTTTCCCTGGAAGACGGCATCAAAGTCCAAACGTTTTTTAGTTATAATTCATTAACGCGTTGTCCGATTCCATTCATTCTTTTTTTGTTAGAAAGGAGGTTCTTTAAAGATTATTCCATAAAAATCTTATCATCATCACTTTTGTAGTTCAGAAATTACAGACATCAGAACCTTTAAGTTCAAGTAGGTAGGTGACTTGAAACTCGGAATGCACAAAGAACCTAGGGCTAGGACGTAGGGCTCAAGTAAGACTGGAGTACCCTTACAGCCGTAAATAAATAGGCTTAGCAGGAGATTTTGTATGGTTTAAAATTTTTCACTTTTAGGGTGAACAAAAATCATGTAACTGGCGTTATCCCTACGTTATACCGTATAGCGCCATCTCTACAATTTATGTGGAACTTGAATGTAAAACTCTGAGATAGGTACTACCGAATTTTTTTAAATAAAAATTATCTGTCATGTTATTTACTGTTTCCTGACTTTATATTAAGATGGCACTGTTAACAGATTTAAACTTTATCATCCGCAATATGGAAAGGGTAAGATAATGGTTCACAAATATTTTTAACTCTTAGGTCTTATCGATCCTAACCGACTGACTGTCATCTAAGGTCTTTTTATACGTAAGGAAATATATAGCCATTGCCCATTCTGATGTTTTGGATTGTATTGAGATGAAGCAAAGATTTTTAAAAGACTCTTATATTATGATGGGCTGGGGAATATTGTTAGTAGAGTAATTTATCCCAGTGGTACCTACCCGGCCGAACTCTGAAAGAAGAGTTCTACCACCAGTACAACTTTTCACATGGTTTAATAATTTTTCACATATTTCGTGGTTTCAGAATAAAAATCACAATGAAAAGGACGATTTTAACTGTCGATATTTCGATACATTGGTACAAGTCGTGGTCACGTAGTGACCACGACCTGTGCCACTGGGTCGAAATATTGACAGTTAAAATCGTCCTTTTGATCTTTCAACTACGTATTAATGAAACTTTATATTATTATTAAGGAAAAGGAGTTTTCAAAATCACCACAAGATAACCCGTGCAAAGTTAGAACAGGTTTCTGTACAACATCACACCAGAATCCCGCGAAAAATCAAGGAATTCCAGTAGGAAGGTATATTATGTAAAAAAATCGTAATTCACGCGGGCGGAGCCGCGGGCAACAGCTAGTAAGTATATAAGATAGATTATGACACATTACCCACAGCTGAAATTCTTCTACAACCAGAACATTGCACGAGGACGATGAAACTTATTATGATACTTAAATCAATAAGTAGGTAGATACCTTATAGGTAGGTAGGCCTATACCTACATTACTCAATTCTTACAGAACTGCATGTTAGATTAGGTTAGATCTGTAGAACCACGGTAGATCGCTGTACTTTGACACAAAGAGGAGAGAGACTTCATATCTTACCAATAATTTCGAATGTAATGCGAGCCTGAGTTTCTTATTTCTTTGACTGAATACAAAATACTTATATCTACTATATAGATTAACAACACCCCTATTTAAAGCTTAAAATACTTAACACTGCACTTAGAGTAAGTGCGCCAAATATGGACCACCCTAAGGAAAAATCCTGAAGTAAAAATCAGAATTTTAAAGTTTTACGAATTTTTTATACCTATTTTAAACCATTCGCATTTACACATGAATAATATTATTTATAGAATATAATCTTATATTATTTATAGAATATAATATAATCTTTACATTCACACAGTAAAGTCAAATTTCTTTGTTTGTTTCGTAACATCGCTAACTGATAAGTTTTCTATTTTGATTTGAATTTGATAGGTAAATAAGCGTACTTAGTTTAAGGCACTTCGTAGTTCGTACCTTTCAGATAACTCAAAAAGCTCCTTTACTTTTCACGTATACACCTTCAAATGCATTTGCCATGGTCTATAGGTAGTATTTTCTTTGTTTTTAGATCCTATCCTAAAAAACTGGCCAAGTGCGAGTCGGACTCGCGCACCGAGGGTTCCATACCATAAAAGAAGTAAAACTTTAAAAGAATCAGTTTTGTTCATGATTTTACGAGTATAATTTACATATAAGTACTTTTGTTGGCAAACCGCAAACCTAACTTTGTTTTCGGCGGATTTTTGTTATTAGCAAAAAAAGTATAATAGTTAGAGGGTTGATTTTATTTTTCCTGTAAAATATACGTTAATTTCTATTGATCATATTTATTTCAGATTTTTCGAATAGTAACCTTCGGAGATAAGGGGGGGGGGACGGTATTTTTTTCGAGAGTTTGCCCAATAAATCAAAAACTATCAGGCATAAAAATAAATAAAAATTGGTTTTAGAATATACAAGTAACGCCCTTTCATATGATAACCCACCCAATATTGTTATCTCATTTTGAAATTTTGGCGACCCGGTTTTCCCCCCTTTTTAAATAAAAATAAAAACAATTTTCAAATTTTTACGATTGCTATGACGTCGCGTCACTATTACTATATATATAGCTACTCGTGCTGATTCACTCACTCACTCACTGATTGATCACCTCTCCTGAACAATTTTGTATGAAAAATTTTTTTTTCAATGACCATTTCGTATAGAAGGGAAAAATTCATTCGGAGGAAAAATACGGAGAGAGCTGATGATTGAGGATTTCGAAGACGGGTGTAGAGCACAGCCAAGGGTATTGCAGATAGGTGGGGGGTTTTCGACCAAATGTCATTTGAAATGTCATCCAACTGCCAGTGAGCTGAAAAAAAATTCAAAATGGCGGATTCAAAATGGCCGCCATACGAATTTCGCCGATATCTCGGAAAATATAAAAGATGGAAGAACAGTTTCTTGACAAGAAGTGATCAGGACCCCATGGTCTATTTGATGGATAGAAAAAAAATTCAAAATGGCGAAATTTATTTTTCCATAGAAAATGTATGAGGAATATTGAAGAGACCACGAGTTGTAAAACATGAAGTGCTTTGATGCGGTTTTTTGGAAGACTACCAGAGAAAAATATGGAATGAGGTGATGATTGAGGATTTTGACAGACAAGGAGCATGGGCAAGGTATTATAGTTAGGTGGGGACTGCTGAAACAAAAAATACTCGGAACTTCACGCAATTGGCAGTGAGCTGAAAAAAAAAACCAAAATGGCGGATTCAAGATGGCCGCCATACAAATTTCGTGTTGTTCTATCTCGGAAAGTATAAAAGATAAGAGAGTGGTTTCTTAGCAAGAGGTGATCAAGATCTCAAGTTTTACGGGACGCATGGAAAATAATTCACTGTGGCGGAATTTATCTTTCCATGGAAAATGTACATAATATGAGAAGAGACAATGACCTAGGATTTGGATGATGATTGAGGAGCACTGTCATGGTTTTAAAGATAGTAACGGGCAGTTCGAAGAAAAAAATACGCTGAACCTCATCGGATGAGGTTCAGCGTATTTTTTTTTCGAACAGCCCGTTACTATCTTTAAAACCATGACAGTGCTCCTTGGTAATTTATTCAGCTTACTGCCAATCGGATTCCAATGGGCGATGGAGATGACGGCGATAACTTTATGGGCGGGAAGACAGCACGCGGGCCACATGTGGCCCGCGCCGCCACGCGACCTACTAGTTACTATATATATAGCTGCTTGTGCTGATTCACTCACTGACTCATTGATCACCTCTCCTGAACAATTTTGTATGAAAAATTTTTTTTTCATGGACAGGGTCGTATAGAAGAAAAAAATTCATTCGGAGGAAAAATACGGAGAGAGCTGATGATTGAGGATTTCGAAGACGGGTGAAGAGCACAGCCAAGGGTATTGCAGATAGGTGGGGGGTGTTCGACCAAATGTCATTCGAAACGTCATCCAACTGCCAGTGAGTTGAAAAAAAATTCAAAATGGCGGATTCAAAATGGCCGCCTTACGAATTTCGCCGATATCTCGGAAAGTATAAAAGATGGAAGAATGGTTTCTTGACAAGAAGTGATCAGGACCCGAAGGTCTATTTGATGGATAGAAAAAAAAATTCAAAATGGCGGAATTTATTTTTCCATAAAAAATTTATGGGGAATGTTGAAGAGACTAACAGTTGGTAATTATGCAAGGTTGTGATGCGGTTTTTCGGAGAGTTACTAGAAAAATATGGAGAGAGCTGATGATTGAGGATTTCGGAGACGGGTGAAGAGCACAGCCAGGGTATCGAAGATAGGTGGGGGGTGCTCGACCAAATGTAACTCGAAACGTCATCCAATTGGCAGTTAGCTGAAAAAAAAATCAAAATGGCGGATTCAAGATGGCCGCCATACAAAATTCGTGTTGTTATATCTCGGAAAGTATAAATATAAAAGAGCGATTTCTTTGCAAGACGTAATTAGAATCTCAAGGTCTACGGGATGCATGGAAAATAATTCACTGTGGCGGAATTGATCTTTCCATAGAAAATGTACAATGAGAAGAGACAATGATCTAGGATTTGGATGATGATTGAGGAGCACTGTCATGGTTTTAAAGATAGTTAAGGGCTGTTCGAACAAAAAATACGCTGAACCTCATCCGATGAGGTTTATATTTTTTTGTTTGAACTGCCCTTAACTTTCTTTAAAACCATGACAGTGCTCCTTGGTAATTTTTTCAGCTCACTGCCAATCGGATTCCAATGGGCGATGGAGATGACGGCGATAACTTTATGGGTGGGAAGACTGCACGCGGGCCACATGTGGCCCGCGCACACACGCGCCCTACTAGTTATATCTATAACTATTCTAAATTTCAGGTCGATAGCTTGAATAGTTACTGAAATAATCGAGTGTGACAGACGGACGGACGGACGGACGGAGAAAGTCTCACCATAAGGGTTCCATTTTTACCAAATTGGTATTGAACCCTAAAAAAATTGACAGTTTGTTTTATAAACCCCTAGTACGCCTTACGGGTCGATTACCATAAAAAGGTTATAGTGAGTCAAACTTAAAGATAGACGAGTGATCTCGCGGATTTTTTTTGAAGCTTTAAATGAGAACAATTTCGTCATACAAACAACACATAAAACATAGAATTAAAACAGCGAACGCAACTGAAGCTTTCGAACAGGAACATTTTATCCCGTTTTGATAACATTTTCATTAGTAGGTAGGTATACTAGGTACTTACTCCGCTCCTATTGGTCATAGCGTGATGTTATATAGCCTTTGTTTCAGCCTTCCTCGAGAAATGGATTATCCAACCCAAAAAGGATTTTTCAATTTGGATTAGTAATTTTTGAGATTAGTACCTACGTTCAAATAACACAACTTTGAAATATCAAGTATACCTAAGTAGAAATACAATGTAACTGCCATATTTAACTACCTATCCTTTCTACTTATCTTCCAAATTGGTAAAACCCAAAGAACCCTCATCAGGCCCTATAGGTATGCATTGAACTACCTAATGTTTTTTAGATTTCGAAAACTATTATTATTCTTGATTTTAAGAAAGCACCTGGATGCATGTCCAGGTTAGACTCTGCGTTCCTATCTAATAGGTAGACAGTTAGGTAGGTACTCAGTAGGAACAAATAAATTCACAAAAATTGAATGATTTCAAGCATCTAGGTACTTACCCCTATAAATGTGTTTACACGCAATGATGAATTTCATCACCATCTGCTTCAGTTTTTCTTCATAGAACCACCGCTAATTTCGTTTCCTCAAACCTTGGAACAACTATTTACCCTACCTAGCTACCTATAGCAATAGCTGCTATTGATCGAAACCACAAACGCACATAACTAAAGCCCCTACCCCCGCATATGGAGCCGAGGTCTTAACTCTATCGCTAATAAGCTTATCCGCGATAGAGAATGCTTATTAACTAAATCCTTATTTATTTTAATCACAGACCAGAAAAAAACCTATATACTTAATAGGTAGGTATTCTATGAGAAAGATTTCTCGGAAATCAGTAAGTGTGTAGGTATAGTGTATATATGTAGGCCCTGGGACAATGAACATTCATCTTGTAATATTTTGGCTTCATTAGTTATAAGATACTCTTAATAACATTAGAAGCACGACTAGAGTGCTGAATTAAAGTTTTATTAAGTTTCAGAAATTGATGTAAATAACATACCATGAGTAGATAGTAGGTATAATCTATATCTATATATATATACTTATAATAAAACTGTAAAGGGTCGAATTCTGTACATTGAAGATATATTGAAAATTTTTGTTGGAGGACACTATTTAGTCGATACTGAAGCCAAAACTGTAATTTGTTTAATTTTTGTCTGTCTGTCTGTCTGTCTGTCTGTCTGTCTGTCTGTCTGTCTGTCTGTCTGTCTGTCTGTTTCACGACCGGGCATCACGGCTAATCCGCTGGATGGATTTAAATGAAACTTGACATGATTATAGTTCATACCCCGAGGTAGGACATAGGATACTTTTTGTCCCGAAATTCATCATGGTTTCCCTGGAAGACGGCATCAAAGTCCAAACGTTTTTTAGTTATAATTCATTAACGCGTTGTCCGATTCCATTCATTCTTTTTTTGTTAGAAAGGAGGTTCTTTAAAGATTATTCCATACAAATCTTATCATCATCACTTTTGTGGTTCAGAAATTACAGACATCAGAACCTTAAAGTTCAAGTAGGTAGGTGACTTGAAACTCGGAATGCACAAAGAACCTAGGGCTAGGACGTAGGGCTCAAGTAAGACTGGAGTACCCTTACAGCCGTAAATAAATAGGCTTAGCAGGAGATTTTGTATGGTTTAAAATTTTTCACTTTTAGGGTGAACAAAAATCATGTAACTGGCGTCATCGCTACGTTATACCGTATAGCGCCATCTCTACTATTTATGTGGAACTTGAATGTAAAACTCTGAGATAGGTACTACCGAATTTTTTTAAATAAAAATTAACTGTCATGCTATTTACTGTTTCCTGACTTTATATTAAGATGGCACTGTTAACACATGAACAGATTTAAACTATCATCCGCAATATGGAAAGGGTAAGATAATGGTTCATAAATATTTTTAACTCTTAGATCTTATCGATCCTAACCGACTGACTGTCATCTAAGGTCTTTTTATACGTAAAGAAATATATAGCCATTGTCCATTCTGATGTTTTGGATTGTATTGAGATGAAGCAAAGATTTTTAAAAGACTCTTATATTATGTTGGGCTGGGGAATATTGTTAGTAGAGTAATTTATCACAGTGGTACCTACCCGGCCGAACTCTGAAAGAAGAGTTCTACCACCAGTACAACTTTTCACATGGTTTAATAATTTTTGACATATTTCGTGGTTTCAAAATAAAAATCACAATGAAAAGGACGATTTTAACTGTCGATATTTCGATACCTTGATACAAGTCGTGGTCACGTAGTGACCACGACCTGTGCCACTGGGTCGAAATATCGACAGTTAAAATCTTTTGATCTTTCAACTACGTATTAATGAAACTTTATATTATTATTAAGAAAAAGGAGTTTTCAAAATCACCACAAGATAACCCGTGCAAAGAACAGGTTTCTGTACAACATCACACCAGAATCCCGCGAAAAATCAAGGAATTCCAGTAGGAAGGTATATTATGTAAAAAAATCGTAATTCACGCGGGCGGAGCCGCGGGCAACAGCTAGTCTATACTTATAATAAAACTGTAAAGGGTCGAATTCTGTACATTGAAGATATTTTGAAAATTTTTGTTGGAGGACACTATTTAGTCGATAATCGATGTAATTTGTTTAATTTTTGTCTGTCTGTCTGTCTGTCTGTCTGTCTGTCTGTCTGTCTGTCTGTCTGTTTCACGACCGGGCATCACGGCTAATCCGCTGGATGGATTTAAATGAAACTTGAGATGATTATAGTTCATACCCCGAGGTAGGACATAGGATACTTTTTGTCCCGAAATTCATCATGGTTTCCCTGGAAGACGGCATCAAAGTCCAAACTTTTTTTAGTTATAATTCATTAACGCGTTGTCCGATTCCATTCATTCTTTTTTTGTTAGAAAGGAAGTTCTTTAAAGATTATTCCATACAAATCTTATCATCATCACTTTTGTAGTTCAGAAATTACAGACATCAGAACCTTTAACTTCAAGTAGGTAGGTGACTTGAAACTCGGAATGCACAAAGAATTTAGGGCTAGGACGTAGGGCTCAAGTAAGACTGGAGTACCCTTACAGCCGTAAAAAATAGGCTTAGCAGGAGATTTTGTATGGTTTAAAATTTTTCACTTTTAGGGTGAACAAAAATCATGTAACTGGCGTCATCGCTACGTTATACCGTATAGCGCCATCTCTACTATTTATGTGGAACTTGAATGTAAAACTCTGAGATAGGTACTACCGAATTTTTTTAAATAAAAATTAACTGTCATGCTATTTACTGTTTCCTGACTTTATATTAAGATGGCACTGTTAACACATGAACAGATTTAAACTATCATCCGCAATATGGAAAGGGTAAGATAATGGTTCATAAATATTTTTAACTCTTAGATCTTATCGATCCTAACCGACTGACTGTCATCTAAGGTCTTTTTATACGTAAAGAAATATATAGCCATTGTCCATTCTGATGTTTTGGATTGTATTGAGATGAAGCAAAGATTTTTAAAAGACTCTTATATTATGTTGGGCTGGGGAATATTGTTAGTAGAGTAATTTATCACAGTGGTACCTACCCGGCCGAACTCTGAAAGAAGAGTTCTACCACCAGTACAACTTTTCACATGGTTTAATAATTTTTGACATATTTCGTGGTTTCAAAATAAAAATCACAATGAAAAGGACGATTTTAACTGTCGATATTTCGATACCTTGATACAAGTCGTGGTCACGTAGTGACCACGACCTGTGCCACTGGGTCGAAATATCGACAGTTAAAATCGTCCTTTTGATCTTTCAACTACGTATTAATGAAACTTTATATTATTATTAAGAAAAAGGAGTTTTCAAAATCACCACAAGATAACCCGTGCAAAGAACAGGTTTCTGTACAACATCACACCAGAATCCCGCGAAAAATCAAGGAATTCCAGTAGGAAGGTATATTATGTAAAAAAATCGTAATTCACGCGGGCGGAGCCGCGGGCAACAGCTAGTCTATACTTATAATAAAACTGTAAAGGGTCGAATTCTGTACATTGAAGATATTTTGAAAATTTTTGTTGGAGGACACTATTTAGTCGATAATCGATGTAATTTGTTTAATTTTTGTCTGTCTGTCTGTCTGTCTGTCTGTCTGTCTGTCTGTCTGTCTGTCTGTCTGTCTGTTTCACGACCGGGCATCACGGCTAATCCGCTGGATGGATTTAAATGAAACTTGAGATGATTATAGTTCATACCCCGAGGTAGGACATAGGATACTTTTTGTCCCGAAATTCATCATGGTTTCCCTGGAAGACGGCATCAAAGTCCAAACTTTTTTTAGTTATAATTCATTAACGCGTTGTCCGATTCCATTCATTCTTTTTTTGTTAGAAAGGAAGTTCTTTAAAGATTATTCCATACAAATCTTATCATCATCACTTTTGTAGTTCAGAAATTACAGACATCAGAACCTTTAACTTCAAGTAGGTAGGTGACTTGAAACTCGGAATGCACAAAGAATTTAGGGCTAGGACGTAGGGCTCAAGTAAGACTGGAGTACCCTTACAGCCGTAAAAAATAGGCTTAGCAGGAGATTTTGTATGGTTTAAAATTTTTCACTTTTAGGGTGAACAAAAATCATGTAACTGGCGTTATCGCTACGTTATACCGTATAGCGCCATCTCTACAATTTATGTGGAACTTGAATGTAAAACTCTGAGATAGGTACTACCGAATTTTTTAAATAAAAATTAACTGTCATGTTATTTACTGTTTCCTGACTTTAGATTAAGATGGCACTGTTAGGTAAGGCATGAACAGATTTAAACTTTATCATCCATAATATGGAAAGGGTATAATGGTTGATGAAGCAAAGATTTTTAAAAGACTCTTATATTATGTTGGGCTGGGGAATATTGTAAGTAGAGTAATTTATCCCACTGGTACCTACCCGGCCGAACTCTGATAGAAGAGTTCTACCACCAGTACAACTTTTCACATGGTTTAATAATTTTTGACATATTTCGTGGTTTCAGAATAAAAATCACAATGAAAAGGACGATTTTAACTGTCGATATTTCGATACATTGGTACAAGTCGTGGTCACGTAGTGACCACGACCTGTGCCACTGGGTCGAAATATCGACAGTTAAAATCGTCCTTTTGATCTTTCAACTACGTATTAATGAAACTTTATATTATTATTAAGAAAAAGGAGTTTTCAAAATCACCACAAGATAACCCGTGCAAAGTAAGAACATGTTTCTGTACAACATCACACCCGAATCCCGCGAAAAATCAAGGAATTCCATTAGGAAGGTATATTATGTAAAAAAATCGTAATTCACGCGGGCGGAGCCGCGGGCAACAGCTAGTAGGATTATATTATTTTATTATTTAAACGAGCGATTCTGGTACTTTTGTCTTTTAATCGAATACCAAGTAACATTAACAAGAAAGTGTGCCAATGCCCAGTTATACATAGACCACTAAGAATATTTTGTTAAATAAAACTTATTACAGAATTTTAAAGTTTAACTGGTCTTATGTATTTCAAACAATTCCATAATTAAAAATAATTATTATAATTAAACATCAAAATCTTAGAAATAAATTCCATATTACAGAACCTGTCCATAATTTGTGCACTTCCTCTATGGTTTCCTGTTAATAAAAATAGTGTATTCTGCCAGGGCCCATGACTATCTGAATAACTTTATTGTTTTCTTAACAGAAATCAGTGTTCCTGATTTCAAAATGCGCGTAACTTGGAATCACTTATTGTAAAACCGTTAACTACCATTTTCGAAATTATAGTATTATAATTAACTTACAAAAAAGTCGCGAATAAAACTTAAATCACTCGGCTAATGCACTTTAAGGATTGCGTGGGTCTACACTATTGTGCGAGTTTCTCATGTCAATCTCGATAGGTACTCGAAGAATTCCAAATTCCAATATACAGTAGAAAAACACCCAGACACTGGAAAACATTCACGCTCATCGCACAAATATTTTCCAGTTGTGGGAATCGAACCCACGACGTTCGACGCGGAAGGCAGAACCACTACTGCCTGCGCCATTTGGTCGTCGATATCGATATAGCTTAAGCACATCCTTATTCGAATTTAAGGGGTTTCGGCCAAAGTAGCCGAGAAATTCAAATGTTTATTTAGTTTTTCGAAAAGTAGGCTAATTTTATACATTGTAGAATGTAGGCTTGTCAATGAGGTTTGCGAGCATAGCGTTTATGCAACAATTAAAAATAAATGCATTTACGAGTTTTTAGTAAAAAAAGACTCCATTGATTCCCGAAAGATTTATTTCTGCAGAGATTTGGGATATATCGGGAACCAATATGAAGGAAATGAGTATGCTCGCAAAAATCATTGCCTACGATGCATAATTAGTGTACTTATTGCGGAAAACTAAATAAAATTTGAATTTTCGCGCCCTGGTGATCCCTATCCGTTAGCTAGGTAAATCCGTTCGAGTAGAACCGACACTCAAGTTGCTTCTCTCTCGAGCATTACCACTATTTATTGTGTGCGAGTGAGAGGCGAATTGAATGGACACCTGCCTGTGAAATAAACAATTTTCCAAGAACCGGTTGCCGTTGAGTTGATCGATTCATTTCATTCTCTGTCGTTCCGAGACCGAAACAGACATGACAGCTGACAGTCATTGTCAAAGTCAATATTATGTTTTATTATGGTTTTATTTTACTAGCAGGAAATAGAAATAAAGAATTTGGATTATCGGAGTAGTAAATATAGCGTAACGTAATTAAATGTGTAATGTGTGCACTAATTATAATTATAAATTATGATTCACAGACAACAATAGAATTATTTATCGAATAACAAATTTAAAAATGTGGCTAGGTATTAATGATTTGTGTATAGTGCCGTGATTGTGTATAATAATATGATTATAGAATGAAATTGTATCAATACTTGTTATTAATACCTATATATTGCTTATATGGTTAAGAATAGCATATTCATAAGCCCAATTTGTTACATTACTCCTTCAGTAATGGCTGAAATTAACAGGTATCTACTTACCTTCAAACGGTATTTGAAATGACAGAATTTAGTTAAGAAATACCGAATCTGTGTTGTAACGTTTTCTATAATCAACCTGCCGCTATATGTGACTTATTTATTTAATTTTAGGTCTGAAATATTAGACAACATACAAAAAAAGAAGGAGCAAGACAAAGAGCAGCCACAGAGTCCGAGTTTCCAGCAGCAAGCGGCCAAGCCAGCTGAGAAGCAACAAGTGCACACCCCTGAGGGCACCAACATCAATATATCGGTGACTCAGCATGTTCCTGCGCAGCTTCTCTCCCCGCCACACGGCTCCAGCTCTCCGGCCCAGTCCAAGGAGGACAGCAAAGACAAGACAATAAAAGTAGCCAATTCTACCACCATAACTTTGATAGAGAACAATAATCTCAACGGGGAGAAAGAGAAAGATAATAATTATCACAAAAATTATTTCACGCTAGAGCCTAAGAATGAAAAGAAAGATGAGTGCAATAAAAACAGTATCACAATAACGAGAACTATTCCGAAGCCATCACCGGGCAGCAGTCAGGGTGACAAGTCTAAAGCTCCATCGAAGCCTACGAAGAGGCCTCTTCAGTATTTAGAGACTCTCGCTGAAAAGGCAGGCATAACTTTTGAAGACAAATACGAAGCGGCAAATACACTGTTAGCACTAGATAAACAGAACACCCATTTCCGCAGACCTGAGATTAAACAACCCAAATCTGAATCAGAGAATCATACACAGGGAGAGGATTATCGGTTTAGAGGTCATAAAGAAGAAGATGATAAAATACAGGTATTAATTAATTATTTAAATTAAATCCATGTATTGAGCAATGATATTTTAAACTTAATGTAGTTGACATTTTGATGGGTTAGAGAGGGATGGTGCAGCATTGGCTTTGGGTGAACTAACGTTCTGTACTGAATTAACTCTAAGCAAGCAATTTGATAGAAACATGCATAGATTGCTAATGACAGTAAAATTGCGGCTATTCCCTCAATTTTACTGTAATGATCCAACAATGTGTAACTATAATTGACACAGGCCAGGTGCGACATTGTGTAGCAACAAAATTAAACTTTACTGTGCTGTCTTAGTCACAGAATATGTTTTTCAAGCTCTGGTAGGTACTAAGAATTTCTTGTGTAAATCAACACTGTTTGTTAGCCTGACTTGGGGAGCAAATGTAGCCCCTCTTGATGTGCGGTTAAATACGCACATCACGAATTAACAGGGCAATCATTTAGATACACTCAATAACGTTAAATTAAAATCTTCATTTTTAACATGGGCCCAATTAAATGGCTCTTCTGAAAATCAAACCCTACCACCAAGTTCGGAAAGCAAGTTTGCACCAAGTAGAACTGGCAAGAAATTTAACAATTCCTGTTTTCATAAATGTATAACTTCTCAACATAATATGAAAGTTTATTACATGATTTTTATGATATCTCGTCAGGACATGAAAGCATATCCCATTACAAGAATCCTTGTTTCATCAAGAAATTCTTCAGTGGTAAAATGTTCATGCATCCTTGAACACAAAACTACATTATGAAATCTAAGTAGGATTAGGTATTTTTGCCTCGTTATGGCTACCTTGTCCCAAATGTCCCTTGTTTATGGCGTCCCAATTTTAGAAAAAGCCTCCTAAAAGTGTATTTAATTTGCTTAAATAGATTCAGCAGCAAATAATCCAGCAGCAGCAGCAGCAGCAACAACAGCAGTTGCAACAATTGCAGCAGCAGCAACTTCAACAGCACCTGCAGCAGTTGCAGCAGCAAGCTTTACAGCGTCAGCACCAGGCTATCCAGCAACATCTCAAGAACCAGCAGGACCAACAGGAGCTAGTGAGTTTGCACTCCCTTACATTTGTAGCAAACAGTCGCCGCCCGTAAGGTAACAAGATAGAGTAACAGATCGCTTGTTGCGATCTTGTCGTCGCGTTCAGCGCTGTGGGGGAAGAGACTGTGGGTATTACGCGGGACAAACTGGCCGGGACAAAAACATTTTTAACGCGGAACGGAGTCCGTGGGCACTGCTAGTCTGAAATAATTATGGTCATTAGGAATTAACGTATATTTCACAAGAAAAATTAAACAAACCCTCTAACTAGCAAACATTTTTGGAACCTCTAAAAACAAAAGTTTGCGCTTCGCCAACAAAAGTAGCTACTTGTAAATTCAATGGGAAAAAGTGATTCATTCCACGGTTTACTTCTTTTATAGTAAGGAACCCTCGGTGGGCAAGTCAGACTCGCACTTGGTCGGTTTTTATTCCTTCGGTACTGAACCCTAATGATAGAAACTTTACATTCAGCATTCTGTTTCCAATAACGCAAAATCTGCGTCAGACTTATTACTTACTGCTTACGTTAGTGTAAAACTATAACATGATCCCGTGTAGACAAAGAGCCTGTTGCGAGTATGTCCATGAGATTTAAAATCCACCTTAGTATGTGCAAAAGTAATTGTAATGAAGCATTTTAACTTTATAGTGCATTTCATGCCATGAACTCAAATTTAAGGCAAAAGCAATGTTACATATGATAGAATTTGAGGGAAAGCTTAGGAGCTTTATGTTACAAATGGTCTTCACCTCTGGTTGCGTTCATACAGCGTCATGGGAAATGTAGACCCTTGTTTTAAAAAAATATATATATTTTGCAAACCAACAGACTGATATCTATGTGACAAAGTCACTTTTATAACTGCTGAAGTGTGGGATCCCATTTTACTGTTCCATAACAATAAAAGTTAATGTCAAAGGAGACGTTTCATCAATGTATGAGCCCTGGGCCATGACTATGAACAGTATACTTAGGTACCTACAGCCCAGATTACAAAAATCAGTTTTTACTTAAAGTATATTTATATATTTTAATACTATATATTTTCTTAAAAATGGCTTTTTTGGTTGTACAAGACAAGTATTTCTGCTTATAATTGCAACGCTTAACAAAGATTCATCATGGCGGTAACATGTGAATTGACATTTGACTTTGACAGAAACGTCAACTATTGAAAGATTGAGTTGTGGTTTACGTCAAATCGTACGATACCAGCGACGCCATTGTTTAAAATCGATCATGTAAATAATGAAAAAAAAAATATTAATGTACACCGGAAGTATTCGTTTCTAAATAATTTTATTTTTCCCGTGAACAACAGATTTTTCTTAATTTTTCAAGGTACCGTACAAGACCTAGCCCAATTTGAAACATCTCCTTTCTATCTCTAGTAAGGCAAGCCATGGAAAGATTGAATATTGGGAACCGCCAAATTAGGATTGAAATAGAAGTCTGAAATCTTACAGTGGGATCTTAGTGTATGTATACACCTTAGCGTTACTGGTATAATATATCAGGAGTATTGTATGACAATGATAACAACGATTTCTGGGAATGGTTTTAATGCTTGCATAGCTTCACACAGTGTTGCTTGCGACTTAGATGTTCATATTTCACATTGCTTTTACTTTAGCTTTCATTAGTCAGTCTCAGTGCAAAAGTTTGTCTGTAAGGACATATACGACACACAAGTTACTTCAAGTTTTAATCATGTCGTTTATATTCTTTAGTCCATCATGCGAATCTCCGACGGAGGTGGGTTCTTTCAAATAACTTAATTCTAAAAAGTACTAAGCTTGTTTTGGCTTAAACCTATAATCGTGTATTTTAAAAATGAAATTAAAATATCTTTATTTCACATAGGCCCTTTTGGTGTTGATAACTATTATTGAACTTCAAACTAAGTTTACGAGGGTTCCAAATTAAGAATGCTTTATCTGCATACCATTAAATTGCAGTGAGGTATAATTTAACTTAATCGGAATAGCATAATCAATTGTGAGGGGGAGCTCTGATGCCTATAACACGAGTTATTTTTATACTCGTTTTAGGCATCAGACGCTCAACCTAAAATGTATGTACCTAATTGTAAAGCTTGTGAACAATAAATTAATTAATATTGTTTAAAAAAATGGCATCATTAAACACTATAGTGTGGTAACAAAAAATTACGACTATATTATCTATAATTGTGAGCCTAACTAAAACTACATAATATTTAATCCCACGTTATGAGCAAGTGTAATGGAAACTAATAAATCAATAAACTTATGCATTTCGACAAACCATTTTTGTTGTTTCATAGACAATCACAACTTACAAGTATAATATCATGATATTTAAGAAAAAAAATTACTTGGTTAATAGTTTAATAAACTGATGAATTTGAATTTCCAGTTACAGAAGCAGTTTCAGCATCAGCAACAGCAGCAACAGCAACAACAGCAACAACAGCAACAACAACAACAACAGCAGCAGCAACAACAACAGCAACAACAACAGCAGCAGCAGCAACAAGAGCAACAACAGCAACAACAACAACAGCAGCCGCAGCAACAGCAGCCACAGCCACAACAATCTAAACCTGAAATTCAACAAATCTCTCAACAGCAAGATCTACAACAGCAGAAATTCTTGCAGGTGAGTCAGCAACCTTTAAGGATTTCTACGCGCCTGAATGTTAAATCGTTTGGCGGCGCGTCTTTGCTGGTAGGGTGGTAACTAGCCAATTCTGAAGCCTCACCAGACCAGACTTGAGCGTAATTAGAAATTATAAAATTCCAAAGTGGTCCGTGGCGGGTATCCAAACCCGCGACCTCACTCAAATCCGAGCGTACGTCCCCTGCGCCAGGGCGGTCGTTAAAAAAACTTATCCAGTGATTTAAATCTGATTAACATGGCTTTCTACGATGGAATATCTGCTTCGATTCAACTAATGGGCACATTTCTTTTGCCAGCAGGTCGTAAACAATCAGCCGGTGCACACTCAGCAGTTCAACGTGCCCGGCATCGGTGAAATCAACCTCAGCTTCCTGGCGTCGCCGCAGAACAACGTGAACCTGCTGTTCGACAAGAACCAGAAGACCGGCATGAGCGGGGAGATTAAGCAGCAACAGGTCAGACATCATCATCGTCGCTAGTTTATCAGACCCACTGATCTCTATTACACTAGGACGCTGGATCAAACATTCTGTACAATTCAGTACTAACCCAAATATTAGGACAACAAAAAAAGCTCCACTAGAATTTGCATGTAATCGTAAGTTTTCAAACTATCCGAA
This sequence comes from Coenonympha glycerion, assembly GCA_963855885.1. NCBI lineage: Eukaryota > Metazoa > Arthropoda > Insecta > Lepidoptera > Nymphalidae > Coenonympha > Coenonympha glycerion. The sequence continues at coordinate 8,175,184 of OY979626.1, forward strand.
CTGATACGAACTAAACTAAAATTTTGGTTTGGCACCGTCTTCAAAAACTAAATGTACCCAGATATTATTACAAAATTATTTTGTGCTTTTTAGTGTGTTTGTTGTGTAGTTGGTTTTATTTTTTTTTCTATTTTAAGTCGGTTATTATTTTTATTTGGTTGCTTACATTGTTATTGCAAAGAAAAATATATAATATATATCACTCATGAAATCTTAATATCTTATACCTTTAAACGAGCAATTCTTGTATATATATATTTCTATATAATCTGGATCTCGGAAACGGCTCGAACGATTTTCATGAAATTTAGTATACAGGGGGTTTTGGGGGCGATAAATCGATCTAGCTAGGATTCATTTTTAGAAAATGTCGAATTTACCAAAAAAAAAAAATGACTACTGCTGCCATCTATTGGCCACCGAGCGAAGCTCGGTCACCCAGATATTATAAATTACGCGTCACATTGTTTGTCCGCGTTTCACTCCTAATCTATACTTAATCGATTTTAATCAAATTTGCACACCGTATGCAGTTTGATCTAACTTCAAAGATAGGACAGCGTAAATCACAATTTATTTATGTTAATGTTTAATGTTTTGATATTCAATGTTCCTGTTCATCAGTTCTTGATTCTTGTCATGTTCAGTTACTTCATAGTATACATCAAAAAAAGCGTATATCGAAACGTTTTATTATTTTTCGGTGTTCAAGGTAACCCAACTGAAGGGCCCTACTCAAAGCACGACCTGCAGAGCCTGCTTGCAGTTACTGCCGCAGAGAATGTTCCTCCACAAAGCACTGCAAATCATGGCGAAATTAACGACTCTGCCCGCGAAATTTAAAATTTTCGTGGATTTTTGCAATTTTTACGCTAATTACACATCAGAGGTTTATATGGCAGTCAATTTGCGGGAATGGCGGTATCATCTTTACATGATTATATCAAAATCTTTGCATAAAAATGTGTATCCTAGGAAATTAGTCCGAGTTTTATGTGAGTAACTCGCAAATCTCGGACTAATTTCTTTAACTCCACACTTTCGCGCAGAGTTTTTTATATAAACACGTGAAGATGATATTGGAATTATCGCAATTTGACTGCGATAAGCCTATTATGTCTTATCAGCTTCAAAATCGCGAAAAACCACAACAGATTTGAATTTCGTGGGCACACCCGTGGTGTGCTCCTTAAACGCGGCCTACGTTGTTGTGTTCACTTGTGTTCTTGCCTAAATTCGTCAGTTTTTATAAATGGCGCCTACATGATTCAAACAACAAAAAATAGCATTGGTTTTGAGTACTTGTAGCGTTCAAAAGAAAAAAAGGAAGCACTGGTGTAAAAAATGGTTACTACTGCGACATTGAGTCACGCCAATTTATTGAAAGAATTAGAACCTGATGACTATAAGAACTATCTAAGAATGGATGAATCAGTCTTTGAAGATTTATTGCGAATGTATAAATTAAATATCTGGGTGACCGAGCTTCGCTCGGTAGTATTACTATTCACCAATAGATGGCAGCAGAGGCATATTTTTTTTATTTACATGTACTGTTATAGTTTTACCTACTTTTCGCCAATAGATGTCGGATAGAAATATATATAAATACTAGTAGGGTGCGTGGGGGCGCGGGCCACATGTGGCCCGCGTGCTGTTTTCCCGCCTATAAAAAATCCCTTCAAAATTCCCCATACATTTTCTATGGATTTTTTTTTCCGCCATATTGGATTTTTTTTCTAGCCATCAAATAGAGCTTTTTGTCCTGATCAACTCTTGTCAAGAAACCGTTCTTCCATCTTTTATACTTTCCGAGATATCGAGGAAATTCAAATGTCGGCCATTTTGAATCCGCCATTTTGAAAATTTTTTCAGCTCACTGGCAGTTGGATGACGTTTCAAATGACATTTGGTCGAGCACACCCCACCTATCTCCAATACCCTTGGCTGTGCTCTTCATCCATCTTAGATATCCTCAATCATCAGCTCTCTCCGTATTTTTCCTCCTCATGAATTTTTCCCCTCTATACGATGACATCCTTGAAAAAATTTTTTTTCATACAAAATTGTTCAGGAGAGGTGATCAATCAGTGAGTCAGTCAGCACAAGCAGCTATATATATTGTAACTAGTAGGGCGCGTGTGTGCGCGGGCCACATGTGGCCCGCGTGCTGTCTTCCCGCCTATAAAAAATCCCTTCAAAATTCCCCATACATTTTCTATGGAAAAATAAATTCCGCCATTTTGAATTTTTTTTCTATCCATCGAATAGACCTTCGAGTCCTGATCAGCTCTTGTCAAGAAACCATTCTTCCATCTTTTATACTTTCTGAGATATCGGCGAATTTCGAATGGCGGCCATTTTGAATCCGCCATTTTGAATTTTTTTTCAGCTCACTGGCAATTGGATGACATTTCGAATGACATTTGGTCGAGCACCCCCACCTATCTTCAATACCCTCCCCGTGCTCTTCACCCGTCTTCGAAATCCTCAATCATCAGCTCTCTCCATATTTTTGTTCTTAATGATTTTTTCCCCTCTTTACGAAATGATTAGTAAAAAAAAATTTTTTCATACAAAATTGTTCAGGAGAGGTGATCAATCAGTGAGTCAGTCAGCACAAGCAGCTATATATATTGTAATATACAAGAATTGCTCGTTTAAAGGTATGGGATATTAAATTTATTGTATAAGTTTAAACAAAACGACGGCCTAAATCGGCCCGACCGAGTTACACATGTCCCTGATTGCAGTTTACTATAGATAGTCGGGCTGGCAGAATGACACTGCAGCCCTGCGGCAGAGTGAACAATTAAAATATCGGCCCTGCATGCATACATACAACACGATCGGCAGTGGCACTGCAAGCAGGGCCCAGCAGGCAGTGCTTTGAGTAGGGCCCTTAACCCAACTAACCCAACTGTTGGACCCCCGGTAGACACAGTAATTCTTTTCAATAATTCGAAAAGAGTTCGAACCCCCGTGTCCCACAGCTCTTTATTTATATTAGATTTTTTCAAGATTTCATCCAAAATCATCGTAAAACGAAATGTAATGAATGCGCCAGTTTAATTGTCATCGGTTTTTCAGTTTTACTTGTCAGTTGTCACTTGTCAAGTCACTCAAATGTAATAATACCATTGATATAAGAGAACTAAGGAGGCGCCCCATTCGCACCTAGGTTTTACGTTTTTACTATGTCTTTGGAAAATGGATCATCCAACTTCACAACGCAGTTGTGTCAATTGTGGTGTAAGATTTCAATGCAATGTGCGAAAACAATTACTGCCCAACTGTAGTGTCGGGGTACCCAGAATATTTTACAAGGAAAAAAACCTACTTTTTTTGTAGAATCTGTCTGGTAGTGGCATCCGTCAGTATCACCGCACTTTCAAAGGGTAATGACTGCGATTTAATTTTTTGGGGTTCCATACCCAAAAGGAAAAAACGGGACCTTATTACTAAGTTATTGACTCTATTAGTAAGGCCTATATGAAGTTAATAAATAAGACTTCGCTGTCCGTCCGTCCGTCTGTCACCACGCTGTGACTCTTTAACTGTGATAGCTACAGACTTGAAAGTTCACAGATTATGTATTTCAGTTGCCGCTATAACAACAAATACTAAAAAATAGAATAAAATAAATATTTAAGGGGCTCCCATGCAACAAACGTGATTTTTTTATTGGTTTTGCTCAATATAAATGACGCTAAATGTCCACACGCCTCAAATGTTCACAGGATATTTGATTACACATTCAATTTAAAATTAAATAGTTATATTAAAATAAAATAAGTATTTAAGGCATGCTGCCATACAAAAAACGTGATTTATTTGCTTGTTTTTGCTCGATATTGAAAAGGGTAACAGTAGACTCTTCAAATATTCACGGACTTTTTAGTTATATATATAAATATAATTTTTTAAAAGAAATAGTTCATTTAAAATAAATTTTTAAGGGGTCTCCCCTACAACAAATGTGATTTTTTGCTCGTTTTTGAATTTGGTGGGCGAGGTGTTTAGTTTACTTTGAGGAATTGGTCTTGATAGTACGGAACCCTCAGTGCACTGGCTTGACCCGCACTTAACGGCGTAGAAGCCGTGTTTAAGCTATCTTTAGTGAAGTTTTGTTTAAAAACTAATATCTGGGTGACCGAACTTCGCTCGGTGGCCAATAGATGGCAGCAGTAGTCATATTTTTATTTTTTTGGTAAATTCGACATTTTCTAAAAATGAATCCTAGCTAGATCAATTTATCGCCCCCAAAACTCCCTGTATGCTAAATTTCATGAAAATCGTTCGAGCCGTTTCCGAGATCCAGATTATATAGAATTATGTATATATATATACTAGAATTGCTCGTTTAAAGGTATAAGATAAAGACAATTCGTTTTAAATTTAAACGTCATGTATTTTGGGTCTTTAATCTAAAATCGTTGAGAAGCAGAAACACGATTGGATAAAATTTTCTCGATAGAAAGTTCTCCCAAAATTTGTTCCAAAATCTCAGTTTTTCTCAGATTTTTACGGAAACTACAATGGATGTAATTGTAATTTTAGTTTTAATGTATCGGTAATAATAATATCTAAAAACGTTGAGAAACAGATTTTTGATAACTGGCTTAGTTTTTGAGTAATTGGTTAGTAAGTCGTTATTCTGTTATATTCTTCCGCGACGCTGCATGTCGCACCCATCAACGTATCCGTGAGAGTGACAGAGACAAAAATAAACTCAATAAATCCCCTTAACCAATTTTTTGTATTTGTATTTTTGATTCACAATGGATCCTCTGGCATTTTTATTTTATTCCGGAAAAATAATATTACACAGACAAATAGAGAACAATTGACAGGAGTAACTTTATCTTGTTGAATATTAAGATTGAATTTTCAGACGCTTTTATTCAGGCCGGTTAGCATGCGGTCAAATGTATATTTCATGCACGCTTAGCATTCTGGAAGTTTCCATTGATATATGAACTATACTAGCTGTCGTTAGAAACATGAATTGATAGTCGTGGAAACGCACGCCCAGCTACTTTTTGCTCGCACATACCTACGTTCAGTTTGTTTATTCCGTCTGCCCAGTCTTATACGATTTGGTATACAGGGTTATATAAAAATACCAAATCGCCCTCGGCCTCTAGTTGTTTACATTAACACTTACAACTTTTGTTCTACGACTTTTCAAAGTTCAATATAAATTTATTTCAATCAAAATGTTATTTCTGTAAAGTGACATTACACTGTTGTAGTTTCGTGCCGCAAGCTCTAGCGCCGCGCCGTTGCCACTTGCCGATGTCACATGGCAGAGTAGGAACAAGTATCTCTGTAAATTATTGAATATTTAATATTTCTCAAATTATCGAGTGAAAAGTCGTAGAACAAAATTTGTTAGTTTTAATGTAAATAAATACAGGCCGAGAGCGATTTGAAATTTTTGTGTAGCCCTGTATATTATTTAAAACTATAGAGAAATTATTTTTGAACAATATTCAATAATAAACAAAATTTTGAAAAAAAAAACGAATGAAATCGAGCAAATAACAAAAAATTTAAAGCAATTTATCCCTCGTGGCATAGCAACTCGTGGTAACTCTATACAAATATTCGTTTTGCGATTTCAACAATAATAATAAATAGCATTGTCTCAACAAATTTTCTGTATCCTCATAATTGTGGTCGGGCAATATTTCCTTAAGACACTTTTTGAGTCCATGCATATTAAGTTTATTAATGTTGGCTATTTTATTAGTGTCTATACAGGAACGGGCCTAAGTGATATAACTGTCGCCTTGCAACATTAATATGGGGTGTTCGTCCTAATGTTTCACACGTATATGAGTCAGTTTCGTTTTCATGGGCATTACATGGGTGTGAATGTAGTTTTAACATAAAATCTTGTTGGGCCTGTGATGCTTTTGTTATACTATAACAAATGTATTTTATTTTCAATGTTTGTCATAGTCAATTTTATTTTAATTTTTTTTTTTATTCAGTTTGTCAATTTTATTTTTGTTTATAGTCTGTTATTTTGATTTTAAATCTTTTAATGTACATTTATATTTAAGTATTAGTTATTAAAGTGTAAATTAAATTAATTCATGTTTGTCATTATTTCTAACTTAATATACAATACAGCAATAAAAAATGGATTAAAATAACTTATTATTTTAGGAAAAGAGTAAGTGTAGCGTAAGACTTTTTTGCCACTTCTTCACGGCGCAATTCTACTTTCCGAATGTGGCGATAGAGTTTATCATTTCGCAAGTGCGTGTCAGTCGTAAATTGCCGTAACAGACTTACCGCTTCTTCCTTATATTTTTCTTAGATTTAATTTCTTCAACTATTTCTTGAATAATGGCTTGTCAAACAATTGCAATACCAGTACGCAGTGCGACTATTCTGGTCGACATTTTGTTGCAAAATGGACAAGTTTCCTGCAATTTTTATCGACCTTTGTAAACGAGGTGGCGATTCGAATTTTAAAGCCGGATTTACACGGGTCAATTTTAGTTGTACGGCAAGTCGCATCGCTTTGTAAAAATTGAATCGCCACCTCGGTCAATAAAAATAGCAAGAAACTTGTTCATTTTATAACAAAATGTTGACCAGAATAGTCGCACTGGTATTGAAAATGTTAGACAAGCCATTATTCAAGAAATACTTGAAGAAATTAAATCCAAGAAATAGATTAGGAAGAAGCGGTAAGTGTGGGTAAGCCAATTGGTTTCACGACGTAAGACACAGGGTGCTCCGAATAATTTATTCCTTCGTTCTCAACGTGAACTCGGAAGAACGAGCAAACGCAGCGTTAAACTAACCAATCGCAATATGCGACTGAACAGTGAGCATGGTCGATTTTAGTCACCAGCCGCATGCCCAATTGCCCAACTTTAGGGCTTGCGGCTTTAGTCACTTGCGACCTAGTCGAAGTGTCATTTAGACGGTCGATTTCAAGCGCGCTGCAAAAATCGTACGACTTTAGTCACCCGTGTAAATCCGGCTTACACGAGGTGGAATCCGGATTTACTAAAGTCGTACGATTTTTGCAGCGCGGCTAAAATCAACCGTCAAAATCGACCCGTGTAAATCCGGCTTAAGTTAGGCGTATCTGAAATAAACATTTTGATTTTGTATGTCGACACAGATCGTGGACGGTCAATCGCCAGTAGTACAGCAGCAGATAAACATGTCGCAGCACGACTCTTCGCAGCACCACCAGACTGTCACCGTCGTCTCCTCCATGCCGAGCAGTATGGCGGCTCATCAAGTAAGTGTACCACTTTAAAACTACGAACAGAAAGTATACTATAGTATTAGTAAATTAACGTATTAAAAAGTGGAAGCAAACAACAGTTCCATGTAGTTTGACTTTTAATTCGATGCATTAAATGACGTAATAACATAGTATCAGTAGTAAATAATCATAAATATAACTAGTAGACTTTCTATGATACTAACAATCTTAATATGTATAAAACTATAAATTACTCGTCACGTTGTTTGTCCGCGATTCACTCCTAAACTAAATACTTAACCGATTTTAATCAAATTTGCAAACAGTGTGCAGTTTGATCTAACTTTAAAGATAGGATGGCTTAAATGTCAATTTATCTATATGTTTATACCCCTAAGGGCACCAACGTTTGCCAGGTAAGCTAGTAAACCTCTAAAAACAAAGTTAGCAAACCTAAATTTTTTTTAGAGGTTTATTATCAAAAGTACTTGTACACTATATTTCAATGGACAAAAGTGATTCTTTTAAAGTTTTACTTCTTTTGCAATATGGAACCCTCTGTGCACGAGCTTGACTCGCACTTGGCCGTTTTTTTTCAAATCGGATGTCTGTTTACCACCACCCACCGCTGTCCACCACGCTGGGCAATCGCTAACGATTGCCCAGCGTGGTGGACAGCGACGGACAATGTTCAAAGGTTGATGGCCAGCATGGCGGACAGCGACGGACAATGTTCAAAGGTTGATGGCCAGCATGGCGGACAGCGACGGACAATGTTCAAAGGTTGATGGCCAGCATGGCGGACAGCGACGGACAATGTTCAAAGGTTGATGGCCAGCATGGCGGACAGCGACGGACAATGTTCAAAGATTGATGGCCAGCATGGCGGACAGCGACGGACAATGTTCAAAGGTTGATGGCCAGCATGGCGGACAGCGACGGACAATGTTCAAAGGTTGATGGCCAGCATGGCGGACAGCGACGGACAATGTTCAAAGATTGATGGCCAGCATGGCGGACAGCGACGGACAATGTTCAAAGGTTGATGGCCAGCATGGCGGACAGCGACGGACAATGTTCAAAGGTTGATGGCCAGCATGGCGGACAGCGACGGACAATGTTCAAAGATTGATGGCCAGCATGGCGGACAGCGACGGACAATGTTCAAAGGTTGATGGCCAGCATGGCGGACAGCGACGGACAATGTTCAAAGGTTGATGGCCAGCATGGCGGACAGCGACGGACAATGTTCAAAGGTTGATGGCCAGCATGGCGGACAGCGACGGACAATGTTCAAAGATTGATGGCCAGCATGGCGGACGGCGACGGACAATGTTCAAAGGTTGATGGCCAGCATGGCGGACAGCGACGGACAATGTTCAAAGGTTGATGGCCAGCATGGCGGACAGCGACGGACAATGTTCAAAGATTGATGGCCAGCATGGCGGACAGCGACGGACAATGTTCAAAGGTTGATGGCCAGCATGGCGGACAGCGACGGACAATGTTCAAAGGTTGATAGCCAGCATGGCGGACAGCGACGGACAATGTTCAAAGATTGATGGCCAGCATGGCGGACAGCGACGGACAATGTTCAAAGGTTGATGGCCAGCATGGCGGACAGCGACGGACAATGTTCAAAGGTTGATGGCCAGCATGGCGGACAGCGACGGACAATGTTCAAAGATTGATGGCCAGCATGGCGGACAGCGACGGACAATGTTCAAAGGTTGATGGCCAGCATGGCGGACAGCGACGGACAATGTTCAAAGGTTGATGGCCAGCATGGCGGACAGCGACGGACAATGTTCAAAGATTGATGGCCAGCATGGCGGACAGCGACGGACAATGTTCAAAGGTTGATGGCCAGCATGGCGGACAGCGACGGACAATGTTCAAAGGTTGATGGCCAGCATGGCGGACAGCGACGGACAATGTTCAAAGGTTGATGGCCAGCATGGCGGACAGCGACGGTCAATGTTCAAAGGTTGATGGCCAGCATGGCGGACAGCGACGGACAATGTTCAAAGATTGATGGCCAGCATGGCGGACAGCGACGGACAATGTTCAAAGGTTGATTGCCAGCATGGCGGACAGCGACGGACAATGTTCAAAGGTTGATGGCCAGCATGGCGGACAGCGACGGACAATGTTCAAAGGTTGATGGCCAGCATGGCGGACAGCGACGGACAATGTTCAAAGATTGATGGCCAGCATGGCGGACAGCGACGGACAATGTTCAAAGGTTGATGGCCAGCATGGCGGACAGCGACGGACAATGTTCAAAGGTTGATGGCCAGCATGGCGGACAGCGACGGACAATGTTCAAAGGTTGATGGCCAGCATGGCGGACAGCGACGGACAATGTTCAAAGATTGATGGCCAGCATGGCGGACAGCGACGGACAATGTTCAAAGGTTGATGGCCAGCATGGCGGACAGCGACGGACAATGTTCAAAGGTTGATGGCCAGCATGGCGGACAGCGACGGACAATGTTCAAAGGTTGATAGCCAGCATGGCGGACAGGGACGGACAATGTTCAAAGGTTGATGGCCAGCATGGCGGACAGCGACGGACAATGTTCAAAGGTTGATGGCCAGCATGGCGGACAGCGACGGACAATGTTCAAAGGTTGATGGCCAGCATGGCGGACAGCGACGGACAATGTTCAAAGGTTGATGGCCAGCATGGCGGACAGCGACGGACAATGTTCAAAGGTTGATGGCCAGCATGGCGGACAGCGACGGACAATGTTCAAAGGTTGATGGCCAGCATGGCGGACAGCGACGGACAATGTTCAAAGGTTGATGGCCAGCATGGCGGACAGCGACGGACAATGTTCAAAGGTTGATGGCCAGCATGGCGGACAGCGACGGACAATGTTCAAAGGTTGATGGCCAGCATGGCGGACAGCGACGGACAATGTTCAAAGATTGATGGCCAGCATGGCGGACAGCGACGGACAATGTTCAAAGGTTGATGGCCAGCATGGCGGACAGCGACGGACAATGTTCAAAGGTTGATGGCCGGCATGGCGGACCGCGACGGACAATGTTCAAAGGTTGATGGCCAGCATGGCGGACAGCGACGGACAATGTTCAAAGATTGATGGCCAGCATGGCGGACAGCGACGGACAATGTTCAAAGATTGATGGCCAGCATGGCGGACAGCGACGGACAATGTTCAAAGGTTGATGGCCAGCATGGCGGACAGCGACGGACAATGTTCAAAGGTTTATGGCCAGCATGGCGGACAGCGACGGACAATGTTCAAAGATTGATGGCCAGCATGGCGGACAGCGACGGACAATGTTCAAAGGTTGATGGCCAGCATGGCGGACAGCGACGGACAATGTTTAAAGGTTGATGGCCAGCATGGCGGACAGCGACGGACAATGTTCAAAGATTGATGGCCAGCATGGTGGATAGCGACGGATAATGCTCAAAGTTGGATGGCAACGCGTTGGGTTGATGATGATGATTACTTTGCTCAACAGGTCCAGCAGCAGCAGGCCGGCATCCAGCAGCAAGCCTCCATGCCGCCCTTGCAGAGCCTTCCGCCCAACACGCAACATCCCCAGCAAATCAGGTAAGGCTTGTTTTTCTTTATTTGTAGTAAAAGTGTAGATCGATTGATCTATCAATGCAGAGCTTAATTTGGTCGCAGACATTTAGTTTTAATTTATAACGTTACTTTGACAGTTCATATTTGTATGAAATGTACGGGATTGACGTATAAGCGAATATCAGTGCAAATTCTTTGTATAAATAATATGTAATTACGTTAATGTAGTGCGGAGTGGGGCCACAGTCGTGTGCAAGTGATCCAGCAGCCGCTGCAAAACAGCACGTACCTGCAGCAGCTGTACAACGCTCAGGGGCCGCTGTTGATGCCCAGCAACATCGCGCTGCATCCCGGCATCAACTCCCAACAGATACAGGTACTGTAATTATGTTAATGTAGTGCGGATTGGCCACAGTCGGGTGCAAGTGATCCAGCAGCCGCTGCAAAACAGCACGTACCAGCAGCAGCTGTACAACGCTCAGGGGCCGCTGCTGATGCCCGGCATCATCGCGCTGCATCCCGGTATCAACTCCCAACAGATACAGGTACTGTAATTATGTTAATGTAGTGCGGAGTGGGGCCACAGTCTGGTGCAAGTGATCCAGCAGCCGCTGCAAAACAGCACGTACATGCAGCAGCTGTACAACGCTCAGGGGCCGCTGTTGATGCCCAGCAACATCGCGCTGCATCCCGGCATCAACTCCCAACAGATACAGGTACTGTAATTACGTTAATGTAGTGCGGAGTGGGGCCACAGTCGGGTGCAAGTGATCCAGCAGCCGCTGCAAAACAGCACGTACCAGCAGCAGCTGTACAACGCTCAGGGGCCGCTGCTGATGCCCGGCATCATCGCGCTGCATCCCGGCATCAACTCCCAACAGATACAGGTACTGTAATTACGTTAATGTAGTGCGGAGTGGGGCCACAGTCGGGTGCAAGTGATCCAGCAGCCGCTGCAAAACAGCACGTACCAGCAGCAGCTGTACAACGCTCAGGGGCCGCTGTTGATGCCCAGCAACATCGCGCTGCATCCCGGCATCAACTCCCAACAGATACAGGTACTGTAATTATGTTAATGTAGTGCGGAGTGGGGCCACAGTCGGGTGCAAGTGATCCAGCAGCCGCTGCAAAACAGCACGTACCTGCAGCAGCTGTACAACGCTCAGGGGCCGCTGTACAACGCTCAGGGGCCGCTGTTGATGCCCAGCAACATCGCGCTGCATCCCGGCATCAACTCCCAACAGATACAGGTACTGTAATTATGTTAATGTAGTGCGGAGTGGGGCCACAGTCGGGTGCAAGTGATCCAGCAGCCGCTGCAAAACAGCACGTACCTGCAGCAGCTGTACAACGCTCAGGGGCCGCTGTTGATGCCCAGCAACATCGCGCTGCATCCCGGCATCAACTCCCAACAGATACAGGTACTGTAATTATGTTAATGTAGTGCGGAGTGGGGCCACAGTCGGGTGCAAGTGATCCAGCAGCTGCTGCAAAACAGCACGTACCTGCAGCAGCTGTACAACTCTCAGGGGCCGCTACTGATGCCCGGCATCATCGCGCTGCATCCCGGCATCAACTCCCAACAGATACAGGTACTGTAATTACGTTAATGTAGTGCGGAGTGGGGCCACAGTCGGGTGCAAGTGATCCAGCAGCCGCTGCAAAACAGCACGTACCTGCAGCAGCTGCACAACGCTCAGGGGCCGCTGCTGATGCCCGGCATCATCGCGCTGCATCCCGGCATCAACTCCCAACAGATACAGGTACTGTAATTATGTTAATGTACAAATATGAATAGGCACAATTAACTGTCAGCAACCTAACCGGGAAAGATATACAGCAAAATAATATAGCCTACCGGTGCAATGCTGTGCAGTTATCCGAAGATTTAATCCGTTACTGTTTTATGAAAATAATTTGGTATTTCATTCCATTTTCTTATTGCTGTATTATAAACTAGATAATGAGATGCATTGAAAATAAAATTCTTATTCAACCAGGAAATCAAAAGTTTTAAGCATTTGAACTTTCAAAATGGTAAGCGACGGTTTCTTCTTGCAAAATGAAAATTTGTATAAAGTAACGTGCTCCATGAGTGATAGTTACGTCACTATTCGATATAGCTATCTCTGCCTATAATAATGAGAATTATTTTATTGCTTACTAGCTGTTGCCCGCGGCTCCGCCCGCGTGAATTACGATTTTTTTACATAATATACCTTCCTACTGGAATTCCTTGATTTTTCGCGGGATTCTGGTGTGATGTTGTACAGAAACCGGTTCTTACTTTGCACGGGTTATCTTGTGGTGATTTTGAAAACTCCTTTTTCTTAATAATAATATAAAGTTTCATTAATACGTAGTTGAAAGATGAAAAGGACGATTTTAACTGTAGATATTTCGACCCAGTGGCACAGGTCGTGGTCACTACGTGACCACGACTTGTACCAATGTATCGAAATATCGACAGTTAAAATCGTCCTTTTCATTGTGATTTTTATTCTGAAACCACGAAATATGTCAAAAATTATTAAACCATGTGAAAAGTTGTACTGGTGGTAGAACTCTGAGTTCGGCCGGGTAGGTACCACTGGGATTAATTACTCTACTAACAATATTCCCCAGCCCAACATAATATAAGAGTCTTTTAAAAATCTTTGCTTCATCTCAATACAATCCAAAACATCAGAATGAGCAATGGCTATATATTTCTTTACGTATAAAAAGACCTTAGATGACAGTCAGTCGGTTAGGATCGATAAGACCTAAGAGTTAAAAATATTTGTGATTTGTGAACCATTATCTTACCCTTTCCATATTGCGGATGATAAAGTTTAAATCTGTTCATGTGTTAACAGTGCCATCTTAATATAAAGTCAGGAAACAGTAAATAACATGACAGTGAATTTTTATTAAAAAAAATTCGGTAGTACCTATCTCAGAGTTTTACATTCAAGTTCCACATAAATTGTAGAGATGGCGCTATAGGGTATAACGTAGCGATAACGCCAGTTACATGATTTTTGTTCGCCCTAAAAGTAAAAAATTTTAAACCATACAAAATCTCCTGCTAAGCCTATTTATTTACAGCTGTAAGGGTACTCCAGTCTTACTTGAGCCCTACGTCCTAGCCCTAGGTTCTTTGTGCATTCCGAGTTTCAAGTCACCTACCTACTTGAACTTAAAGGTTCTGATGTCTGTAATTTCTGAACTACAAAAGTGATGATGATAAGATTTGTATGGAATAATTTTTAAAGAACCTCCTTCCTAACAAAAAAAGAATGAACGGAATCGGACAACGCGTTAATGAATTATAACTAAAAAACGTTTGGACTTTGATGCCGTCTTCCAGGGAAACCATGATGAATTTCGGGACAAAAAGTATCCTATGTCCTACCTCGGGGTATGAACTATAATCATGTCAAGTTTCATTTAAATCCATCCAGTGGATTAGCCGTGATGCCCGGTCGTGAAACAGACAGACAGACAGACAGACAGACAGACAGACAGACAGACAGACAAAAATTAAACAAATTACAGTTTTGGCTTCAGTATCGACTAAATAGTGTCCTCCAACAAAAATTTTCAAAATATCTTCAATGTACAGAATTCGACCCTTTACAGTTTTATTATAAGTATAGATAATTTTTACGTTATTTACTCAATTTCATATGTTTTTTTAAAATGTTATTTTTTATTGAATATTGTTTCAAAAATGAGTTAAATAAATAAATAATTAATCAATATTTTGGTTTCAGTAAAATACTCTATTTCCTGAAACGATATAAGAACAAATAGAATAAGTATACGTATACCCAGTAGAGGAAAAGAATTAGCATCTGCAGACCGTTTTGTCTGTCTAGACCACCTAGGCAGTGGGAATAGGTACTTTATGCACTATATTCCACGAAGGTGATCTCATATTCTTGCATAGCAACTAAGTTTTTCTTATGGCTGTCTCAACGGTCTAAGGCGTCAGTCTTGCAAGGGTGGTGCTACGAAGTGGTAGCCTCTCGAAGCGTGATAACATTTATATAAACGGCTAGATATTTTAGTTAATACATCTTGGGGAATCTTCTAGTCCAGTTACTTTTCTATTTTCAAAACGGTTGTAGTCTTTACATGCTTTTAACGAGGTTTTGTTACAAAATTACGAACCATATTTACGCGATTTAACATGATTTTTTAAAATTATTTTCGTAGAAACTGAAAAAAATAAAGAAATTATAAAATTCCGTTTCATATAAATGTCATCACGCTTCAAGATACTATCACAGTAGATACTGGTAAGATTTTTTTTAATAACTGTTGATTACTATCCATTTTTCTTAATTCATACAAATTTTCCTTTTTTTCATATTAAATATTATTCGCATTTGAGATTTATGGAACAACTGTTTTATTTTTTCCATGTTTAATTCATTTAAGAATAAAAAAATAGCTTTGAATTACGCAATTTCAAAGATACAATACACTCGTATATTAAAAGTTTTCGTAAAATGGGACTTGGTGGCAAAAAACTACCAAAGCAAAAGATTTTATTAAAAAAATTTGTTGTAACAAGTCTTTGAGATAAAAAAATTTTTTTTCGTTATTTTTTTTTTTCGTTCCAAGCTTTGTTTAAAATATGAACTTTTGTTCTTTAGGTGATAGCCGCCGGCAAGCCGTTCCAGGGAAACCAACTGGCTCCACACATGCTGACCGCGCAGGGAAAGCAAGTTCTGCAGGGGCAAGCTGGTGAGTCATGTGGCAAACTATATATTTCATTCTGTAACTTCTATCAAAACTTTGGTTACTATTCCTGTTCCTGTAGGAGTTTGAGTCAAAGCAATATTACTAATCAGATCTCATGCTATATCGTAGTATACAGGGTTAAAAAATATCAAAACACAAACTACGGACTTGAAATTTTCACAGGTGATGTGTTTTTGTTGCCACACAACGACAATAACGCTATAACAAAAAACACTAAAAAATAGGAAAAAATAAATATTTAAAGAGCTCCCATACAACAAACGTGATTTTTTTTTATTGTGCTCGATATTGATAACACGGTAACGGGTAGACGCTTCCAATGTTCACAGAATTTTTAGCTGTATACTTACTGTAGAAATAAATATTTATATTAAAATAATTAAAAAAAAAGGGGGGCTCCCATACAACAAACATATTTGTTTGCTTGTTTTTGCCCGATATTGATAATGAATTGAATTTAGGTTCGGGCAGACGCATTTAGTTTGCCTAAACATTTTCACTTTATCTGAAAATCATAAACTACTCGTAAGTAACTAGGTACTACTTAGCTATATAGCCCAGTCAATTAAGACATGCTAATTCCTAGGGAACATTAATTCGCACCCAGCTAGAAATTGGTAGGATTGTTCAAAACATTATTATAAATGGAATGTAAAAGTTCCTCATCGATCGAATACCTGAAAAAAAAAATGCAAAACCGGATTTTTCATGATTTTAGAATAATACACATAACGGTAGGTCTTATCATAAAATTAGTTCAGGCAAAAATTGTAGATCAGATATTGGGCTTAGGAAAAATGAAAAATGTTGTTTAATATCATTTTTAATAATAATTAAAGATCTCATTATTACAATATCGTTCACTTCATTTTATACGCCAGCGTTACTTAAAGGGGATGGGTACCATCCGGGCGCGAAAATTCTAATTGTATTTAGTTTTTCGCTAATAGTGGGCTAATTATACACCGTAGGCTTATGGAAATTAGTTTTGCAGGCACAAAATTTATGCATCTAGGTATATTTTTTTAATAAAAACTCAATGCTCAGAAACCAATATGAAGTAAATCATATTGGTTCCCCGATAGCTCGAAATCAACTGCAAACAATAGGGTATTTGACTCCAATTTTTTTATTACTTTATTATAAAGTAGAATTAAAATAATGACGTGCACTGAAAGAACTAATTAAATCGATCAAATAACAAAAAAGTTATAAGCATTTAAAGATTTGTGATTAGACAGAGATAGCAACATGAAATTGTGACGTCACACCTTACCAATGCCATAGTAGCTTCGTGCGGCTTCATACAAATTTTCATTTTGCGAGAAAGGGATAGAAGATCCCCCCACTCCAAAGTTTAAACGCCTGTAACTTTGTAAATCTTCGTTGGATTTTAATATTTCTTTCACTGCACGTTATTATTTTTATCCTAGTTTATAATAAAGTAATATTTTTTATCAAATTCAAAAGTAGTGTAAGACCCCATTATTTTTAGTTCTGAACCTCGTATTTTTTTATCTAATTTGATTGAGCTATATTATGTTAAAATAAATTAATATTCTTATCCCCATTATGAACAAACATCTGGGGTAACCTTAGTAAATTACCCCATTCGTAATTCCATTAACATCAATAACCTTAATTTCAATCTATCATGAGCTTTCGGCTACCTATACAAATATTGTTATTATTGGTGAATTGAATGTAATTCAGTTCATTAATTCAATTCAAAAGAAATTCTGACTTACCGACCGCGGTCTTTGAGTTCGTATTCAATCATATATCTAAATTAATTTAAATTATAATTTATTTCGTTATTGTTTTGTACCTATATTGATTTAGCTAGTACTTGTTTTTTTGCCACAATTATGTTCATCAATTCAGAAGTTACAAAGCTCTGACAGACAGACGGACAGAGGGTCAATAGCAAATCCACCCAAGTTAATCCGGTAAGCTCGTTTTGCTCGGATGAGTCTGAGTATTAGTATCTTTATCTCCTTCGTAGTATTAATAGTGCAACGAAATAAATCGGATTGTGAACTGCAACACTATTTAGTTTACAGTTAATTTTACAGGTCTCTCTACATATCAGGAGCAAGGTTTATTGAATGTTTGCCATGTCTTTCCTTTTCTTTCGAGTCTCGTGAAACGGTGAACGTGTGGAATGTCTATGTCTTGATTTCTTTTAGGGATTTATGCAATTTGATTAGCGATACAAAAGGGTACATGTACGTTGTACATTTTGGCAAGTGGACAGTGTTCGAGAACATTCAAAACATAAGGCCTTACCTATAAATTAACGTTGTTCAGCAATTGAAGTTGTTTACATTATCGTCGTCCGTTTGGTTTGCATTAGAAAACGAAGTCCGAGACGGCCTCGCCCACCGTTGCGACGCGACGAGAGTTACTTATACAGTAGGTACATATTTAAAATTTAAATAAACACTAGTGTCAATTCTGTTTTTCTCTGGTTGCATTTTGAAAAGAATTGCACTATTTTTAGACACGTCAAATTATAAAATAATTTAAGAGAGAGTTTAGAGATTTTGCACAACAGATGGAACCACTATGTTTTTACGATTTCATTACAAATGTTTTTCAAATTTATCTATGTACTTGTTGTATAAGACGATATTAGTTACCGATACAATTTTATAGGTCAACAAATACCCTATGATACCCTTGAGAGTGCCGAAATTCAAGTTTTTACAGCTTTTTTTTATTACGGCAATTTCACAGTTTTGTAGTATATTTATTGGTTTTAACTCGATACGCGTTCCTGAAAGGGTCGTGACATACATACAGACCGACGGCAACAAAGCTTATAAGAATTACGTAAAAGCGATCCCATAAGAATTTAGTTTTTTCCTATTGCAGCTAGGATTCCTGATATTATGATAGAGCATTGTGTAACTAAAATCAACTCCTGAACAATGTTTATATTATAAGAAAGGCATATATATACATCTACGGGATATAAACCCACGGTAGGTACCTACTGTAATGTGAGAGCTTGTTTATTAGAGCTCTTTGCTTACCAGGACGACTTAATTTGATACTGGAATAACAATGTAACCGAACGTCGTTGTTTGTTGAAATACAATATCAAGTGAGATAACAAAGTTGCGAAGCTCAGTAAAGTTCGTAGAAGAAAGGTAGGCTGATAAGATCTCAGTGGGCGATTATTCGGAGAAAGCATTTGTGACCGTTACAAAATTACGTCATATGCATCTAGAATCGTATTACCCATCATAATTGCACAAGCTTTTATCTAAATTGAAATGTATGCGTAATACATGTGTTCGGGTGAAATCTTGCAATTTCATTTTGAAGCTTTTGAACATCTTCAACCGATTGAGCTGAAATTTTGTATAGGTACTCGTTAAGTTTAGATGACAACGCATGGTTAGCTGTTTGACGTCATGCTTAATCCAACATGGTGGAATAGACTAGACGCCGGATACTTACTTAAGTTTTAATGCATTCCTACAATATGGGTATCGGAAAAGTTTACTGAGAAAATACGGTTTAATTATTATTGTTGTTATTAAAAAAGTATTTAAAATAGTTTGTGTATACGTTGATATGTTTTCAAAGAAAACTACATGCAATGGAAACTTTTCTTACGAGCTTTTAATTAGAAAATCACTCACGAAAATTGTTTCAATCACAACAACGAAGAGCGATGGGAGGTTACAACTTACAGCCATCTAGAAGTGAACGGCACCTCTAGCCATATGGCATTTTGCGATAAGCTAAAAAGATGGAAATGGAATGAAATTAGTAAACGTATGAAAATGATCGCTCAATTGGTCTCGTGACTTCCGCGCATTCTTAATTTTTTTTAAAGCGATGCAAAATCAATCTTCAAGAATGCATGGACATTTCAATCCACGAAGACGCGCCCCACTCAGAAAAAAATCCCTTATGTTTCATTCGATTCGTTTAGAGTTTGACAGAGTGGGGCGCGTCATCGTGGATTGAAATATCTATATGGCTTGAGCTACTGCTATTCTTGTGTCTCAGAGACCTATCTCAGGGTAACAAGCAAGCAAATTGTCTAATTTATATAAACTCTTATGAGTATCGAGGCGTTTTTTTTTTAATTTTGGGCGCTAACGCTGCCAAAACGTACCCAATAAACGGATTTATTTTAGGCTTTTTCTTTTTAATGAATTACTTTAGTGATTTAGTCGAAGTTGGTAGATAGCCGATGCTTAAATGTTTGCATTGTTCATTTTGGTTCTGCTTTCCTCGGAAATGAACGTGTTTGTTAAGTGTCATTATCCATTTTTTTATTTCATGTTCAATGCAAGCGTCTTTCCGCCTAATTCAAATTTCATTCGGTTTCTCGCAGTTTCATAGTTAGTTGAGATGATACTGCCATGGATTTGTACAGCTATAAGCAGTGCTCGAATTGGACCGGAACGCACCGGAACGGCGTTCCGGTTCGTGAAATCACCGTTCCGGTTCGTGAAATCAGCGTTCCGTTTCGTGAAAATTATTCTCAAAGCGTTCTGAGCTCAGCTGTGCTATTCTACAAAATGAAATAGCTGTCAGACAGCTGCCAACCCGAATATGGCATGCAAAATTGTACTCTATTACAACTGACAAATTCATAGATGCATGGATATACGCTCGTCGCTGTTTTGCAGAATAGCACGGCTGGTTTTTAAATAATTGAGATCGTACATTTTTATTGCAAAGTTGTGGCTCTTCCAATAAAAAAAATTAAAAAAAAAAAATGAATAGGAGTACTGTGAAGAGATAGCGTTCCGGTTCGTAAAAAAAGTCCAGAAAAATAAAAGAAGCACTGAAGGTATAGCGTTCCGGTTCGTGAAAAAGTTCAATTCGACCACTGGCTATAAGCCTATTATAGATCTTTCAATCCACGAAGACGCGCCTCACTCTGTCAAAATTGCTTATGTTCCATTCGATTCGTATGAAGTTTGCCACAGTGGGGGCGTCATCGTGAATTGAAATATCTATAGTATAACGTTTTATAAGCTTATAAGTTGCAAAAAAAAAAAAACTATAAAATAAAGTTGAACATGGCGCTCAGTTAAATTTAGTTCGCCAAAGTATAATTATTTATACTTAAGGCTTATTTAAAGGCACATGTAACATGATTTCCGATTTCCGAATACAAGAGTTACATCAATATACTTGCAATTATTTACTTATCTATAATGAAAAGTAAGTGATTCCGAGTTTTTATTAGGTTTGCTTATTCGATACTGAGAGATTTTACATCGATTTGTATGGGATAAGAACCGTTTACCAAAGTTGTCAACAGATGTCGTCGCAACAATCCTTATAATATAAATTCATGTTTATTCTTTCACTTTCGAATAAGTAAACATCTGTCAAAAATACGGAATCAAATTATACTATGTCCAGTCATTTGTTTTCTTTTTGACACATGAGACAGATATAGCAACGAGGAATCAGAGCGAGACCACTTTACGTTTGCCTCTCTTTGTTCCCTCGCTATCTTATATTTATGTCATGTGTCAAAAAGAAAATAAACGAATGGACAGAATAGTTATTTTAAAATGACAAACATTATTTTAAATCATCACATCATATTTATTTTGCATTTCGATTAGTGAACGTGGACGTGGTAGTTTGAATGACGAATGACAATTTCGTTGTATATAAAATGAAAAATGTCATTTACATGTATGGGATTACAGTATGTGTTTTTTCTGTTTGTCATATACAGCTCCATTCCCCGGCTACACGACCATCCCAGCCATTCCCACTACGCAGAACCAAACATTCGTGTTTAGTCCGTTGGGCGTGATCAACTCGCAGCCGAGCATTTTGCCCACGCATTCTCAGCCCACGGTGTCCGGTATCGGGCAACAGCAGAAGTCTGCTGAAATGCACAAGGTAAACTCTCACTGCTTGGCACAGGTTATTTGAGGTATCCTCTTAAAATTGGTCGGGTTATGGTGCAAGCGCCATCACACTAAGGCTCGCACACCTTTGTGATCATTTTGGTAAACTGTCATATTGTATGCAGGTTTCCTCACCATTATTTTCTTCATCGCTAAACAAGTGACCTTCTAGTTTTAACAATAATGTACGGGATTTGATCCCACGACCCCTTGACGTGAGGCAAAAAACTAAACCAATGCACTATCAGTGCAGTATTTGTAAACGCAAATAGACTAGTGTTATAAGTTTTAAGCCTTTGTCTGTCTGTCTGTGTGTACGTGTCTGTTGTAGCATATTAGCTTTGAAATGGATTAACCGATTTCGGTCCGGTTTATTTCAATTGAAAGCTATTTGAAACTTGGATTTGCACTACAGGTGATGAGTGGTGGGAAGGTCGCGGGCGCCAAGATGGGTGGGGCCACACAAACTGTGCCCGTGCAGGCGCAGTGCGTGCAAGTCTCGCAGCCAGTCCTCGGGCAGCAGCCGCAGACGCAAATCATCAGCCCGCTACAGGTTTGTACCCCTCTACACTCTCTAGCATGATCGTCATGAAGTATCAGCACTGAAAAATAAGCGCATATTAATCTATCGTATATTACTGTAAGTTTTGCTTTAGCATTTCAAAAGAATGCACCTGCGAATATATATCAGAAATATCGATTTGATAGAAATAAAAATGCAATGCACGGCGACTGTTATAAGATGTATGAGCGGCCTTTTACTGTTTCAACCTATGTCCATATACGCCTCCCGCTTGGCTTTTTCGATGATGCGTACGATAGTAGAACAATGAAAATAATGAATTTTCTATAAGAATATACGTAAACAGGGTTTGGTACATCTCGTAGGTGACATTTTTCTATGAGATAAGCTTGCGTATAATATATAAGCGTGCTATGGCAACCATCGTGACTGATAGAAAGCAATGATGCGGTCTAGGTTGAGACTCGGAGCGCACTTGCTTAGAAAATGCCTATTTACTTTTCTATAGCTAAAAGAGCGTACCACACCTTAGCAGTTTTGGAAGGAAGTGTAATTAAACGTTTCTTCCAAGTATGTGAATGATACATAATTTTTGCGAATTCAAATACTTTCTTAAGCGACGCCATATTTGAGAATTTTTTGGCTTCAACATACGTCACATGTTTCCCGTCGTCGTCCTCTTAGCGTAGCATATTTCGTCATTGACGAAGACGCGCCCCACTGTGTCAAAGTCGCATGGAGTTTGATAAAGTAGGGCGCATCATCGCGATGCATGGGGCTTGAAATATCTCTAATCGCTAGTGTTTCTCTTGTAGACTGAAGATTACGAAATTATTATGATAGGGCAGAGGTTAGCTAGTCGTGTGTTGGTGTTGTGTTCTTGAAAGGTAAAATGGGACGGTGCTTACAGACTGGCGGTCAGACGATGCAGTTCGCGCCTTGGCAGATATCCGGCGCCCTTCCTCAAGTGTGGGCGGGCGGCCTGCAGGCGGGGACCTTGCCCGCGGGCGGTCTCCTAGCGCCCAACCCCATATTCATCAGAGGCACGCAACCGGACGCTCCGCCCTCCATGTTCATACAACATTCGCCACAGAACAACGTTCAACACAACAGTTAGTATTACTTTGCGTATTTATATAAACATTTCTTTATGTTGAACTCGTTTTGTTTTTTTTAGTTCACACTTTGTTCAGCAATACAAAGAATTTAAACAAATTTTGTATAAACTGAATGATTTATGGAACCAACATCAAACATGCACTAGATGTTATTACAGTAAAACCCGTTTAAGACGATTTCACTGGGACCAAACAAAAAACGCGTCTTAAGCGAGAAAGCGTATTAAGCGTTATGAAATGAATGAAAATATGTGTCTCAAGTTGTAGCGTAAAATGGCGTATTATGCGAGAAATCGTATTAAGCGGGTTCTATACATATTTAAAAATGCTGGTGGTGCTTGTGGCTGCATTTACAGGCAATGCGAAATTGTTTTATATTTATATTT
Source organism: Coenonympha glycerion (assembly GCA_963855885.1). NCBI lineage: Eukaryota > Metazoa > Arthropoda > Insecta > Lepidoptera > Nymphalidae > Coenonympha > Coenonympha glycerion. The sequence goes on from OY979626.1 coordinate 8,198,675, forward strand.
TGCGAATTTATTGTTTTAACTGCATTGCGGTTTTGAACTGCTTAGTGCTGACATAATATGAATTTGATCGATAGTTTCCTCACTAGTGTTTTAACATAAAAGTTGCTTATTTGCCATTTATTTTTCAGTAGAAACTCAGCTTTATAACACAATCCCTTTTATAATAAAATTAATAAAATTAATAATAACGACTGTCATTAAATTTGCTTGTTAGTGTGTGACAGTGAAGCAAATACAATGGCAGTTACATTTTATTTTAAAACGAGTACTACTCGTCCACCACTATCACCGTATATGGAATAAACTGTCATATTAAAAATATCAGTGTTACTGTCACTGTTAACGTTGTTCTGTTCAAGCGTACTGTATTCAATCACCTCCACGCAGAAGTTTGGCCAAATATTGGAGCAAATGTTTGCGCTCGCTCAAAGGTAACTGTTGTTGCACAGATGCGTCGGTGTCATGCGCCACCGTCACGTCGGCCAAGCCGCGTGCGTCGTCGGAGGGGATGGCCAAAGCGCCGCGGCCGCTGTCCAACATCCTGCCGTCCAGCGGCATTCGTCCCGCGTCCTCCGTCTCCACGCAGACCAGCGCTAACCAGGCACAGAATCAGGTTGCATATCATTCTTCTCCTTCTTATCGACCGATGACGATATGACGACCTCCGTGGTTGAGTGGTTAGCGTGCCGGTTTTCAAGGCGCCGCCATCTCTGAGGTTCCGGGTTCGATCCCCGGTCGGGGCAATGTAGAAAAGTAACTTTTCTACATTGTCTCGGGTCTGGATGTTGTGGTACCTTCGTTGTTTCTGATTTCCATAACACAAGTGCATAAGCTACTTACTATGGGATCGGAGCAATGTATGTGATGTTGTCCTCTATATATACATATTTATATATTTATTTATTTATTTTTCTTGACTGCAGTCAAGCTTTATGTCTCATCTGGTCTTGGGCACGTTTCGTATTCCTTGCTTTTGATAGCTCCAGTTTCGTTGAAAAAAAACATAAATTGCATTATTAGCAAAAATTACAAATTGTGAAGTTAAAAAGTGAGGGCAAATTTCACTTGATTCGTAATAATTATTTTTTGTAATGTTTCACATGAATATAGGCAAAACAAAGGGGCAAGCCTGGCGTGCGTTCGCCAGCGCCTACATCTAAGCAAGACGCGGCCAACCAGACGAATAAAATGCAACACCAGATGCAGCAACCCAAGCAGCAGTGAGTACACACTCTTGACTTCACATGTCTGGCACTTAACGGCCTAGAGACTTTCAACCACTGATCTCCATTCTATGGATCACTTACTGTCTTCGTAAAAATTAAGACACGCGATTTTCGCCAAAATTACATTCAATACGATGGTCACAAGCAACAAATGCCAATTTATTGCCACGGATATTCGAGGGTGGCGCTTCAATCGGCACAAAAAAGGAACTGTCAGATGTATAGAATGATTAATCCATAGAATGGAGATCAGTGCATTCATTTGTAAGCTCTAAAATTACATAAGGCTCAACTTACCATAGAAATTCCAAATCCATTTACAGAGTCCACAGTTTATCGGCTATACGTATATGTATAAGTATATGTATGTACAGTAATGTAGAAATAAATACTAAAAATAGAATAAAAAATTAAGGGGGATCCCATACAGTAAACGTGGTTTTGCTATTTTTAATGTGGGCAGGATTTAGTTTACTTTAATACTATAGAGCCCTATACGTCAGTGCGCGATCCCGACTTGCAGTTGACCAATTTTTTTGTTTGCCGCCGCCGCAGCAAAGCAACGGATCAACAATTTTTTTTGCACAGACATAGTTTAACTGGATTTATGTAAAACAGAAATTGACGCAGGTGAGGCCGCGGCCAACAGCTATTGAAAATGTATATAAAAATAAAAATCTTATTTGTGACATATGCGTAAATAATAATAGGTTCTTATGAAAAGGCAAAAAACTACCGCAAGGTACTCGTACGGTAAGCAGGATTGCATCAAGAAGAAACTCGGCATTAGCTCTTTTAAAAAATGACTTTATTTTAAATACAAGTTTCTTTATAAAGTTTTAAAAATTATTACATATTTTTTAGATATCTCTCGTAAGGAGATTGAAGCATTTCCCTATCATTCCAATAACCATTCCAATCTTAATATAAATAAATTACGCGTCACGTTATTTGTCCGCGATGGACTCTTAAACCACTTAACCGATTTTAATCAAAGCACAGCGTTTGATCTAAGTTAAAAGATATGATAGCTTAAGAGCGGCCTTTCCGGTTGATTTTCCATACAAACGCTTCTACGCGATTATTTTTTTCGGTAAATAAAATAGGATTATAAAATTATTTGAAATATTTTTAATAAGTAGGTATCTTGCACACTATATCTAGGTTTGTATAGAAACAAAAATTAAAATTTATTAACAACTAATTCGGTACCAGCCTCGGTCTTCTAGGTAAGCGCGCTCCATCTTCGACCACATCGTCACCTTCCATCAGGTGAGATTGTGGTCAAGCGTAAGCCTATATTGATTAAAAAAAAAGCCTCCAAAAATCTGCTTTCTTGCAGAAATTTTACATTAACTTTGGACGTTTCGCTTAGCATATATTATTTATTATATTGTAAAAGTAGAAAACAACTTTATAGAAACCTCGTACAACTAATGGAGATTCGAAATAACAAAAAATATTTACACATACTTGTAAGACTTTCAAAATCGCGTATTGCCCGGAAGAAGTTTCATGAAATTTTTTGACGACACGGGCGTTATATATTCGTTTTCACAGTGTATATTTTACTAGAATTGCGTTAGACTGAACAGCAAGCCTGTAGCACACCTTCGTTGAAATTGGATTATCCGGGAAAGGGCCACTTAAATAATTTATATGGGAGAACAATATAAGAAAACCCTACGTGCAACTGTGTCAACTCTGGTCTTCCGTTCCCATCTAGATTTCATTGTTTTCTTGAAGGTTGCTTGTCATGAACTCGACGGGGCAGATGGCACAGATCACGAGCCTGGCTGACAAACAGCCGCTCACCAAAACCATCCAACAACAGACCCTCCTGCAGCAGCAAGCGATGCAGGTAACTTTTTTTATAGCGAAGAATGACGAACGAGATTACATAATTGTATGAGGTGCGTAGGGGAAGGAGTGGGTTTGTCAAAAGTCTCTAAGTATAGCACGAGGGAGGCTGTGTCACGTGTATTTTTTATTTTATATAACGCGCGATTTCCCAACCGAAAAGCGGCTAGTGGTGTGACTTTAAACCTCCCGCGGCCGGCAACGTATAAGCACATACAATAACAACTTTGACGGTGCAGTGGACATATTTTCTATTTCTGAAGACAGGTATGAGAAAGCTTTTACTGACATCTTAAAAAATAAACCCTTGTAGTAATGTGTTAACTGTTAACTGAGCTGTAATTGAGTGAAACTTTCCCATTTCTGTAATTCTTTTTTTCACTTGTTTTTGTTCCTGCTTTCTTATTATTTTATGTTGTCTATAATAATCTATTATGCTAATTTTATTATGTTTATGTTTCCTTCTTTTGTAACGCCCTTGTTATTTCATCTATTTTATACGTGGATATATAGTGTTGTAAATTAAGTTATGAATATTTAGCTTGTAATGTTAATGTTTGTGATATAAATAATAATTCTTTAGTGTCCCAAATAAATGAAATAAAATAAAACGAATGAAGTCCATGCGCGCCAAAATTATTATTTAAGGGCGCTGTAGCCGATGAAATGATAAAAAATCAATAAATACACTTGATTTATAAAAAAAAAAAAATATTTGTATAATTGAAAAATATTGTTCAGAAATCATCGTAAGTTAGATTTTATACATAAACTCTACCATTGATATACGAGGTATTTAGAATTTATGCAGCAAAATTATACCAATAAGATATTTTCAATTATAAATTGTTGCTTTTTTTCGTTAGACCATTATTTTTTCCTTTGTAACAGCAACAACAGCAACAGCAGCAGCAGCACCAACAACAACAGCAATTACTCCATCAACAGCAGCAAACTCAACAAATGGTTCAACATTATCAACAGCAAGGTAACCGAAGTTTATTTTAGTATCATCATCAAAATAATGTGATCAGTGTTTTCATATTTTTTCGGAGTTGGTCACAGACTGAGGCTGTGAGTAGTCACAGTCTATCGTATCAGGAATAAGCTTTTAGATTTTTCGCAAATTGATAGGCGAAGGAAGTTCAAAAATTGCTTCATAAGATTCTATCTTCGTATCTTCATCTATCTATGCAGTGTGTCCGGGATCGAACTAGCGATAATTTACGGGAGTGTTCAATACTTTTGTAGTTATTATTGTTTAAACATATATTAATTGCGGGCTCGTAAAGTTATGTTATATTTAATCAATAATATCTCTTAAAGTAAGTAGCCTACAGACAAAATGTTGATTTTGTTTTATTGCTTAACTCAAAAGCTATCGATTTAATAAAATTAATATGGCCTAATCGACTACGTTTTTGAAAATACCAATAACTTCACATTTTAATTGTTTGGGGTCAAATTCGAGGCATTTTAATTGATTTATTTTAACATTTTACATTATTATTAGTTGGAGAATATTGTACCCAGTCGAACGAGACCAATTGAGAACATGTGAAGCAACAGACTTTCAAGTTATTAATGATTTTGTGTGCACATACCCAAAAATACGCAACCAAAATTGAAATAGCTCTCCCGGGGAGGGGGTGAGTAGGGTACTTCCTGAGAGGGAGTAGTTATAGAACACTCCCTTAAATTGTCGCTAGTTCGATCCCGGACTCATTGTGTGAGTGAGACACATAAAAGAGTGAGGTATTTTAGTTGTTCCACGGATTCCGGCAAAACTAACAGTTGTAGAGATTTGACATTTGATACCTAGGTTGATATTAAGTCATTAAGGTGCACTAAGAAAGGGATTTTCGGAATTCATATATTAAGGGATAAAAATCGTTGGAATAAGGATTTTTTCCATATAAAAGTAATTTTTTTTCGTTGTTCCACGAATTCCGGCAAAACTATAAAGTCGTAGATATCTGAAATTTGGTAGATTAGGGTTAGTATTAGGGTTCCTTTTCTACCCTTGGTTCCTATTGCTATAATCTGGGCTATGAAAGTCATATAGGCATGGTATTTCATGTAACAATTTAATGCACTGTATATTAAAAGACATAATGTTTTCCTTTTCATTCTGCAGCCTAGAATTACTAAAATTTTCGTGTTACACGGCACTTCAGTGTGTCACTAGTAGCACGCCGAGTGTCACGCGAAGCGACTGGGCGCTACCAATATAAAGTTATTCCTTGGTCTGTGGGCACTACTCCTTACATGTTACGTGATATATCACGCGTCAGATCACGTGTTACGTCTTAAGTAATCTTACGCTGCGATATAGGGCGCCGCCCCTATATCGCAGCAAGCCATCTCATCATCTCAACCCTTTTTTATGTCCCACTGCTGGGCACGGGTCTCCTCTCAGACTGAGAGAGGTTTGGCCATAGCCCACCACGCTGGCCAATTTCACAAACCTGCGAGAACATTTTTGTGAACTCTCAGGCATGCAGGTTTCCTCACGATGTTTTCCTTCACCGCTAAGCAAGTGATATTTAGTTTCCTAAAAAACGCACATACCTCAGAAAAGTCAGAGGTGCGTGCCCAGAATTCAAACCCGCGACCTCCTTATGAGAGGCAGAGATCAGAACCAATGAGCTATCACTGCTTCTTAGCAGCAAGTACAGAGAAGGAATTTCTGATCAAAATCAAAAAGGCCGACATTGTGAACTTTTTTGTTACTGGTCCGAATGCTTTGAAAACCGATTACTGACTATCGCAGCTAGCATGGAGAAGGATTTTATGGTCACAATTTAAAAAAGTGGTCGCCATTTTGAACTTGTATTGTTACTGAAAATCGATATCTAACTTTCGCAGCAAGCATAAAGAAGAAATTTGTGGTCAAATTCAAAAAAAGTGGCCGCCACTTTGAACTATTTTGCTAATTTTGGACTTTTTCGAAATCGATATTCAACCAGTGCAAAGAGAAAGAATTTATGGGCAAAATTAAAAAATGGGCTTTTTAGACAGGAATTTTGAAAATTCAACGCCTGAGGGAATGAAGCAGAGGTTCGTGAGCAAAGCCGCGGGCGTTTGCTAGTATCTTCATAAATCTCTTTTCATTTCAAGGTGTCAACTCTCCCATGTATAATGTATTTGTATAAAGTATATTTACATGAGACATTTCAGCATCTTGCTAAGTGCTACGTCCTATTATATGTGACTAGTAGGGTTAGGCGCTTCCACTATTTGGACAATTATTATTAATTGCTAAAGAAGCCGATTTGTCCTGATACTTCTGGTAAAAATATTAGCTAGACTTCACTGTCCGTCCGTCTGTCACCGGCTTTATCTCTGGAACCGTGATAGCTTAAACTTAGCAGACTTAAATTTTTCACAGATGATGAATATTTCTGTTGCCGCTATAACAACAAATAATAATAATAGAATAAATATTTAATGGGGTTCCCATACAAAAAACGTGTTTTTTTTGCTTGTTTTTGCTCGATATTAATAACGGTAATAGGTATACGCTTCAAATGTTCACAGAATATTTAGTTATATATTCGAGCTGTGCGCGAGCCCGACTCGCACTTGACCGGTTTTTGTAAATTGTTTTTTGTGAAGTGTGGCGTAACGTCGGAATCAAAAGTATTTTTTCGCTTAAACTAGAGACAGATAAATTTACGTATTTGTTTGCACCAATCTTCAATTGTATGCGCATTTAAATCTACCGCTTTGGGAGTCAAATTTGATATCAGATCATTCGACGAGTGATATGCGCTAGTTTCACGGCCGTCTCTTGATTTTGCATTACAATCATGCGCAGGAAAAACAGTTTGGCAGTTTCAAAAATGGCTACATATTGCAAAGTAGTCTAACTGTAACTCACACGTGCCTTCCGGATTTATTTTGTGGGAGAAAAAAATCTCTCTTGTCTTGTTTATGGGAATTCAATATTTCAGCTTTCTAGAACCAATGGTTTATACACCAATGGTTTGTACTGTGCTATGAAGTGTCATTGATGTGAATTATGGCGGTTCCCAATATTCGATCTATCCATGTTTTGCCTTACTAGGACATAACTTTTATGGACCTTATGTCAAATTTCTATCTATTTGTTATAAAGTAAAACAAACCATGGATAGATTGAATATTGGGAACCGCCGTTAATGAGTGAGTCAGAATCTTTTTGTATATAAGATAACTAAAATTCCCCGTGGGAATCTGTTTCAGGAATATTCTGTTTCAGGAATATATAGGAAAGGTACATTTTCGAAATTTAGCTACTATAATGATGACGTTATAAGAGTTGGTGAAAAAGTTCGTTTAAAAAGGTCTAAAAATCTAGCTGTGGCATATTGTATCTATCTTTTTAGGTTCATCATCATTCTAATTACTATCATTTTCAGCTTATAATAATTATGCTTTATTGTAATCATGCTACATGGATACAACCTGTACGAGACGCTAGTGGAAAACTGAATTTCTTTTCTCTCAATTCTTGTTCTGCATCTTGTTATTGTAAATTTTACTATAAGTATTTGATAACAGCTAAATTTTTATTCAGGGCTAACGTTGGGTATGCAGCAAGGAACTTTGCCTGTCGGGTCCGTGTCCCAAACGCTACCCATGTCTGGAATGCCGCAGACGATATCAATGGTGCAGCAAATACATCCGGTAAGCTCGAACTATCAGACGCGACCTACAGCTGCCACTATTTATATACATAATCCATCGCGTTATATACATATAATCAATCCTCCAGTCCGATTCGGCTATGGCCGTCAATCTCTACTGACCCTTGCCTACAGCACGGGAGGTATTATGTCCATAGGTGTATGTGCTAAGATAAATACACTCTCACAGCAGTTGTTAGTTTTAATGATAGGAACTGAACTACTCGTACAAGGCTGAGAGATTTTTGTTATTTTTTATTGAAACCTGTACAAGAAAATATATGACAATTCATTGAACATTTTTTGCAGCTGGGTGGTATGGCGCAAGCTGGGACTCTTGTGGGTCAGTTAAACGCCAATCAGCAAGCCCAAAATACTTCGCTCACCCAAGTCCAGACATTACAGCAACAGCCACAGGTTATAACCAACTTACTTTACTTATTATATAACATAAATCAATTTACGTAAATAAAACGTGGCCTCGCCCGCTTCAAAACACATAATTTAAGATTTCCACTGGATTCCTTTACTTTTCTTTTACAAAGTTTCTTTGACACTTTGAAACAAAGGAACCCTGTTGAATACGAAACCTTGTTTTTGTTCGAAAATACACTTTGTTATTGTTGGAGAAAGAAAAAAGATTGATTGCGTGACGAAAATCCCGTCACCATGAAAATCTACGTAAATCTAGAATGAAAGTTTCTTTTACTAATCAACAGAATAGGCATGGATGCAATTAGGGAGGGATACAGATGGTGTGACCTACTCGTTAGCGCGAGATAACTGAAGACAGCGTGTTTTTTTTTTTGGATTTCAGCGGGAACTCTTAGCACACCACGGATAGAAAAAATCCAATTTAACTTTGTCATTATAACATATTGTGATTTTCGATCTTAGCTGTTTATTCTTGTCTTATCTTTTGCTGCTACAAGTAAAGAGTTTTTTTTAATTTGATTGGTTTGCTAAAGACAATTTACAAAATGAGTTACTAACTTTGACGATGGAGGAATCTTTTGGAGCAGGCCCGGGCCCACAAAGGGCTGTAGCGCCGTTGATGATGATGATGAACTTTGACGATTAACAATCAAACCAAAGATGGTCTCATGAACCAAACCCAAAATATTCTAGGAAAATAAAATAGCGTTTTTAAGAACCATTGGTACTAGAAATTTGTTTTTCATATCCGGAATTTTATTTTGCATACAAAAAACTACTTTCTTTTCAATGCGCAATTCCTGTAATACAGGTTTTATTAAGAAGTACAACTTTGGAATCCGGATATTAATGTGGAGACCGTAGTCTGTAAAAAATAAAGTTTGGATTTGATTCAGCTGTGATTCAGCTTGATACATTCCATACATCCATGGTCATCATCCTTGTGTTTCCAGACCTTGGTCGGGAGTGGCCTCGTTCAGACCTCTGTGGGAATGGCAGTACAACAGCAAAACGCTCTGAATCATACCACGCCACTGCAAACGGTATGGTTTTAATTAATTATTATTGTATTAAAATATATAGTGCGATTGAAACACGAAAATAAGAACTCCCCATTACTACTTATGTCAGTGCCCTGTAGTACTACCGACTACCCCTAGTGATAAAGGCATGGGACTCTTTTGCTATCATACTCGTAAATAAATGAACATTTTATAGGCTCTTTGGTTTTATTGTATCAACACGTATCTTTTGAAATATGAAAATTCATGAGTTATATAACTATAAACTTTTATTTTGTAAAGAGATTTTACTCGAGTGTTTTTGAATTATTTTGTATATATGCGTGTGAGTAAGCATAATTATTTTGGTGTTTGTTAACATAGAATGCTAATCCATTTGAATCATATACAGTTAATTTTGAGATTTTTATATATTTTTGTAGTATGTACTTATTATTCCTTTAGAGTCCCCACTTTTAAAAATATGCTTGACATTAGATCTCTGTACAATTTTGCAATGTCCACTACAAATCTTTTTTTCCAATTTGTTCGTGTTTTTGTTATTTTCATCATTTGATGTCTTCACAATCACCATGATGAAGTTCGCACTGTTGCACTTAACTCTTTTATAAGCAGCTTTGCAAACTGCATACATTGATCTTCACTGTGTTTGTTACCACAAAAATGTTTAAGCTGTCATAATAATTGGATTTTTTTCGTTGAAACTGTGACACTCTTAAGTTTTTACTACATCATAATATTTATATTGCGTACTATATTATAATATTTATGCTGACATACATATATAGAACTTAGGTATAACAGTTCAACTCTTGAAGAGTTTTTACAAAATTTTGTTTTTATCACAAAATCAGTTAATAATTGGTGAATTAACTCGTTCGATATTTCCCTTATAGTGTTTGTGTATACACATACTTTAATGATATGTTTATAAAAAGGGCAGGCAAAGTATAAGGTATTTACTCGGTGAAACTAAATTAGGAATATTAGAACTGTGTGCATAAAATGAGCCATCGGAAGCGCGTCACAAACTGTTACGGTGCGATTGGCAGTCTGGGCTGACACTGGACGGCGCTTCGCTGCTGTCCTCGTCTCTCGTGCAAGTCTCTCCGGCCATTTTGCACCACGAGGTAGCGCTCCTACATTCTAAATCTCCAAATTCGTCTGGCATGTCTTGGATCCTCGTTATATCTTTTTATATCTCTCGTGGTCATTTATTTAGTAGAGGAATGTCGATATCATGCGCAGTATCCATTACGATCAAAGCTAAGCTATTGGTTTGTGTATTAGTAATTATTTTGTGTACGTACTACAGACCCATGGCTCTATCAATTTCGCGGTTATAGAGGCCGAATCGCGGGAGGGCGTCCTTTTGGTACTTGCTCTTGGCGTGTTCCCGGGGTGCCTTCTTGATTACCTAAAAATTGTTTCCTCTCGCTCCTTGTCCCTATGTGCTCACATTCATTCATTCATTCCTATGTGCTCACATTCAGCCATTCTGAGGCCATCCCCATTCGGTTTTTTGTGTATTTGTGCCCGTTTCCCTCATTGTGAGATCAGCACAAAAGGTTTTTTCTTCCATCCAATCCTGCCAACGTGCTATCGACTTCTTTCATACGCATATCCTCTTTAACGCAATTCATCTATCTCTTCTTTGGTCTTTCTCTACTCCTTCGTCCCTCCACATGCATACTCATCATTCGTTTCAGCCGACGGACGTCTACTGCTGCACAAAGACCTCCTGCAATGATTTCCAGCCCGCACGGTCCTGCGCCTTCCCGCGACTCTCTCAATGTCGACTCTCAGTCCATCTGGTCGGAGGTCTACCAACACTGCGCTTTCCCGTGCGGAGTCGCCATTCCAGCACTTTGGGTCCCCAACGTCCGTCCGGGACTCATCATTATTTTAGTATAAGGTTTTATCCCTTCACATTTTCAATAGTTGCTGCCTGTGGGCCAATAAAATGGGGAAACGCGGAACTGCCTGCTGCGGTCTCTCTCACACTCACGGGCTTAATGACTTTTTATTGCCCTGCAGGCACAGACTGTTTGCTTCGGGTATATTAAAAAAGTGCGAAGTCTCTAAAATTATAAAAAGACTAATCTTAATCCCAGCGAACTTACTAGCTTAGCTTAATTCGTGGTGGACTCACATTCCATATTTTGCTCCATAGTTTTTTCAGCCTTTAGGTATTTTTAAGTTTCGTTCATACGATCTCATACTCGTGCCTTGTATATAGTTATTCCAAGATGTTTATATTATTATAAGTTTCTAATAAATTGGTATAACCTTACTGTCTTATTAGCGTATGAATGTAATTTACTCTTTTGTATGAATGTATATTTCAATATTTCCGGAATTATTAGTTACGTATGAATTTTACATATTTAAAGTAATTACATTTTTTTTAAATACATAATTTGCATGAATTTCCATAATAATTATCTGAAATGCATGAAAGTTTTATCGTTATAGACTTTTTTTATTACTAAACTAAATAAACGCATTTTCAGTGACGTTATACCTATAGACTTTTAATAGAAGTATTAGTTTATGCATGGAATATTATTTCGCATCTTAAGTGTTTCAATTATATAGGTATTAGGTACGGGTACAGCTTTGCAAAAACTTCTAGTTACAGTCAGTAAAGCTGTTGTTTCTAAATTAAGCGTAATTATTAATTATTATTGTTACGTTAAATTAATAGTGTGGTTGAAACAAATAAATTGAATTTTAATCGACTTTGTATAAAATGTGGCACCTTTCTTTTTTTAATACATAATATATATGTTACAGCCAAAGCAATAAATCCGAATATATATATTATCTAGCCATTATTTATAATGTCTACTCAGTTTAGAAAGTGAGAATTGACACAGAATTAATCACATTAACTTGCAATTTTATAAAATGTCTTCGAATATTTGGATAATATAATAAAACAATTAGGTAAAGATTATAAAATTATACTTCGATTCGCTGTAAGCATACATAATTTCTCCTCCTTCTTTCCAAAGTAGATCCATTTTATAAAAATTTGATACTCTGAGTGTGAAATAAACTTCAATCCACCACAAGTTTCTATGACTTATTATTTTATTTAATAAATAAAATAATAATGTTGTTCTACACTATGGCCGATTCCTGGCCCATCAAATAAATGTTGAGATGGCTGTGCAATCATCCACACGATAGCGATAATTAATCAGTTGTACACATTATGTTCGAATAAACATTATGTAAAGTGTACGTGTATATGCGTGTTGCAGTTACCCACACTCTTTGGTGTGCGGCAGAAACGACACCAACGCAAACCAAGACCCCATGTCCTATAAACCTACTACATTTAGCTCTATGCAAAGGCTAATCATAATAGGCCATATCGAGGGTATATCGTGTGGAGCACGTGGCGTATTGCCCATTCTCTAACATGTTATGTCTATCTGTGGTGTGGCGCCACTTCTGCCTAAGAACTTCAACATTACGAATCTGAATTTTATTGCGGATGGATATGGCTCGTAAGGCTCAGTGGTTCTTGAGCACCCAGCCGCGATAGCTGGGAGACGCGGGTTCAAATCCTGCTGCCCGAAGTTTTGATTCGTATTTAAATTTATATAATGGAGTGTTAATGTATAGAATATGTAACGGGCAGGTGTCGGCGAACAGCTTGGGGGCGAGTCAGCTGACGCTCGGAGCGCAGGGCGCGGTGGGTCTGATCACGGCGCCCGTGCAAGGCGCCGTGCTGCCGCTGCCGCCGCAAGCCACGCTCGTTGCGCACGTCAAGGCTGAAGAGGATAAGGCGCAGCAGATCGTGCCACCGGTAAGCTAGTCGTTTCTAACTCTTTTTTGTTTCAATGCTAGGCGCGAGCCTCCTCTAAGAACGATACCCCTACGTTGCCCAAGAATGGGTTGGCATAATATCTTTGAAAACATTATGGCGAACTCTTTAGCTCTTGAGCTTCATTGGCAAATACAAATAACACTTCTAGAACACCACTATAACATTCTAAGATCCTTAATAATAACTTGTTTATCGTATTTATAGCTTAGATTGAAGGTATACATTTTTATCATTATTCAAAATACTGAGTCGGTTAATGTTACAAAAGTTAGTTTCAGTGAGTGTTAAGTTAGGGCGTGCACGTACAAAGGTTGCCTGCGGCGAACTAGCGTCTATCGGTACCGGCCCTCGCCGGTTGTCGGGGCAGGTCAGACCATGTCGGCGCTGGCTTTACACAAATATCGAGACTAAACGCGCGGGCCGGTACCCATAAGCGCTGGTAGTTAGGCGCTGGCTTTGTACATGAATACGCCCTTAAATTCAAGCTTGATGGTTCTCAGACTGCGGTAGTACAGCAACTGACAGCGCAGTCAGCGGACGGCGATGCTCAGCTGCCGGCGTCGCCCGCGCCCTCTGCGCCCGCGACCACCCCTGCTGCCACCGCCGCGCTTTCGACGGCCTCCACCGACGCCGCGGTCTCCACTACTACATCTACTGGTAAACGCATTATACCAACCTCGACAGGTGTCAAAACGATGACAAACAGGAAATGTGGTTTTAAAAAATCACAAACTGTTCTTTCTCCCACAAACTTGTCTACACAACTTCTGTTTGATGAGCGATTAAAAACACAAGTTTGTCATGAATCAAAGGATTCATGGATTTATTGTTCCCATCCTAGCTCTCTTTCCCAACCATTATGCCTACTTTTAAGGAAGGTTAGCAATCTACAAGCATTTATACCTGTATAATATATATTTATGATCAGTGAACTTTTCCGGTATAAAAAGTAGTCTAAGTGTTAAACTATTTAGGTTATAAGTTACCTACGTGCCAGGTTTCTACCCAATCGATTTAGCAGTTAGGGTTTCAATACTGCAAGATTACTGCTTTCTCAAAGCAGTGATGTTGCAGTATTGTTTTGACATTTTCATACTATATTTGTATGAAAATATTAAAACACTACTGCAGCATTCGGTATCGCTTAAGTGATGGTGGTACGGCCCTAGGTCCCAGCACACCCACAGAACCAACGAAGCAGAGTCCCACGAAGATGGATACCTCGAGCTCTGCCTGCAGCGAATCCGCGCCCGCTTCGGTCGCCGCCGTGCCCACGAGCGCCGCGCCTGTGCCCAGCAGCGCACAGCATACCACCACTGTGGCTCCTCAGGTAACAAGACAATTGTAGTCAGTTGCTGCTGTATACAATACTGCAAACATAGTATCGCTCAGTGCTCAGCTCAGTGTAAAAAGAAAGTAACATCCTTTCTGCTCGAAAAATCATACGAGGAAACAGAATGTTGCTTACTACCACTTATATAAATAATATACATACAGAAAAAAAAGTATACTTTGTACACAGACTCACTAACACACAAACACACGCATCATATACACAAGAATGTTGCTTACTACCACTTATATAAATAATATACATACAGAAAAAAAAGTGTACTTTGTACACAGACTCACTAACACACAAACACACGCATCATATACATAAATACACAAAACACACACACACACACACACACACACACACACACACACACACACACACACACACACACACACACACACACACACACACACACACATGCTCACTTTTGATTGAACTGTCCTTACTTATTAATATTAATTTACAATTTAATACTAACATTCACTTAGACAGTAATGTAGTATTAGTATTATTATGTACGAATTAGAAACTATGTGTTTGTGCTCTTTTTTGCTATATCTTCCGAGGGAGTGGGCTGGCTATCCTTAACACAGATTCATAAAATCTAGCTAGGATAGTCAGTTCTTGATCTTACTACATGTCATTCAATGAGCACCTAAATTATATTAAAAGATAAAGTGAAAGATCAAGCCTATTATGTAAAAAATTTGATGGTGAAAAAATAAAGATTTTATTTATTTATTTATTTAGTATGAAAATGTCAAAACTACAGGTCAAAACAATACTGCAGCATTACTATATAGATGCTATAAGAGATGGTACAGCCCCTGGGGTATGATTCTCGAAAAAAAATTTGTGCATCGCTGTTTCGTGTCGGTTCAAATTGGAAACTGATAATTGTTTTCTTGGTTCATTCGACGTTTTGATCTATTAGCTCCCTCTATTGGTCACTAGTCTATATTTTTTGCTATATTCATTTTATAATTATGTATTGTATTGATATTCTTTTTAATCTATATAGCTTTATACTTGACCACAATCTTACCTGAAAGTGATGATATGATCGAAAATGGAGTGCGCTTGCCTAGAAGATTTCTTAAAGGCACCCGGGTTTTATAATACCAGGAAAACAGATTTCGGGAGAGCACTCCAAACACTAGCCATACGTATGAGAAAAAACGAAGCGAACCGCTTTGTACGCACTGATGGATGGTACATATAAAAGCCCGACTGGTGTCATGCGGTGCTGTTGTAAAATGGAGAGGGAAGAACCAGATCGAAAAGAAACCAGATCGAAAACATGTATCCGAAATCTAATGTATAAAATTCTCGTGCCATCCTTTGTTACCGAACTCCTCCGAAACGGCTCGACCGATTGTTATGATAATATTTTCAGTGTATGATCAATGGGCTTGAGAGCAGGTTGTTATCTATTTTTCATACCACTAAATATATCATAAATGGCAAAACAACGTTTGCCCGGTCAGCTAGTATATCCTATTAAATGGTGACGGACTCGCCACCTTGCGGCGGTGCTTGAATCTACGAAGCCTCGCCACAAGCGGCGAACCTTGTTGATTGGTTTAGTGATTTTTGACCACGAAGACCAGGAATTTTTCCGGGTTAAAACCATAGCTATCCCCGGCAGGTGGTGACGACGGTGGCGTGCTCGAGCTCGGTGGCGACGACCACGACGGCGATTAGCGCGCCCGTGTCACAGTCCGCGCCGGCGCTCTTCAAAACATCGCAGTCGTCGTCTCGCCACATGAGCCAGCAAGCTGCGCACGGTCAGTATACCCTACATTTTAACAATAGACACACAAGGGACCCGCAAAAAATGTCGCCAATTTACCGGTGTCGAAAATATTTGACACCAGTACCGTGTCAGTTGTAAGCCTACCGCAGTATTGTTTATGGGCCGCGGACTACGCCACAGATCACTATATTTGTTATTAGTCCGCACGCGCGTTTCCATAGGTATGGTTTCCGACAAATTGTGGCGTATTAGCGGGAAATTTGACAGATGGTAATACTTTTTTAACGTAAAATGTTCAGATGGGCTCATCCGACCCTACTACACTGGGGATACATTTTTTGTCCCCCGATTTTATGTTATGACAATGAGTAAATTATTTCCTCCCAACGGCCGTACTTTGATCATAATAACCTGGTATGGCCTACCAGAGGAAAGAAAAGAGAAAGTTCATTCGTTTTTCACGGATAAAACTGTAGGTGGGGTAAAATATTTTATATCCTCTCGTGGAGAAATTATTGTTCCCGGTACTTGTACTTACTAATTTTATTGTATTCTTTAATTTTTGCCACAGACAAAGGACTACCAAAGGCGATGGTAAAACCGAACATATTGACGCACGTCATAGAAGGCTACGTGATACAAGAGGCCGGTGAGCCATTCGCTGTGAGTATCCTAACTTCCACAAACTAATATGTGCTTATAAATGAAGTTATGTAGAACTGATTTCTCTCAAACTTTTCTAATTATTGCGTTAAGCTATTAATTATTTGCGTTAGCTACAAACTATCTAAATCATAGAAGTATTTGAACAATTTCGTCTATATTAAAGCGAAATATTATAATTTATAGGTGAACAGGCCTCTCCGAGAATGGGGTACCGACAAGGAACAAGATAAGGAGAATAAGTTGCCTTCGCCGGAAGAACCACCGCGTAAGCATAATTTTAATATTGATCAGGATTTTTTTCTTGTGACTCAAACAAAAATAGGTTAACTGCTAATCGGGCTCATGCATTGAGGAACTCTTGAACCCGTACCACGAAATCTTATTTTTAACTATTTATTAATTTGAAGTACAACAATCTATTTAATAGCTACAAGTATCTATTTTAGTACAAGTTGTCGCCGTTTATAACACTAAAATAAAAAAATTAAAGACTGAAAACGTAACTGGTTTTAAATTCACTCTATGTCCTAAATTGCTTTCAGTTTCGTTTCAAATTACATTCTATGGTCTGTCTGAAACGCCTAAACGGGTCTTTTATATTTTTTCAAGTATAGTACATCGATTTTGATGACTTTACAGGCAAGAAGCAAATGCTGGATAACGGGTCTAGCGTGCCACGGATATCGTCGAGCAACGAGGCGATCGAGCCGACGAGCCAGAGTGCGAACGTGAAGCAGGAGCTCTCGTCCAGCACGGAGGGCGCGGAGGCCGCGGCCGCGGACGAGACCGCCAAGTTACCCAACGCGCACAAGTGGACCGTGAGTCGCTTCTCGCGTTGTCCATACAATGTGCTCGTAAAATCCTGTCCGAACCCAAAAGACACAAACACAAATGTATAGCAATGTTATTGCGAATAATTATATGTTTTTTTTCTTTATATACGAGAATGATGAGACACGTAAAACGTTCAGATAATATAAAGTCTCACATCTGCCCATGCCAGATATTAGGTGATATCGTACGAACACACTGCACTGCTCTCATCACGTGAAGAGACATCTTCTGAAGTGTCGTTATGCCTAGTAATTTCGTCGGCTACACTGCTCTTCAAACCACTACTTAAATATTACCAGTTAATCACAGACAACTCCTCTGCTTTTCCTTCTCTACTAGACCATCTAGGCTCTCTGTCTATCTATATTATGTCTTTCTCTTTTTATGTAAAATTCTCGTGCCAATGTTACCTAACTCCTCCAAAACGGCTCGGCCGATTGTTATGATTTTTTTTTTTTGGTAGGTCATGAGCTTTTTGTTTGCCCCGTCAGCAAATTTAAATATATAAAAAGAAAAGAGATCTCTACGTGAAAAAATTATCATTATGTGATCCTAGCCCCTTTGCTGGTCTGGCTTTCCTGGTGAATAAAAATTAAAATGACTCGACTGTGTAACTCGTCGCAGGTGGCGGAAGTGTGCGACTTCATCCGCAACATCCCCGGGTGCGCCGGGTACGCGGACGAGTTCCTCATGCAGGAGGTGGACGGCGAGGCGCTGCTGCTCATCAAGCCCGAGCACCTCGTGATGGCGCTCTCCATGAAGCTCGGGCCCGCGCTCAAGATCGTCGCGTGCATCGACGCACTGCGCCCCGAGAGCGAGCAGGCGGCCGTCGACCACGACTGAGGTGGGTTCACACCGTTAACGAATAGTAGGGGATCCCATTCTTTCTTATTCTTCTTCACTGCAACTTCAGGTCTCCACTATGATAATAACATCAAGATGAGCCCATCCGAACCTTTTACGTAAACCTTCTTCATACAAGAAAATGTAGAGCCATGTGTCGAAACTCCTGCGAAATACTGCTTAGACTTACAGCTTACTACTGACGCCGGTGGGGGTTTTGCTCCCATCAACTGGCGACATTTTTTCGCGCGGTCCGCCGGGTCTCTAGTATAGGTGTCTTTGGGTCTCCATGATCCCTGGTGTCACGTCGACCGTCCCCAATCTATTGTGACGCGCCGTGTACAGTTCCCAGCCAATGCCTGCTGCCGCTAGGAACAGTAGCAATTTCTTGGCTGAAAGAAGTTTAGCATCTTTAGGGTTCAGTATATATTTCCCCAGAAGGTTGTTACGCTTGTGCATCGGTGCTGAGCAGGAACCGATCATGTGCATCGGCGTTTCCGCCGCCTCAATGCAGAGTCTGCACTATCTGTATCCCTCAATTTCAGGTTGTTCATGTGTTGATTCAGTCCACAGTGCCCTGTTAGTGCCCGCACTAATATGCACAAGTTTTTCCTGTTGAGGTCCAGGGCCTGACAGGTAGCTTTCCCATTAAGGGCCATGCCATGGGTGTGCCCGCAAAATTCAATTTTTTTGTGGTTTTTCGCGATTTTAAGCTAATAACGCATAATAAGCTTAAAACCACTACTCTAACGTATTGCTAGGGGATCCCAAGTAATTTTGACTTTCACCCATTTGTTTATCTTCCTGGTCAGATTTGAGTCAATTTAAAAGTATAAATTTTAAAACTGACCCTTATTTGTATCTCGAAACCTATTCCGCTTGAATTCTGCTTTAGAGAGGTCGTCAACTTAAAATAATTACCTTGCACTATTAATAAGGATAGATTTAGTATTTCAAAGTCTTTCAACGAGTTTTTTTCTCTCTTGCAGATATATTTTAAGCAGTCCACGTCATTCAAACTGGGGACTGAACTATAATTTTTATATGCTACACGAGTGTTCGCTACGAATAACATAATATATTAGCAAGAATTTCTGCAATTTTACTGTACTTGTATCCTGTTATTATTGTTAATGTTAACTCAGAAATATTTTAATTATGTGTCAACTCTAATTAGTAATTACTAATTATTAGATTTTAGTGATAAGTTTTAAGCATAAGGTAGAATAAGGAAAGGTTGTGGTCGCCATGTTCTAATTTTATTACTTTCTAAATATCTTTATTTAGTTTTTTTTTTTTTTTAGAATTTGTAAGCCCGCGTTACACATTGTAAGCTTATGACTTTAAAATTGCGGGAATGGTAGTAGGTATAATATTCAAATGTTTGTGTAAAAATCTTTGTTTGAAATTGCCGATTTTAGGACGAATGCCCGTTTGCACCAACACTTTAAGACAACAACTGTCACCTAAGGGCTTAAGCGTCTCTTAAAATGTTGGTGAAAACGAGCATTAGTCCGAGTATCGAGTTTGACGTAACTCATTACGTCAAATAGTGGATACTTGTACTAATTTTCTAAATTGAGCACTTTTGAACATCAACTATAGATTTCAGTATGAAGATGTGAACATGATAATGCCGTTCCTTCAATTAAATATATTATATACTGTCATAAGCCTACAATTTCTTGTTGGCTAACAAATTGCAAAAAACAAATAAAGTTTTAATTTGGCGGGCAGACCTGTTTAGTTTGCCTTTCAGCGCAAACGGCCTAAGTAAGACTGAGCATAATAAGGTCACACGTGTCACCAAACTGAAGTGGCAATGGGCGGGGCACATAGCTCGTAGGACCGATGGACGTTGTGGACCCAAGGTGCAAGAATGGGGCCACGCACCGGGAAGAGGAAGGGTGACAATATGGCCGCTTCAACGAATTTTTGATAGTAACTTAAATTTAATTGATAATAATAATTAGTAATTAGACTAAACTATAATTAGTAATTATTACTAATTAGATTTTAGTGATAAGTTTAGAGTATAAAGTAGAATAAGGAAAGGTTGTGGTCGCCATGTTCTAATTTTATTACTTACGAAATATTTTTTTAATTTTTTTTTTTTTAATTCGTAAGTCCGCGTTACACATTGTAAGCTTATGATTTTAAAATTGCGTGAATGGTAGCATCATATTCATATGTTTGTATAAAAACCTATGTTTGAAAGTGCCCATTTCAGGACTGAGTTCAAGTATCGAGTTTGACGTAACTCATTACGTCAAATAGTCGATACTTGTACTAATTTTCTAAATTGAGCACTTTTGAACATCAACTATGGATTTCAGTATGAAGATGTGAACATGATAATGCCGTTCCTTCAATTAAATATATTATATACTGTCATAAGCCTACAATTTCTTGTGGGCTAACAAATTGCAAAAAAAAAAAAAAACAAATAAAGTTTTAATTTGGCGGACAGACCTAATTAGTTTGCCTGTCAGCGCAAACGGCCTAAGTAAGACTGAGCATAATAAGGCCACACGTGTCACCAAAGTGGCAATGGGCGGGGCACATAGCTCGTAGGACCGATGGACGTTGTGGACCCAAGGTGCTGAAATGGGGCTACGCACCGAGAAGAGGAAGGGTGACACGGCCGCTTCAACAATTTTTTGATAGTAACTAAAATTTAATTGATAATAATAATTACTAATTAGACTAAACTATAATTAGTAATTATTACTTATTAGATTTTAGCGGTAAGTTTAGTTTTAATGCGTTAAAATCCTAAGTAATGAGCTTCAGGTCACACGACCACTTTAACGAAATTTTGATAGTAACTAAAACGTAATTAATATAATTAATACCAATTAGACTAAACTATAACAAGTAATAATTACTAATTAGATTTTAGTGGTAAGTTTAGTTTTAAGGCGCTAAAATTCTAAGTAGTAAGCAAGTCTCAACCACTTCAACGATTTTTTGATAGTAACAGAAACGTTATTATAACTAGTAAGGTTAGTTTTTTCAACGAATTTTTGATATTTACTAAAATCTAATTCTAAGTATTACTAATTAGATGTTACTTTTAAATTTAGTTTTTAACACGCTTATGTCGTTAGTAATGAGCACCTGCAGGTCACTCGACCAATTTAATGATTTAATTAAGTAATTGTAAAATTAAATGGAAAATGAACATTATTTTAATTTTGTAAATTTTAATAGTTATTTTTTAAGACGTAATTACTTATATTGGTAACGAATATTTTATTTTTTATTTTATTATTTAATATGCAATTATTAATTAATTATAACTCTATTTTATTCAATTGTTTAAAAAGGGACTAAAGGAGCTATTTCATACAAGATGTTTAAGCCCATATGAGGCTGTCGAATCGAGATGAAAGATTTCCATGTGTCAATAAACACGCACTATCACAGTTTACCACACTATGAAATTATTTGAAACCTTAGTTACCTGTTTGTTTTAATGTTCCCTTGTTTTAATGTAATTTTTAATGTTTTAATGTGTATGTTTTAACCTGGAGACATTTTGATCACTAGATAGAGAGCTGAAATCAGCTCAACTTGGGACAACGTTAATTGCTTCATAATCTGTTACTAGAAGTTCTGAATTGATGTCTGGGCCGGATATACATAAATGGCACTTGCACTGTCTTGTTTTTGCTGGAACTCATTCAGTATTTCTATGACCATAAGAAAGTTATATATAGATATCCATTATCCAGTGCATACTCGTTCTTCGTTCACGACACAAGAGATCATACACGACTAGAAAATAAGCAGACTAACGCCCGGTTTCTTCAACGATTTTTACTTTTCAGTAAAAGTCGTTGAGGAAACCGGGCATAAAGCGACAGACTGACTGAAGTGCGTGTCTACGAACGACATTTGATTAAGAAATCTTTAACATCTTGTGATAATGGTCTTTGCGGTCTCTCTCGTCACGCAGTCGTGTCAAGTGACTGAATGGTCAACCCATATTTAAATATTGACGTATCCCACTTCTGTTTAACGCTTCAGCACCGCGATTTAAAGCGGTTTGTCCACCAGAGATTTCCTACGTTGTTATACTGCGTTTTTGAATTGATTATGAAATCGGGCGTCTATATTGCTGTATTCAACATAACGACGTAGCACCTTTGGTAGATAGAATCCTTTAAGTGTGGTGCAACTTATTCATGCTTTCATTAAAGTAATATACAATGTGGTTTGCCTTATAATAAAAAGGATGTTCCAATCAAATGAAAGTGTATTTAACTTCGAAGATGTTAAATTCGTGAATTCATTTTGGCTTTGCTGCTTTTGTTCAGTCAGCTGTCATCTTTGGCGACCTTTTTAATATAATAAAACTACTTTCTCAAATTATTAACGTATTTTTGCCGTTCAATCGTCGTTGTACGAAATATGATTGGCATTGAGCGTTTAAAAATCCTACTGCCTGTAGGTGCTTCGTTTAACATCGCCTATGTAAATAATAGTTGATGTGACCACAAAAGTTGCTGCTTTAACGTATGCCGTTAAATGGATATAATTTATACGATATTCTGTTTCCAGCTAGGAGTGTTATCGTATTTGATGTTCGTTTGACAAACAGAAAATATCGCAATTTTCATGGTTACACCGATTGGCATTTCTGTGGTGATATTTTTTCTTAGGATATCCGTTTAATATCGTTTAAACAAGAGATCGCTTTCTATTCGTAACTTCCTTTAGAACATTTCCTTTTAAAACTTCGAAATTCAAAATTTAAATTCTCTTACACATTTGGTTTTCCGAACTCTACATAACTTTGATGAAGGATGCCTGTTCCACGCGACACTATTTATTTGGGCGGTCATTTAATCTCAAGTGGCGTGTGAAAATAGCAATCTGGCATCGATTTCGCCTAATGAGATTAATCAGGAGATATTTCAAGTTAAAATTTGCTTCTTAACTGCATTTAATTCCCATTAGAAGTTGCCAAAACGACCTACCAAGTATTAGTGTGTGAAACAGGCTTGAGGTCGAAGGACGAAGCTTTTGTTTATTCGAGACTGGTTTATTTTGAACCTGGGACATGTCGATAGTTCCGCCTATTTAGTTTGTAAGAAATTTCCATTAACCCAGTCACTTTAGCTATTTATAATATTATATAAGTTTCATACTCCTTCATACTCCTTCTTCTTACATTCCTTCCGACGTTTTTATATTATATTAATATTAATAATATATAAAGTGACTAGGCCGATGTAGATTTAGGTTTTATATTTGAGATAATCATAGAGGTAACAAAGAATCCTCGCTACATTACAAAGTTATATGTATTTTTAACTTTGTGATATAATGAAAAATCATTGTCGCCTCTTTTGTTATCATTTCTAGTAAGTTATAGTTAGTAAGACTTTAGTTTATAAGAACTTTTTGTTTGTTCGCACATACTACGTTAAACAGAATAAATATAAGTTCTGTAAGTAGTTTGTTTTGATTCGAATATTAAATATTTTTCAAAAATTTCATTTCAAATAAGTGTTAAATATTAGCATAAAAATTATAATAATGTACTTTAGGCTCAATACTGCGTTAACCTATGAATTTGACACTATAGTTCTAAATTATTTTCATTCAACTTGCCTTAATATTTCTGTTTCACAATGTATTTGCGGACGTTTACCTAAACATGTTCATATGTATTATATTAGTTACTTCTTTATAATCTAACAATAGGAACCTGGACAAAGAACAGGTTACATAGTGTTAATTCAGACGTTTCATCGTCTTAAATGTATGTTATATATTCAATTAATTTTTAAGATAGTACGGAAGTTATGTTCTTACCTTTTTAGGCCAAATATTGACCTGCGTGCGTTTATGTAAGAACGGCTAGTACTCTGAGGCAAAATATATGAAAAAATACACCTTTATTGATAATGTAATTGATGTCTTAAATTCAATGTCCAATATATGACGCTGGCCGTTGTACAAAGGAAATTTAATTTTGAATAATCACTATAGAGTACACCATTTTCTCCGTTCTTATATTTCAGTGCATAAACGTCGGTATATTTGGATAAGATAATTGTGTTTTATGTTCGTAATCTATGTTGTGTGCTTTTTAGGTAGATTTTAGTTTTAAAAACATTTTATTATAATATTAACAATTTAGTTGCCTGTGCATTAAGGATTTTTCACAAAGTCGATAAATATCAATTTATTGATGATTTGGTTTTCAATGTTTAGACTTTGTGAAAATACCTTCGTATTTAGTAGGTTACTGTGGTGCTAGTGGACTTTGATAATCTAGGTTGTTTAGGTGAGTGAAATAGACAATCAGACCATATACATTTAACAGTTACTCCATAAGTCTACTATTGACATTTTAGTCCCGTTACAGTGTTCTACACCAAAAGTGTTCTGGAAACGTGAATGAAAAACTAACCTAACAAATAAAGTCAATCGCTAATTTTTAATTTTCCTTCCACAGGCACGGAAAAATTAATCGATTATTCTAAAAATTTCGCGGTCTGGTACACATGTATAAATTTAGGTGAAACTCTAAATGTTACAAAAAATAAATTTAGTTTTGATATATTCGACGTCCATTATTTAGAAGACATACAGATCAGTCTAAACTTGTGCCAGTGATTTATATAACTTATAGACCATAGACTCAATTTCTATTAGACTTGTTAGGCTGACAAAAAACAGATCGCACCGTAAAATCACCGTCATAGATATATCAATTAAATTTATAAATTGTTACAATTTAACTTACAACTAAAAATATATGTAATGCGTATACCAGACTTTCAGACAGTATTTTAGTAGGTAAATGGTTGTAAGTTCAATCTTTAAAAGGTTGAAAATTGTGACATTTATTTGTATAAACCAACATCGTGGCACTGTTATCTGTCCTGTCTAATTATACTATTGGTCCCTAGCTTGCTGTGTTACTCTTTATATTTCCTTCTTTCTCATACCCTATTGATCTTTATAATATAACAGCGAAAAGCTAATAGAAGTCCATCTTTATTACCAATGTACTCAAGACCTATCAAAGACCTGTCAAATTATACCTATCGGTTGCTGTGTCACTCTTTCTTTTCTTTTTTTTCTCACACACAAAAATAATTGATGTTTATAAAGTACCCGCGAAAAGCCAATAGTATTTATATCCTTTTTTTTAAAGATAAAAAAAATTGTGGGTTTGCAAACAGTGCCACCAAGCGCGCTAAATTTCATAACTGCATACGATTAAAACACGTACGATTTTTGTAATTATTATTTTGTTATACATTTCTGATAATGGCATAACATCTATGGTGCTATTATTTTCGCCTGTGGTGAATTGTTTTATATTACTAATTATATTGATTAAAATATACGAACTAGGTCTTATAATGTCTAGTGATATTTGGCATTATTTAATAGTTCTTAAGTACTTACTTATGTTTTAATCTAAATGTAAAAAAAAATGTTTCATAAACACCTGGTTTAACTCAATTATACTATTTTGTACATATAAATTGTAATTTTTCGTACCTTATACGAGTTAATTTTAATTTTTTAAATATTAATAATAGTGTCGTATTGAATACCAAAAAATATAAACAGAAAGTTGATCTTCATATTAAAAAAATTAACGGGATCCGTAAATAAGTGCATATTTTTTTGTAAACTGGTTTTAAGGTAACGAATATGTAAGTAATAATATATAGACCAATCCAAGGTTAATGAAATTTATCATACAAAAATATTGAGTTTACTTTAATATTCCAGTGAAAGCATGTCGTATTATTCTTCTTGTTTCGAGTGTTAAGGTGATCGCGGACTGTCGTAAGATTTGCGAGTGGCATTTTAAGTCCACATTGTGTGATAAGGGGGCCTACCACCGTGACGTAAAGTAATATTATTGTAATATTGTTTTATAATTTTCATACTGACATTGTATGAAAATGTCAAAACAATATTGCTTTAAGTCACGGTGGTAGGCCCCAAGATCATGTATATTCATTGTTATATTTTAAAATATGTGATCGGCCGTATTCGCATTTAATACGATGTCGACCGGTTCATTTCCTATTAAATTAATTAATTTTAAATTCATTGTCATTGTACATATAAAAGAAGGCTTCAATAAAATTACAACATTGGTTAATTCACGACCGTAAGAAACATTGTTGTCCAAAACTGCTTGAGATCACTCAGCAGTTAGCGGCTACAAGATAAATCGATGGCTTCTTAGTATACACAATACCATTTTAGAGAACGATAAGAAGATACTTTAGTTATTATAAAATGATATTTCAAAATAATGTAATTCAATCAAGAAATCCAGTAAACTCCTTTTTACACCGGTTTAAATGAAATTGTAAATAATATGTCTTGGTTGACTTGGTATGCTTAAGAGCGATCGAAATTATGTATGTATGTTAAACACCAAAATAGGTTTTAATTATAGACACAAATATTATATTTCTCGATGTGCGTTTTGACAATTCATGACGGGATAGGACGCGCGAATTCTGCTAAAGAATACCTTGAGTACACTCGAATGCACTTTTTATATTAATAATTGTATAACACGTTGTGATCCCCTACTACTTCCTAGATCCATCTTGTCAACAACAACATTTGATTTTTACGCTGCGTGGTGTCAAAACGCATGTAGAAATTAAACGAATTTTGTTTTATGTTGTTATCTCTTATTAATATAATTTGAATAGTTATAGCGTACCTAATGTATGAAATGCGATTGTCCAATGTCCAATCTCACATTGCTCAACTCTGCAGGGCCTGAGAGTTTCACCTTGGTATTAATTTAAATAAAGCGGATGAGACTGAGTCTTAGCATTTTATTTTACACCTTTCCAAAATAATGTACACACAATGTAGTGGATAATTATTTTCTTATTGCTTACATGAACATGACATTAATATAGTTATTTGTGATGCAAGGCCGCAAAATGAAAATGTTCAAATAAATAACTAATGTATGTACCTACGAGTATATATAAACAAAAAATAAAGCCTACATACGGAAGAATGCATGAGCCGAGGACATTCATTTGAGTGATACTTTCAGATGTAATTCGTCTCACGACTTAATATTGCAGTATCATAACACTGCACTGAATTTATGATTCGATTCTAGGTCTCAATTGCCCAACGTCGGCTTTCAAACTGAAACAGTAAGTATGTGATAGATATACTAGTAAGTACATTATGCAGTGATACCTACCCGGACGCACTCCACAAGTCTCACCCCGTTACAAATAAACGTGGAATAGATGGAATTTTTTGTCTTGTCTTTTTTTCCTTCGAATGTCAAATTGTTGACGACAGAAAAGGACAAAACAGAGTATAAATGTTCCAACTCTATTCCACGTTTATTTTTTAGGCACTTAGGTACTAACAGTAAATAACACATAATAATGTAATCAATTCATTTTATTTATTCGCAGACTTAAAATGATAAACACATTGTGTTTCGGCCTCACTAGCCCGCGAAATTCCAATTTTATTTAGTTTTTTCCATATATTAGACTTACTACACAGAAGATTATTTTTTGCAGTTTCCCAGATTTGGAGCTATCGAGAACCAACATGTAATAAATGTGTATTTTTAAGCAAAATTTTAATTAAAAATGTAGATCATGCATAAATGGTATGCTCGCAAAACTCATTGCCATTAGTCCAAAATTTGAATAACTAAATAAAATTTGAAATTTGGCGCCCGTGTATAAAATACATGTAGGTAATATCTACCTATGTACATTGTACATGTACACGCATTAGGTAGGTACTTTATAAGTTACCTACATTTAGAAATAATATAATTTTCAAATACATAGTGCATTGTACAAATCAGTGATTCGTTGAATCATGCGTAATTTGGGAAGAATCTTTCGTGGAGCGCGCTATCGTCGGATCTGTAGGGCGGACGAACGCGACCCGTGTCGAATGTTCTCTTCGGGTCCTTGCGAGGTTTCCCATCAGACCTCTGGCGATTAGTGTTATCCGACGTTGCCTGCTGTAAGAGATAGAAGTTATGATTTACTTGGTTATGCCGGCGGAGAAGTTATCATTTGAAAAAGAAGCTTAAGTGTTCCAGGGAATAATCTGTTTACATTCCGACTCAGTCTCAGTGATTGTGTAAGAAACATCGAAACTTTCACATTTTTTTACAATAATATTATTAAAATTAATAAATTAATGTGTCTACCAAAGTTTCAATTCAAAGAGAAAACAGAAATGATTAATATGGACTTCCGCAAAATATATGAATGGCTGTACAAATTAAAGGCACAAAATACACACACGTGATCTTCCGTAATCCATAGGGCGGCTTGCTGGCAGAGGTCGGATCATCATCCTGGTTTTGTATAGAGGTGCATTAGGACCTTTGAACGAGATCCAGTAGATTGACTGCCCGTCTTTACTTTCGTCCGCTGAGTTCACATATTTGCCGTTTAGGTTACTATAAATTAAAAAAAAAACATAATATACTTAAACTGTATCTGTGCGCGAGATAAGTTTGTGTGACTGTGTGATAATTGATGCAGCCCTTATTCCACGCTGCAAATTAGGTATAGATAAACCTGCATGGATATTCAACGACGGGACTCTAGTTCGCATCTGCTTATATCTCTTTCATTGTTTAGTTCTTTGCTATGGGACAGTTTTGTTAATATTAACGTAATTGATGTCTGTAGTGAAACCGTGGGGCCTTTGATGAGGAATGAGAAGACTTTCTGGTACGATTGTAGAGAGAGCACGTATTTGTCATTTAATTACTAATGCAAACGATGAAAAGGAACAGGTAGGTACTAGTTTTGTTTTTCGTTAGTGGTTGGTTTTCAACAGTCCAATGAAACGGCAGTTCCAACATGGCTAGACAGATATTAGGCGTAGGCTCGAAGGCATATCACGCTCGCTGGAACGCGGACTATAATAATTTCTAGGCTTTTCCATTTGACACTAAGAATTTCTTGAAAAAAAAAGCAATATTAGCTAAAAGTTTTTCAGCGTGTTCCTGGGAGCCTCGCACAGCCGCGTTCGCCAAGAAAAGAAGACATACTGAATGGGTACCTTTTATCACACTCTTTGTACCACCAAGCGCCCCCATGCTCGACAGCGCAGGAACCGTCCTTCCATTCGTCATTATCAACGTCATAGGTTGAAAACTTTTGACCGGCGTGGTAGGTCAGAGAATCGCCTGGAGGTAGCAATTTGAAGCGAATTAAATTAAGCAAAAACTCTTTGAGATTTCTTTGAAGAAGAAGCGAGTACGTCTGTGGCGAGTACCTACACGGACCCAGCGTCTTGACCCCAAACGGCTCAAATACGTAATCTCCGAGATTACTGGTTTTGAGCCCCATTAATATTATTGTATTAAAGTTAAACAATAAATAAAAAACTCTATTCAAGGTTTGGTTTAATTCGTATAGTATGGCCGCAGCTAACCTTTTAACTTGATCCTAGAAACAAAACACACTAACGTGATAAGAAGTCCCACTTATCTTTTTTTTTTATTTTCAATACAAAAAATATTATTTCATTCAGAAAAATAAAATTTAGCAAACCTAACTGTGATATCGACAAACCTTGTATCATTTTCAGTTTTCCCAGTTCATTGATTTTGACTGCTGTTTTTAGGGATGTCACCTAAACATTTGAATTCCTTATAGTTCCCTCAGGATATGAGCTACAATTCTTGTGATATTTTTTCATGCATCTAAACATCGTTCCCTACTTTAGGCTTTCGGATAATTAGGGCAATTAATCTGCACGTTGCACCTACTTATAAATCTTATAGGGAAAATACTAACCAGCGCTACCACGGAAGTTACCGAGCGAACTTATCCTGTATCCTTCATACTCTGGCCCTATAGTGAACACGGAGAAACTAGCCGAAGCCTCTTGTCTATTCCGTGCTTCCATCTCGACTCTCAGTTCATAGAGCTTTTGGTTAGTTAGGTGATAAACCTTCTCCAAGCCCAGCCAAAATTCGCCTGCAAGATTTCCAAATCCGTGTTTGTATTCCACCCAGCTTCTAAGGAAATCCTGGGTACCATCGAAACGGTTTTGTATCACCTAGAAAACAAAGTAAAGACTTGTCATGGCCACGTAATGCATAATTGTACCTAACGGTAGGTACAGAAGGCTCGCTCCGCAAGATGGTTTAAAGAAATAGAAACTCTAGCGCTGACACAAAAAGTGCAAATCAGTTCGCATTTGCGCCAGGCCCCGCCTGCGTAAACAACACACAACAAACGCAAAGTTGTGGTCTCTTTCTATGTACCTACTAACGTTGCCTCGCACGTAGCGCGTGAAATAGACCGTTCAAGAACTAACGCTAGCAAAGTAGCCGGCGCGTGGCGGCCGTCTGAAATTAGTGCGTTGAGACGCCTACAGGTGTAGTTTCTCGATCACGTGATAAGTGAAACTGGCCTGTCATGGCTTTATCTACAACTTTGAAGCCATTATTTTGGTACTAAGTTAATGGGGTCTTACACTACTTTTGAATTTGATAAAAAATATTACTTTATTATAAACTAGGATAAAAATAATAACGTGCAGTGAAAGAAATATTAAAATCCAACGAAGATTTACAAAGTTACAGGCGTTTAAACTTTGGAGTGGGGGGATCTTCTATCCCTTTCTCGCAAAACGAAAATTTGTATGAAGCCGCACGAAGCTACTATGGCATTGGTACTTTGTGACGTCACAATTTCATGTTGCTATCTCTGTCTAATCACAAATCTTTAAATGCTTATAACTTTTTTGTTATTTGATCGATTTAATTAGTTCTTTCAGTGCACGTCATTATTTTAATTCTACTTTATAATAAAGTAATAAAAAAATTGGAGTCAAATACCCTATTAACCAGTTCCAGGGTGCCACAATGGCAATAGAAGCATTGATAGATAGAAAGATTGAATTGGACTGAAAAATTACCGTCCAGCCGCCTCCCGCAGAAGTGAGGTCACACAGGGCGTAGAACGGCTCCATATCTTCAGGTTTGATCTTGTAAATCCCAGTTATATTGAAGCCTTGCGCCTGTATCTCGTGGCAGTCTGTTGGATATCGCTCTGATCGGTCTACACGGCCTATCCTATTTGCGAGAAAACTCAAAGTTAAACCAATCACCCAATTAGGTATAAGCAGTTAGATACTGTAATCAAAAACCGGCCAAGTGCGAGTCTAGAGAGCTAACTTAGTTTTTAGAGGTTTATTGTCACAAAAAGTTAGCGAGTTGATTTTATTTTTCTTGTAAAATATACGGTAACTTCTATTGATCATAATTATTTCAGATTTTTCCATTGGTAAACTTCGCAGATAAAGGAGGGGGGGCGGTATTTTTTCGACAGTTTGCCCAATAAATCAAAAACTATACCTAAGCATAAAAATTGTGGTTTTAGAATACACAATTAACGCCCTTTTATATGATACCCCACTCAATATTGTTATCTAATTTTGGAATTTTCGACGACCCGGTTTTCACCCTTTTTAAATAAAAACAAAAAAAAAATCAATTTTTTTTTAATACCAAAGTTCCATTTTTACCATTTTGGTATGGAACCCTAAAAAAAGACGACTACTAAAACGACTTTTTTTCAAAACAATGTAGCCTTAGATTAAGTATTCTAACGATACCCCATAAATGTCCAACTCCAAATCTGTTCATCCGTTCAGAAGTTATGGTGGAATAAAGAAACTCACATATACCTACTCGTAACTACATACATGAACCCTAAAAACGTTACACTTTCGGGCAGTCGTGTAAAAAAACATAGTTAAATTATGAAATTCGCACCGAACTTACTTGCAATCGCATTTTCTTGCTTTTTGCTCTTGTATTGTTCTTCGGAATTCACTGAGTAGAGTCGTTACGTCTATTCCGGTCTCTGTTTGACTGATTTGATTATTGATATTCCTAAAAAAAAGTTAGGTGTTGGAATACAAACATAAAAGTAAACATTTAAGTATCTAAGGTTTTGGTAGGAACGTATGCCAGTCCATTTAGCAGTTTTTAAAATCCCAACGTCGAGTTTTGTCTTAAATTATCATAATTTGCATTAGGTAGGTAGGTACTGGATGGGTAAGTACTAGCAATGGGTTACTGGGTGCCTAAAGGAGACAACCCAAGAAAGAAAAAAGAAAAGGCACATCAACGGAGGTTCTCCTGTGTTCTCTGTAAATGTTTGTTTGTTTTTCTGTTTTGTCTTTGAGTCCATTGTCCTTTATCTAATTTTGGTACGGTATTCCCAAAGAAAGACACCATTTCATAGATTTACACTTATATATATAGAGGTAAACTAGCTGTTGCCCGCGGCTCCGCCCGCGTGAATTACGTTTTTTACATAATATACCTTCCTACTGGAATTCCTTGATTTTTCGCGGGATTCTGGTGTGATGTTGTACAGAAACCTGTTCTTACTTTGCACGGGTTATCTTGTGGTGATTTTGAAAACTCCTTTTTCTTAATAATAATATAAAGTTTCATTAATACGTAGTTGAAAGATCAAAAGGACGATTTTAACTGTCGATATTTCGACCCAGTGGCACAGGTCGTGGTCACTACGTGACCACGACTTGTACCAATGTATCGAAATATCGACAGTTAAAATCGTCCTTTGCATTGTGATTTTTATTCTGAAACCACGAAATATGTCAAAAATTATTAAACCATGTGAAAAGTTGTACTGGTGGTAGAACTCTTCTTACAGAGTTCGGCCGGGTAGGTACCACTGGGATAAATTACTCTACTAACAATATTCCCCAGCCCAACATAATATAAGAGTCTTTTAAAAATCTTTGCTTCATCTCAATACAATCCAAAACATCAGAATGCTCAATGGCTATATATTTATTTACGTATAAAAAGACCTTAGATGACAGTCAGTCGGTTAGGATCGATAAGACCTAAGAGTTAAAAATATTTGTGAACCATTATCTTACCCTTTCCATATTGCAGATGATAAAGTTTAAATCAGTTCATGTGTTAACAGTGCCATCTTAATATAAAGTCAGGAAACAGTAAATAACATGACAGTTAATTTTTATTAAAAAAAAAACGGTAGTACCTATCTCAGAGTTTTACATTCAAGTTCCACATAAATTGTAGAGATGGCGCTATACGGTAAAAGTGAAAAATTTTAAACCATACAAAATCTCCTGCTAAGCCTATTTATTTACGGCTGTAAGGGTACTCCAGTCTTACTTGAGCCCTACGTCCTAGCCCTAGGTTCTTTGTGCATTCAGAGTTTCAAGTCACCTACCTACTTGAACTTAAAGGTTCTGATGTCTGTAATTTCTGAACTACAAAAGTGATGATGATAAGATTTATATGGAATAATCTTTAAAGAACCTCCTTTCTAACAAAAAAAGAATGAATGGAATCAGACAACGCGTTAATGAATTATAACTAAAAAACGTTTGGACTTTGATGCCGTCTTCCAGGGAAACCATGATGAATTTCGGGACAAAAAGTATCCTATGTCCTACCTCGGGGTATGAACTATAATCATGTCAAGTTTCATTTAAATCCATCCAGCGGATTAGCCGTGATGCCCGGTCGTGAAACAGACAGACAGACAGACAGACAGACAGACAGACAGACAGACAGACAAAAATTAAACAAATTACAGTTTTGGCTTCAGTATCGACTAAATAGTGTCCTCCAACAAAAATTTTCAAAATATCTTCAATGTACAGAATTCGACCCTTTACAGTTTTATTATAAGTATAGATTAGTGGTATATCGGGATAATATGTACTTTAATCAAGATTCTTTGTACTCGTAGCGTAGATCTTCTTTGAATGTAATATGTAGGTAGGTACTACGTAGATGCCTATTTACTATTTTCCCTACTTTATTTACTTACTTACTTGTTCAAATTATGGGATCGTTGACGGTTCTTCACTTCTGAAATCACAGCAGTAATTGCTTCAATGCCGGTGGTAACAGATTTCATGTTATTTTCTATCAAGGAAAGCCGTGAGTCCAAAGTTGCTTCCAAGCTGCACTCAGAATTATCCTCTAAAACAAGACACATTTCTAAAAACAGTTATCAAAACATTTTTTTTCTTCAACAAATGAATTCTAGTTACAAGTGACATAGGCACGTCTATCTTTTAGTAGTACGCGTCGGTTTACGTAGATATGAGGTACCTATCTATTCACGTACTCATGTACCTAGTTCTACTGATCGATACCTAGGAATACAATAAAAATAATTTGTACCAGATGTTTTGCTGATAGGGCGGTGTTCGATGATATGTTTTATTTGATCTATGTCTGACTTCATCACGTCTAACATTTCCAGTTTATCCGGCGGAGTTTGGTTTTGAATTGTCTTTATAACTTCAGTTAAATGATTCATTATTGTATTTGTTTTTTCGTGAATTTCTATATCGAGTCTATTCAATCTAAAATCTATGCTTTCAATTTTTTTTAAATATTTCTCGCTTGCGGTTATGCTATCCACCAGTTTTTCTACCACCGCTTCGTCGTCGGTTATCGAAGCAGACTGAGCGACTCGAGTCCCATTGTTTCCCCGTTTCGGTGTGAGCATAGCGTCGCTTAACTCTTCTTCATACTCTTTTTTCCACATATTGTTTTCCATACGCTCGTGTTTCCGTTTTCCCTTTACGGTATCACTGGCGGCTATGATAAGGACGAGCAGAAACGACCAATGTCTCATTTTTGAAACCATTGTCAGGTGTGGCCAATAAGGCCAATGCAAAACAACTGGCTCTCCACAGCATCATCTCCGTCCACACTGACTTTGATTTGTCACACGGAAATACTCCACGCGAGTAATGATTCGCACAGATTTTTCTCGCAGTTGTTTATATAACTTATTGAAATATAATATCAATTGATCGTACCTATTTATAAACATTTTGATATTAACATGCCTCTGGCACTTTATTCTTTAGCCTGTATTTGTAAACCGATCTCAAGTATGAAATCTATTTTGTCTTAGTTGGGAACAGCTCATGCGCGTGAACAGGCATGCCCAAGGAAATTGCTCAAACAAGTAAACTTCTCCAATCCATGTTTTGCGTTTTTATTTTCCGCAAGAGTCCTTTTTTGTTTCATGAAGGGACTAGGCGTTTTGTTTCATGAAGGGACTAGACTTTAAATCAAAAAGTTTCCTTGATAAACTACTGTTTCATGTAATATTATTTTTTGTATGACTCATGCTCGTTTTCATCGACAACTATAGTTTTATAGGGTGAGCCGAAACTGCATCACCGAGCTGGTTGACTTGATGAAACATATATTACATCAATGAATTTATAAAAAATCACCCTGTCATCATTCTGTTAACTCGTATGCATTGTACGAGCATAAATGATGCTTTAAAGAATTTCTCCGCAAAAACAACGACTTCTAATTCAATTGGTGTAATTATCTATTAGTACCTACTACCTACCTCTTTATACTCGCTTGCCAGGTATCGTGGTCAACAAATTAGGAGGCAAGTGCCTATACATATACAGGCATATTCTTTATATTATTTACTTTCGGTTATAATAAAATTCGACTAATAAAAGACGAGAAAAGAAAAAAAAATTAATTAATTTACCAATAGCCTGGTCAGGATTTTGATAATGAAGCTATTATAGCGTGTTTATCTGTTAATAAAATTATATAAAAAGTATGTCTCATAAAGTTAACAGCTCGGTGTAGATCGATGTAGGCTCTTAGACCTTTAGGGACACCTAACCCTTAAAATTTAGTGAAAACGAACATTTACAGCGTAAACGCTATTGACACCTAAATTTTTCGACAATTCCAAATCAATATTATTGGCAAGTGTATTTAAAAACAATGACTTCTATGTATCATAGAAGTCATTGTTTAAAAACGTTGTTCAATTCACGTTCCAGCCTTAGGGTGAAGAAACCGGGAGTCGTGAAGAAATTACATACTTTTTCTTGGTTGGTTCCATATATTGGATTGAAAGACTTTTTAAATTACACACTTAAGAGTCCTGTGAACTACGATGTGTCCATTCATTCAAAATACCAAATCATTTGTAATAGGTGCATATTTCGATCATGTTGTGGTGTTATTCGGATTCATATAGTAATAATCTTTGCTCCTGGCCATATTTGGTTCGGAAATACATCTCTAAAACGAAATATAAATGAATTTCAATTAACTTATTTTTGCGTCAAAAAGGACATGTTTTCTGCTTATCTTTTTTTTGTAAAAGAAACAACACATCTCACATCTCATTAGTTCAGGAGCACAGTTTTTACTGTCCAGCTAAAGAAGAACACCAGTTAATTAAGAAACTTACAAGTATAAGTTTATTGGTATTCCGGAACTCGACCGAAGTTAAATAAAAATTTTGATCAAAATTGATTTATATTTCGTATTAGAGAAGTATTATCGTACAAAATATGGCCATGAGCATAGATTATTACCATGTGAACCCGAATAATACCACAATATGATCGAAATATGCACGAATTACAAATGATTTGGTATTTAGAATGTATGGAGACATCGTAGGTAACAGGACTCTTAAGTAGGTAGGTACTTACCTCTGTACGTCGGTTTCTGTACCTGGGGCAGTAGAGTCTCTTTCATTCTGTCCAAATCATTCTTCAGTGATTGCAGCGCCCTCTCCAGCATGTCAGCCGGTAAAGTCTTCGCCTGGTGTAGAAGCTCGGCAAGATACTTTAGAATTATGTTAGACCTATCCTGAACAGTCGTTTCTAAATGATCCAGCTTAACTTCAACAGTTTCGATCATCCTTAAGTATTTTTCACTTGCCATCAAGGTTTCTATGAACTTTTCGACGACGATTTCTGCTTTTTTATCTTTTGGTCTCGTCATAAGTGTTATTTTATTTGTGCTAACATCGATGTCTTTGTCTATAATATTATCGTCATCGTTTGTTTCGGAACTTAATTCTCTCCTAGCGCATGATACATGAAAAAAGCAAAATAAAATTATTAATCTCTTCCACATTTTAAGAACAGTAACGAGGTATAAAATCGGCTTTAGAGTCCCACGAGCTGTGATTAAATGAACAGTTGGCAGTTGTTTTAAAAGAAGCCAACTTATTTTAATAACATCAGTACTTACATTATCATTGTAATAATGCTTTGCTATCTAAATATTCACATTGAATTTAATTGAATATATTGTAATATAGGCAAAGGTCATTATTATGTGTAATATATACCATTTTGGTTGATTTTTTGGCGGGTTTTGCTGGCTGAAGCCGGATTTTTTGTATAAAAATCTGTTTTAGAATATACAAGTACCTAATGCCCTTTCTTATTATACCCCACTCAATATTGTTATTTCATTTTGAAATTTCAATACCCCGGTTTTCTCCCCTTTTTAAATAAAAAAAGACGTGTGGCACTCGGAGCCTGCCGCGGTAAAGATATTGCATAGCATTTTTTAACAACTTATTTTTTTCGTTACGGAATTTCTGGATTCGGTCTCCACGCTCCTAGCAGAACTCCCGCGATAGAAGCTATGCAACAGAATAAAAACAATTTTTAAATTTTTACGTTTGCATTGACGTCAGGTCACCGTTACTTACCTATAACTATTCTTCAGATTGATAGCTTGAATAGTTACAAATGTTGTACTAAAATAATCGCGAGTTAAGACAGACGGACGGACGGATGGACAGACGGACAGACGGGCGGATGGACGGACAGACTGACGGACGGACGAAGAAAGTCTCACCATAAGGTTTCCATTTTTACTATTTTAGTATGGAACCCTAAAAAGAGTCTTCGCTACTTTACAGATTAAAAATAGTGACGCTTATTTTGTAGACGGGGCCCATCCATATTGTATCCTAGATCTGTGCTATATTCAAGATGTATTCAAGCATTATTCATAAATAGCATTATTCAAGGTACTCTGTGGTGTCAATTTTAGGTACAGTGCGACAAGGCTATCTTGGCGCATGGGCAAAATTAGAACTAACACCTCTATCTTGTGATACTGTTTCATATTTTGCCCTGTCGGTACATCGCTATTGTAATACGTTGTGTTGTTTAAGGGCGATGGGTATCATCCGGGCGCGAAAATTCAAATTTTATTTAGTTTTTCGCTCATAGTGGGCTAATTATTATCCATCGAAGGCTAATGACAATGAGTTTTGCGAGCACAACATTTATGCATCCATCGGCGGATCCAGGGGGGGGTCATGGGGGTCATGACCCCCCCCTGGGCCTTCCAGAACGTAGTTGGACCAATAGTTAAAATTGTAAAATATAGTAATGTTTTATATGGTATTTTTGGGAATTATACTATATAGATTTTATGTAAGTGAGTACCATTAATATTTAATTGATTTATGGTTGATTTTATTTTATATGGTGTCAAACTCATTATTAGGCAACGAAAGTATCGAAAATTTGAATTTTACCTCGCCACCGCGACATTTTAACTGATGATTTCGCAGGAGATTTCCTGATTTATCTACAATCCTCCTTGATTTATTAATTAATCTCAAGATATATTTGGGTTTTGAAATTATATTCACGTAAAATATGACGTAGATATCTAAGTGTGCTCCACGGCAGATTTTCGCGAAATGACCTTGAATGCACGGATGTATACAAGGTCATTTCAGATCAAGGAAAAAATAGTGATTTATCATGCGAAAATGTACAAAATTTGAGCTCGCTTCGCTCGCATATCCAGTAATCAAAATATGTATGCCCCCAAGATAAAAAAAACTAAATTTCGCGCTCGCTTCGCTCGCATATCAAGTTATCAGAATATTATATAAAGTTCGCGTTCGCTTCATTCAGGACTATTTGAGATATAAAAGCGTTATTCCGCCTAAAAATTATGATATTATTTAAATTAATGATTAAAAATTGACCACACTATAAAACGAAATAAAAAAAAGTAAAAATTTCGAGCTCGCTTCGCTCGCATATCCAGTTATATCAAAATATATTTAAAGTTTGCTTTCACTTCATTCAGGCATATTGCGATTTTAAGAAGTAATTACGTCTAAAAATGATTATATATTATTTTTATTAAAGATGATCTCACTGTCAAACCACGTTAAATTCAAGACTGGAATAAATAGTGATTTATCCTGCGAAATAGTAAAAATTTTGAGCTCGCTTCGCTCGCATATCCTGTTATGAAAATATGTACGACGATCTTTGTTATATTGTGACTTTTTTAGTAAATAAAAACCAGAAATTTTCGCGCTCGTTTCGCTCGCACATCCAGTTGTTAAAATATATATTAAGTTCATGCTCGCTTCATTCAGGACTATTTGAGATATCAAAGCGTTATTCCGCCTAAAAATTATGATATAATTTAAATCAAAGATCAAAGATGGATCACATTGTAAAACGAAATAAAAAAAGGTAAAAAATTTGAGCTCGCTTCGCTCGCATATCCAGTTATCAAAAAATATATAAAGTTCGTGTTCACTTTATTCGGGCATATTTGTGATTTGAAGACGTTATTACGCCTAAAAATGATTATATTATTATTATTAAAGACGGATCTCACTGTCAACCCATGTTTAATTCAAGACTGGAATAAATAGTGATTTATCCTGCAAAATCGTAAAAATTTTGTGCTCGCTTCGCTCGCGTTCGTTCTACAATGTTACGAAAAATCGCACGCACGCACTCATTGAAGTACCTATGAAGTGACACTGCGTTTCGGAAAAAGAAATATTCCCTCTTTTCTTTAAAGATAGGTTTCTAAAGTACAGTACCTACTTATACACATATATAATAAAATACCCACTTTTTAACTGTATCAATTAGTATCATCATTAAATTAAAACTTCTTGTGACTTGAACCCAACTTTGTGACCCCCCCCTGGCACCAAAGCTGGATCCGCCCATGTATGCATCTACATGTTTTAAATAAAAACTCTGCTCAATAATACTCATTTACTTCATATTGGTTCCCGATAGCTCGAAATCTGGGAAACTGCAAAAACAACTTCATCTTTCGGGAACCAATATCAGATGAGTGGGGACTTTCGAGCAAAGTTTCTATTAAAAAGATGTAGGTGCATAAAAAGTAGGCCTGCAAAATGCATTGGCCATGAATCTACAATGTGTAGTTAGTCTAATAGGCTGGTAGGGCCGCAACACTTTAAACAAAAATTGAGGAGATTTTGTTTTCTGGCTGCCTTTATTCCATAACAGCGCCCTCCTGAAATTGTCGACGTGCCACGAGAGCCTTGTCGGACTGTATTTTAGCCTTTATACCTTTAGCATTGTATTTAGTATATTTTAGGGCGAAATCAACGACTCTGCCCGCGAAATGCAAAAATTTCATGGTTTTTTGCTATTTGTACGCTAATTATACATCAGAGGTTTATGGCAGTAAATTTGTGGGAATGGCAGTATCATTTTTACATGATTATATCAAAAATTTTGCATAAAAAAGTGTATCCTAGGAAATTAGTCCGAGTATCGAGTTTTATGTAACTCGCAAATCTCGAACTAATTTCTTTAAACTCAACACTTTCAAGCAGAGATTTTTATATAAACACGTGAGGATGATATTTGGACTCCCGCAATTTGACTGCCATAAGCCTTAGATTATGTCTTATTAGATTAAAAATCGTGAAAAACCACAAAAATTTTGAATTTCGCGGGCACACCCGTGGTAAATACAAGAATCTGTGGCAAGGAATTTACTACCTACTCTCTAACCAACTACTCTATGTCTCTAACCACAGAACATTACTCTAACGATCTGTGGCCAGCAGCAAGCTCCCTATATTCAATATACTCTATGGCAAGCTCTAAATAAAACAAGCAATGAAAACAAGTGGTGATAAGATAAGATAAAAGTGAAATAAGTTAATATAAAAGATAAGTTCAAACTAGTCACCATCAAGTCACAAATGCGCATTGGTCTAGCGAGCATATTATTATGATTAAATGTTGTTGCTGAGAGAACTTTGACCTGTGTCCAGTACCTAACCTAGATCCAGAGTTCGGGAATATTTAAACATGTTGAAAGTAAGTTTTTTTTTATTTACTTCATTTTTGTGGCAAGAAAATAGTAATAAATATTGAAGTATCTATAATATCTATTAAAAAAGTATTTCAACATAAAAA
Organism: Coenonympha glycerion; assembly: GCA_963855885.1. Taxonomy (NCBI): domain Eukaryota; kingdom Metazoa; phylum Arthropoda; class Insecta; order Lepidoptera; family Nymphalidae; genus Coenonympha; species Coenonympha glycerion. The sequence continues at coordinate 8,240,267 of OY979626.1, forward strand.
CTCTCTTGGTATAAATAGATATAAATACAGTACAATACATTTACGATATTTACAAAGTTGTAAATAATTTGGTTATATAAATATATATATTCTTAATATATATAAATCTCGTGTCACAATGTTTGTCCTCAATGGACTCCTAAACTACTGAACCGATTTAGTTCAAACTTCGTGAATATCTGTCATTTGGTCCAACTTAAAAGATAGAATAGTTTTTATCCCACGTGGACGAAGTCGCGGGCATCAGCTAGTATATAAATATGAATTATCACCAACCTGCATGAAGCTGTGGTCCAGAATAGGTGCCGGTCGCATTATTTACCTGTTTACTAACATATTTATGAATGTTTTTTATGTAATTCACTTCACAATGTCACTAGCTTTCGTAAATAACTCAAATTAACGCGAAATAATTAATATTATAAATCACATTTCGTTAGGTTATTTCAGACAATATTTTACGTATTTTTTGCCAATTTGCTAATATTTTTATGAAAGATTAGCATTAATACACTTCATACTGTCAGGAGCGAGCGAAGCGAGCTCGGGACTTGAGGGAACCCCCACTCAAATAATTTAGGTGACGAAGAGGATGGTGGGGCCTGCAAGTCCCCGCCATCTTCTGAGTGGTTATTTTCTTTTATGATCACCCAGAAAAAGGAGCCCCGCGAACCGCAACCGAGCCTTGAAAAGTGTAAGGGAAAACTAAATTATTAACCTTAAAATTTTAAAACTTCAAAAAATTATTTCTCGAAAGCTATTACTCTGCCGCAACAACATAGTCTGTTTGCCCATTTAAGGTAAAGGCCTCCTCCGATTTTCTCCACATCTGTCACAAGCTTTTCTTGTCCAGGTGTTACCAACTGCCATACCCTTGATTTCATTTATCTACCACTGGAACGGTCTACCGGTCCTTTTCAAAATGCTAACTCTATACTACAAATACACCAACGAATTCTCTTAATAAAACAATGATAAATATCTATTTTCAGGGCCTGGTTGGTTTGGTGACTGGAGGCGCGTCTGGCTTGGGCCGCGCAACGGCAGAACAGCTGCTGAAGCAAGGGGGAAGCGTCGTCATTTGCGATCTCCCCACAAGCAAAGGGCAGGACATTGCCAAGCAGCTGGGCAAGGATGTTGCCTTTGCACCACTTGATGTTAGTTTCAATTACACTATTGATAGAACTGCTACTGAATTTGTTATGGTTATTATCAGCATATCAATATCCAAATGACGGGCCTCGCCTTTGCCTTCAGAGGGGATAAAAATTCAAATCTTTCACACTTTTCACAAGCGGTATTGTTTGTAGAGCATCAGCTTATAACTGTAGGAAGTATGGGTACAAAAAGAGAACACAGTCTCTGAGGTACGCAAGACAGAAAAATAGCATTATTAATGCAGGTGATTAAAGTGATGGATACAGAGTTCAGCTGGATTTTGTAGCCTGTGCTTTGTCTGTGATGAAAACTTAATGGAATGGAATTTTACTTTACATCTGGTATTCTATAGAATATTTGCTAATCTAGATCATATACAGGGTTATATAAAAAATACCAAATCGCTCTTGGTCTGTATTTGTTTACATAAAAACTAACAACTTTTGTTCTACAACTTTTGTTTTACTCAATATTTTGAAAAATATCAAACACTTTATATTTTACAGAGATACTCTACTTGTTCCTACTCTGTAATGTAACATCCACAAATGTGAGTCGTAGAACAAAAGTTGTTAGGTTTAAACCTAAAACAAATACAGGCCGAGAGTGATTTGGCATTTTTTATTAAGCCCTGTGTTTGTGTAGTCATAGATCATATATAATTATATTACATTCATTACAGGTGACGTCAGAACGCGATGTGAAGAGCGCATTACAAACCACAGTGGACAAGTTTGGGCGGCTTGATGTGGTAGTTAACTGTGCCGGTGTTGCAAGTGCCAGCCGGACCTATAACTTTAAAAAGAATCAACCCTTTGACCTGAAGATGTTTCAAAAGACGGTTGAGGTATTTATTATTTTATGCTGTGTAGTATTTTTTTAATGGTTATCACTTGTAGATAAAATCAGATTAGAATATTTGTCAGTCTTATATAGATTTAGGAACTGATGTAAAAAGATATGCTACAATTTGCCAAATCACACTCTATAAACTAAATTGATGAGTTTAAAAATTGTGATTTGTTTTTGATTGTGTTTGAATAGACTATAGATGCGTTTCGTTACACTCTGAAACTGATATAAATGAAAACTACGAAATTATTGAATGCGTTTCCATTTACCTCTGTTTACATTATTATTTACCCACATTGACTTTAATAAGCTTTCGTTTCACAGCCACTTTAAACGCCGCATAACGCTTGGTGCCCTCATAACTGGTATCGTTTCATTAGTGTTCTGTTTGTACACAGGTAAACCTAATAGGCACGTTCAATGTGATCAGGCTAGCTGCCGGGCTGATCGGCAAGAACGCACCCGATGCAGACGGCCAACGCGGCGTCATCATCAACACCGCCAGCGTTGCGGCATTTGATGGACAGGTAGCTGTTGATACTAATACAAGGTGTTGGTTAATTCGTAGTGTGCCCGCAGCTAACCTTTTTACTTAAACATTAATAAACAAAATGACATTAATGGAGATAAGAAGACCCAATTATTTTGTTTTAGTTTCAATACAAAAAATATTATAATTTAATTTAGAAAAGTTGTTTTCAGCAACCCTAACTGTGCTGTCAACAAATCGTAATACTTTTCATTATTTGCAATTCATTCATATTGAATGAGCCGTTTTTAGGGATGTCACTTAAAATTGATGATGTATTTTTGAACTCCCTATATATCCCTGAGGATATGAGCTAGACGTCTTGTGATATTTTTTCAGGCATATATTATACATCTTCCCCTACTTAAGGCTTTCGGCTATTTATGGCAAGTAATTGAAAAAAAATATGACGACAATTTTTTTTGGAATGATAGATATGATATGCGTCCATCTCCTGACAAGATATCATAAATGATATTTTTGAAAAGAGCAAGTGGCAAGTTTTTTCCGAACTTGGCGGTAGAGTTTTAACTTTTCATAAGAGTCAGTAAACTAGGCCTATGCGAAAAATTTAGATTTTTATTTTCAATAGAAAAAACTGTGAATAAATTTTACGTGTTGAATGTTTTCAGATTGGTCAAGCTGCTTATTCTGCATCAAAGGCAGGTGTTGTGGGCATGACCCTCCCGATCGCGAGGGATCTCTCCAAACAAGGCATTAGAGTGGTCACCATAGCACCAGGTATAGATGTTCATACATAAATAAGGTGAATAATTAAGCAGATAATGTCATAGAACAATTGGGTAGTTGACTGTAATCAAGATATTGACTTTTTCATTTATATTTGAAACTAGAATTTTATCAATTAATAAAATGGTAAAAAACGACATTAATCGATCAAATAACAGAAAAGTTAAATACATTTTATTTCTTATTAGACAGAGACGGCTTTATTTAACTCTGGCGTCAAAGTGTGATCCGGTACCGCCAAACCACTTATGCGGGTTCCCAATATTCTATCTTTCTTCTATTTGCCCTACTAGAGATAGACATAAACTCCATACAAGTTATGTTAAATTTCTATCCCTAGTAAGGCAAACCATGGATAAATAGAGTGTTGGGAACCGCCATTACTGGAGATAGAAATTTGACATAACCTGTATCGAGCTTATGCCACAAATATCTCTAGTAGGGCAAATAGAATATTGGGAATCGGCATTGGTTGCGGTGCGATGTTGTGTAGTGAGTAAAATTCGTAAGGGTGCTTGTCCACCAGAGCTGTGCTACGCCTTGTTATATTGGTGCTTGTGACAAGCACCAATATAATTGTGTTTTTTAGGATTCCGTACCCGAAGGGTAAAAACGGGACCTTAATACTAATAATTCGTCGAATTCGCCCTACATCCGTCCGTCTTTCACCAGGCGAACTCTTAAACTGTGACAGCCAGCCTAGAAATTTTCACAGATGACATCTTTCTGTTGCCGCTATAACCGTTTCAAATAACATAATGCAGGCAGGTTTTTTTAATTTTTCTAATTAATTATTTATTTATCACACTTGTATGTTATATTCCAGGCTTATTTCGTACGCCGATGCTGGAACTCCTGCCCGAGGCGGCAATCAAGGAGCTGGAGGCGACTGTGCCGTTCCCTTCGCGCCTCGGACACCCCCACGAGTACGCGCTGCTGGTGCAGAGCATCATACAGAACCCGATGCTCAACGGAGAAACGATACGCATCGACGGCTCGCTGCGAATGCAACCGTAATCATCCCAGTGCTATAATAATTTTATTACTGCTGCTCGAGCTTTCATCTTATAGTGTGCGAGAAACGTTAGTAAAACGGCAAGACAGCATCACACATTTAACCCTATTTCTACATATTGGCCGAGTGGAGGCGACTGGCTGTGCGTGCGTGTGAGAGGTTAGTATTAATCTCTCACTCGCACTAGCAGCTTCTAGCGCTCGCCTCGACTCGGCCAACGTCTGGGGCCGGGGTTAAATTAAATGGTGCGAATTCTTTTGTGCAAAATCTCTTAATTTGACGCGTTTAAAAATAGGACTACACTTTTCAAAATGCTCCCATGGAAAAGGATAACAATATTTTTAGACGATTCAAATTATTTTAGGCTTTGTAGAATGGAGTTGGCACCACTGTTATAATATATGATTTTACACTAAGACAATTCCTATTATTTTAAAGATTCATACTTAAGAATATTATATTATGTATTTTGACCACCTGTTTTAATTTGATTTTAATGAATAAATGGCATTTGTTATTTATTTGTATTTTTTTTTGTTCTGTGTGAACAATCTTTTGCATATTCATTATCATGAACCATTTTTTAAGTGTTTTCTCATATGTGAGGGCCTGAGGGGTTTGGCCACAGTCTACGGCGTTGGTCAAATGTGGGTTGGCGGGCTACAAACTCCGTTGAGAACATCGTGAAGTGTCAATGAAATTGCGTGTGTGTCAAGCTTGCACGTTTACGATATTTTCCTTCACCGCTTGTACAAGATGTGGGTTAATTCCACCGATTTATATTCGTCGGTGGTTAATTCGCAGTGTGCCCGCATGGACCGTAGGTACAATATAAATCGGTGGCCCGCAGCTAACCTTTTAATTAACTTGATCCCAGAAACACATTAACGTGATAAGAAGTCCCAATTATTTTATATTATTTTCAATACAAAAAATATTATTTCACGGGGCTACAATCGTCAGATAATAGTTAACTAAGGAATAAATATGACGTTTTGATAGATTTTTTACGGCATACGTTTCTTAATGATACTTTGTAGATAATTAATTGTAGATAAATAATTCTGTAGAAAACATCGCCACTCTACTGTTACCTCATAGGTTCGGATAGTTTATGATCTGAACATTGAAAAATCGGCCCGAAAAATAAAATATAGCCTAACCCAAAGATTTAAAAATCACTGTGATATCAACAAACCTCATATCATTTTCATTATTCCCATTTCATTGAACCAGCTGTTTTTAAAAATGTCACTTAAAATTCATGGTACATTTTTGAACTCGCTATAGTTCCCTCAGGATATGAGCTTTATGTTATAGTTAAAAATAATATAAAAGGAGGGTTTGTATGAAAGAAAAGGCAGAATTAAACGAAAATATTATTTATTTCTACAATAACGGTCGGCAGCGCGACCGCGGCAGCGCGGCCGGCGCTCACGTGCGTCTCGCAATATTTATTAATCACAAAATAAAATAAATATATTTTGGCAAACGCCATTTACATGATCGGGTTTAAGTCAAAGAATAGAAATTATTTCATTTATTTTAAAATCATTGAAATCGATTAAAACATTATTTCATTGGTCAATAGAAACAAATTGCAAATTTAAATTTTTTGTAACAGTAAAAAATAAGAATCATGTATTATATCGAAATCATTTCAATAATTTTTAACATTTATCGGTCAATAGAAATAATTTTCAAATATAGCGATAACAATAACTATTTCATATTATTTTAATGTACAAAAGAAGTGAGGTAATGACACGGTAAAATAGTATGGTGGACCATACGGTCTAGATACTCTGGTATTAACTGAACTGTGTATCCCGTAAATAACTCTATTCTCGATTTCATTAATTACGTGTAATGCTCAAGCAATAAAGGTAACACTGAGTATCAAAATGATACCGAATTTATTAGTTTATATATCACCATAATATGCACGAAGTGTTTATTGCAGATCGATCAACAAACAAACATGTTATAAAAAAATTCATTGTTTTCACGTTCAGTTAATACGAGAGACCATTTTAATGTTTGAACAAATGTGGCTTACTTTACGCGGGGTACTTTAAAACTTATGTTTTTTATAATATGCAAGTATAATTTATATAATAATTAGAGAGGTCACTGGACCGAGATGCGAGGGACGCGTTCCGACTGGCGCCGTGACCCGTCGGCCGGCGCCGCTCGCCGGACGCAGCTCGCTCGCAGCGCCGGCCGACAGCCGACGGGACCGCCTTGGGCGTGGGGCGGCTCGGGGGAGCCTCTAGGCATACCTCCGGCCACCAGTCTCGTGGCCTCACCGCTGCCTTACGTGAACAAACAAACATAAATAGCCATAATACATCTACAGTAACGTATGTATCAGATAGATTTATTCAACAGCAAATGCGACATTGCATTGGTATTCTGCCAGCCCCGTATATCATTAGATTTAACAATAACCATATAAGATGAATGAAAACTCTGTTTACCTCGCCCTAGCTATATGTACAATTACTCGATAAGATACAACTAACACGGCTCGCGAAATAAAGTTAGGTGCAACAAAAAAAAATCGCTTAGGTACTTAAGAATTACAACTAACGTGAACCCTCCAGGCTGGGGCCCGTCGATTCGCTCAAGTTCTCGTCCTCACGTAACTTAAACCGAGAGAATACTATACACAGACTAAAATAAACAACATCGACTGAGATTAAATCTAACTTAACGTTAATGAACAACAAAGTGGTAAACTTCCAACCGGAACGCGATGGTCGTGCGCAGTGCGTCACAGAGCGTTTATGCTAGTGTTATTTTGGAATGTGAGTGACGCGTGCGACCGGCCGCGGGGCCCGGCCGCTGGTCGCGCGCTCGCGTTGCGGCTCGAGCGAACGAGTCTGAGCGAAGACGCCGGGAGCGACACGCGCCGGCGCTGCGCTATCTGCCGAAGCCTGCCGGACCTCACTCGTACCACCTGATTGAACTCGACCTTTACATTTACATAGAACACTCAGCGTGTACTTACACGACAAAATACTTATCTTTTACTTCATAAATATAGATGTATATTACTTACACGAACGCTAGAATACAACATATTTCATACATTATATAACCTAATCTTACAAAATAGACAGTTGTTTTAAACGTTATACTCGTAAAGATACACATATAATTAATTAATGTAATAAATATCTATATGGTGTTAATTTGTTGGAACGAAGGGTGAAGCGCCTGATAGAACAGGAAAGCGATCGGACATACGAATGATTTGAAACTGGCACCTTAAACACTGTTATTGTCTACGTTTTTGTATAAATTAAACGAGAATCATTCACTCTACAAGTAAGCTTTGTATAAGTCGGCCACAGTCGACCCTGCACAAACACATTACTAATGGCACACTTATTCTTTATCACCACTGGTAAGTTAGATGGATTCATTCATTTTTCATAAATATGCTAGAGGCTAGAGAACTGATTGAACCAAACTTCAGTTAAGTACACAAACGTTTCGCAAAGACAAATCTAGAATAAGGCGTTCAGTGTTCATTCAATCTAGCTCACTTTAAATGCATAAACACAATCATTATCAACGCGTGGGATATAACTATGAATGTATTTTACGGATACGCATCTTTAGTAGTATCAAATAAAGTGCTAAATTGAACGAATACTTGACAACATACGCCTCGTAACAATGTACACTAGTAGGCGGCACATAAGTTGAACCCTGGACAGAAGACACTTACGGGTGTCAACTGGTGAGGTATTAATTAGGGCACCACGAGAGGAAGCGCGTAAGATGAGACGTGGGATGTACCATCGCAGCAGGCCGCCATTTTGGGTCAACTAATTTTCCCTATACACGAACCAACCTTTTTACTGAATCCGATCTCTAGCCATAATATAGCACAAAATATAACATGTTACTTTTATTACATAACATAAATTAAATGTATCCTAAAAATTACTTGCATTTATAATATTTACGTGAAAAATACGCGAAACTATAAACGATATACAAAATGGTAACAGATGGTTCAATTCAAATTACTTGACATACGAGCAGAAATCCACATAATATTATAATTGATTTATGCAATGGTAAACCGTAATGTTAATACTGGCATATTTTTATACATACAAATATAAACTGGATATAATTAATGGTAACAAAATGGTAATATGTGCAGTTTATAATAATATGTTACAGCCAAAGTAATAATTCTGGTATAATTAATCATATTGGTGCCACCAAACATCATTGACCAGTCTAAAAAATTAAAGCTACGCTTTTTTTACGTCATATATTCGTTAACTTTAAAAATGTCAAATTAGTTTAAATATTGTGTAAATCCACCACCACAACAATTTCTTTCATTTATGTAACATGCAAAGAAATATCTTATATAACAAGATGTGGAGTTATGTTATAAGACTTTAGGTTACCCTAAAAACAAAAAGACAAAAAAGATCTGAAATAACCTCAACCACATTAGTGGGCATAAAAAAATTATATGGACGATTCTTTGATTAATTCCAACTAGCTATTATGAATAGTATCTAGATAAAGTAACCAACTTAACACAATATTGAAACCACTTACAGTTTAGACATTTTATAAAATGGCTGCTATCATAAACAATGGCTATATTATAAAACTTTGGCGGTAACATATTTATTAATTAGATTTTATTCATTAATGACTCAATATCAGTAAACAGATATCCATGGATGAATTACTAGTAAAAAAACGAATTAGATACACAGTATCTCTGAGCTTTAAGAGCTTTGTAGGGAGTGAAGTTTAACACCTAAATCCTGTAAAAGCGTTTGACCCATTTAACGTGCAGTTATGTCGCTATCCAAAGAACATTTATCGAAATTCGTTCAAACGTTAAACTGTGCTATCACATACAATGAGATAAAAATATGCAATTCGTATGTCCCTAGTCCCTACCCAGTTCGTTATAACATCAAATTATGAAGCAGAAATAGACAAAGTGGAAGCTACATGAAAACAGTATCAGCCGCTCTGCACCTAACGTACGGACAAGTAAAATACACACAGCCAAAATGTATCTAACTATTTCATACCATCACAGATCAGCTTTGCATTTTTACAACGCCTCTAAACTGCGTGGAGCTGCGTACATCGTCTATGCATGATAACCTCGTTAAAAAGGCCAACAGAAATTACTGAGATGGGCAGAAAGTAAACATGTTATTATCGATATCCGATTTTGATTCCCAATTATCGTTTCAGTACAACGTAATAGACTGAAATTGAAATACATTTTTTTTAATTCATCTTTGGAAATTACAATTGTTATTATAACAAATAAAATGATGGAATTATTGATCAGTGACGTCACACTTCAGTTTGCCATTGCAGCTTTGTAGAAATTATCGTTTTACGAGAAAGGAACAGAAGACCCCACGTTTAAAAGTTTTAATACCTGCCACTTTGCATTTTTCATTGATTTTAATTTTATTTTTTGTGTACGTCTTTATTTATACTAGTTTGACGATTTTTAACATGAGGAACAATAGTTATTACAATCGATTTCATAATCCTAAACTAACTAACTAATCATAATCTTAAATCGCGACTCTACCGGTATAGTTTATCATAACCGTTATTACATTTTGCCCATCTCTTTTACTACACAAATTACCGTGTTAAACAAAACAATATCAAAATGCTCTGGGGTTGTGGTTCCATTTAAATTACATTTCATTTCATTCCATGTGGTTATAATTTATAATATTTATTCAAACAAAATCTTTGAATTTCTGTAACATGACACCTACTCTTGTGTAGAGGCGATGCAGCTTTTAAATAAAGTTCGTATATCTTTGAAATGTATAGGATCAAATTATTAAATTTTAGTATTTTTTAAAAATGTCCTGTAAAACGCATCCCGTCTTATTAATAAGTAAATAATAATAATTGATCACACATCTACGCAGCTCCACATAATGCATAATTTCTTTGAAGCTACTTGGGGTTTCTTAAGTGGTTCTTATGAAAAATATTCTGCCAAGGAAATTATATGCTAATGGTGTCTCTATCACTGAAAAAACAATTTAAATGGATACGCTTTCGTGTCACCGAATTGCAGTAAATGATCAAAAACAATGATTCCACATCAAGGAACTTTTTATGAGGGTTTGTTATATTTACACTATACACAGGTACAAATTTTCGATCTATTGTCATTGTTTTTATGAGTTTTTAATTAAAGAGAAACTTGCACTTTTTACTTAATTTTAACGATGCACCAATGAACTCTGAACTAAGAGAGTAATATGTTTTTGTGATGTTGGTTAGGTGAAGTTTTTTTTATTATTTATATGTTCTACATATACTCGTACCTCTATTGTATTTCCTCGAATATGAACATATTAATGAACACATTATATAAAAAAAAATCTACATAACAACATAATATTATATCATACTTGAGGAGATACAAGCCCATTTCTCTGCAGGTATTTTTTCTTGTAAATACATATATTATAATTCACGATTTTAATATTATTAAATTATTACGCTCAAATGACTTTCAATAAGAATTTATTCGATTAGGGCCAAAATTTTTAAATTTTCTAATTCAAGACATTTAAAGTTAGTTTTCACTGGACGGTATTACGGATAAAGATCTATCCAAACATATTGTAAGAAAGACAGGTAAGCCCAGTAAGATCATTAAACACCAATTGAAGGTCAAAGGTTAATCGTTGCCAGCTGATTTTTTGGGACAGATAAGAATATTGAAAAACCATGTTTACAGCTTCGCGATACCAAAACAATTCTCAAAAAACCATACAACTTTGGAATTTACTCAAGTTCTTAGGTTATAACTTATACTTAGGTCCACTTGCGCGAAACGGGAGTTAAATATTTACATTTTTAACCCTAGAGTCAACGTCATTGGACACTTTTGACAACTTACTCTGGGTTAGCGTGCTAACTCTGAGTTAACACACTAACCCAGGCCGACGCAATTGGGCCTAAGTTCGTTTTTCGGAAAAGATATTCATTTTATAGAAGACAAAATTGGCTACCATTCGAATGCTTGGTAAATCCGGTTTTGAAGTACTACTGCTTCTAAAGTTAGTAAATAAATTTATTAGCAAGATATCAGCTAAAATATTGATTTAATGTAGAAATTATAAGCAACGAAAGAGTCATTATTTAGCTTAAGTTATTTAATTTAGGCGCAAACAAAGCAGTTTCCTTTGTTTCTCTTAACATCAAAAAATTTGGATACAGTATTTTACAGAATAAAACCGTTGAATTTATTTGGAATCGGATTTTATTCGGGATAAAACAATTCCTAAAAATCCTTAATTCGCTTTTCAATGTTATAAGTCAAGAACTGAAAAAAGTACTTAAATTTTTTTAACACCGCGCAGTTAGCTGTTTTAACATGATTAGTAACTTTTCTATTCTTATCCCCAAGAATCAATTGGGAAATATTTGTTGTGACCTAATGTCATTTATGTCTTGCATGACTGGTTTACTTTGTTAAGATACAATGATTTAGATATCGACATTAGTGAACACAGACAGGCCGAAATGCTTAGACTCTAAAGAATATGTCTGGATAGACCATAATGATGGTGCCAAATCTACATTACGAGCCTAAACATTATAAATAAAGGGAAATTACTCATATAAATAATGTACAATGTACTTTCTCGTTGACGCAATTCACGCAATTCATTCGCACTTGGTGCAATGATATTATAATATTAAAATATAATCATAATTAAATTTAACATTAATATATAAACATCCACTTTAAACACAAACCGTCAATCACAAATTTTCCTCAATTCACTAAATCCATTCGTTAGTACCCACATGAACTAGGCTTCGGTTGAGTGTTAAAGAGTGTTTCCACGTTAAAATATCCTGCACAAATGATATAATATACATTTCAAGAATGTAATTCTCCATCAAGAAGATTATCTTTGCTGATATATTATACCATACATAACGTGTATAATGTTTGTATAAAAAGTGGAAACACTAGCACTCCGCGTTAAAAGTCACAGGCATGCGTTTGATAATAGCCAAGTACCGGTGTGCCCTATTTACATTTGGCCAGTTTAAAATTATAATACTATCTCCGATCAACGGGTAGCGAACGCCCGCTCGGAATCACTATTGCACAGTACGTTGCCGAGTTGTATCTGCAATTGTCCCGATTGAAACACATCACTTTTCCTAGTGTCTTAAATTTATAATTACAAATTTCATTTAAAAAAAAATCATGCAACAGAAGTATAATAATATGTATTTAAAATATCATTTAACGACAGTATAATAAAAGGAAATGCCGGTCGTCAGTCAGATTTGATTGTTTGTCGCCCAAATAATGTAAATAGAAAAATTCCGTTGGTCTAGTAAAAAATGGGTTGTTATAGTAAACTTTTGGAGTATATTATTCGATGTTTCATGCGCGATTCGGTCAGAAAGAAACACAGAGCGTGGTGAAGTAAGTAAAAGCAGGAGCACGACCGAATCTTGTTCGCTGCGACGCGGTTTTCTTGTGGAACGCGACCCGAGCCACTCTCGTTTAACCTATAACTGGCGCCTAAACATTATAAAAATAAAAACGTTTTCAAATTAAATTTGTAACGCACAATATGTATGCAAGTATCACACGATGACAACGCTATATCATATAGTCATTATTATAATACAATATAAGTATAACTGTTTCCACATTTTAAATTTGATCAATATAATTGAAATACGTACACTACTATATTTATGTTAGAAAAATACGAAATAATGTACTTTCAGTTAACATATTATATATGTTAATAAAGAACAATATGATTTATAAAAATACATCGTCCAATCCGGCCATAGACCTCTTAGACGCTAGTACCCATATCATTTAAAAATCTATGATTTTTAAGGCTTCTTGCACGTATTTGAGAAATATTTTACATAATTACATTGTAAGTAGCATAAATCACTGTTACCATCTATAATTTATAATAATATTTACAAAGATTATTTAATAATTATTTGTACTGGTACGGCCGATAAATCAATGCTGATATTTATTTTTTATAACATTTAGATAAACATTTGATTGATTGGAACAACTGTAAATTTTAAAGTGATTCATTGTGATTTTATCTTAAATATGTATATAGAAATTTCATTCTAAATTAAAATTAGATGTCAAAATTCATTGTGATTTTATCTTATTTACATAGAGAAATTTAAATATCAAATTTAACAAAATAATCTTAAATGTTCTCAGCCCAACAACTACAGTAAAGTCGTCCTTGCCAAGCCGCTAACACGCTCGACAGAGGGCGAGTGCTCGCGACTGTCCAACAGTGGAGGCGGCTCGCGGGGCGCAGGCCTGCCTGGCGGCGCCCGGCTGCGAGACGCGCGGGCGGGGCGTCGCCGGGGCCGTCTATTTACTATTATAGTATCTCCACAACTAACAATAAAACGGTTCATTAAATTTCTCGTTTACATCACAGACGCTTTCCTAAAATATGTATTGTAATGTTTTCCATCGCTACGAATCAGAGTTAAGACAAGCTAGTTTTTATCTAACACATAGAAAGGTACTTAAATAAATTTGAATTATTGATATACCGTTAATAGACTGCTCAATAAATTAATGGTAGCTACACGAGAGAGATGTTAAATATTATATTATTATTTTTTTGTATATTTATGTTACAGAGATTATGCAGATAAACAGTAAATTGTCTTATCTGTATTGGGACTAGGCGCAAGCGCCGCCGGTCGGCGCTGGGCGCGAAATAACTTATTACAACGTATAATCACACACCAAGTTAGCATCTAAACCTAAATAATAGTAAGTAATAATTTTATGATAATCCGTAGGGCGTCGGGGCGCCAGGCTCTGCTGCTTGCATCCTCTTTATCGCCTGCACTGGTATTTCAAGATCTGAAATAAGGAAAAGACGCACATAACTACGTGCAATTAGGAAACGTTATCTAGGACCAAAAAGACATACGAAAACCGCAATGTTACGTGCCACTTCAGACCCTCTGTTAAGAATGTGCTTCGAACCGAATCTATGTACAAAAACAAAAATTTAACCACCACCATATAAAATTATAGTAGATTAGTCCAAGATATAATGTATCAAAGGTTATTTATGTACATCAGACGCGATTCGGCAGTTTGCGAAAGCCTACTTAATAAAAAAAACTTGAAACTAAAGAACGGTAAACCTTTTTTGAATATATCTTCCAAAATTCCCGTATACCTAGTAGATCCAAATAACTTATCGTGCAGTGTGATTCATAATGGACAAAGTCGTGGGCAAAAGCTAGTAACATAACGATTATCCTGTATACACAAAACTAAATCGTTAAAAGCTAAATAAAACTTAACAAAAATAATAGTGCAAAACAAAACGATCAAGCCGCATCTGAGACGCCTTCGTAGTACAAAACTGCTGTACAATATTTGCCTTATACCTCCATTATGGCTCCTACACACTATGACGGTGGCTCGACCGGCAGGCATGCCGCCAACCAGCCTGGCAGGTATTTGTTCCGCCGGTGCAAACGACCATTTATACGGTATACCAACGGCAAACCGTGCGCGGCATAAACCCACCGGCATAGTGTGTAGGAGCCATTACAGTGATGTTATATTATATCGCGTGAGACGGTGCCAAGAACAAACATGAAATACGCGTACAACCGGCCTGGAGGCGGACCGAGGAAAAGCGGGGGAGACTATCTCGAAAGCGTTTTATGATTCAGCTTCTATAAATTTAGTTTTTGATAACTTCATAAGTGGGTAGATGACTGAAAACAAAATATTGACTATATTCGTTTATTTTTGAACATTTACTAACAAGTAAAATGGTGAAATAACTGATTGAATCATTTAAAAACAAAAAGTTATAAGCATTTTAATATTTCTGATTAGGCAGAGATAGCTATGATGATTTGTGACGTCACTTCTTAGGAACGCCATGTGCTCTACAAATTTTCTTATTGCGAGATAGGGATGGAAGACCCCCTACCTACTTCAAAAGTTAAGTCTTTGTATTTCTCTACCTGATTTTAATTTTTGTGCGGACGTCATTCTTTTTATTCTGCTTTATAAAAATGTCATAAAAAAGAAGAATTACCAAACATGGTAATATCAAGTTACACCATTAGCACAAGGGAGTTTTCATAATCGGAATTTAATTTTGCAAACAAAAAGTTTCCTTTTTTTCAATGCCGTCATACGGATTTTATTGAGAAGTGCAACTTTTTTGCCTATGAATTTGGAATAATTCGAATAATAATTGTAAGTTACTGTGGTGACCTTAGTCTATAAAAATTAAGGTTTGGATTAGAATCAGCTTGGTACGGGATTGCACACATCTATGGTAATAATCCTTTAGTCATCTACCATATTCTACTTGAAACGAAGTCTCTAACGATATATAGCCGAGTCAAAATATTGCATTCAAAGTATATGCAACTTCGTGCGGGACCCTCCTGCTGGGTGACATACGGTGGGGGAGGCAAGGAATTTAGATGTCACTTCTCTGCATGTATGCGTTCCACGTCCCCCAGCCATCTGTCACCCCGAAGGAGGGTCCCGCTAGAAGTTGCCAAGCTATAGTGTGATTCTTTTCCCGATTCGGTCCCGCTCCAGTCTATGTGTTTCGCGGTATAATATTACAGTGCTTAAGTGCAACAGATCGATGTTTCTGGGACTGCATGCTTACTCTAGAATCTAGATGGGCGAATGCGGCTCGATCGTGTCGTTTGGCAGGAAACCGCACCTGAGCCGCACACAAAGAGCATTAGGACATGAATCATTAAGATTTACCATCGGATCAATTTATATATACTAGTTAGAAAACGTTTAGTCTATCTTATACCATTAAACAAGCAGTTCTTGTATATATATATATATATATAAAATCTGAATCTCGAAAACCGCTACAAAGATTAATATTATGACATTCAATCACAAGAAAATGGATTTAGTACACGTTCATACTGAACGCATGTCTTAAAATTTGATCAAAAATTCTCCAATACATACAGACTATTATGTTACCCCATACAAAGTGAAGACCATCCGTGTAAAGCCGGGTGAGTCAGTTAATTCATTCAATTTACGATATTATGAACGTAATGTTTACTATCACTACATAATATTATGATTTAATATTCCCCACAGTGTCTGTGCGTCTATTCGGGGTAGTCTCAGGAAGTACTGAACGGATTTTTATGCGGTTGACAACAAAAAAAGGAGGAAACTTTATAAACAAAATAAAAAAGGATTTTGTGAAGTTCCAAATCATTTTAGTAACAAAAATTCTCTTGACATAATGTATTTCTTGAAACTGTCAATAGATGGCGCTACTAGTATCAAAGTTTTGACTTTAGTTATAGGACATACAACATAATAATATATTGTAAACTTAAATTTATATATGATATCAATTCATTTCGTGCCTTTGAAATATTTTTTAATCCAATATGGTTATTTAATTTTGGTTCAAATTTCGCAGTTTTATCCTGCTCTTAGTATAAATAAATCTACCTGCAATATTGCTTTATTATTCTACTCCATATTCAAAGTACTTAAAATTACAATAATCACAGTGAGAATGATAATGTCATTACGGCTAATAGAAAAATAAAATAAATCATTATAATCCCGACAAATTGGTCAAGCCGTTCTGAAGATAAGGTTTTTTCAAAAATTCTAAAGACCTACTTTATTTTTTGGTTATAATATATTAAACATATTAAATTAGCGGCTTCTTCTCAGCGGCAGGGCACGTTTATAAATCCTCGTAAACTTAGTTTACAACTAAGTCGTGAAATGTTTATCACCATTAAAAGACGGTCTAAAATGAAATTACCTGTCATAAGAGCCTCTGTGGCTAAGCCTATATGAAAAAAGAATTTTCTATTCTATTAAAACATTAGTACTTGAAAATAACAAGCTATAAATTCAGCTACTACTCGCGTTGTGTATAAATAGGTCACCGAGACTGTGACATAAGTTTAGTAGGTAAATGCAAAGTTTTGATACATTATGCATCCTGGCCGTTGCTCGCGATACGTCCAGCGTCCAAGCTGTGACACGTGTGACAAATCAGTACCATTGGGTTATAAATAGAAAAAAAGTGTGCCAAAGGAACAAAAGTGAATAAACTCCAGTGTAAACAATGTTGAAGTTGAGTGATATACGGTGCATTTTTTATCAGAAAACGGGAATCCGCAATAAGGAAACCCAAAGATTATTTATATTATTTTATAGACTTTACGCGAGAACAATTTTGAGATATTCTGAATTGGGTATTTGACTCCAGTTTTTTTATTACTTTATTATAAAGTAGAATTAAAATAATGACGTGCACTGAGAGAACTAATTAAATCGATCAAATAACAAAAAAGTTATAAGCATTTAAAGATTTGTGATTAGACAGAGATAGCAACATGAAATTGTGACGTCACACCTTACCAATGCCATAGTAGCTTCGTGCGGCTTCATACAAATTTTCGTTTTGCGAGAAAGGGATAGAAGATCCCCCCACCCCAAAGTTTAAACGTCTGTAACTTTGTAAATCTTTGTTGGATTTTAATATTTCTTTCACTGCACGTTATTATTTTTATCCTAGTTTATAATAAAGTAATATTTTTTATCAAATTCAAAAGTAGTGTAAGTCCCAATTGTTGGTCAAGTGTGTGTCTATTAATATATAAAATTCTCATAAACTTCCCTGAAACTTCTTGATTAATATTTAAAAAATAATTACGTTTGCCGAATATAAAAAAAGTTTCTTAATTACTTTAGTTAGTAACTTGAACTGAGAAACTCCTTGGCAACCACGTAATTAAATGATATCAATGTCATATTAGTATTAGAAGTAAAATAAAAAATAATTCCATCTTCTCTGATGAGTGTTCAAAATGCACTGCCAAGCGCTTACCATCTAAAAACTGTTAATTACACATATGTGTCATCGCATTCTATTTTCTTATAATTTAGCGTATTTCCGTACCGGCTTAGTCGATTTGGATAAAATTTTGCATTTAACTAAGTATATCTAAATGCAAAATTTCATTTTGCATTTAGGTTTTGCTATTTAGGTTTTTTCCTGTAAAACGCGATTTTCCAAAAAAAAAAAACACTAAGCAAAGCTCTGTCGCTAAGATTCTTAATGAGAAAATATATAAATTAATAATAAATAAATTAGCATATAAAAAAATTGGCAATTTTGGTTTCTAATCGCATTAATGAAGTGTTACATGTGATATTAATATGATGGATAAATAGTGATATTATTATAATATAATTATATAGGGTAACGTACAATCGGTCAAGAGTCGAGGGGTGTTCCGCACTCCGGTTAACCATTTCGGCTCCATTGGGTCTAGAACGAGACAGAATTCAAACTTCTTTTACATAGGCCCACAGGAATGAATGCAGGTACCATGTACTGAACTTATTTGTATAACTACATAAAACAGCTCATTTGTTCTCGAAGAAGTCTCCCTATTATCTTTGTAATTCAAACCAACTACTACTTATTTCTATTTAGCTCTGTGGAAGTGTAAATTCTACTTCTTCTACTTCTATTAATATATTCTATATTCTATTGTTATATACTGAACTTTTACTGAATGAAATAATACATTTTTTAGCTGTTTTTTTTACCTTCAATCAATAGAGTCTGCTAAGTGTAAGTTCAACACACTTTATGCTAAGTATAACTTGAAATCAAATAAACACGCACAAAGAACTACAATATTTTTTTTCTACGATATTATACGATTCGGTTTGCTACGTAATGTTTCACAATAGCACATTCTTAGGTCCTTGAAAAGTTTCAAACTTCGGAATTGAAAACTTCATTTAGGTAACTTTACAATACTTTTAACAAAATATCCGGCGGTCCTCTGAAGATAAATAAACAAAGTGTATGCTGTTTAAGTCAACATATATTTCTTATTTTAGGATAAAACTCCTTTTTTAAGAATTCCGTCAATGATTCTCACATTCTCTACTTTGTTGTAAATATAAAGTAAATAAGAACATTTATCAAAAAAATGTTGTGAGTTGTGACACAGTTTAATATAAAGATTCTTTTATTTGCATGGAGCTATACATATAGGAGATCTTCAATCGAGAACAAAATTGAGGCGTAAGAATTTATTTATAATATTATATTATAATTCCCCTAATGTGCACGTTACAATTTGATATCATAAGATACATGAATCATATAATACTTTAATATTAAAACATTTGGGTGTAACATAATGAGAATATATTTAAATATATTATTTTTGGAGAGGATAATACATCACACTGCAAGAGCGAATCACAATGTGTTTAATTTTAACGTATAGGCATATGGAACAACATACAGATACAAAATAGCATGAAATATTTTGTTAAAAAAATAACATTACAAATGGATATTTATTTAATTTAGTGAGGCAATGTGCCATATACCTATACATAAATCAACCAGACTTGCTACGCTGTGTGAACATTGAATAAAGAAATTACGAACTCCACAATAACAGCAAGGAAGTTCAACATGATTGCATTGATTGGATTATTTCTTCACCACACAAAAAAGTGTCATGGCAAATCTAGTTATAGCTTGGCAAAAATCTCTTGAAACGGATTGCTTTTCTGTTTTTTGATACAAGCTGCATTCACTAAAACTATTATATTTCTAAGCTGAGTATTGAATTAATAAATATTTTGAATTCATTAATTATTTCTTGGATAAAAAAGTAAGTTATCCAAGTAATTGTAATATCGGGGCACCACTGTCTATACACACTGACAGTAAATAACAGTGTGTATAGACAGTTGTGTCATCGGTATTTCTACTCTTTTTTTGCCAAACTATAAAAAAAAAAAATAAAAAAAAATGTAATCCGGTGCGCACGCTGAGCGTATGTACGAAAGAGTACCTACTTGCGCTTTGCGTGGAGCATCTCCATGAGCAGGGTCTGCGTGGGCGCCTGTCCGGCGCAGTGCCGCTGGTACAGATGCTCCTCGCCGCGGGCCGCCAGCGCGTGGATCTCCGGCACCACCATCACGAGCTTGCCGAACTTGTCCTGGAATCACACCGTCACACTTGTATATGCAGCGACTAACGGGGTTCCATACCTCAAGTGAAGAAAACGCTTAAAGGCAGCCGGTACGATACGCTACGATAGAAATGGGAAGACTCTAAATTGCGTTTTTACTAGCTGACCGGGCAAACGTTGTTCTGTCATATAAATTATTTAAGCCATCCTATTTTTTAAGTTAGATCAAACTGCACATGGTGTGCAAATTTGATTAAAATCTGTTAAGTAATTACTTAATTATAATTTAGGAGTCTATCGCGGACAAACAAAGTGACGCGTAATTAATATATATATATCTACTCGTGCTGATTCACTGACTGATTATCACCTCTCCTGAAAAATTTTGTATGAAAAAATTTTTTTTCACGGATGGGGTCTTATAGAAGAAAAGAAAACAATCCGAGGAAAAATACGGAGAGAGCTGATGATTGAGGATTTCGAAGACAGGTGAAGAGCACGGGGAGGGTATTAAAGATAGGTGGGGGGTGCTCGACCAAATGTCATTCGAAACGTCATGCAATTGGCAGTTAGCTGAAAAAAAGTTCAAAATGGCGGATTCAAAATGGCGGCCAAACGAATTTCGCCAATATCTCGGAAAGTATAAAAGATGGAAGAACGATTTTTTGACAAGAGTTGATCAGGACCCAAAGTTCTATTTGATGGCTAGAAAAAAAAATCCAATATGGCGGAATTTTTTTTTCATAGGAAATGTATGGCGAATTTTGAAGTGACTAAAAGTTGGTAGGCAATAGGAGGGAAGACAGCCCGCGGGCCACATGTGGCCCGCGCACCCACGCGCCCTACTAGTAATTTATATATCTACTCGTATGAAGATTAAAATTTAGTTCGAATGCGATTAAACAGTATTTTTAAGAAACGCATGTGACTAACGCTGCTGATTACTTTGTTGTCTTCTATTTAATGCCAGTAATACACCATTCTTCCTATCGTCTAATTAGCATCACGCCGGTTGGACCAGGGGCCAGAGATCGGCTATATTCGATAAAAATATTAAAACCTGCAGCATTGTACTGCTTCAAGAGTTGGTGGTAAGGCCCCAGATATCTGATAGTTAGGTAAAACTATATACCACTATATGGCATGATAGTGTACGGCCGGATAAAGATATTTTCTCAGAAACGGGTGGAGTTGAAATTTACATAAAATTCTGAAGGCTCCAAGGCTGTTCCAATTGCATCATTAAAAGTTCAAACGATAATATAATTTATGACAAGTTTTGAAAACTTAAAATCTATAGTAATCCTGAGTTTTTTTTTTAATTTCAGATGGTTTTCCTGTTGGTAAACAATGATGACTAAGTTGGACTGCGATTGCCTAAGAAATGTCTATTTCACTTTAATGGGACGGAGGCTGAAAGGGTATTCCAAACCTTAAAGTTCGTATCAGCAACGTAGAAAGCGTTTCAAGAGAGTTTGATTCAAGTGAGATTCTGTATGTAGAGTTACTGTGTACCTGAAAAAAGTTTTCCCTGAAAGTTTGATGGCTCCAATATTTACGGTACTTTTTAACTTTTCATCCTTACTTTTTTACTTACATAAAAAATAATTTATTACTTCCATAGCCTGTTATTGTGACCTTGTACTGGAGCATGAAAACCTTAAAACGTTTTAAGACTTATTTGACACAAAGCGACTGTGATTTTAATCTAACGCGTAGCTCCTATCGAAGTAGATCAATATGGTTGGTTTATTCAAGTCACAATAAAATCTATTGTACTTTAAGTGGCATTATGTTCGTCTAGATCGATCTTGACTAATTTACGTAATGTTTTCGTGAAAAAAAAAATAACAAAACGTCTCCTGTCGCTGAATAAAGCAAAACGTGCCCTGTTGGAAGGTTACTAATTTACGTAACGTTTTCATGAAAAAAAAAACTAAACGTGTCCTGTCGCTGAACAAAGCAAAACTTTGTTGTTACGCAAATGACTATGTGTAATATGTTTACCAAATACGAGTACATAGTATCACAATAGGTGTTTTTTTAGATGATTAACGTACCTAAGCTTTTACATGAGTTACACTAGATTGAGCGTAGTTTAGTTAACGAAATTAAGTGACGGGAAATACGATACATTTCTTGCAAGGGCTTAAAGTAGAGCACATTAGCAGCAAATTATTATAAATATAATGTCCTGTTCAAAACTTAGTAATTTGTGAGAACATATTACGGACAATCAGAGTTACAACTTAGTCTAGAGGGCTTGGCCCAAGGTGAAAAAGAAATGAGACGAGCCAACGAAAAGGTTACGACTGGGTCTTTTGACCCAACTGGATCAAAAGACCTTGGATTTTCTGGATGTTTGACGGCGTTGTAAAGAAGTGATGGTTTTTTTTGTTGGTAACGGGTCGCTGCAAGTAAAAGTAATGACAATTAGTGTTTTAAATAATTACCTGTATCGTTGGATAGCAGGTAAGTGTGTAGTCGAGAAGTGCGGCTTGCACGGTCTGGTATCCGTCGCGGACGCACTTGCTGTTAACGATGCCTCTCACCTCTGAAACCCCAAGACAACTCTTCAAACAAAAACAACAATTTGTACACATGGGAACATGAATTATGATCGTGGACAAGGTGATCGCAATGTATAGTAAAAATGTATATTAAACATAAGCAAACAAAACAGTACGGCAGTACATAATTCGCATCTCAAGCTAAAGATAAGGGGAGTATGGCTATACTGACCAGGGTTCAGCAAGAGCAAGAACTTGACGCAGATGTAGTCGGACACGTCGAACTTGAGCTCGGCCAGTTTGTTCTGCAGCTCGTTGAAGTGGTCGGCGAGGCTGGGCACGCCGAGCAGGCCGAGGCACAGCAGGTCGAACTTCTGCCCGTTGTGCAGGATGGTCTCGTCGGGCAAGCCGTTGTGCATGCGCTGGTGCAGGTGGTCCAGCACCAGCATGTCCGACCACGAGTTCTGCAGCAGCTTCATCTGGTCGTCGACCTGCAACAACAGATGACCGCATTGCTACACGTGCAGCCGCGAACGGTGACAGTTCTCGCAATGTGCACGACAACATCTTGCGAACGGTTGCGGTCTGCTGCGGAGCCGTCGAGACACGAAGTGAATTGCGAGCCAAAATAACAATTCGCCGGCGCGGTTAGTGCATTAGCGTTTATTCAAGTCACACTTCACCCCGTTTCTCGTATCGACTGTGGCTGCGCTCCGATTGAAAGTTGCAAAGGACCGCGTGCCGTATAATTACGTAGAGTCTCGTGTGGGCAATCGGTGTGGTCTGTCGTCAATCGCCCCTTAACGCTCGGCTATTGTCTCTGCTGGATCTGCAGTGTCTGCAGTGTCTCTGGTGTCTGCAGTGTGCACACCTCCGAGCCGATTACATTAGCAATTCCCGATCAGTGTGTTATCTTGCGTGCAGCGCTATCTGAGGAGCGCGGCGGCGCGGGCGGCGTTGCTCCGTGCGCCGTGAGTCGTGACCCACATTCCGAGTTGCATTAGAATACACCGCACGGGGCGGTGCGCGGGCGCGTTAAATTTGCCGTTTACGAAATGTTACAACTGAATTTTAGAGCTCTGAGCTGTTGCCACATCGCGCGCCATTTGCTCAACGATGAATCGAGATTAGACTCGACTGTCAAAATCATACCGCCTAATCTATCGAAACCGTAGCGGTTGGATACCTAATTTGGTAAAAGTACTTTAATCGATATATGAGTAGATACAAACTCACACAGGCTCATGTTATGTTACATTTTAAGGTTTTATCAAACAATAAACGATTTTTATCTTTCATTATTATATTCCGAACAATCTGTATACATATGACAAACAATATACATGTTGCTCAGGTCAGCGAACACTGAGCTAACATCTAGCGATCTATTCCCTCATTTTATTGCACTACGTGCAGCGAGTTATTGCGGGAAGTAATAATTATATTATGTTCTGTAGTGTTACGAATAATCCGTCGGCATAGCCCGAAACACGTCGGATCAGGACCCTTATTCTGCATCTCAGTGATAATAACTAATTACTCAGTGACCTCATTTGACATAAGTTTTTTATCCATTGAAGGTTCACCACAAAATCTAACTTTCGTTTCACTTAATACAGCAGCAATGTGTAACGAACCGTAGACAACAGTGAACATCACTAACTGCCAAATATACGGAATAGTGATGGCCCAGGAGGCATGCGATGTAGGGAGATGCAGCCTGTACCCTGCACTCGACGTACTCATGTCAATCTATCGTGCTCGCATGTAGGTCAAAGTCGCCTCTAGCGTGTCACTCACTATACATATTGGATACCGACGGAGTGTAATGTGTATTGTGTACTCTACAATCTAATTTAAGTCTGATAGGCATTATTTTGTTCATTTCAAAGTATTGTTGAGACCTTTCTATCAAACTGCAAAATAATGAATATAGGTACCTTCTAAGTAGGTATCTACGAGTATATTTTACAAAGATCTTGGGCTGGAAATTTTTATAGAACAAAATTAATCTTTCAATTACAAGTGAAAATGGAAAGTTTTCAGCTGAAGGCTTCATGGAAATATTCTACAATATTAATACGTAGGTAGGAAATCTTGTTAGATATCGAAGAAATTTTCGAACAACAAAGGAATTTTCCTATTACGTGAATATTGAGTTCTGAAGGTCTTTGGAATAGAATTTTTTCTACATTTGAAAGCAAACAGAAGGTACCTAGGTTACTACACGTAAATTGTGAGGATGGATATCAAAAATATCCAAAGAAGCAGGGTTAACCTAAAATTAATAGATAGAACTCTCCCAAAACTAGCAGTACGTATACGAGTATACCTGTGTTGCTATTCTACTACATATTAGACGCTCCTAATGAATCTAACACCTACTCGCCAAGCGTAAGACGTAATCGATCGTAACGATGGAAGTAAACCAGGCTACCACTATGAACCGACGGTTATGTAAGAGAAAGCAACGCACAGCTAGTCGCGTCTCCGTTACCGGCGGTTACGCGGCTCCGCGCGCGGTAAAAAGTGCTTTCTCGCGGCACTCGGCCAGGGGCAATGTCAAGTGCGGCGACGAAAGTGCAGCGTTGCCGCCCCGCGCGGCGTGCCCGCTGCCGTTACATCACATCACATCCGTCTGGAGAAAGCGCTAGCGCGGGTCATCAACATTGCTCTCCGTCGCGCACGCAGCACGCAGCACGCGACCACATTATATTATGTCAGCGCCCAGCACATTGTCAGGCCGACATTTTCTTGTGCCCGTATACAATTGTACGTGATACAATAAATATGCGAACTGATTCACTATTGTGGTTTCCTACAAACTTGAGTACGAGTATAGGTACATGTATCTACGCGCCTGAAACGGCTATCCGGAAAAACGTTTCCGTGGACAGATTGTGTAGATAAGTATGCAAGCGAGATTCATGTACAATACGCTTGCCGTTTCGTCCTAATTCTGAGAATGGGTCGTAAACAAGCGGCGTCATTTGGAACAAATGAAAATTGCTAGTTGTGGAACGGAGGCTGTGAGCTGGAGTGAGACGAGGCGAGGTGCACGGAGCGGCAACGTCGCACCTCCACGTGACCGGCTGCGGCTCTTGCGTAAGCGTGCGACGACCACGATCCGGAGACTGGTGGTCGTACGGACTACGGTGGTGGAGCAAAGAACAATCATATCCCTAGAGTCTGTAACCACTGTAATGGTAGTGGAGTCTGGTGCCTAGCGAGCAGCGGCACTTGGCTATTGGCAGACTAGCGCGCCTGTGTCTGGCTGAATGCTCGCGGGAGCTGAGCCGGCCGTCAGTCGATCCGCGAAATTATCACGCCCATATAATAATTTGTCCAAATCTACACCACCATAAGCGAGGCATCGGAAAACCTTCTTTGGTAAATTAGGTTAGGCGTAAGTAAAAAATGGTTGCATTATTTCATAGTTTTTATGAAGCGATTAGACACGCGCCTAACATTTATTTTAAACGATATACATAAATGTACATATTTTAAGATTGCGTAACTCTTAGTCATGTTATGTTATGTGTGTGTACGTCGAGAAGGCAGGCGGCGCGGCAACAGCACGGCACGCTAGCCGTGGGAACTTGACCCAGTTGCTAGTCGGTAAGGCGGTAAGGGGAGGCGCGCGAAGTGAGTATCGATTGCCTGCGACCAACATCACCGCAGCGCTCCGTGCGTCACACACGCCGCGCCGCCTCGCTTCCTGCCGGCTGCCGCCACCGGCACAGGCGCAGGCACCGACGCGACCACACGAGACCTACCACGCTCATAGGACAGCAAATAAATCGCACTGCAAAAGTAATATATCCCCTCTGAGGAGGAGAACTTAGCGCTTATACGTCGCAATGCAACATTCGCAAGCATTTGGTGACCACCAGGGATAGGGGCGAAGGATTCGGGAGGGGATCTTTATACTTATCTGGAAATTCACCTTTAGATACTTAAAGAACACGGTGTTTCTCGCCCAATCCACTTGAGAGAACAGATTTTGGTCCAGCACTTTGCACATTAATTCAAAGAGATCGACTTCACACTGATTGTAGGTTTGGCTCTGCAAGAGTCCGAAAAGGGAGTTCTGCCACTCCCGGTCGTCTATCGTCTGGACGAACTCCCGGATCATGGGCGAGACCCGGAGCGTCTCGGTGCTGGTGGGCTCCGCGGTGCTGGAGGGCGTGGCGGCGGCGGTGGCGGGCGCCTCGAACGAGAGCCCGTCCGGCGAGACCGAGTGCGGCGAGTGCGCGTCCCACTTGTCGTGCGAGGGCGGCGGCGGCGGCGCCACCTGCGCCTGCGCCGCCAGCAGCGCGGGCCCCGGCGACGACTCCGGCGACGACGTCAGCGACGACACCTGCGGGATCTGGATCTCCTGCTTCACCGGCACCGACGCGTACGGCGACGGGAACCCCAGCACCAGCGACCCGTCGCCCAGCGAGCCGCGCAGCGTCTGCACCGCGATCTGCCGCTGCCGCATCATCTGCAGCTTGCGGGCGCGGTCCCTCTTGTACATGGGCCCGAACTTGTTGCGACCGCCGCGCATGCGGTCCGCTCGTACGGCTGCAACAAGCACGAACGTTATGTAAGCTGTTTGACCGACACCATAATATATCTCACAGTTCATGAGGACATCTAGAGATTAACCGAACCAATGAAACACCCATCGAGAATGTAGAGCTTGCAACTTGCCAGAAACATAATGAATATATATAGCCTTTGATAGTACTGAACTTTGTCAATATAAACTTACTTCTCTGATCTGCGTACAGGAAACTACTGTTCTAGTAGATACTATACATTACTATACATTGGTTTGAAAGATCGAATGTTTGGTACTCTAGGCTAAAAAGAGTGTACATGCCTGAGATCTCGAGAGTACACTAATAAGAGTACACAAAAGAAGTTTCATAGTTATGTATTAATATCAGAAGTATTTAATATCAGAATCATTTGCCAACTCTTGGTAGTTCTTATGGTGAGGGTAGTCAATTAAAAGGTGGTAACTTTGATCATAAGAAAATCTAGTCATTTGCCAAACAGAGCTCGTGACATCGGACAAAAACTGCGATAGTTTACTGTCTTTTTCACTTACGTCTTTCGTTTAAATGTGATGAAGAATTACTTGAATCAAATTCACCTCGTGGGAAGTCGATTAAAAGTTTATCGATGACTTTCAATTTCCTGAACAAGCAGGTTACCAGATGAGCATCTAGTAAGTAAGCACCTTAGAATCACATTAATACGACTGAATGCCTGAGGGATATATTAGTTCCTATTGTCTATATTTTCCGATCAGAACGTATCGCCAGTGATGAGCGGAGAAGAGAATTATACCTAGTCGGAGTATCTTACTGTATGACAATGTTCAAAGTATCGCGATGCTGAAGTAGCAATGGGTACATGACTTGTATGACAGTGGGAACCCAAGGTGCAAAAAACGCGATCCCGGATAAGAAAAGCAGTGTTTGCCGACACCTCATCAGATGATGATTGATGACATCGAGACATTCATCGTAGTACCACAGGACGTAAGCGGGGAGAAATAGTGGCCTTTTATCGAATGAGATAACATTCATTACGTTTTAGAATTCTAAACATGTTCAAAAATGGTTTAATATTTTTTGGCCTACAACTCTTCCGTTTCAAGAATGAAAACAGTCAGCCTGCAAGTATGAGTATGTAAGTGTTCGTTTATTAGTTGTTGTACGTCGGTAAATATTTAATAACGTAGGCTTGAAATTTAGGACACCGGCCTTATAACGCACACATGACTTGACCGCACTGTATGATTTTGGCAGAATTCCAAATTTCGAGTAACGTTCATCGCGATTACTACAATTTATTCTCGCTCCGATTCTTTGAGGGTAAGATACCGTACGGAAAAAGAGTGGTTGGCAATGATTATATTATGTACCTGATAGCTATATTATTATGTAAAAAATACTTGAGAATTTTTGATACTGAGGCGATGTATACGTAACGGATTCTATCTTAATATATATAAATCTCGTGTCACAATGTTTGTCCTCGATGGACTCCTAAACCACTTAACCGATTTTAATAAAATTCGCACACAGGGTGCAGTTTGCTCTAACTTAAAAGATAGGATAGCTTAAATCTCAATTTATCTATTTTTTTATATCCTTAAGGGCAAAACAACGTTTGCCAGGTCAGCTAGTTTTCATATATAAATCTCGTGTCACAATGTTTGTCCGCGATGGACTCCTAAAATACTGAACCGATTTAGTTCAAACTTCGTGAATATCTGTCATTTGGTCCAACTTAAAAGATAGAATAGTTTTTATCCCACGTGGACGAAGTAGCGGGCATCAGCTAGTTTTCTAATAAGAATGTTTTTGAATGTGTGAAAACGCTCATGATAAGACCACATTATTGACTTTATGGAACCTAAAATGTAAACGTGACTCAACCATCCCCATAGTACTTTTTGTAAGTATGGCACAAAACTATAGAAACACGTTGAAAGGAAATCTGCATATGAAAGCTAATTACAGAAAAACTATACATTATAATATGAAGGTAAGTTGCAATGAACATGACTCATCCGACTCTCCCTAGTTCTTATTTAGTACTTTGACGCAAAACCTAAACACTACGTTGAAAACTGTAAATGGACGTCTGAACCGGGAGCGGAAGGGGGATTTCAGTAAATTGTCGACTCGCCCAACACACGAGTTAAAAATAACAACCAGTTTTTATTGTAACAAACGCGCTTTAGAGCGATAAGGACGCACTCATAGGGCACTGAGGGATTAAAGAGAGACGCCGAGCGTTGCGGATTAACGTGCTCTTGTGTGCACTTCCAACACTTCTTTTCTTTTGAGTTCAACTACCAAATCACATCATACTATAGCCATATTTGGTACTCTGGCGGTGACTATAAATACAAAGCCAAAGGTTCATTCGTTGTCTGAATGGTGTTTTGTACACCGTCATCAAATATGAGCAATATAATTCAATAGTTGTTTAATTCGCAAAAACATTTTTGTGCCAAAACTTTGAAGACTGGAAAACGAGCGCAAAAATTAACCTAGAAAGTAGGAACTATCAAGGGCTAGGTTGTAGGTTAGGCTCACGAAGGGTTATGAATATAAGATGTAGCGTAGTTGAACATGATCATATTGTATTTTCTAAAAACAAGGCAGCTATAATGCAGCAGCAAAGAAGCAATATACCTAATATGACGACGTGAACGGTATAGGTACCTACTGAATAACGAAGACTATCAAAACGTTGCTGACAATCGAGCCACATCGTATCCACATCGTTTCCACATCGTTTGTACAATCCAATTGATTCATTGTTACATTTATGATTGTCAACTAATAGAAAAAACTAATCGTTAGGGCCTATTAAAACTGGAATTAAGAACGCCTCGAATGAATTTAATCATCTAATGTTATTATAATGAGCACGCGATAGCTGCCGATAATGCGGTAAACGAGGTCAGGCGCTTATTACACGACTAAACTAGATCAAGGTCAAGGTCATTTTTACAAATCAAAAACACACGACACCGTGACAATCGGCCGGAGATCACAAATAGACGTGGACAGTGTGAGTTCTTCTCTCGCGCGGCAATCGGGAGGTACTCTACTGGGTAGAGCACGAGCTATTTGTAGCTGCGGCCCACTAGCCGCAGATGGGTCAATGTCACCGTCCACGACGCGACGCACTCCCGTCGCAACCTTCTCCGACTCTGGTAAACTCCTGGAGCTTTTTAAATGTTGACCTTGGTGCATGCATCAGGGCCGCTAAATGAAGTAATCGTGTCAACGAGATAAAAAATAATGTTCCGAAAGGACGGGAAGAGGTGGGGATCGCTCCTCGTAGCGACGAGTCGAGTCGGTGAAACTTGGTCAAGGCTGAACCGTCCCCCGCGCCGCGCTCGGCGGCCGAGGCGGGCCGAGCGCGCCCGACGCGCCGCCCGCACGGCGCACGCACACGATCGCGCGGCGCACAGATAGCGCGGCGTTACACAACCCGCCGAGATAAATCATCGCCGCGATCGCCGATCAGCCACGAAAGTGTGTCAAGATCCAAATGCGTACATTTCGAACCGATCAGTCTATTTCTAATGACAATCGCATTACTTTTTTACATACCAACCGCAATCGCTTCACTTGCGGTAAAACATCGAATGATCGCTGCTAAAGCGTGAACCTCCGCACCTTGACAGCCATAGTTGTCATTTCAATGCCCATTTTTGGATGGGGATTCAAAATCATTAAGCTACCCAAAATATTTTACTCTCGGTGGCGCGCGGAGCCTCTAGAACTGTCGTAATAATAAGACAGGTAATGCCTAAAAAATAGAAAGGCCCGGTGTGCGAGGCCGCTCTGTCGAAACATCCGATTCAGGTCAAGGCAGCGCGCCGAAATAGTCTGCTGGCGCGCGCGTTTTTATATTGTGATCTAACATCTGTCGCGTCCAACTCACGGGCCGCAACACACCACCACACAACTAGCACTAAACTGCATAAAAATGTCACATTAAACGCCACAACTGAAACTAAAGCGCTCATGAAGACTTGAAAAAGAACAGACTTTAGAGGAGGAAAAGCTGGATATACGAGTATGTTGCGAGCGTTAGTTAAGTTTTAGGATCAATGTTACTCAGCATTGTCGTAATAATTTCCTATTCAGGTATTAATCATTATATATTATAGTATCGGAAAATTTATAGCAGATTCGTGGCAGATTCTAATAAGAACATTACTGGTAAAATGTATATTTTATTTAAAATCGTGTATGAATAGAATGATGGAATGATTATTCCGTGAATTATTAGTGAATTATTATCAGTGCACTGAAATTTTGAAGAAGGATCTGTTTTCGTCGAAGATAGAGAGATTCTTTCTTTGTCACTGATTATTTTTAAATCTTTCCAGTGCTCAAACCCTCGATATTATAACGTAGTACGTGTACTTTTTAATTTAGGTCTTTTGACCTGAACAAAATTAATGATGAACTTGATCTTCTAAAAACCAAAACAACTGGCAATTTCTCTACATACGCCCATTCATTTAAATCACCCGCTGGCCAATATCCTCTAATAATGAGCTCCAATATGGAAACAAGTTTTTTTTATTCGTATCAAAAAGTAAGAGTAATAAAATGGATGATCTACATATAATGCATAATGCTTGATGAATGATGAGTCATCATCATGCATAGCCTAGCTCAAACCTATGACCTAAAAATGTCATGTCATATAACGATATGCTCAGTAGGAGTCTTATTAGAATTTTAATTAGAGTATTTCAGTTAAATACTAGGCACATGTCTATTCGTTGATATCCTTAGTTAAGGCGGACTTAATGGGTCTGCCCGCTAAATTTACACATTATTCTTAATATATATAAATCTCGTGTCACAATGTTTGTCCGCGATGGACTCCTAAACTACTGAACCGATTTAGTTCAAACTTCGTGAATATCTGTCATTTGGTCCAACTTAAAAGATAGAATAGTTTTTATCCCACGTGGACGAAGTCGCGGGCATCAGCTAGTATGACAGTAAAATAGTGGAAAATTGCGAAAAAACCAAAAACAAT
Source organism: Coenonympha glycerion (assembly GCA_963855885.1). NCBI lineage: Eukaryota > Metazoa > Arthropoda > Insecta > Lepidoptera > Nymphalidae > Coenonympha > Coenonympha glycerion. The sequence continues at coordinate 8,272,755 of OY979626.1, forward strand.
TTTTTGGCGCACTGACCCTTGCAAGTTGCATTCAACCATAGTTGCTAGGCACATCGAATTTTTTGCTACTACGGCCCTAGTATACAACGTGTCAGCGGTCAGACTGGACTACGGTATAGCAACTTTAGTCTTTTGTTAGTCCCGACTTACAAAAACCGGCAAATTCAAACAAGATCAATTATAACTTTGGACACCCCTGGCTTAATCTTTTTCTCAAACATGCTTGGAAATTTGAGCATCATTTAGACAACCTTCTTCGGGATAAATCGTAATTGCTTTTAGTCAAGCAGCGGTTGGCAAAAGTTGTATCGAAATCCACTTCTTTCGTGTTTGAGCGGTCGAATAAATTACATACAAAATTCATATCTCTCGTGTAATTTAAACATGTGACGGTCTTCAAATCTGGAACATGCAGGCTAACAAGGAGGTAACTTATTATAAAGGTTTTAATTTTAATTTCAAACTGGCTTACAAATAGGTAGCTGTTTATTGAAAAAATAACTACGAAGTTTTCGCGCATTGTTTGAGAAAAGTACTATAAAAGCCAAAATAAAGCCATAATTAGGCACTGGACTCCGCGACACTGCCTCGGCCCACATTTACACTTTTGTTTGTTATTTAAGTTAAGTGAAGGTCTGGAGTCTGGACTTGCCAAAAGTTTACGAAGCTTCCGCTTTCCTGTGGCACAAATAAACTTTAGCTTTTTCCGAGAAATATGAAGTGATCAACCCTAAATAGGGCGACCACGATACACAACTATTAATTCATGCCTTGTCAATTCATCTTGAAGTGATCAATTCTCAGGTCTGACCACGGTCTGCGACATCCAATGCAACTAAGCGTCATCGTCAAAGTCTCTAACGACACATCATGAAACGGCGCATTTCGTGATATGCCGGGGAATTTCATGATCTGGACAATTATATGATCGGACATAGATTACGTTACGTGGTAGCGTCTATAGTACAGCGGACCATGTAACAGTCATTATAATATTATACGTCGACTTGATGAAGTGGCCGGCGTGCCTCGCGTAGTCTATGTTCAGTGTACATAGTAGGCACACACTTTATGTATGTACGCTACGTTGGAAGGTTATGTAGGGGAGTAGTTATTTCGAACGTCAGTTTTGAGTCGCGACACGTGGAACACTTCAATAGGGTATTTGATTGTAATTTGCTCTATTACTTCCGAAGTTTCGACTGTCTGTCAAAGCATATAGGTACGAATGTCTTTTGAAACAACGAATATTTGAAATTTACATTAAGAGTCATCTGACCCACGGTGTCTCCCATACAAACGTAATACCAAAATCATTTGTAATTCGTGCAATTTTCGATCATGTTGTGGTGTTATTCGGGTTCATATAGTAATAATCTATGCTCCTGGCCATATTTGGTTCCCCGAAGGCCCCTTAAATGTTACAATTTATGTTATTTCATCTAAGTATAGCTCATAAACATTATTTTAGCTAGAACAAATAGTTCAACAATATTGAAAGTCATGATGGAATAACAAGTAATATTGACACGACCTTACTGGACAAAATGGCTAGTTTTCGAAGTTCTGTACCTCAAAACAGATTCAACCTACTGCGCTGCGATGGCATTTAGAATATTTCTAATTGTATGTACTTCAAAACGAATAGAATTACGTATTCCATAAGATGATTAGATTTTTCTAGATAAGGTAAAAACTAAATAACTAAATAAGTCCAAATATTTCGGATACAAAGGTTTTAAATTTTAATAGCTTCGGGCATTTAACACAACCTGCAAACTGAGTTACATATCTTTGGTAGGAATTCTAACAAACAAATTTCTGAAAATAAGCAAGGAATAGCTATTGGTTACTGAGGAACTTTCATATCTTGTTTGACGGTATTTATATGAAAATCAAAAGAAACGCAAAGAAATAAACGAATCTAAGAGTTCAACGTAGTAGAGCTAGCTCAAGATCACAGTTGCCTTGTCGTTTGACCCGTTGGTGTACAAAATAGTCTTGTTACAACAATTATTCGTTAGCAGCTACATCTTGGTGGGTCTTATTTAATAATATCTAAGTTTGGAACACATCATTCAACGAATAAAAGTTTTATGTGTGATGAATGATAAATTCCAAAATTTAGCATTGCCAGTTTGGACTTAACATTTGATTTTAAACAGGTCTGGTCGGGTAGAATGCAGGTAACATTACAGTCTACTACCTAAACAATAATAACTCGTAACTGAATTACTTATTATTTAGTTGTTTGCTCCAACTTTAACACTGTTCTTTCTCCGAGAGCCGGAGTTTTCAATGTTTGGAATAACAGCGTCATGGGCATTACGTCATTCGTCATTGTTAGGTTAGTCACGTGCCTACGTCAGGATACCGTTTTACTGCAAAAGAAGGCAGGTAACATTACAGTCTACTACCTAAACAATGATAACTCGTAACTGAATTACTTATTAATTAGTTGTTTGCTCCAACTTTAACGCTGTTCTTTCACCGAGAGCCGGAGTTTTCAATGTTTGGAATAACAGCGTCATGGGCATTACGTCATTCGTCATTGTTAGGTTAGTCACGTGCCTATGTCAGGATACCGTTTTACTGCAAAAGAAGGCAGGTAACATTACAGTCTACTACCTAAACAATAATAACTCGAAACTGAATTCCTTATTAATTTGTTGTTTGCTCCAACTTTAACGCTGTTCTTTCTCCGAGAGCCGGAGTTTTCAATGTTTGGAATAACAGCGTCATAGGCATTAAGTCATTCGTTATTGTTAGGTTAGTCACGTGCCTGTCAGGATACCGTTTTACGGCAAAGAATGGAAAGAAATGCAAGACGTTCGCCTGAAGTAATACACCTTCCCAAGTTATGGAGTGCGTATCAAGGTGCAAGACTGTAACGCAATTATATACTAGCACTGCAAACGTCATCCTTTTAAGACTCATTCCCTTAATGCAGTGTTATTTTTCCTTCCTTTATTGGAGGACACTGTTTAGTCGATACTGAAGCCAAAACTGTAATTTGTTTAATTTTTGTCTGTCTGTCTGTCTGTCTGTTTCACGACCGCGCATCACGGCTAATCCGCTGGATGGATTTAAATGAAACTTGACATGATTATAGTTCATACTTCGAGGTAGGACATAGGATACTTTTTGTCCCGGAATTCATCATGGTTTCCCTGGAAGACGGCATCAAAGTCAAAATGTGTATTTAGTTATAATTCATTAACGCGTTGTCCGATTTCATTCATTCTTTCTTTATTAGAAAGGAGGTTCTTTAAAGATTATTCCATACAAATTTTATCATCATCACTTTTGTAGTTCAGAAATTACAGGCATCAGAACCTTTAGCGATAAGTTCAAGTAGGTGACTTGAAACTCGGAATGGACAAAGAACCTAGGGCTAAGATATAGAGCTAAAGTTAGACTGGACTACCCTTACAGCCGTAAATAAATAGGCTTAGCAGAAGATTTTGTATGGTTTAAGATTTTTCTCTTTTAGGTTGAACAAAAATCATGAAACTCGCTAAGTTATACCGTATAGCGCCATCTGTACAATTTATGTGGAACTTGAATGTAAAACTCTGAGATAGGTACTACCGAATTTTTTTAAATAGGTAATAATTAACTGTCAGTTTATTTACTGTTTCATGACTTTATATTAAGATGGCACTGTTAAAGCATGAACAGATTAAAGTTTTCACTTCTGTGGACATTTCCGGAGTGCCGTGACTTTTTTTATCATCCGCAATATGGAAAGGGTAAAAAATGGTTCACAAATATTTTTAACTCTTAGGTCTTATCGATCCTAACCGACTGACTGTCATAGGTCTTTTTATACGAAAAGAAATATATAGCCATTGCCCATTCTGATATTTTGGATTGTATTGAGATGAAGCAAAGATTTTTAAATGACTATTATGTTGGGCTGGGGAAGAAGATAGTAGTATTGTTTGTAGAGTATTTTAACTCAGTGGTACTTACCCGGCCGAACCCTGAAAGAAGAGCTCTTAAATTTAAACACGTAAATAAATATAGTAAATTTTTACCCATACAAATTTTTACCATGATTTTTGACATATTTCGTGGTTTCAGAATAAAAATCACATTGAAAAGGACGATTTTAACTGTCGATATTTCGTTACATTCGACCTGTGCCACTGGGTCGAAATATCGACAGTTAAAATCGTCCTTTTGATAGGTATTTCAACTACGTATTAATGAAACTTTGTATTATGATTAAGAAAAAGGAGTTTTCAAAATCACCACAAGGTAACCCGTGCGAAGTAAGAACAGGTTTCTGTATAACATCACACCAGAATCCCGCGAAAAATCAAGGATTTCCACGGTATATGTAAAAAAATCGTAATTCACGCGGGCGGAGCCGCGGGCAACAGCTAGTATGAAATATACATGTCTTCTATGGGTTGTTCAATGGAGAGCTCTGAAGGGCTTTTTGAAGTGATTCCCCCTTCTTCTCTGTGCATACACTCCGGCGTAGAAACATGTTCCATCCACACCACCTGATGGATAGCTGGCAAGCCAGATCCTTTTTTCCCACTCACATGTAAACTTTGGAACCAGCTACCAGAAACAGTGTTCCCTCAAAACTACAACATGGGGCTATTTAAGGGCCGGATAAAGATAATATTATGTCTTAAGAACCGGCAACGCTTTTGCAGTTCCTCTGGTACTGTAAATATCCATGGGCGGCGCTTATCGGTTACCATCAGGTGACCCGCCCGCTCGTTTGCTTGCGTTGATTATAAAAAAAATATCATCACCGCTGGCAGATTGCTCTGTGTGGCGGGCGACTGGCGTGTTCACTTGCTCAGGAGCTGATTGAATATTCGGCACGGACGGCCGTGCTCGTGTAATGTGATACGTGTTCAGGTCACATTTGGGTAGTCCGTTGCGACAGGTCGAGCGAGGCGTCTTATGAAACAAACGGCTTGCGCAGCGCACCCCACCGGCGGCGATGGTTTTGAAACGCGCTGCGAAGCCGCTTGCGCACTGCCATGCCGATGCCGATGCCGCGAACCGCCACCCACCGACGGCGACTACCCTCAGACGCAACGAGCTTATAGCTTATAAACCTTAATATCTGGGTGACCGAGCTTCGCTCGGTGGCCAATAGATGGCAGCAGTAGTCATATTTTTTTTTGGTAAATTCTACATTTTCTAAAAATAAATCCTAGCTAGATCGATTTATCGCCCCCAAAACCCCCTGTATACTAAATTTCATGAAAATCGTTTCAGCCGTTTCCGAGATCCAGATTATATAGAAATATATATAGGTACAAGAATTGCTCGTTTAAAGGTATAGGATTACCTACGCTTCAACTCGTTAAATAATCCAAAATCATGACTCGGCTAGCTGGCACTTTATGTGTATCATATTTTTTATATTATCAGCATAATGTCACGCTTAAATACCGCTGTGTATCGATTTCTCAAGCAGTAAGCAGGTTTATAAAGTTTCTTTGTGTGTCAGTAGCGCAGATACGTTTACGTAATTTATGAGTAATTTCTCAATGATAATATAGGTAGGTACGAAACGAAACAGTCTAAAATGTTAAATGTAATTGCAAAGTAATATAAACTTTATTTTTCGCAATTAAGTAAGTAGTCTATGGACCAAATACATAATCATCAAGCGCAGTGGATATGAATCATTTAATTTATATATTTGTTTAGTTTTTTATTCCATTCTTCATCAGTTTCAACCGAATTTGTTGATAAGTGACGATGTATCCTTTATTGTACAGTGTACACCGTGTGTAGGCAGTTCAATCCATGAAGACGCTCCCCATTCCTCCCCAACTTCTTACGAATCATATGAAACATAAGCGATTGTGAAAGAGTGGGCGCGTCTTCGTGGATTGAACTACCAATACTCGGTTGTTACAGCATCACACCGTAGTTGCTTGTTGTTGCGTCTTGCTGGTTGAGTTGTAAGTGCCCCAAGGAGTAATTTAAATGCTGAATCTTTGAAGGTGTCTACAGTTTACAGTCTGGAGTTTCTTTAATATTAACCCTGAATAATGTTCAACTTTGCAGATATAATGAACCAAAAACGGGAAAATCTTATTAATATTGAATATTATTATTATATTAATATTGAATATTATTATATTAATATTGAATATTGAAATCTTAAGAGATAATTTTATTTTAGCCTATTATATATTAATAATAATAATTAATGTTTACCTACACTTCAGGAACTCAGTTTAAGATTTTTTTAACTGTATAGGTTATGCGCTTGACTGTAATCACACCTGGGGGCCTACCACCGTGACCTAAAGTAATATTATTGTCTTTTGTTTATATATTATTAAAATTTCCAAACTGACATTGTATGAAAATGTCAAAACAATATTACAATAATATTGCTTTAAGTCACGGTGGTAGGCCCCCTGATGAATAGTGATGATACAGTCTGACGTGGTAGGGTTTAATATTTTCTGGGTAGTTAAAAAAATACACAAGTATTTAGTATTGAAAAATAACTGCTATCGCATTTTTTCATGAGTTTTATAATTCGTAAAGATTAATTAACTAAACTTGACAATTTTATGCAAAAATTTCAATGTAAACAAGTAAAGATAATAAATACTGCCATTCCCGCAAGTTTTCAGCTCACAAATAACGTAACTATATAAAATTGTCGGAGGAAGTGGAAAAGTGGCCATCTGTATAAAATTTTGCATTGAAATCTTTATTCTTAATTCCTATCTAATTATCATTAAATAATTTGTTTAAGAGTCTGCTGACCCACGGTATCTCCCATATAATAATTGTAATACCAAAATCATTTGTAATTCGTGCAAATTTCGATCATGTTGTGGTGTTATTCGGATTCATATAGTAATAATCTATGCTCCTGGCCATATCTGGTTCCGAAATACTTTTGTTAAACGAAATTATAAACGAATTTAGTTTTGCTTATTTTTATGTCTAAGAGGACATGTTTTCTGCTTATTTGTTTTGTAATAAAAACAACATTATCTCACGTCACATTAGTTCAGGAGCACAGTTTTTACCGTGCAGCTAAAGAAAAACACCAGTTAATAAAGAAAGTTACAAGTTTTCATTCATAATTTTTGGCATTACGGAACTCGACCAAAGTTATAAAAATTTTGATCAAAATTGATTATTATTTCGTTTTAAAGAAGTATTTCCGAACCAAATATGGCCAGGAGCATAGATTATTAGGTACTATATATGAATCAGAATAACACCACAACATGATCCAAATATGCACGAATTACTAATGATTTGGTATTTTGAATGAATGGAGACATTGTAGTTCACAGGCCTCTTAAGTGCTCATGTGTAGTAGTTAGTTAGTTTAGTACATTCGCGCTCGTTGCATTTTGGAACCGTGTAAATTATTATATTATAGTTCATCACATTTCAGTTACGATCAAATATCAATGAAATAATGACTATTCATAACTTTGGCGACGTTTGCCTATTCTTTCACTATAGATAAGCAGCATATTATGAGTTCTGGCTCAAAAACAGTTTGAGTTTCATGTGACGGGTAAAGAAATATGAGATGCTTAAATTAAGTGTGACTGTGGTAAGGGACAGTGGCAGGCTAGCATGAGGGAGAATAAACTTGCTCCAATAGTTTGATAAGAGTGCTTGTACCTTATATAGTAAGCGGGGAAGATATGCAACATGAAAATTGCTATAATATGACCTTTGGAAGTCGAAGGCGCAGCGAAGAATATATTTGTGTGTCTAAAGTTTGCACACTTAGTTGTTCAGATTGCTAATAAGTACTTTTTGCTGTACAAGTTTGCAATTTTTTTTTATTTGCTGCTGCTTATATGAGCTGGCTTCAACTATGGCTAACCTATGGCTGCCCTATGGGAACGTCAACGTGAAGGGCCTTTTCCTAAAAAATACAAAATAATGGTAGCGGTTTTGTTTTAGTCTCTATCTCTTTCACGGTACCTGTGGAAAGGAATAGCACACCTTCCAAAGACTTATCTGTGTAAACAGTAACGAATGGAGAGCGTAGGTAGTGAGCCGGCGCGGACGCGGGCGGCCCGTTGTCGGTGGTGGCATTGCACAAGGCTCGTTGCTGGTTGCAGGTCGGGCCGAGTCTCGCAACAGCTATTGGGGTCACCGTGCGATTTGTGAGAATTGTGTCATCTCGCATGTTTTATTGCAATATTTGCTATGCCTATATACAATGGGGACATTCTTTTGATCTGCAAAAGTAACGAGACGACGGTTTAAAATTAATTACTGATAGCAGTTAAATAAAAACACAATATTATGCTTATTATTCGTGTTTTAATTGCTTCCACAATACGGAATCGATTCAAAAAACCTTTCAAAGTTGTCAAATTGACATAGCTATCTTATGACAGCCGCGTTCAGAAACCAATAAGTCACTCATAAAGCACTCAGTTTTTGAAATTTTCTGATATTCGAGAATATTACGTTACTCACTCAGATATCTTTGCGAGACAGGTTAACTACTCAATGAGAATCAATAGCTAGTGCTTACAAAACTTGCACACGACCGGTGTCAGAAGTCAGAACGCTGCTTTTGAAATATAAAGTGAGGCAAGAGCTAAAAAGATATGTACTCAATGGCTTTTAACTCTGTCCTATGATGAATCGGAGCAGCTTGTAAAGTCTTGGTCTTAAAATAAAGGTAAATAGAACACACACTCACACGCAAACACACACACTCACACACACACACACACACACCACACACACACGCAAACACACACACACACACACACAAACAAACACACACACACACACACACACACACACACACACACACGCACACACACACACACGCACACACAATAACCACAAATCTTACAGCATGCATTTGTAATAATATTTTGTAACTAGTTACAATTGTTTGTCACTTGAGACATTGTGATATTGTATGAGGAGGGCGTTGATCACTGCAACACAGTTCATACTTATGCAGGATCATCGTTCCCATTTGTTACTGTATCTTAATCATAAGTTTCAAATAAAGCTATTATTAAAGCTATTAAAGTTTTGCGAAGTGAAGCCTAAAAGCCAAGTCTAAAACGGGTTTCTTCCGGTTTTTGCTATAGTAGAAGCAGTAGATTCTCTTAAATCAGCTTTCCTATCATTTTAGTAGATTTTGCTTTATAAAACCTTTCGCTCCATTGGCACCGGTGTCAGAACTCAGGCGTTCAATACTAATAATTAATTAATACTAATAATTGTTTTACGTTTAAACTGGCGATTCTCTTAAACCAGCCGTGCTATTCTGCAAAACAGCGACGAGCGTACATCTATGCATCTATGAATTTGTCAGTTGTAATAGAGTACAATTTTGCATGCCATATTCGGGTTGGCAGCTGTCTGGCAGCTATTTCATTTTGTAGAATAGCATCTCAGCTTTCCTCTCATTGTAAAATTTTACTATAGAAAACTTATGAAAATGGTCAATAAATAATAAAAATAGGCCGCAATAAATGTCTTGTTTCGGTTCATTCCTGCAAAGTATACATAATTCTAAGTTTTTTGAACTCGCTGCACGTAAATGCTTAGCACACAACCTAAAAAAAATATCTGTTTACATTAAGCATTTGAAGTGTCATTTGTCTCTTACGTATAAGTAAGGAATAATAGACATGTCACGGGACAATCGTTTACAAACATGAGCGTGTGAAACGAATACATAAAATCTATTAACAATTCAAAATATTTTTTTACATCGCAACTTTTTTCAAACTAAATTTGTAAATTGGGTCATGTATTTCAACTAGAAACCAAATCAAATGGTGTTTTCTTTGTTTAAACTTACTCGTATTTTTGTTTATATCGGTCTGATGTAGCCAGACAAAGAAAAGTTCATCATCATGCGATTGAATGCTGTTTTGACGCTTGAGGCACACAATACTGACAGAGTAGTGTGTGACTTCTTTATCATAGTCACTTTGCACAAGTTCAAGATACATATTCATGAGAAAAACTTTATGGCAATGTAATCATTCAATTGGTACTTGATAGACTTGCAACATAGGGACATGCTTGAGTATCAAAAGGCTTACAATTGATAATAATCCATGGTAAAATGCAATTTACATTTCTTCACAAATCAGAGATCAGAATAAGTTAATTATTCTTTTATCAAACTATATGATTTTCCCCTGATTCATTCAGTAGAAAAATCATCTCTGGTTACTTATGTAAATCATAATAAAGAATCTCTGTGCATAGCTTTCAACCAACCAACCCAAGGGTAAGTGCTGGACGATAATGAATTAGTGAAAAGTCGTCTTGACCGTGTCTAATATATAATTGATTGCTGTTCTTTCGATTTTTTTACTACCATAGAAAACATATTTTAGTTAAAGATGTGCATGCAACTAGCTTAATAAATGTTTGTAATTTATATGAGCTGTGCAGTGTGCAGCATGTTTTTCAGATGGCTGGTGACTGTGAACTTAACTTCAAAATACATGTTTGAATGGTATGATAGTAATAGCAATGTTAGGTAAAAGTAGAAATACTGTAATGGCGCCGAACATGTGGCTTCAAAATAATTTGTCAAAAGTTTTTAATACCCACAGACCAGGGAATAACTTTATATTGACTTATTAATTAATACCTGTAACTTACTTATTGTAATTTTGACAATCAATAGATTTATAGACAGTTTTATGAGGATCTATTCATGGATAGAGAAAAACCAATAAGGATTTATAAAAGGTGCAAAAAAGAAACTTTTACACCCAAATGCTAATTAATATTGAAAATGTACTTTAATTCAATGATACAATAAAACATGACCATCATGGTCGTTAATGCAATGGTTTGTCCATGCAGCATATGGGCTGCAGCAGCCTTTGAGTCATCGACTTAGTTTTCAAGCTATGCATTTAGTTTGAGGCCAACAACGCCGCACCTCCATAATATTATATCAACGTACAGGCTAGGTTCTAGCGGAATGTGGGATTTAAAAAACAGTCACGTTAAATTTAGATATTTAATTATAAACTAAATCAGAATATTGAATGCTGGTATATTAATTGGTTTTTGCTTGACAAAAAATACTTCTTATCGTTTCTTGTATACTTACAGTTTCTTTCGGGTTTTTTTTACCAGTTCTACTACGGACAAAGTTTTTAAATCCAACCGCGAGAGCAATATGAAACGTTAGTGTTCAGAGAAGGATTTTTAGGACGGAAGTTCTCAACAGACAATACAACTCTCGAAATCAGTGTCCTAATGTAAACTAGTGTGAATAAGTATGTATTTAAGAGATACGCTGTAGTTACCATCGAATAATTTACGTTGTCGATGGGCAAAAATTTGGTTGGAATTTTATTTAATTTTCAGCGCAAGTAATGAATGTTGCAAACATCGCAGCATCTGGCGAAACGCGCAATCGCGAACGGCTTACGCACACAGCGGCAACCTCGCGTTGCGTACATGCACGCACAGCCACACAAGCAACAGCGCGCGCGCCGCATCGCGGCCCCGCTGTAAGTAGGTCAGGGCGCTCTGCGGCCGTGCGCGTTTTAAATTTAGAACGATCTGCGCTTCAAACTACGCCCCATGCGATATACTAAGTACAAATTAACCTTTAAAATTATATGTAGTTTACCTGTAGGGCGCTTTAGCACCTTTTCCTTGGTTAACTATGTTACCCGTATAATATATAACTATTAATTAGCTTGCAAGTTTTGGATTATATATGCATATTTGTCAAGACCTAGATTAAGTACCCACCCACTTGCCAAAGGTCATTTATTTAGAGGACATTGAATGTGTATGTCACAAAACATTTATTTTTAAACCATATTAATAATTATATTGTTCTTGTTCGAAAGTTTTTCATGAATTTTAACTTCGTTCATATTTTGATTAAGTACCTATTTCAGAACTCATTTCGGAACTCGGAAACTATTGAGTGATACATTAACTTTTGTCAAACTGACCATAACTACGCTCAGATATTTTAAGGGTGTTGTTACAGAGATAACTACAGGTAATTTGTACTTGATTTTTTGCATCAGAATCACATCACATTCCCACATCGATGCAATTCGGTATAACATGACTAAACTTATGACAACATCTACATTAAAAGTACTTAAAACATTTGGAATAAATAAAACATTTTGAAAACTAAATAGTATCATAGAGTTATGGTTTCCAGGGGGCCTACCACCGTGACCTAAAGTAATATTATTGTAATATTGTTTTAAAATTCCCATACTGACATTGTATATTGCTTTAAGTCTATATTACAATAATATTGCTTTAAGTCACGGTGGTAGGCCGCCAGGTGTATACTTTAGGAACCTCTTACAAAAAGAAAGATACTAGAGATAGATATAGATATTCTAGGAGGACAGTAATAACCAAATAATAGAAGCCAACCAACAACGAATGTCTAAAAACATTGCCAAACTTTTGGGGCAATGGTGGAAACTAATGTTAATAGGCCAACAAGCAACGGAACAAATGTTGTGCTTATGAGAAGGCCTATTCTTGAAAGGCTCCTAAAGAAGAACAGAAAGGCAACTATCTAACAACATTACCACACTTTTGGGGCAATCGTGGAAAATAATGTGAATGGGCCATAAGCAACTAAAGAAATGGTGTGCTTATGAGGAGGCCTATGCTTTTAAGGCTCCTGAAGAAGAACAGGATGCTTGTAAGGCTCCTGAAGAAGAAGAGCAAGGCAACTTACAACCAATGTCTAACAACATTACCAAACTTTTGGGGCAATCGTGTAAAATAATATGAATAGACCTACAAGCAACTTAAGAAATGATGAGGAGGCCTATGCTTTTAAGGCTCCTGAAGAAAAACAGGATACTCATTTCACAAAATAAAGAGGCAGTCCAATAACATTTTAAAGCAGGCTGCGGAAGACTTAGTTATTACAACAATAAAATTTAACTTCGCGAATGTATATAATATGAACAGAAAAGTACCCGTTTCCAATACAACAGACAAATTCCAATAAGTATTCCATTTCTAACGTATATCGAGAAATTTTGAAGGTCATCTTTGTCATATCAGTAGTTACTTTTAAGTACAGTAAGCTAGTTACTTTTGCTCTTTACTGCCTTTGCAAAGTGCTTTTGTGGTTGTGTCCCTGTGACAATTCACAACGAATTCTTTCACAATAATTCATTCAACATGGAACTAATCTGATCAAGTGTTATATGTGAGTGTATAATGACGGTCATGACGATATGAAGACATTAGAAGGGTGATACTCATTTTCAATTATCTACACTAGTTATGTTTTTCTCGGATTCGACCGAAATAATACAGACTGACTCTATTGCAATATTTTACTCATGTCTTTATTTTGTGGTTTTCAAGAATAGACTGATTAATATAGACAAGAAGCAGGCTAATTTTAAAATTAAAGAAAAAATCAAGTTCTAATTTCTAAGCACTACACATACAACAATAATACAAAAAGTAGGAATACAAAAAATTTTAGAAGACAGCTGAGGAGTATTGTACTCCATCTCCGAAGATATTCTGTATGTCTCCATAAAAAAATAAAATAAGAAATCATAAAATTTTAGTCAAGAATCAAAGATGTTACTGAGACGAATACTACGATGTCTGATTTTATTTCCAAAAATATCATATCTTCATCAAATGAAGAAAACAACTATTGAAAAATTGGTTAAGAAATATGAAGTTTATGGATGAACTTGACGAGAAACATTATACAGCGGTTTGAAACAGAAAAAATTGAGATATACCGTCATTATTATTTTGGATTTAGATTAAAAATGGACCATTCTTATTAACACAACATCTGTACGTTCCCGTTACAGGTTTTCATTTATTTCCCATAAGTAACACTACGTATCCCATAAGTTAACTAACATTGGAGAATCTTTGTTTTTTAGTGACTGAACTTTTGGTCAAGTTCAGGTAAATTTCAACTAGAATCAAGCAGTTCTGCTCAATACAGTTCTAGTTAGAAAATCCCATTTTGTCGAGGAGGATAACCATCTAACGCATTCATAGATAGGTAATTTTTATTATTAAACAATATTAAATTAAATGAATGTAGAGTGAACTGTTTGATCTCTTCAAAAACCTATTTTATGCAGTTTCTTCTTCAACAAGCTTTACATTCTACAATGAATCCCATATCTTAATTGATATTTTGGACTTAATAAGACTTATGACTGCGACAAAACTTTCGATTTTACTGCACTTGGTACGCTGAATGATGTAATACTTACTCACCATCTAGGTCGTTCGTGGCTGCTGCTTGCCTGACCTACATACTTTATGTCGCAAAAGCTCTCCAAAAGCTCACGTTGTTACAGTTGCTCAGCACTCTACCATACTTATACTCTTAAGTGATGTTATAACATAAAATGTTAATAAAGAAGGACATGCAGTTCAACTTACCCTCGAGCTTCATGCCGACATCAAGACACTTCTGGAACCGGCAAAACGGGCATCTCTTCCTTTGCGTCTTATCTATGTGGCAGGCTCTCTCTGCTACACATGTGTACACTTTCTTGTTCTGAACGGTCCTTTTGAAGAACCCCTTGCAGGACTCGCAAGTGAGCAGGCCGTAGTGGTAGCCGCTGACCTTGTCCCCGCACACGGGGCAGAGCTCCTCGATTACGTCCTTGGTGTCGGTCTGGTCACAGACGGTGCCGGCTGCCGGTAAGTACGCTCCCGGTTCACTCCCGGCACCTGTTGGAAATAGATATGAGGTATCCAAATTTGCATAGCCGAAGGGCTGTTGGTCTGACGTGCATTGGTACGCTGCGCCCTGGGGCACGTATTGCTGCGACCCTCCCGAGGGTCCGCTCCCCGATCCAGACCCTTCGGGGCCCGGACTGAGATCGAAGGGGGACATGTTGAGAGACATGAGGCCTGACTGCTGGTCCATCGTCATGCTCGGCCGCACGGAGCGGCGGCTCGTTTCAATCCCTACTGCGGCGTTCAACCGCGACAACGTTCACACAGTCACTGAGTTCACTGGCGGTCTGACCGCAACACTATTTGCCGCTCGCGGGCTGCACCTGTTCAATCACTTCAGCAGAAGACACACAAATCCAGCACATTTTCCTAGTTTGTTATTGTTTTAAGAGGTTAGGACGCTGTGCACCGCTTACGACGCGAGCGAGCGCTGCAGTGATATCGCTTCGATTTGTTGACGCGCGAAAGGACGAACGCATCTGTTGGTAGTGTTGCAGCGGCACACGTGCCGCCCGGTAGAGGTTCCGCGATCGACTGGCGACTGGCGGCCCGCGGCCGGCCGGCGACAACGGCGCGCGTGCCGGCGCCTCCCGCATGCGCGCCCCTCCGCTGCCCGCGAGCCCCCGCCCGTTCGTACAATGGAAAACGATTAGGAGCCCATGTAATAAGTGAAAGTGAGTCGGTGACCCACTTTCCCGCGATCCAGGTCTATGTTAGTGCGCGTTCGCGCGGTTGCGCCACCGCGCGGGCAAGCGGGCGCGGGGGGCGGCCCACTGACCCAGTTGCGCGCTGCCGCAGCAGGGCAGGGTTGCCGCGAACAACGAGCATGTTTACGTTTGCACACCAGAATGTCACAGCTCGCGCTCCAACACCTAGCGCGCCTCCTCTGCGAGATGCTCGAAGGCCTGCAGCATCCTACAACCTATCTGCTCTATTAAAGTAGTCTCTATCGCTGATCATTATTCAAACCCAGCCGCATTCAAAACGAAAAGTTACACTCAATTTCCCACTGCTATATCACCTGATGAAAAATGACCTGGGGCCGTACCACCATCTGTTTTAGCAGCCCTGATCGAAGATGCAGTTGGAGGTCATATTAGGCAACAGGGTGGGAAGTGGGGACCTGTCATGGACGAAGCTTCAGACCAGACCTAAGCGAATTTAAGAAATATAAAATCCCAAATTCCCGTTCTGGAAATCGAAACCGGAGCCCCGCTTGTATTGTAACCGCGCTCCAACAATTTTCCTTTCTTTAGGAGCCTTCGTTAATCCATTGATGGACATAGGCCTCATAAGCACCTTACGGTGTACCTAGAATAGGAGATACTTAGGTACTCGTACTAGATACTTAACCACCGACTCAGTTTAAAATAATAATCATTGAATTTTTGGAAAATTTGTAAATATGGATGTGCCATGTGCAGGACACTAACAAAAGGCAAATAAAATATTGTACCGTATTTAGCTTGTTTCACTTACTTATTTTTTCGACACAATATTTAAAGTCACCTGGTGTACCTGGTATACTGTCTACTTATTATTATTTTTAACCGACTTCAAAAAAAGAAAGAGGTTCTGTATTCGACCCGTATGTATGTATGTATGTATGTGGGTGTGTATGTATGTATGTATGTTTGTCCGCGATTATTTCACGTTTGGCTGAACCGATTTTGATGCGGTTTTCAGGAAAGTATTTGTTACATTCTGGAGAAGGTTTTAGTATATTAACCGACTTAAAAAAATAAGAGGTTCTTAGTTTGATCAACATATTTGTATTTAAGTTTGTTCGCGATTATCTCGAGTTCAGCAAAACGGATTTAGATGATTCTTTTTTTGTTAGATAGGCCATACATCACAGGTAGACTCGTTTTAATTTCGTCGAGATTTAATGAATATCTTCGGAGATGGAGAGCGGAACTCCTCAACGGAAAATAGTAAATCGCTTGCGATCGGTATAATAGTGTACAGTGTAGATTTTATCGGACTTCAAAAGAGAAGGAGATTCTCAAGTTGACTGAAATATATGTTTTAATTGACCGACGTCAAAAAAAGAGGTTCTCTGTTTAATCCCTATATCGGTATTTAGGATTTTCCGTGATTATTGTACATGCATTTTATTGTGATAGTCCGTTTTAAATTTGGTTAAAACGTGGCAACTAGATCATAAAAGCTTGTCTTTAAAAACTTTTTTGCACTAAAAAGGGTAAAATAAATTATTTTTTAAAAAAATTGAACCGACTTCAAAACCACAAATAGGCACTCAAAAGCGAAAAATAAATTAATATAATTATTATAACCGCAACTACCCACTCATCTATTTTGAAGTCGGTGCCAGCCAATTCAAATAGATAAGTAAATCTTTATAATAGTGCAAAACTACATCCATAGTATGTAGTAGTAGTAAGCTTCGCTGGCACCGACTTCAAAATAGATGAGTGGGTAGTAGCGGTTATAATAATTATATTAATTTATTTTTCGCTTTTGAGTGCCTATTTGTGGTTTTGAAGTCGGTTCAATTTTTTTAAATAATAATTTATTAATAACTTAAAAATCAAAGTTAATAAATAATACTGAAATAATTTTGAAGTTACTTCGTTTGAAAAAATAAGCTTTGAGCTCAAGGTAGGCCCAAGTAGGCGTTTAGGCTTTGTCCAACCACAAACTCACATTTAGAGATATTTTTGTGCTCTACTCAAAAAGTAATTTTCTCAATCATAACCTTTTCGCAGGTTTCTTGACTGGAGTACGCAGCCTGCGAAAAGGTTATGATTTTTCATCCCAGTGTGACTAATAGTAATCTTTGAGACCACGTTGCTTCGGATGGTCTAATAGAGCTATTAATTATTATTTATTATTTACGACTCTACCGTCTTCTTTCATAAACAAATAACAGCAATATCTATATATATAAAAGAAGAAACTGACTGACTGACTGACTGACTGACTGACTGACTGACTGACTGACTGACTGACTGACTGACTGACTGACTCACTGACATATCAACGCACAGCCCAAACCGCTGGGTCTAGACTTCAAATTTGGCACACAGATACCTTATGAGGTCTAGGGGAGCACTAAGAAAGGATTTTTCAAAATTCACCCTGTAAGGGGGTGAAACGGGGGTCCGAAGTTTGGATTTTATTAAGTTAAAATACGTCTTCACGCCGCAACTACTGTACAGATTTGGCTAAAATTTGGAATGGAGGTATATTATATCTTGCATTACCACATAGGCTACTTTACATCTCGAAAGAATGCATGGTTCCCGTGGGATAAGTCAAAAACCGAAATTCACGCGGAAAAAAAATCTCACGCCGCAAGTACACAACCGATTTTGATGAAATTTGGAATGGAGATAGATTATATCCTGGGTTAATAAATAGGGTACTTTATATCCCGGAAAAATCCATAAGTTTTGCAGGAGAGGGGAAAAACAGATATTCACACGGGAAAAATACTGCTTCCCGCCGTAATTACTGAACTGATATGGCTGAAATTATGAATAAAGATAGATTATATATTGGATTAATATGAAGGCTACTTTTCATCGCGAAAAAATTCATGGTTCCCGTGGGATTAGTATAAAACCGAAATTAACGCGGAAAAAATCTTCATGCCGCAAGTGCACAACCGATTTGGCTGGAATTTGGAACGGAGATAGATAATATCCTGGGTTAATAAATAGGCTAATTTAGATCCCGGAAAAATCCATGGTTTTTGCAGGAAAAAAGAAAAACAGATATTCATACGCGAAAAATACTACTTCACGCCGTAATTACTGAACTGATATGGCTGAAATTCGGAATAAAGATAAATTGTATCCTGGATTAATATAAAGGCTACTTTTCATCCCGGAAAAATCCATGGTTTCCGCGGGAAACCTGAAACATTGATGTTCACACGCGAGAAATACTACTTTACACTGTAATTACTGAATTGGTATGACTGAAAATCGGAAAGGAGATAGATTTTATCCCGGATTATTACAAAGCCTACTTTTCATCCAGGGAAATTCCGTGGTTTCTATGATAATAGTGAAAAACAGAAATCCACGCGTGAAAAATATTCCTTCATGCCGTAATTACTGAACTGATTTGGCTGAAATTTGGAATCGAGATAGATAATATCCTGGATTAATACAAAAGCTACTTTTCATCCCGGAAAAATCTATGGTGTCCACGGGAAAACTAAAAAACTGATATTCACGCGGTAAAAATACCACTTCACGCTGTAATTACTGAACTGATATGACTGAAATTCGGAAAAGAGGTAGATTTTATCCTGGATTAATACGTAGGCTACTTTTCATCTCGGAAAATTTCATGACTTCTACGAGTATGATCATAGTGAAAAACAGAAATCCACGCGGGAAAAATATTCGTTCACGCCGCAACTAATGAACCGATTTAGCTCAAATTTGGAATGGATATAAATTATATCCTGGATTAACACATTAGCTACATTTCATCCCAAAAAAATTCAAGGTTCCCGTGGGATTAGTTAAAAACCGAAATTCACGCGCAATAAATTATTCACGCCGCAACTACTGAATCAATTTGGCTTAAATTTGGAATGGAGATAGTTTATATCCTGAATTAATGCCTAGGCTACTTATTATCCTGGAAAATTTCATGGTTTCTATGATAGAAGTGAAAAACAGATATTTACGCGGGAAAATATTCCTTCACGCCTTACTTACTGGCTGAAATGCGGAATGAAGTTAGATTTTATTCTGGATTAATACAAAGGCTACTTTTTAACCCAAAAAAATCCATGGTTTCCGCGGGAAAACTTAAAAACAGATATGCACGCGGGAATAATACTACTTCACGCTGTAATTACTGAACGGATATGACTGAAATTCAAAAAGGGAATAGTTTATATCCTGGATTAATACATAGGCAAATTTTTATCCCGGGAAATCCATGGTTTCTAAGAAAATAGTTAAATAGCAAATATTCATGCGGGAGAAATACTCCATCGTGCCGTCACTTCTGAACCGATTGGGCTGAAATTTGGAATGGAGATAGATTATATCCGAGAATCAACTACTTTTTTCTCGGGTAAATCCATTGTTTTCGTGATAATAGGGAAAAACAGATATTCATGCGGGAGAAAATTTATTCCTTCACGCACAACTACTGAAAATTTTTGGTTTAAAGTTGAAATGAAGATAGATTTCATGTAAATTAACACAAAGGGTACTTTTTATTTCGGTAAATGGATGGTTCCCGTAGAATAGTTTAAACTAAAATTTACGCGTGCGAAGCTGCGGGTATCTGCTAGTTATAATATATTTTTTTAAGATGTAGGGTAGGTAGGTAATTTAAGAAGGTCCGCTTTCACTCAAGCAGGTAGATTTACAGATGGGTAGGACTCTTCTTCGCTTGACTTTGGGTAGATACCACCACGGTTTCAGTTATTCTATAGTAAACATAGGCTTATTAATCTATGGACGACGCGTGTAATATAAAATTCACGAAAAAGTGTCCGGAGAGAATCTTTATAAACGGGGGTACATGAGTATTTTTATAAACAAACTAAAGTATTGTAATTTATGTCTTAAATCATTACTATACAGCCTAATTTTCAAACACGAGACTGAAGTGCGATTGTATGTCTTTTCGCGTTTTGTATGTCATTCGGTTCGGACACTTTTTAGCGCTGACCCACAATCTTTAGTTTATAAATCAATGATAGTAAAGCAGTAATGTATTACAGTGTTTCGGTTTGAACGGCAATGTATCTGACGAGATTACTGGGCAAAATGAGACTCAAGAAATAATGTGTCAGGGTGATGAGCAGAGTGCAGTGTGCCGTATGTTATTGCAACATAAAGCCTTGGAACACTGCGTCCGATTTGGGTACGTTTAGGCGGATCATTTGTGCGGTGAAATTTTTGCTCTTCTCATCATTATTTTGTACTAAGTAAAACCCCTTGGGTACTTTAACCTAAATTATGATGTATTCAGTTATATCTAGACATTGAATATTAACGGCGTAGAAGCCGTATTTACGCGATCTTTAGTGAAGTTTTGTTTAAAAACTATAAAGACAATGCCTTTTAAATTTAAACGTCATGTATTTTGGGTCTTTAATTTAAAATCGTTGAGAAGCAGAAACACGATTAGATAAAATTTCCTAGATAGAAAGTTCTCCCAAAAGTTGCTCTACAATCTCAGTTTTTCTCGTTTTTATCGGAAACTGAAATGGATGAAATTGTAATTTTTGTTTTAATGTGTCGGTAATAATCATAACTAAAAACGTTGAGAAACAGATTTTTGATAACTGGCTTAGTTTTTGAGTAATTAGGTAAAAGGTCGTTTTTCTGTCATATTCTTCCGCGACGCTGCATGTCGCACCCATCAACGTATCCGTGAGAGTGTCAAAGACAAAAATAAATTCAGTAAATCCCCTTAACATAGAGCGTTACTGCAAAGCGCGTCGAGTTTCGCGCCATACTATTATCGTATTCCGTGGCGCGGACGCAATTTTGCGCTGAACAATAGTAGTATTACGGAATAATTTTTAGTAAAATAAATATATAACTTATTAAAAACGTTAATGATCAGTGACTTTGAATAATAATTAAATTAAATTGCTAGAACTAAGAAATATCAAAATATCTCGGATTTTATCCTAAAATAACCCGTTTAATATCTCGAGAAAATGCTAAAAATGTCACTTTTGATTATACTGTTTTTGAATGAAAATTTAAGTAAATCGTATTTGTTTTTGAGACACTTTCTAATAAATGTATTGAATTCTCTAAATATGACATTTTTATAAGTTTCTGTTATAAAACTTAGGAAATATCTTGTTTCTGCAAGAGCATCGACCGCTATTTTTGTGACAAAAAATAGATTAAATGTAATGGCAAATAATGTGATGACAATCATCTAATCAATAATTGAATACATAACTGTTTTTTGGGCCGTCTGAAATCGCAAATATTGCCTCACGCATAATTCTAACGCATGAACCATCACTATATCAGCGTACAGATACGATAAACCTTACCTACCTTATAGAAGTTTTAATTAATTCTCCCTAAGCTATGTATAGACATCTTTTGCATCCCGATTTTTCATTTATTATTACCTATAATCATGATACTTAGTCGATCCTGGGAGGTCAACATTACTGCAGCCGCGCTACTTTCGCGGCCGCAGCGCTGCAGACGCGCTGCCGCCGCACGTCAGTTCATCGATCGACTACTGCTGCGCGCATGTATTTTTTTGTACAAATCGAGCAGTGTTTTTTCTCCGGAGTCCATCGTGAAACTATGTACAGCACTACGATTCTCAAACCTAGCGACAGAAGCGCGTCTGCAGCGCTGCAGCCGCGCTTCAATTGGCGGGTAATTTGAAGGCGCCCTAACTCGTACGTTGTAGGTACGAGTATGTCCAACAATGGGCAATTTTAAGGTGCAACGAGAGCTATTCAATATCAAAAGCGAAATAAATTAAAGATCTTGACCTGGTTCTGGTTAAAATCAGTCACCGGGTCACGAACGAGTGACTGGCTATGACAGCCTTCTGCTGGCTATGTAACGCTCGACGTGGCCCAACTCCCAATGCATTCAAAGTGGCGCTGCACAAGACGTGACGAGCATTCTGGACCGTTGTTAATCTCTATAAAAATACCTATGTTCAAAAAAGGAATAAAACCGGCCAAGTGCGAGTTGGGCTCGCGCACCGAGAGTTCCGCACTACTATAAAAATAAAACCATTAGAATGTCTATTCGGTGAGAAAACGGAAAATTGTTTTTTTAGTGGAAAAGTTAAATTCATATGGCAATCGGGGACCTCTTAGACTAGAAGGTGTTCCTCAGACCAGCCCCCGACTGCCATATGAATTTATCTGTTCAACTAAAACAACTTGTTTCTTACTTTTTAATTCGTTTTATAACAGGACAGTTGTGTTTTTTATTTAATTTTTTGATTACTTATTTTTATTTTATATTTTTTAGTAATGTTCAGCAGTTAGGTGAAGCACGGATTCACGGATTATTTTACCCGTAAAATATATATTAATCCCTATTAATCATAATTATTTCAAATTTTTCGTCTGATAAACTTTGGAGATAAGGGAGGGAAAGTTATTTTTTCTACATTTTACCGAATTAATCAAAAACGATCAGGCTTCAAAGTAAATAAAATGGAAAATGCTTTTCTAGAAAACCGACTTCAAATGCCACTACAAAGAGTGAAATATTTTTTAATGTACGTACACCAATTCGAAGTTGGGCAATTCGTGCAATCATAGTCCTTGCATAATATCCTTTCCATTCTGTAAGTACTGTATGTTATTTCACCCTTCCACTCCTTATTTAAAGGAGAAATCTGTATTTATTGGTTGCCCGGGAGAAGATATCCGTACTATCCTATACCTTTAAACGAGCAATTCTTGTATATATATATATTTCTATATAATCTGGATCTCGGCAACGGCCCCAACGATTTTCATGAAATTTAGTATGCAGGGGGTTTTGGGGGCGATAAAACGATCTAGCTAGGATTCATTTTTAGAAAATGTCGAATTTACCAAAAAATAATAATAAAAATATGACTTCTACTGCCATCTATTAGCCAGTAGTTAAACTACCGAGCGAAGCTCGGTCACCCGGATATTACTAAAAACTTATTTTAAGGATACCTAAGCATAATACTTGTTTATACCACCATTCTTTTAAGGTTCAGGCTATAAAATTATGGAACGCCTTACCCCTGGTAATCCGGTGACTGGTTAAGGGCGATGGGTACCATCCGGGCGCGAAAATTCAAATTTTATTTAGTTTTTCGCTCATAGTGGGCTAATTATATATCGAAGGCTAATGGCAATGAGTTTTGCGGGCACAACATTTATGTATGTACATGTTTTAATAAAAACTCTGCTCAACAATTCTCATTTACTTCATATTGGTTCCCGATAGCTCGAAATCTGGGAAACTGCAAAAAATTATCTTTCGGGAACCAATATGAGATGAATGGGAACTTTCGAACAAAGTTTCTATTAAAAACATGTAGATGCATAAAAAGTAGGCCCGCAAAATGCATTGCCATAAATCTACAATGTGTAGTTAGTCTAATATTTGCGAAAAACTAAATAAAATTTGAATTTCGCGGGCTGGTAGGGCCGCAACACCTTAAGGATGACTATTTGTCGTCGTCACTGGCAACTTAGTTTTGATTATAGGGTCCATGGCATTGGGAGGACGTTATATAATATGTTTTTGTATGTACTGGTATTTTATATTTTTTTGTATTTTGTATAATGTAACATTTTGTATTATGTGTTTATGTTTGAACATATATATTTATTTAAGGTTTTAGGTATTTCTTTTATGTATTTGCACCACCTACCTCTAGTATCTGCAACAAAAATCCTTTACAGCATTGGTTGCCTGGAAGAGATCGCTAGGTAGCGATAAGGCCGCCAAATGTATACCTATTCTATGTAATTTTTGTGTTGTCCTTTGTTTGACTTTGTGGTGTGCAATAAAAGTATATTCATTCATTCATTCATCCTTCCTTCGTATTAATCGCCCTTATATAAGCAACCTTAAATAAGCAATTATGGACGAAGTAGACGTAGGCATACGCTAAGAAAAGGACTTTTGTAAACTCTACCCTTGGAGCAAAATGGCGGGTCACGTGGCCGAAGCTGTGAGCGCAAGCAAATACAAGAAACGTTTATCACGCTAAAAAACACAACAGAATGATGACGGGGATACTCAAACAAGGGAACTGAAAGAAAAGTTTATTTTGTTGCAATGATGAAAGCAATCATAATCACAAGTATGAATAAGAAAATAGCTATGGTATAACAGTTACAAGATGTGCGTCAAGAAAAAAGACAGAGAAAAGTGATCGACATAATTCGGTATCCCAGCCTCGTAGGTTTATGATTAACTTAAAACTGAAAACATCTATTTGACAACCCTGAGTAAAATTTACCTCTTCTTGGTAATCGCGCCCTATTGTCGTCTATGCATTAAATATGTATGTGTAATTGGCAATGACGAAATACGCTACGCTAAGAGGACGGGAAAGATGTGACGTATGTTGAAGCCAAAAATTTCTCAAATAATATGGCGTCGCGCGTCGTACACTTTGGTACCGCTAACAGCACATACCGCTGTCGGTCGCATACATTAGCGCCTTTTTACAATTTTGACAAATAAAAAATCCGGCTTCAGGGCGGAGCCCAATGACGAAATACGCTACGCTACAAGAACGGGAACTATGTGAAGTAAGTTGAAACCAAAAAATTCTCAAATATGGCGTCGCGCGTCACACATTTCGGTACCCTTAACATCACATACCGCTGTTGGTCGCATACATTAGCGCCATTTTACAGATTTGACAACTTAAAAGTCCAGCTTCAGGGCGGGGCCTAAAAAAGGAATGCGTGACTTCAGTACGTGCTAATCCTTTAACATGTTTAATCATTTTTAATTGGGCTTTTATTGGACCCGTGTAAAAGTGAATCGGTCCCTCCACATTTGCTTAAAAAGTTGACATTTTATGTTCGCAAAGTTCTTTTCTGCACTAAAGCTAGTTTTTTATCCAATTTTGGATCCAAATGCATGAAGCAGGTTTACATGAAAAAGTTTTCTGTACACAATTATTGTATTCAATGACAGTAATGTAACTATTTTACAGAGTATCTACTAAAAAACATGCTTTAATTTTTTATTTATTTTTTCGCAAATGTTCGGCTGCGTAAAAGCATTAATTTCCGAACGCAGCTGTTATATGGACGATATGATATAAAGATGAAAGTTATTCCTTGGGTCTGTGATATGGACGATGTTATATTATAGAGCTAAATAATAAAATAAATAAATAAATATATATAATCACATACATTGCTCCGATCCCTTAGTAAGTAGCTGATGCAATCAGAAACAACGAAGATACCACAACACCCAGACCCCGAGACAATGTAGAAAAATTATTTTTCTACATTGCGCCGACCGGGGATCGAACCCGGAACCTCAGAGATGGTGGCGCCTTGAAAACCGACACGCTAACCACTAGTCAAAAAAAGCTGAAAAGCTGTGTTTTTCATTGTCTATGATTTTTTGATTTTTCAAAGCCCATTCAAAACCTTCCTCTTTTGGCAATTCATTATATTATTCATAGCAATTTATTACAATCTTAGTTCATTAGCAGTTTCGTTTGTTGTAGTGTATGGAACCCATTTATGGGACTGAGGTAAGGTGTAATTTCACTTCTGTAAGCAATCTAAATATATAAAAGAAGAAACTGACTGACTGACTGACTGACTGACATATCAACGCACAGCCCAAACCACTGGGTCTAGAAACTCCAAATTTGGCACACAGGTTCCTTATGACGTCTAGGTGTGCACTAAGAAAGGATTTTCCAAAATTCATCCCCTAAGGTTGTGAAACGGGGTTCCAAAGTTTGCATTTTACAAGCTTAAATACTCCTTCACGCCGCAAATACTGAACCGATTTGGCTCAAATTTGGAATGGAGATATATTGCATCTTGGGTTAACGCAAAAGCTACTTTTCATCACGGGAAAATCCATGGTTCCCGTGGGATGAGTTAAAAACCGAAATTCACGCGGAAAAAAAATCTCACGCCGCAAGTACACAACCGATTTGGATGAAATTTGGAATGGAGATAGATTATATCCTGGGTTAATAAATAGGGTACTTTTTATCCCGGAAAAATCTATGGGGTTTGCAGGAAAAGGGAAAAACAGATATTCACGCGGGAAAAAACTACTTCACGCCGTAATTACTGAACTGATATGGCTGAAATTATGACTAAAGATAGATTATATCTTGGATTAAAACGAAGGCTACTTTTCATCCCGAAAAAAATCATGGTTCCCGTGGGATTAGTTTAAAACCGAAATTCACGCAGAAAAAAAATCTTCATGCCGCAAGTGCACAACCGATTTGGCTGGAATTTGGAATGGAGATAGATTATATCCTGGATTAATACGAAGGCTACTTTTCATCCCGGAAAATCCATGGTTTCCGCGGGAAAACTGAAAAATTGATGTTCACGCGCGAAAAATAGTACTTTACGCTGTAATTACTGAACTGATATGACTGAAATTCGGAAAAAAGATAGATTTTATCCCGGATTATTATAAAGCCTACTTTTCATCCCGGAAAATTTCATGGTTTCTATGATAAAAGTGAAAAACAGAAATCCACTCGTGAAAAATATTCCTTCATGCCGTAATTACTGAACTGATACGGCTAAATTTCGGAATAAAGATAGATGATATCTTGGATTAATACAAAAGCTACTTTTCATCTCGGAAAAATCTATGGTGTCCGCGGGAAAACTGAAACACTGATATTTACGCGGTAAAAATACTACTACACGCTGTAATTACTGAACTGATATGACTGAAATTCGGAAAAAAGATAGATTTTATCCTGAATTAATACGTAGGCTACTTTTCATCTCGGAAAATTTCATGACTTCTACGAGTATGATCATAGTGAAAAACAGAAATCCACGCGGGAAAAATATTCGTTCACGCCGCAACTACTGAACCGATTTAGCTCAAATTTGGAATGGAGATAAATTATATCCTGGATTAACACATAAGCTACATTTTATTCCGAAAAAGTTCAAGTTTCCCGTGGGATTAGTTAAAAACCGAAATTCACGCGCAAAAATATATTCACGCCGCAACTACTGAATCGATTTGGCTGAAATTTGGAATGGAGATAGTCTATATCCTGAATTAATGCCTAGGCTACTTATTATCCCGGAAAAATTCATGGTTTCTATGATAGAAGTGAAAAACAGATATCTACGCGGGAAAAATATTCCTTTACGCCTTACTTACTGAACTGATGTGGCTGAAATGCGAAATGAAGTTAGATTTTATCCTGGATTAATACAGAGGCTACTTTTTATCCCAAAAAAATCCATGGTTTCCGCGGGAAAACTTAAAAACAGATATGCACGCGGGAAAAATACTACTTCACGCTGTAATTACTGAACGGATATGACTGAAATTCAAAAAGGGGATAGGTTTTATCCTGGATTAATACATAGGCAAATTTTTATCCCGGGAAAATCCATGGTTTCTAAGAAAATAGTTAAATAGCAGACATTCATGCGGGAGAAATATTCTATCGTGAGGTCACTTCTGAACCGATTGGGCTGAAATTTGGAATGGAGATAGATTATATCCTAGAATCAACTACTTTTTTCTCGGGAAAATCCATTGTTTTCGTGATAATAGGGAAAAACAGACATTCATCCGAGAGAAAATTTATTCCTTCACGCGCAACTACTGAAAATTTTTGGATTAAAGTAGAAATGAAGATAGATTTCATGTAAGTTAACACAAAGGGTACTTTTTTTCCGGAAAATAGAAAGTTCCCGTAGAATAAGGAAAACTAAAATTTACGCGTGTGAAGCCGCGGGTATCTGCTAGTAAATCTATAAATATTTTTCGTAAATTTATTAAAAACGTCTAAAAATGCACTTGTGAAAAAGTCATTTTAACTCATCCCTATAGCTAACGAGCTTTCGACTTGGGTAAACGCTCCGGGACTGTGAACATTGTTTTGCCACATTGTTTGCCAGGAGTATGACAAATAGCTAACGACCGCTTTTCTCAGACCTAAAGAATGTGAACAAACATTTTGTGTTGTTTCGGAGGAGTTCGGTTACAAACACCGACATGAGAAATAAATAAATAATACGAGTATATAAGAAAAATTGTATAAGTTGACTCCTAAGAAACTATAACATACAGCAAATCATTAGGAGGAAAATTACGAGCGACCACATGAATATGCATGATTTATCTATCAACAATGTTATAGAGGCTGGGAAAGGCTATCCTTAATTTGCTAAATCTGTATGTAAATTACCATTTTATCTCCACCAGGTGCATCATAAGCAATAGATGTATTTAAATAAAAATCGCGTGAAATATAGTTTTGATGGTAACACGAATCATTTTTTATTGAGAAAGGATTCGTGTAACCAACCACGAGAAGAGGTAGCCTGCCCTCGATATCCGCGTGAAAAGCACGCACTGTGTAAACCGCAATGAGTCAATAAGTTTCGATTTCATAACCAAGACCTGAATACCGGATGAAGAGGTAACAGCGGAGGCAAGTAGGTACAGCAAGTGTGTCGTTTTCGCTATCGCCCAGACGAGACGCCACGGCCTCCTACGAAAGCAAGAGTGCTCGCCGAGCGACGTCGCGTCGCGAGCGCAACTTTGCTTTCTTCGCATGCGCACCTGACGTCACACTTTCCCCGCGTCCGGTGACGCGCGTTGATGTAATAATATTGTAACGCTTCATAATATACGCGGTGTAGTAATAGGCGGCCGCCGATTGTATTATCGCGCGCCGATTTTGAATACGTCTGCATGCGGGCTATGAGCGTTAAGTGTTTGATAACTCGTCGCTATGGCTACTATATACAATACTAGGCGTAATACTAACGTTTAGGCGTAGCTCCGAGATTCGCTATTGAAATACGCTAATCTGAGCTTTGCCAATATTTGCTGCCATTTTTACAGTCAAGAGGTGAGTACTGAATGTGGTAGGTTCAATAACTTGAGTCGCAGTCCAGTCAATTCGGAGAACCAATGTTCTAGAGACAATACTCGTAGGTCCGTATTTCTTTAACGTTATTACTTTACCAAATGCTGATTTAGCGCTACTCAAGCATTAGACCACTACCAGGCCATGCACGTGTTTAATCTAAGTGTAGAGTTACTGCAAGTGTCAGACCTGAGCTCGTATTGCGACGCGGACCACCAATAATTACCTACCTGACCGACTGTAAATGTAAACAAAAGATTACAAAGCTTTCTTTGTTTATACGTTTTCGGTTGCATTATGAGTTTTCTTCTAGGAATTTGTTACTATTTATTATGACACAAGGACCGTGTCTCATTGTGTTTACTTAAATTCACCGTTAGTACCTATCTTCCTGTAGCAATCAGTTCCCCGGGAGGCAATCAATTACGAAAACAGGATAGCGCGTGCTACCGTAACTGCGAAAGAGATCGCAATTGTGTTGCGGTCTGTTTCCCCTTTTTACTGTCCCATGTGCAGCGACTTGTTTGCTATAGGAGACAGTTATAAAGACTTAGTGGTTATCGATCGGTATTAATTATTTATTGAAGATTTTGCGTACATACTAGGAAATTATGAAACGGTAAAGAGACAACTAACACTGTATCGCCCTTTGGAATATTCTTTGAAATTAGAATTTGTTGATATTATGCATGATGCATCGCCGATTAGAACTTTAATTTTAAATAAATATGATAGTGAACAACGAATTGTAGTATTATTTATGTTATACCTACCTACCACTAAGAAAATATCTTTTAGTGTTCATAATCGATACCAATGTTTAATTTCCATTTTAGTTTGTAGCATGTCTACGACTTGTGAAAAGTTGGGCAAGTGCGAGTCGGACTTGCGCACTGAGGGTTCCGTACTATCAATACCAAATCAAACCGAGCAAAAAAAAGTTACGTTTGTTGTATGGGAGGCCCTCTTTTACTCGTATATATATTTTGTTGTTGGTATTTGTTCTTATAGCGGCAACAGAAATACATCGTCTATGAAATTTTTCAGATTTCGAACTATTACGGTTCAAGAGATATCATCATTCATCTAGTGACAGATGGACGGACGGAGGGACAACGAAGTCTCAGTAATTGGGTCTCGATTTACCCTTGGGGTACGGAACCCTAAAAATTACGTTTGCAGTATGGGAGCCCCCATATTTATAATTTTTTTTAGTATTTATTGTTATGGCGGCTACAGAAATACATGATCTGTGAAATTTTCAAGTGTCTAGCTTTCACGGTTCAAGAGATACAGGCGTACAGCCTTGTGACAGACGGATGGACGAAGGACAGTAAAGTGTTAGTAATATGGTCTCGTTTTTACCCTTTGGGTACGGAAATCTAAAAACTTAGTACCTAAACGGGTTTATTTTTGTTAATTTTAAATGTCCTAAAACACAAAAAGGATAATAAATTAATTAATATCAGCGTTACGGTGGAGTTCACAGCCGGCTCGACGAGGAAGGGGTTTGCCCGCCCCAGGGTTGGGACGAATTGGGCGATTCGAATCAAGTGCAATGGGTCAGTAGGTCAATTGTGATAGCTCTCAATAAAATGTGGGCCAACCTTGTTTCCTTCACAAGCTTCACATTGTAATCGATTAGCTGTCGGCTGCCGCGACTTCGTCTGCGCGTATTAAAATTTTATAAAACTGCGCGTTTTAATGATGCGAATATTGTATTAAAGCAGGTCACAGGAGTTATGAGTTTTATATTCCGTACTTCATGATAGAAAATACTTTTGCTAAGGAACATAATATACAATCTATCTATACTAATACTTATTATAAGGAGACAAAGTTTGTGAGTTTGTGACGTTGTAAGAAGTAATTTCTGAACCAATTTTCATAATTATTTTACCAATAGAAAGCTACGTTACTGTGGAGTGTCGTAGGCTATAATAATTTCCAAGATTAATTACGCAGCTTTACTTAAACTTGAATGATGTAAGCCAAGTCGTAAAAAAAAATTGCTTTCATCGCGTGCGCTGCGGAAACTATTGAAGATAGAACAAAACAATGTTCTACAATATTAAAGAACGTATCGAAATCTGTAAAAAAAAGTCCGCGATAGTATATGCCTATCTCCTACGGATAACTTGCAATAACTGCTTTTACCTACTGTTTAAATTGTGGATTAAAAATAATTTTGCATTGAAAAGGAAATATTTTCATTGAAAATATTTCCTTTTCAATGCAAAATAAAAAAACGTGTGCGGTGTGGCACTCGGAGACTACCGCGGT
Organism: Coenonympha glycerion; assembly: GCA_963855885.1. Classification (NCBI taxonomy): domain Eukaryota; kingdom Metazoa; phylum Arthropoda; class Insecta; order Lepidoptera; family Nymphalidae; genus Coenonympha; species Coenonympha glycerion. The sequence goes on from OY979626.1 coordinate 8,304,336, forward strand.
AAAGCTATTGCATAGCATTTTTTATCAACTTCTAACACCCCCACTCCGTTAGGTTATCTTCGTTACGGAATTTCTGGATTCGGTCTCCACGCTCAAGGCCCGCGATAGAAGCTATGCAATAGCTTAAAAACGTGCGGTGCGCGCCGCCGCGTGATATAGGCAGTATCTATCCGATTGCGTCGCGTCTAGCGCGGAGAAGGGGTGGTTGTCTATTACTTCTACTTCTACATAATAATCATTTTTATTTATCCCGAACTTTTAACCTGAACCTATTACGCGGAACAAACGGGCCGGGACAAAAATATTTTTCGGAACGGAGTCCGCGGGCACTGCTAGTTCCATTATAAATTGGTAAAATGCCAGTCGGGCTCGCGCACTGAGGGTTCCGTACTATCAAGATCAATTCCAACTAAAACACCTCTGCCCATCAATTCACAAATGACCAAAAATAACGTTCTTAAATACTTTATTTTACCTATTTATTTTTAAAATATAATTATTTTAAGCGTCTACCTGTTGCCGTTATTAATATCGAGCAAAAACAAGTAAAAAAAACACGTTTGTTGTATGGGAGCCCTCTTAAATATTTATTTTATTCTATAGTTAATATTAAGCAAAAACAACACAACATGCAATACCGATATACCGACAGAGCGAATTTCAAATAGTATCACAGGATAGCGGCGTTAGTTCCTATTTTGGCCACGCGCCATGATAGCCTTGTCGCACTGATTCTTTTCAAGCAGCGGACTATAGCAAAACAAAGTAATCAGCAGTAAACTAAAACCCCTCTCGACGGGTATAGTAGCTGTGGTAGTCTATGTACGCCGATACTGGAATGTAATTACTAAACAGCTATGCTTATACTGGCAGCAATGAGGTTATTAAATTCTTCAGTAGGTATTCATCAATTCATATAGGTTATTGGTACCACGCACAAATATTTAAATCGATACCACAGTATTACAAAGTTTACATCATGTTACCTACTTAGCATATTTTAGTTGCAGGAAATAGTTGCAGGGAAGGGAAAAACGAGTTCATAAATAAAACGGGAGAATTAATTTTCTGAACAGGAAATTTGAGCATTATTTTAACAACCTTCTTCGGGATAAATCGAAAATTGCTATACTAGGCCATCAGCAATAAAATCCATTTCTGTCGTGGTATACTCGTAGTGGTCGAATAAACTCCATACTAAAAATCGATATCTGAGCATCGCAGCAAGCCAGAGAAGGAATTTATGGACAAAATTTTAAAAGGTGGCCGCAATTTGAAACTTTTTTGTTGCTGGGCCGAATGCTTTGAAAATAAGACAATCGCAGCACCAATAGAGAAGCAATAATCTCTTATCTCTCGATCTCTACTGTATATTATAGATCAATGCTCGATCTCTCGTGTAATTTAAACATCAATGTTTAAACACGTGACATTCTTTCAATCTGACACATGGCAACCACGGAGTCAACATATCAAAGGTATTATTTCGAACTGGCTTGCAAATAAATCTCTTTAAATTTTTTTTTCAATGAACAGTTCATTGAAAATTTTTTGAGATAAGTCCATTGATTAAACTTAATATTATAAAGGATCAGCACTTAGTGACATCACGCATGTATTTTTAGGCTCCGCCCTGAAGCCAGGTTTTTAATTTGACAAAACTAAAACGGCGCCAATGTAAGCGACCGACAGCGGTATATGCTGTCAGCGGTACCGAAATGTACGAAGAAATTTTTAGCTTCAACATACGTCACACCTTTCTTGTCCTCTTAGCGTAGCGTGTTTCGTCATTGAAAGCGTTACAAGTTGTAAATACAAGCCGTGGTCACAACTATAGGCATTGATGAACTCATGCATGTATGCCTCGGCGCTGCGTAAGCCCATATTTACACGTTCGTCCATCAATGCCTATTTTGCTGGCCGCTGCAGTAATGTTATATGAACGTGAGGTGCAATATCAAAATTAATTTAAATGATTCTGTGTGGCGATATCGTTTCTGTGGACGAGATCAGCTCAGGTGTCAAGAAGGATTTCCGGAAAATTACGAGTCCCCCCAGGCCCCTCCACGCAATACATTTCAGCTATAACTGTTTGTTACTTTGTTATTTAAGGTGTTTCAGCCCTACCTGCCCGCGAAATTCAAAATTGAGTTTTTCGCAAATATTAGACTAACTACACATTGTAGGTTTATTGTCTCATCAAACTACTTACTGTTGAATACATCCTTTCCAATTAAAAATTTAAGACTAATATGGTTTTCTCATGGATACCATTATAAGACTTGGATTAAATTGCAATGGGACCACACTGGAAGCGTGCGAGTCGGGCTCGCGCACTGAGGGTTCCGTACTATGTTAGAAAAAGTTAAACCATTAGACCGGGTTGCCACCAAAGCGGAGCGGAGCGGAGCTGAGTTTGAGTAACCAATCAGATTTCGTCATTTCGACATCTCCTCTCCGTTTCGGAGATGTCAATCAAGGTATATTTATATTTCAATCAATTATTTTATTGAAAGTGTGCATTAATAGTTTCATTGTTTCTGTTTATGAAAGTCGGTTAACAATACCAACCAACCGTAGCTTATAGGCGGTGCGGTAGAAATATATGTATGTATAGCTCAGGGTGAGGGTTGGGGCTGTTTTGGGCATTTTAATCCAAGTTCAGTCGGTCACTGGGTCAACTGTGGCTAGTAATTCAGGCCACCGCGAGAGTGTTCATAATGTCGGTTAAAAGCTCTTTTGTTTTATTAGCACTTGATGACTTGATCCGCCTACACTATGCAGTGTGTCCGAGATCGAACTAGCGATAATTTAAGGAAGCGTTGTATAGCTCATTACAAGCAAAAAATCCCCCATTAATAGGGCGCGTCCCCCTCAACCTCTCCCTGGGAGAGACCTTTCAATTTTGGTTGCGTTTTTTTGGGTATGTGCACACAAAATCAGTAATACTTAACTTGAAAGTTCCCGAAAGATAATTTTTGTGCAGTTTCCAGTTTTCAAGCTATCGAGAACCAATATGAAGTAAATGAGTATTGTTGAGCAGATTTTTATTAAAAACATGTATAGATGCATCAATGTTGTGCCGGCAAAACTTATTGCCATATGCCTACGATGTATAATTAGCCCACTATTAGCGAAAAACTAAACATTAATTTGAATTTTCGCGCCCGGATCGTACCCATTTCCTTTAAGATTTAGCTACAATAGGAACTCTACCAAAATCCATTTGTGTGTTGAAACCATATTTCAGTGCCGTTGTTGCTATGCTACGTTCGCCCACTTCGACAGACAAAAGAACACATGTACTTGTATTATGTATTCCGCTCAAATGTTTGGAATAACAAATCACTCTTGCCCAACTATAATATGGTTGCAAATAACCAGCCGACCTGTTTACAAGATTTCTTGATCGCTCTCGACTCTGCAAACTCAATTCTTAATGTTTCACCTGCAAACTTTAAGATCTATTTCATCCGCGAAAAAATTTCGAAATTTTCAAATTACATAATATAAGTGCCCAGAAACTTTATTCTCTAAGAATCCTGACCAATAAAGAAAAAGAAAATGGTGCCGATTATGTTGTGCAAAATCTGTAAAATTAAATAATTTTAAGCATTTAAAAATAGTGCTAATCTTTTCCATGAGGAGCTTTTTGAAAAGTATATCACTATAGTAAGACGTGTAGATTTAGTTTAGTTTAGAGATTTTGCGCAACAGAATTGGTTTCATTATTGGTCATTGTCATGATTATCTGTGGCAGTCGCGGAGAATAAAAGATGGCGGCATAGCGGTACCTAGTGTAAAATCCTAAAGAGAGATGTACCTACTTGTAATAATAATACTTCTTCTTTTGATATGTTCTACAAGTATTTAATAATATTAAAAAGCTTGAGGAATTCGCTTGAAGCTTGAGCTTTTTTAATGCATGAGGAAGAGTGATAAATGATTTCACCTATTTTGCACATTGCCGATTTTCTTCGGCTGGCTTTTTAGAAATAAAAAGCTCTAGGTTGAACAATCTTGTAAAACATTATAACATAAATGAAGGTAACCTATATTTAATTTAATTACTATAAACGCGACAGTTTGTAAGTATGGATGGATGGATGGATGGATCTTTGTTACCTACTCGTTCACGCCACAACTACTGAACCGATTTGGCTATAGATAACTTACCTATAGCCCGGATATAGCTAATTTTATCCAGGAAAAATCCATCATTCCCACTGGATTAGCGAAAAACCGAAACTCACGCAGGCGGAGCCGCGATCAACAGCTAGTGTTATTACAAAATACGTAACGTGCTAATTAATTAAAATATTCTGTAAGTTGCATTTATCGCAAAGGAACCCTCAAGAGCTCAAGATGAAGAAAATTGAATGTACTGCAGCAACAACATATTTCACAAGCATAAATTAAATATAATAATTATTCTTAATCAACTTCAAAACTGTACTTGCACTGTGCACATCACTTATATAACAAAACGTAAGTATATTTTTCCATCAACGTGCCTCAACATCAGCCTACGTGAGTTTATTTTGCGTTCATTAGCGCAAATAACGTAGCAAATCCCAAGTGGGAGTTCGTACTTTCAGTTCAACATAATATTTCTAACAGAAAATGTTGTCCATGAAAATTATATTATGTAATACCTTGTTGATGTACATAATAAGCTGCCATCGATCTACGAGTAGCTTATATAACGAGATCATAAGTAGGACATAAATAGACATAATAGGACATATAAAAATCAAAATTAAAATTTCCAAAATTTCCAAAATTAAAATTTTAGGGTTCCATACCAAAATGGTAAAAATAGAACCCTTATGGTGAGACTTTCTCCGTCCGTCCGTCCGTCTGTCACACTCGATTATTTCAGTAACTATCTAAGCTATAACGACTTGAAATTTGGAATAGTAGTAGGTAATTTCGGCGTGCCATCATTGCAATCATAAAAAAATTGAAAATCTTTTTTATTTTTATTCGACGAAATTTCAAAATGAGATAACAATATTGAGTGGGGTATTATATGAAAGGGCGTTACTTGTGTATTCTAAAACCCATTTTTATTTATTTTTATGCCTGATAGTTTTTTGCAAGGCAGTTTATCTCTGCCAGAACCAACACGTAATAATTGTCTTCAAGACCAAGATCTTCATCTAGAACCTCGAATGAAACTGATTCTTCATATGAATTGTTAATGAATTGTTGTGAAAATCTTTATTAATAACAATAATAATATTTGGGGCTGTGATTTGGGGGTCGCAATTTCGATGAATTTCGTAAATAATATTTTGTTTTTTAGGGTTCCATACCAAAATGGTAAAAATGGAACCCTTATGATGAGATTTTCTCCGACCGTCCGTCCGTCCGTCCGTCTGTCACACTCGATTATTTCAGTAACTATTAAAGCTATCGACCTGTAATTTAGAATAGTTGTAGGTAATTGAGTGTTTGAAATTTAGAATAGTTGTAGTTGAGGAGTTGAATGTTTCGTACAATCACTAATAGTCCTTCTTACTTAATTGATGTGCAAAGAAACGACGAAGTTATAGACAATCGCCCGACTTCGAATTGGTGTACCTACATTAAAAATTATTTCACTCTTTGTAGTGGCATTTGAAGTTGGTTTTTTGGAAAGCATTTCCCATTTTTATATGTTATTTGAAAGTCTAAAATAAAAATCTAAAATGTAAACAAATATTTTTTTCATTTAAATTACAGAAATAGGTACTCGTAGTTAAGGGTTAAAAAAATGATCAAAAGCCCTTCAATTTGTAGAGTGATGCAATCAACGATATTTAGAAAGCAATCATTAAAGTAAACGCACCCTTACCACTGAGCGTTAGGACAACTTGACAACAGCACGGATCCAAAGGACGAAAGCAAGGACGTACAGGTAACTACGCAATCATCTAAGTGACCCAGTTTCTGCCTGACCTACATGGGCTATATGGTTTTGGTGATTTTGAACTACCGATTGACACAGCTCGTAGTGGTCTTAACTTCTGCGTCAAAGTTATGGGGTCGATTCCCACAACTATAAAATGTTTGAGTAATGAGCATGTATGTTTTACAGTGACTGGAGTTTTTCTAATTAATTTTATAAGGGTTTATTTCTCTCACTACATAAGCTAACCCTTTGGGGCTTTAATTATTTACCGATGTCTTTTTCATCTCTTACGAATAGGTACGTTGGTGGATGCGACATACAGCGACGCGGAAGAATATAGCAGAAAAACGACATTTTACCTAATTACCAAAAAAATTGGTCTGAGGGTTCCCTATTCGGTATTTAATCATTACTTCACTGCTTCATTTAAAAGCGATAAAAATAACGCATCTCTAAATTACTTCTACTACTTATGCTTCTACTATACAGTTCAATTGCCTTAAAATGTTGTTTCATAGAATAAAGTCCATAGAAGTAAAATTGAGATACCCTTTTTTGTGTCAGAGAGTCAATAAAATTATTTATTTTATGGCTACAGTTAAGGATAATAATTTTGTTTAAGAACATAAAGCCTATAGACCCGTTGCATTGTTCCTAAGAATTACCGTTAGGATAACAAATAAGTCGGCAAATGTAAGAGTATTTTATAGTACCGGCTTTAGGCGTACTCGCACCTACTCGTAAATATTTCAAGCCTATTAAGTCAACCCAATTAAAAGTTACGGCTATTTACATCATTTTCGAAAACTCTTCGACTTCCCGTTGTCACAGAATTGTGAAATTTCAAAAAGCAAGATTTTAAAGCAAAAGTAAAGCGCAAAAAAGACCGACTTCAATGGCCTTTAGTTTCGATTGAGGCTTTTTAACACCTTCAAGGAATCACAGACCTTATACACGTATAACCCAGAAGTTTATACTCCTACACCTTCCCTAAAAAAAGGCCATTAGAAGTGGACAGGCGGAAGGCGGACAACGTGATTCCGTACCCAAAGGGTAAATGAGGGCATTCGTCCGTCAGTCCATCTGTCACCAGGCTGTATCTCTGACCTGTACACTACAACTACAACTACACACTTGAAATTTCCGCTATAACAACAAATACTAAAAAATAGAATAGGTACCAAACCAGTAGAATTTGAGGGAGCTCCCTCAAATATTCTATGTATTATTCAAGGTTCTCAAAATATTCTATGTATCAACATGATGTATGGTTGGAATTGATCTTGATAGCACGATAATAAGGAACGTAGAGACACTCGTAGGAGTGTAAATGTATTTCCAGGTCTAAAAATAATATGCATACATTTGAACAATATCCTTTTGGATGATGGCTAAAACTATACTAAAGCAGACTTATCACAAACGTTATCTGCAGATTATGAACCGCGTGCCCTGACAACGTGACATCTAACTATGCTCACTACTTACTCGTATACTAGCGCCGTTTACAACTGAACGATGCGGTGGAAAGAGTCAATAAATAAAACTGTTTTTAAAGGCCCAGTGGTCCAAACTAAGATGCCTCGATAAAGATTCCGACGAATTGAGAACCTCCTCTTTTTTTCAAATCGGTTGAAAAGGGGATGTGATGTTCGACTTTTCTGAAATATTTTAAAAACTAAGCCAAATAATGTGATGCCCACCATGGCTACATACCTGAAGATAAATAAAATTAATAACAGATATTGAGATATCAAGACGGATAAATTTTGATCAACGTATAACTATTTTTATTAGTTAGGTACTTTAAGAAACTCCATAGAGATTAAGCTCGCCAAGCACTGAGGCTGTATATGTATAGAGGTTTAATCCAATAGAAACAAGACAAGCAAAAATCATCATCCTCAAGTGTCCAATAGGAGCACATAATATGCAGAAATACATCCTTTTAATTGGAACTTTCCAATAGGAGTACATAATATGCAGAAATACATCCTTTTAATTGGAACTTCGGAAGGTGGCAAAGTTTTTTGATAACAAACACGTCAAAAAAGATTTACAAGAAAGAAACTGTAGGTACGAATAAATTTTAAAGTGCATTAGTTCAGTATTAGTACAACAAGCGCGTATGCTACTTAATTACTTAGGTCACAAAAAAGTGAACTGCAATAATGCAGTGTAGTGCAATACCAGTGCTCTTTACTAGGTCACCATAAAGGAAGGAACTATAAGAACAATCCCATATACAGACACCTATTGGACTAACTGCCATAAATCCAAATAATAATCGGCCAAGTACGAGTCGGACTCGTCCATGCAGGGATCTGTACCATTACCTATCTATAAAAACGGCTATTATCTATAATTCTACTTTTTAGTATTTGTTGTTATATCGGCAACAGAAATACATCATCTGTGAAAATTTCAACTGCGTAACTATCACGGTTCAAGCCGGTGACAGACGGTCGGACTGCGAAGTCTCAGTTAATAGGGTCCCGTTTTCACCCCTTGGTTACGGAACTCCAGAAAAGGTAAGGAAAGTGTTGGTAAAGTACAATTCGATATCCAAGTCATCAAGTTGTGGACCACGGTAAACCTCGTCGGTAATAATCGGTCGCTTTCTTTATATTATGAAGAATGATTTATAATTAGACGTGATTAATGATTATTGTAATGTTGAAATGAATAAGTAATTACATTTTTAATTAAAAGGGCTTGGTATGTAACTACCTAGACGCTGAAGACCTATCTGTGCCACAATGGTTTCACCTAAATACGGCCGATTGTAGCTGGCGAGTAAATAGAAGCCTTGTTATAATCATTTTAAATAAACCTAGCGCATCACTACTAACTACTAACATAGTAAATTACGTAATTATTACCACAACTAAATTACACGTATTATGCAAAGACAGTGTTGCCAGACGTCCCGATTTTAGCAGGACGACGTACCGTTTTTTAAACAAATTAAATGTCCCGCGCGTGCAGACAGACTCAATCCCTCTTTTCGGAGATAACTCATAACTAACAATTTGTAACACTCACTTTACAGACTATTGTTTGGAAGTTGAAAACTTGAAACGCTATACCTATACCTATATATTTTTTTTTTCTAATGAATAAAACGTTTTTGATTATAATTTTGTAATATCAATTACCAATAAGCTTCTACTATTTAACGATAGAGTAAATCTGATTTAAAATATTAAAAATTAAAACACATTTTCTGTGGGTAAGTTGTGTTTGAGTGATCTGAGGTAAGTATCTATTGTCACACAAACTATCTAAGTATTGGCAAACGGCGATCACAAGTTTCGAGAAACCTCATTTTGTTCAAATGGAGCATGGAATATTTGACTTCCCACTCCCAAGTAAAATCGGAAACCATTTTCGACATTTGGCTACGAATCTAATACGAATACATAGTTTTAAATATATTTTTGAATAAATTTTGCACGTGGAGCGTTCATTGAACCTACTTATACTTAGTAAGCCGAGGTAATTTATTTATTGTCAGACCAGAGATATCGTTCTCGTATGTAATTATTCACGAAACATTCCAGTTCTGTAACCCAAATATGCCTGAAAACAAAGAAATTTGAAAACTGCACGATTGCAAAATGTCATTGAGACAAATGTCCTTTGTTTTTATTCAGGGCAATCTGAAAGAAAAAAAACAACTTGCAAATCTTTTTGGCCGCATATTGTACTCGTATAATTTCATAGTTCGATAGCTGAAAAAAATACCTACCTACAATTGAAACGGCCAACTGCGTATCGGCCTAACGCGATATATGAGCTCCACCAGGAATTTCCATTTCTCAATTTTTCGGTTCCATTTCTCTAAAATCCGAAATCGTATCTCAATATTTATCAAGATAACAAAGGAACTTTTATGCCTACAGGGTTTCACATCGTACAACTCTACAAGTTCTGCTGTTCATAAGAGAATGATACCTATTATCCTGCTCGGAATCCTGGGGGGAAAAATGACAATTTTTGAACGTAAACGTTAGGTACCTACTTAACGATTTTTTGTCGTAGAGTGCCCGATCTAGAAATTATAAGCCAAAAACTGGAAAGGAGGGCTATGAAAACTGTAAAATCGGTAGTATGCGTATAAATAGATAAAATATATAAAAAAATATCGAAATAGGCAATTTTCTGCAACCTTCCAAAATAAAGAAGTGTAAATCTTATCACAAAAAGAGTTCAATATTTTGGTTATACTTATAAGGTATGTTTTAAGTATACCTATGTATAACCTACTTCATTATTTCAGAACAACCTTCGCAAACACTCAAGCATTGGTTGCTACTTATCGTTGGAAATCTTAATTTACTATAGCTACTATAGCTTTCTATATAAGCTTTACTTAAAAGGAATCGGAAAAATCCCGAAATCAAAATACAGGTACATAGACATTTACCTATATCCTCTGGAAATTGATTATAGTAGATTCCAATAATATGGAATACTTTTTACCAGTTGGCAGGACTTCGTGTCCGGCAGAGTCAGACGTTCTTCACCGTGAACCAGTAGGTAATAAGGAAGTATTGGTGCCAATTCTGTTGGGCAAAATCTTTGAACTTAATTAGAATGACGCGTCAAAAAATAGTGCCACCTTTTGCCAAAGGAAGCATTTTATAAAGGATGGCACTATTTTAGTTTTCAAATTAGTTTAAGAGATCGCAATCCCTAGATTGTGTCACAAAAAAGTACTCATCGTAATTGTAAACAAATTTAGCCTGCTGCGATTGGTTCGCTAATTTACGTCAGCCAATCGGGGAGCAGAATTTGCTAATGATTACGATGACGATGAAAACGTTTTTCTTACCCAGTCAGCCCCCTGATTGCGTAAGAAAAACGTATTCATAGTTATCGGAAACGCTAGGGAATTCTGCCCGCTGATTGGGTTCCTGATTTGCGTCGGCCAATCGCGGCGCAGAATTCGCTAGCGTTTACGATAACGATGAATACTTTTTCCTTACGCAATCAGGGGGCAGATTTGGGCATACTGCTGCGTTTCAGTGTTATCGACAGTCGACACTGTAGCCCCAAAATAATGGATCTTTCAGGATGACGACTAGCATCCATATTCTGTATCCCGGTGCCTATCAAAATATGATAGCCACTGGCATAATTATGTTTATTATCCATTAAAGATTTCCTACCAAAAAAAAACAGCAGTTTCAATGGATAAAACATATATGCCTAAACCCGATTTTTATTTATTTTTATGCCTGATAGTTTTTGATTTAACTTCTTTTGAGCAAACTGTCGAAAAAAATAAAAAATACCGTCTCCCCCTTATCTCCGAAGTTTATCAATGGAAAAATCTGAAATAATTATGATCAATAGACATTAATGTATATTTTACAGAATAAATAAAATGAACTCCCTAACTATTATACTTTTTTTGATAATAACAATAAACCACAAAAAACAAAGTTACGTTTGCGGTTTGCCAACAAAAGTACCTACATGTAAATAACACTCGTAAATTCATGAACAAAAGTGATTCTTTCAATGTTTTACTTCTTTTATAGTAAAAACCCTCGGTGCGCGAGTCCGACTCGCACTTGGCCGGTTCTTTTTACTATACGAGTATGACTTGTTGCTGCAAGCGTTCTACATACTATGGTCTTCGAAGGCGTTCAAGGACAACGGGCGGGCGGCGGCGGTTGTTGGTACACGGAACAACTGTCTCCGTAAACTACTTTTTTCGTTTTACTCTTATTGGCACTCGTTTAAGAGCTATAGATACGTTCACATTTTATTCGTGAAGCATTAATATGTACTATTCATTTCGAATCCTAAAAAATATGAAAAGACCGAGTCCGGTGGGCTTATTCTGTATCGTTCACTTAGTTAGTTAGTAACCCTAACTGGGTTATTAACTAAGAAAACGAAGGCAAAAATCCTATTTTTGCACAAATTACCAACCTAGGTCGGTGTGGTATCATATCAGTATACCATGCTAGTTGCTATCTTGTACAAAAAGAATACAAAAATAGGATTTTTGTCTTCGTTTTCTTAGTTAATAACCCAGTTAGGGTTACTAACTAACTAAGTGAACGTTACAGAATAAGCCCACAGGTTACACGTATGCGGGAACGCCATTTAGACCAGGTTATACGGAAAACCGAGACCCGTGAAGTCTATAATAAATTCAGTAAATAATAATCTAATCTATGTTTGTACGGTAACGTGTATGTGTGTGTGTGCATGTTTTTCTTACTCATTAAGACTTTAGTACTCGACTAGAATTTCACCACGTATAATATGTTATCGTACTAACTTTCAAGGGGTAATAGGTATAATGCCTAACGGTTGCTATACAGCATCGCACCGGAACGCTAAATTGCTTTATCTACGCTCATTGCTTAAAGTTCGAATTATGAAATCAAAATGTGTCACATATTGACCTACTTTATTCACAGACTTCTATAATTGTTAAAAAGTTATTCATTATAACATCGCTGTACCTACTATGGAAATATCTCTAGATAGTTGAATAATTTCCATTACGATACTCGGCTCTGTGTTCCTGTATTTTTAATTAGTGTCGTCATCACAGACCAGGGAATAACTTTCTTTTCTCTGTGGTCGTCATAGCCAAAAGAGAGTGTAGAGCCAATCCTCAATTATGTTTTTTTTTTATATATGGAGTCCACAGACAACATTTAGTTGGTAGTCATGGGATGGACCATGATCGACCATAGACAACAATTAATTCACGGAAACAATAATTTTTCCCTGCCTTATATGACTGATTAAAAAGTGTGTTCACACAGAATATTGAATAGAATTATGTATAATTTTTGATTATTTAATTATACACTAAAAATATACTTTATCTGACTTGTATAAATATTTTTCTACTCTTTTTTGTTTCATGACTTTTTTAACAGACTATACGCAGTTAACAACTGAATTTTGGCGCCATACCTAACTTTTAACATTTCAATGTGTTATTTTTGTTACGTAGTCAAAACTTAGCGCGGAAAAATGTCTAGCAGTGAAACCTACTAAAGAAAATTTAACTCCACCTGACATTTTAGTAATTGCAACAAAAATGACGCACAATCTTTTACCAACAAAGTGTATTTACGACAAACGTTAGCAAGATTTTATGGTTTGGATTTATAATAATTTGAGCGTAGATAAAGTAGTGTATGAAACTCTACATAATTAGGTATTAAAACACTCGTGTGATACTATTAAAAAACTCACACTCATGTTTTAATACCCCCCATTATGCATCTATTTCATAAACTACTATTGTAGTTATTTGCTCTGTCAATCTAGATAATTTAATACAGGTAGAAATTGTAATGGAACCAGAGGTCGTCATGTTTGCCACATGAGCTATTGAGTCGATTTTGCTGAAATTTGGTATGGAGATAAAATATACTACAGTTATAAGATCTACCCTGCATGGGCTGGGGATAAAAATGTTTTGCCCCGACTATCTCCTCTGACAGGGAATAAAATTGTTTTCTTAGTGGGCTTAAGCAAGGCAGAAGAGGAAAAGAGAAGTCTTTTCGATAATTTTATCTACGGAGAAAATAATCACTACCCGTGATGCTCAGAGAATGTATATAAAACTGCGGAAGGGAAAAACATTTTATCTTCTTCCCAAGGACAATTAGGGAGTCATGGAACGGGACGGTAGATTCTCCGCCCAGAGGAGGTCAAATATGCCTCTGCAAAGGGCGTGCTGTTTTTCCTGGTGGCAACTGGACTTGGAGGGGAATTATAGGCAGCGGCGAGCACAATAGATCGGGGACGGTCAAAGTGCTACTGGGCGCAAATGAAGCTGTACATAGCCGCGTCATCAAGAAGATAGGAACAATTAGTCCTCACTCCTCTAGGGCCGAGGGCGGCCGGATTAATGCAGATTTATTCCAAAAGCCACGGTGCCTAACGAAACCGCTGTCAAATGAGCGTTACCAGGCGCTGTGATTCGCGATGTTTTTATATAAAACAGTAACTTCAATTGAAACAATTAATATTCCAACACCAAGTATAAAGTCTTCCAACTTCTCTACGAGAGTAGATAACTACAATAGATAGATGTCATAGGACTTACCGAAGGCCAACTATAACAAAACAGTTTGAGAGTTATGAGCGCAACGGGCAACAAAATATGGCATGTGTTAGCATAAATCCATCAGAAGCGATACATTCAACTCGGTAGGTGCTGAACAGAAGTGTATATAAAGCAGTGACCCAGTTTTTTATCAAAGCTCGATCATCGATGTCAAAGAGTACAATGTACAGACGAGTACAGCACGGGCGCAACGGGAAAACCAATAAATTAATGTGGTTTTCTAAATTCTATATTCAGAAAAACCACCTCAAATTAATTTTCTCAAAATATACTCGTACAATAGACTATTAGAACCTTTAAGTACATTAAAGGTTCTAATAGTCTATTGTACGAGTATTTGATAAAAAATCTGGACTATGGAAATCTTTGTGCTGCTGTATTTATGGAGTACACCGAGCCGGTGTGACTTCACTTAACACACGCATACGTGTGTTAAGTGAAGTCGGGATCTGCCGTTTAGATTGACCAGCACGAAGTCCTGACCCTAATCCTATAATCTATAGGACTTTCTAAAACGACGTAAGAGCTATACAGTGTACACCAACAAACCCAGCCAGCCGAATTGGAACGAATTCCCCAAGAACTTATAAAAAACCTCATCCAATGTATGCCGCGAAGAATTACGGCAGTCATATCAGCCAACTGCCAGAGGAAGCCACACTCGATATCAATTTTTAGGGTTCCATACCAAAATGGTAAAAACGGAACCCTTATGGTGAGACTTTTTCCGTCCGTCCGTCTATTCGTCCGTCTGTCACACTCGATTATTTCAGTAACTATCGAAGCTATCGACTTGAAATTTGGAATAGTGTTAGATAACAGTGACCCAACGTCATTACAATCATAAAATTTTGAAAATCATTTTTATTTTTATTTAAAAGGGGGGTAAACCGGGTTTTTGAAATTTCAAAATGAGATAACAATATTGAGTGGGGTATCATATGAAAAGGCGTTACTTGTGTATTCTAAAACTGATTTTTATTTATTTTTGTGCCCTATAGTTTTGGATTTATTGGGCAAACTGTCGAGAAAAATACCGTTCCCCCCCCCTTATCTCCGAAGTTTATGGTTCGAGAAATCTGAAATAATTATGGTCAATAGGAATTAACGTATATTTTACAGGAAAAATAAAATCAACTCTGTAACTATTATACTTTTCTTGATAATAACAATAAACCACCAAAAACAAAGTTAGGTTTGCGGTTCGCCAACAAAAGTACCTACACGTAAATTATATTTTCTTGCATCAAATCACTTTTACAACTGTCAGTACTAAAAGAACTCGAATAAATCAAAAGTTCCCGTTTTGTTTTTGCAAAGAGTTTAAATAGCTAAATATTCTGTGAATATCGCGCGTCAAACTTATCAATATCCAGCAAAAACAAACAAAAAAATATCACGTTTGTCATATTGGAGTCCCCTTAAATATTAATTTTATTCAATTTTTTGTATTTTTTGTTGTAGCGGCAACAGAAATACATTAACGGTTAAAAGTTCAAGTACCTATCACGGTTCAAGAGATACCTACAGAGAGGTACAGCCTGGTGACAGACGGACGAGATGGAAGGCCGTCCGTTATAGGGTCCGGTTTTTAACCTTTGGGTATGTAACCCTAATAACTTAATTAAAAAAATCCTCATCGCTTAAATAATACACAGTGATATTAAAGATAATATCAAAATGCTCTCGGATCTTAGACATCATAGCAACTAATTTTATTACATTTCCAAAGATACAGTCATATTATGACGGACATTTAAATCCGCACGAAAGGAATACGTTATCCACATTAGAACATTATTTTAACCATTTTTGCGCGCAAAGTAATATGCATCAGGTAGTCTGATACCATAGTATTGCACTCTAAATTATTCAAGCAGTTTCCAAATAAAAGATAAAAAGTATTAAACAGTGCATTGAAATTAGGCTAGAACAAATATTAGCGTCCGCTACGTATAAAGTACGAGTACAAGATACCTAATCAAAATATTTTATTATTTAAGTGTACATTTAGAGCGCTATTTCTCACGTACATGTAAATAAGCAGAACCTTGACCTGGTTACCACGATTTTAGCGTTGTTACAAGTGTTACAACACTATGATGCGGCGCGGCGGCGCGGGCGGCGCACCGAGGTTCCACAGTGGGGACTGGGCGGTACCACGAGATTAAGTTAGGTTCAAGTAAATAATTAAAAAAACGGGTTCTATAACATAAAGCAAAAATAAAGGGTTTTGCAAGAAGATCTTATAAATATAATCACCCAAATTAGTCATTATATAATAATTGCATAAAAACATTGGTAAAAGCTTTTTTAATAAAGCTACTTAAAGCTGCAAAATCCCCTACTTTCGGATATAATATTTTACTAATTACTAGTTTTGAAAAAATTACTTCTTAAGTCCTTAGCTTGTTATGAATTTTTTTGACCGACCGATGCGAGACAAAAACACGATCAGTTAGAGTCGTATTCTGTTTAATTTACTATCAGAATTACTTTCAGTATGTAATAGTAGTAAGTAGTACTTGCATACAAAATTATAAAAAGTGTTATTTGAAGAAGGCGCTCATGGCAGCAAATGGGAGGCGGGAAATATTATATGTATTTATACATATTTACTTTAAAAAAAAATCTGGGCAAAGTATTTCTGAAAAGATGTATTTAAGCAAACTAAACACTACTTGACTAAGTATAATTACTTACACTTACGTTTTGAAAATTGTTTCAAATTATCGCCCTGGGAAGGTTATGAGTTGTTAGTTCGTGGCGAACCACTCTCGATATCTCAAGCCATTCCTAATAATAATTAGGGCTAGGTATATATGGCTCATAGACGGACATAAAAATGATCCTATAAGGTTTCCTACTTTTTTCATGTGATATACGGTACCCCCAAAAACATACAAAATTATGTATAATTTTATTTCACTCCGGAATGGAGCGTCATCAGAGATGTAGACTGAATAAAGTGTTGAGTAAAACAATTTAGCGATAACTATATCAATTTAGCAATATTATAAGATAAATTATAATTATAGTACCTAACATACAAAAGACATACGTACCTAGTAGTCTAGAAAATAACATTTTAAACAAAAACTGACATTTATTTTATTTCATCGACCTACTTCGATTATACGTAAACGATATACGTACGAGTGTGGCGTGTTTTAGGTCATATTGCCAAATAAAAACGTTTATTAGATACCAACTAAAAAATTTACTTTATTTATTACATAGTTCATTTAAATATACCCTCTGCACAGCGTAAAAGAATATATTATACTCAAAATCTGAAAGTTTTTTTTTTAATTTCGAGACTTGAACATTTATTTCGCAATATTTTTACTATGTGCGAAAAAGTTCCATTTTCCTTAAGTCATTAAGCGAAACTAAGCCTTATCCTGGAGGCATAGTATTCAGTTTACTTTAAAACTAAGTGTTATCGTGGACACAATGCTTAACTTTGTATAAACGAGCTGACCTAAAACCTAAAAACGCCAACATTTTTATGTACTCGTAGTTTCAATGCTTAAAAGTTATCAGATCTTATAAAGAGCCCATCTCATCCCCTTATACACGAACTAATTCTAAGAACCGTTTCATAGTATAGGTAAGCACTACACCATTATTAATAAGTAGATGAATAATGAAAAACTTAGTTTACTTGTCTAACAATTTATGCCGGTTCCCAATATTCTATCTATCTTCCATTTGCCCCACTATTAGAGACATCAATGTGACATAAGCATCATACAAGTTATGCCAAATGTCTCTCTTATAAGCTAAATCATGGATAGATTGAATATTGGGAACTACCATTAGTTCAGGTATTCGTAGTCATGAACCATGCGAACAAAGAACAGACAAGTAAATAGAGTGACTTAGAATCCAAAAAAATACCCTAGATACAACATTCACAAATTCCCAGTTGAAGGTAGCGCGTGACAACTGAAAAGTGAAATAATTCTGAAATGTTGACTTGACAAATGGGCCATGTATAATTTCAAGATTGCTAAAAGAGAGCAACATTGATTTGCGAAAACGATTTCGACACTCGCATAGGCAGATTTCCAAATAACCTCAATGCGTATGCATGAGTGCTTATTCTTACCACCTATACGATTTGTGCACTTCGAGCGTTTATGATTCGGTGAGTCAATAAATACTCGATCAACGTATAATACGCGGACACAAATATATGCTAGGAAGTGGCACAAGGCTTCTAGTAGAAACGGCGGCGGCTGCGGCGCGGCTCAGGCGCAGTCGAACCAACGGAAAATGATCATTCCCTCGTCATCATTTTTGACGACCTCCCTGGCGGTTTGGCCCTGATATATATGTTAAAAAAAAAACGAATTTTCGAGCAAAGTTTCTATTAAAAATATGACTGTAGATTCATAAATATTTTGCCCCCAAAATTAATTGCCATAAACTTACAATGTGTATTTGCGAAAAACTAAATAAAATTTGAATTTCGCGGGCCTTAATAGATTATTTAATAAAGTTAATTATTAATATTTTTGTACAAATGATATTAAGTTACGAAATATTCGTCGTGCATGTACATTATACAGTTAATATTATATTTAATTTATTTAAATATTCTAATATATTTTTTTCAAAAACCATATTTTCAAAAATGATTATACCTACTGAATATCTTGTCGAGCGTAGGACGCTTAAGGTGCACTTCCGTGACGTGACGCCGACAATCACCTGTTTCAAAACTAGTGAATTTTGTAACTGCCTATTTTGCTATTAATGCAAATAGCTAAACTACTACTGTGATTGTTTGCATTTAAATATCTCCACCCATTTTTTATTAACTATAGATTTACACGTGAAACGAAAATAAGTTATGTATAACTAGATTCAAAGTGTTAATTAAAGTGTTGTTAACGTGTTAAGAAATTATTGCCAAACTGAGATCACTCTATTTTATTATCTACTCGTATATCTACAGTTTTACGTTTGAAAAATTAAACGTATACTAATACAATTACGCTGTTTTGTTTTAGATGAATAACGCATTTACAAAATCTCTACTTGTAAATTGAATCGAAACTGGTAATATCGTTACATCTCCACATCTTGTGTTCAAAAACCGATACTAGATCGGATCGGAGACAAATAGTGTCCACAAGCTCACGCAAGCCAAGCCAAACTCACGCTTGTACTTTTAGACGCTTGCCGGGCCTTGGCAAGCATGGAAATGCACCTTTAGACATACATTTTCGGGCCTGCCAGGCGTGTCGTGGTAAAGAACTATTGACTAACTCAGCAAGGTCAAATAGTGATTGAGCAATGAGAGTCCGCCCCAGAATGATGTAGATAATCTAAAATTATATTTAATTAGTGTTTGAAAATGCGCTGTATGATATTGTGCAAATCACTGACCTCAATATTGTATTACAAAGAAAATACTTTAAAATAAAACAATGTTAT
The DNA here is from genome assembly GCA_963855885.1 of Coenonympha glycerion. Classification (NCBI taxonomy): domain Eukaryota; kingdom Metazoa; phylum Arthropoda; class Insecta; order Lepidoptera; family Nymphalidae; genus Coenonympha; species Coenonympha glycerion. Next base: position 8,323,796 of record OY979626.1, read on the forward strand.
AAAATATTTCAAAACGCGGTACGAAAGTTACTGAGAAACTTTTATTATAAATGAAGGAGTTTCGGAGGAGTAAAATACAACGTGTTGGTTACTTGCCATAACTAGCCGAAAGCCTTAAGTAGGGGACGATGAATAGATGTATAAAAAATATCACAAGTAGTCGAGCTCATATCCTGAGGGAACTATAAGGAGTTCAAAAATGTATGTAAGTGACATAAAAAACGGCTTATTCAATATAATGAACTAGAAATAATGAAAAGTAGCTTTGTTGACATCACAGTTCGGGTTCTTAAAAATTCTAAATTAAATAATAAGTATTGTATTGAAAATAAAACAAAATAATTGGGTCTTTATTATAAATGAAGTAATTCTTTAATGTGTTTCTGGGATCAAGTAAAAAGGTTAGCTGTGGGCACACTATACGAATTAACCAACACCTTGTATAATAATATTGTTCAGTCAAAATTATGATTTCTTTTCGTTACACAAAAGAATCATGCTTTTTTTAAACAATACCTTACCCTAAAGTTACCTTACCTTAAAGTTAAATAACTTTAATTAGTTTTAAGCTAAAAAAATATATTATAATATGATGTACTCGTACATTACCATGCAAACTTCCACCGAAAATTAGTTTGAACGGGATCTATAAGTAGTTTTTTTGGTATAAACTATAAACCATTAACTCCAAAAACAAAGTTAGTTTGCGGTTGGGTATGAAAAGTGACTTTTCTGGATTACTTTTCAACTGATTTCAAAAAAGGAGGAGGTTCTCAATTCATAAAATTCTCAATTTTTTTGTTTGTTACCTCATAACTTCTGACTGGGTGAAGCGATTTTGACGATTTTTTAGGGTTCTATACCAAAATGGTAAAAATGGAACCCTTATGGAGACTTTCTATGTCCGTCCGTCCGTCCGTCAGTCTGTCACACTCGATTATTTCAGTAACTATTCATGCTATTGACCTGAAATCTAGAATATTTATATCGTCGTCGTGACGTCGGGTCACTATTACCTATGTAATCAGTGTTTGCTAATCGTAAATTTTTTTTTTATAAAGTGGGCAAAACGGGGGTATTGAAAATTTTAAATGAGATAACAATATTGAGTGGGGTATCTTAAGAAAGGGCACTAAAGGGGTATTGAAATTGAATTACGTGTATAGTCTAAAACATATTTTTATTTATTTATTTTTATGCTTGATAGTTTTTGATTTATTGGGCAAACTGTCAAAAAAATACCGTCCCCCCTTTATCTCCGAAGTTTATCGACCAAAAAATCTGAAATAATTACGATCAACTCTCTAACTAGTATCCTTTTTTGTTAATAACAATAAACTGCCAAAAACAAATGTATGTTTGCGGTTCGCCAACAAAAGTACCTTCTTGTAAATTATACTCGTAAATTCAGTGAACAAAAGTGATTCATTTAACGTTTTACTTTCTTTTATAGTATGGAACCCTCGGTGCTCGAGTCCGTCTCGCACTTTGCCGGTTTTTTCAATGATTTTCCAGTCTAATATTCTGTTAGTATTATTTTAAAACAGTGTTTGTAAGTAGAGTACAGAATTATTATACCCTACTTTATATCTCTTTGAATATTACACAATATCAATTACCAACATTAAATTTGTCAAGAACAAGCGATTACTTAATTGAAATTAAAGCTTATACTTCTCGCTCTTTGATACATTTTAACAATGCGTACAATTATTATTTATGAAGGTTCATTATTACTAGGGTTTCCACTGTCAAGGATTATTATTATATAACTTTGTTATATTCACGAAAGTTCACGATTCATAATCATCTTTTCTAAAGTCAAAACCATGTCTTAGTAAATGTTTCAAATTATATATTAGCTTTCAATTAAGTCAATCATTATTATACTTTAAAGTAAACTTTTAAAAAACTAGTTTAGATATTAAAAATCTAGCAGACCAGCGTTTTCTTTCAGCTAAATATTGTCCCCATTGCCTATTCAACGTTAACATTGTTAAAAATTTGAATTTTCAATAAACTTTGAATTTCACGGGCTACTAGGGCCTACCTCTACGAAACCCCTAACGACCCCGAAACCAAAGTTATTGTTTACTACATGAACTAACGGGTAAGTAGCAACTAGCAACATATTAGTCCCATTCCATATACAAATATTGTACAATTTCAAAAAAAATTGGTTCCAAAGTTTTAGCGGATAAGGAGGTTCGAGAGAGTAACAATGAAAATGGGAAATGCTTTCCAAAAAACCAACTTCAAATGCCACTACAAAGAGTGAAAAAATTTTTAAGGTACCTACACCATTCGAAGTCGGGCGATTGATTGAACATTAACACATGTTAACAGAAACACATCTGTGCCTTTCAAGTGTCTATCTATCACTGTTCAAGAGACCACAGCGTGGTGACCGATGGCCGGACGGACGGACGGACGGCAAAGTCTTACGGCGGTTATCAATATCCTATCTATCCATGGTTACTAGAGATAGAAATTTGACATATTTGGAGCTTTTGTCAAATGAACCATGTCAAGGGAAACCATGGATAGATAGGATATTAAAAACCACCGTTAGTAATAAGTTCTAGTTTTTACCCTTTGGGTACGTAACCCTAAAAACTGGTTAAACATAATTTTGAGAAATAAATTTGATCTGTTGCGGTGATCAGAATACAAACCAATAAACAAACACACCTTCGCTTTAGCATAATAATGTTATAAGTGGCGATTATGAAAACTACTCACGATCCTTCAAGCTTGTTTAATTAGTAGGCATCGAAGTATTCTAGTTTTGAGCAACTATCCTCGATGGAAATGGAATGCGTAGTGGGTTTGGTTCGTGTCACGATTGATACCACACTATTTCTAGAATAAATGAGTGGTCGGTTAGTATTTTTTACCAGCAAAATAGCCGTAAGTCTGTAACTACATAACATATAAAATCGTTTAAATGGTATCTCGTTTAGAATTTAGAAGTAAATAGAGTTTAAACATAAGTTTATGGTATAATTGGGAGCTGTAGATAGAATGTAGGTAGGTTTTATCAGCTTTGATGCCATTGATTTTTCCATTACAAAACAGGGAGGGTTAGTACAAGTTTTCGATTAATTTCGAGTGGAAACTCGATTCGGTTTTAAGGGTTCCGTACCTCAAAAGAAAATACACGGAACCCTTATAACATCGCTTTGTTGTCCGTCTGTATATCATCATAATCATCAATATCATGACTCACGGCCCTTTATTTCAAAAACTATTAAACATATCGACATGAAATTTGGTAGGTTTAGTTGTAGATAATGAATAACGATGGCCCGCCGTAATTGCATTCATAAAAAAATTAAAATTGTTTATAAAAATATAAACAATTTTAATTCATATCAAACCAGCTGTTGCCCGCGGCTCCGCCCGCGTGAAGTTCGGTATTTTTTGCAAACACCGTGTTATTGTAAATAGTCTTCTTCCATTCTCTCTATCAGCTGGCAAATGGCAATGTGCAATCCTCTTCCACACAATCCATCCACCTCTTCTTTGTTCTTTCTCTACTTACTAACCATAAACTCAAATTATTCTAAGAGGAAACTGCCGCCCAGGTATTGTAAGGTTTAGAAGAAATTCATTAGGTCTGATCGTTTGTTCCGCTAAGGGATTTAGCGTTCTGGTGCGATGCTGTGCAGCACAGCAACCCGTTCCTGCTTTGCACGATCAAAAAGACGATTGTCAGGGAGAAGTGGCATCCTTATGTGGTTGATGTCCAGCAAGCTCGAACGAAACGATTTTCTTCCACGTTTCTGATACGTACCGCTAAGGTGTGGAACACCCTTCCAGCTTCTGTGTTCCCTGCCAAGTACAACCTGGGTGCCTTCAAGAGAAGAGTGAATAGGCATTTTCTAGGCAAGCGCGCTCCATCCTAGACCTCATCATTTCTGTCCATCAGATATGATTGTAGTCGATTGTAGCGCAAGCCTATCTATAATAATAAAAAAAAAAGATTTTAATTATCGATATTTCGATCCATTGATCGATGGTGTAATAGCGGCCGGCAACAGAAATACATCATCTGTGAAAATTACAAGTCTGTAGCTATAACGGTGCAAGAGATACTGCCTGGTGACAGTTGGACGGACGGTCTTATTTTTACCCTTTGGGTACGGAACCCTAAAAAAAATCGTGTTTGTTGTATTGGAGCCCCCTTTCATGAATGTATTTCACTAACTTTGTTGTTGTGAGGAAATTATTATCAAAGTTATGTGCTAAGTCCATAACATCTGGAGTCTGGACACAGGAAAAGGAAACTGTCCGGAAGTTGTGGCATTATAATAGAGGAGCCCAAGAGGGGATCTTGGTAGTTACCTACTCGAGGATCGTGGGGACCTATTAGATTTTTAATATAAGATGCTAACTTATATAAATGAGGTTGTATGATATATGTGAAGCTGGACAGCCCCCTTTGGAGGGCTTGGAACGGTGCACACACCTGCACCAGGAAACCCCCACCTGGTGTACGATATTTGGGTATAGGTTAAGTTTTTAAATAGTTTCACTAACATTACTAACACAGAATAAGTACCATTGTTACTAACATTACTAACATAGGACAAGCAACATTGTTACTAACATTACTAACATAGGATAAGCACCATTGTTACTAACATTACTAACTAAGGATAAGCAACATTGTTATCAAAAATTTGTAACCGCTGTTTTTTTTATATTTTAATTTTTATGGGCTTGCCTGAAATAAAGATTTATTATTATTATTATATGCCATTTCAGTGGTGGGGTATGAAAAAAAAAAACGAAACTTTGAATTTTTTTTCAAAAATTAAAAATTTCTCCTCCTCATACACATACACATACTCCTCGACATAATTGTCAGATTATGGGGTCAGGACGACGAGCGTGTGTATAAAAATCTGACGCGCTCGAGTATACTTTCTGAAGCCGGATTTTTTAATTTGTCACAACTGTAAAATGGCGCTAAGGTATGCGATTGACAGCGGTATGTGCTGTCAGCGGTACCGAAATGTACGACGCGCGACGCCATATTTGACAATTTTTTGGCTTCAACATACGTCACAAGTTTCCCGTCCTCTTAGCGTAGCGTATTTCGTCATTGGTCTGATACACTTTAACTTTTAAATAAATGAACAAAAGAAGAATTGTAGAATGACGGTCCAACTCTAAAAGCCGATGACGTAGTAAATAAATTAAAAATGTATAAGCGCTCATAAAATCAAACAGGTGACAAAAATATTTTTAACAACCGGGGTATCTTTGAAGAGAACTTAAATATAATGAATATTTATTATAAATATAATGATAAACATGGTTTAACATTTGGACCCTGGCGTGAGCACCACTCAATTAGGTATTTTTAAGTCCCAAATTATTTGGCAAACATAAAATATATAGCTCTAATCATTAATACTTGTTTGTAACTTATGGAAACATTGATGGCATGGCCAAACTCCTATTGACATATGATCAAACATGGGTGTTTAAACCATGTTACTATTTTGACGACCACAGATCAGAGAAGTGAGTTTGCATTGTGCAGAACGTATGAATGGTTAGCATGGTAAAATGTACCTACAACATGAAATAATCAATACAATATCTGGTCACGACATATAAAAGGAAAAGGTGATTGCCTGATCTATCAAGAGCCACTGGGCAGTTCTAGCTGACCCGCTAAGATTTTTCTTGAAAATTCATAACCAAAGGAAGTACTAATAAAATATAGGTTACACGAAGGAAGCCGTGGGTGGTCTTCTTATACAAAAAGGGAACAGTACCAATTTACGTAATAAAGTGTATTGATTTTCAAATCATCCTCGCAATGGGTATTGAATATAGATAATAATACATGGAAGTCACATGCGCCCACTTCTACAAAAGAAGAAAAACGTTAATAATGATCCTTGGTAACGAATCGCAAACCTAACCGCGTTTTTAGAGGTTCATATTATGTTATTTTGGTATGTTTACGTATTGATAATTGGTCAAGTTGGAGTTGGGATGGCGCACTGAAGGTTCCATACTATCGAGATCCATTCTCGTATTAAAGTAAACGCCAAGTTTAAAGTAAAACTATATAGCTGGTTGGTCGACAAATGTTTTTATTCTGTTAAGGAGTATTATTCTATGAAAAATTAAGTGTATGTAATTTTAAATTATTATTTGCCAATTTTTTCTTTTTTCTTTTTGTATGATAATTTTGTAAATGCATTTTAATTTTCATTTTTATATATATTTTTTATAAGCTTTAACCTACTATGAACATTTGCATGTCAATATATTTGTTGACTAAACATGGAACTTGTAATGTACTATGTTTATGCAAATAAATGATGATTGATTGATTGATTGATTGATTGATAAACTAAACGCCCCTGCGCCCACCATGTTCAAAAACTCTGTTTGACCACTATTCTGTACAACTATTCCCTATTTAATTTTGATAGTTTATTAATAGTTACTAACATAATAGAATGTCACCACTCATAGACAGAAGGACACTGGTCAGACACATGGAGGGATGAAGTCGACACCGCCATAAGGGTTCAAATTTTTACTATTTTGGTATGGAACCCTAATAAAATTATCATCCACACGTTTATTTATGGCCTGGAAAGAAGGTCAAGCGTTTGTGTTTATAACTACATACAAAGGAACATATTGATGCGAACGACTACTCGCAAGTTTCTGATCTCCGCAGCTTTTCCAAAGATATCATCTAATATGTAGGTATAAGCTATGATTTGTGATGTGTGATCTAATAAAATTTAAGGAAAAATTATACGATACAACTTTTGAGAAAAAAATTTGCAGTTTTCCAGATTTCGAGTTATTGGGAACCAATATGAAGTAAATGAGTATTGTTGAACAGAGTTTTAATTAAAAACATGTAGATGCATTAATGTCCGCAAAACTCATTGCCATAAGCCGACGATGTATAATTAGCCCTTTATAAATATAAATATATAAATATCTGTTACCAATTAATTTTAAAACATGCTGATACATCTTATATTGGGTATATTGAAATACAACTAACTTATTATCTAGTCTACATCATAAATTTTCTCATATAGGTCCAATGGTTTGAATTGGTCGATGATTAAATTGGACATACGATCGTCACATAGGGTCATAGAAACTGTGACCTTACTTATATTAATTAGATACAAATCTACGAAGTCCTGTATAACTATATGAAAACTTTATTTACTTTTCAATTCCAAATCCCCGACTGAAGTAGAACTGATTATCGAATCTATGACGCATCACGTAGGGCGGGTGGCCTTTGTGCACCCAAGTTTCTGCAGTGGCGATCCTCACCGAAAACTATAATGATGACTTTAAGAGCCCCATAAGCCAAGTGACAAAATATAAAGTTATGTCGCGATGTATAGAAATGGAACAAAATTCGAAAAAAAATGTATGCGATTTGACGTTCTGAGCTGTTTTGATGTGTCGAAATAGCGTTAGTTCGCATACATTTTTTGAATTTTGTTACATTCCCATACGTCGCGACGAGACGCTATTTGCCTGACAGCTGGTTGGAGTTCCTTAGGTTAGGAGACTTTAGTCGTGTGACACGCACGAACGAAGGAATAGCTTTCAACGAATTGATGCTTCTGGAGTTAAACGTGACTAATGAGTATCTTACTGAGAATTAGTGGCAAATCCTTATACAAAATGTAGATTTGTTGAGCAAACCCAACTGCAATATTCTCTCGGGACCTTGGTGCGCTGAGGGCGGCGGGTGGGCGCGGGGGCGCGCGGGGGGAGGCATGGTCGCAGATGACGCGCGCGCGACCTACTGACACACTGACACACTTACCCAGTGACAGTGGTACTGCTTTTGGACCGTCGAGGTCGCTCGGTGCGTCCTACGTGTGCAATTATGTGTGTATGTATAGCCTTATGTCGGTCTAACGTGCTAACAGGACGCCCGACATCATAATTAGAGTCATCATGCTACCGCATAAGGTGCAATATTTTTTTTACTAAAGAATGACGAGGCGAGCTAGGCGATGTCCTGATATTAGGACGTGGTACGCTTTCCCATGATGCGTATGCTGTGAATCCTAAGATTTTGGGTCTTGCGTTGTCTTGGATTGTCTCACTTCTCGTCACTTCTCATCTTGATACATGCTCAATAATTCCGCCGGCTACAGCTCAGGCAGTGTCTCTCAGGTCGAAACACAGTGTGTATAATATACTGCTTTACAGCAGAATGGCTGACAGTTGACACTGCGGGGGTAGAGGTACCAACTTAAATACTTACCTTTACGTGCGGACCTTACAGAAGAGTTTTATCATAAGTAAAAGCAATTCAAAAAATCTTCATACGAATCTAGTTTTAATTTAATAATGTCGCCGAGAAACCCGTGAAACTGTAAGAAATGGAGACGTAAATAAGTTTATTACTGATATACCTAACTATAATTTTTTTATGTATTATAACATTAAGGGTTTGATGATATAACAAGAAATTGGCTTTACTAAAATACAGAATGCGGTCTTCTACTACGCGGTTTCGGAGGAGTTTGATGGTAACAAAAATTGATTGAGAATTTTATATATTACTAGCTGCCCGGGCAAACGTTGTTTTGCCATTTAGGGTTATGAAAAATAAATAACAACCTGCTCCGGCTGCTCCCAGACCCAGCGATCACGCATTGAAAATTTCATATCAATCGGTCGAGTAGTTACTGTGGAGTTTGATGGTAACAAACAAAAATTGACTTGAGAATTTTATATCTTCTTCTTCCTGCCCTTTTCCCACATTATGTGGGGTCGGCACAACATGTCTTCTTCTTCCATTCGCTCCTGTCAGTCGTTAGCTCGCAATCCACTCCTTTCACACGCATATCTTCTTTCACGCAATCCATCCTCCTCTTTTTCGGTCTTCCTTTACATTTTCGCCCCTGCACAAGCATATTCATCGTTCTTTTAGTTTTAGTAACATGATTTTCATCTCTCCGCATAACATGCCCATACCACGCTAACATTTTACTCCTCATTTTTTCTGTTACTTGAGAATCTTATATATTAAAGAAAAACATAGACAGAACCTCTACTGCGCGAGCATGACTCGTACTTGATTTTTATCAAGGGTTGTTGACGATTACACCGCCTACACTCACAATAATGGCGGAACCCTTAGTGCACAAGTACGATTGCCTCGTGGCGTTTCTGTCTTAGCAACGCTGATTTATATCGCCTGTTTCTATTGTTATGAAATAATAGCACGAACTAAATAGCGCCAGCGGATTCATTCGCGTGATTTCTAGGGTTCTGTACCCAAAAGGGTAAAAAAAATGGTATCCTATTACTAAGACTTCGCCGGCCGTCCGTCTGTCACCAGGCTGTATCTCTTGAACTGTGATAGTTAGACACTTGAATTTTTCACAGGTGATAACACACACACATTCTGTTGCTGCTATAACAACAAATACTATTATAGAATAAAATAAATAATTAAGGGGTTCCCATACAACAAACGTGTTTTATTTTGCTCGTTTTTCATAATGGCAATAGGAAGACGCATTTGAATGCAATAATAATAATAATGAAAAAAATAAAAAATTAAAGGGGGCTCCCATACAACAAACGTATTTTTTGCCATTTTAGATACGGAACCCTTCGTGCACGAATCACTCGCACTTGACCAATTATTATTATTATACTACCACCTTCCTACCTACGGGATTCAATTTTTGAAAATCTCTTAGCGGATGCCTGAGACTAAAATGCTGGATGGGTGATCTATTTGCAAACAACACGAGCCGTAAGTACTTTGAGCTTGACAGATCAGTCAGTCAGTCAGTTTGATAGTTAGTCGTCTTTTCAACCTTCTTCAAAAAAGGAGGAGGTTCTCAATTCGTTTGTTACCTCATAAATTTTGACTGGATGAATCGATTCTGATGATTCTTTTTTCGTTAGAAAGCTGATGCTTCCTGTGTGGTCCTAACTCCCATTTCAATCCAATCCAGTTCTGATAATAGTATCCATGAAAAAAAATATAGGTCTCAAATTTTTAATTCGAAAGGATGTATTCAACAGTAGTTTGATGAGAGTTGAAGTCGGTTTTTTGTTAATTAATTAATGTATAATATCTGGGTGACCGAGCTTCGCTCGGTAGCTAATAGATGGCAGCTGCAGGAGTGCTTCGCTCGGTAGTTTAACTACTGGCTAATAGATGGCAGCAGAAATCATATTTTATTATTTTTTTGGTAAATTCGACATTTTATAAAAATGAATCCTAGCTAGATCGATTTATCGCCCCCAAAACCCCCTGTATACTAAATTTCATGAAAATCGTTGGAGCCGTTGCCGAGATCCAGATTATATAGAAATATATATACAAGAATTGCTCGTTTAAAGGTATAGGATTATCTTTGTGTTTAATAAACTCGTATATGTTACAGTAAGTGCGTGGAAGTTAGGAAAATGATCTAATTCCCACGAAATGTAAGTTTCTTATTACTTATACCTAAACAAGCAATTATTGTAATAGGAAATAAGGCATGATAAGTTCTGCAAAGTTTATTATTTTTACTGAAAATATTCTACGCTATAGGCACAGTCGATGATTACTCATATGACAAAACATATAATCGGTTAACCCATTCTGGTCTTTTACTAAAATTGTGAAATCAATAATTCTATAATGGCAATAAAATCAAAGAACGTAAGAATTAAAGCAAAGGGGTTGGAAAATTTTAAGAAACAAAAAATATAAATAAAGTGGATTTCTTGGCCTAGAATCAAAACTATTCTTGTTATAATTAACTTCATATTCGGAATTTTTCTTCGCCTTGCTTCTTCACGAACAATTTTTATGTCATGATATTGAAGATAAATCACAATCACTAGGTAGGTATAGCAGCCCAAATCTAATATTTTCAGATCTAACCAAAAAATATAATATTATTGTTTAAGATTTCACTAACTTTCCTCAAGGTTTCGTCAATTAAATTACTGATGAAATATTTTGCCAAGGTTATTACGTTGAGTTGAGATGAAAGGAAAAAAAACGACTTTATAAAAAATATTATAAGCATATCCATTTTTCCACACACTTGACTATGGAAAAATAAATATATTTTTTTCTATTTAATATTTTTACTGGATAATTCGTCAAGTACACTTATGTACCCTTCAATATTATTTCACGTATTCGTTCTCGCAACATACAATAGTGACAATATTATGTAATATGTATGTAGAGGGAATGAAGGATAATTTTGACTTATTATTATTAGCACCGAATATATTACGTACTATTACTACGAGTACGTACGTACTAACGTACTATCTATACTTATAATAAAACTGTAAAGGGTCGAATTCTGTACATTGAAGATATTTTGAAAATTTTTGTTGGAGGACACTATTTAGTCGATACTGAAGCCAAAACTGTAATTTTTTTAATTTTTGTCTGTCTGTCTGTCTGTCTGTCTGTTTCACGACCGGGCATCACGGCTAATCCGCTGGATGGATTTAAATGAAACTTGACATGATTATAGTTCATACCCCGAGGTAGGACATAGGATACTTTTTGTCCCGAAATTCATCATGGTTTTCCTGGAAGACGGCATCAAAGTCCAAACGTTTTTTAGTTATAATTCATTAACGCGTTGTCCGATTCCATTCATTCTTTTTTTGTTAGAAAGGAGGTTCTTTAAAGATTATTCCATACAAATCTTATCATCATCACTTTTGTAGTTCAGAAATTACAGACATCAGAACCTTCAAGTTCAAGTAGGTAGGTGACTTGAAACTCGGAATGCACAAAGAACCTAGGGCTAGGACGTAGGGCTCAAGTAAGATTGGAGTACCCTTACAGCCGTAAATAAATAGGCTTAGCAGGAGATTTTGTATGGTTTAAAATTTTTCACTTTTAGGGTGAACAAAAATCATGTAACCGGCGTTATCGCTACGTTATACCGTATAGCGCCATCTCTACAATTTATGTGGAACTTGAATGTAAAACTGAGATAGGTACTACCGAATTTTTTTAAATAAAAATTAGCTGTCATGTTATTTACTGTTTCCTGACTTAATATTAAGATGGCACTGTTAATACATGAACAGATTTAAACTTTATCATCCGCAATATGGAAAGGGTAAGATATTGGTTCACAAATATTTTTAACTCTTAGGTATGTATTATCGATCCTAACCGACTGACTGTCATCTAAGGTCTTTTTATACGCAAGGAAATATATAGCCATTGTCCATTCTGATGTTTTGGATTGTATTGAGATGAAGCAAAGATTTTTAAAAGACTCTTATATTATGTTGGGCTGGGGAATATTGTTAGTAGAGTGATTTATCCCAGTGGTACCTACCCGGCCGAACTCTGAAAGAAGAGTTCTACCACCAGTACAACTTTTCACATGGTTTAATAATTTTTGACATATTTCGTGGTTTCAGAATAAAAATCACAATGAAAAGGACGATTTTAACTGTCGATATTTCGATACATTGGTACAAGTCGTGGTCACGTAGTGACCACGACCTGTGCCACTGGGTCGAAATATCGACAGTTAAAATCGTCCTTTTGATCTTTCAACTACGTATTAATGAAACTTTATATTATTATTAAGAAAAAGGAGTTTTCAAAATCACCACAAGATAACCCGTGCAAAGTAAGAACAGGTTTCTGTACAACATCACACCAGAATCCCGCGAAAAATCAAGGAATTCCAGTAGGAAGGTATATTATGTAAAAAAATCGTAATTCACGCGGGCGGAGCCGCGGGCAACAGCTAGTATTATAATAATTTTACAAAATTTTGACTTATATATTTTGAATAATTTTACAATACTAACTTTTGAAATATTGCTTAAGTTACGAGGTTATTAGCGTCTAAATATCCGTATTTTTAACCTAAAAACTTCCTCGCCTATTTTATTACTTTATTTTCAATAAACTAAAATACTAAAAAAAGCTAAGCTCCATACAGGATATGTCAAATTTATATCTCTAGTAAGGAAAACTATGGATAGATAGGATATTAGGAACGGCCGTTAGTCACAAGACGATACTCTTAAGAGACTTATCTACACGAGTTGATACTGGTAAATTACATAGTATATTATGGTATCGCTGCGTCCATAACCGCTGCCGCTAATATGGCAATCACGATCAAATCTATAGGGAACGATGTGTAAAAATTAATATCGGATCTTGGAGCCGATACACTTCCATTATTGCCCTTGGCATATAAGAATTTTATTAGCTAATAAGATGAGACTTGCTTACAAAACTCTTACTGGTAATACGGACTGGGAAATACATGACACGTTACGGATCCTGAATAGGTACCTACGTGCTGTAGGTAGGTGTGATAAGAATGCGTTCGCGGTGACGAAACGTGCGTCGAAGAAAGTGATAGAAAATTGTGTGTGGTGTTTCATGTGGAAGGTGTTCCTGCATATTGCACCATACAGAATCCTTTCAAGTAGCGGATAATAGCAAAACAAATTAATCAGTCCTGCTAATAGAGGCGAAAGGTTAAGAGTAGGAAAAATTTTATTAGCTAATAAAATGAGACTTGCTTACAAAACTCTTACTGGAAATATGGTCTGGGAAATACATGACACGTTACGGATCCTGAATAGGTACCTACGTGCTGTAGGTAGGTGTGATAAGAATGCGTTCGCGGTGCAAAAAACATAGAGGCGAAAGGTTAAGAGAAGGAAGAATTTTATTAGCTAACTAGCTGTTGCCCGCGGCTCCGCCCGCGTGAATTACAATTTTTTACATATACCGTGGAATTCTTTGATTATTCGCGGGATTCTGGTGTGATGTTATACAGTTTCATTAATACGTAGTTGAAAGATCGAGAGGACGATTTTAACTGTCGATATTTCGACCCAGTGGCACAGGTCGTGGTCACTACGTGACCACGACTTGTACCAATGTATCGAAATATCGACAGTTAAAATCGTCCTTTTCTATGTGATTTTTTTGAAACCACGAAATATGTCAAAAATCATTAAATCATGTGAAAGTTTGTACTGGTAGTAGAGCTCTTTTTTCAGGGTTCGGCCGGGTATGTACCACTGGGATAAAATACTCTACTAACAATATTCCCCGGCCCAACATAAGAGTCATTTAAAAATCTTTGCTTCATCTCACTACAATCCAAAGTATCCGAATGGGCAATGGCTATATATTTGTTTGCGTATAAAAAGACCTATGACATTCAGTCAGTTAGGATTTGTGAACCATTATTTTACCCTTTCCATATTGCGGATGATAAAAAAAGACGCGGCACTCCGGGAATGTCGACAGAAGTGAAAACTTTAATCTGTTCATCAGTGCCATCTTAATATAAAGTCATGAAACAGTAAATAACATGACAGTTAATTATTATTAAAAAAAATTCGGTAGTATGTACCTATCTCAGAGTTTTACATTCAAGTTCCACATAAATTGTAGAGATGGCGCTATACGGTATAACGTAGCGAGTTTCCATGATTTTTGTTCACTCTAAAAGTGAAAATCTTAAACCATACAAAATCTTCTGCTAAGACTATTTATTTACGACTGTCAGGATAGTCCAGTCTAACTTTAGCCCTAGGTTCTTTATCCATTCCGAGTTTCAAGTCACCTACCTGAACTTATCGCTAAAGGTTCTGATGCCTGTAATTTCTGAACTACAAAAGTGATGATGATAAAATTTGTATGGAATAATCTGTAAAGAACCTCCTTTCTAACAAAGAAAGAATGAATCAAATCGGACAACGCGTTAATGAATTATAAGTAAATACACATTTTGACTTTGATGCCGTCTTCCAGGGAAACCATGATGAATTTCGGGACAAAAAGTATCCTATGTCCTACCTCGGGGTATGAGCTATAATCATCTCAAGTTTCATTTAAATCCATCCAGCGGATTAGCCGTGATGCGCGGTCGTGAAACAGACAGACAGACAGACAGACAGACAGACAGACAGACAGACAGACAAAAATGAAACAAATTACAGTTTTGGCTTCAGTATCGACTAAATAGTGTCCTCCAACAAAAATTTTCAAAATATCTTCAATGTACAGAATTCGACCCTTTACAGTTTTATTATAAGTATAGATAAGATGAGACTTGCTTACAAAACTCTTACTGGCAATACGGACTGTGAAATACATGACACGTTACGGATCCTGAATAGGTACCTACGTGCTGTAGGTAGGTGTGATACAAATGCGTTCGTGGTGCAAAAAATATAGAGGCGAAAGGTTAAGAGTAAGAAGAATTTTATCTATACTTATAATAAAACTGTAAAGGGTCGAATTCTGTACATTGAAGATATTTTTAAAATTTTTGTTGGAGGACACTATTTAGTCGATACTGAAGCCAAAACTGTAATTTTTTAAATTTTTGTCTGTCTGTCTGTCTGTCTGTCTGTCTGTCTGTCTGTCTGTCTGTTTCACGACCGCGCATCACGGCTAATCCGCTGGATGGATTTAAATGAAACTTGACATGATTATAGCTCATACTTTGAGGTAGGACATAGGATACTTTTTGTCCCGAAATTCATCATGGTTTCCCTGGAAGACGGCATCAAAGTCAAAATGTGTATTTACTTATAATTCATTAACGCGTTGTCCGATTTGATTCATTCCTTCTTTGTTAGAAAGGAGGTTCTTTAAAAATTATTTCATACAAATTTTATCATCATCACTTTTGTAGTTCTGAAATTACAGGCATCAGAACCTTTAGCGATAAGTTCAAGTAGGTGACTTGAAACTCGGAATGGATAAAGAACCTAGGGCTAAGACGTAGAGCTAAAGTTAGACTGGGCTATCCTTACAGCCATAAATAAATAGTCTTAGCAGAAGATTTTGTATGGTTTAAGATTTTCACTTTTAGAGTGAACAAAAAACATGAATCTCGCTACGTTATACCGTATAGCGCCATCTCTACAATTTATGTGGAACTTGAATGTAAAACTCTGAGATAGGTACGTACTACCGAATTTTTTTAAATAATAATTAACTATCATGTTATTTACTGTTTCATGACTTTATATTAAGATGGCACTGTCAACCATTACATGAACAGATTAAAGTTTTCACTTCTGTCGACGTTCCCGGAGTGCCGCGTCTTTTTTTATCATCCGCAATATGGATAGGGTAAAATAATGGTTCACAAATCTTAACTGACTGAATGTCATAGGTCTTTTTATACGTAAACAAATATATAGCCATTGCCCATTCGGATATTTTGGATTGTATTGAGATAAAGCAAAGATTTTTAAATGACTCTTATGTTGGGCCGGGGAATATTGTTAGTAGAGTATTTTATCCCAGTGGTACATACCCGGCCGAACCCTGAAAGAAGAGCTCTACCACCAGTACAAATTTTCACATGATTTAATGATTTTTGACATATTTCGTGGTCTCAGAATAAAAATCACATTGAAGAGGACGATTTTAACTGTCGATATTTCGACCCAGTGGCACAGGTCGTGGTCACTACGTGACCATGACTTGTACAATTGTATCGAAAAATAGACAGTTAAAATCGTCCTCTTGATCTTTCAACTACGTATTAATGAAACTTTATATTATGATTAAGAAAAAGGAGTTTTCAAAATCACCACAAGATAACCCGTGCGAAGTAAGAACAGGTTTCTGTATAACATCACACCAGAATCCCGCGAAAAATCAAGGAATTCCACGGTTTATGAAAAAAAAAATGTAATTCACGCGGGCGGAGCCGCGGGCAACAGCTAGTCTATACTTATAATAAAACTGTAAAGGGTCGAATTCTGTACATTGAAGATATTTTTAAAATTTTTGTTGGAGGACACTATTTAGTCGATACTGAAGCCAAAACTGTAATTTTTTAAATTTTTGTCTGTCTGTCTGTCTGTCTGTCTGTCTGTCTGTCTGTCTGTCTGTTTCACGACCGCGCATCACGGCTAATCCGCTGGATGGATTTAAATGAAACTTGACATGATTATAGCTCATACTTTGAGGTAGGACATAGGATACTTTTTGTCCCGAAATTCATCATGGTTTCCCTGGAAGACGGCATCAAAGTCAAAATGTGTATTTACTTATAATTCATTAACGCGTTGTCCGATTTGATTCATTCCTTCTTTGTTAGAAAGGAGGTTCTTTAAAAATTATTTCATACAAATTTTATCATCATCACTTTTGTAGTTCTGAAATTACAGGCATCAGAACCTTTAGCGATAAGTTCAAGTAGGTGACTTGAAACTCGGAATGGATAAAGAACCTAGGGCTAAGACGTAGAGCTAAAGTTAGACTGGGCTATCCTTACAGCCATAAATAAATAGTCTTAGCAGAAGATTTTGTATGGTTTAAGATTTTCACTTTTAGAGTGAACAAAAAACATGAATCTCGCTACGTTATACCGTATAGCGCCATCTCTACAATTTATGTGGAACTTGAATGTAAAACTCTGAGATAGGTACGTACTACCGAATTTTTTTAAATAATAATTAACTGTCATGTTATTTACTGTTTCATGACTTTATATTAAGATGGCACTGTCAACCATTACATGAACAGATTAAAGTTTTCACTTCTGTCGACGTTCCCGGAGTGCCGCGTCTTTTTTTATCATCCGCAATATGGATAGGGTAAAATAATGGTTCACAAATCTTAACTGACTGAATGTCATAGGTCTTTTTATACGTAAACAAATATATAGCCATTGCCCATTCGGATATTTTGGATTGTATTGAGATAAAGCAAAGATTTTTAAATGACTCTTATGTTGGGCCGGGGAATATTGTTAGTAGAGTATTTTATCCCAGTGGTACATACCCGGCCGAACCCTGAAAGAAGAGCTCTACCACCAGTACAAATTTTCACATGATTTAATGATTTTTGACATATTTCGTGGTCTCAGAATAAAAATCACATTGAAGAGGACGATTTTAACTGTCGATATTTCGACCCAGTGGCACAGGTCGTGGTCACTACGTGACCATGACTTGTACAATTGTATCGAAATATCGACAGTTAAAATCGTCCTCTTGATCTTTCAACTACGTATTAATGAAACTTTATATTATGATTAAGAAAAAGGAGTTTTCAAAATCACCACAAGATAACCCGTGCGAAGTAAGAACAGGTTTCTGTATAACATCACACCAGAATCCCGCGAAAAATCAAGGAATTCCACGGTTTATGAAAAAAAAAATGTAATTCACGCGGGCGGAGCCGCGGGCAACAGCTAGTTAGCTAATAAAATGAGACTTGCTTACAAAACTCTTACTAGAAATATGGTCTGGGAAATACATGACACGTTACGGATCCTGAATAGGTACCTACGTGCTGTGGGTAGGTGTGATACGAATGCGTTAGTGGTGCAAAAAACATAGAGGCGAAAGGTTAAGAGAAGAAAGAATTTTATCAGAGCTAATAAAATGAGACTTGCTTACAAAACTCTTACTGGTAATACGGACTGGGAAATACATGACACGTTACGGATCCTGAATAGGTACCTACGTGCTGTAGGTAGGTGTGATACGAATGCGTTCGCGGTGCAAAAAACATGGAGGCGAAAGGTTAAGAGAAGAAAGAATTTTATTAGCTAATAAAATGAGACTTGCTTACAAAACTTACTGGAAATATGGTCTGGGAAATACATGACACGTTACGGATCCTGAATAGGTACCTACGTGCTGTAGGTAGGTGTGATACGAATGCGTTCGCGGTGCAAAAAACATAGAGGCGAAAGGTTAAGAGAAGAAAGAATTTTATTAGCTAATAAAATGAGACTTGCTTACAAAACTTACTGGAAATATGGTCTGGGAAATACATGACACGTTACGGATCCTGAATAGGTTAAGAGAAGAAAGAATTTTATTAGCTAATAAAATGAGACTTGCTTACAAAACTTACTGGAAATATGGTCTGGGAAATACATGACACGTTACGGATCCTGAATAGGTACCTACGTGCTGTAGGTAGGTGTGATACGAATGCGTTCGTGTTGCAAAAAAACTTAAGAGGCGAAAGATTAAGAGTAGGTAGTTAAACCTATGAGTCAGCTGTTGGAGAAACTCACGACTTATATACCAAGTGAAGTGAGTAAGTGACAATGACAAACTTGCGTAAAGCTGGGAATCCCTGCTATTTGCCATTTCGTTTTTTTTTTCTTTTATTAAAAAAAATCCTTTCGCAATGGTGTCTCTAATAACGATTACACAGTATTGTTAACATCGATCCGTTTTCAAGAACGCACCGGCCTCGACACAATTGTCTGTAGAATACAGTCTGCATTTTCCTCAAGCTTGACTCAATTAGTTTTCTCTGAATGTATTCATTATTTGACAAGAAAGCTTATATTCGAGTGAATAATGGTTGTTAGCATGCCATAATTAAGAATCAGTTACTAAAGATGTTGCATTTGCTTTAATTTATGAACTCTACATCTACAGTGCCAAGTGCCAGTACCAGTGCCTATCTACAGTGGAATTGGACTTTTTCACGATTTCACGTTACCCCTTCCGTGCTTTTATTATTTTACGGACTTTTTCACGAACCGGAACGGTACGGTACGGTGTTTATATTTAAAGCTGAGATTTAAAGTAGATAATTACTCGAAAAAAAGAAACAAAAGTAGCACGTGACTTTTTATTATAAATTTTTAATACATCAGCTCATATTACTTGTGTACAGTAGAAAAACAGTCCAGGAGGTCTTCTTTACTCAGAACGCATATGGATTTCATACGGCAAATGCGTCTTAGAATCTTGTTAGAATCTTCAATAGCGTGAAATATGATCAATCATCAATCTTATTGACAAATCACCCCATCCCTCGTATACCTATCAAGATACGAGTATATAAGCCTTCAGTTACCTATATATCATCAAAAGCATTCATTATAACATAATTTTGTGTAAATGAGTCAAGAACGTTTACAATTTACATCTTCTTCTCTAAAGTATTTAAAAATGCTCATGTTTGAAAGAAAACTCCTCCAAACAGCTTGATTTATTTATTAGAAATAAAATCCTATTGCAATTTTGAACGCATAGTACCAAGGTTTGTTTTTCATTCCATTGTAATTTGTAAATAAATGCGAGATATTCTTCGCGAACTTCCCTTGAGAGATATACAAGACCGTGTCAAGGTTGTTTCACCGTTCAATTTTACGCATTTTAAATAAAAAATGTCAAACAATTAAATAAAACGGGTAGGTAGTAGGTACCAACTTAACTCTTATGTACATCTACGAAAAAGTTATTCGATTTTTATCAGGTATGTTTAAAATTTTCAGTACGAAAACAAACGCGATGAAAGAAATGACCAACGTACCAAAGCACCTGCGAGTAGGTACTGTACCTACTCGCAGGTGCTTTGATACGTTAGTATGAGATAATTCTTATGATAAGTATCTAGTATTTTAAATTGTAAAATAATGAGAAATATAAATAGTTTAATTCAGAAACTATTTTTTAAACCGGATAAGGTAAAAGTATAATTTCTCATATATTACTAACTATACCTAGTTATTACTAAGTAGACGATACGTAGAATATATTGTAGTCGTTTGCAATTTTCGCACCATGTCATCGACAAAATTTACAATTAATAATATCTTAAATTTTATGGAAGTTTGAAAAACTAATACCACTTGATATTTGTTTAAGAACTTATATTTATTTTTTGTTCCGAACGGATACCAACCTTTTAAATTAGAAAGGGTGTTTATACTTAAAAATAGTTACTCTACCTAAACAACTTTGTTCGGCATTCCTGTGGCTGCAAAGTAAGGGCTGTCTGACGTAAGTTTGGAAAGTTATCCCTTAGCGAAACTGAAACCTCTACAATAACGAGTAGGAAGGTAAACTCATGACGAATTTAAAAATACCGCTTTCATGAAAACTTTATTTCCGTATTCTAAAAAGTGGAAATCACGTTTTACCACTTTCATAAAATGTACTCGTAAATTCTTTACTTGAATAGATGTTATGTAATGTAAGGCCAACTCAAAAGTCCATAGGGAATGTGCAAACAAGACCTTTATATTACGAGTAGGCAGGTAAACTCATGACGAATTTAAAAATACACCTTTCATGAAAACTTTATTTCCGAATTCTAAAAAAGTGGAAATCACGTTTTGCCACTTTCATAAAATGTACTCGTAAATTCTTTACTTGAATAGATGTTATGTAATGTAAGGCCAACTCAAAAGTCCATAGGGAATGTGCAAACAAGACCTTTATAGAATCTATACCTAGTCTACTGACTGGCCGATTTCATGCAGAGGAATACGTATTATAAAATATTTTGAGCCTAATGCTGATTTCTAAAGTTGATAATATTATTGTTAAACGTGTATGGTGTATACACAGGACCCTGTGAACCACGCGAAAAAATGTCGCCAGTGCACTGGTATCAAAAATGTTTGTATTGACACCAACATTGCCAGTTCTAAACCGACCGTATGGACCGCGGTACACGCCACAGATTTCTATACTTGTTAGTGCACGCGAGTTTCCACAGGGACGATTTCCCACATGATGACGTAACAGTAAAATATTCCAATGGGCTCATCCTCGGTGATGCTAATACAGTGTTAGAGCCTTTTATTTTATTTTATTTTTATACTCAGTGAATATGATTTAATTTGGTCTATTACTACATTTTTTATAAATATGCGTAATTATTTTCATTGTGATGATATCTTGATGTTATTTAGAATTCGCCGAATACTTAGATATCGAGAGTAACAAACTTTTTACGTCATTAATCAAGCGCATCTAATAAGGGCCTTCAGTAAGAAGGCAGCCTCTGAGGCGTAGCGTAGGTTAGGAAGATAAAAAAAATCATATTATTATTTATTTCACATAGGCCTAACATAGAGGCTCTTGTAAAACGTCAGTATGATATTTGTCATGTATGTATGTATGGCGATAACTCCAAGTCGATTTAAAACTAAGTTTTATACGAGGGATAAATAGAAAAATAATGTATATTTTTTATACCTGGGTTAAAAGTGACACTTAAGAGGCCTGTGAACTACGATGTCTCCGTTAATGCAAAATACCAAATCATTTGTAATTCGTGAATATTTCGATCATGTTGTGGTGTTATTCGGGTTCGTATAGTAATAATCTATGCTCCTGGCCATATTTGGTTCAAATAATAATATTATCTTAAAAATAAAATAATACTCAATTTTGATCAAAATTTTTATAACTTTGGTCGAGTTCCGTAATACCAAAAATTATGAATGAAAACTTGTAACTTTCTTTATTAACTGGTGTTTTTCTTTAGCTGGACAATAAAAACTGTGCTCCTGAACTAATGCGACGTGAGATAGTGTTGTTTTTATTACAAAACAAATAAGCAGAAAACATGTCCTCTTTGACATAAAAATAAGCAAAACTAAATTCGTTTACAATTTCGTTTAACAACAGTATTTCGGAACCAGATATGGCCAGGAGCATAGATTATTACTATACGAACCCGAATAACACCACAACATGATCGAAATATACA
This sequence comes from Coenonympha glycerion, assembly GCA_963855885.1. Lineage (NCBI taxonomy): Eukaryota > Metazoa > Arthropoda > Insecta > Lepidoptera > Nymphalidae > Coenonympha > Coenonympha glycerion. Next base: position 8,346,309 of record OY979626.1, read on the forward strand.
CGAATTACAAATGATTTTGGTATTACATTTGTATGGGAGACATGGTAGTTCACAGGACTCTTAACGTTTTTTCAGTAGGAGCCAGGATCGTCACCACAATATGGCAATGTAACTTTTAGCATGGTGTTACCTCTTGGTTGTTGCGAGGAATATCTTGCGCTGGTTTCTTCAGCTGGCGAGCAGTTCGAGAAGATTTTTGTCTCTTGTTTTTCGTTATAAAGCTGAATTTTTTGAATTTGAATTTGAACTAAGAAAAGAAATCTGTTTTATTGTGTCAATGTCACTGTCAATGTCTTCTGCCGGAGTGTTGCCGCCGATCGTCATTTGAGTGACCACAGATTAAGGCGGTGGTGATCTGTAGTCATTTGTTGTGACTTAGATTCACAACACATGGTAGATAAATTAAATAAGTTATAATATTACGTTTATTCCATATATAATAGAATAAGCAATAATTATTAAGTGTAATAGGAATAATAAAAATTATGGACCGAGTCGGTCGGTGCGCGAGTTAGAATCTGTAGAAAAATGTCCATAATTTCACTACATCAAATAGCTTTTGAACCCTAAAAATGCGACCATAGAGAAAACAGCGCAGCCAAAAACTATATTTACTTGTGTAGGCATACGAGTATGTATTGAATGAATTCACGATAAGCGACATCAGGGTCTATCAAAATATACTTAAGACGGTCGCCTTATTTACCCATTGAATCTGTCTTATTTAATTTAAACAAATGTTTGAGCGTACAGCACCCAGGGTTGTGAGGAATATAGGCCAAGTTCACCAAAGTAGGTCAGGGGATATCAACAACTGCGGGCTAAACGCTCGTTCCTGAACGGATATTTCTGGAACTCATTTCGAAACTGCTAGCATATGTTTGTTTATGTTGGAACCTGCAACTAGATCATCTACAGTCTACACACTCTGTGAAAATTACATGAAAATAACTGAACATAGGTAAGTACGAGTGCGCGTAACACAGAGAAACTCTTGAGAACAACGGGCGAATATCGGACACGGTATTTCTCAAGTAAAAAAGAAATAGGGCGTTGAGAGTGTAACAGTTTAGGTTTACGGAAAGTAGGGCAGGTCAAGATCAAGTAGAAAATGGGTCGAAAGTAATACGTTCACACCCCGAGAGCAGGGCGGGGGTGGACAGGAGGGTGTCGCTGGCGTGCCCTTGCTCCGCCGATCGAAGGAAGCGGGGGTGTTATCTTTACTCGTGTAAGGATCAAAATTAAATACATGCATCTTCTTGTTGGCACCATTGATATAAAATACTAAGGATTTAATGCGCTGAATACAAGTGGTGCAGGACCGTGCGGGCAGGAAATCATTACGGGAGACCTTTGTCCAGCAGTGGACGTCCGTCGGCTGAAACGAACTAAAGATTTCAGGTCAGCGCTAAAAAGTGTCCGAAACTAACTAGAGCCATAACGCGAAAAGATTTCCAATCGCACTTAAGCAAAATTAGGCTATGTATAATAATGGTTTAAGACATAAATTACAGTGTTTTAGTTTGTTTATAAAAATAAACATGTACCCTCGTTTACATAAACATCATACATCTCGTGACACTTTTTTCGTGAATTTTGTATTACACCCGGGGTCCATAGATTTATCTGCCAACTAGCGGACCCGACAGACTTCGTCCCGTCAAAAAGATTTTTATTGTGGCAGTTTTTTGCTCCTATTTTATAGACGGGGCAAAAAGCGGTAATAAAGTGCAAATTGACTCTTTGACGTTAGGAAGTAGGAACAGACCTAGGTACATTGCTTAGACAACAGTGAGTGCTTGTATTTTAATATGAACTTTATGCAATAGCAATAAAGCTCAAATTGACTCAACCTTTTAGTTAAAAATCGTTTGTATGGAAAAAGAAAAGGGCTGTTTTGAGTATTTTCCCGGCAATTATTCGAATTCTCAGCTTTTAAACTTTCCCTAGACCTCCACGAACATTTCAAAACCAAGATAAGATAAATTCGTTCAGCCGTTCTCGAGTTTTAGCAAGACTAACGAACAGCAATTCATTTATATATATATATATATATATAGATGGTTGGCACTAATAAACTAACCTCAGATCACACAAACAGAACGACGCGATACGCTTTTATGATCATGCAGCGGTCTTATCCTTGCAACACACGTATAGGTATATGGGTACGATGTAAATGGGTATGTATTAGTTACTGCAGTAGTATTTGTATTCTATAATAATACGATAGCTTGAAGGTTTGTTTGTTTAAGCGAGTGTTGACAAATCTTTCAGTTTTAGTCAGCTACATTATTCTTGAGCTTGACATTCTGGATGGATACCTGCATTTATCTTTTATCGAGAAAAATAACGGTACTTACGTAGCTGCAAAAAAACGTGGAGTTTATTGAAACGGATTAGTAATTTAGTAGCGTCAACGATGACTCCCTACAAAAAACAGAAGTACTGAGTTCTATAGATACTTTACGTTTATGTACTTTTATAATAATTAAATAGTACAAGTGGAACTACTTGAACAAACTCAAAGGCGAAAACTAGTTAAATATATAAATATTAAATGTAAAGAGGTCTAGACATAGTCTTGTCAATGACTCGCTGACAGTATAGTATTTTTTGGGGTTTGGTCGACGTTCGTTTGTAGAAGCACCATAACAAAAGCTTCTTGTATAAAATACAACCATCCTAAAATGAGATCGTTCAAATAAAAATGAAAATAAATTTTAGTCATAGACGGAAGATACCGCAAACGTTAGAAAATTAAGAGGATTTATTATTAAAAATATGCCTAATAATATGATATAGAGATGATATACATTGAAGTAAAGTTTGGTCTGGGCGCCAACAAGAATATGTACCTACTACCTAGACTTGCCAATAAATATGGATATAAAGAGAACCTTACTAAATAAAAGCATTATCTTCTGATATTATGATGCAACATCATAACTTTGTTGCAAGCTTTACTTATTCTTGGTCAATTCATTTCTTAACGGTTTTGGCGTTTAGTTGATCCTAGGTACATAAACTTTGTGAAGATATTATGAACATGGTCAAAATCCCAACTAAATACCTACTGCAAAACTTCGCATGTTCTTTTAAAACTGTTATTAATAAATCTTTTTTATTATATTTTATTGTACCTAATACCTATGTAATTTTATCATTTAATTTTAACATTAACCATTTTTTTATTTCCCTGCAAAATAAATTATTATAAAGTAATATATGTAGGTACCAAAAATAACAAAAAGAGAAGATAGCAGTGCTGCACTACTCGTATGAACATTATTTTAAATAATTTAAATCATACTGTAAAGCAAAGCCGCGCACATAAGCTATAGCGTTCTCTATTTATTTATAGATTATTAGGTATTCATTTATATACTGTACAGTGTACGGTCGTGCTCGTAAGTAGGCCAAGTTCACACAATCCAGGGCAGAGGATAACAGAGTTGACATTATTGTATGTAGGTTGCAGATGTTTATTTCACGCAGTATTTACACAACATAGTTATTTTAAGTAACGCAGATAATAATGAACTTTTACAATGTAAAATTTAGTAGTGTTAGTGTCGCATCGTGTTAATAGAATAACAGTGATTATTATTTACTGCCAATCCACGGTCGGACGGACGGACGGACGGACGGACGGAGAAAGGCTCACCATAAGGGTTCCATTTTTACCAAATTGGTATGGAACCCTAAAAATAAACAAGTAAAGATAAAGATTATACATGGTAGAAATTAGACTAAAAAAATCAAGCCTCAATGTGAGCCCAACCATAATTTACGTCTGTGATTCGAATACATTTTTGAATTAGGTAATTCACTAAATTTTTATTAATTTTTAGGGTTCCGTACCGAAAAGATAAAAACGGGACCCTATTACTAAGACTTCACTGTCCGTCCGTCCGTCCGTCTGTCACCAGGCTGTATCTCTTGAACCGTGATAGCTACAAACTTGAAATTTTCACAGATGATGTACTTCTGTTGCCGCTACAACAACAAATACTAAAAAATATAATAAAATAATTTTTAAAAGGGGCTCCCATACAACAAACGTGATTTTTTTGCTTGTTTTTGCTCGATATTGATAACGGTAACAGGTAAAAGCTTCAAATTTCCCAGAATATTTAGTTCTATATTAACTGTAGCAATGAATAGTTAAATAAAAATAAAAAAAGATTTTTTTAGCAGTCAAAGGTACCTACATGTATAAGAACTACATATATCCACAGTCATCAGAAATAAGATAAGATACGTTGTTGAGGCACACGTCTCTATTTTACGAGGATATGTGTCGCATTGCCGTTTACACTGGGATTTCGGAATCAGGCCAACATTAATATTTTAGGCTATAAGACGTACAATAAAAATAGCAGCGACAACACGATGCAAAACTTATCGAGAAAAGATTTTAATAGTACGGAACCATCGGTCCGCGAGCCTGACTCGCACTTGGCCTGTTTTTATTGCGCTACGACATAAATGCACGCATCGATTAAACCAAGAGTGAGACGGATAGACGAATGCACGATTATGTTTTGAAAAGATTCTGAGAGGCTCGATCCGAACGAGCGCGTAAGTAGGCGAAGGTCATTCCATTGTAGTCGGCGTGGAGTGACGCTATACCTGCAGATAAGCTGCTGAGTGTTGAAGCTATACTTAACGTGAAATCAACGAGTGTGCCCGCGAAATTCAAAAATTTCGTGGTTTTTTGCAATTTGTACGCTTATTAGACATAATAGGCTTATGGCAGTCAATTTGCGGGAATGGCAGTATCATCTTCACATGATTATATCAAAATCCTTGCATAAAAATGTCTTTCCTAGGAAATTAGTCCGAGTATCGAGTTTTAAGTGAGTAACTCGCAAATCTCGAACTAATTTCTTTAACTTGACATTTATAAGCAGAGATTTTTATATAAACACGTAAATAGGATACTTGAATTCCCGCAATTTGACTGCTATAAGTCTATTATGTGTTATTCGCTTAAAAATCGCAAAAAACACAAAAAAATTGAATTTCGCGGGCACACCCGTGACATGCCCCTTAATGAACACATTTTGAGTTTTGTTTTGACACATTATACAAGGTGAAAAATTTATGGTTTTTGATATTAAGCAGGGTAAATCATTATCAGCAGTACTATCGAATTACCTACACTGTTTCGGAAAAGTAAGCATTTTTATTTTTATTGCAAAAAAAATAATGGAGATAAACTCGAAAATGTGATAACCAATAGTAGTGGCTACGCTGTACGTGGCGTGTAGAGTAGATACCGCAGAGTAGGTACCGCACGCCGCGCTCGCGTCGTGCGGTACCTACTACTACTGGTTTGCGAATTTTTGGAAACAAAATTTCTCGAAAAAAAAAATTTTTTATTTACTACTGGGGTCAAAATAAATTGCAAAAATTTAAAGTATCGAAAACCATTTATTTTTCACCTTGTAGTGTCCACAATCCGCGTGCAAGCTGACTTCCAGACGTTTATATCATCATGGGTTTGATTGCGTAAGAGTAACGTATTCATCGTTATCGTAATCGTTAGCAAATTTTGCCCCCCGATTGGCTGACGTAAATCAGGGAACCAATCAGGAACCCTGAAATCTCATGGAATAATAAATGGAGCCTGATTTGCTTTGATTTTTTTTTATTAGGGTTCCATACCAAAATGGTAAAAATGGAACCCTTATGGTGAGACTTTCTCCGTCCGTCCGTCCGTCCGTCCGTCCGTCCCTCCGTCCGTCTGTCACACTCGATTATTTCAGTAACTATTCAAGCTATCGACCTGAAATTTAGAATTGTTATAGATAATAGTGACGCGACGTCATAGCAATCGTAAAAAGAACAGTGGCAGAAATGTACACAAATAAAGTTTAGCGTCTAGATGTAACATTTATTACAAGACGATTCTAGTAAATAACTGAATTTTTTTAAGGTATCACCAGTTATTGTGAAGGACGGGTCAAAAAATAAAATATTTAAAGAAATTCAATTGATTACTGATAGGTTCCGTTTCCACACTCCAACAGCTAGTGTTGTCGGATGACAAACTTTTCCACTTTTATACTCCATCTTTGTGTACGAGAAAAACATCTAACAGATACTAAAGAAAAACTTACTTTCAGGTACTACGTTAATTCTCAGATCAGAATGTAGAATACAAGACAATAACTGTATCGATTTCAATTGTTCCTTTTTTGCATTTTATTTTACTCGAATATATTATTTACATAAAAAGATTACATTAGTTTAGGGTTTTCACTGCATTGGAGTAAATCTGAATATTATTATTCCGTGTGAGCCAGTCTCACTTAAATAAACTGCTTGAAGATTTGAGATTATTTGACAGAAGACTACACTTTTTAATAATACTGAAATCTATTAGAACGATTATTTTGAGCATAGATTATTTTGTCTTGGTTGTTTAGCGTTTCCGAAACACCCTTGTAATTCAATATTGATTAATTAACTCAATTAGAATTTTCTTTCAGTCGAGTTTTTTAATTCCGGCATCTCGCAACACTGTCCGTCAGCTACATGGCTACCAACTGTCAACAGTGACAAATTCTTGGACAAGTGAAAAGTATTTATCAAAGAGTATTTAGTGTATTGTCTATGCTCTCGGATGCTTCATGGCGGAGGTCGTTGTTGTTATAATACTCAGACACAATATTTTGAAAATAAATATTAATTTTTCTCCACTTTTTGTAAGAAAAATCTTTTAGCATTGAGTTCAGGCTTGCAGGCCCAATCAAAAAAATATTTTTTCATTTATAGTTGCAATAGCATAACGTGAGCGAAAGCGATGTATGGGCCCACACCATTGTTCTTTTAAAATTGTTTTATTTTTTATTTAAAATGGGGGGAAAACCGGGTCGTCAAAATTTCAAAACGAAATAACAATATTGAGTAGGGTATCATATGAAAGGGCGTTACTTGTGTATTCTAACACCGATTTTATTTATTTTTATGCCTGATTGTTTTCGATTTATTGGGCAAACTGTCGAAAAAAATACCGTTTCCCCCCCCCCTTATCTCCGAAGTTTACCAGACGAAAAATCTGAAATAATTATGATCAATAGAAGTTAACGTATATTTTACAGGAAAAATAAAATCAACTCGCTGACTATTATACTTTTTTTGATAATAACAATGAACCGGCGAAAACAAAGTTATGTTTGCGGTTTGCCAACAAAAGTACCTACATGTAAATTATATACTCGTAAATTCATGAATCAAAGTGATTCTTTTAATGTTTACCTTCTTTTATGGTATGGAACCCTCGGTGCGCGAGTCCGACTCGCACTTGGCCGGTTTTTTTGTTAATTTGATTTGAACTAAAGAAATTGGTCAAGTGCGAGTTTGGCTCGCGCACCGAGGGATCCATCAAGACCCTGCATTCTCTATAGTATTAAAGTAAACTAAACACTCCTGCCCACTGAATCAGAAACGAGATAAAAATCACGTTTATTGTATGGGAGCCCCCTTTAATTTTATTTTAATTTAAGCATTTATTTCTACATTAAATTATTATTAAGTATATATAACTAAAAATTCTTTGAAAATTTGAAGCGTCTACCTCTTACCATTATCAGTATCGAGCAAAAACAAGCAAAAAATTCACGTTTGTTGTATGGGAGCCCCCTTTAATATTTATTTTCTTCAATTCTTTTTTATTTGTTGTTGTTATAGCAGCAACAGAAATATATCAATCACCTGTGAAAATTTCAAGTCTGTAGCTATCACGGTTCAAGAGATACAGCCTGGTAACAGACGGACGGACGGACGGACGGACAGCGAAGTCTCAGTAATAGGGTTCCTTTTTTACCCTTTGGGCACGGAACCCTAAAAAGCCCAAAGAATTCGAAGTTTTTATATCACTTACAGTTAGCCCAAGTAACTGGAAGCTGCAACCTTGATGTAAATGTTGTGACCTACACGATCTTTACGTCTTTACGAACAATTAATTATGGTTATGTATAACTAAATTAGCCCCTTCAAGTAAGCGTAGCGTAAACCTCGCATTTTTTATTTTTTAAACCAAATTTAAACCAAATTGTTTTTTTTTTTCAAATCAAAGCAATTTTTTTGCATGAATATGGTTTGTACACTTAATGGAGATGTCATTTGCCATAATTAAATCGTAATTACAGCTTCATAGGTGCGATAGTGTTTGAGATATCTACCAGCAGTAGTAGACAGTAGTCATAGCTATGACATAATTATTTCCGATTGTCACAGAAAGCTGAAGATCCTTTCATGGAGAGCATAATGTATGGACCCTACATTGAACAACACCAGTTCATAGATTTACGCATGATCTACCGCAGAAAACTCGCGGCCCAATCATAATAGTTTCGTATTGTTTGCTAATTTCAGACAAATAATACCAACGCTTATTGTACTCGCACTCCGCGTGTCGTAACGTTTATATACTTATATCCACTATATGTGAACGTACAAAAGGTGCTTTTTGTTCTCATATTGTTTGTACTGAGGCATTTAGTGAGGTGAAGAGGTCATGAATCGGCATCAATGAAAACACAGATGAAAATAATAAAATATGGTTCGTGATGGGAAGATTGGGCTGCGGGTAATACCACCCTACCGAAAAAAGACCCACCCCAAGTGGTTTTTAGGGTACCTACCCAGCGGGTAAAACCGGGACTCTATTCGCTATCTGTCCATCCGTCCATTCGCGTCAAGCGTGTACCTATTGCCCGTATCAATATTGAGCAAAACCGTCTAAAATCACGTTTGCAGTATATAAGAGGCCCCCTTTATATACATTATATTGTTTTTTAGTATTTGTTGTTACAGCGGAAACAGAAAAACATCATCTGTGAAAATATGAACCGTCTGAGCATCTGCACGGTTCAAGAGAAACAGTCTACGGATACAAACTGACGGACTGCGGAGTCTTAGAAGATGTAAACTAGTTTGAAATTACGGTAATCGAAAACATGCTTGTATTATTTAATTACAAGGTATTAATAAGGTATGCTTATTGTGCTCAGTGTATAAAAATAAATATGTAACAGCTCTTCAAGTTTCCGTGACCCCTAGTACCTAACTATTTTCATAATGATAGGAGGGCATTATGCGCTTACGAAAATAACTTCCATTAATTTAAGTACCACGGAATGTACGTGATTTCCTATGTCGCCGTATATTTCTAACTACATAGACACGTACTTGTTATCAAGGAAGAGTTCACGGTATAACCCGCGGGAACCGCAGGCAAAATCATAACTTCAACATACACATAATACCACCTACTTTCTACAAATAGACAAAGAATTTGAAATAAAAGAAAAATTGTATAAGTACCTTATTATTCTTCACGTAGAACTAACTTACAGGCTTTCATGAAAATTAACGTTAAAGTGACGTATTTAACTTGAGTATATTTTTCTGGGTGAGGCTTGGGCCGTAACTAGTTACCCTTACTACCCTACCAGCAAAGACGCTGTCAAGTGATTTATGCCGGTTCCCAATATCCTATCTTTCAATGGTTAGTCTGAGGGTTAGTCTTACTAGAGATAGAAATTTGACATAACTTGTATGAAGCTTATGCCACATTGATATCTCTAGTAGGGCAAATAGAAGAAAGTTTTTTTTAATGCTACTGACCATTAGTCTACTATCAGGTGAGATAGTAGTCAACTAACTTGTAATGCATAAAAATACAGTGGAAAGACAACTTATTAATTATTCTAATTATTAAAATTATTTTTGTCAAGTTCCTACTCAAATAGGTTGAATAGATTTGCTATCAAGATCTGTTTGAAGTATCATCGACAATTCTCGTAAAAAAAGGAAGCGCTTCAAGGATATAAATAATGAATAATAATTCTCGTCAATGTACGTTGAAAATGTTTGTCAATAGGGGAAAAATTTACCTTTTCACATATTTCCTAGGTAGGTTTTAGTACATTATTTAATTTGTCAATAGAGGAAAATTTTCCTATTTACATGTTCCTACTCCTACTCTCATTGAAAATTACGCAAAATCAGTTATATGTTTTTCCTTACACTCAATTCCACGATTTCTGTCTAAGGAAACCAGGGTACTGGCCACTGGGTAATTTTCATGAATTACTATATCACTTGCATCGGCCAAATATCACAAGTAATCATAGCTGTACTCAGCGATCACAGCCAATCGGTGCGTTGTTACACTAATATCTACGTGCATTAAAAGTGAACTTTGTTGAAAAGTGAAGTGTTTTGTACTTCCAATTTCCTTTCTTACAAAAAGTAAATAAAACATGTGATGAACTAGAAAATGTTAAAAAAACTGTTTGAGCTCACATCATTACAGTATTTTTAATTGTTTATGTTTTAATTCTTAAATGTGTGTTCATGTCTCATATTACAATAACTCATTGCATTAGCATAAACTTGACACTTGGTAGGTAAGTGCTGTTATTGTCATCTGATCCATTTTCACGATCAGTCTGTGGTGGGTCCGGAGATAAATAGTAGCTATATACGGATTCCAGACGTAGCACCTTTCCCGCAGGTAGATGATAGATGATAGATCCTATGAACCTATTACGTTAAACAAGACATTAATAGCCTCTAATATAAAAGCAATTGACGAAAAATCAAATTGTCTATGCCGTTTGTCGCTTCGCTCACTTTCTTCCGCCTCCCCCATGTCGTCATGTAGCAATGCGTTGATTAATCTTTCAGATAGTCAGTCATCACGTTCTTTTATATATACACTGAAAAAAAAAAATGATCGCAGCTACCAGAATTTTGTTAGTCACGATCAAGTAAAATGTTCACATAGGGGAACATAAAGCTACTTGGTTGCTAGCAATAAAGCTAACTTTATTACTTATTTCACCATATGTCTCAGTAAAAATAACCAAGTTATTATTTGTGTTGATTAGTGTAGTTATTTCATTCAAACAAATTATTTTATAAGTTCTGATATTGGTGTTTATTGTGATACACAAGGATTATGGTAAAATTAATAAAGGCATTTGTCAGATTCATGAATTAATTTGATTCACAGAATTAAATCACTTAATTAAGTTAATCATGCCTCTTTATGAAATCTTATCAAGACCTTGCTCAGAATCACTACTTAACTTTATCAAGTTAATCATGCCTCTTTATGAAATCTTATCAAGACCTTGCTCAGAATCACTACTTAACTTTATCAAGTTAATCATGCCTCTTTATGAAATCTTATCAAGACCTTGCTCAGAATCACTACTTAACTTTATCAAGTTAATCATGCCTCTTTATGAAATCTTATCAAGACCTTGCTCAGAATCACTACTTAACTTTATCAAGTTAATCATGCCTCTTTATGAAATCTTATCAAGACCTTGCTCAGAATCACTACTTAACTTTATCAAGTTAATCATGCCTCTTTATGAAATCTTATCAAGACCTTGCTCAGAATCACTACTTAACTTTATCAAGTTAATCATGCCTCTTTATGAAATCTTATCAAGACCTTGCTCAAAATCACTACATAACTTTATCAAGTCAATCATGCGTCTTTATAAATCTTATCAAGACCCTAATATTTTTCATAAAGGTAGGGTAATGAGATTTATCAAGTTAATGTTTAGTCCAATTATATGCAATATTGGTTTTAATCAAGTAACTTTGATAAAATAGGGTTGATACCTATTCGGTAACCAAAATAACTAATAATGAATCTTCCAGTTTATGTCAAGATTGTTGTTAATAATCCATTGTTTATGTACAGTACTACCGAAATATGTACTGTAACTTAATTAATTATTTACAAAAGACTCGACACAAAATGTGAAATATTATTAATTTATAGTTATTTTGGTTACCAATACCAACCCTATTCATCAAAGTCAGTACCAAACATATTATATTACATAGGTACATTATATTGGAACGAACATTAACTTTTTATTATAACCTAAAATTAAAATAGATTAATTATTTTAAAAAAATTTATTTTCATAGACCTATCATAGAGTGAAAGTAGACAGGCATTGACCTAAATTATTATAACATCACTATTTTAAATCTTATTAATATTATAATTTTATATTCTCACTATTCTAGCTAGGCAGTCTTAGGCTGAAATCTATAGACCACACTTTCACTCCGCTCAGGCTCAAGACAAAGTTACAACAAGACAGATTTATGTCAGAGTATATTTGTGTCTCGTTTTAGCTCTATCTTAAGTCCGAGCTAAATCAGAGCACTCTATATATCTAAGCATTAGTGGCCCAACTATAATATGAAAATGTAATATCTGCAGACGATAACTATGTCAATCAGTGATGGAGGTCACATTATTTCCTAAGTGTTCAGTTTGATGGTTTGGAATCTAACACTGATCGACAAAGTTTTTGTCTGTTGACACTTTCCACTTCCACAATGCTGTCCCCCGAGCGGGCGGGAATAAAGATTGCCTTGCTACAGATAAAGGTAGAGTAAAATAGCAATATTGCTGACTTAAATTGTAATATTAATATTTAATAACAAAATATATTATTATAAATTAAAAATATTTTTGCTCATCAAAAGTAGGATAACAAGCTTTAAAGGAATGTGCTTAATTGTACACAAACACCAACCAATCTTTAAATAAATTCTATTTCAAATAACAATATTGTAATTTTATTTTTACACTTACTTTCTCTCTTGCTTTATAGGCCCACTCCAGGCCATAAATACCAGAATTTTTAAATTATATATTTAAATATTATATATGTATACTTATATAATTAATTATAATAAAAAAATTATCCAATATTTGTATTTATCATACCTATATCTTTAATTATAATTAAATAGGCCTACGCAAGGTTTACATACATCTTATTTAATACCATATTCATTGCACATGGAATAGGTGATAACTACTTATTTAAATTAAAAATATTATTGCTCATCAAAAGTTGGATAACAAGATTTAAAGGAATGTGCTTAATAGTACACAATCACCAACCAATCTTTAAATAAATTCTATTTCAAATAACAATATTGTAATTTTATTTTTTACACTTACTTTCTCTCTTGCTTTATAGGCCCACTCCAGGCCATAAATACCAGAATTTTTAAATTATATATTATACATTATCATATATTATTTATATATAATATTTAATTATAATAAAAAAAATTATCTAATATTTGTATTTATCATACCTATTTTTTTATTATAATTAAATAGGGCTACGCAAGGTTACATACATCTTATTTAATACCATATTCATTGCACATGAAATAGGTGATAACTACTTATTTAAATTAACCATATTATTACTCATCAAAAGTTGGATAACAAGCTTTAATATATTATTTATATTTTATATTTAATTATAATAAAAAAAATATCTAATATTTGTATTTATTATACCTATATTTTTTATTATAATTAAATAGGGCTACGCAAAGTTACGTACCTCTTATTTAATACCATATTCATTGCACATGGAATAGGTGATAACAAATCCTTGTGAAATTTAATCACAGATTTTGAAACTAAAGGTTCATTGACCTCATAACTGAACAAGTGTTCATTGAAATTTAAAGTTTTAAATAAAACTCCTTTCAAAATGACATCACATTCATATAAATACACCTCCCTTAGTATAAAAAAAACTGGCAAGTCACTATCACAGTCATATGAATCAACTAGAACTATGTTTTTTGTATACTTTGTGGAAGATACCTTAATCCAAGAAACCTTTACAAGTTTACTCATTTGGGATATTGGTAAATTATCACTTATGTATTTTGTTTCCAATGAACTAATGGATAATTCAAGACCAGTTTTAATTATAGGCTCTAATTGTCCTTTCAAAAACATTTCGTTTAACTTTAATTGATGCTTAATGGCTAAGGTCCATGTCAGATTTCTCTTATTACATGATGCTCTTGCCGCTATTTTAGAAATTCTATGTTTTGCTTCGAAACGCATGGACCACAATGAAATTATGGGACCGAATTTATGCAAGGCTGTGTGATAATGCAATAGATTGTGAAATTTTGGTTTTAATGTGTCTTTGCACACGGAGAGATACATAGAATTAAGCTCCGATATATTGGTTTGCAATAGTTCTTCAGTGCCTTTACTGAAGGCAGTTAATGACAATAATTCTACAACTGTTCGTAGCTTTAAGTATAGACTCCAATATTCATTATCTGTTGGAATAAATTCCCCAACCAACAAGCTGAAATAACGAATAAGTACTAACATTTCAGATGCTGATAAACGAATATTTCCTTGAGATAAATGATCAAAACTTAAAGAACATGGGCGATTCCTTTCATCAGGACCATAATTAAATCCTTGTAATTTGTAATTAAGTTGTTCCAGGGTAAAAAATTTGGCATCCCGAATAAAGTAAGTAATCAAAAAACTCATAATGTATTTAGCAACACCTTCTAATATATCGTGCATACTGTCTACTCCCACTTGATCAAACAGGTTGAAATTTTTAACATTAAGCCAGACGCATTTCTCCTTTATACCAGTCTCAGATGGTTGGTTTTGCAAAAGATCAGATTCATAATTTTCAGTATTACGCAATAACGATATATCTTCCTCAACCTGATATTTCATGACTTCCTTTCGAACTCTGCAAACACGACAAGGGTAGTTCGCAGAAAAGCTTTCCAGAAACCCTGTCATAGAATGGATTCCTAAGTTGTCTCCAAGGATTAAACCTAGTTCAAAGTATATTTTTCCTTTAAAATCAGGGATGTCGATACTTATTCCATGTTCACTAAGAAAATTTAACTCTTCAATGACACACTGAAATATTACATTATTACCGAAACACGCTCTGTCTGACGAATGAAACAAAAGAAGCAGAAAAATATTCGTTAGAACAGAGGAGCGACAGGGTGGTAAGCAGGGAATTGAAATATATATAGCGCCTAATTTATGTTGCCCTGCCCGGCTTCCTAAAACATTACCTGGCTCATAGTCGTCATAAAACAAAAATAAAGGCATGACTATTCTATCACTATTACGTTGCTGTACAGTTTTCCAATAGCTTCCTTGGATAAAATTTTCTACAGCAGAATTAGGTAATAACATATTGTTGTTTAAGGATTCTATATATTTAAGTGTGTCTAAAAGAACATCTTTGAGTGAGAAAAATTGTGTTAAAACTAATCTTAGACTGATAAAAGCTTGCTCACAGGTAACTGGTTTTAATCTTTTAACACCCTTTTCTATAACTGTTTCCAATCTTTGACCTATGGTTATAGATTTAGGTTTAATATAAAAATTATGAGCCTCAAAATACTGCAATCTTTTATATTCAGTGCTAAATTTATCCCATGTATCAGTCATTAATGGTGTGATACTGTTTATAATTGTCTGTGTTAATAAAGGTGGTATATTTCCACTAAGCGATAGTTTTTCTAAATTTGTTTTTATTGCAGGAAGCAATGCACCTGACACACAATTTTTAAATCCGTCTACAATTGTCTGAATTACGTTTCTAGGTAAGAAATCATTTGCATATAAACCTGCTATGAATAAAGAAATAGCTTTATCAATTAATATATCCTGAACTTTATCTTGTTCATTAGCACTATCATCTGTTAAAATGACTGATGTTGAAGGCTCAACATCTGCTAAAATGACTGATGTTGAAGGCTCAACATCTGCTATGTCTGAATCTACTAAGGACACTTCATTAGCAATGCTACTAGCAAATTGTTCACATACATTTAATGGATCTTCAGAATTGTGCTGTGATATCACATGTCTTTTAAAAGAATTAAATAAATTAAATCTTCGACCACAATTTTTTTCAACACAAGTTAAAGTTCTATAATCAGGTTTATTATGAAACAGGCTAAGATGTCCTTTAAATGCACTGAAATTAGTAAATTCAATCTTGCATAAGAAACAAATCACCATTTTACCTAAACTATCACATACAATCAGTTAATAACGATTCTGCAGATGTGGAGCCTTTGTCATGAGTACTGGAGAGTTTAAAAAATCCCTTTTGAATGAAATACCACACACCATAACATTCAGCAGAATATTCTAAGTTTAGGGCCCAGATAGACTTAAAGCATGAATCAACTGCTGACAAAATGTTGGTCATACTGTAAAATGCGTCAGTTTTTAAAACTACAAAGTAAGATTTAATATCTGACAATGTAGGGCCTACCATTACAATATATGGCTGTAAAGTCAAACCTCTTTCTGAATAACTTGAGTGTCTATGGTAGATAGATGATCTTAAGTCGCTGTCATCCCTTATATGTGCAATAAAGCTGTCACGTGCTTCTACTTTTGTGGGTTTCCAGTTTCTCCCTTTTTCAGTTTTTTTCTTTTTACTTGAATGACGTATGATGTTTGTCGGGATCAGATGTGGTAAAGCCATAAACGCTGCAATATTTGTATCTTCTTCAACTGAGGCTGAAACAAAAAAATAAATGTTGTTTCAAATTTCAATTAAATCTTTCTTTATTTAAACTTATCTATTTCATAATGTAATGTAACATAATGCAACAGCAGTTTTGCAACTCTTAAGATCTGAAGAAGAGAAATCTGGCAAAAACTTTTGATGCAAGAGATATTCAATACTTACAATCAGCTAATTTTACTAGTTCTTCATAAAACGAATCCTTTAGTTTCTTATTTTTCAACATTTGCAGCAGTTTAGGCTTTATGATTGGAAAATTTAATTGTAAGTTATTTGCGTGTGTTGGGTTTACTGCATCAAAATCACTGTGAAGCTGTAAAAAATATTAAGTATTACTTAGAAATAGTGGACAATAGAAATAGAATAATTTTTTATGCAAATAAACTTCTACAAAGTGCTTTCAAATCGTCAAATGATTCTACCACTGGTTCGGTACACCAGAGAGCAGATAGTCTCTAGCTGCCTGCTCTCCTTCAATGTGACATTGGTGAAATATTCGGATAAAATATAATATATGCAGAGGATTTTAACATGTTTATAAACAAGATGATTTTTGTTTTAAATAACAGCTTTAGATATTATACAATATTAAAATTACCAAAGCTATTCCATGAGGTTTCTTCAATGCAGGGTACTCTGTCAAATACTGTTCTATGGTTATACTTTTCAACTGTGCTGAGCGATACTTGACTGTTTTTTTCCATTTTTCTTCCACCACGGACCAGGGATGCGAGCTATTTTTCAGCCACAGTATTTGTTCTTCAATGTCTTCATCAGTGAAGTCTGCATCACCTTCTATGGTAAAAGTTGACGATGAAGCTGGACTATCGTCTCTTAATCTCTTTTTTTTTATGGTTAAAACACCTAATTTTTGATACTTTCGTCGAGTATTCAAAACTTGACTGATTAATTTTCCTCGTGCTTGATGTGTGATACCACTTGCAGTGATACAGGGTGGTATGTAGTATGTTGTAATCCGCTCTTTGGGAAAAACTTTTTTGATTTCTGCACACCATCTGTTATAAACTGTGTTTGTAATGGGGGCTCCTTCATTCAATTTTAATATTTCTCTTGCAATAATTGAGGCTAGTAAATTACGTGCTGAATCACCTTGCAGACATTCACCCACACTAGCCAACAAGGATGAGGATTCTAAATTCTCTTTCAGTAATTTGAATAAAATCTGCAATAAATATAATTTATAGTAATAACAATATTGGACAGTCAAGCTTTGCTTGAGAACTGGTCACATAATATAAATGACATGCTCTACTATCTGATAAGTTACTTGATCTTAATTTAATATTTGAGCTCAAACTTGAAATTCTAACTTAAGTGTAGTTCCCTATATCCTATGATAGTCATCATCAGACATTGTATTTGAACTATAGTCTAGTGTCCTGAAATTGAAAATTTTCGGGTCAAACTAAAGTATTTAACTGCAATGAAACCTAAGATCTTTTCAAAATAGTGTTGAAAGGTGATGATTCTGTTCTGCGATCTGGCTGTACCAATTTTCATAGAAAAAAAAACATATTCAAATCAGAGCAGAAGTTTTGAACCAATGAGGCCACAGACAGACACACTATATCTTCAAACTTATGACAACAATCTTTTTAGTTGGGATTAAAAATAAATGGGCTCATACTTACACTATTTGAACTGGAATAATCTGGTTCCACATCAACCTGGTTTTCTTTATGCTGTGATGTTTGGATGTCTTGCTCTTGGACGATTGGTAATAGTTCAATATCCTATTAATAATAAAAAAATATAAAACTATACAAAATAATAATTTTAGTAATATATTTTTAGTAATATTTAAATACTTATTATTATAAATCTAAAACAAGTAGACATAATGCTTACACTAAAAGTAATATTGGATGTATCTAAAATATTTATTTCAGAAGATCTTGTAAAGTCTAGCATCCAAATCTTCCAGCATCGCAAGAATAATGCACGCGGCCCAATTTGAGGGATCAACTCTTTAATTTCTGCAGAACTGAGTGCTGCTAAGGCTTGTATATTAATTGCATTACCTACAAAAGGACAATGTTCATGAGATATAAGTAGTAAAATAATATAATAATTATCAAGAAAACTTATTTTGATCAGACTGTTCAGATAAGATCATTCTGCAAATAGCCAGGTCAAGGGCTACTACCCATAGCTGATCAAAAATATGAGTATAAAGAGGTATTCCAGAATTATAGCAAATAAAGATCTATTATCTCAGCCTACTGCTGTAGGAAGCAGGTGTATGCTATTAGAATAGAATAGAATAGAATAGAAAAGTTTTTTATTCAAATAAACTTTTAAAGTACTTTTGAATTGTCAATTGAATCTATTGTTAATTCAATATGCATTTGTGAAGATATCAAGGTGTGATGACCTCTGTGGCTTCATCAGGTGAATAGCTAGCTGAGATGAGAGGTTTACAGGTTAGCGGGTTCGAATCCGACTCCCATCATCGTCCCGTCCGTTCAGGGGCCTTGAACTAAGCACTTTCAATGTGCTGGAAGTTTTAGAAATGAAATAAGTATCAGTAGCTATCTATCCAGTATTGCGGCTAACTTCGAAGTGGCTTATAAGGTCCATATGACAAGCTGTATGTTAAGTACCTATCGAATAATTGTACTATTTGTCGTACAATGACACCCGGCATGAATTTTGGTGTACTTACCGAGGCTTGCTAGGCACGCCAAAATCTATAGCCGCTAGCAGATACTGGGGCAGTAGGTACACTAGGTACGTAGGTGGTAAGTATGCAACTTACAAGTAGGTACTTACTATGGAATGTTGGTATGAGCTCTTCTAATTCCCAAGCTCTAAGTAAATCGTCAACTTCATCCATTTCAGATTGATGGTGAATAATAGTTTAAACTTCACAATAGGTAGACAAATCACAATCACAAACCAACAATTTAATTTAAAAGGTTCAAAATTCACCAGCGCTCACGCACAACAGATGAACAGACTAAAACACTTGTGCAGTCAGCAGTGTGCTAGGCCGGCCGTCGCCGCAAAGAACATGTCATGTCACAACGTGCACGTGCACTAACCTACTATCTTACGAAAATTCCGTTTTTTAATCGCAAAGTTATAATAGGTCCTTTTTATTTTAATTAATGTAAAAAAAGGCGCTATTGATTTAATGTCACAAAACACGTTCAATTATTATCTAATTTAGATAAGAAAATTAAAACAAACTCACTAAACTTCACGCATTCCAGACATTATACACTATAAATTGCACAGATTATTTTAGTATGTCCCATAATGAACAATTAAGTACATTGCCATACTAAAAAATTTGGATGTTTCTTTTTAACGTTTGACATGTTTTTTTCTATAACTTCGTATGTTACCGTAACAATGTTTTTGATAAATTAAATGAAGTGGTTTAGTGAATACCAACAAAACTTGTTTAAAGATACTATGTACTCATGCATGACTCATGCCATCTCGGTCTAACATGACACTTTATTGAATTTACAAAGATAGATTTCAAAATGACTGTTTGTATCAAGAAACTTTATAGAATATTTTAATCATTTTGACTTTATCGCCAGCAATCATGTGTGGTTTATCGGTACTATAATTTTCTTTTTGGAATTAAACATAAAACACTTAAACAAGTGAAATTCTCACTTGATTAACAATCTTTTTTTTCAGTGTACAACTATGTTAAGTAGCTCTACCTTCCAAACCTAGTAATAAATGAATAAATAAATAAGCCTTTTTATTTTCCTCAGTCTTACATTACTATCATGTTAAACTAGTAATATAATTATAAATTGCATGTAATAATTGTTTTTATTATTCTTATTATAGCATTAAAATTAATATTAATAATATATTATATCTGCAACAATAACAATATCTTGCTGCGTTTTAAATGTGTTTACATGCATTTTTATGTAAAGATGAGGACTAAACCCTCTCGGGTGAAGTCCTCTTCCAAAACTGACTAGGTTTTTGACTCCTTCCAATTTTCTCCAGAAATCAATTTGATATCATCTGCCCATCTTGAGTTTGGTCTACCGCGCCTCCTTTTACCTTGGGGTCCAGCCCACATGGTGATTTTTTAGTCCATCGGTTGTCCTGAAGTCTTGCTATATGTCCAGCCCATTTCCATTTCAATGAAAGAGCGTGTTTTAGGAAATCTATCATGTTTCCGGTCTTATATTTGAAGCTTTTTTTTTTTTAATTTTCCTGATATTTAAGAGACTCTATTCCATAGTTCCTTGGCACACTTTTATTTTATTTTTTATATCTATGGTAAAAATCCATGTTAGTGCGCCGTATGTAAGGCATGGAAGTACACAAGAATCCATAAAATATGGCTTAAAAGCCTTAAAAAGAACTAACAATGTAAACGGCAGAAATAATTATTATATTAGTTCCAGACGTGTTTATCTACTAATAAACACGTCTGGAACTTCAAAATGAACAACCCAGAACACCAGATATAAGAAAAAAATTGTCAGCAATTTACAGGAAAATAAATAAGAGCATAAAACAAGACTATAAAACTTCAGATATTCTGCCATAGAAAAATCACTTCTAGAGGAACGTGGTATGAACTATGAAGCGAGCAAAAAGAGAACTTACCAAACCTAGTACCTATCCATAATTATTTATATAAGTATAATATTGTCTTTTTATTTGATTCTCTTTGAAATTAGAACCATTCCCTAGACTAGATTGTCTAAGAAAAACGTATTAATCGTTATCGTAATCGCTAGCGAATTCTGCCCCAACGTTAATCAGGAAACCAATCAGCGGGCAGAATTAGTAAATGATTACGATAACGATGAATACGGTTTTCTTAGACAATCTAGGGGCTAATTCTAGACACTTTTGTCAGGTTAAAAGGTTCAGCTTCAAGTTCTCTAAAAAGCAAGTTCTCTAATAAGGCAATGCTCAATGCTCAAACAAAATTAAGATTTAACGAATTACTTAAACCATTGAATTAATGCACTCTGACGAATTTCCGAAAAAGCTAACCGTTTTTGCTTTGGTCTCACTCACAGGCCTAGTCCTGCGCGCCCTCTGACATCTATTTAAGCTATATCTTCTTGGTCTTTTCTTATTCCCGTTATTTTGGGTTGGGTCATTTTTGCCTAAACCGACAACCCACGCGCACGACTTGGCCTATATCATCATCCTATCTATTTAGGCTACAAAGTCACGAATAATCCAACTCATAATATCTTAAACAAAGTTATTTTAACTATTTTTCTAAGGAAAGAAAAGAGAGCCGCCTAAAATTATTCATCTTAAACTCAAAGCGAAGATAAAAGTGTTATTTTTCCTTTTGAAATATTTTTATCAGAGACCTTAAATTAAAACTGTTGATGTTTTCGAATAGAACGGCGCGCTTGGAATATTTAAATTTTTGTAGCACTTACTTTTTCGGCACCTTGAGACTTAAGGCCATACACGCAACAACAAACTTCGAACAAACACAGTACATACCAACGTATGCAATATACAACTGACCATACAGCCTTCCTTCTACAAGTGGATAACCGAATTTTTCAATACGTAGGTGTCGTATTGAAAAGCGCTGTCCATTGCGTATTTATCTAGAAAGATGTGGGTTTGAATGGAAGAAACGAAGCGGTGGTTAAATAAACTTTATTGTGTTCACACAAACGAATGGGATTATGACACTGACATCGCAGTTGTTTTCCTCGACCTAGTCTACTTGTGAGCCATCTAAGGAGAGCTATCGAGAGCAGGGCCACCAGGCTATTAAGGGGACATTGTTGAGCGTTTTTTAATTTAATATTACAACTTATATTTTATTTAATCATAGGAGCTGAATAAAATCACTTATAATTGCGCAGATTTCGTAAGTGTTTAATTATATTAAATTCGGTCATGTCATATTAACTTATTCTTATGATCTTTATATGTATTTATTGTGTGATTTATAGATATTAACATGTGATTTATTTGTATGCCGGTTTGAGACAGTAAATTGCTACCCGTTTTATTTATAGCCGAAAATAGGTAGCGACAGAACCTAGCTTTAAGTTCCAATTCTGGCTAGACTGATGCCAATTCTGTTGTGTAAAATCTTTAAGGGCAATGGGTACCATCCGGGCGCGAAAATTCAAATTATTTAGTTTTTCGCTCATAGTGGGCTAATTATACATCAAAGACTAGTTGGCAATGAGTTTTGCGGGCACAACATTTATGCATCTACATGTTTTTAAGAAAAACTCTGCTCAACAATACTCATTTATTTCATATTGGTTCCCGATAGCTCGAAATCTGGGAAACTGCAAAAAATTATCTTTCGGTAACCAATATGAGATGAGTGGGAACTTTCGAGCAAAGTTTCTATTAAAAACATGTAGATGCATAAAAAGTAGGCCCGCAAAATGCATTGCTATAAATCTACAATGTGTAATTAGTCTAATATTTGCAAAAAACTAAATAAATTTTGAATTTCGCGGGCTGGTAGGGCCGCAACACCTTAAACTAAACTAATTTTAGACTAACAGCCCAATGGCGTAGCGGTAGTGAACCTGCCGTTTGCGCCGGAGGTCGTGGGTTTGATTCCCACTTCTGGTAAAGGTTTGTGTGATGAGCATGAATGCTTTCCAGTGTCTGGGTGTTTTAGATTAATGTATATTAATATCTATACATATATATCAGCTATATAGTACCCATAACACAAGCTTTAGCTTGCTTTGGGGCAAGATTGCGATGAGTGTATTAAAAAAAATTGACGCGTTTAAAACTAGTGCTGTTCTTTTCCATGGGAAGCATTGTGAAAAAGATATCACTGTACTAAAACGTGTCAAATTAGTTTAGTTTAGAGATTATGCACAACGATTTCGCATCAATATAATTATCTCTATGCTTGATGACTTTTTCAAATTTGTAGACAAGTGCTGCCTTTTAATAATGCCCGCAATAAAAGAAAAACGAGACCGTACGGCTGTAACTTAGCTGTTACTTATACGTAAGTTGGTATTGAACAGTAAAACCGTCCAAGTGTGTGTTGAAGCTCGCGCAGTGTAGGGTTCTGCAGTTGCCCGTCAAATCAATAGCTATATAACCAACTAGTAGGGCGCGTGGAGGCGCGGGCCACATGTGGCCCGCGTGCTGTCTTCTCGCCTATAAAAGTATCATCCCCATACATTTTCTATGGTAAAAAAAATTTCCGCCATATTGGATTTTTTTCTATCCATCGAATAGACCTTTGGGTTCTGATCAACTCTTGTCAAGAAACTGTTCTTCCATCTTTTATACTTTCCGAGATATCGACGAAATTCGAATGGCGGCCATTTTGAATCCGCCATTTTGAATTTATTTTCAGCTAACTGCCAATTGGATGTCATTTCAAATGACATTTGGTCGAGCACCCCCCACCTATCTTCAATACCCTCCCCGTGCTCTTCACCCGTCTCCGAAATCCTCAATCATCAGCTCTCTCCATATTTTTGTTCTTAATGATTTTTTCCTTTCTATACGACATGATCCTTGAAAAAAAAATTTTTCATACAAAATTGTTCAGGAGAGGTGATCAATCAGTCAGTGGCCAATCAGCACAAGCAGCTATATATATATTAATTACAAAGTTTAATGCGTCTATTCGATTTATACAGTATGATTACGAAATAATCACTTTTTTAAGTAGGTACATTTCATAAGTGATCAAATTTTTATCCGTTAACTCTTTAAATTGTAAAGCCTACTTAGCGGTTATAATTTTTCCATTCAACTTCGTTATGCTTAATATTTTTCTAAAGAAATACGGAATCGACGAATAGTCTACAACGACGATATTTTTGAAGATACTCAGCGACACCCCACTATAGAATAAACGAGAATAAAGAATTCATCCCCCCCTTACACCAAAGAAATAAAAATTGTTTTACCACTTATAATTTATTAACGTGAATGCCGACTAACAGTTTTCTAGTAATAATGGTATTTGAGCAAAATAGTGAACGGATTGACGTTCAGACGAACAGACGGACAGACGGGTAATTCTTTTTTTGGGAACCCTAAAAGTGATTGCTTAAAAGTTGCATAGATGTAATTACTTAAGTTACTGCAATGTTTTGAGGTGGTAATTATAAAACCGAAATGATCAAATGATCAAATTTTTTTCATAGAGCGTCTCTTGAAAAAAATTCGAAAAGTGAACATCAACAATATTGCTATAGAATAGGTAGAATAGGATGCAGAATCCTGCAGAAGAGATGCAGATACTCCTGCAGAATCGCATGAAACAAAAAGCGATTGTAAAGGAGTGGGGCGCGTCTTCGTGGATTGTTGTTCCTCTTAACCTTACACACGTAAACCTCCTGTTTACGATAATTTTCTTTACGAGCACTATTCTGGAGCGGTTTAAAAAGGATACATCTACCTAAGGGTCGTTATTTACCCGAGGTACCACCGATGGTCCCGATAGGGAAGCACGGGTAATTTTTTTGCTCGCATCCTGACATCAAGTACAATCAACAAATGGACTCGACTGGAATCGATGGATAAAATGAATTAAGAATCCTTCGTGGCAGTGATCTTAAACAACCAAAACTTTAAAATACGTTGCAGCAGCTAACGTGTGATGTTAACCTTCGGAGCCGAAGTCCATTTTCAAGAGGCATAAAATACAAATACACGAAAACTACAGCAAGTATCATTTGTTGCGACACACCGAAACGAATTAATTAACTCGCAACCGAGCGTAGTATTAAAAAACTGTTTGCGCAAGAGCCGATCCGCACCTTGACACAGATAGTGCTCAAACTGTCGTTTTGAATACACAAAAACCGGACGCTGCCTTCACTATTTAAAAATCAACTCTGTTCAACGCGCAGGCACCATATTTACTCTTTAAAACAAATATTTATTTTTTGGTTTTCTCAAAGTACTTAAATATGAATTTTTTCATTGTTTCAGCAACATGCAAATCACGAAAAATAATGCAAGAAACGGCTTATTTTTTTTTCAATAACCCACGTCAAATCTCAGAGGTCGCCAGGTAAACGTCATTGAAGTAATAATTACGACACAAGTGCTGCAATTACTATTATATTATAAACTGGAACAACGCGGGATTTTAAATGATGGTTCCATAGTTAGGTACTTACTACATAAGGAGTAAAACTATAAGAATCACTTTATGTATCGAAATTATTGTTAAATAAAAAAAAAACATGTGTTCGTTTCATTTTTCCTGCAAATTATATATTAAATAAACCTCCATAATTTTTTTTTTTTTTATAGACAGAAAATGCCTGATGCATACCCCTCCGTCAGGGGAAACGGAAGGGTTATGTGGGGCTCGCACCCACTAAAACCTGTCTGTTTCCACGGCGGACCTAATGGCGGGAGTACGGGATTCACTGTCGTATTCACCGCGCTCCCGCCAGGTCTCGACCAGCCAAAGCAGCAGGTCCCGTCATCGTCGGCAGCCTGGCCGCTGCCGAAACCGTCTAAAACACGCGCCCTTATTTACACGTTACCTCCTGGCCTGTCTATGAAACCTCCATAATATTATACATTGACCCTTTCAGATATTTCGATTAGTAAACTTCGGAGATAAGAGGCGAAAATGGTATTTTATAGACATTTTGCAATTAATCTAAAATACGTCAAAACTTAAAATACATAAAATAATAGTAATACAAAAATATAATCTGTTTTAGAATACATAGACAAAAAATTATTATATGTATCTTCACCAGAGTTATTTTGTTTGAGTATATTTTTGTGTAGATACTGGTTACATACACAAATAGAAGGTAAGTACTCGACTACAGCGTTGCGTAAACAGCGAGCCCGCATCGCTTAATTTTAACAAGTTTTCCCGAAAATTCAGACAAAGGAATTTGAGATCTACTCCTTGATGATGCTAAAATTGAAGAAATCGACAGAAAAGTTACGGTATCAATATACAAGAGGCTTAGACTAAGCCACGTGTATGTGAATTGTGAACACAAAAGTTTGTATATCTTATAATATCTTTAAAAGGTCAATTCTTGTAAATTAATCTGAATATCGGAATCTCTCCAACAATTTTCATGAAATTTAGTACAGGGGGTTTTGGAGTCGATAAATAGATCTAGTTGATTCACAGCTCCGTTCCGCTTCGCTTTGGTAGCAACCGGGCCTCACATAGGCCTAGATAAAATAGGCTCTTATGAAAAGTGAAAACTCTACCGTCAGGTTTGGAAAACTGGTTTGCACCGAGAACTGGCAAGAAATCTGACACTTGCTCATTTCAAAAATGTCATTACATACAATTTTTCTGATATAATATGTATAATTATTACATAACTTTTGAGATATCTCGTGAGGAGATGAAAACATATCCCCTATCATTCCAAGAATCCTCGTCTTTGAAAAATTCTTCGATAGTATAGTAACCCTGATTTATGAGATTTAAAAAGCTGTTTTTAAAAAGTTGCGACAACACTGATACCTCCTACTCCTAGCAACTTTACAAGTAGCGTGTGGAAAATTTTATACCTGTACCTACGTCTTGTTCATTGCGAAATATCAAGGACGAACTCTCTGGCGTGCGTTACTTTAGGTGGGAAGCCCTGCAAGGCAGTTACGTAGGAAGTTAGTAGAAAGGTGCGAGGACAGAGACACGTGCGTAATCATCTTATTTTTTGGGTTCCGTATCCTCAAAAAAAACACAAAAAGCTTTTATAAGGATCACTTGTGAGCCCTTAGATTTATTGATACGAGGTCTGTATGCGCGCTCCAATTAGATACTGCACTCTCTAAAAAACGATACCTCCATTAATGCGTCCACTTTTTATGAAAGTGAGGATAATGTTTGTATGTAATTCCAGTGCCTTTCTTGGTCCATAAAGTATTATTTTTATGCACTTACGCTAACAGTAAGCGGCAACCTGGGGTCTGATTGCGTAAGAAAAACGTATTCATCGTTATCGTAATCGTAAGCGAATTCTGCCCTGCGATTGGCTGACGCAAATTAGAAACCGAATCAGCGGGCAGAGTTAGTAAACGATTACGTTTTTCTTAGACAATCTAGGGGATAAAGTAGGTCTTCCTGCAGAGCATCTCGCCGGTAAAATAACGACGGCGACGGTGAAGTCCGGGGTGTCTTCGCACATCGTAAACCCCATTATGTGTTAATCAGTATTCTTTTGTATTCTTCAGAGTCTTTGTTTTCGGCGCGATATATTTATAGAGTGTTGTAATTTCGAGTTGCAGTAAATTAGGAAATTTTCAGCATTGAAAGTGTGTCGCCGCGTTGGCACAAGCATGTATGTCAAGCCGTCAGGTCAGCGCGGTGCTGGGCGTCACCCGAATTATTTTTATTGACACGATTTTTTAAACCGTCCCATCTTCGCTTCCACACAATTTAATGTGAATTTACTGTGCAACAATTTCTGTAATGTCACGTGTCACGATTATTTTCTTATTTATAAAGTGAATTAACATACTTTTTTAGATTTCCGATACTGAACTGTGATAGTTAAGCAGCTGCAATTTTCACAGAATATGTACCTACTCGTATTTCTGTTGCCGCTATGACAACAAACACAAAAAAAATAGAATAAAATAAATACAGAAGGAGCCTCCCATACAACAAACATGTTTTTGCTGGATATTTTCGTAGTATTTTAATTATTAACTAATAAAACTCTCGTTTTACAGTACGGATTCCTTGTGGTGCTAGTCCGACACTGTCTTAGCCGATTTTATTATAATTATCAAGTTGATCGCGCACTGCTGCAAGAAACGCTAGCAACAATTCAGTTTTGAAAAAATGGTTCAAACTGTTCTTTGACGTGCTTCCTATGAGTCGATCACGCAAGGCGCATCACGTCTCTGTCCAACCCATTTGTTGGTCACATCGCAATGCGCTGGATCAGAATAGATACATAGTTCCTAACAGAGCAGTACCTAAGTAAATACTTTATGTCCATCCACATTTTTAACTTTTTTATTGAATAATGCTGCTGTATCTTAAAAATATAAATGAAGAAACTGACTGACTGACTGATTGACGGACCCAGCCCGAACTGCTGAGTCTACAGACTCCAAATTTGGCACGCAGGTTCCTTATGAGGTCTAGGGGTGCACTAAGAAAGGATTTTTCAAAATGCATCCCCTAATTGGGTGAAATAGGGCTCCAAACTTTGCATTTTACCAAGCTTAAATACTCCTTCACGCCGTAACTACTGAACCGATTTAAGAGTCTGCTGACCCACGATGTCTCCCATACATTCGTTATACCAACATCATTTGTAATTCGTGCAAATTTCGATCATGCTGTGGTGCTATTCGGGTTCATATAGTAATAATCTATGCTCCTGGCCATATCTGGTTCCGAAATACTTTTGTTAAACGTAATTGTAAACGAATTAAGTTTTGCTGATTTTTATGTCAAAGAGGACATGTTTTCTGCTTATTTGTTTTGTAATAAAAACAACACTATCTCACGTCGCATTAGTTCAGGAACACAGTTTTTATTGTCCAGCTAAAGAAAAACACCAGTTAATAAAGAAAGTTACATGTTTCAATAGGTATGTTTCTGCACATACGAGTACATATATCAATAGAGTTGGCATTAAAAATACGGTTCAGGCTATAAATAATTATAATAAAAAAACAACCATTCTAACATGGAGTCTACTGTTTGTAACATTACTACACGTTGGCCGAGGCGAGGCGAATAGGTAGTTAGTGTTAACCTCTCACTTGGACTCGCAGCCACTCGTCTCGCCTCGGTCCACGTGTACATAGGGTAAGAATTAAGTTGACAGTAACGTTTATAACAAGCTAAATAAATATATATCGAAAACGCGATTCCCTTGCAGCAATACGCGATCAACTTCTTATATATTTATTATCAGCGGCAGTACAAGCACTCGTACAGCACTGAGTGTTACGTACTCGTGTCTCGTACATACATTTACTCGTAACTAGGTCAGTGGGTCAGAGACGAGGTCCGCTGATAGTAAAGACCAGTCGGTTCCCAAACTACATTGTTTCCAACAAATAAGACAATATCAGCATTCAACGTATTAATAAACGTTGTTTGACATAAATACTTTGTATGCTTTAGGTACTACTTTTAAGGCTTCCATCACAGTAGTTCGATGATTGTTCTGCCTCTCAATCGGAGGTCGGGGGTTCGAATCCGAGACGAATAGTAAGCGTCCGCACTTAAGTCCGCGGGACCATACATATTTATAATTAGGTATGCCTACAATTACTATTACCTTTACAATTACTAGATACCTATTTAAAACAAATTTTTGTACAGATGTTTTATATATTCTCCAAAATGAAAACGAATAAACTACCTCATACGACGAATTTCTAATAATAAATAATTCTCGACGTATAAAAATCGCTATAATATTACAATAATTGACTCAATTACACACTCGTCAAAATGTTTGACCCACTTCCAGGCGACCTGGAAACTTGAAGGTGGAGACGTAGGTAGGTAATAGGGGTACGTACAGGACTAACGGAAAAATCTAATAAGCGTCAAGTACGTGTCGGAGTCGTGCACGAAGGGTTCCATACCATAATCTATAAAAACGGCAAAAAATACCTTTGAGCCCCCCATACAATACATATTAACTTTATTTTAATTTTATTAAGTATATTCATTTTTAAAGTGAATAAATAATCAAAATAATCTGTGAATATTTCAGCGTCTACCTATTGCTATTATCAATATTGAGCAAAAACGGGCAAAAGATTCACGTTTGTTGTATGGGAGCTCCCATTTATAAATAATGTTTTTTAGTATTTGTTGTTTTAGCGGCAACAGAAATACTGCTGCATCTGTGCAAATTATAGCTGTACAACTATCTCGGTTCAAGAGATTCAGCCTGGTGACAGACAGACGGATGGACGGACGGACGACGAAGTCCAAGTAATAGGGTCCCGTATTCACCCTAAGAACCGGCAATAATGGTTTTGAATAAGAAATAAAATTGTAAAAAATATATATGAAGATTTGGTTGGTTGATTAGGATGATACGAAAAACGTTGCTTTGGAAAGAGAATGATCGAGTGTGACAGACGGACGGAGGGAGAAAGTCTTACCAAAAGGGTTCCATTTTTACCATTTTGGTATGGAACCCTATAAAGAAATTCAGAAATAGGTACATCATCTGTGAAAATTTTAACTGTCTATCACGGTTCAAAAGATACAGATTACAGACTGGTGACAAACAGACGGAGGACGGCGGAGTCTTGGTAATTTTACTGCATACTAAAAATATAACTCTAAAAAAACGGTAGAAGTGAAAACGGTTGAATTCAATAACATATTTTTTCATAAACTTATAATATACGTTAATACAATGTAAATTTACGTAATCGCAATTAAAACGTTTTTCATTTCATTTGATTGTAGGCCAAAAAAGTTGGTGCAGCTCTTAGGCTTCCCTAAAAAAGGATTGGAAACAAAAGGGGCTCCGAATTCTAAAAGAAAAATAAATAGGTATAATTACTTTAAGAATTGTTTATTGTTTTACTAACAAAAAATGAGTAATATGAACCTTGAACTTTTAATTCGTAAAGTTCCAAAGTTCCATTTTACTCCATTCATTGAATACTTCATCAAAGTTTTACACTTTCCTTTGTTTACACACAATTACTTTGAGGTTCTGAATAAAATATTTCACAGTCAAATTATAAATGTAAAAATACATTTATTTTAGCCTCATATATTTATTACGCAACGCCGTATTGCTGCAGTTGTGATTCACGATCAAATTTGTTAGACGTTGGTTGGTACTGAAAGTACCCTAAAATAACCTATTTTTGTCTAAAAAACCCATATGCGCGCGTGTAAGTTATAGCGAATTTAGTTTTTTTAAATGTCAGTCTAACGCAACAACCTTGGCCTACATTACGAATTACAATTAAACTTAGAAAATTACCCAGCAGCAAGCCAATCAAGTCTCGCATTCTGTCGATTCAGTAAGTGCAATAGATAGCAGAAAATTTCCAGGTTACAGAATAAACCTGCTTGTGGGTAATAAGAGACACTCATTATGTGCGCAAATTACGCTCACTACAATAAATCAGCAGTTTGCTTTAATTTTTTTGCATTATTAAAACTAACTATTGAACTTAATTTTCGTTTAAACGCAATGTGCTTAAACCCCTCTTTAAGGTACTTTGTTATCTCGGTAAACCAGACTTTCTCAAACTTTTTGTTCCACGCACCCTTATTAAAGTTTCCAGATGACAGTTGACCCCCATTCCAACCAAAGCCAAAACACGATAATCTTAATTTCATCTTTCGACTCGACCGAATTATACGAGTATGAAATTACTTGTTACGGCCGACTCGACCGATTTTTAAGAATTTATCGTATATCTTTCAGGTATGAGAACAGGTGAAATGGGGAACCAGGTCTTTAAAGTATTTTTCACACTTCTACCACAATTTATTCGCCGTACGCGTTGTTCAGTCAGCTAGCTTTTTTTGAGGACGAAAAATACCTCACGGACGTCTGCCTTTCGAACATTATACGTAAATCTTATCGCGAACCCCCTATGATAGAACAGCGTTTCCTTAGGGGTCCGCGAACCCCACTTTGAGTAACCCTGAGCTAAACAAATAAGTTTGCTTGATAAATAAATTGAATAGTCATTAAAGGAAAGTAATGAAATTGGATACGAGTATGGCACGATAAGGGCTCCAATTTTGTTATTATTTATTTATTTACCATCCTACCCAGTTTACTGAAGGTTGGCAGATAACTCGAATGTTTTTAAAACGCAGCCTTGATATATGCAATGAGCACAACAGAATTGATCGTCGTATGATAAACAATATGATAATCTATGTACATACATATTTATAATACATGAGTACACGGGTGGTGCCTGTTCGTTGACTGAAAAAAAATTTAGACGTGACACTGCGTATCGGTCATCGACGCGAAAAAGGAATAAGAAGTATGTAAACATAGGTACAAGCTGGTCAGGTAACGGGGTTTCAAATAATCTGCTATTTAGGCGTCTTTCAAAATATTATTTTATATTTATCCTATCCTCTTTTTATAAGGAAAGTTTTGGCATGATTATATTCTATAACTTCTGAACATTCAATAGGTATTATTTTAATAAGTAGACCATAGCATTAGTAGACCCGGCTAGTTGGAGCGTTGGTAGTTATTCTTCATTATATATAATATATGTAACTCTACGCCGAACCTGAAGTGCAGGAGAAGAATTCTGAGTATCCCGAAAGGAATTCTAGAACATATTTCGGAGAGTGTGCTCAGGAACTATATTTAATTTGGTTCCCCCGTCACATTTTTATACATCGTCGACGTACCAAAGACGCGTACGAAGCGGTTTGATTCTTCATTCCTGATACGCACTGCAAAGGTCTGGAATACCCTCCCAGGTCTGTCTTTCCTGCTGCTTACAACCCGGGCGCCTTCAAATCAAGAGTGAATAGGCATCTCCTAGGCAAGCGCATTCCCCCTTAAACTGTATCATCACTTTCCATCAGGTGTGATCACAGTCAAGCGCTAGCCTATATTGTTAAAAAAACTCGGCATCACACAACGTCTTTCTTCCGTTGTAAATGCTCGACTTTTCACATTCTTTGCTTACGTGGCTGAACGTGGTAACGTTTCTATTAGAGAAGAGGGCACCAGACCGTCCGGTAGATCGCCCATGAGATCGACGGAACAAATAAAGGGTGTTGTAGACCCATTAGCAGTGTGACCCATGTGTGCTCTCGCAAAACAGCTGTTAGAGAAAAATAGAAGCGAATTTTCAAACGCTTCATCGATAAAATTGACTATCCAACAAAAAAAGTTCAATTCGGAACAATACCTAGCTCCAGAGAATAGCGCGTTCAAACAACAAAGAAGCTTTTCAGCTTTATATTATTAGTCATTAATTGCCCTAACCCTTGAAAAAAATACATAACACTACGTTGAAACTAAAGTCGGTAGAAGAAAAGACGTCGATGGAAACGTTATTGGGAAAATTCCAGGCAATCAGAATAACGAAAAATATAATATTTCAGTGGCGAATTTCCTGACAATTTTCAGGGTATCCTTTCTTAAGCCTCTATTTCGTTTTCAGTTCAACATTTATTTATTTCAAGTGAAAGTCGGTAGAAGAAAAGACGTCGCTGATGGAAAAGTTATTGGGAAAATTCCAGGCAATGAGAATAATGAAAAATATAATATTTCACTGGCGAATTTCCCGACAATTTTCAGGGTAATCGTTCTTAAGCCTCTACTTCGTTTTCGGTTCAACATTTTATTTATTTCATTTGTTAACGTAACTCATAAAATTATTTTACACAGGAGGATGAATTTTGGAAGTCCTACCCCTCTTTAGTGGTTGGCAGATGGATGGGATTATATGCATTTGTATAATATGCAAAACTCTATTTTCTAAGCGTCATTGCATTTTTAGTAAATTTTGTTTCACAGTGCATATTTTAGTAGTTAAATATGTTAGGTGTGTAGCATTACGTGGAAAATGTAATATTTTTATGAAAATAATTATCGATATCGAAAATTATAATGGCAAATTGAATGATGTTTTAAGTTTTTGTATAAAAAACGTGCCTTAAAAGAATGAAGAGAATTTCTTCAATAGCACCGGCCAAACTATTCTTAGAGGTTTCTGCAATCTGCAATTACTGCTATTTTCACAAATTACATACATATAATTTTCTCTAGTTTTCGTTTCGTTTTCTCTAGTTTAGTTCTCTAGTTAGTAGTATTTTCTAATTACATACATATAATTATATACTGAAAGTAAAGATATTGTTTGGAAATAATTCTGACCAAATGGCGTAGCGATAGCTAACCTGACATCTGCGTCGGAGGTCGTGGGTTCGATTCCCACTACTGTACTAAATATTTGTGTGATGAGCATGATTGTTTTCCAGTGTGTGATGGGTGTTTTTCCATACATATTATTTATGTATAATAATAATTAATATTTATCAGTGAAGTACTTATCTAGTACCCATAACACAAGCTAACGCTTACTCTGGGGCTAGATTGCGATGTATATAATGTCCTGATAATAAATTTATTTAATAAATTAAAATCCTAACAGCAATAGTCTTAATAGTGCTTATTTTCATGTATATTTCGCCCATTTTTCAGTGCATAATATAAACTTTTATCTCTATTAACAGCATACAGCGACTACGTTTAGGGCGCTTTCAAATTTGTCACAAAGTGCCGCGCGGTGGCAGCGCGTCTACAGCACTGCAGCCGTGCTGCCACCGCGGGGCACTACGGTCGACTCAGACTTTTGAAGCTATACGCGACAGACTCTCAACAATAATAAATTCTCCAAATACGAGAGCAGTCAGGGAATCACTCTCAAAATATTCAGGCTTTGAAAAACAAATCGAGATAAATCGGCGACCTCAATTTTGTTGCGAAAATGTTTTTCGCCCGATAACCTCCACAATATGCATGCAGTAGCCAGTCAGTAAACACGGCTCCATTTAACCTAAATGTATATTACACAGTACATTGTACGTTAAAAAATTCCCCTACGCGTGTAGCACTTCATCAAGTAATCATACGCCAAAAATGGTTTACATTATTTTGGAAAAGAGCTGATACACTGCTAGTATGATATTAACCAAACATAGTTTAGAAACGCTGCAAGGAAACAAGCTTCTAAATGAAAAAGAAAAAGCGCATCGCAATCGATGGTAACACACAAGAAATTTTCACAGATGATGTACTTCCGTTGCCGGTTTAACAACATTCAACAAAGTAGAACAAAATTAAGATTAAAGGGGGCTCCTATACAATAAACGTGATTTTTTGCTCGTTTTGTTTGTTACAAACAATATGCATTTATGATACGTTTTTTTTAATTAAACATAAAAAACTTAGATTTTTGTAATATGAACTATAGTTAATAGAGGTAGAATGCGTGATGCGTCGCATACACACAACGGTTTTTAAAAGAGAGATCAATCGCTTCAGGTAGTCCGGCTCTTGATTATTGTGGTTTTTGTCTACCAATAACAAGTGCAAGCTTGAAGTACTTAATGGTAGAGTGAGTTCTCTACTCTAAAGGAGGCTACTCAAGTTATTTTTATACAAGTGCGAATCGGGCTCGCGTACAAAGTGTTCCTGTACTATTTCTACGAATTCTAAACCCTTCTGCCCTTCAAAATAAAAGACGACAAAAAAATCACGTTTGTTGTATGGGAGACATCAAATATTTATTCTTTTTCAGTAGGTATCAACTGTCTATTATGAAATACAGCCTGGTGACAGAAGGACGGACAGTGGAGCCTTAGTAATAGGATCCGGTTTTATCTTTTGGTTACGGAACTGGCGATTTCTGAGTTGCATAATGTACCTATTTAGGTACGTTACGTTTTCGATTCGATGTTTCGTTTCGGAAGTCTGCGTTGACGCTCACGTTTATAAAGGACGGACAGTGGAGGCTTAGTAATAGGGTCCCGTTTTATCCTTTGGGTGCGGAACTGGCGATTTCTAGTCCCATAATGTATCTATTTAGGTACGTTACGTTTTCGATTCGATGTTTCGTTTCGGAAGTCTGCGTCGACGCTTAAGTTTATACTTAGTTAAATCTAACTTATCTATCCATAAATTCTAGAATCGAGTATGCTGTATGACGTAAGTCACAAAACAGTCGATTATCCGACTTATTTACCTTTACGAACCTCTAGTTTTTAGATAAAGAATTTAAGTATTGTAAGCAATGCAAATGCCCCTAAATCACCTTCTATTTTTGTCAGCCCGTAAATGTTTATCCCAAATTCCCTATCCTAATATGAATCAGTTATTCACATCAGGAGTTCTATGACAGGGCGATTACTTCATCGTATGTAAGGCGACGCATACGCAGTCGGCGCCTGGCTCGTGGCTCGCAGACCGCAGCAACCGATGCCCCACTAACACAGAACAGTGCATCACTCCAGTGGTATGTGCTGTGGAATACTAACTACTAAGTGGACACCCGACTATAGACGGTACAGCGTTCGTGTCCATTCATTATCACATAATATACTCGTGCCTAGAGTAGTGCTGTAGATATGCCTACTCTTGCGACACGGACCGTGACGTGCCTCGAGGTGCAACTCGCTGTCTGTACTATTAACCACTCGAAAAAACTCTGAAACGCTATTACACCCAACCCATTCCATTGTAGGATAGCGCGAAAAGCCAATGCGACGTTGCCGCACCGTGCGACCGAGTCGGCGACTATACACGAGCAGGTAGCTTCTAGCTCCACTCCACTCTCCAAACACAATGCATACAATGTAATAATTATACAACCAGCACTTGTCTGTTTTGAATATAATATAATTCATAAGACAGTCCCGGCCTCATGTCCCAAATCTAGTTCTACTTCTGTAGAACGATTAATCTTAGTAGAGTCTAATTCGATTAGGTATGTACATATTCCGATTTAGGCTTCTAAAATAAGAACTCTCTACAAAAGTTAATTACAATGGAATATACTTAACTAACTCGGCTCGTAACGGACTGGAGCCTCAGCCTAGAGCTCATGATAATAAATATAACTATAATGTAATACGTAATCATTTATAATTACTCGGTAGATAGAGCGTATGCGATGTAGAGTACGTACCCGCGGTGGGCTCCACATAGGGAATCTTAATCTCCAGCTCTATGTTTTCAGCGGGCTTCGCCTCCGTGGCCATTTCGTATTCCACGGCGCCTTCGAACACGATCTCACTCTTCGGCTGGCTCGACGAGGCGGCCAGACCCTGCGCAACACTCATTTTAGGAGAGTCTTCGTGCATCATTTACGGACGGGATTGCGAAACAGTCAAATTTTGGTGACCACACGTTGTGTAAAATATCATCAGATTCGCTCAGGAAAATAATTTATCTCAAATGTTCTACATAAATAACAATAAATCCATATAAAACACTGAATGTAGGTCTCTAGGCCACTTCACTTACACTTTGATATTCCGATTTCCGACATAACTCGGATTCAATAGAGCTACTATACTCATGACTGACATTGAAATAAGTCGGTAAAGGGCAGCGCCAGCGAGAAATTAACCCAATTACGGAAAAGTATGTCATGGCCTATTTTCCAGAAAAAATGCATAAGAAATTATTAATTGTGAAGTAATTAATGACACTTGTAGTACCTACATTATCGGAGGTTGTGCGTAAAATAAAGAAAACATATTTTATGTAAATGTTCTTTATTGAGTTATTAATTAATTATGTTGTCCTTATGTTATATTTAAATAATATTTGTAAACAGAGCCTAAATGAAAACGTTTGCTTATGAATACGCTGAGTGGTGTAATAAATGACCGTTTCTATTGCACAATCCTTTCACAAGGGCTTCAAATGTAGGCCAATCTGTACGAGTTTGATTACAAATATTTAGCGCATTATATTTAGATATATGCAATGCGTGACTATAAAATAAAGAATAAAATTAATAAAAATAGTGGTTAACATGCTATTTTCAACTACGAAGTCCTGTTTTTAAATTTCATTATAGAAAATAATAAACTATAATGACTATAATATCCGGTAGGACTAGCGCCATCTATAGAGCAATTAATATACTATTTTTGACAGCTTGGGCTGTGACGCTAATATAGAGATGTGCCAGTGATAAAATCTATTTCAAGACTCGAACAGTCTATAATATAATAAGTTATAATATTAGTTATAAATTTTAACTAAAGAAAAGGCTTGTGTTCGCGTTGGATAACAAAAGATGAACCCGGCAAAGTGCGACAAATTAAAAAGATTAAGATGGAGTATCATCGACTTTAATGAGGGAATAACATTTGGACCAATCATAATTTTATAAACTTTTATTAATATAGGTACATCAACAATAAAAAAAATCGTCATATCTTTTAAATGCCAGTGCCACGCTGTAAAATAGTAGATAGTGCGGATTTCGATCCATCACAAGTAAAAGTTGATAATTTCTTTGTTGTTTGTCCGTTCCTATATTATATCCTCAACAGTGAAAGGATTAAACGATATTTTTAATAAATTACATTTCAAACGTCCTTTTGACTCACTTTGTCGTTTAAACTAAGCATTTACAGATTTTATGTAGCTTTGCACTTAAAACATGGACGACGTATATAAAATAATATTATTTAAAAACATAAACCTTACTTAAAATAACTGAAAACTTTCAAGTCAATGTCAATTACCAATAATGGATCAGGCCACACATTTTCCATACAGTTTACATATTATTGGTATAAATAATCATTATTCCTGAATCCATAAAAGCCAATATTTACACTTCCTACGATAAAATTATAATTCATCATTCCAATTCTATAAAATATGAAAGTTGAATGTTTGTTTGTCCTTCACACATGTAAGTATAGTGGTGAACGCAAGTAGCTGCGCAAAGGCATGGTGCATTTAAAATATAAAACACTAGCAGATACCCGCGGATTCGCACACGTAAATATTTGTTTTCCCTATTCCTATGGCAACCATCAATTTTCCAGAATAAAAAGTAGCCTTTAATACAGGATATAATTTATCTCCATGCCAAATTTCAGCCAAATCTGTTCAGTAGTTACGGCATAAAGGAATATTTTTCCCGCGTGGATATATGTTCTTTACTTCTATCATAGAAACAATGGATTTTTTCGGGATAAAAAGTAGCCTTTGTATTAATTCAAGTTAAAAACCTATCTCCATGCCGAATTTCAGCCAAATCTGTTCAGTACTTACTGCGTGAAGGAATATTTTCCCGCGTGGATATCTGTTTTTTACTTCTATCATAGAAACCATGGATTTTTTCGGGATAAAAAAAGCTTTTGTATTAATTTAGGATATAATCTAACCATGCTAAATTTCAGTCAAATCTGTTCAGTAGTTACGGCATGAAGGAGTATTTCTCCCAGTTGAATATCTGTTTTTCACTTTTCCTGCAGATACCATGGATTTTTCGGAAAAAAGTAGCCTATGTATTAACCCAGGAAATAACCTTTCTCCATTCTAAATTTCAGCTAAATCGGTTTTGTATTTGCAGCGTGAAGTGTGCCAAATTTGGAGTCTCTAGACCCAGTGGTTTGTGCTGTGCGTTCATATGTCAGTCAGTCAGTTTCTTCTTTTATATATAGATTTAGATTAGTAGAACTGCGTGCTAAAAATATATCAATAAATAAGTGTAAAGTATATTCTAATATGCATATGATTTGTAAGAACAGTCGACAATGAATAGATTACGAATACCTTCGTGCAAGTAGTACATCACTATTAGTTCGTTTCAAGTTTCGACCACTTTGCGATAGATGGCGCTGATTCTGCTTTATTGAAAGATGCAAAACAATATTGGTATTATGTGGTTCTAGGCCGTAGGTACAATGTAAGTCGGTGTTCTAGGCAGAAGCCTAAAATGATAAAAACTTGAAATTAGTAATTAGTAATAGTGGCTAGAAAGCCAGGCGCGCTGCCCAGGCGCGCTGCTATTACTAATTTCAAGTTTTTATCATTTTTATCGTTTATGGTATAGAATAAAACACAATATTATAATTATAAATTTTCTCTTTATTTTATATTAATTTTCCATGCTATATAAACCAATTATTTGATTAATTGCTTGATAAAATTGATAAAATGAGTAAGAGGTCCATTTCATACATTCAGAATCAAATTAGTTATACATATAGAAATTTGATCATCAGCATATTATTATAAAATTTGTGAGCATAATACATGTAGGTACATATTATAATAAAAATGGTATATTAAAATCTTAAACTATGTTTGAATAATTATTTATATTCTTAAACTTTGTAAAAATGTAGCAAAGTTTAGCTTAAATAAATACAAAAATAGAATTGGTAAAAAAAACTTTCGGTCAATACATATATAAAATTATTTGATAATACATTTTGACATTGAGGCACTTGAATATCGCTTGTGATGTCTATGTTAGTTATTATGTACATCGATAAATAATAAATTGTAATACAGTATTTTTACACATTCCTCAAAACATGTCTGAAAATTACAACCTCTAATGAAATATCTGTCAAGCTTGACCCATAAAAATTAAATCTGTAAAAATATTTATTGTTGTTGTTTTTATTAAGTCTTATTATGACTACGATCACGCTAGATGGAAAGCAATGATTCCTTTTTAATTCGACGCAGTCAAATGACGTTTCGAAATGTCATCTAGTAAATAAAATATGTAATACATTTATTTAATTTTTCAATATATAAAATTGTCGTGCCAATTTTTGTACCCAAACTCCCACGAAACGGTGATTATTATGAAATTTTGTGTACCTACCTTCGGAAGTGTGAGAGTAGCTATTTTTTTTTACTACATCCTTAATGGCAAAACAACGTTTGCCGGGTCAGCTGGTACAAATATAATTGTATAGAAAATCACTTATCTTATTCTATAATATTTTAAATTGTAAAATTGAAATACAGCTGATTTATTGGCGTTAAGAAAAATACGAAACGTTTGTTTACTGCATTGAATTAAAAGTCGGAGAACGTTCCGGTTTCTACCAAAGCGGAGCGGAGCTGCGTTTGAGTAATCAATCAGATTTCGCCATTTCGACATCTCCTCTTTCCTCAATTTCAAAGATATCAAAGAAAAATGGCGAAATCTGATTGATTCCGTTCCGCTACGCATTGGTGGAATCGCCATAGGGTGGAGCGCGCTCGCTGTTGCCTGTTTTATGCGTTGGATTGTTTAGCAGCCGTTAGAAGTTCCCTTGATATGATGAGTCTCTGGATTTGCGAGGTGCCTTCGTAAATCTGGTAGATTTTGGCATCGCGCATAAGTTTCTCCACCGGGTACTCGGTGTTGAATCCGTTGCCTCCAAACACTTGGACCGCGTCCGTGGCTGCTTTGTTGGCCACTTCTGATGCGTAAGCCTTGGCTACGGAGGCCATCACGGTGTTCTTCTGGCCTGTAATTTGAAATATTTTTAGATGAATGATTTAGGACTTATTTCATGGATTGAGGGGGAGGGGTACCATCCGGGCGCGAAAATTCAAATTTTGTTTAATTTTTCGCTAATAGTGGGCTTTTATACATCGAAGGCTAATAACAATGAGTTTTGTGGGCACAACATTTATGCATCTATATGTTTTCAACAAAAATTCTGCTCAACAATACTCATTTACTTCATATTGATTCTTCTCCGCAGATTTCATAAAAAACCGAAATTCACGCTTTCGCTAGTTAGTAATTAAAAGTAAGAAAAGTATTTATCAATTGTGAAACTTGTTTATTTACATTATGACCAGATGTATTTTAAGTTTAGTTTGGCAAGCAGAATAGGAAAAGATGGATTCACAACTTTCTATAGAAAATTGATTGAAATTAAAGTAGTTTGGAAAATTTTGCGCAAAATTAAAAAAGCGAAATAAATTTTTGAAAAAACTTAATCAAATTGTTAAAGTAACAAAATTGTTACAAATATTTGAATATTTACGATTACATAGAGATTCTTCATCATCATATTAGCTCCCTACGAATTTCCGTTTTGTGAGAAATACAGAAGACACCTACTCGAAAAATTCAAATGCTTGTAACTTTGTACCTTGTCGGATCAAAATTTTATTTTCAACGTAGAGTAATAAAAAAATTGAGTAAAATATCGTATTATTATAGCATAGAGATTGTACAGCAATTCTGTTTTAGATTTTCTAAATTTTACGCGTCTAAAAGTTATACCATCCCTTTAACGTGAAATCAACGGGTCTGCCCGCGAAATTCAAAATGCTCGTGGTTTTTTGCAATTTGTTCGCTAATTACACATCAGAGGTTTATGGCAGTCAATTTGCGAGAATGGCAGTATCATCTTTACATGATTATATCAAAATCTTTGCACAAAAATGTGTATCCTAGGAAATTAGTCCGAGTATCGAGTTTTATGTGAGTAACTCGCAAATCTCGGACTAATTTCTGTAACTCGACACTTTCGAGCAGAAATTCTTATATAAACACGTGAAGAAGATATTGGGATTATCGCAATTTGACTGCCATAAGCCTATTACGTCTTATCAGCCTAAAAATACCGAAAAACCACAAAAAATTTGAATTTTGCGGGCACACCCGTGGTGTGCTCCTTAAGGTTGGGTGGGAAAGAGATGACACTAATTCTAAGAGACAGAGAGAGGGAGGCAACTCTATTGATAGAATTCCTACTCCTTGGAACTCACCATGGTCCACCATCCAGGCAGCCCTCTGCCAGGCGAGGCGAGCTGTCTCGACGCCGATGGCCATATCCGCCAGCATGAAGGCCACGGCCTGGTGGTGGGCGATCGGCACTCCGAACGTCTTCCGCTCCAGCGAATACTTGGTTGCCTCGTACAGAGCGCGCGCCGCGAGACCCGTGGCACCAGCCGCCACCTGCGCAATACAGTATAGTTAAACTATTGCAACTATATAATTTATCAAGCGTCGCAAGTATGCCTTTTTTTTGGAAAGTTAACCGAGGCTTAGCAACAAAACTTGCAGAAGTTGACTTCTGAAAGTAGTGTAAACAGTCACACAAGCTACTAAACAAAGGAGGAATAAAAAAAAAATTGTCCCGTTTGCCGTGGAGACCCTGGGACCATGGAGCCATAGTGCCAAAAAGTTCTTATTAGGGACCTATTTGTATTTTGTTTAATGGGCCCGTTGCTCCTTACGTTTTTCATTAAGGACCTAATTGTATTTTGTTTAGTAGGGTTGTTGATTCTAACGTTTTCTATTGAGTAGGTAGTTTTTTCTATTAGGTAGGTAGTTTAGTGAAAAACAGCGGGGATCTTGGGATACAGGTTTTAATTTAAGAGTCCCATGAACTACAATGTCTCCGTAGATACAAAATACCAAATCATAAAAAATATTACTTTATGAACAAGAAAGATTATCACAAAAAGAATCATCAAAAAAGATTGTTACTACATATATGAACACGAATAACACCCCAACATGATCGAAATTTGCACGAGTTACAAATGATTTTGGTATTACGAATGTATGGGAGTCATCGTAGTTCAGGGCATTCTTAAAGTACGGAGATGCTACGTAAGTTTTGTAAATGTGTGTGAATGTTAGCCAATTGGTTTATTTTTTGAGATATTCTTCAAAAACATCTACGGCTGCTAATCTCTTACCGGTGGTCGGGTCTTATCGAAGGCACCCATGGCAATCTTGAAACCAGCGCCCTCTTCAATAAGCACATTTTCTTTAGGAACGCGTACGTCCTCAAAAGTGATGCCCCGGGTGTCGGAAGCACGCTGTCCCATGTTTTGTTCCTAAAAAAATATTAATAACATTCTATTAGTATAATAAAAGTGACCTTTAGAGATTTCTAAGTTTCTATGGCGAGCATAGCAAACTACAGTAGGAAAACAAAGTCGGTCCTCCACCTGCAGTTCTAAGTATGTATTATATAGTAGATTTCGAGCGAAATTAAAAAATGTATAAGAATGAGCATGTTCACAAGACCAATTCGTTTCTAAGTGTATAGTTAAATGCGATCATTTTTATACATTTTTGAATTTCGTTTCTATCTTAGTGTATCGTTAATAATAATAGTAGTGGAATAATAATTTGTTTCAGTTTTGAAGGGCATTGTATAGAGACATGTATTGTATGTTTTGGGCAAAATGAGACCTAAGAACTTGTGTCTCGGATAAAGAACGAAGATATTGCAATGCAATCAAAGCACAGCATCAGGCATGGGCATACATATATCACTTATATCTTACTTCATCATTCTTTGTTATGAAAAAATAAAGAATGAGTGAGTAAAGGTATATGAGTCAGGACTTTTATTTTATTTATATTACTTACTTTACGTCCTGGAACTACTCCAGGCCACTCCCTCTCTACAATAAAGCCTGTAAAAGCCTTGCCGGCTGGGCATTTAGGGTCTGGATTGGTTCTCGCCAAAACGAAGTACCTGCAAGTACCATTAGAGTTACATATAGAAATTGTTTTGATCTCCTGCACATTGCACATCGTCGGGACCCTAAAAAGGTGCTAGCAAGCCCAGGACGGCAAATAATAATTATAAATAGAGACAAATTGGCATCTTTTATCAGGCTATCAATCAGGGGTTCTTGCATAAAAACGAAAAAAAAACTAACAATAGGCAATAACCAACTAGCACATTAAAATATTGTGCTTATGCCAGAAATAAAAAGCTTATTTTTTATACTCATAATGTTTAGAAAAACACATAGACACTAGATAAAATTCATAATCATCACAATAGACACCTACTCAGGACCTGGCGGACCGCGCGCAAAAGTTTATTGGTTTATTTTATTTTTAGTAGGAAGTCGACTGCAGTATCGGCGAACCATGCCACAGATCCCTTCATTATGTTATTAGTCCGCACGCGCGTTTCCACAGGGACGGTTTTTTCCATATTGTGGCGTATTAATGGGA
Source organism: Coenonympha glycerion (assembly GCA_963855885.1). NCBI lineage: Eukaryota > Metazoa > Arthropoda > Insecta > Lepidoptera > Nymphalidae > Coenonympha > Coenonympha glycerion. The sequence continues at coordinate 8,391,152 of OY979626.1, forward strand.
ATTTTGTCAGATTGGCGCTACTTCTTTCTTGTATGAAGAAGGTTCACGGTATAATGTTCAGAAAGGCACATCTTTTGGTTCGCATCGGTGCTCATCACAAAGTCATCCAGTTGCAGGACCGTCGTACCAACGACCCTCGTCGCAGAGGACAGGACGGAGGACCACTAGCAACTGTGCCAAATGACCGCAAGCACGCGTTAGTTCGTGTACGGTCTATTGAACGCGCTGCGTGCTCTCAATAACGCGGCAACCTTAGTACGTCGAAAGGGATACAGTTACGCGATAGAAAGAGACCACAACTAGGGGCGGAGCCGGGCGCTATTGCGAACTGAATTGCATTTTCTCGTGTCAGCGCTAGAGTCGCTATTTTTTTAAATCATCCTGCCGAGTGAGCCTTCTGTACCTTGAGGTACTATTAGGTATTCCGTGACCAAACATCAAAACCACTCACCAGTTGGCCATCCCTCCATTGGTGATCCACATCTTCTGTCCGTTGAGGATCCATTCGTCGCCCTTTTTCTCGGCCCTTGTCTTAATACCGGCCACGTCTGAACCCGCTCCGGGTTCAGTTACACAGTATGCCTGAGGACAACATGAGTACAATGAACTTGAGAAAAATTGGCAAGGGCGAGTCGGGCTCGTGCACCGAGGGTCCCGTACTTTCAAACCCCATTATCAATAGCATAAGAGAAAACCAAATTCAAAAACGAGCAAAAAAAATCACGCTTTTTGTATGGGAGCCAGCCCCCTTTGATTTTTTATGGTTATTTAAACTGTTTTTAGGGTTCCGTAGCCAAATGGCAAAAAAACGGAACCCTTATAGATTCGTCATGTCTGTCTGTCTGTCTGTCTGTCTGTCCGTCCGTATGTCACAGCCACTTTTTTCCGGAATTAAAAACTGCTGCATAATTAAGACGATTCAAACGCAGAATTTCGAACGTAGATCACGTCATACACTCAATTCAATGATTCAGCCAATCAGCTATCACTGCAAACTCCATATCGTCATAGTGGCCTTAATTATTGGCCGATGAGCGGTGGCTGGCTGGATTGTGTCGTCACGACTGGCCGCGTTCGAAATGGTAAAAATGGAACTGTTGTGGTGAAACTTTCTCCGTCCGTCCGTCCGTCGGTCTGTCACACTCGATTATGTCAGTAACTATCGAAGCTATCGACTTGAAATTTAGAATAGTTTTAGGTAATAGTGACCCGACGTCATTGCAATCACAAAAATTTGAAAATAATTTTTATTTTTATTTAAAAGAGGGGGTAAACCGGGTTGTTGAAATTTCAAAATGAGATAACAATATTGATAACAATATAAAAGGGCGTCATTTGTGTATTCTAAAACCGATTTTTATTTATTTTTAATGCCTGGTACTTTTTGATTTATTGGGCAAACTGTCGAAAAAAATACCGTTCCCGTTACCGTCCCGTCCGAAAAAAGTCCCGTTCGAAAAATAAAATCAACTCCCTAACTATTATACTTTTTTTGATAATAACAATAAACCGCCAAAAACAAAGTCAGGTTTGCGGTTCGCCAACAAAAGAACCTATATTTAAATTATACTCGTAAATTCATCAAGGATTATTTTAATAGTTTAGTTCTTTTATATTATGGAACCCTCGGTGCACGAGTCCGACTCGCACTTGGCCGGTTTTTTTTTAAATTGTAACCATTTAATTACTGAATTCCACCAGCTTCATTCAATTTTAATAGTAATTGAATATTGGGTAGTGATATGTATACTGAAAAAAATGACGACATTGATTGAACTATAGAATGGGTGATCTTTGACCAAGCGAAACGTGACTAAGTGAATGTTTGATTGAGGGAATGGTATTGTAGCTACAAATATTACATTAAGAATAAATTGAGCTTTCATATCATTCTATCATTTTAAAATACGTACTATATATATACGTTTGAGTAACATTTTCTGATTATCCAATGCAATTTACAATACATACATAATCTCAAAGTAACTTGAATCGAGTCATCGTGAGTATCGAGTAGCGAGTCGTATGGTTCATCACAAGCCTCGTGACTCACCGTGATGGAATATGCCCAAACGGGCCTATTATATTTTTACAACCTTAGTATACTGTGTAGGGTATTAATACTATTGGATAACTAAGATCAAAGACTTACAGCGACCAGCGGTTCCTCAATGAGTCTGCCAAGATACTTCTTTTGCTGTTCCTTATTACCAGCGATAATGACCGGGGTTTGCTGAAACACAACAGCTTCTGTAAAACTTGCACGAACGGTTACTAAACATATAGTTAGATATATACTTTTTTCGCCTTATACATAAACTTGAAATAGCAGTAGAATAGTTATTCTCTGTTTGATTCTTTACTTAGAAAGTCAAATGACTGTTGAACAAAGACAAAATCTTAACTATTCTAGCACTATTGCACGTTTGTGAATAAGAGAGTTTTTATTTATATTCAATTTTGTTAACTACTTATTTACGTGTAGATATTTTAATCCACGACTACGCGCCCAACACTGCCACTCTGACGAATCGATTGAAATATCTATAGGAAGTTCATTAAACATCTGAATATTAAGCAAACTATAGTATAATAGGGCCATTACAAACCTGCAAAGTAATGTGTAAATCATTGTTATTGGATTTATATAGCTCTCAATTTAAATAGTCCTTATAATGAAGCTATCACTCGTACGTTTGTAATGACCATCCCATTTAAGAATAAACATTTCATAATTGTATTATGTGTGTGACTGATAGCTTGTTTTTGAAAGAGTACTTATATGAAACTTTTGGGAAATTGTGAGTACCTACCAATGACGAAATACGCGTACCTACAATCAATCCAGTATAATACTTTATAAGTCTACCATCAAGAAAGGCATCTTAATATGCATTGTACACTTACATTTTATATGACTAAGGTTACACTGTATTATTCTTCAGTTTAAATATTCTTGTGTACTTAAATATAAGTTTTAAATGCGATTGACGTGTATGATAAATATGTAAGCATTCAATTTAATGATGTGCTTATGTCAACATTGTTATCTTATTTCATTCTTATTTAGGTAAGTATTGTGTAAAATATCTGGACGTTCACCTGTTTAAAAAAATTATAAGCCCTTTGTAGTCATTACATGCAAATACCGAATACAATTATTTATTATTATTTTTGTGAGTACCTATAATCGCAGCTTAGCTTTGTTATATATGTATATTATAAAATTATTCTCACGATGTTGTTATTTATATTTTGAGTTATTGGGAGTTAGTTTTCTTTAAAATAAGAGACGGATTATGGGAAGTTTCAAATAATCTATGCCTGTATGCGTATTGATTAATATAGATAGGTAAATTGTTTATTTAAAGAATTCATTCGAACATAAAAATGATAAATCAACAAAATAAGCAACCATCATTTCATGGAGCAGTTTTGCTATAAACAGCACACATGCAACATTTCAAAACTCCTTATACAAAATGTAAATCAATATAGCAAAACCGTTTTTAAAGAAATCTCTTTAAAATGACGACATTTTAATTGTTGTTTCAAAAATAATCTGTGACGGCCATGAATTGTCTGTGCGTAAACTAGCCCATAACACATAATCTATGTTTATTCAAAATTTCAGCCAAATCGACTGAGGGGCTATTGACGTAACTTTTCACACATTGAGTGAAACTTTACGTCAAGATATAAAATAAAAAACTAACACTGAAAAATTAACGTTACGGCTATAGCTTTAGAGTGTAAAGTTGAATGTACCTACTTCAACATAGGAAATACGATACACCTTATCGTGTAACGTCAATTTAATTTCACGATTGTCGATCATATTGCTCTTTGAACTACATTCAATTTTACGCTCTATATCAATACTCGTAAAATAAAATTTTCATTGTTCGCAAAAAATGTTTTGATTTCAATATCGTCTGCTTATATACAAAGCCGTGCCCTTAAAACAATTCACTTCACGAAATATAGCCAACGCGTTACGTGAATAGAACTTGTGTCGTGAAGGAATAACAAACATAGACTCTCAAACACATCCTGCGCAAGCTTCGTGAAGAATAATATAATTAACTAGCGGACCCGACAGACTTCGTCCAGTCAAAAATATTTTTTATTGTCGCAGAGTGCAAATTGACTCTATGACGTTAGGAACACACCTACATTGCTTAGACAACAGTGAGTGCGTGTTATTAAATATGAATTTTATGCAATAGCAATAAAGCTCAATTTGACTCTACGTTTTAGTTAGAAAATGTTTATATGGAAAAAAAAAATGTTTTTAGGTGTTTTCCGGCAATTATTCGAATTTTTCTCACCGTAAAAACCATCCTTGAACTTTAACGAACATTAAAAAAAAAGAATTGGCCAAATTGGTCCAGGCGTTATTGAGTTATGCGCTTACCAACACATTTTGCGATTTATTTTTATATTATAGAGATATACTAAGCAATGTAGGTCTTTTGATCAGGGTTTTTTCTTGTCTCTATTTCAAAAAATATCCTTTAAATCGGTATACATGTGCAAATGTTAATAGTATGCAAGTGTACCTTTTGAAATGAAATTTTATGCACTCTATTTGACTAACAAAGTAACCCCGGTGCCTTATTTGCTATAAATGTATATGTATTCGTATAGAGTAAGTTTGTATTGTAAGTGAAATGTGTTTAACATGCATAACAATATAATAAATAAATGTACATAAATACAAATAATTTTTTATTTCACGCTTTTTTGCATTCTCATTAATAAAACAAAATGGGAATATGAAACTCTTGTCTAAAGCAGTTTGTCCGTTATAATTTTTTACCAAAACAAGGAACAACCGACGCTTCGGTTGACACTAAGCGATGTCACCAATGACGAAATACGCTACGCTAAGAGGACGAGAAAGATGTGACGTATGTTGAAGCCAAACATTTCTCAAATATGGCGTCGCGCGTCGTACATTTCGGAAACGCTGACAGCACATACCGCTGTGGGTCGCATACATTACAGTTTTGACAAATTAAAAATCCGGCTTCAGGGTGGAGCCTATAAATGTATGCGTGACGTCACTAAGTGCTGATCCTTTATATGTTTAATAAATGGTTATAACACAACGTGAATGATTATCAAATGGAGACGAAAACCGACGCTTCGATTTTATCGATTGTCGGTTTGGTCGGTAAGCGATGTTGGACAAAATATGTATATTTATTCTACCGATATCGGTAGGTACATAATATTAACCAGTTGTGTACAAGTACATAATAATTTTAACGCCGCTATCAGTGGTTCACATCTTGCCCGTCCTCTTAGCGTAGCGTATTTCGTCATTGGTTAGAACTAATAAAGAAACATCTCACATGTAAACAAAAAACATCAAGATTCAAACGCGAGATGCTCATTAAACTCACTCCGAGGCCACTGGCTTCCAGAGCTGTCATGATACCAGTACAACCGAAGGCCAACTCCTCTGCCACCAAACACCCGTCAAAGACACCCACATCCAATCCACCTGCAGGACACACTCGTATACGTTACAACACCATACCAGTGACGAGATGTGAATGTGATGCTTTCTTAGCGTCAATTTATACCGCCGCGGAATGGAATGGAAGCTACTTTTTGTAACGAAATTGTAGTCACGGAATGAAAAGGTTCGTCGATTTTCAAATTGATTCGTTCAACGTATCGCGAGCACATATTACTTTTTCAACTATGTTACATATGTTATGTTGGCATAATTTACATGTGCTATAGCTAGACCGCTAAAAACTTGGCTCCCCCATGGTTTGCGGGACGCGGGGCGGAAGCCACTCAACCACTGATCTCTATTGTATGGATTAAACATTCTATACAATTCAGGCTAGGTTCACTGTGGATCTATAGAATAGGGATCAGTGCACTTAACCAATCAACTGTCAGTGACTGACGTGAATTACGCTACACACGATAATATTAATCTTGCGACGTGGATAATGATACATACTCAAGAAAATACCATAGGCGAATTCTCAAGATGCGAGTAATTACATCGTATCGTGTATAGCCAATCGCACACCCGCCCCGCGTCCCGCAGACCATGGGAGGGCCAAGTTTATAGCGGTCAAGCTATAGTACTAGTGCAAACGAAAACCGACAATAAGGGTAAGGTGACGAACCATTTCATTCCGTGAATGTATATAGCATAGTGTCTTTCGGGGAAATTATCGCGTCATGAGGCGAAATTGACTCTTCTATTGCATTCCATTCCGCAGCGGTGTAATCAACCCTAGTTTACCCAACCTTAAGCAGATGATACGCCACTAAAGCCATCCTAAAGCACAGATTACATAATGATTATTTATTATTCATGAAATGCCTAAATCACCAGAATTCATTACTGTATGTTGTTAAAACATCAAGTTAATGATTGTAATTTTGTAAGAACCGTACTTGCGGATTATAGCCTACTAATGATCAAATCCGCATATTACATTTACATCTCTTTTGGAATGTCTCTTTCTTTTCACAAAGTTCCCTAGGAGGGTAGAGGTGGTTGGTTTTAGCGATGGAGATACCTAATTATGTACATTTACATAAAAAACTTGTCCATTTCAATTTTCGATCGATTGCACAATGCATTGCGATGTTTACATTTTATTGATTGTGTGTGTATATTATATTATATTTAATTGTACTATATATTATATGTTTGTGTTTTTTTAATGTGGTACTACTATGTATTGTTACGAGTGTGTTTACCGTAATAGAAGCATAGTTATCATAGTTATTAATTTATTTATTAAAATTAAGTTTTTTCACTTACGCCTAAGCCTGTACCGCCAATAGCCGTACAGATACCACTGCACCCGAAGGCTAACTCATCAGCTATTACACACTCGTCGAAAACGCCAAAGTTTCCCATGCCCCCTGAAATTTATTCTTCCCAGTAAAATTTTATAACTTATACTACCTACCAAAATTATTTAATTCAACGTGAAGTACCGCCTTATTTTTTTTTTTAATAAAAAGGAATCCAAAATTATAATTAGCTTACACGAAGTGTATATCAATGCCATTATTAGCCGAAAGCTTAATGTAGGGAACGATGCATGAAAAATATCACAAGAAATGTAGCTCATATCCTGAGGAAACTACAGGGAGTTCAAAAATGTACTAAGAATTTTAATTGACATCCCTAAAACAGCTGGTTCAATATCAATGAACTGCGAATAAAGAAAATTGTATTACGATAGGCAATCCATGTGAGGTTTGTTGAAATCACAGTTAGGGTTGCTAAAGATTGTTTCTAAATCAAACGATAAGTTTTGTATTGAAAATAAAATAAAATGATTGGGACTTCATTGTATACAGTTAAAAAAAACATATAACGCATTGCAGCATGGTGAGACGAAATATACCCCATGACAAAGTTGACAACCTCTTGGGGAAACTCATATTGGACCCTACTGATGCTTAAACTTCTTTCCGCCAAGAAGTTTCTGCTATTCCTGATGGCAACAAGCATTGGCTGGGAGCTGTAGGTGGCGGCGTCACAATAAATCGGGAAAGGTCAAAGTGACCCAAGGGATCATGGGAACCTTAAGCCGTGATCAAGAGACCAAGTAGATGATCAAGTTATACAAAATATTATGAGTAAATTCTAAGCATGCACCGCAAGATAAACACCATTCGTATAATTATTGTATAGTTATTAGTCTTACGCCGACTTCTGTGATATACATCGCTGCCATTATGCCCGAACAACCGAAAGCTACTTCTTCGGCAATTACACAACTCTCCAACACGCCTAAACCCATCCCCCCTGCGGAATTACACGAGTATTCAAGAAGCATAAACTACGTTTAACTTAGTAGACAAGATCTATTTTTAGTACCTAATACAAAGTTGTTCTAACTATTAATAAACGCGGAATCGACTACACCTTGGAGAACTTCATTTTATTTCTATTAAGAAAGATGGTTCAATATTGTAGAATAGCAATCCCATGACATGGATATTTCTAAGAAGAATAAATAAATATAAGCTGTTTTTAAATGTTTTTACTATTAATTTATTGTTAAGTTGAACCATGACCAACAGCAAGGATGATAAATTTCAATGAATAACAAGATATTTAAATGAAGGAACGGAGAATTAAACAATTTACAATAGAGTTGGTGGTAATAGTACAGTATGTAGTAAAAATAGCAATGTTTTAAAAGCATGGCAGTTTTTGGTTTTAATAATGCAGAAACATATTATCACTTCCTTAACAGTGAAAGAAAACATTGTGAAGAAACTTGAATGGCTTAGAATACACTCACAGTAACTTTGTCATAGGTATGTGGAGCTCGCCAACCTCACTGGATCAACATGGTGGGCTTGCATGACCAAGCCCTTTTCAGTCTGAGAGGGGCTTGCAATGCCCAGGAGTGGGAAATAACAAGTAAATAATTTAAAAATTTAAAGACACGACTGCCCTGCGGTAAAAAAAAATAGCCTATGTTACTCGGACTGATGTAAGGATTCTAACGATAGCCCATATGTCCAAATCCATTCAGCTGTTCAGAAGTTATGGTGGAATAAAGAAACTCACATACATACATACATGAACCCTAAAAACATTACACTCCTTTTTTGGGTAATCGTGTAAAAAGGGGTAAGTGATGATTTAAAGAATGACGGGTGTAAATGATATCATTACCGCAATGTTCGGGAACATGGCCGTTCATTAGGCCCACTTCCCACGCCTTCTTGATGATTGGCCACGGGTACTCGCCGCTCTTGTCGTACTGGGCGGCGACTGGGATGATCTCCTCTCTGGTGAACTTACGCGCAAGTTCTTGAAGAGCTTTCTGTTCATCGTTTAGTTCTGGAAATTGGTACAATAAAGATTGAATTTTATAATATTTGTCGGGTACATACCACGATTACATATTATGACTGATGTTTTGCCGATATTGTAAGTGTGCTCGAAATGACGTCGTTAGTGTGTTTTGCCGAAAATTTAAAAAGATCGAGAAGGAGGGTAGACCGATACGGTCTTTGACAGCTCCAGCTTCGCGTCTCGCCACACTGAAGTCCTGCCGCGACCACGGCCTATGCAATTAGGTCGAAATATCGGAAAACATCAGTCATATTTAATCGTGGTATGTACCTGAAAAATATTATAAGATGATGTCTTAAAAATATTATAAGAAGATGAAAGTTAAAAATCATTAATAAGTATTGTAGCTGTTTAGGTAGACAATTACGAACATCTGTCCTTGTACTCCTAGGACCTCGGTCGCTTTACTCGGTTACTATTTTGGTAGAAAACAAGTAAGTATTAATATATATATATATCTTATCAGTGCCACTTCAAAAAAGTTTGAAGCAACACTACAAAGTAATCATACTTTGACAACAACAGTTATTTGTAATGCAAGGCCGCAAAATGGGTTTTTGGGCCGAGTGCCAAATTTGAATGCTGAGCGGCGAAGGATTCTAGTGTTGTACCCTGAGCGCAGCTAGGGGTTCAAAGGCACGAGGCCCAAAAACAATTACGGCCGTATATAACACAAAATTTTTCATCTCACCCACAGCGACGAAAATTACTAAAAGAACACTTTAGATCAGCATTGCGAGACTGTTAGATGAATTGTTTTTAGTTACATTTTCAATTTCTTCACTCACTTAACTCCACCTTAAATCATCAATCATCTTATTTAAAAGTTCAAACAAAACAGTAATAAATAAAGCAAAAACAAGATAAGACAAAAAATGAACAAAAATCATGGATTTAATTAGATTTAAAATAAGTAGGAGTTATTATTTTTATTGATATACAATGAAAATGTAAAAACAAAAAACTAATGTACCTATACAAACTCGAACTCGAAGGTCGAACTTCGTTACTGACCGTACAATATATGTGTTATGTAAAAAAGAAGTCTTCTGCTTTGACAATATATGCAATACGAGATTACGTAATGTTTGATTTTGGAACATTTTGGGAATGCTTTCCTGCGCTAGGGCGAGAAAGCATTTTCATAATTATTGCTTTCTCGCCCTAGGGAATATAATAGCATTTCCCGCCCGCGTGTTGGGCATTAAATATCTATTTTCCGAGGGGGTGAGATGAAAATTATATCAATGAAAGTAGGTACCACAGATACTGACATTAATTTGTACAGAAAAAACGTTCATAAATGATATATATAATTTGTAAGCATTGTTTGTATTAATAGTAGCTTTATAAATTGTTTTTTTTTTTAATGAAAAAGCTATATAGGTAAACTTACAAAAATACACCATATCTAAAATAGAAAATTTCATTGAAGCCATTCCGAGAGCCACGAAATATATATATATATATATATTTCGTGAAATATATATATATATATATATATATATATATATATATATATATATATATATATATTCTATACAAGAATTTCTCATTTAAATAGATAAGATATGATAACTACACATACACAGTAGAAATTTGATTAACTGGACTAATTTTTGTCGTCCGGCATTCAGATAATTGAAAATGTGTTTTGTGCATGTAAGTACATAATATTGTGTTTATATCAAAAACTACAATATACATTTCAAGGAAAGATAATAATATATCAGATTCCCAGTTGATCGTTTTTGTCTAGTTGTTAAAATGAAAGCAATAAAATTTCATTTTTTTTAATAGGTTGGTAGTCTGGCTGATCAAGGTTCTACTGTACTCTTATTGTAAGAAGCAACATGGAAGCAAGGCGCGTTTAATTCCTTGAAACAGTTTACGAAAATGTACGAATGTAAAATGTTCCAGAAAATCCAGTTTTTACAGGATTTTGGAAAGACTGACATTGGCTCCATAACACTCTAAGGCTATAAGAGACTTTCTTGAAAACAGGTTGGGAAAGGAAGCAGGAACCGGAACAATGAAAAATCGGAAAACCGGAAGAATTCCATGATCTCCAAACCTATGGGTTCAGAAAAATTACTGCTGATGTGTACTGTGAAGAACTGTAGGAAATGGTGGATAATCTTGCACATCTGCAACCAGCTTTGGTCAATCGGTCGTCCCCACTGCCCCCATACTGCGCAACAGACAGTCTCCAAGGTGCAAGAGCTGTGGTTGGAAGCTTTCCCTCATCCGGCATACTCACCAGACCTCGCACCTACCAACTATTACTTTTTCCAAAATTTAGACAACTTTTTAGTGGGTAAAAAATTCAATTCCCGAGAGGCAGTACAAAATGCCTTTGAAGAGTTTGTTCCCTCCCGTCCAGCTGATTTTTTCAAGAAGGGCATCAATAAACTGCCAATGCGAAGGCAAAGATGCGTGGATTGCATAGGTGATTACTTTGAATAACAAGAATAAAAGTTTCTAAAAATAAGTATTTTCACTTATTCCATACAAAACGGCAATTTCGTAGGTAAAGATTTTAATATTATGATAGTATTACACTAATGTATGCCTAGTAACCCGTCCGCAAAACTATTATCGCATTTTATCGGTTAATCTTAATATCACTCTAATATCACTCTTTGATTGATAAGAGATAAGTAAGTACTTACCAAAACACAATCCGGTATTAGGTATAGGTTTCACTGAAGAAGTTACAGCCGCAGTTGTTGACAGTTTTCGATATATGGGAAGAGTTGCACGCACAATCTGCATTTATGTGGGAAAAACAATTAGATTATGTAAATCAAACCAAAATTATAACCTCTGAAATCCTAGTATTAATTTTCTCATCTCATCTCAACCTCGTTTCATGTCCCACTGCTGGGCACGGGTTTCCTCTCTGACTGAGAGGGGTTCCTCTCTGACTGAGAGAGGTTTTGGCCATAGCCCACCACACTGGCCAAGTGCGGGTTGACGGGCTTCACACACCTTCGAGAACATTTTTTGTGAACTCTCAGGCATGCAAGTTTCCTCACGATGTTTTCCTTCACCGTTAAGATAGTGATATAAAGTTTCCTAAAAATGCGCATAAATCAGAAAAGTCAGAGGTGCATGCCCAGGATTTGAATGAGAGGCGGAGGTCATAACCACTGAGCTATCACTGCTATATTATATATAGCTAGTAGTAATTACTAATTAGTATTTACTTTACAATAACAGCTCCAATAAATTTAAAATGGCCATTTCAATATTACACCATATTTTGTAAGTGAAAAATTTCAACATAATACTATAAAACTAAACTGGCATAGACAAAGGACCTCTGATAGACAGAATAACAGTTTTCAAAAATTGTATAGGCATCACACAATATTAAATGAATAATAATGTACTGAAATTTGGACTGATTTAACTTTCAATTACCTAATTCATTCAAAGTCATATTGAAAGAAAAGATGAATGTTCATAATATTTTCTTTGTATTCAACTAACTAAGTTATTGATTTTTTATTATAGTAATTTTCTTTTACTTTTGTGGCATACAATAAAGAGTTTTATCTATCTGTCTAACTTGTGAGATCATTAAGTGAGCGAAGAAAGAAACTCTCACTTAAGTTATCACCTTTAATGGTTATACAAATAAAAATTTGATAAAACTTATTGAAAAGTGAATGCTGAGGAATTCTACTTCTACCACTCTACATTTTCTTTATCAAACTGGGTTGGTCATAGTTTCTATAACATTCAATGCCCTCACTAGATTATTTAGTAGAGGATCCTAGAATTCTAAAGTGAATTATCAAGTAGCTTAAAAAAAGGATGTACCGACTTTTTTTTCGTATGTGTGCTATTTTATCAATAACTACTGAATAGGATTTCCGCTATTGGACTTTATTTATTGGGAATGTTTTAGTATGCCTACAGCACTACAGATTTTCATTCCTACATATTGATCATAATAATCAATTTACCTTCGGTGAAAATATTCATAACATTACAAATTCATTTGCAGAAAGACTTGACCTCATTCGATTTTTAAATATTCATAGTCTTATCTAAAACTCATAGCAGACGAAAAAATGTTTAAACGGAAAACTAGGTGCCTACAGTAATAATAAGATTTGTTGGACCGTAACTTTATACCTAATTTCTCCAAATTTTATTATTGTCCACTTACCTGAGTTAGAGGATTCATGACGATATCTAAATTCTTCAATAATTGTTTGTTACAAATTAAATGACTTTTGGACTTTGTACCGCGTAACTTGCGTGTAACCAATAAAATAACCAATTGTGTAGGTACATAAGCACGACGGACGACGAGCACAAAGAGTATAATAATCACTACGACGAGCAAACGAAAAGCAGACTAACCACAGAGTACTTTTATATATACGGCCACAGAACATTATGATACGGGCACAGTCGGTCAGTTTACAGAGTAGCTTGGTTATATTCGTTTTGGTCAGAGTATAGTGTTCTGTGATTTGGTTCTGTCATCTGTGCACAGATCTCTATGACTAGGTATATTCAGCATTCTATGAAGATTCCTGAAGATTCAGACTTCGTTGAACCTACACATTCTTTTGCAAATACATTACCATATTATTTTGTACACAAGAATAAGATCTATAATATATAATAAACCCTGAACCCTCAGACAAAGCCCTCAGAAATAAACCAGTCCGCGAGAGAGGGCTCCTTAGGTTGTGCGTCCCTTTCTAATTTAAGGAAACATGATAAAATGGAACACGGGACTATTCCTATGGCGACAACATTTCAATAAGTATAAAATATAACTGTGGTTATAGAAATATAAGCAACAATACACTATAAAATGAAACTAAGAAATGTAATTAAATTAAAGTAACTAATTAAGAATAATACATATCAAAATTTTGTGCCCTAGGTTTATAGGTAAGGGCACATTATGCTGCTAGCATGCCCGTGCTATATTGAAATTCGTTGTGTGATAAAGCTGCCTGCTCGAGGGTCGCCTGTTACCTATCTGAGGCGTCTACTGAACTCCCTGTGGAGTCTCTGCTCCTGCCCCACGGATCCAGTGTCTCGACGCCAGACGGACTTATTTATATTGGGCGCCAAGACAACTGCACGTATTTATCATTCGCGTCCGCCTCCGCCTTAGCTCGACCACTGGTCTATTGTAAGTAGGACTCCACCAACGTATCGGCACCCGTGGCATCCCATTACAGCGCACGGCCCATTTTCCATGGGACCAGTGACATCCTGTTGGAGCGTTTGCCATCTTTGCGTACGATCTGGGGCTCCAGAGTGGTGGGAACTTTTGCGCTGACGAGCGTCCTTCTCAGGATGTCGCTAAACGCAGAGTGGAATGATAAGACGAGGGGTGCCCGAGGAGCATGCAATATTAAGGGGGATGGGTACCATCCGGGCGTGAAAATTCAAATTTTATTTATTTTTTCGCTAATAGTGGGCTAATTATAAATTGTACGCTTATGGCAATGAGTTTTAGGTGTACAATATTTATGTATCTACATGTTTTCAATAAAAACTGCTCAACAATACTCATTTACTTCATATTGGTTCCCAATAGCTCGAAATCTGGGAAACTGCAAAATATTATTTTTTGGGAACCAATATGAGGTGAGTGGGAATTTTCGAGCAAAGTTTCGATTAAAATTATTATGTAGATGCATATATATTATGCCCGCAAAATTCATTGTCATAAAGCTACAATGTATAGTTACTAGTTAGTGTAATATTTGCGGAAAACTAAATAAAATTTCAATTTCGCGGGCTGCTAGGGCCGAAACACCTTAAAATAAGTTTGTGGATTATTCGTTTTCATAAAAAAGCAAAATAAATATTTTCTTACCATTTCTACCAAACCCAATGGTAAGATGTCAGACAAGGACATAATACCCGAGGGATCGGTCTCGCCAGGGCCGCTTAGCTATCGCTTATAAGGAAATGGCTACTCTCAATTGAAACGCCTTGGTCCTCATTTTATCTTAACAAAAACGTTTGGTACTTAATTCTGTTAATGTAGGTTCTTGAGTTTTATATGGTTTTGGTCTAGTTTATATTATGTTTGTACCAATGACGGAAGACGAGAACTATATGACAAATGTTGAAGCCAAAAATGTCTCAAATATAGAGTTTCATGTCATACATTTCGGTACCGCTGAGAACACATGCCGCTGTCGGTCGCATACATTAACGCCATTTTATAGTTTTGACAAATAATAAATCCGGCTTCAGGACGGCGCCTAAAAATGTATGCGTGACGTCAGTGTGTGCTGATCCTTTAATATGTTTAATCAATGGTTCGCACACAAAAAAATCATAATAATGAAACTAGAAACTTGTTTGAATTTTATACTTTAGTCAAAAGTTTAGAACCGGATACTTCTGAGGGATACTTAACCCATCTTATACCGGAGAACAGAACTGCGGAGACACTAGGAAATAGGGCCCTGACTGCTGTGGTTTCTGTCAGGAGAAATAACCAAGCTCAAAATAATGACTTCATTCATCTGAGTAGCCATCCGAGTCCTGCTAACTAAGGCTTTGCAAGTATAACATACTCATATTCGTATATTATTATACATAAACATATTCGTATTTCGTTATTGCTTGGCGCGGCTGGGCGCCATTGGGCTCAACATCGGTATTGCTACTCTAGATCATATTATGGTATTTATTTGGGGGAAAAACAATACATTTTCCCTTATTTGCGTAATCAAAATGATTGTCTTTCACCTTGATTTATTTTTACTCAATAGTCAGTAATTCCTATAGTATTGATTGTATTTTTTTGTATGAAAAAAGGATTTTTAAAAAATATTGTGCAGTTGATGAGATAGGTTTGTAATTATTTAATATGCATAAATTTAAAGAATCGAAAAATTGAAATCAGCTGATGTTGGAGGCAATAGGGAAATTTCCCGAACTCCCGACTCCCGATCGTCACGTGTCTGGATCGCGTTATGCCTGGGGAGTCGGAGCCGGATCACTGGGGACTGCTGGTGAGACGTCAAGCGCTCAAGATAATCTCAGCGTATGACGTCAGAAGTTGTTGCTCGTTGATTGCTCGTTGAAAACTCCTCTTTTGCCTGCTTGAATTATTTTCACAAATCCCGCGAAAACTATAGATTTTCCCGCGGAATTCTGAAATGATTATGCTATTATAGGCTACTTTATTTAAGAAAAACAAAGTAGGCTAAATCAATATAATAAATATATTCGGTGCTATTATGTAATAATTGATATAAGTAATAAGACTACATTTGCCTTCACATTTAAAACTTGAATATTATAAAATACTTAAATATTAATAACTTAAATATTATAAAATATATTTGGCAAGCTAGCATTTAGACCAGTATCTGACCTGTTACCTGATGGGTAAATTTTTACATGTAGCTTACAACATTCATTTGTCATTGATAACTTGTTTTTTTTAGGGTTCCATACCAATTTGGTAAAAATGGAACCCTTATGGTGAGACTTTCTCCGTCCGTCCGTCCGTCCGTCCGTCCGTCTGTCACACTCGATTATTTCAGTAACTATTCAAGCTATCAACTTGAAATTTAGAATAGTTATAGGTAATAGTGACGCGACGTCATAACAATCGTAAAAATTTGAAAAATGTTTTTATTTCTATTTAAAAAGGGGGGAAAACCGGGTCGACAAATTTTCAAAATGAGATAACAATATTAAGTGGGGTATCATATGAAAGGGCGTGACTTGTGTATACTAAAACTATTTTTTACTTATTTTTATGCCTGATAGTTTTTGATTTATTGGGCAAACTGTCGAAAAAAATACCGTTCCCCCCCCCCTTATCTCCGAAGTTTACCAATCGAAAAATCTGAAATAATTATGATCAATAGAAGTTAACGTCTATTTTACAGGAAAAATAAAATCAACTCGCTAACTAATATACTTTTTTTGATAATAACAATAATTCGCCAAAAACAAAGTTACGTTTGCGGTTCGCCAACAAAAGTGGCGATATGTAAATTATACTCGTAAATTCATGAACAAAAGTGATTCTTTCAATGTTTTACTTCTTTTATGGTATGGAGCCCTAGGTGCGCGAGTCCGACTCGCACTTGGCCGGTTTTTTTTCTATTCTTGAGCACACAACGAATGTATTTTTAAAACTATTTCTCTAGCACTACTTTTTATTCATTTTTTATTACATTAATGGTTTAATATTTCACAAAATATACACAAAAATGCCACGGAGAGTGACAGTGTCAAAGTGAATTTTCAATTTAGTTCCTCAAAACGCCACCACCAACATATACTTGTTGTTGTGTTGCACTGTGTAGATTTCTGTGTCTGTAGTCTACGTCAGTATTAAGTGTATAGATACTCTTTGGTCTACGGCGGTTCCTGGTCTATGGTCTACGGCATGAAATCCAAAGAAGGGGGCGTTATTCACTTTCCTTTTTTTGCTCTGCATTTGCAAACTGAATTCTAATAAAATTGATTGATATTTTTATGATAATCCTGCAGTAGTGTAGGTATTCGGTGATTCTAAAAATAAAAATGTTATTAGTATGAAAGTTTTAAAGACGAGACCTACGATACGTGATATTATGTCAAATTATAAAATAATAATATAAGTGTTAAATGTCTGTGGTAAAAATTTGATTTTGTTTATAATTTGTATAGAATTACAATAGTGTCGATTTATATTTTCAAAGGGTGTGATGGGTAAATACGGGTGTTTGCGGTGATATTGCAGTGGAAGGACAATCTGTTCTGTGATGTAGGCAGTCCGTAAATTCGGAGGACTGGCAGGCTAAGTCCACAGAGTGGTTTTTTAGTTCGTTTAGTAGGTCGAAGATAGTAGGTCGTGTAGGTGTTCGATCGGTATGTGCCACGAGCAGGATTATGAATGAGGAAGCCCTGTTACTGCGGGCTGCGGAGGAGCGGGAGCGCATCTTCCAAAGGTACGAGAGAGGGCGTGAGAATCTCGTGGGCCAAATCGACCCCTGGGAGGATCCGGAGTTTGAAGATTACCACAAAACTGACAGGTTGGTAAACATTGTTTTGGTACATGGAGCGCTTTACTCTCAAAGGAATTTTCTACATCCTACTATTAAATAGTTACTGTAGTACAAAACTAATGTCTATTATAATAGGTAGCAATAACTTTGTTATAACTTTTTTTAGATAAATTTAATAAAATATGGCTAACGTAGTCTTGTAGAATGTTATAATAGTGCTTGTGTATAATAAGTAGTTTTAGTTTAATGATATGGTTCAAGTTTTGCATAGCAATTTATATATTATTATTGTACAACTATTATGTCTATGTACAACGTAATTTTTTTCTTATGGTATGTATTATGAATATGTGTTAAAATATTCTGTCCATCTCAAATTTTTTATGGTTTACTACTAGCCACAGGCCACATTTCCTCTGAGATTTAAAGGGAATTTCCACTGACTACAATGCTAATAAGTAGGCTTCACACACCATTAGAAAACATTACGAAACTCTCAAACATGCAGGTTTTCATACTTTTTTTTCTTTTAAAATATGATGTTAATCACAATAAACACACAACTTTGAAAAAACACAGTAGTAAGACTGCAATACAAACTCTTGGACCCACAAATAAAGGCAAATATCTGAGTTACTGGGCAATAAGTGATTTTATGCAATGCGATTTAAAATTAACAAATCTGTTTTAATAAATAAATATCATAAAAGTATATTTGTTGTAGGATTTGCATCTGCCACATAGTTATGTGCAAGGCTACTGCGATTTTTTTTTCATTCATTCAGCAATCAATCATTTTGCTTTGTAGTTCATTAGCATTTTGGTCTTCATCATAATAATATATCTATAGCTATTTTTTGTAGTTAAATTTAAAATATGCACTTGTGCTTGATGACAATAATTCATTATATCAAGATAGCCTAATTTCCCTTTATGCATCATTCAATTCATGTCCAAAACGAAAGGTAAGATTCCCAGTATAAGTGCAACTTAAACTGTGTTTTATTATGCAACTTTCCCACACATATGAACGACAAGAATGATATGAAATAATGCCATAATAAGAAGTGTCAAATTTCTTTGATGAGAATGTGTAGGTATATGTCACTGGCAATCTGCATAATTCAGATACTGTATACAATACCTAGGTAATGCATTGAATGCCGCATATGTGTAGGCCATGTGTGAAATATTATGAACATTACTGTCCATTACGTCATACTTGGGCTAAGTAATGACCTGCTGATAGAGTATTTTCTTTAACCGGAGGTGTAGAGGGAGGGCAGCCCCCACCCTCTGTGCTTTGTAAGGTGAAGGAGCTACACTTTACGTAGCACCGGAGACGTCACAAATCCTATTTTTGAGCTGTTATTATGGACGTAGTAACGGTGGGAAAGGGTCGAGCACTTGCTGACCCAAAAATAATAAACCACTCCTAAAAAATAAATAATATTTTATACTTGGCCTAAACATTGTAGGCATTCTGGTACATGGTAACGCATATGTGCAGAGAAGTGAACCCTTCCCTGCTACACCGCCTGCTTACCGCTGACATCTAAGTTCCTTGCCTACCCCACCGTCTGTCACCCCGCAGGAGGGTCCTGCACAAAGTTGCCAAGCTATAAAAACTATTTTCCTCAATTAAATAATAAGTTTTGTAATGAAAATAAAACAAAATAATTGGGTCTTCTTGTATCCATTAATGTGATCAAGTAAAAAGGTAAGCTGCGGGCACACTAAACAAATTAACCGACAGCTTGTATACTATACATTATATTTGTTTATATATTTATATATTTTATAGTAATGTGTTGAAATTATGTAACATATTTTCAATACAGTACTATAATAATTTATGTTATAAATACTGAAATGTGCAATATGTGCCAGTGTTGGCACTTTCTGTGGTGTTTTTGTACTGTTGAACATTTTTTAATACTTGAACATCTTAGTAGAAAGCGATTGTCATAATTTCCTGGAAAATAAAGTAATGCCATACTGGTATTGCATACAAACTAATTTGCTGAGTTTGGTTTCTGATTGTTACTTATACCTGGTATTTAAAAGTTATTGGTATTGACAGTATTAAAAGACAATAACTACCCATAACATTGGCTGATTATAAAGCATATTTTGAATACATGGTTTACATACATTTATTATTAGGTTTCTGCACTATGTGTTACAAGATTCACTCCAACAAGTAATATAACATTTTATTTAAATATTCTTCTTCTTTCTGTAAAAAAAATCATTGAATTCCTAGGCTGATTATGGTTTTTTGATATTAACCAATACATATATTGTCAGAATTTAGTAATACTGTAAGATTATACTTGAGTGTTCAATCAAATCACTATCATTATTGCAGATATGGCTTCATTCATGATGAAAGACTTACTCAGAAAACAGCACCACAGAAGGTCAACGTGGAAGTTGAGAGAGAGAAGAAATGGGTCAAGATGCTCGGATCCTGGGATTCACCCACCACTAAAGAAAAGTTGCATAGGAGGATATACAAAGGCATTCCAAACTCACTACGAATAAAGATATGGTGCAAGCTCTTAAATGTTAACACATTGAAGTCAGAAAACCCATCAAAGTACCGGGAGATGCTGAAGCTAGCGAAGCAGTGGTCCACAGATGTTAGACAGATAGATTCAGATGTGAACAGGCAATTTCGCGAACACCAGTTCTACAGGGAAAGATATTCGGAGAAACAGTGCTCATTGTTTAACGTCTTGTGCGCTTACAGTATGTACAACTCTGAAGTAGGATATTGTCAGGGCATGTCGGGTTTAGCTGGTGTCTTACTCATGTACATGGATGAAGAAGACGCATTCTGGGCTCTTGCGATTCTGCTATCAGATAAGAAGTATGCCATGCATGGACTGTATGTCGAAGGATTCCCAAAGTTAACAAGGTTCTTGGAGCATCACGATAAGATTCTGTCCAAGTTCATGCCAAAGCTGAAACGGCACTTTGATAAGTTTGGCCTTGATGCTATACTCTACTCGCTTAAATGGTTCTTTGTATGCTTTGTTGAACGAGTGCCCTTCAGTTTATGCTTAAGGGTCTGGGATATATACCTTCTTGATGGAGAGAGAGTGATCACTGCTATGGCCTACACTATTCTTAAACTTCACAAGAAAGCTATCATGAAGTTGAATGACATGGACTTAATTGTTAATTATATACAGGTACAAAACATTTCACATAATTATAATTGAAAATGATATAATCTTAATATATATAAATAACGCGTCACGTTGATTGTCCCGCGATTGACTCCTCAACTACTTAACCGATTTGAATCAAATTTGCACACAGTGTGCAGTTTGATCTAACTTAAAAGATAGCATAACTTAAATCTCAATTTATCCATTTTTTTATATCCCTAAGAAAAAAACAACGATTGCCAGGTCAGCTAGTGGTTTTATATTTTATTTCTAGTTTGTAATTTTAAACCAATTTCATTTTTAGGTAAAACTGCATAAAGATTTTGGTTATGAGGATGACATTGTTATTTATCATTTGGAACGGTCCATGGACGAGTTAAAACGAGCGAAGCTCGACTATCCAGGCCCGCCGCCGGCAACAGAGCTGCCGCAACGCCCTCTAGGAGTATTCGTGGAGCCAGACAAGAAGCTGAAAATTGGTCAAAGAGCTGAAAATTTTTCTGAAACTGAAAAACAAGCTAGAGCAACAGTGATTTTACGGTACGTAGGCTCAATCATAATGTCATTAATAGCATTTTTCAAAATCTTAAGCATTACCAAATTCGTTTCAATTTCTTTGTAGAGAAGAAGAGATTTTCATTCCTAGTAACAAATTAACCTATAAAACAAAAGTAACTCTGAAGGACGTCAAGAGTACAAGGTATGAATTTTGTATGCACTGTGACTAATAAATGTGTTAAATATTTCCCCAACCAACTAAATTCACAGATTTATATAATACACATTGCAAATAATACACATATAAAACATATTGGATTATGGGGATAAAGTCAGTCGTCGGTTTGATGTTAGCTAAAACGATTAGGATTCGTAATAAACTACTTGTATTAATTGTTGTGTCTATGTGCTTATTGGATTACTTACTTCCCATTTCATATATCGAAAAAATCGTCAATCGGTTCTTTTGATTCTTGTATGAATATGAACCAATTTGTGTAACCTATGTCTTAAAACAATTGTACTTTTAGGGGACCTCAGAATAAACGAATCTACTTCAAGTTCAAAAGCTTTGGAACAATACAATTTTCGACTACATCAATTTACTCTTATTGTCGCTAATGTAATTTGACACCAATTTGGTTGGTTCTTTTTATTTGTGTTTGTAATTGTCAGGACAAGGTTTGTACGATAATCCACGGGAAAAGGCATTTCACGTGAGAGGCGCATGAAATCGCGGGCAACATCTGTTTTATATTAATAGAATAACAAGGCGCTACGTGTGATTAACCAGCCATATGCAGTTGGTTCAAATCTATGCCTCTCAATAGGGATCGATGGTTGTAAAGCTTGTCCAAGCTGAAATGACGCGCCCCACTACCTTAGTTACGCTCACAAACTTTATGAAAATACTGAACTGACCTGACTGACTGAGTCGTAATGTATGCATACAGATCCTAATTCGAGGAATAGTTTACGCTCCCACACAGATTAATTGTAGGTAATTTTTAAAGGACATTGCCGATTCTTGTATGAAAATTGGGCTATACTTGCGTCTTAACCAAATCATCGGTAAAACATTGGAAATATTCCCAATATAACGTAAAAAAAAAATCAGTAAGATAAAAACCGGGAATTTGGAGCAATCTTATTTTCTATTTTTCAGATATTTTGAGGTTAGGTTAGTTGCTTTCACGCACTATAAGTACTTATCGGTATTTTTGCCCATAATGATTACTTTATTTAAAGCGACTTCGTTATTACCGTGGAACCCTGGATGATGCATATAGATATAATTATTCCTACGGCCATACCTACACCTGTTTACATTACTATAAAGCAGATCTACTTCACAAGTATCTAGGTAGGTAGGCATTGGTATATCATAGTAGGTAGGTACCTATGTAACGAAACGTTACCGAAGTATGTAAGTTTATTAATATTTTTTTCTTTATATATATTATTATCTACGTAAAATAATATTTAATAGTATTTATTATATTATTGTGCATTTATTTTTTATAATGGCCACCCCGTAGTTCCTTAAAAGTTAAAACTTCCGTGTGGTGTCGTTGTTGACGATTAGTGACATAGACAACTAACAGTGACGCTGACCGTAGACAACTACGACTGAAGAGTTGATGACATTTAAACCAGTGTTTTTATTTACGAGTTTGGTTTTACCCTAGTTTCGACGGTGGCGCCGCGACAGATTATTGAGATAAGAGAATTGAGGAGGCGCCCCATTTGTAGCATAGCTTTACGTGACATGCAGCGCCATGGTGAGCGCTAAGATTTGCTGTCAAATGTTCGTGGTACTCCCCTAGGTGACGCCATCTTATGCGCCACTTTACACATTAAAAATAGTCACGCTTATTTAATTGACGGGGCCTATCCATATTGTTGTACCTAGAAACCTAGCGACAGATAACATTAGAATCGTTTCAATAATTATGAGCCAAAGGTTTTGCTGGAAATAAAAGTATTATACTTAATAATTTAGTTCTAATTTATATTATATTGTGAAATAGTGATAACAAAAAAAAATAATACCCGGCTGAGTTTGTTGTGGGCTTCTTCTCAGTTCAGGGCGCGTTGGAACCCTCGTAAACTTAGTTTTTAAGTCGTTAAATAGTTATCACTATTAATAAGTATATGTACCTACTTGACATTCATAAGTGCTAACAAGTAGTGGCCAATATGAAATAAATGATTTGAATTTTTGAATTTTTTTTTTTTTACACTTATGAAAAGGTTTTAAGCCACGTAGGATTTTGTCACGATCAAGATGGTGTGCTTACTTTTTGTTATAATTAGCTGCACATTACATGATCAAACAACCCAATAAACGTGATGTACTCTGTGGTGTTGCAAGTGCTTTTGTTTACCGCAATTAAAATGTTCAGTGAAGCATTTCTTGCTTTTCAATAAACAGCTATAAAATAATTTGAACAGAAGGTGCAAATCTAATATGTATAGCTGATGTGGTAGAGATATATGTACAGTCCAACAAGGCTCTCTTGGTACTTGAATGACATTGTCAGGAGGGAGTTGCTAGTCAATAAAGATTTTTTTCATTGAAAAAATCTTTTGACAATTTCAATTAAATGTAAGCAATACCGTACAGTGCGCTTGGTTTTATTATTTAGGTATTTAATTATAGTTTCTTTATTATGTTTTACATATCTACAATTGTAATTGGGTTTTCATTTGATTTATTTCCTATAATAGTTATCCTACTTTTTCCCTAAAAAAGTGAGTTTATAAAATCTGGTATCATTAATTGCCAAGTGGTAGTGGGAGTGACGTTTCCAGTGCCTATATGGCAGTTCCGCTTTTATCGAGACGTTTAATTACTTTTATTTTCATAATACTTTTAAACCCCCGTACGCACATCATTGAAAATAATATATGTGATATTATAATTTGAAATAAGGTTTTTCATGCATACGTGCTTCAGATGCAGTGTGGACGCAAAATAGCCCATTTTGAGGCATACTCCTTTAAACTTACGCATCTGAAGTAGTGTAGCGTGTCACTTAGACGTCGAAGGCGAAGGAAGACGTCGTGATTAAACCTGCAAGCCTGAGAGTTTAATAGGATATCCGAAGCCCCTTCAAACCGTATTTGACCATCGCAGTGGGCTGTTTTTAATCCCCTCTCATCACATCCCCATCAACCTACAAAAGGAGTTGATGATAATTACTAATTTGACCAACATAGTGGGCTGTGTGCTTTTTATATCTCTCAAAATGAGAGGGAGACATATCTGTGGAGGGAGATAATTTTAGTCGAATAAAAGTTCTATGTGAATCAATACGCGGTGTAATTGTTACAGGCATGAGAAGGCGGCACTGGATTTGCAAGAAGTGCGCGTCTCGCAGAGTGATACGGTTTCAGGTAATGTGGAGACCTCGCCCTCGACATCGCGAACCACATCCGCAGACAGCCTTGACTCTGATAGATTCACGCATTTATGAACTTGTCTAAACGATGACACACTTCTCTTTGATCGAGCCGAAGGCAAACTTTAACCGACTTCAAAAGAAAGTGCTTATGTTTTAGACCCGTATGTGTCAATGTTTGTTTCTCCGCGATTATCCCAAAAACTTGTGATTTGATTTAGATGTGGTTTTTGCTATTTAAATACGGATTTGGGGAATGTTTAAGTATACTTATAATTCTTTACAAAATAATTATATAGTATCATTCCTTTATAAATTTATGAGTAAGTATACGAGTAAGTTAGAAATCGGTTGACGTTTTACAATTCTTAGAAACTTTTTTTGAATTCAATATTTATAAGAAGGGCTTCTATACTCTGACCACAAAGGGATTCCTTTTTTTGTGTGGAGAGGACCCGTCTTACATATTGCACGTGGCAATTTTAAAACCTCCTTGAAGTCGGTTAAACTTTCGAAAATATTGGTTCTTTTGATCAAGGGTGGTGACACATCGGTGTAGTATACGTCGCTGAATAATATTGTGTTATGTTACAAAGCGATTAATGATCATAATTTGGCTTGGAAAAAAGCCTAATAACATATTTCCAGAATATGTTACTAGTTACTATGGTTACTTAAAAAGCTCTGATATAAAAAAAATCTATCAAAATCTCTATCCACAATAGGAGTATTTCGCTACGCGGGCCGCGGCTTCATTTTGGCTGATGTGATAGCATGTCATATTAGCTCTGGCCCGCGGTTTTGCCCGCGTGAGTTTCGAGTTTTTACGAATCTTGCGGGGAAATTTCGGCGATGACGTAAATTACACAGATGTGTCCCGAAACTTAGTTGAGAACAGATATTATAGTATTATGTTGTGTCATCGTATTATAATATAATTATTTTGCATTAACGCTATAATATGTATCTCCTGACACTGTAATACTCCTTGGCTTGATATACTCCTAGTTTACTTTGTTCGTGCGTGATTAATATAACTATCATTATTTTAGTCTAGTTACTAGTACCACGCATGTTTTGTTCTAGTATTCACACTGAAATGGTATTACGAGAACCAAAATATAAAATATTTTGTATTACTAGAATATTATTTTGGTTGGTAAGATTAAGATGGATGGTTTGATAAAGCCATTTTTTATTCCACCTGCAAATTGATTAACAACGGCACTAAAGTATTCTTAAAAATCTATTGACAATATGCTCATGTATGTATTGCTATTTTTATTGTTAATGTAATTTACCTACAAGTACAAATTAATTCAACAATATCTTACAGTTTCAGTATAAGAACATTCCATTATTGTAATTTGTCAATAAGAACTCGCCGTAGTGAAATGATGATTATTATAAAAATAACATATGTGTGAAGATATGATTATAAATCTTATATCTACATAAAATGGAGTCCTTTAATTACTTTATAGAGTCTTGCCAATTTTTTTTTATTAAAATTGATTCACAGATGATATAATAGATTAGAATTATTTATGTAGTTTTGAATTTTGGAGACCAGAATAATTATAATATTTATTAATAGGAGTGTTGCCAATTTATATGTATCCCACAGCTTTGAGTCGATCAGTCAGTCACACGTATTATATCTTTATGTGTATCTATGGATTGCTCCCTTACCCATTTTGTTATTACGATTTGCTCTGCAGTTTTTTAGTTAATCAGAAATTAGATTGTCGTTTCAATAGAATCGGTCGAACAAATTCAAATTTTGTTTGGATATTTTTATTTTGTTTAAGCTAATAACATGACATGACAACAAAAATGATGAAATGGCAGTAATATCACATGTTTATATGAAAGTCGTTGCTTAAAAGTGTTCATTTAGAATATTGGTAAGAGAATATTTTGTGTTTCACTTCGAACTCGATACTCGTACCGCTTTTTAAAAGGGGCATTGTAGTATTTTCCTTTACTTATCTATATTTCTCATCTTTTTTCTATATTTTCCTTTCTTATTTATGTTTCTCATCATTTCTTTACATTTTCTATTTTCCTTTACTTATTATTTATGAATTTCTCACCGTCTAAGTTCAAGATAAAAAAAATGCCAAAACGGTCCAGCTATTCTCAAGGTATAGACACTAACTAACAGCAATACATTTTTATGTATATGCGATAGATGTAAAAATGGTACTGCCATTCCTGTAATTTATAAAATAAACGTGCTATGTCTTATTAGCTTAGAAATAGCGAAAACCATACAAAACTTCAATTTGGCGGGCAAAACAATTTAGTTCACGTTCACTGAACAACTGCCGAGTTACGTTTATAAGGTTTATTTTGTTTATTTCATATTAATTATTTCCGATTGATTCACAATTATTGATTGAGTGATTTTGAATAATTTGATTATTATTTTTGTGCAAATATTATATTTTTTTTCGTGCAGTAGCATGTTAATTGTGGTTTCATGTGGTGTGGCGGTGGGTTTATGTAATTATTAACAATACCCAAATAAATCGCCTTAAAGCTTTCACCCCCTTATTAATAACAAGCGTGGAATAAAGACGGAGTAGTTAAACTCTGTTTCGTTTTTATGTGTGGCATGTAATTGACATTTGAATAAAAGGACAAAACTAAGTTTATTTACAACTCCATCGATATTCAGCGTTTATCATTACTAAGGGGGTTTAGATTTAAAGTGACGGTGAATGGTAACTCCCTCCTAACACAGTTTTCACTAACCAATATATTCTTGCAATCAATTTCAACGTGGTGCTTTTCACATGTATCATATTGTACGCATCGTTCATTTTACGCAAATCTCTGCTCAAAACCTGATTGAGTCTTGGCTTTTTGTTTGTTGCATAAACCCACACCTGCCATTCAGTATTTTTACATTATGTTGCTTATTGTGTTCCTATGGTAGTTTTCACATCGTGTGCGCAACTTTTTTTGTAGTCAATAAAATTAGGCGCACGTGGTGTGACCACCATTTTTCAATACATTTGCGAGTAAACAACTTAATATTCAATATCGCGTATTGTAATAACAAGATTCAAAATGTACAGGTTTGAAGAAAGGGAAGTCATCCAAAATTTATTTACATTTTGGATACAATACTTTTATAACAGCAGTGTTGACATAATTTTTATAATTTGCTATTGCAATAAATAGTCACGGCGTCTAAGCATAAAAATTAAAATATAATGGAGATTGTACTTGTATCCTTATGAAAACTTTACCATACTGTTTTTGCAAGGAAACTTCAATTCTAAAAACAGTGATCACTTTTAGTTAACAGTACCACAGCAAATGTATTGAAAATGTAACTTTTCATATTGTGTTAATAGTTAGTTATAAGTGATATGCGAAAATAACTATAATTCAATCAAAAAAGATATAATTTTGAAAGTGATTCAAAAAAAGATATAATTTAGAAAATGACAACAATAACAACTGAACAATAAAAATGATTATTATTGATTACGTATTTTATTAGTAACGTTTATATATCGATATCAAAAGTCTGAACCATAGTTGACAAAAGGTGGCAAATTAAATATGTTTTCTATTTTTAGTTTTGCCGCCCGTTGTGGTATGAAGACACCAAAAAGTAGTACATACAAAATACCTAAATAATGGTATGTCTTAGAAGTATCATTTATTTAGATAATTACATAATATAGTAAGTGTCATATGTAGATACAGCACTGCAGTGTCCTTTTTTGCTTTCTTTTAATCGTATAATATTATTCAAGTTGAAATGAACTTTAGTTTTATACATGGTCATATTATAAAAAATCAAATCGCTCTCGGCATGTAGTTGTTTACATTAAAACGAACAACTTTTGTTCTAGGACTTTTTATAATTCGGTATTAATTTATTTCATACAAAAAAATTGAATCATGTTATTTCTGTAAAATGACATTATACTGTGCAACCAAATACATGTGACCAGCGAAACAGTAATCACAATCTGCTGTTAAAGTTGCCAAATCGCTTCGAGCGAAAAATTGCCGAATGCGGTGCTAATGAGACGGATAAAGATGCCACTCAAACGCAAATCACCGCGGTTCCATGTGCCGCCGTTATCACTAGCCGATGCTACAGTACAGAGTAAGTAACAGTTAGAGTATAAGTGTTAAATAATGAATATTTGATATTTCGCAAAATATCGAGTTCAAAAATATGTCGTAGAACAAAAGTTGTTAGTGTTAATGTAAACAACTATAGGTTGAGAGCGATTTGGTGTTTTTTATATAACCCTGTATACAAAGACTTGCACAACACAAACGTACAGACCAATATTAAAGAAGTCTTCAGTTTCGAAATAAAAATGATACGAGTAAAACGATATCCATTATCCACCTTTTGAAGAATAATTATTTAGGCTACATATTCACATTCCGATTGCTTTGTTTCCCTTCAGATGAGAACGCATCCGGTGCCGTCCCTCTTCATACATCCCAAGCCTCTATGAATATCCTTCAAGACGCTCCCGTACCGATCCCAATTTACACAATCGAAAACGATGCTGAAAATCAAACATACCTCGTTAAAATTGATAAGAAGCGAAAAAAGATTCGGAGAAAACGTTGATCTATTTTATCCATTCAATGTAAATATCGTTTAGATTTAAAATTCTTTGATTTTATCAGGTTGAGAGCAGAGATTTTTTTAAATAAATATTTGCATGTGTTGCTTTTGGCACATTGTTCGCTTGAGTGTGTGTGCGCAACATAAGATGAGGTAAGTGTAATGTTTCTTGCATGTAAATATATTTTGTTAAAATTTGCTTAAACACGCGCGCTAAAGGTGTTTCGGCCCTACCAGCCCGCGAAATTCAAATTTGATTTAGTTTTTCGCAAATATTAAACTGTAACTACACAGGTTTATGGCAATGAATTTTGCGGGCATAATATTTATGCATCTACAGGTTTTTAATAGAAACTTAGCTCGAAAATCCGAAAGATATAATTTTTTGCAGTTGACCAGATTTCGAGCTATCGGGAACCAATATGAAGTAAATAAGAATTGTTGAGCAGAGTTTTTATTAAAAAACATGTAGATGCATAATTATGCCCGCAAAACTCACTGTCATAAGCATATGATGTATAATCAGCCTACTATTAGCGAAAAACTAAATAAAATTTGAAATTTCGCGCTCGGATCGCCCTTAAACACGCGCGCTTAAGTTTAGTGTTAGATTTGGCCGTCCGAATTTTGGAAGCGAATTTACGGACGTATTAGATAATTAATTAAAGAAATATTTGAACTTAAGGTCCTGTTTTAAATCACATTAAAGAAGTTTGTTCGGAAGGGTGCCTTGTGCAAATAGATGCGTTCAAAATACGGCCGGCGATAGGGGCTCTATTTTGCAAGTTCAAATATTTCTAATATTCGTATATCTATGAATATTAGAAATATTTATCGAAGAGGTTTTCATAATACAGTTTATCGTTTTTGAATCAGGTTTTATCTAAGCAGGGGCTATAAATTTAACTTGGGTATACTTACCGTGCAAAGTTTGCAGAATCAACATATTTAACTTACATTATTAACATTCTCGTACATAACTCGACAAACTGTATTATATATTGCATATTTTTCTAACGAATTATCGATAACTTTTCGTTTAAAGCGTAAATGGTCGTTTTAAGCTATTTTTAGTGACCTGCAGTTTGAAAACTATGAAGACAATAACATTCAAATTTAAACTTCATGCACTCGTATTTTGGGTCATTAAACGAAATTCGCTGTAAAGCAGAAGTACGATGCGAAGAGATTTTCTCGATAGAAATATCACCCAAAATTTGGTCAGTTAAAATCTATGGATGTAATTGCAATTTTTGTTTTAATGTCCGAGTAACAATAATATCCAAAAACGCTCAGAAACTGATTTTTGTAATTGGTACTCAGTTCAGAATTTAGTTTTTTAGTAATTGGGTAAAATGTCTTTTTTCTGTTCTATTCGTCCGCAACGCTGTTGTACCCATCAACGTGTTCGTAAGAGTGAGAAGGGCAAAATTAACTCAGTACATCCTCTTAATTGCATTTTGCCCTAATTACTCATACATAGACAGGTTGTGATATTTAAGTGATAATGTTTTGTCCGTACATGTACAGGGTTATATAAAAAACACCAAATCGCTCTCGGCCAGATATACTCTACTTGTTCCTACTCTGTAATGTAACATCGCCGTGTAACATGGTGTAAGTTTTAATATAAACTACAGGCCGAGAGTGATTTGGTATTTTTATATAACCCTGTAATCAGAGCGCATATATATGTTTGTATGTGATTAGGATAGAGTAAAAACGTTGAAGTAGTGGTGTGTTCAGATCACAGCGGCGTGGCGAGCGGAGTCCCCTGCGAGGAGTCGGCGTCCGCGCTGGGGTCGCGGCGTTCGCTCGCGGACACCAGCGTGACCAGCACGGCCGACCTGAGCGTGTTCTCCAGCGGCCGCTCGCACGCGCCCGACAACTCGCTGGACACCCACAGCAACATCAGCGACGACGGAACTGGGTCAGATGGGTGAGATGCTTACGTAGATGCACTCGCACTTGGCGGTCGCGCGAACTAGCTGCGAGCTTGCCTTCTTGACTGGACGTGATATACTCACACTTAAGAGTTTTTTCCCCAGTAGATCGCGTGATCCAAATTTTATTTAGTTTTTCCTAAATAGTAGGCTAATAGCGTATTTTACTCAAATAAAAAATGATTTATTCAACTCAATATAATTCTAAAAAAAAATCTGGCAAATAACGATAAATTATTTTTCCTGTCCATACAAAGATTTTATTATCGAGGCAAGCTTGCAGTTAGAACTCCTTTATGTATCACTAACTGCAGAACTATTCACATATTTATACCGACCTCGATTTATTCGAAACACTTTACAACACAAGAAAGTTCACTTCTCTCTCGATTTTTACTTATTCATAGTCGAAACGAGTTCATCTATAAAAACTGCCGAATCACAAAACGTCCTTTCTGAATAGCCCTGCTGCTGTGTTTGTGGACTGAGGGGAGCGGAGCAAAAACATTAAGAATGGCTAAATGTAAATCGTCAAAAAATCTGCAATTGCGTCAAATTCAGTGACGTTAATAAAATATACAAGTCAGCGTTACAGTATAAATGTGCCTGTTGTTTAGTATGTGTGCGTAATTATTACTTGAACCCATGTCTTTGCTCCTCTTCTCTTAACAGCAAAATTACCTAAAACCTTGCCTTGGGTTGTTCGAAATTCATAAATGAAACGCACTCTTTTTTATATTTTTATAAAGCAAAAATCTGAAAAATATAAGCTATCCACTAACCTAAAAGGAAAATTTTTTTCGAGTGCCGTCGAAGCAAGGGATGCCTATAACGTAGCAAATTCTGATCTGTCGGATCATAGCTGGCTAAAGTGTTTTAGATAAATGGAAATAAGTATGGAACATGATGAAGAATATTTGAAAATATGTAAAATAAATCGTACTTATATTATATTGCATAGTTTTTTTTTATCTCAAAATTTATTAAGTTACCCACGTATCCAATGAGTAAATTTTTTGGGTCCTATTCTATTCCTCTATCAGTTTAAGATAACGGATATCATTTTGAGACATCACCCTCGCCAAATGTTTTTGACTGTTTTCACTTTCAATACCTATTTAGTTTTTTTTTTACAATGTCGTATACTTATTTCGTTGATTTGCTTTAAGCATATTAAGACTTTCTGTATTGTTTACTGTCGAATATTCATAACTGTAAAAGGTATTTATTTTGTATACGTGCGTATGTCTTCTTAACATTTTTGTACCCGTCTTTTAGAATTATTTTAACTATTTTTGAGTTAGCAATTTAACTGCTTCAAAAATCTTACCAAAGTCTAAGGGATACCAAATATGCCTAGATACTCGTCGTCGTTTTGGCTTTAATGCTTAAATATGGAATAATATTTATACCCGTAACTAGTACCTTATAAGGGTATTAAATTTGCAATCTCAAAAAATTTAAGTCTCTCCTGGGATTTCTCGAAACAAATCTATACCGAAGGAGTCAAGCAAAATCTAGTGATAAATACTAAAGCGCTAGTATCTATATTATAATTATAGCTTTGTATTATTTTTTAACAATTTATTATTCGGCACTTCACACGGCACTCAAGGTGGGGTCAAAGAGATCGCAGCAAAGCAATCCGGTGGCAGAGTTGGCGGTCTCAAACTAAGACCTATACTTAGCCACTCCGAGCCCGGCGATGTTAAAAACACTGAATAATTAGAAGCACCATCTATCTGAAGCTGTCTTGAGGGTAAGGTGGGTCTTTCACTCACTACCCTAAACAATCTGTCACAACTAGAGCGCGTTATGTTATCTCGCTAATTTACTATTGAATTATCAAGTAGTTGTATGCATAATATTATTATCTTAAGACATATATATAGCTTTCTTTAAATGAACGGCTGGTTTTTTCCTTCATTTAAAAGTAGGCTGAATCACTCCTCTATAATGCTTTTCCTTAGAAAGTTCAAAAATATAATTAATTGTTACAGCGTTATAAAGATTAGCGCCACGTAGTCAAAATCTAATAATATATAATAATACCTCTGCGCATTGTGGTCGTGATTTAAATAAAATATTGAATACGGAAATGGAAAATTAAAGTAATATAGATTGCATAAAACCTATCTATTTCAGGAATTCCTATAAATTTGTTGGTTACAAATGGACAAATTCACATACCCAAAATATTGCCGTAGCTTTGCTCACTGCTCCCACGCTCTGACTGCTCACTACATTCGCGTATGCATTGCTTGTGCGCCATTTCATTAGTATATTCGATTTTAAACAGAATGGCCAGAACCTACGATGACACTCTTGCGATTCAAATGATTCATAAATAAATACTGAATACTCTTACCGCATACTTTAGCGACTTACAGTCGTGATTGCGGTACAGTCACGAAAGGGCACCTTAGGTAAGGCACCTTGGGTAGGCAGTATTATTTTGGCCTAACTTTCCATGCAACTTGCACTTAGCTTGGATTTTTGCTACCCAATTAGATAGCTATGCCATGATAACTTAGGCATAATCTAGTATTTATGATATGTATATTTTGAGTTATAATTATTTTTCACTTGCAGTGTGTCAATAAGTGTGTTATTAAATCCCCAATAGACAACGCTATTTTAATAGTGTTAAGACTGTACCTAAGTGCAAAGATTTAAATCGCTAGATGAGCTATAAGCCTACATTGCGCACATCGATAACGTCCACAAACATGCTGAGTGAGTGCTCTTAGCATGCTGTTGTGTGCGATTGTGTGACAGAGAACGCAAGCGCAGATTTCGTTTATAGTTTGGCAACTTCGTGAGGGACCCTCCTGCGGGGTGACAGACGGCCGGGGGATGCGGTAACGCATACATGCAGAGAAGAGTCCCACACCACCCGCCAACCGCTGACATCGAAGTTCCTAGCCTCCCCCACCGTCTGTCACCCCGCAGGAAAGTCCCGCACGAAGTCGCCAAGCTATAGGTGTAAATGAGACCTCACTATATCACCATATCTTAATATACAATCGCTGTGTGTGTAAGATGACAACGTGTCGAACACAAGACAAAAACGTGGACATTTTTGGAGGTTTAGGGCTCATTATAGCGATTTAAGTCTACCTAAGTGTACTGTATTTTTATAGAGTGACTAGCAAACCCGGCGAACTCCGTTTCGCCACCAGATGGCTTCCTTTTATGTAACATTTTTTAATTTTTAATTTTATTTTTTTATTTTTAAACCTCACGGAGCCCGAGACCTTTCCAACGAATGCAAAACCGTGGAAATCGGTTCGTGAGTTCTGGAGTTATAGCCTCAGGAAGGAAAACTCGACTTATTTTTATATTTTTACGTTTTCAGCTCGGGGATCTGTGGTCTGAGCATACAGAGGGCGCCGTCGACTGCGCACTCGACTCCGCGCGCCACGCCGCACCCGCCGTCCGCGTCGCCGCAGTCCGAGGACGTAGTGCGCATACACGTCACGTACAACCCCGTGGCCGCCAGCCCCTCGCACCTGCAGCCCGTCAGTCCCTCCAGCTACAAGTCCTACGTGCAGGAGCACCACAAGCCCGTGTCCCTCGGCTTCTACGCGAGCAACGGCGCCGCCAACCTCCCCCCCGACAACAGGATCAGGATTCAGGTCTCGTCTGACGAGCTCCTGACCCCCGTGGTCGACTCCGGTCGCATTATTACTCAGCGCTACATCGAATCTCATTCGGGAATTTATGATATGTAAAACTAGATCTTATAATGTAGAATATTTTATAGTTGACGTTGAAAAGGTAATATTATTATTTAATCTTGAGATTGATATAAATTTAGTGTTACGAAATGTGAAAGTAATAATCCAAAATATATAGAAACTAACCTCTTCGGGTAGTGGGTTTTTTACGTTTAAATATTGTCGCTCCGGTGTTAGTCCCGGTTGCAGTGATGCCATATTTTTTGGTACAATAGCGCTCATTCCAATATTACGTGTATAAGTTCGTAGTAAGTTCATTGGCGTGTAATTATTCTTAGATACGGATGTACATCGTGTGAGTAGCATGTTGTTTATTAATATTTGTTTGTACAGCAATTACAGATCTCTAAAACGTTTTCACTGGAACAGTTCAACGTAGTTCATTATTATCAAAAATACATGTAGGTATAAAGTATATTATTATATTATTCCTACATGTTGCGAATGTTATTAAATTAAGCCGTACATAATATTATACTAATACAAATTACGTGTATTTCATGTTGTTCAGAATCTCAGATTGTATATTTAAATTAATGTCATTTAAACAATTGCTTTCAGCACACAGTCACTTATAGATATTTCAATCCACGACGTCGCGTCTCACTCTGTCAAAATCGCTTTTGTTGTATTCGATTCTATATTGGATTAGTACGGAGTTTGACAGAGTGGGCCGCGCCGTCGTAGATTGAAATATCTATACATAATTTTTCGTCATCTTCATTGTAATAGAAAATAACCACATTATGTAAACCTGTAACATGTATTAATTTTATGATTATGTACCTATTTAAAATTAACTGTACAAAGTATGTGCGATATTAAATGCGCGATGTGGGATTTATTGGTTTTGACCCAAGACTAATCGCGGCCATATTATACCCACGTTCGTTGATTCGAAGAACTTCACAACGCAAGCAAGATCACTGTGGTCTTGCTTGCACTAGTGGGTGGTCTATCATTTCCAGATGCGAGTATTTGCCTCCTTATGTCATGTTACAATGCCCGATTCCTGCGAATTCGTTAGTCTATTGAAATTGACGTTTGATAACTAACAAAAGTTAAACTATAATACGGCCGTTCAGAGAATGCGTTCCTGACACATCGCGATTGAACTGACGACGTAACTTTGTAATGGCGTTGCAGTTACGATAAAAATATTATTGCTGGTTGTTTACCGTTTTAACAATTGATAAGCATTAAAACAACATTATTATATCAATAATCAATTAATGTTATAAATTTGTGCCAAACTGAGTGACTAATAATTTGGTAAATTTTTTTTCAATTGTTTGTCAAATATTTTTCTAAATCTAAACTGCGCTATTACAAGGTTATGTCAGCGTTTTATATTGGTAGTGACAGGCTAACAATAGGTGTCAGGAACGCATTCTCTGAACGGCCGAATAATAGTACTCTCAGTCTTCAATTTCAAAAATGTACTAGTCTTACTGTAGAGTGTAGACTGAGTGTAGACTTTCAAAGTCTAGCCAAATAACTATTCACTTCTTTTCAATTTTGAGTCTGAAAGGAATTAAGGGCTTTAATGTCATCAATGTGACAATGCTACTAAACGCACACACATATTTACAAGGTTCATATTTTTAAGGTAACTATGAGATCACATTTCAATGTGAATCATTGTAAGAAACATTTCTCTTTAAAATTATAGTAACTGTAAAAAGAAAATTTTAACATAATATTATCGTAGATAGAAGTACGCTTTTCGTTATTCCGATTTATGATTGGAGCATATCTACACGCTTAGTAGTGAAATGTGAAAATATACGCCGTCCAACTTTAAGTTGAGTGCGTCGCTTTTATCTTTCTGTCGCCTCCATTTGTCATTCGCGTATTTTTACGATATGACCAAGCAAAAACAAACCAAAAGAAATGTAATCAAAAGTATAAACCTTTTATATGATTAAGACGAAATGAAACTTTGATCAAAAATATTTACGTGGCTAAATAAAAAACATTAATATGTCCAGCCTGACTGTAATTTCTAATTTTCTATCTTTAAAACCAGAAACTTTTGTTCTACGATTTTCCAAAATTCAGTATTGTTGTACTTTATTTTGAACTTTGAACTTAGGAAAACAATTATTTCTTACATGATTTTTGCGTAACTTTAATCGTTGACACAGCGCACGCAATAGAAGCTCTCTAACAAAACTATTTTTACCGTTTTTGCAGTATTTTTCATTGCTGCTCCGCTGCTATTGATCGTGATGTTATAATTATACCCTGTATTATTATAACAGTAGCCTGTTATAATTATATTATAATTGTAGCTTTTCTCGATAGTTGGACTTTCCAACACAAGAATAATTTTTCAATTCGGACCAGTAGTTCGTGAGATTAGCGCGTTCAAACAAACACACTCTTCCGATTTATAATAATATTGGTACAAAATATTGCGCAAAATACCAAGGTGTAAAAAAAGCCATAGAACAAAGGTTGTTAGTTAACGCTGGGAACTATGGTCAAAGAGCTTTCAGGTATTTTTTTTATACAAGGTGTGGATAAATTTCCCTAATTAGCCGAAAGCTTTAAGTAGGCAATGAGGTATAGATGCATGATAAAATATCACGAGAAGTGTAGCTCATATCTTGAGGGAACTATAGGGAGTTCAAAAATGTCTAATAAATTTTAAGAGACATCCCTAAACACCAATTCGGACATAATCAAATCGTTGATATGAGGTTTGTTGACATCACAGTTAGGGTTGCTAAAAATATTTTTCTGAATTAAATAATAAGCTTTGTATTGAAAGTAAAATAAAATAATCGGGATTTATTATCTCCGTTTATGTTTCTAGGATCAATTGAAATGGTTAGCTACGGGGACAATAGGAACTAACCAACACGTATGTACAGTACAAAAATATTTAGTCTGCGTTAACTAAAAGCGCTTCGTTTAAAATTATTTAAATTACTATATCAGTATTTAACTGAATGCTAATTATATGCGTGTGTAAAGTACCGTCACTGACTCTTGTAAATTGCGTTTATTTGAAACCTACAGTGAGAAATGCAATAATATCAATTGAATAATAATAAATTGATTAGAAATAGGTGCCTTTTAAATATGTTTTCAATAATATACGAAAGTAGAATTAAATATTTTTAATTAATTATTATTATCTAAAGATTGTAAAAGGATTGTGAAAATTAGAAATCGGAAAGTAGTATGCTAATAGAGCCTCCAATAAACCGTTGGAATTCGAACTGAGTATAGAAGCTGTTTAGCGTATTATACCTACAGTAAATTTTATCATCAATCACTTCGTTCATGTTCATGCTCTTTCTATTCATTAAATTGCTTACTGTGCAAGTATACCGTTAATGTTCGCTTTACAAGATACTTTCCGTAATTTCTAAGAAATCGGTGGACATTTGTAAATAAATATTGACGCCGAATATATTCTACTTATATACTTTATGGAGATCAGTGCGAATCGAGAATCTCTGGCGTTTGTTTTAACTTTTCTCATATTCATTGTGTACTTTCTATGGTTTTTATTACATGAATATAGATGGGTACGTACTTGTTAAAGATTCATAAAGTTATTTATAATAATTTCGGAGAAACAATTAACCCCATATGTTTAAAGAATTGTGAATATTGTCTCTGTGATTTTGGATTAATGATAATTAAAATTTCGCTACTAAATATAATTGAAATAAGCATATAATATTATCTGGTCTATTTTAGGTCTTTGCAGGTGCGAGTTAAAACTCGATGTTTCTAGGCCATATAGGTAGGTATATATTTGTTAATTAGGTGTTTATCTATGAAATTGCCATTTAAAAGAATTTTCTTTAATTAGTAAGGTTTATATCCTTTGCCATTTAATTGGAATTCATTTACGCATCTGAAATGATTTAAAAGAAAGCGATTTCATAGGTAATTAATTTTCTTATCAGTCCATTCATAAAAAATATATATATATTTTGTTATTTTTACGTATATTATGATTAAAGAAATAATATGTTTATACTCTTCACTGCCGAGTAATACACATGAAAATGTTTATATATGTACTAAAATTATTATCTAATAGAATAAGAATGTTTATGATTTAATATTATTTTGGTTTAATATATTCTATTAATGATTTAATATTATTTTGATTTAATATATTCTATTGCTAATTGAGTGCCCATGATTTTATTTTATAGTAGCAATTTATCGAATGAAGCTAGGATTCTGAAGTAGCGAGTGGATTTTCTCTTGTTCGTTTGTGTGTCTGTCTATCCGTCTTTCCAATTGTCAAAAAGTTATAATGTAATTTTAAATAATAATAATTATATGGGGTGGGATCTCAAAGTTGTTGTTTTTGTACCGGGCAGTTAACGAGGTCTTACTTTGGGGCGAACCACTAATTATTATTAATATATATTTTTAAGAATAATTCTAATAAAAGTATTCATTTGTCTTAGAATGTTTATTTGCAGTACAAAATAATAAATGTTAATAACCGTTTTAATATTACATTGGCAAACGAAATGGCTATGAGTTTTACTGTTTCAATGTTTTAGCAGATGCAATTAATTGTTTATTAAATTCTGTAATTAATGTCGATATTATACCACATGTGCGACCAATAAAGTTGCATTACACGACCAAACACATTTTGGTTTGTGGGAGTAAAGGAATTAAATTTTCACGTGTATGATAAAATTTTTGCTTAAAAGGGATGTACCCTTATGCCAATAAATGCGAGAAAGGACTATGACGTGATAAACTAAATTAATCGATTCCCAGATTTATATTTTGAATTGGTTATTTAGTCCTGTGGAAATCGACCTAAATTCGCAAAACTTGATGTTTTTGTGTTATACCTATTTTGTTGGTATTTTATTGTATTCTATGGTTTAGTATATACCATATAACTAAATACTTATTACTTATAATCACAGATCTAGGAAAAAATATGGATGGGCCCCGTCTACAAAATAAGCGTGAATATTTTTAATCTGAAAAGTGGCGCATAAGATGGCGTCACCTAGGGAAGTAAACTCAGTACACGAACATTTGACAGCAAATCTAGGTGCTATACATGGCGCCGCATGTCACGCAAAGCTAGGCTAGAATGAATGAATGGGGGCGCCTCCTTAGTTCTCGTATCTCTATGCCTATAATAACATCAAGCTTTATGAATTAAATGTCTATTTATTTTTGGGATAATTGGCCGACCGCTCGTATAAATTCAACTTCTAGATGGTACTTTGTAGTCGGTACACTCGTACTTCGTAGCTCTACGAACCGTCTCTCTACTTTTATCGCTCTCTTTCCTCTGTCTATCAATATAGATCAATAAGAGAAAAGAGAGCGATAAAAGTAGAGACATATTTAAATATCTCTACGCGCGCATGCTAGGCTCTGCAGATGAATTTTATCTAAACGGACAGGGGTACATTTTGTTGTACAGAATCTCTAAACCTATTTACCGCGTCTAAAAATTGTGCTATCCCTTTCAAAATGCTCCCCATGAAAAGGGATCGCACTATTTTTAGACGCGTCAAATTAGTTTATTTAGCCAATTTGACTAAACATGTTTAAGGATCAGCCCTGTCAAAACTGAAGGATTTTATATTTTAGGTGCGTCGGATTAATTTAGTTTGCACAACAGAATTGGAAGTTGTAATTTTTCCACGTGACACGTCGTAATATGTATGTATGAACATTTGTCGTGAAGGATCATTTCGATGAATTTTGTAGGTATGTAACTTTATATTTTGTTAGCTTTATTCAATGGCTTTATTGAGACAGAAGCATGCGTAGATATATTGTTCAAAGTAAATAAATATGAATTTCAATACCTAACTATTAGTAATTTTATTTTTTCCTTTCCTTCCCATTTTTCCATTCCTTTCCTTTTTTGTCTCGACCACTCAATATAAGCGGGTTGGATTTTTCTTAATCAAAGGGTTGTATAAGCTTTTAGCTATACTTACAGTGCAAAAAGGCTATCTTGACGAGTGGCCAAAATCGGAAGTAACGCCGCTAACTGTTTGATCGATTGATATAACGACAGAGCTAACTGCTGTCGCTATATCGCTATTGTATGTTGAGTTGTTTTTACTCAATATTAACTGAAATAAAACTAAAATTGAAGTAGTTAATATTAAGATTTTATTTTCTGGCTGCCTTTGTTCAATAACAACGCCTCCTGTCAATGTCATTCAAGTGCCAAGAGAGCCTTGACGGACTGTAAATAAATAAATAAAGCGGAGCGGAACCGTGTTTGAGTTACCAATCAGATCTCGTCATTTCGAAATCTCTCTTCTCAGTTTCGGTCACAGTAACGAAATCTGGTTGTTAATTGAATCATGGCTCCGCTTTGGTGGAACTTAATTTCTAGTAGAGCTTACCTAACTTACTTACGTGTGTATCTGTCTGTGGTATCATAGCTCCAAGACAGATGAACTGATTTTCATTTAGTTTTTTTTTATAGATAATAATTTAATCTCGAGTGTTCTTAGTCATGTATCATGAAAATCGGTTCAGCCGTTTGAAGATCATCAGCTCTATTCTAGTTGTTGAGGGGATCTGACTAACTTCCTTATGTCTAATAGCTTTGAAATTGGGCACCGTGTTACCTACTTCACTGATATTGAAAGTATATGGTAAAGGTTGTGACCATGACCTTATCAGCCATTTGAAGCAAAATGTGGCAATGTACCTACACACTTATGTACTAAAAGGATGACTGAAGCTTCCACCTCCTGGGCAACAAATACCAGACTATTGCCCAAGTTACGGGAGCACCAGATACTGCTTGTCATGAGTGTCACAATCCATAAACGGGCCCAAACCATAAATGGTGGTTAAAAATCTAAGAATACTTATAGTTGTATTTTCTAAATTCAATTGAAGTATTTTTTTAGTAAAATGTTCTATCTATAATATTTACGGTAATTCCCCAACATTTGGCATGGCCTTTTGACTCCCCGTATGTATGTATATTAACTAGCTACTGCCCGCGGCTCCGCCCTCTTGAATACCACAAGCTATCGCTCCCTGACTTTGCGAGTATAAAAATTTAATGAATGAAACTCTTTTATATAAAAAAAATCTTTTATTTTTTTGTTATTTTTTTTTTGCTTAAAACTAATAGGTAAATGAATATATAGGTATAGGAATACTAGTCTTTAAAAATAATTCTGCATATAAAATATACCTATGCTAAAACCGCGCTCTAGCACCCAATAAGATCAGTTTACAACCTAAGCTCGTTCCCTTTAAAATACATACGAGAAAATACTTACTAATCGCTTACTTACTGATTAAAAATAGCTTAACAAAGATATTTCCAGATGTAAGATGAATGAATAGTTACTTAACTTACATCTAAAATACTAAAGGCAAAAAAAAACAAAGATAAAAATATAATCAAAAAACGATCTATTTATATATTTGTTAAACTTACAAGTTTATTTTTTTTAGGTAATGAAATAAAAAATAACATCAAGAATAATTTTAATCTTTCACCCTTGGCAAAAATAAGTCTTTAAATAGGTATATATCACATTTTGTTCGAGGTATAACTGTGGCATCCGAAGGTATATAATTAACTATTGTAAGGCCGCTATCCCACTGGGCATTATGCGAGCGTCGCTGCGCATATATTTGAAGAGCGCTAATCTTCATTATGCGAGCGTCGCTGCGCATATATTTGAAGATTAGCGTTCTTCAAATATATGCGCAGCTCTGGTTTCCTTGGATAGCGGTTCCGTTGTTATAGCGGCCGTCGCATTATAATACAGCGATGAATGCTGTACTAGAACGTTGTCTATGTAAACGAAATGGCGCGGCTTCCTAGAGAGCGGTAATGACAACGTAAATTCAATAGTAGATTGTTACACAAGGGACGTAAGTAAGCTATTACAGAACAAGATCCAATTTGGCGCCAGTGCGAGCGCAGCTCGCATAGGGCGCTAATGGATCGTGTCCACCCGAGATATTTAGTTACATGAGCGAGCGCAGCGAGCAAGGGTGAATATAGTTCGAGGGTGTAATAGCTACTTGCAACCGAGGTAAGCATTCTACTTTATATCATACTTGCGAGGTAAAAAAAACATTGGTAATGCAAAATGAAATTTTAATTAGAATAATTAGCAAATTTAGAGAAAAAATAGAAAAAAAATGGTTATTTATTATAATTAATTATAGTAATATTGATAAGAAAAGAGATTGTTTACCAAGGAGTTTTGCATAGCTTGAACTGTAATGTGAACATTACAATTCAAGCATAGTGCGACGTAATGTTGCCTTGAATTGCAAACACCAACTTACAAGGAGACTTTCCACCATAGTAATCCATAGTTACTGAGCAAGTATGATATAAAAATAGTTGCATAGCGTCCTTATACTTACGGGCGCTTTAGGACGGCACCGCTATCCTAGGAAACCAGACCAGACCTCATCGCTCGCATAGCGCCCAGTGGGATAGCGGCCTACAACGCAATAAAATTCTTAATGCTTTCATAAACTTATTATAAAACGGCGCACTGGCACCCAACAACAGATCTGTAAATACACTTACAACCTAAGTCCACTGGCTTTGCCATATGGGTGTAACTATACATATTTATTTCAATCCACGATGACGCACCTCAGCGTCAAACTCCATACGAATCGAATGAAACGTAAGCGATTTTGAGTTTTGACAGAAAAGGGGCGCGTCTTCGTGGATTGAAATATCTATAATAATCGCTTACTTACTAATTAAAAGTAGCTTAACAAAAGTATTTTCTTTATTTAAGAAAAAGAGACGAATAGTCACCTAAATAACATAATTTAATACTTAAGGAAAAAAACTAAAATCTTAAGTATAATATAGGAAAGATCTGAATGTTAAACTTACAAGTTTACTTATTACAATATAACGAAATATTAGAAAAGATAATATCAAGAATCATTTTCATCTTTATGCTCTTGAAAAAAAATTGTCTTTGAATATCACATTTTTTACGAGGAATTACTGCGGCGTCTTTACCTAGGTATAAAAATTATTGTAAAACGCAATAATTCTTAATGTTTTCATAAACATATAAAACGGCGCACTGGCACCCAACAAGAGATCAGTAAATACACTCACAACCTAAGTGCACTCGCTTTGCCATAATTTTCTTTTTGTATTTATTGTGACATAAGTGAAATCACCTAACTTAGGTACATAATAAATACAAAAGGGGGAAAAACGAGAGTCAAAAATATAACCAAGAA
Organism: Coenonympha glycerion; assembly: GCA_963855885.1. Taxonomy (NCBI): domain Eukaryota; kingdom Metazoa; phylum Arthropoda; class Insecta; order Lepidoptera; family Nymphalidae; genus Coenonympha; species Coenonympha glycerion. The sequence continues at coordinate 8,435,645 of OY979626.1, forward strand.
AAGATCTGACATGTTAAACTTACAACAACTTTACTTTTTACAATATAACGAAATATAGAAAAGATAACATCAAGAATCATTTTCATCTTTATACACTTTTTAAAAAGTTTAGTCTTTGAATATCACATTTTGTTCGAGGAATAACTGGCGTCCGTAGGTATATAAATTATAGTAAATCGTAATAATTCTTAATGTTTCCATAAACATATAAAACGGTTCAATGGCTCTCAACAAGAGATTAGCATATACACTTATAGTCTAGGATCCCGCTATACAACGACCTTCACCGAGCTGCTTATTGGATGAAAACTATTTTATATCCAATTAAATATGTCAATAAATATATCGCAAGTGGGTTGCCTAAAAAATTTCAGTCCAGGATATGATTAATTAAGAATTAAAAAAAATCCATTGCAACATGAACTCCTATTTGTTAGAGTTCCGTTGACATCTTAGTTCAAATTAGATTGGATGAGCGATTCAGGTCGCAAATTGCAATTGTGCATAATTGTGCATAAAACCTACGATTTTATTATCCGTTAACTTTCTTTTGCCAAAAAATATAGAACAGAAATACTTACCTCAGCCAGGAAAGTATTTCTGGCAAAAAGCACTATTTATAACGTCCAATCTAATTTGAACTACGATGTCAACTAAACTGTAACAAGTAGGAGTCCATGTTACAACGGTTTTTTTTTTTAATTCTTAATTAATCATACCCTGGACTGAAATTTTTTAGGCAACCCACTTGCGCTATATTTATTGACATATTTAATTGGATATAAAATAGTTTTCATCCAATAAGCAGCTCGGTGAAGGTCGTTGTATAGCGGGATCCTAGACTATTACAACCTAAGTCAAATCGCTTTGACATATCACTGTAACTAATAACCGCTTACTAACTAATAAAAAATAACAAAATATGATTTGATAATAAGATGATTCATGAATTAACTTACTTAAAAATACAAAAGGAAAAAATCAAAAATATGATCAAAAGATCTTACTTACTTGTTTAACTTACAAGTTGAAACTCAACTCAAAATATCTTCTTTACTTATATTATGTATATCGTATAACTACAAATCGAATTAAAGCTAAGTTTACGTTGGTTCAAACGCGGCCTGCACTAAACGGGCGGCGGCGGGTTCTATATATTCATAGGCCTTACGTACAAGCTCTTGTAATATGATATTTGGCACATATGTAATATAGTAGAAGTCTAAATAAAGCTAAGTTTATGCGGGTTCAAACGGGGGCTGCACTGAGTAGATCCAGTTTCCAGCCCAATAAGAGATCATTACAATACTAGTAAAGTAGTAACCGCTTACTTACTAATGTAACAACAGAGATCATTAGGCAAATGTTTCAAGTTTATGACACAGTAGATAAATGAATTGAAAAATAAAAGGTATGTTATATCATAAATATTCAACCATGTAGTTATTCTATCCATGAGCCGAGAGAGTGAGTCAAATCAAATCGAAATGTTTCCAACTTCACAGTATAGATAGATAGATAGATATAGTGGATTGTGCAACAACGGCATAAAGCAATCCAATTTTCATTTACATATTATGTACTATATAAGAGGTGATCAGGATCTCAAGTTCTACGGGATGAATAAAAAAACCAAAATGGAGGAATTTATTGTTCCCAAAAAATGTTTTGAGTTCAATATCGTCTTCTAATATACCTACGTAAAAGCATTCCACTTCACGAAATGTAAACGCGTTACGTGAATAGCTTACCAGCAATAAATATGCTTTGTTTATTATCTATCTATATGAAAAAAAAACCGGCCAAGTGCGAGTCGGACTCGCGCACCGAGGGTTCCATACCATAAAAGAAGTAAAACATTGAAAGAATCACTTTTGTTCATGAATTTACGAGTATAATTTACATGTAGGTACTTTTGTTGGCAAACCGCAAACGTAACTTTGTTTTTGGCGGATTATTGTTATTATCAAAAAAAGTATATTAGTCAGTGAGTTGATTTTATTTTTCCTGTAAAATATGCATTAACTTCTATTGATCATAATTATTTCAGATTTTGCGATTGGTAAACTTCGGAGATAAGGGGGGGAACGGTATTTTTTTCGACAGTTTGCCCAATAAATCAAAAACTATCAGGCATAAAAATAAATAAAAATTAGTTTTAGTATACACAAGTCACGCCCTTTCATATGATACCCCACTCAATATTATAATCTGATTTTGAAAATTTATCGACCCGGTTTTCCCCCCTTTTTAAATAAAAATAAAAACAATTTTCAAATTTTTACTATTGTTATGACGTCGCGTCACTATTAGGGTTTCCGATTTCTCGAGGTTTTTTAGTTCTCGGGTGTCGAGACTTCTCGAGCCTGATTTCTCGGGTCTTCTCGGGTTGTCGAGAAAAAATAAAATACGTCTAAATTTTTGTTTAATTAATAAACTTAACTGTGTTTATTTTACATGAAAAAATTCAACATAATTTTTAACAAAAAAAAACAAGTTCTCAATAAAAAATCAGCTCAAAACAAAATTGCTAACTAAAAACAATCATACTTCTTCTCCTTATCATAACTAATCTCATCTCACTAATCTGTAATAAGAAACAAAATCTCTGTTAACAATCAGCTTAAAACAAACATCTTAACTAAAAACAATCATACTTCTTCTTATTATAACTAATCTCACTAATCTTTAATAAAAAACAAAATCTCTGTTAACAATCAGCTTAAAACAAACATCTTAACTAAAAACAATCATAATTTTTCTCATCATAACTAAAGATCACTCACTAATTTTACTATGTGGGTGGTATGAGGCTATGGTTTTAGGACATTTTAGACATTGCGCATTTGAGGCGTCCTTATTTTTCTTGAAATATTTCCAAACTTTGGAAGTTTCCATTTTGGTTCATTAGTTGTAAAATCTATAACAAACAGTTCAAGAATTAGTAAGTATTTTAGTTTAGTACCTACAAAATAGCTGACGCAACAGTGGGGAGGCCTATGCCCAGCAGGGGGTTGATGTGGTTAGGTTAGGCTGATGATGATGATGAAAAAATAGCTGTGTCCTTTTGTATACTACGTTTGGTAGGATTGGTTGGATACGTTTTGTCATTTTGTGTTATTTGTAGTAGATAAATTGCCATAAAACAACGTCTTAATATTATGTGTTTAGTTTAGAACTGTAGGCTTTTGTGGGATTATTACAACATCTGCAATACAAATGCAATTAATGAAATCGGTAAATATTTATGCACTAACAATTCTCTTATTTGATTAAAAACAAAAGTTTTATTTCTTTAACATACCTATTCATTTTAAACAAAAATATTATTTTGGTAATACAAAAGTACTTACAAAACAAAACAAACACTTGAACTATTTAAATAAATAATAACAATACTTACCTGTTTGTTCTGCGATTCTATTACTCGTGCGTCACTAAATAGTAAATACACTCACTATGCTGGGTTTATGATCCGACCGATCCGAACACGGCGGGAGTTGAAACACGAATGAACAAAATACAACTGGGGCCGCGTCGCGCTTGCGTTTGTCGGCAAAAACAAAGGATACCGACAGACACGAGCCGTGCTGTCAAAGGATGCCGCTGCCGCCTCGCATTTACAAAGAAAGCTAAGCGTAAAAATGTTTATTTAAACTGCTCGATGTCTCGACTTTTCTCGAGCTGAATTTCCCGGGTACGAGACCGACCGATTTCCCGGGAATTCCCGGGACGAGAATTCCCGGGAACAAACCCTAGTCACTATTACCTATAACTTTTCTAAATTTCAAGTCGATAGCTTGAATAGTTACTGAAATAATTGAGTGTGACAGACGGACGGACGGACGGACGGAGAAAGTCTCACCATAAGGGTTCCAATTTTACCAAATTGGTATGGAACCCTAAAAAAGTTTGACTAGTAGTCACCTATATAAATATTCACCGCTTGGCGTCATCGCGTTAGTTCCGCCGGCTAGTTTGTTCAACACACGTAATAGTCTTCAGGCAGATGGAACAATCCAGGCCACGCCGATTTGATTTTATTAGGCGCAAACTGTTGATTCGCATACTCGTCCTGTGGTGTGAAAGTTTGCTGAAATAGGCCCTGTTTGGGTATTTGTACGTGACTGTTGTACTGTGTTTCAGAAAAAGCTTGTGAGCTTACGGGAGCAAAGTAATGGTTTTCATTATATTTTAACTGCGCGAACTTTTGTATAGTAGTTGCTAGTAGAGGTATTTCTACGTTATCGCTGTTAGACTGCAATTGATTGAAAACATTTGACTGAGAATATCCGGTCTTCGGTCCGGGAGAACTTTGGCTGAACGGCCAATTTCCGTTGGAATTCATTGGTCGCTCGCCTTTTTTGTTCCAGTAGCCTCCCGCCACCCACGTACTTTGTGGCGTACTAGGCGGTATAACTGGTTCAGTCCTATTCAAAGGTGTACTCGTAGCAAAATCTGGAGAAGCCGTAAATTTACGCAACGCAAAAGGGTGAATATTTTTGGAGGTCTTCTTTTTCGGACTGCTTATTCTAAGTGAATTAAAGCTTCCCTCTAAATCAGAGTCAGAATCTTCCGTGTATTCATTGAGTGATTGTATTGAAAATACTGAATTGCGAAGTTTCCTTTGGAGAACTTTTTCATACTCAGTACAATGCATTCTGTAACAAGTAAATAATTTAGAAATTAAAAGAACACGACTGCCCTGTGGTACAACTACTTTTTTCAAAAAAATATAGCCTATGTTACTCGGAATGATGTAAGGTTTCTAACAATACCCTATATGTCCGAATCTGTTCAGCCGTCCAGAAGTTATTGTGGAATAAAGGAACTCACATACATACATACATGAACCCTAAAAAACACTCCCTTTATGGGCAGTCATGTATTAAGTAGAACATTAATAGCAGGCATAGAATAATATAATATTATGTTACATGGAATTGATTATATTTTCTCAAAATATCCGGTATTATATACAGTCAGTACTCAGTATATATCTAAACGAAATATTTCGAATATATATTTTGAATAAAGTGTAGAGTTTGTGAAGTTAGGGCTTGTAGAGTAAGGGCGCGTCAAGTTGGAAAAACCCCAACTCCCATTTTAAGGGGTTAGGGGGTTAAAGTTACAACTTCATAGAATTTTTTTGTTGGTTGTGTAGTGAAACTAGCTTCCATAAAAAATATCAGCCTTCTAGGACTTTAGGAAAGACGAAATCGTGGGTTTTAGGTGTCAATAAAATAAAGTATAAGTTTTATGAAATTGAAATTTCATAGGTTTAATAAGTTTACTATTGGCATCATATCCCGAGAATTTTGTGGTTCTGGAATAGTCCTAGCCCGAGTTATGAGGGTTCAAAAAACGACGAAGCACTTTGAGAAAAGGTTGGTAGTGTACTCGCGCTTCGCTTGCTTTTCTTGGTAGGGACACTACCATGTTCCCAGACTAATATTATAAACGCGAATGTTTGTAAGCATGGATGGGTGGATCATTGTTACTCTTTCACGCTGCAAATAATAAACCGATTAGCACACAGGCTACTTTTTATCCCGGCAATATCCATTTTTCCCACGGGATTAGCTATAAAATATTCACGGGGGTGGAGCCGCGGGCAACAGCTAGTGACATATAATTGTATCAAAGCAGTAACACAATACTTGTAAGATTCCATCTCTTCATCATAGTTCCTCTCATCAATAGGCACGTAATTAGCAAGTTTCGCCTTCTCCAGTTCTTGGTTTTTATTACACAACTTGCAGGCACAGTTTTTAGGCGGACTTCGTTGGAAAAGGTTACGTCTTGTAGAAGGTTTTTTAAAGTCTGTAGAATGTGTTCTTTTGTAGTCATCATCCTAAAACAGATATTTATTATAAATTCGTCATTCTCCTTCAATAGCAGCATATATGAGAAGTTTTTCAGTAACATCCCATACAGTAAAATCGGCCAAGTGAGAGTCCGACTCACGCACCGAGGGTTTTAGAATACACAAGTAACGCCCTTGCATATGATACCCCACTCAATATTGTAACTACGGGAGCACGAAAATAAATTTTTCACCTACTTTCGTATGTTTATAGCGACATTTGATCGAGATGGCGCCAGTGTGCTAATGTTAACATCGTTTCTGTGTTATTTCCATATTTATATCATACTAGCTGTTGCCCGCGGCTCCGCCCGCGTGAATTACGATTTTTTTACATAAACCGCGGAATTCCTTGATTTTTCGCGGGATTCTTGTTGTTTCCGTGTGTGAAAAAACATGGAGTTGTCACAACATTATGTTGTGTTAATGTTGTGATGGTTTGTGAGAAAACCTCACTACGCGAAACTCGTAGGCCTTACTCGTATTTGTAAAAAGAAAATATACAACACATAGAGACAAAATACCTTCAATAATCCGTTGAACTGTTTACATTTTGGACATGTCCAACAATTTTTTTTGACGTATCTCACCCAGCTGTTGCTATTGCAGAACCAACAATTTACTCTCCAAGGTAGACATGACCTGTAAACGTTATAATAGTTAAAAATCTTCTAAAAAATAAATTTATTAGTACTTAGGTATATGATAATTTTATAACCTTCGACTTACCATATTAGCCATACGAGTATAATACTGGCTGCTGCTGTTGCTAACATTAAGATTATGTACCATTTGTAAGTAAATATATCTAGTGAACATAGTATCCTGACAAGACTAGAAATTATATTCATTTTTAATATGTAATTTTGTTAGTATTTGTAATTTTTAGTCACTCACCACCTATAGTGTTTTATGTCTATGCTCACAGACCAGGAACGGCCGCCTGATTACGTATAACATAGCAGTAGCGACAGCAGACGCAGAGCCACAGCGACCGGTCGCTAAATGTCATTGTTTATTCGCATTACCTAAGCCGATCGCGCGTCGTCTGCTCCCCGGTCGCAAAGTGCACTTTTGTGGTCTGTGGAATGCACTTTTAGCAATCGATCACTAGCGCCACTTGCGATCAGACGGCAAAAGATGTAAACAAAATACACAGTTTTTATTGTCATCTGTGGTTATTCCATGGTCATTCTGTGGTACATCGAATAAATCTGCGGTCATTCTGTGATTCTGCGGTACCTATAGTTTGAGCCACAGAGTACTTTTTTCTTTTGTTAGGTTATTTTATGAAATTATTATCATCTGCCAGTAAGTTTAAAATACTTCTTTATTATTTTACTAAGTAAACATGTGTACCTGCTTTCCTGTTGCTATTTGCTAACATGTTTTTGTACATCAATAGGATCATCGAGTGTCTACCAGCCAGCTGAACGAGTTGCTGGAGCACCTAATGGCGCACCCAATCCTAGCTAAAGGAGTTGGTTTGGGAGTGAGAGTGAAGGAGGCCATCGATCGAGAATGGAACAATAGTATTGGTTCCAGATTCAATGCCTCCAGCAGGGATTGCCAGGGACCAGTCAGTCCAGCGGAGGAAGTGAGTTTGAATATCCTTCTTTTATGCTCTCGATTTCAAAATGAAAGAGTTATGTAACTACATTTCTTATATGAAACCGGCTGGTGGTCAGCTGCATTTTACTGCTGTGAATAGATGCATACAATTTTTAGATACTGCTGAGGCCACTGCGGTAGGTCGACCTCTTACAACAGCATAAATGTATACAATTTTCAGTTTATTCTGAGGCCACTGCAGCCATTTCAAGCAGGCCATTTCCACAGCTTTCTGCAACTATATTATTTGCAACACTGATAGCCCGTAGCATAAACGACCAACACATCAACCTCTGTTGGCTATCTTAGGTCCACTTGCGTCAACGGTTAGTGTGTTAACTCAGGGTTAACACGCTCACCCAGAGTAAGTTTTCAAAATTGTCCAATGACAGACGTTGACTCAAGGGTTAAAAAGAAAATATTTAACCTCCGATTCGCGCAAGTGGACCTTAGAGGGTTATAGCTGGTTTACTTTAGGGCTATATAATGATGGGTTGGGGTTTGAATACCACTTCCCAGCATGCACCTCTCTCTCGTTTGAGTGGTGTACAGTTGTGGAAAGCAGCTAGTGTTGAAGGTTTGCGTAGTAAGAAAACCTGCATGTCTAAGAGGTCACCGTAATGTTTACACCATATGAAAACATTAAGGTGAAAAGGTCGGCAGGCTTTATAGGAAAGGAAACCAGTGCCGAATAGTAGTATTATAGAAACAAGGATTCAGACTAAATTATATAGAACATATTACAATGTACTCTTATTCTCAAACTAATTCATATATTTTTTTCCTTTACAGAAAGTCCAGTTTCTCAAAGACGGTTTCAGCAGCCCACACTGAGCAGCAGCTCCACCGTTACCAGAAAGAGTACAAATGGTAAGTCTTTTCTGTTTAGATTTAGTAATATTAATACTTTACTACTTATTAAACTTTCAATAGCTTTTAGCACTATATAACTATCACAAAATTTAAGCAAGAGAATACAACTCCTGCCTGCTGAATCAGCCTCTTGGTCTAAAAAAAAAAATCTAACATTGATGATAGAATTAGTGTTTAATAGATGTTTTATATTTTACAGACCAAAGGGTAGAGCCATCATGGAGAGACGAAGACGTTGTGACTGGAGAGACTTTTCAGAAAGTCCAGTTTCTCAAAGACGGTTTCAGCAGCCCACACTGAGCAGCAGCTCTACCGTTACCAGAATGAGTACAAATGGTACCTTTTTTGTTTAGATTTAGTAATATTAACACTTAACTAATTCTTAAACTTTTAATAGTTTAGCACTACATAACTATCACAAAATGTAAGAATAGAATACAATACAGGCAGGAGGCCTGTTGAATCAGCCTCTTGGTAACATCAATGATAGAATTAGTGTTTAATAGATGTTTTATATTTCACAGACCAAAGGTTTGAGCCATCATGGAGAGACAACGGTTTTCGAACAGGAGAGACAAAGGGTGGGCGCAGAGAGCAGACTGGCTGAAGCTGCTTCTATTACAGCGAATGCATGCTGGCTAAGGCCTTGAATAAGCTTTTTGACTTATTGTGTAAAATATTTAACAATTAAAAAATATTAATTTATTTGTTGTAAAAATAAATGAGGGAAATTATTATATAATACTAGCTGACCTGGCAAACGTTGTTTTGCCCTTAGGGTTAATAAAAAATAGATAAATTGAGATTTAAACTATCCTATCTCTCAAGTTGGATCGAACTGCACATGGTGTGCGAATTTTATTATAATCGGTTAACAGTAGGATTCTTGGAATGGATAGAATATGCTTCCGGCTCCTCACAAGATAGTATAAAAGTTAATTTAATTATGTAAGAAAAGTTGTATATATAAATACATTTTTTTAAAAAAAGCAAGTGCAGAGTTTCTTGCTAGTTCCTTCCAGTGCTTTTCGAAATTGGCCATACTAAGAGCCTGGCTTATGAGAAAAATAAAGATTTTTATTTTGGATCTGTAATGAAATTTTATTATTGAATGGAAGTTAATCAAGTCTTGAAATAAAACTCATTTTTATCATTTTTGTGTAATTTTTTTATTTTCTATTCTGTTCCTCCACAACCACTGGGGTAGCAATAGTTATTACTATTTAATAACTTAAAACTCAAGGAGAAGGCTCAGAGTCACTCAGCGGGCGATGGAAAGAGCTATGCTCGGAGTTTCTCTACGTGATCAAATCAGAAATGAGATTCGTAGACGAACCAGAGTCACCGACATAGCTCAACGTATCACGAAGCTGAAGTGGCAATGGGCTCAGAACATAGCTCGTAGGACCGACGGACGTTGGGGACCCAAAGTGCTGGAATGGCGACCTCCAACCAGATGGACTGACGACATTAAAAGAGTCGCGGGAAGGCGCTGGATACAAGTGGCGCAGGACCAGGCTGGAAATCATTGCAGAAGGCCTATGTCCAGCAGTGAACGTCCGTCGGCTGAACGAACTTAAAACTAATGAGGGTTCTAAGATGCCCTGACCTAACAAGAAACCCACAGCAAACTCAGTCTGGTGACTGGTCTGTCTGTCTGTCAACTGGTTTTCATATTTTACGGTTAGGTTACGCTGTGGGTACCTCAAGTAACCTTAATGCTACTTCATGCACTTCCCTTATCGGATATGTCTGGTCTTCCACTTGAACATTTCCTCATCAAGTGGTGGCAGTGCTCCCTCGAGTCCTTCAGTGCCTTGAGGGAATTTTGAAGTTCATTTGCATTTTCACAACGGCTGCTCTGCCTTCATTGTTATCTCAATATCTGAAATGTGCAAATAATTTATTGTTTACGACATTAAAATTGATTAAATCACTGTCACAAATCTCTAAAATATTAACAAATCATATAACAGTATAGAAAATAGAGAAATAAATAGCTGTTTGTTAGTTTAGTTAGTTAGTAATAAAATTTATCATTGATTAACATATAAATTCATATGGCAGTGGTATGGCCTCTAAGAATAAAAGGTGTTCCACAGAATAGACACCATATGAATTTATCTGTTCATATGGCATTCGTTCAGTAATAAATTTTAACACTTTTCTCTTTGTTAATATTCAAATCAACTAAAATTACTTGTTTTTTACTTCTTATTCTTAGTTCGTTTTTAACAGGGCAGTTGTATTTTTTATTTATTTATTTTTATTTCTGTTGTGCTTGGTATTATCTCGCTTTTAATCCTCATGCAGTTTTATAGTTATACATCACCTTTGGTCATCTTTAGATAGGTTCTTAATGGCCACAGGTCACTAATTGCTTGCAAGATTTGAATCACAGGGTTAATTTGTATAATTCGTAAATATTAACATTTTTATTATTTGCAATAAAATAGAACAGCTATAAATTAATCACCTGTTTAATTTAATTTGTCTGTTCTCTTGCACCTCTGGAAGCCTAATGTATATTTGCAAAATATCAATGCTGTTGAGTGCCTTAGTGGCTTCTTTGATAGCATTTGATACACTGGATTGGCTCAATCCATGAAGAAAATTCATGCCAACTGGGTTTTGATATGAACCAGTGACATAACCTGTAATAATAATTAAATCTTAAATATTCATTTCATAAACAACTATGGAGGCCATATATCACCATTCCAAGGCCGCTTTTGTTGCTCTTCACTTTCGACAGTATTTACACAGTTTTTGAAATAGTTCTTTCGTGAGCATAAAATGAATTTTAACTCTGCGTCAGGCGATGCTTGCTGGTTACTGGATTTGCTTGATCTCTCAAATGTAATTTCACCGTAAATGAGCCTTCTCCAAGAATTGCCCCACCCTCTCTTCTTCATTAAGCGCTTCCTCTAAAAGAAAAAAAGTGTTCCCTTATAAACTTATAAAACAAACATGAACATTGGGCTCTAAATTCCTTATTTTTTATATAAATAGGTAAAATTATACCTTTTCACGTTAATAGAGACAATATAATATACTTACATATTTTAAACTTCCTTTCTATTATTAAATATCTCATTTTTTCTCATAATTATATTATATCTCCACCAGACAAAATAGCAAAAAATCGTTTAGCGACAGGAGAGCGACAGGTATTTAGGCTGTCGCTTTTGCGGCCAATTTTTCGCGGCTGTCGCTGTCGAGCCGCTGTCAAATTTACCATACATAATACCAGCTTGTTAGCACGACAATGGATTGAATGCACTTTTAACCACAGACCACATAACTTTTTACAACACAGATTGTACCACAGATTGATCGCCCGCTGTCAGCTGTTAATCGGTGTTTACATAATACAAAAATGCCGTTTGACAGCGGATAGTACGCGATTTATGCCTGTGGCAAACCTGTGGCAAGATCGGTAATAACCCCCCCGCTGCCTGATTACGTATAACATAGCAGTAGCGACAGCAGACGCAGAGCCACAGCGACCGGTCGCGAAATGTCATTGTTTATTCGAATTACATATGCCGACCGCGCGTCGTCTGCTCCCCTGCCGCAAAGTGCACTTTTGTGGTCTGTGGAATGCACTTTTAGCAATCGATCACTAGCGCCACTTGCGATCAGACGGCAAAAGATGTAAACAAAATACACAGTTTTTATTGTCATCTGTGGTTATTCCATGGTCATTCTGTGGTACATCGAATAAATCTGCGGTCATTCTGCGGTATAGTTTGAGCCACAGAGTACTTTTTTGTTTTGTTAGGTTAGGTGTGAATTTTATGAAATTATTATCATCTGCCAGTTAGTTTAAAATAGGTACTTCTTTGTTATTTTATTACGTAAACATGTGTACTTTTTTCCTGTTGCTATTTGCTATGTGTTCAACATGTTCTTATAATTATTATAGCATCAATACGATCATCGAGTGTCTACTAGCCAGCTGAACGAGTTGCTGGAGCACCTAATGGCGCACCCAATTCTAGCTAAAGGAGTTGGTTTGGGAGTGAGAGTGAAGGAGGCCATCGATCGAGAATGGAACAATAGTATTGGTTCCAGATTCAATGCCTCCAGCAGGGATTGCAACCAGTCAGGCCAGCGGAGGAAGTGCGTATGAGTATACTTCTTTTATGCTCTCGATTTCAAAATGAAAGAGTTATGTAACTACATTTCTTATATGAAACCGGCTGGTGGTCAGCTGCATTATACTGCTGTGAATAGATGCATACAATTTTTAGATACTGCTGAGGCCACTGCGGTAGGTCGACCTCTTACAACAGCATAAATGTATACAATTTTCAGTTTATTTTAAGGCCATTGCAGCCATTCCAAGCAGGCCATTTCCACAGCTTTCTGCAACTATATTATTTGCAACACTGATAGCCCGTAGCATAAACGACCAACACATCAACCCCTGTTGCCTATCTTAGGTCCACTTGCGTCAACGGTTAGTGTGTTAACTCAGGGTTGACACGCTCACCCAGAGTAAGTTTTCAAAATTGTCCAATGACAGACGTTGACTCAAGGGTTAAAAAGAAAATATTTAACCTCCGATTCGCGCAAGTGGACCTTACAGGGTTATAGCTGGTTTACTTTAGGGGTATATAATGATGGGTTGGGGTTTGAATACCACTTCCCAGCATGCACCTCTCTCGTTTGAGTGGTATACAGTTGTGGAAAGCGGCTAGTGTTGAAGGTTATCGTAGTAAGAAAACCTGCATGTCTAAGAGGTCACCGTAATGTTTACACCATATGAAAACATTATGGTGAAAAGGTCGGCAGGCTTTATAGGAAAGGAAACCAGTGCCGAATAGTAGTATTATAGAAACAAGGATTCAGACTAAATTATATAGAACATATTACAATGTACTCTTATTTTCAAACTAATTCATATATTTTTTCCTTTACAGAAAGTCCAGTTTCTCAAAGACGGTTTCAGCAGCCCACACTGAGCAGCAGCTCCACCGTTACCAGAAAGAGTACAAATGGTAAGTCTTTTCTGTTTAGATTTAGTAATATTAATACTTTACTACTTATTCTAAACTTTCAATAGCTTTTAGCACTATATAACTATCACAAAATTTAAGCATAGGAATACAACTGCTGCCTGCTGAATCGGCCTCTTGGTCTCAAAAAAATAAATTCTAACATTGATGATAGAATTAGTGTTTAATAGATGTTTCATATTTTACAGACCAAAGGGTTGAGCCATCATGGAGAGAAGAAGATGTTGTCGAGCTGGAGAGACTTTTCAGAAATTCCAGTTTCAGCAGACGGTTTCAGCAGCCCACATTGAGCAGAAGCTCTACCGTTACCAGAATGAGTACAAATGGTAAGCCTTTGTTGTTTAGATTTAGTAATAATAACACTTTACTAATTCTTAAACTTATAATAGTTTAGCACTACATAACTATCACAAAATGTAAGCATAGAATACAACTCCTGCCTGTTGAATCAGCCTCTTGGTAACATCAATTATAGAATTAGTGTTTAATAGATGTTTTATGTTTCACAGACCAAAGGTTTGAGCCATCATGGAGAGACAACGGTTTTCGAACAGGAGAGACAGGGTGGGCGCAGAGAGCAGACTGGCTGAAGCTGCTTCTATTTTAGCGAATGCATGCTGGCAAAAGGCCTTGAATAAGCTTTTTGACTTATTGTGTAAAATATTTTAACAATTAAAAAATATTAATTTATTTGTTGTAAAAATAAATGAGAAATTATTATATAATCTTATCTTATACCTTTAAACGAGCAATTCTTGTATATATATTTCTATATAATCTGGATCTAGGAAACGGCTCGAAAGATTTTCATGAAATTTAGCATACAGGGGGTTTTGGGGGCGATAAATCGATCTAGCAACGATTCATTTTTAGAAAATGTCGAATTTACCAAATAAAAAATAAAAATATGACTACTGCTGCCATCTATTGGCCATCGAGCGAAGCTCGGTCACCCAGATATTATTAGTAATTTGTCAAGTTACACCTTTGAAGAACTCCTTAACAGTAGGATTCTTGGAATGGATAGAATATGCTTCCGGCTCCTCACAAGATAGTATAAAAGTTAATTTAATTATGTAAGAAAAGTTGTATATATAAATACATTTTTTTAAAAAAAGCAAGTGCAGAGTTTTTTGCTTGAAATTTTATTATTGAATGGAAGTTAATTAAGTCTTGAAATAAAACTCATTTTTATCATTTTTTGTGTAATTTTTTATTTTCTATTCTGTTCCTCCACAACCACTGGGGTAGCAAAAGTTATTACTATTTAATAACTTAAAACTAATGAGGGTTCTAAGATGCCCTGACCTAAAAAGAAACCCACAGCACACTCAGTCTGGTGACTGGTCTGTCTGTCTGTCAACTGGTTTTCATATTTTACGGTTAGGTTATGTTGTGGGTACCTCAAGTAACCTTAATGCTACTTCATGCACATACATATATGTCTGGTCTTCCACTTGAACATTTCCTCATCAAGTGGTGGCAGTGCTCCCTCGAGTCCTTCAGTGCCTTGACGGAATTTTGAAGTTCATTTGCATTTTCACAACGGCTGCTCTGCCTTCATTGTTATCTCAATATCTGAAATGTGCAAATAATTTATTGTTTACGACATTAAAATTGATTAAATCACTGTCACAAATCTCTAAAATATTAACAAATCATATAACAGTATAGAAAATAGAGAAATAAATAGCTGTTTGTTAGTTTAGTTAGTTAGTAATAAAATTTCTCATTGATTAACAAATAAATTCATATGGCCTCTAAGAATAAAAGGTGTTCCACAGAATAGACACCATATGAATTTATCTGTTCATATGGCGTTCGTTCAGTAATAAATTTTAACACTTTTCTCTTTGTTAATATTCAAATCAACTAAAATTACTGGTTTTTTACTTCTTATTCTTAGTTCGTTTTTAACAGGGCAGTTGTATTTTTTATTTATTTATTTTTATTTCTTTTGTGCTCGGTATTATGTCGCTGTTAATCCTCATGCAGTTTTATAGTTATACATCACCTTTGGTCATCTTTAGATACTTAATGGCCACAGGTTAGCAAGATTTGAAACACAGGGTTAATTTGTATACTTAGGTAATTCGTAAATATTAACATTTTTATTATTTTCAATAAAATATAATTGCTATAAAATAATCACCTGTTTAATTTAATAATTTGTCTGTTCTCTTGCACCTCTGGAAGTCTATATTTGCTAAATATCAATGCTGTTGAGTGCCTTAGTGGCTTCTTTGACAGCATTTGATACACTTGAGCACTAGATTGGCTCAATCCATTAAGAAAATTCATGCCAACTGGGTTTTGATATGAACCAGTGACATAACCTGTAATAATAATTAAATCTTAAATATTCATTTCATAAACAACTATGGAAGCCATATATCAGCATTCCAAGGCCGCTTTTGTTGCTCTTCACTTTCGACAGTATTTACCTACACAGTTTTTGAAATAGTTCTTTCGTGAGCCTATAATGAATTTTAACTCTGCGTCAGGCGATGCTTACTGGTATAAATAGGTAAAATTATACCTTTTCACGTTAATAGAGACAATATAATATACTTACATATTTTAAACTTCCTTTCTATTATTAAATATCTCATTTTTTCTCATAATTATATTATAACTCCACCAGACAAAATAGCAATAATTCGTTTAGCGACAGGTATTTAGGCTGTCGCTTTATGGTCGCTTTTTTGTCGGCTGTCGCTGTCGAGCCGCTGTCAAATTTAGCATACATAATACCAGCTTGTTAGCACGACAATGGATTGAATGCACTTTTAACCACAGACGACATAACTTTTTACAACACAGATTGTACCACAGATTGATCGCCCGCTGTCAGCTGTTAATCGGTGTTTACATAATACAAAAATGCCGTTTGACAGCGGAAAGTACGCGATTTATGCCTGTGGCAAACCTGTGGCAAGATAGGTAATAACCCCCCCGGTCTATGCTCACCACAGTTGTGAGCATAGACATAAAACACTATGTTGTGAGTTGACCACAGACCACAAAACTAGGTCACAAATTACTCTATGGTCACTCACTTTCACAGATTAAAGATAATATTGTGTCTCTACGGTACCCATTTTCGAGTTTCGTACAAAATAAGTGTGACTGACCGTTTCAAAATTGGCGAATCCTCCAAACACTAGCAAAAAAAATCTACCATGATCTGCCAACTCGATTTCTGAACTATACAAGTACAATAATTATTGTTCAAAACAGTGGTTTTGACGTCGAAACATCCACGTTTCATCAACACATAAGTTTTTAGCTTAGTATGAAACATCTCCGAATAATTAAGTCATACAAAAAAAAAGTAAATAGACATAAAAATCATGAGTTTTTTTCATTTTATTTCAAAGACAATAATGATTTTCTTGAAATCTGCCACATCCTGCCACTTTCTTAATTCGTCAGCTTATTCTGCCAGAGTTAGAATTTAGGAGCCGAATCTGATCAAAGTCAGAAATCTGCCACAAACGGTCACACTGCAAATAAATTTCCATGGTCGTCAAATATATTACAGAGCGACAAGGCCATCTTGGCGCGTGGCTAAAATCAGAACTAACGCCACTATCTTGTCACCTTGTGATATTGTTTGATATTTCACTCAGTCGGTATATCGCTATTGTATGTTGTCAATGAATTACTGTTACCTCATAGTATGTTGTGTTGTTTTTGCTTTAATATTAATTACTAAAATAAAACTAAAATTGAGGAAGTTTTATTTTCTGGCTGCCTTTGTTCTATAACAACGCCCTCCTGACGATGTCATTCAA
Organism: Coenonympha glycerion; assembly: GCA_963855885.1. NCBI lineage: Eukaryota > Metazoa > Arthropoda > Insecta > Lepidoptera > Nymphalidae > Coenonympha > Coenonympha glycerion. Next base: position 8,452,816 of record OY979626.1, read on the forward strand.
GTGCTAAGAGAGCACGGCCTTGTCGGACTGTGTCACTGTGAGGAATAGGTTATGTTATCGTAAGTCCAAGGAATTAGGAATTTGTAATATAATCTGTGCACGGAATACCAATATTATCAAGGATCTTATAAACGAGATTGAGTACCATTTTTATGAGGCCTAAGAGATTCACTTAGAGTAGCATTTTCCATATAAGCGGTAGCTAGCCTAAAGTTGTCCTGGCGAGACCTATCCCGCCGGCAGTGTGTCCTTGTCTGACATCTTGCCATATTATCAACAGCTGAATAGGTATCGGGTTTTTTTATGTAAAGTAGTATATACAAACAAAATGTTTGGGACAGGTAAAACAAAATGCAAGATGTTTTTTTTTTCAAAAACAGCAATCAATTAGGGTAACCATGAATTATGTGGATTTTCTACTCACGTGGTTGTAGCAAGGTAGATACTCGTACGGTCACTACGGTAGACAAATTAGAGATGTATACCTACCAGGTAGGTCCTACCTACTAATAAATAATCCTCCAAACGAACTATCTACTTCTTTTCTTATACTTACTAGTAAAAATGAATCTCCGAAATGTGTGAATAACTTCCGATCAACTGCACCAAATTAGATACGAGTACTTAGGTACTTAGTTTTTAACTCAGTTCGTTATTATCAGGAGATGGTTTGTGCAAGTGAAATATCAAAATCACACTAGATATTATAAAGGCGAATGTTTGTGTATGTGTTTGTTTGTTACTCCTTCACGTCGCAAATCGCAACTACTGAAACAATTTGACTGAAATTTCGAATGAAGATAGATTATTCCCTGAATTACAAATAGGCTACTTTTTATTCGCCGCCGCGCTTCACTTCACTAATTTGAAGAGGATCCGAGACATATAGTCACTGACTATAAGGGCCTAAAAATTGAAAAAAAAAAAAACAAAACTTGTACCTACGAGTTGAGAATGAAATAAAAAACGATTTCTGTGGAACTTATCTGTATTTGTAAACATTATGAAAACAATCTGACTCCAGAACTTACTCTTATGTAAATACCTTAATCTTAATAAGAAACGGTCCCTTTAAAATAATGTCAAAATATTAAAGTTTATAGGAACTTTGTCGGTTTCAAGCAACGTCGATATAATAGCTTCAAATAATTGTCAAAACACTATTAATTGTATCGATAGCAAATAATTACTGTCAAAGCCTATTTCGAAGAAGGGCACTTTCAGGAAGAAGAAGAAGAAAAAAAACTTTATTGCATCCAAACACAATTACATAGAAAATGATACAAGATAATAGTGACAAAGAAAAAAGATAATAGTGATGGTATGCAAAGATCAAAAAGATTGCAGGACAAATTTTGCGCTACCTATAAGCATTTTAAAACATACCTAAGCATTATAAAACATTTTTTTAATTAAATTAAAAGTTACTTCTTGACTGAAGTCTTACTATCTGGAAATGGAAAGTCACGAAGTAGACAAAGATACTATTGTACTGATTGGAGCAGATAGGTATATTATGATGATGGTTGGTACGCAGCATCGCACCGCAACACTAAATCGCTTGGCATTACGGCTCATGGATTAAAATTAAAAATAAATTCTTAAAAATCTTTGATAAGTAAGTACGGTAGCTTCAAATAATTAATTAATTGATTTGGATTTGTTGAGTGCTAATAAAGATAAATATAACAGTTCTTAATTTTGACAGAGGCATGACTTATATCCTCTTATTAAAATCAATAATTATGATGTACGTATTATGTACTATATCGATTACATTTTAAATACCTACATACAAATTGATTTACAGTATAAACATTAACAGTAATTAGGGTCGGTACAAAATGCAAGGCCTTGATTATCACATCAACTGGTACATTAAGTATAAATCATTCCTCTACTTTGGTCTCTAAAGAGCTCTCTTCTTACCCTCGGGGCAACAGATTAATTAACTTAACTCATTAATAAAATGTTACGATTACAGACTTGAATGATGAAATCCTTAAGAGTTATTTGGACCTACTTGTAGTATACAGTAGGTACAATACAGTACGTGTTAAAGCACTTGTATATGATTCGTTAAATTACTTATGTTTATCATTTATATCATTTATCGCCGACCTTAAAATCGATAATAAAATAATAGGATTGATTAGAAAATGTTCAGTACATAACTTAATATCAAAGAATTAAATTGCTAGATGAGCCCTAAACCTCCAAAAACTTCAGCGTTTTTGTCATGTGTTCGACACGTTCTTATCTTATACACGCAGCGACAAAAGAAATGGTGATATCGCGAGGTTTCATTTACACACTTGCGTTCTCTGTCACACAATCACATGCTACAGCATGCTGAGAGCACTCACTCAGCATGTTTGTGGACGTTCGATGCGCGCAATGTAGGCTTAAGTTAAAGTAGGCTCATCTTGCGATTTAAATCTTTGCCTAATTTTCATATAATAAACAAACAAGCTGTTCAAGCTGTCTGTAGCTGTTTTGTTCAGTAAGTACCTAACAGGTCTTGCTCGCTGAACCCACGCGACTTCCTGAAAAAGAGCGCTGGTAGCAGGTGGATAAGGAAGGCTAAAACAAATAAATACCCAATCATTTGATTTGTTACACGCCTTGTCATGATTAACTGTATTATATTATAGTCTTGTCATATAAAAGTAAGCATATCAAAACTTATGACCCCTACATAATAATATATGTAATAGTCTATTCGCTTAGAAAATTATAACAATGACGAAATACGCTACGCTAAGGGTAATAATGACATGCGTACGGTCGGCGTCGTTCGATGTCCTTTGAGAATACCGACGCCGCAACCGGCCGCGAGACTAATTTAAAGCGAAAGTACTATAAACGTTTTAATATATTAGATTTAAGACTTTTCCAACAAAGCAGCAAAATAAAAAATAAAAAACTAGCTAAACATATTTTTGAGAAATAAATAAAAATATTTTTCCTATACGTATCTACGTTATGTACCTACCTAACGTAGTTCAGCTTTAGTTTAATTACAAAATTAAGTGAAATAAGTACTTATAGAGTAAATGTATAAAAAAAACGTGATTTATGTTTTCGAACTTTAGTAGGTTCATTTATTGTAAAATAAGCTTAGAATAATAATATTTTCTGATCATTTGCATGTCTAAGTGGCGAACAACTCCACATACAGCTTGTCAAAGTTTTAAACACATCACGCCATTTGGGAATGCAATTGAATTGTAATATTTTAATTAATTAGTATCTATATCCTCCCAATACACACTTCCAAAAAATGCTGCGTTCAATAAATATATTCTCCATTTTCTATATAAATTGTAAACTCGTATATATTTTCAACGCTGTCGAAAGATCTATTAGAATTCCTAAAAAATATAATAGCACCACTTCAGTACAGCGTTGAAATTAGTACCTATACTGTATTATAGTCTAGAAGTACCTATACTGTTACAAAACTAATCTATCAGAGTTTATGATTAGCTCACTAACTTAAACGTATACATATAAACGCGAAGCCTGACGCACACGCTATCACACTTAGTTTAAAACAGATACAGTCTACAGACTCATGTTTATAAAACGTTATATAATTAGGCGTATGCTTTTATTATACTAATAATGGCATCTTTGGTACCGAATACGAGTGCAAAAAGGCCGAAGATTACAACGAGGACGTTTTTCCAGATGAGGTATTTGTATGGTCCAAAACCAATGTCCCAGAAGGTGACAACCTCGATGAAGGCTGGGGCGATCAGGCCGAGAATGGAGAAGCAAAAGGCGCCGATGACCCCCATCAGCGGCCCAATCGACGGCACCATGACGGCGAGCATCACGCAGGCGGTCGCCAGGAGCGTGCGCATCGAGTAGTCCGCCAGGTCGGGCCGCGCGGTGAACTTGTCCTTGATGCAGTTCCACATGATCTCCACGCAGACGAAAAACTGCAGCCCGAAAGTGCAGTACACGGCGATCGCGATGGCGATCTTGACGATCTGGGCCAGCCTGGAAAACATTTCAAAGGTTCATTCATAATCATGTCACGTCTGGTCTGGTCTTCGGCCGTGGATACCACCCTTCCGGCAAAGACGCACCGCCAAACGATTTAGCGTTCCGATGCGATGCTGTGTAGAAACCGTTGGAGTGACTTTACTTACCACTTCCAAGTTAGTACGTTAACATCTTCGGCTGCATTATCACTTACCATCAGGTGAGATCGCAGTCAAGTACTAACTTGTAAAGTATATAATATTAAAAAAAATGCTATACTGATTTTATTTTTGTCGAATACGTCGATTGACGCGATAGGCAGCGTTGCGGAAAATATGACAGAAAATTTCGTCAAGTGCGAGTCGGCCTCGCCCACGAAGGGTCCCCCCACTATCCTACCCCAAAATTTTCCCCGAACTACAAGAACTTTTATATTATTTTGTTACTTGCTGCTACGGCACCCTTCATGGGCGAGGCCTACTCGCACTTGGCCGCTTTTCTTTCTGTATTCTTCTGCAACGCTGCATGTCGCACTCACAAACGCATTCGTAAGAGCGAGAAAGACAAAAATAAAACCAGTGTACCTACTTCGAAATAAAATTGAGTAGCTGATTGCTTCTCATAGCGTCAATTGGACAAGTGAAATTGTGTGAATGCAATTTGAATAGAAGAATCCGATTGCTTTGACATTACCGAATAGAAATAAATGACCGGATATGAGGGCTTGTCGTAACAAGCAAGAACAGAACAACAATAACAGAATAGAAACTTTTCCAGAGGTGGCACACAGGTACTGGAATTTTTATATCAAGACAAGTTGTTGCCAGCGGCTCCGCCAGCACAATTTTTGTTTTTTTAGGGTTCCGTACCCAAAGGGTAAAAAGGGACCCTTTTACTAAATCATAAACGAGCATAAAAATCACTTTTAGCGGGCGGGGTTGTTTAGTTTAGTTTTAACTTTAAAACTATAAAGAATGTGAATATACTCGTGATGGTACGGAACCCTCAGTGCGCGAGCCCGATTCGCACTTGACCATTTTTATAATTATATAAGTACCGACACAATGAAACAAAATTTACAATTACAACTTGAGTAATTTCCGATAAAAATAAAAATAAATTGAGATTATGGAGCAACTTTTGGAAAAACTTCCTATCAAGAAAATGATTGTTCCATTCGTGTTTCTGTATCAGAACTCATTTAGAATAAGACCCAAATTTTAAAGACCCGAAAAATTCGGCTTCCAATTGTATGTACCTAACTTTTGAAAGTGGGTGGAAGCTTAAGTATTTGAGCAAGTTGTACATATTTGACGTAAACATACCAAAAGAGGTAGGAAGCCACACACAAGATACCTATGTTGAAAGCTTTTAAATCATTATACCCTGGTTTGAAACATGGGCTACTTTTTATGCCGGAAAAATCCATGTTTACGTACCATGGGTAAAACCGAAATTCACGCGGGTGAAATCCGCTAGTTTTTGACAAAGTATATAAAATAATACATACACTTCATAAATTTTCGGGTCATCAGGATGTGGCTCTAGATTGAGGGTGATGGAATCTTGGACCAGTTCTCCGTATCTTAAATATCCCAGGAAGCCGAGCACAATGTAAACTACAGTCACGCCCGACATTCCTTTGTTGAGCACTCCACAAAAGCCCAGCATAGAGCGCGGAGTCTTCATGGCGTTTTCCAGTGGCATCACTACTCCTATGGCTTCTATGGCAAAGATCGTAAGTGAAAAGAATTCTGGCCAGTCCTTGTAAGGTTTGATCAGTGACACCTTCTCGAGATTAAGCTCTCCGGTGCCGACTAAGAAGTAAAACGTTATTCCGAGTCCAAGGGCCATGAAGACGTTAGCAATCATCGACACTGGTGCCAAGTATTTGAGGTTTCTAATCCAAACCATTAATATCAGAGGTACTAGGAGAAAGATAATGAATAATCTTATTTCGAAGTTCTCTCGCAGGCTTTCGTTGTAGAAGTGGACAACCTGTGGGAAGGAAAATAGAAAGCCATTAGAATTTTCAAAACTCTCACATTTCTTTTATCATAGGTTCATAACTTCATCTATCTATATATATAAAAGAATGAGGCATTTTGGTTTGTTCCACGGATTCCGCCTATAGGTCGTAGAGATCTGAAATTTGGTGCCTAGGTAGATATTAGGTCATGAATTCGTACTAAGACGGGGATTCCAGAAATTCAAATTGTAAGGGGTAAAAATCGTACATTAAAGGGATTTTCCCATACAAAAGTGATTTTTTTTCGTTGTTCCAGGAATTCCCGAAAAGCTAAAAGTCGTAGAGCTCTGAAATTTGGTGCCTAGGTAGATATTAGGTCACGAATTCGTACTAAGACGGGGATTCCAGAAATTCAAATTGTAAGGGGTAAAAATCGTATATTAAAGGGATTTTCCCATACAAAAGTGAATTTTTTTCTTTGTTCCAGGAATTCCCGGAAAACTAAAAGTTGTAGAGATCTGAAATTTGGTGTCTAGGTAGATATTAGGTCATGAACTCGTACTAAGACGGGGATTCCAGAAATTCAAATCCTAAGGGGTACAAATCGTACATTAAAGGGATTTTCCCATACAAAAGTGTTTTTTTTTCGTTGTTCCAGGAATTCCCGAAAAACTAAAAGTCGTAGAGATCTGAAATTTGGTACATAGGTCGATATTAGGTCATGAATTCGTACTAAGACGGGGATTCCAGAAATTCAAATCCTAAGGGGTAAAAATCGTACATTAAATGGATTTTCCCTTACAAAAGTGATTTTTTTTTCGTTGTTCCAGGAATTCCCGAAAAACTAAAAGTCGTAGAGATCTGAAATTTGGTACCTAGGTCGATATTAGTTCATGAATTCGTACTAAGACGCGGATTTCAGAAATTCAAATTTTAAGGGGTAAAAATCGTACATTTAAGGGATTTTCCCATACAAAAGTGATTTTTTCGTTGTTCCAGGAATTCCCGAAGAACTAAAAGTAGTTCAGATCTGAAAACTGGTACCTAGGTTTTTATCAGGTTATAAAATCAATTCGTACTCAGTTTTTTCGGGGATTCTTGAAATCCAAATTTTGAAGTGGCCGCCATTTTGAACTTTTTTGTTACTGTGCCGATTGCTTTGAAAATCGGTATTTGAGTATCGCAGCAAACATAGAGAACGAATTTATGGTCAGAATTAAAAAAGTGGCCGCCATTTTGAACTTTTTTGTTACTGGGCTGATTGCTTTGAAAATCGATATAAATGAGTATCGCAGCAAGCATAGAGAACGAATATATGGTCAGAATTAAATTAAGTGGCCGCCATTTTGAACTTTTTTGTTACTGGGCCGATTGCTCTGAAAATCGATATTTGAGTACCGCAACAAGCATGGAGAAGGAATTTGTGGTCAAATTTTAAAAAAGTGGCTGCCATTTTAAACTTTTTTGTTACTGGGCCGATTGCTCTGAAAATCGATATTTGAGTATCGCAACAAGCATGGAAAAGGAAATTGTGGTCAAAATTTAAAAAAAAAGTGGCCGCCATTTTGAACTTTTTTGTTACTGGGCCGATTGATTTGAAAATCGATATTTGAGTATCGCAGCAAGCATAGAGAAAGAATTTATGGTCAGAATTTAAAAAAATGGCCGCCATTTTGAACTTTTTTGTTACTGCGCCGATTGCTCTGAAAATCGATATTTGAGTACCGCAACAAGCATGGAGAAGGAATTTGTGGTCAGAATTTAGAAAAATGGCCGCCATTTTGAACTTTTTTGTTACTGGGCCAATTGCTCTGAAAATCGATATTTGAGTACCGCAACAAGCATGGAGAAGGAATTTGTGGTCAAAATTTAAAAAAAGTGGCCGCCATTTTGAACTTTTTTGTTACTGGGCCGATTGCTCTAAAAATCTATATTTGAGTATCACAGCAAGCATAGAGAAAGAATTTATGGTCAGAATTTAAAAAAAAGTGGCCGCCATTTATTATGGACAGACGGGCAGACAGTGTAGTCTCAGTAATAGGGTTCCCGGCTTTTTCCCTATAGGTACGGTACCTTAATTGAACTACGAGTATATTAAACTTTTTGTAACAACCTCATATTTTCAAAACCGATAAGTGACTATAGCAGCAAGCACAAAGGAAGAATTTGTCGTCTTAATATTATTAAAATAAATGGCAGTTAAGACAGGAATTTTAGTAATTAAATGCCTGAGGATGTACACCAGAGGTTAAACGCGAGCGAAGCCGCGGGCGTCCGCTAGTAACCAATAAACACGCGTATTCCACTGAATTGATTTTGATGAAATTTGGTAAATAGGTAGATTAGAGCTTGGGAAAGGATATAGGCTAATTTTTATACCGCAAATTATTACGGTTACCGTAGGATATTGCTAAATAGATTTAGATACATTATTATAGTATATTTTCTTTAAAAGTAAGTATAAAGTTTGAAAAGGATAGGGTACGAGAACGTGAATTTGATCATGCGAAAATGTGAGAAGGTCGTTTATTGAATAGAGCATAGGGAGAAAGCGTCCTGTGGGATAGACATATCACTCGAAAGAGAAAAACTTGCAAGTAATAATAATAGGTGAGAAGTGTAAGTCAAGACTGATTTTTAACTACCTAACTGGCTTTTTGCTTATCATGTGTCGGAGACCAAGATCCAATTTCTGTCGCTTAGCCCGTGAAGTACGTATGTAGTCCAAGTATTCAGGTATTTAAAATTAGAAGCTCTACTATAGTCTAAAATACTCTTCTAACTCATGAAAAAGAAACAAGCGATTGTTAAGGCGTAGGGCGCTCGTTCCTGGATTGAATCACTTATAGTTATAGGCAATTTAGGCTTACCTGCATTATGTTTTTAGCGATGATGACCGTGTACACCGAGCACGTTCCGAAGTATGTTATGAAGAGACTCACAAGGATAAATATCCTGGAAAAATAAGCTCAGATTACTTCTGTTAGGACTTACAATGAAAGCACTATATGTTGTGTAGACTCTTTAATTAAGTTTTAGGATTAGGTTAGCACATTACACAGTACACACAATGATACCGCCATTGTACCGCAGACATCACTCGCAGTGTTGCCACATAGACTATGGGGTTGCCACAGATTCAAATTATCCTATTGCTACGTTCACACCTCCCCTCAATAGATTATTTGAAACTTATTGTTTACACCAAACCTAATATATTATCCCTTAACCTTTTAAATACAACCCCTCCTACAGCTTTTGTAAGTATGTCAGCCAGTTGGTCACTGGTATTTATATATTCCAATTCAATAATTTTCTTTTGAAGTTTCTCTTTTATAAAAGCTTGCTTTATTTCCAAATGCTTAACTCTAGAATTACCAGTGGCCATCTGAGCCATCTTGATAGTGGACTGATTGTCTTCATAAATGGTTATCTTTACCTCAAACCCAAACGTAATCATAATTTCTCTTAGCCAACAAGCCTCACTTGTTGCTGCACACAGAGCAATATACTCCGCCTCTGTTGAAGACAATGCTACCGTTGACTGTTTTTTAGAAAACCAAATTACTGGACAACCAAATACTTTAAAAACACACCCCGATGTTGATTTACAATCATTACAACCTCCCCAGTCACTATCAACATAGCTAACAACATCATTATTACATTCTCTATTATATCTTAAACATAAGTCAAGAGTGCCCCTCACATATCTCAAAATATTTAATAGCAGTTTATAGAGAAGTTCTGATGCACAACTTTGATACCGACTCAAAATGTTTACAACGGCACAAATATCAGGTCTTGTTCCCATTGCTGCATACATTAAACTCCCAATTAACTTTCTGCACTTCTTTTCAATCTCAATGCTCTCTGACCCTTCCCTCTTTAAAATATGAAAATTATAATTTTTATCAATAGGCAACTGCAAAGTTTTACAATCCAACATGTTATAATTTGATAACAAGCTAATCAAATACTCTTTCTGTGAAATAATAGTGATTCCCTTCTCAATATCCTGTTTTACATCAATTCCTAAAAATTTACTTATTACACCCATAACCTTCATCTTAAAGGTTTTACACAATACATCTCTCAACTCACACAAAGATTGCTCATTATTTCCAAAATACAAAATGTCATCGACATATAATAACAAAAATGTTTTCTTTTCCCCTTCATATTTAGAATACAAGCAAAAATCCTTATCACATTGCTTATAACCCAAAGATATCATTACGTTATTAAATGTTTCATTCCAGTGCTTGGGAGACCTCTTTAAACCATAAATTGACTTGTTAAGTCTTACAAATTTAGTGTCAGTTCCCTCTGGCAAGATCAAATACAACTCTTCGTCAAGTTTTGCATTTAAAAAGGCTCCACAAACATCCATTTGATTTATCTCTAACCCTAACTTATTAGCTATGGCTACAAAAATCCTAAATGTGTTTAACTTTGCTACAGGGGCATATAAGTTGTCATCACACTCTTGTTCAAAGCCCCTGGCCACCAATCTGGCTTTGTAGCAGTCTAACTTTTTCTTTAAAACCCATTTCGAGCTGATAACTTCTTTTCCTTCTGGTATCGCATCTACTTCTGTCCAAGTATTATTCTCTCTCAGTTGTGTAAGCTCTTTTTTAATAGCCTCTTTCCAGTTTTCAGCCTCAGATGACAACATGGCTTCCTTGTAACTTGTAGGCTCGGCAACATACAAGTGATAGTCATCTAAATACTTTGGTTTTTCTACTCTTCTTCTTGGTCTACTTTCTTGGCTCTCAGTTTGCCTTACCTCTACAGTGTCATGTCTCATCTCTTGAGTTAATTCTGGTGTCATGCCATGTGTCACATCCGGTTCTCTTTCTTCATTCTGCCCTTGATCTGTATCATAGAACTCTTCTTGAGTTTCATTGAGTGACTCTTCCTCATTTATATTCTGTACAGGAACATCTAATAAAACCACCTCTTCCTTTTCCTGTATGTTGTCTATTTGTTGCTCATTTCGCCTTGCTTGATTGATGAATACAACATCCCGCTTAATGTGAACCTCATTTTTGTCTTCATAATATAGTCTGTACCCTTTGCTATCATCATATCCCACAAATATGGCTTTCTCTGCCTTGGTATCCCACTTCAGTCTATTTGGCTTTGGGATATGGACGTAAACTTCATCACCAAATACACCACATAAGCTCTGAATATTGAAATCACGTTTGAAAAATATGTTATAGGGTGTTTTCCCGTCTTCCCTACTCTTTGATGTTCGATTCAATACGTATATGGTGGTATTCACAGCTTCTGCCCATAATTTTTTTGCCAAGTTTCTACTTTTAATCATAGACCTAGCGGCTTCCACTATAGTTCTCATGTCTCTCTCGGCTTTCCCATTTTGTTGAGGAGTGTAAGCCACAGTTGTCTGATGTTGAATTCCTCTCTCTTCTACAAATGTTTTCATATCTTTATTGACAAACTCGCCGCCATTATCTGTCCGAATTACTTTAACTTTTAGCCCTGTCTGTCTTTCTGCCCATGTGACAAATTGTTTCATCTGAACAAACACATCACTTTTCTTCTTTAGAAAATATACGGAGCGGTAATTTGAATAGTCATCTTTTATCAATAAGAAATAGACAGATTTGCCTATGCTTTCTACTTCAAACGGCCCACATAAATCTGCATACAATAATTCTAAGCATTCTCTGGTATGCTGCTCTCTTCTTTGAAAAGGTAATCTGTGCATCTTACCTTGCAAGCATGACTCACACTTAAAACTGTCTCCTGTGTATGCAATGTTATTATTATTGAGTACTTGCTTCACATGGTTGACACTCTGGTGACACAGTCTCTCATGCCACTCAGTCAATGTTGCAACAGCTGCAACATTTTCACGAACACAGCTTGACACCTTTAGTACATAATAATTGCCTTCACAGTTCCCTAAACCACACAGTACATTGTCTTTGTAAATTAAACACTGACCATCTGACATTGTGACAGAATAACCCTTTTTGGTCACACTCGGTATTGAGAACAAGTTGATTTTAATGTCCGGAACATGTAAAACACTATTTAACGTCGACTCAACATAGTTTTCCCCGTTGAATACACTTAGTTTAACATCACCAACTCCGGCAATGGGTAAACGTCTCCCATCTCCGACAACAACAAACTGATCTGACACTGACAGTGACGTATAGCTGGTAAACACTGCACGATCTCCTGTCATGTGGTTAGAGGCGCCACTGTCCACGACCCAGCACAGATTATATCCTCTATTGTCTATGTAGTTCAAGAACTCACTCCCTAACTCTGTTGTCATAGCTATTGTGAATGCGTTACCCGGATTTCCTTTCTTTGATGAATGTCCACCTTGTTTATCTGTGTTTGCACGTCTAGGACAGGAATATTTTAAATGTCCCACAGATCCGCACTCAAAACACTTCCGACTTTCAGTCTCACTCTTACAATTTTTTGCAAAATGCGATGGATTTCCACATTTATAACACTTTTTAACAATTCCACGATTATCTCGCCTCTTGGTGTATAAAGCCACACCGTTTTCCTCTTTTTCTTTGTCCCTGGCTTTTAATCTTTCCTCTTCCACCAATAATCGTGCCACTAAGTCATCATACTTCTGCTTATTTGTATCTACGGACTCCCAGGCCGAAATGAAATGACTGTAAGTTGCTGGCAACGATAACAAAACTTTGGTGATCATGAATTTTTCAGACATCTCCTCACCAGCTTGTTTTAGTTGACACGCCATTTCCTGTATCTTGGCCAAAAACACAGAAAGATCTCCATTTTCAAACTTTGTTTGTAAAAACCGTTGTTGCAACATCATTGTACTCGTTGCCGATGTCGCTTCAAAAACACTGTGCAACTTATTCCACATAGCAGCCGCCGTTTCACAGGTTAATACATGTATCATAGCTGCCTCACTCAACCTGGAAACTATTATGGTTTGTGCTTTTATATCTTTCTTCGCCCACTCTGTACTATTCTTTTCGTCACGTTTTTCTGTTCCATCAACTACAGAGAACACATCCGCCCCTCTCAATGTAACCGCCACCTGGAATTTCCAGACATTCCAGTTTTTCTGGCCCTCCAGTTTGATGACGTTTGACGTAGACGCCACCGCCATTGTGTGTGGATCCATTTTTCACGTTTGCGAAACCCCTCGCGCTCCTCGCAGCCGTACCTCGTAAGCCTCCCGCGTGTGCCCGATGTCGTACTTGCCTCTTGCCTCCGTACGACCTCCTTCAGGCGCCGCTTGCTACAAAAACACTCTGACACGCTGTGTTTTATTTCGCTACGTCGCGTTTGCATTCGCAATTCAGATATCCCCTGCGATCTCCACCTTCACCTAAAACAGAATTATGAGCCTGACTGGGCCCATAACCTGTTAGGACTTACAATGAAAGCACTATATGTTGTGTAGACTCTTTAATTAAGTTTTAGGATTAGGTTAGCACATTACACAGTACACACAATGATACCGCCATTGTACCGCAGACATCACTCGCAGTGTTGCCACATAGACTATGGGGTTGCCACAGATTCAAATTATCCTATTGCTACGTTCACAACTTCTACTTACATTTGGTTATTTACGCTTACTCTTATGCATTTTTTGAGAGTAAAAGTTTCATGCGGGACTGATTAAATCGAATGAAATCAAATTATTAATTTCATATAGAGCTAACTTACAGGCACTTACGAAGAATCAGTAAATTACATTTTATAACTACTATTTCACGAGTAAGAGGCACAACAACACAGATGGTTTTTTATTCAATTAGGTACAAGAAAATTGACTGTAATTTCATAATAATATGATGGTAGGTTTCATAATAATATGATGTTAATATGATGGTAGGTAGGTGTTGTAAGTAAAGATGTTAACGCCCTTACTTAGAACTGTACTTCTATGTCGACCGTTAATAATGCGGTTACTTACGATGTCTCCATATATCGTAATACCAAAATCATTTGTAATTCGTGCATATTCCGATCATGTTGTTGTGTTATTCGGGCTGTTGTGGTGTTATATGTCTCTCACCTTATACGGTTTCATCTACGGCTCTGAATTCTTTGATTACTAGTACCAGCTTATGTCTTAAGCCCAATTTTCTACTTAGGTCAAGAAGTATTTCTATACTAACCTAAAAACGTTAGACCATTTTCTGAGCGGCTCCGGTCCATTTTCAAGTGCAGCCTCCCCTACTTGTGGGAAGCTCATGGCAGTTTTGCGCGTCTTTTTGTAGAGGACATGTGCGCACTTTATCTGTGGTTGGAGAAAGTACTACTAAAGTAATCAGGTGATGGAAGTTGCCGCTAGTTTTGTTCATAAAATTATTTATAATATGTGGAAGACTTACTAACAATCGCAATAGCAAATTTACCATAGGTAAATATTTTACTATCTAACATATTATAGATTTCACTTCGCTTAGTACGAGCAACGCATATACATATAATAATATTACTAAAGTAAGTAATGATAATAACTTTACGCGTGGGCAATTATGTTATGCTTTAACAAAAATAACTCTAAAAGTTAGTAACGTTCATACAAAATGTTGATGTTGTTGTATTACCTAACTCAAAAGCTATTGATTTAGTACAAAAAAATGGCCTTAACGGCCTCGTTTTTGCAAATATAACCAATAACTCCAAGTTTTAATATTTTTTGGGCAATTTTTTTTCGAATTTGAAGCATTTCAATTGATTTATTTTAATGTTTTACATTATTATTTGGTATCTAGCGATGGAAAATATTATACCCAGTCGAATGAGACCATATGAGAACATATGAAGCAACAGACTTTAAGTTACTACTGTTTTGTGTGCACATACCCAAAAAAACGCAACCAAAATTGAAATGTCTCTGACGCTGGGAGTCCCCCCTTTATAGGAAATTTTTTGCTTGTAATGAGCCATAGAACCACTCTCTTAAATTATCGCTAGTTCGAACCCGGACACACTGTATAGAGCTGTTAGTGTGTGTGGTCTAAGGCTGTAGACTATGGATGATTGGGGATAAAATTGACACTTTTTCATAGCAAAGAATACAAACAATTGTAAATGGATTCACTGATAGACACCACGTAGTAGAACCATCACGGTAAGTAATTTAAAGGGCTATATGGCTGATCATAATATTATCTGTTACCTACCTATTCAATACATAATATAGCTATTTATGTAAGCGTACAATCGTATTAAACACTAATATCATACTTATAGAAATACTTAGTTATGTAACAAAAGATAACGATACGCTAGTGTTCACATTATAAATGCAATTAGTGAGCATTAATTCGTTGCTGGTATATGTAAAACAGTCGCAAACATTAGTTTTATTCATAGAAGTATTATTGATAATTCGCTAAGCATAATAATGTTCTTATACAAAAAAATAGGTATAGGTTAGGTTAGTACCCCAAAGTTAATACCGTAATAATATACGCCATGTTGTATTACATAATAAGGTACAATAATAAAGAAACTTTCCCCAAAGTTAACGGTAAAAGAAGGCCAAATGTAGTTTTTTTTACACATTGCAAGTTCTTGACTACGATGTCACCGGATGGTAAGTGATGATGTAGCTGAAAATATTATCCTATTCATACTGACTTGGAAGGAGTAAGTAACCTCTAACGGATTCCACAAAGAATCGCGTCGGAGCGCTAAATCGCTTAGCAGTGCATTTTTCCTGGTTGGGTTAGGTTGGGTGGTCCGAAGGTGGCCGAAGTATCCCACGAGACCAGACCAGAGCTAAATTAGAAATTATACAATTTTATAGAGGTGCATGGCGGGAATCGAACCCGCGACCTCCCACTCGAATCTGAGCGCGCACTACTGCGCCACGGTGGGTAAAGCATAAGCCTTTCGTTGAAAAAGGATTGAAAACGAAATGAGCGCCTAATTTGTCTCGGCTAATTTAAAGTTTGTTAGGGCCTGTTTTACCACATTTGTCGCATAGATGTGGGGTATGTTAGTTTTATATGCTTTTTTAGAATTAATTTGTGTCAAGTAATAAACGAAACAACACAGTCTTTCAAGTCACACAATAGCCTGTTTCATACAGGTCCTAAGTGTCACTGACCAATGTGGTAATATAATATTACGACAAAACAAATATATATGGTTTCAGCACCACTAGCACTTTTTTGGCATTTTGCGATACGCTAAAAAATGGGATTTGCACGAAATTAAGAAATGTATGAAAATGATCGCCATTTAAAATTATCTCTAAACTGGTCACGTGATATCCGCGCATGCTTAAACATATTTTTTGAATTTCATTCGAAAGCGATGCAATAGCAATCTTGTAAAATGCATATATCGCTGCAGAGCTATGACAACTTAGGACAATAACAATCAATCATAGTATATGCATAAACAGGTAAATTACTTTTCAGTAACAATTCAACAAGCAAAATCAAGGATATAATAGTAGTCCTGCGGCTTCGCTAGCATTGTAGATCCGAAGTTCGTACACAAGCAGAGCCAGTCAGACTGCAGACAGTCAGTCGGACACGTTTTTTTCTTTTATATACCTAGATATATTATATACAGATTATATGAAATACCAACTTACAAGAATATAAGAACAGTGAGTGCAGACTACAGCCACCAAAATCGTGAAGAAAATTCCTGAAATAAGGCCGGCGCTCGAAAAAGCTTTGGGCATCGCAAGAATACCGGTGCCTAGAGAAGCCTTCAGCAAGTGAGTTAGTGTGTCCATGTTCCTGCAAATAATACCACTTAGTTTACTAATCAGAATATTAATCACAGGTATTTAATATATTATATTGCTTTAAATGTACGAAGACGCAGTATGTCCTAACTCCTTACAACCACATAGAACATAAGCGATTGTAATAGGCTGTGGCGCGTCCTCTTGGAACGAACTAGGTGCATGTGTATTATACTGTCATTCTAATTTACAAGGAGTCTCCAGTCTTACAGAACCGACTATAAAGTGCCCCAACATTTCGCGCTCTTTCTATTTTGAACGAATTAATTGCTCAGCACCAGAATCTAGATGTGTTTAATAAATGTACAAGTATTACTAAGTTTATCTCATATTTAAATAATATTAATCTGTAATTAACTTAACAATTGTATTTTAGACTAAGTTAACTTGCTATATACATCTTGGCTAAAGCTGTAAGTGTAGCAAGGATATGTATTCAAATAAATAAATAAATAAATAAATAGACATGCAGAAAAATCGTATGTGCACTTAAGGTGTTTTGGCTAAAAACTTAATAAAATTTGAATTTTGCTCCCAGTTGTCCCACCCATCCCCCTTAAGTAGGTCACACGATAAGGCAAACGTATACCTTTGCATTTATACCTAAAATATCAAGTATGATATCATCAGGAGTGAAATCACGCAATCTTATTTAGAACTGGTAGCATCAGCTTACTATAATCTACCTACATATTACATTGCACAAAGCTTATCGGCAATTTAACATGACACGTTTAGTAAAGCTTAACCCCCATGTAACCCCCAGGCTAACTATAAAAGCAACAAACATTCGCGTCAGCATCTATTCTCTGCACATTACTTAGATTACAGTGTGTAATATGAGTACATGTTTTTATAACATGTACTCATATGATTTATGAACAAATAAATAAAAAAAACCGGCCAAGTGCGAGTCGGACTCGCGCACCGAGGGTTCCATACCATAAAAGAAGTAAAACATTGAAAGAATCACTTTTGTTCATGATTTCACGAGTTTAATTTACATATAAGTACTTTTGTTGGCAAACCGCAAACCTAACTTTGTTTTCGGCGGATTATTGTTATTAGCAAAAAAAGTATAATAGGTTAGAGGGTTGATTTTATTTTTCCTGTAAAATATACGTTAACTTCTATTGATCATATTTATTTCAGATTTTTCGAATGGTAAACTTCGGAGATAAGGGGGGGGAACGGTATTTTTTTCGACAGTTTGCCCAATAAATCAAAAACTATCAGGCATAAAAATAAATAAAAATTGGTTTTAGAATATACAAGTAACGCCCTTTCATATGATACCCCACTCAATATTGTTATCTCATTTTGAAATTTCAGCGACCCAGTTTTCCCCCCTTTTTAAATAAAAATAAAAACAATTTTCAAATTTTTACGATTCCTATGACGTCGCGTCACTATTATCTATAACTATTCTAAATTTCAGGTCGATAGCTTGAATAGTTACTGAAATAATCGAGTGTGACAGACGGACGGACGGACGGAGAAAGTCTCACCATAAGGGTTCCATTTTTACCAAATTGGTATGGAACCCTAATAATTAAAAAACACGACTACCATGACGTGGTAACGCGTCTTTTTTTCCAAAAAATGTAGCCAACATTACTCAGAATGATGTCAAGGATTCTAACGATACCCCATAATATGTCCAAATGTCTCCAGGCGTTCAGGAGTTATGATGGAATAAAGAAATATACATGAACCCTAAAAACATGACATTCCTTTTTTTGGGCAGTCGCGTAATAAAATAAGCAATAGGTATATTAAAATGGGATAATGCTTTCTTATGCCACTAGGGCCCTTGGTAAAGGGATCTCTAACACATCAAACATACTCCTAGTTTGAAACACAAAAGCTGAATGGAGAAGTACGGAAGAAAAGAAAACGTAGAGTACTTTTCATGTTTTCAGCCAAATTAAATAATTCATGATAAATGAAATAATTTACTTACGAAGTGGGTTTGGCCAACTTTCTTTCCACAAAGGGATCAAATTCACCAGCCTCTGCATCTTTTCCTTCTTTTGTCAATTTGAAACTGTGAACAAAAGCATTGGCTATTAATGTAGTTTTAGACCTAAGCTGCAACTGTGAACTAACATAAGATAGCTACTAGGTACAATAGTTTGATGGTTTTCGCCAGGACTGAGGAGCCATCAGGGGTGGACTATTTGAATGAATTTTATTTGATATTATATTATTCTAGAGTAATTTATTAGGTACTGTCGGAACTTAAAAATTAATAAGCTGTTGAACAAAATTTAATAATATTTTATTTACGTAGAATTCTATCATTTATTTTCATTTAAAAATTTTACGTAGTATTATTTTAGTACTTGAGAAATTAAACTCCATTCCAAACCTAGTTAGCGAGTAGTAACATTCGCCGTTCGCTGTCGTAAATGATCGTGTAGGTCCCATAGCTGTGTACACATTTTATTTAGACCTATTGATCTATCTTACCTCGTTGTTTAGACCATATAAAACTGTCATGTTTGAGCTAAGAATTCTTTATGTGTTGCAAAAATGTTTGAGAACCAAAGTGGGTTCTCAAGTGTGCCATGAGTTCTTGACATTGTGATGAGAATTAAAATAAAGTGTTTGTTCTGTTTGTAAGTGCTACTTTATGTCGTATCCTGTTTAACTTCGAATTGATATTCGCTAAGCTTCTGCACAACGCTAGAATATTTTAAGGTCAACTTTTTATCTAGGACATCTATCGTACCTTCACTACGAGTATGTTATTATACGTAGCAGTGAATTCTTGAACAATGTCTTGGAAAAGTGATCTTTAATAATTTGTAAAAATTGGTCAAGTGCGAGTCGGGCACGCGTACTGAAGGTTCCTTACTATCACGACCAACTGCAGCTACCGAAACAAATTCTCTCTCGCCAAATTCAAAACGAGCAAAAATCACGTTTGTTGTATTGCGTATAATAAAAGCCCCTTAAAATTTAACTTTATATTAATATTCATATAACGATTTAGTTTTAAAGTGAATATGTAACTAAATATTCTATGAATATTTTAAGCTACCTGTTGCTGTTATTAATATCGATCAAAAGAAAGAAAAAATCTAAAAATCACGTTTGTCGTATAGGAGCCCCATTAAATACATATTTACTTTATTCTATTTTTTAGAATTTGTTGTTAGCGATAACAGAAATACATGATACTCTGTGAAAATTTTAAGTGTCTAACCATCACGGTTCAAGAAATACAGCTTGGTGATTGAACGGACGGCGAAGTCTAAGTATAATAATATGTAGATATTTCAATCCACGGCGACGCGCCCCACTCTGACAAACTTCATACGAATAGAATGAAACATTAGTGATTTTGACAGAGTGAGGCACGTTTTCGTGGATTGAAATATCTATAATAGGGTCCCATAAAATTATAGTAATTTTAAATTTAGCCAAATATGAATTCCACGATTGTCGAACTAAATATCAAAACTAAATGTGTGGCGCGTTTGTTGCGTTTGTTATTTGAATAATTGTGTTGTGTTTATAAAAAACTGTAAATAACAGATGACAGATTATGTGCACTTACTGTAAACTCTAGTGGTTTGTTAGTGCACATATATTTTTGTACCTATATGTATGCTTTGTAACATTAAATAAATTAAAAAAAAATGCATCCGAAATGTGCATCCGGGTCGAAGAGTCTTCCGAGGTAAAAGTAGCAAAGTATGTTAAGGCACACTGCACGATCCTGCACCCCAAATTCGATTTTATTTGGTATTCTGCAATTTTTAAGCTAATAAGACATTGTAGGGCACAGAAGTATGGTAGTGAAATTGTGGGAATGCATCTCTACACTTTTTTTAAAAGTGTTCATTTTAGAATGTTATTCAAGGATCGGTTATTTGAGTCAAAGGCGCACACACCCGTATTTTTAGGTAGGCAAAGATTTTTTTAATATTGAGCAACTTGCTCTATAATTCTGCAATTTTAATACCTTACTCCAGTGTTTTTAATAATAATTTTTCAAAAGTCAGTTTGAAAATTTTTGAAGGGTATGTGTCTCGTACGCTCAACTATTATGTGAATTTTTATGCTGTTATCTATATACTGTGCTTTGACTTTTGACGTCAGTGAAATAAATAAATATTAATTGGCACTTATAAAATTAATTAATTATACTTACTAAACATTTTATTAAGAAATTATTTATTATTAATGAATGTTAGTAGCTCACGTTTGGCTGACGATCTTCTCTCTCTTTTCATCAGGCGGTAGAAAAGATTCCAACTCTTGTGGCGGTTGTAGACCACCATTCGACTCCTGTAAGCAAAATACATCATGAAGATTCGTAAATACTAAAAAGCTATATCATGATATAATGTGGCTACAGGTCAGCCGTATAGTTAGGTCACGTCAGATTTCTGAAAATATGAAATAGGTACAAACATTTCATGAAATGATCGCCACACCATGTAATGATCAATTCTCATGGCGTAAACAAGCATATTTAAAAACGTAAAAGCAATGCTATAAGCATTGTTGGTACCCAGAAGCTGGTAGTTTTAAATGGCTTACTATAAAACATTAACATTTTGAAAGTGAATAATTTGCTCTTAATTATATATAGGTACACGAAATATTGTGTAGCTAATCCCTATAAAGCTTGCTTTTAGTAATTATCTCAACTTATGTAAAAACAAGTAGGAAAATATTTGCAATATACTTACGTAAGACATTTCAGATGTATTTTTTGAAAGAAGTCAACAGGCACAAAATGTTTACCTGCAACAAATCAAATTAAAATTTAAAAGTTAATTAATAATTAAAGTTTATTATTACAACCTAGTTACGTTTAAAACTACATCGGTACCGAATATAATACAATAATAGTGAAGTATCTATATACTTATAATAAAACTGTAGAGGGTCGAATTCTGTACATTGAAGATATTTTGAAAATTTTTGTTGGAGGACACTATTTAGTCGATACTGAAGCCAAAACTGTAATTTGTTTAATTTTTGTCTGTCTGTCTGTCTGTCTGTCTGTCTGTCTGTCTGTCTGTTTCACGACCGGGTATCACGGCTAATCCGCTGGATGGATTTAAATGAAACTTGACATAATTATAGTTCATACCCCGAGGTAGGACATAGGATACTTTTTGTCCCGAAATTCATCATGGTTTCCCTGGAAGACGGCATCAAAGTCCAAACGTTTTTTAGTTATAATTCATTAACGCGTTGTCCGATTCTATTCATTCATTTTTTGTTAGAGAGGAGGTTTTTTAAAGATTATTCCATACAAATCTTATCATCATCACTTTTGTAGTTCAGAAATTACAGACATCAGAACCTTTAAGTTCAAGTAGGTAGGTGACTTGAAACTCGGAATGCACAAAGAACCTAGGGCTAGGACGTAGGGCTCAAGTAAGACTGGAGTACCCTTACAGCCGTAAATAAATAGGCTTAGCAGGAGATTTTGTATGGTTTAAAAATTTTCACTTTTAGGGTGAACAAAAATCATGTAACTGGCGTTATCGCTACGTTATACCGTATAGCGCCATCTCTACAATTTATGTGGAACTTGAATGTAAAACTCTGAGATAGGTACTACCGAATTTTTTTTAATAATAATCAACTGTCATGTTATTTACTGTTTCCTGACTTTATATTAAGATGGCACTGTTAAGATATGAACAGATTTAAACTTTATCATCCGCAATATGGAAAGGGTAAGATAATGGTTCACAAATATTTTTAACTCTTAGGTCTTATCGATCCTAACCGACTGACTGACTTTTTATACGTAAGGAAATATATAGCCATTGTCCATTCTGATGTTTTGGATTGTATTGAGATGAAGCAAAGATTTTTAAAAGACTCTTATATTACGTTGGGCTGGGGAATATTGTTAGTAGGTAGAGTAATTTATCCCAGTGGTACCTACTCGGCCGAACTCTGAAAGAAGAGTTCTACCACCAGTACCTACAACTTTTCACATGGTTTAATAATTTTTGACATATTTCGTGGTTTCAGAATAAAAATCGTCGTTTTGATCTTTCAACTACGTATTAATGAAACTTTATATTATTATTAAGAAAAAGGAGTTTTCAAAATCACCACAAGATAACCCGTGCAAAGTAAGAACAGGTTTCTGTACAACGTCACACCAGAATCCCGCGAAAAATCAAGGAATTCCAGAAGGAAGGTATATTATGTAAAAAAATCGTAATTCACGCGGGCGGAGCCGCGGGCAACAGCTAGTACTTATAATAAAACTGTAGAGGGTCGAATTCTGTACATTGAAGATATTTTGAAAATTTTTGTTGGAGGACACTATTTAGTCGATACTGAAGCCAAAACTGTAATTTGTTTCATTTTTGTCTGTCTGTCTGTCTGTCTGTCTGTCTGTCTGTCTGTTTCACGACCGCGCATCACGGCTAATCCGCTGGATGGATTTAAATGAAACTTGACATGATTATAGTTCATACTCCGAGGTAGGACATAGGATACTTTTTGTCCCGGAATTAATCATGGTTTCCCTGGAAGACCGCATCAAAGTCAAAATGTGTATTTAGTTATAATTCATTAACCCGTTGTCCGATTTCATTCATTCTTTTTTTGTTAGAAAGGAGGTTCTTTAAAGATTATTCCGTATAAATTTTATCATCAACACTTTTGTAGTTCAGAAATTATAGACATCAGAACCTTTATCGATGAGTTCAAGTAGGTGACTTGAAACTCGGAATGGACAAGCACCAAGGGCTAGGACGTAAGGGCTCAAGTCAGACTGGAGTACCCTTACAGCCGTAAGTAAATATGCTTAGCAGAAGGTTTGTTAGGTTTAAGATTTTTCACTTTTAGGGTGAACAAAAATCATGAATTTATAACTACGTTATACCGTATCGATCCATTCCATTATGTGGAACTTGAATGTAAAACTTGGAGATAGGTACTACCGAATTTTTGTTAATAATAATTAATTGTCATGAAATGTACTGTTCCTTGACTTTATATTAAGACTAGCTGTTGCCCGCGGCTCCGCCCGCGTGAATTACGATTTTTTTTACATAATATACCTTCCTACTGGAATTCCTTGATTTTTCGCGGGATTCTGGTGTGATGTTGTACAGAAACCTGTTCTTACTTTGCACGGGTTATCTTGTGGTGATTTTGAAAACTCCTTTTTCTTAATAATAATATAAAGTTTCATTAATACGTAGTTGAAAGATCAAAAGGACGATTTTAACTGTCGATATTTCGATACATTGGTACAAGTCGTGGTTTTCAATGTGATTTTTATTCTGAAACCACGAAATATTTCAAAAATCATTAAATCATGTGAAAATTTGTACTGGTGGTAGAACTCTTCTTTCAGAGTTCGGCCTTGTAGGTACCACTGGGATAAATTACTCTACTAACAATATTCCCCAGCCCAACATAATATAAGAGTCTTTTAAAAATCTTTGCTTCATCTCAATACAATCCAAAACATCAGAATGGACAATGGCTATATAAGTATTTCTTTACGTATAAAAAGACCTTAGATGAAAGTCAGTTGGTTAGGATCGATAAGACCTAAGAGTTAAAAATATTTGTGAACTATTATCTGACCCTTTCCATATTGCGGATGATAAAGTTTAAATCTGTTCATGTGTTAATAGTGCCATCTTAATATAAAGTCAGGAAACAGTAAATAACATGACAGTTAATTTTTATTAAAAAAAGTTCGGTAGTACCTATCTCAGAGTTTTACATTCAAGTTCCACATAAAATGTAGAGATGGCGCTATACGGTATAACGTAGCAATAACGCCAGTTAAATGATTTTTGTTCACCCTAAAAGTGAAAAAATTTAAACCATACAAAATCTCCTGCTAAGCCTATTTATTTACGGCTGTAAGGGTACTCCAGTCTTACTTGAGCCCTACGTTCTAGCCCTAGGTTCTTTGTGCATTCCGAGTTTCAAGTCGCCTACCTACTTGAACTTAAAGGTTCTGATGTCTGTAATTTCTGAACTACAAAAGTGATGATGATAAGATTTGTATGGAATAATCTTTAAAGAACCTCCTTTCTAACAAAAAAAGAATGAATGGAATCGGACAACGCGTTTATGAATTATAACTAAAAAACGTTTGGACTTTGATGCCGTCTTCCAGGGAAACCACGATGAATTTCGGGACAAAAAGTATCCTATGTCCTACCTCGGGGTATGAACTATAATCATGTCAAGTTTCATTTAAATCCATCCAGCGGATTAGCCGTGATGCCCGGTCGTGAAACAGACAGACAGACAGACAGACAGACAGACAGACAAAAATTAAACAAATTACAGTTTAGGCTTCAGTATCGACTAACTAGTGTCCTCCAACAAAAATTTTCAAAATATCTTCAATGTACAGAATTCGACCCTTTACAGTTTTATTATAAGTATAGATGGCACTGTTGAGACATGAACAGATTAAAGTTTTCACTTTTGTGGACATGCCCAGAGTGCCACGTCTTTTTTTATCATCCGCAACATGGAAAGAGTAAAATAATGGTTCACAAATATTTTTAACTCTCAGGTCTTAACTGGTCCTAACCGATTGACCGTCATAGGTCTTTTTATACGTAAAGAAATATATAGCCATTGCCCATTCTGATACTTGGGATTGTATTGAGATGAAGCAAAGATTTTTAAAGGCGCCTCCACAGAATGGCTTGTGATGGGCCATGCTTGGCAACGCACAACTGTAGGCCACGATCACTTGGTGTTCACACAATGGCGCACGGCTCATTGCTGCCCGGTGAGGCACTTGCGATGGACGTGGAAGTAGTTACGGCCGCGGCTATTTATTTTCAATATAATTCTTTGTTGAGATAATTTTAAATATTTATACAATGTTAACTAGTAATTTAGAATCGATTTAGAATATATTTTGCAAAAAAATATCGCCAAAAGAGTCCACTATCCGTATCAGCGGTCGGTGGCGAACTGAGCAATGGCCCATTGTGTGAACACCACAGACCACGCAACGCCACGATTCCTTTGAAGTGTGCGCCAAAAACCGACAACTTTCCGATCGCGCGCCATCGTTGACCATTGTCCGCCATTGCATACCATTTCCCCCTGTACACAATGGCGATGGCCTGCAGTGGGCCATGCTGGCCCATTGTGAAGACGCCGCTTTACAGACTCTTATGGCTGGGGAATATTGTTAGTAGAGTATTTTATCCCAGTGGTACCTACCCGGCCGAACTCTGAAAGAAAATTTCTACCACCAGTACAACTTTTCACATGATTTAATAATTTTTGACATATTTCGTGGTTTCAGAATAAAAATCACAATGAAAAGGACGATTTATCTGTCGATATTTCGATACATTGGTACAGGTCACTACGTGACCACGACCTGTGCCATTGGGTCGAAATATCGACAGTTAAAATCGTCCTTTTGATCTTTCAACTACGTATTAATGAAACTTTATATTTTTTATTAAAAAAAGGAGTTTTAAAAATCACCACAAGATAACCCGTGCGAAGTAAGAACAGGTTTCTGTACAACATCACACCAGAATCCCGCGAAAATCAAGGAGTTCTACGATATATGTAAAAAAATCTAAATTCACGCGGGCGGAGCCGCGGGCAACAGCTAGTTATACATATATTAGTGAAATAAACAAGTAACAACAAACCGAAAGAACATCAAGTCTCAACCCTAATGAGCGAATGGTATATACGAGTACCTTATAAAATTATAAGTGATAATCATAGCGTAAAATACTAGGCCCCTAGCCCACTGGCATGATACGAGCGTTAGCGTTTCTTCAATGTATGTGTTGAGTTGAGTCTCAATGGCGCTGAGAAAGAGACGTTGGAGAAACGCCGACGCTCGCATTTAATAAGGCTGGTTTTCATTGGTCTAGTATTTTGAATCCAGCCCAGCAATTCAGTGGCCTGGATCGGCCATGGCACTGGGTCCGCGCGTTTAGATTAGTCCAGTAGTTAATCATTTCGTTGGGGTGACTACACGTTGTGATTATCTCACGGGAATGTAAGTATTTACCTATAATGTCGAAGGATAAGCGAAGGCAACTAAAGGTACCTAAAAAACTTTGTATATTTTTATCCAAAGAGTTAACTCACATGTTTAACGAAGAATTACTAGGTAAAGAAAAAGCAATGGATTAGAAAATGATAGAAAAAAAACAGCGTTTTTAAAACTTTCTCGTGTTACAGCCGACACAAATAAAAAAATACTTTAAATCAGTATTTAATATAAATAAGTATATAATACTTCGTTTTACCTTATTACCATAAAACTAAGCCAGATATAAAAAAACTGAGCGCCTTTAAAACTTTCTCGTGTTACTGCCGACACAAATATAAAAAATAAGTATATAATACTTTATAAGTACACTGAATGTCATTGTACTTAGTTTTCGATAAAGGAGAATGCCAGAAAAAGGGCTAGATTTGCGTCACTCTGCGTCTCGAGCACGTATGCATGAAGAATCTTCTTTCTAATTTTAATATTGCATATATTTATGTTAGTGAAATGTGAAAAGGGGTTCAAACGTATTATAAAAAAAACTTTTAGGAGCGTTTTATGGGGAAAATTTCTTCCAATCGTTTCTGCTTCTAAGAGACTTTAGGAAAATTCCATGACGCGTAATTTTCATTAAAGTTTTCTTATCCAGCAGGTCATAAAAAATCGCGGTATAAAGCCTAATTGAAAACACCACAGATATTTTGACATAATATAGATAGTAAGTCATCACAGTCAGTCACATAAATCTTGAACATTTGTAACTTATCCACCCTTTTCAAACATTCCAATACCTATCAATTCTCAGAAAGGTGTGGCCATTTTTTTACTTCCACTGAAGTTTTACGAAAGTCGAAAAACCCTGTTCGGCGTAGAGGAAGACAAGACGAGGCTTTTGAATTCAATTAATGGAATAAAAAGATTTTTAGTGAGAAAGGTGCCAACTTCCGAATTTAAACGACATATATTTTGGGTCTCTAATATAAATTTGCTCAGTAGCATCAATACGATTAGAAGAAATTTTCGCGATAAAAAGTTTTCTCATGATTGAATTTTTTTTTATTAAAAATAATGATAGGGGAAATACAATGGATGTATGTATAACCTATGTATTTTATTCAATTTGTGTCAGTAACAAACGCTCAGAAAACTTTTTGGTAACTTGGTAAAATGTAGTTTTTCTTTGATATTTTCCCGGAATGCGTCAAGTCGTCAACCCACCAAAGAGCGAGAAAAACAAACATAAAACGGTCTTCAACTTTAAATATTTCATAATATTGTTTTTTGTTTTAGATTTAATTTCTATATATATATATATTTAGTTTATTTAGTAACTTTACCTGATAGGTATGTACTTTTTTTGTTTTGAAAATTTCGTGGATATATTATTGTTATTAGTAAACGGAGTGGGAACGAAAAGGGGACCAGGAACTGGGATATGGGAAGAAAACAAAAATCCACGGGGGCGAAGCCGCGGTTAAGACCTAGTTTTATTTTAAGTAGGTCAGTAACGTGTATTAACTGTAAGATAAGAAGATAATAATATGTCATTGAGATAAAATATTCTACATATTATTTTTCATAATTTGTAAACCGTCGTACATATACTTACTGTGAGTAAAAATAAAGTTGAGTTTGATCCTTTAAGGGCGATGGGTACCATCCGGGCGCGAAAATTCAAATTTCATTTAGTTTTTCGTTCATAGTGGGCTAATTATACATCGAAGGCTAATGGTAATTTATTTTGCGGGCACAACATTTATGCATCTACACGTTTTAATAAAATCTCTGCTCAACAGCACTCAACATTTACTTCTTATTGGTTCCCGATAGCTCGAAATCTGGGATCAAAAAATTATCTTTCGGGAACCAATATGAGATGAGTGGGAACTTTCGAGCAAAGTTTCCATTTAAAACATGTAGATACATAAAAAGTAGGCCCGCAAAATGCATTTCCATAAATCTACAATGTGTAGTTAGCCTAATATTTGCGAAAAAGTAAATAATATTTGAATTTCGCGGGCTGGTAGGGCCGCAACACCTTAACTACACCATTACTAGCTGACCCGGCAAACGATGTTTTGACATGTATAAAATAGCTTACGATCTACTTTCAGGCCTACCTACTTTTTATTTATTTATTTATTTATTTTATTTATTCTGGCAATAACAGTCATTAATAACAATATATATTTTAGTTACATAAAACAGTTAATAGACCAAATACTGCCGAAAAAGCGCTTATCAAATAACAGATTACAATGAACCACAGCTGAAGCAAGTATTACAATAACAAATGACGAATTAAAATATAAACTTAGGCTTAAATACCGTTGTCTTAGGTGTACTTTTTAATACATGCAATTTTAATTTTTGCTAATGAGTTACACATCAGGTCTAAATCACAAAATTCTTTATTATATGTCATAGTTGCTCGTGATACAAAACAGTTGCGAGTGTAATTTTTTGTTAGAAAGGGAGGCAAAAAAAAATTTATTTTACGGTTGGGGCGAATAGGGAGTTTAATTGGGCATGAAAGGTTTAACTTAGACAGCAGCTCAGGACAGTCTATTAGACCGTTAAGAATTTTATACAGAAATATGATATCAAATTGCTTACGGCGGTTATAAAGGCTTAAAATGCGATGGTATTTTAAAGAATTTTCATAAGAGCTGTTGTAGTATTTAGAACGGAAGTCAAGTGTTTTAATAAATTTACGTTGCACTTTTTCTAGTCTATCAATATGATGTTTGTAGAATGGACTCCAAACGACACAACCAAAGTCTAGAATTGAACGAATAAAAGCAAAGTATAAAATTTTTAATGTAATTGGCTTACTAAACGGTTTGGTTATGCGATTTATGAAACCTAAATTCCGAAAGGCTCGCTGTATGATGTTGTCTATATGCGAATTGAACGTAAGTTGATCGTCCAAGATAATGCCCAAGTCACGAACCTGGCTTACACGCTTTAAGGAGTTGTTACCTAAATTATAGTTAAATTTTATGGGAGATTTTTTCCTAGTGTAAGATATAACACTACATTTATCAGCATTCAAGAAAAGTTGATTGCGATCGCAGTAATTAGATAAATTATCTAGATCAGCTTGTAACTTCAGACAGTCATCAAGTGAGGTAATTTGTATGAAAAGTTTTGTGTCATCAGCATATAGAAGATGATTACTGTTATTTAAATATTCTCCTATGTCGTTTATATACAATGAGAAAAGCACTGGGCCTAAATGGGATCCTTGTGGTACGCCAGAAGGTATAGACAAGTATGTAGAACGATAACCTTTGAGACAAACAGCTTGGCTACGATTTTTAATATAGGATTCTATCCATCTCAGCAGATTCCCGTGGACACCTAATTTCCATAGTTTTTCTAATAGTAAGTCGTGATTAATTTTATCAAACGCCTTAGAAAAATCTGTGTATATGGCGTCCACCTGTATATTTTTATCCATCGAATGACTCAAAAAGTCTGTAAATAAAATTAAATTACTCTCGACACTACGTGACTTTATGAAACCGTGCTGATATTCAGATACATGATTCCGGGTAACTAAAGATAGTTGATTTGTAACAATTTTTTCTAAAATTTTTCCCAAGATACATAGTTTCGATATTGGTCTATATTGAGTGACTAGGTTTTTTTGGTTATTTTTAGGTATAGGAGTGATAAGTGCTTGTTTCCAGATACTGGGAAAGATGCCTGACTGAATAGACAACCGAAATATGCTGGCTACAGGTTTTAATAGTTCGTTGGCACATTTTGAAATTAAAATAGGATGAATATTATCATGACCCGCGCCTTTACGAATATTAACGGATTTAAGTTCTTTTAATATGATCTCATCATTTAGGTTAATAGAATGAATGTCAATAATGGGGTCGTGTTCACAGTTAATAGGAAATTTACTTACAGTGTTACAATTATAATTATTATGCGTAATAAATACAGAATGAAAATATTCATTAAATGCAGAGCAGATATCATTTCCTTGCGTCAGGATTTTACCATCGTATATCATTTTTTCAGGTATATCAGAGTTACCATATTTAGATTTTACATAAGACCAAAAATAATTAGGATTATACCTAATCCTATTCTCAGAAATAATATTATAGGCTAAGTAACAGTCATGTTCCATCTTTTTCAGTCTCCGCCGAAGACAAGAAAATTTTAAATAATCCATTTGATTTCCATATGTTTTCCACTTTTTATGATATTTTTGTTTTTCTTTACTAACCTTTATAAGGGAACGGGTATACCAAGGGGGATATTTGTGTGAACTACTTACCATACGTTCTGGTACATATTTATCTATAAGATTGTAGATAATCTCATAAAAATAACTTACTCTGGATTCAACATCATTTAAGTTTAAAAAAGTGTTATCCCAATCTATTAAGTTTAAACCTAGACGAATGTTTTCAAAGTCCGATTTAAAGTACATTTTCTTTAAATAAGTATTACTTTTCAATGAATTTTTCACACAGAGATTTATTTGCATGTCAAGCGATTTATGATGCCCATCCTCGAACACGAGTGGATGATTACAAGATGTTACTGTACAAATCTCATTGCAGAAAATTAAGTCCAACAGTCTGTTATTAATATTAAATTCTGAATTAAATTGAGTAAGGAGAGAAAGATTCATAAAGTCGCAGGTGAGACATGACAACAAATCACTGCTCGGTCTAACATTCATATAATTCAGGTCATCGTCGTAGTACCACTCTGCATGAGTTACATTGAAATCCCCGACTATTAGGAATACATCGTTTGTATGGGTGTGTATTAGATCGCAAGTTCTGTCAAAGAAAGATGTCAATAAGTTTAGATGTTGGTTACCGTGAGGAAAATATGTGCATGCTATATGCAGGTGGGACCGGCCGGGGTGAGCGGCAGCGGCCGCGGGGGGAGCGCTTAGGGCCGCGAGGCCGGTGGCGGTTGCCGCGCCGCGCCCGCGCAGCGGTATGCTGACCCACAACTCGTCAGCAGGTGGCGGCGCAGGCCAGCTCGCCTGTAGGCACGGTTCCAGGTCGCGCCGCACCGCAACAAGCACACCCCCGCCGCGGGCACTGCCGCTCGCCTGGGGATCCCGGTCACGCCTAAATACTTCATACCTACTATCAAAAAATTCGCTGCTGAAAAAACTATCATTGAGCCAAGATTCAGTAATACAAATAATATCATAGTCAGAGTTTAACACACTACTCAAAAATTCATGAGATTTGGTTCGTAAGCCCCTGACGTTTTGATAGTAAATGGATATCGGTTTAGTTTTATCCATACATGTAATGATAACATTTAAGCGAAAAGTAAAAATACACTTGTTTAAGAAGGCATCTAACGTGCCATGTTTTATGATAATATGATGAAAGAGTTATTATTGCAACTGTTTTGTTAAAAGCCACTAGACATATTATTAAGTGATGAATCACAGAGTAGTAATGAATATAATGAGTATAATCACAGAATACCATTGCTATTATAGAATAGAAACCTAGACGTCACTTTATCTTATTAAGGTCATTTTCGCTTGCGATTAAAATTGCCTTAGAGTTATCATTTTTACGTAGAAAAATTCTGCAATCATTGATCCAAATGTATTTATATCCAAAATTACGTCCTGCATTGCGAGCACGACCGTACAGCATCTTATTATGTGGGGCTAGGTGTTCGTTCACGAAGATAGGGCGCGCCGCACCGTTCACTCCTACGTCGGCTGTCGTAAGTCCGCGGCGAGCGCGAACTGCCGCCAACATTTCGTTCTTGCGGTGACGCTGGGTGAAACGAATAATAATATTTTGAATTCGGTCTTCATTCCTGGTGCTATCATTCGCTGACGTCTTTAGGTTTTTGTGAGGAAACCGCCGGACACGATGAATATAATCTATGTCAGTTGAAAGGAGTGAGAACCCAATCTTAGTAGCAATTAAGTTGAGAATACTGTGCAGATTTTCACCTTTTTGAAACGGAATTCCCGAGATTTCGAGGTTATTAGATCTGCCTTGTTGTTCCTTCAGTAGAAGTTTTTCAGATAACAGTTTATTACGGTTATCCACTTCAATGATATCCTTCTCGAGGCACAACACTTTATCGTTTAATTTTTTATTTTCATTTTGTAATAGCGATATTTTCGTTTGTGTATCTTTGTTGATATTGAACAGCTCCGATATTTGTGATTTTATTTGAGTTTGTTCAACGAAAATTTGGCTTGTAGTGTCTTTAATGTCGCTTAATTGACTCTTCACCGCCGATATATCGTTACTTATCGATGCGAGGTGTTTTTCAAATAGCGACGCCATCTCCGCACGGAAACTGTTTATATCGCAGCACTCCCTACCTCGCTTTCTGCTCATACGCAAAGCGCCGCCGGTTCCTTCGTCGTCGCTTAGTAATTTAGACAAATCCGGTTGCGAGTTCGACATAATTATTACTTTGCACAATATTTACTGAGCACTAATATGACTGTAGGTACCCACACGATATCGCACGCGAGATGTTAACGCGATGTGTAAATACGTGTGCGCTGCTTCGCTGTCGACCACAGACTGAAGTACTTTTAAGAACAATTACCTAAAATTTCATAACAATCGGTCGAGCCGTTTTGGAGGAGTTTGTTAACAAAAAATAGCGCGAGAACTTTATTTATTACAGATATCCAGTGAAAAACTAATAACTCGTTAATTTGTTTTTCTTAGCAAGCAGCAATGCGAAAATGAAGTCACTCTATTGATTTTACGTAGAAAGTGGCACATTAAACTTTTCATGTAATTAAGTAGGGTATAGCCGGTTGAGCTCGGCGTTTAAAAAGACCCAAAACGTGCCAACTTAATTGTCATTTAAAGCAGACCACATCTAGGTTAAAAGTTGTGGCAATTCAGGTAAGTAGAGTGTTGAATGTAAGCACCGAATATATAATATTACTAAGGATGTAAG
Source organism: Coenonympha glycerion (assembly GCA_963855885.1). NCBI lineage: Eukaryota > Metazoa > Arthropoda > Insecta > Lepidoptera > Nymphalidae > Coenonympha > Coenonympha glycerion. Next base: position 8,486,497 of record OY979626.1, read on the forward strand.
TAACCTAGAGTAATGTGATATTTTACAGTTGAATGTTGACATGGTAGTTGTATGTTCGAACCTGTGGTTCGAACTTTGAATGTTTGCTACTTTTTGACACAATAATTATGATTATGTATCCTGTTCCTGTACTTAAACATAATATTGAATGTTATACTTATATGTTATATATGTATGTTAATCTTATTGTTCAATGTTACGTTAAAATTAAAAAAAAATATATAAATGATACTGTGATTAGATTTTTAAGGGATTTGACAAATAAACTTTATTTATTTATTATTTATTTATAATACCCTGGATTACAAGGTTTTTTCCACGGTTCCTGCGGGATTTTCTCATAACCGTTTTGCACGCGCTTTGCCCGTTCGTAACCTACATAATGCCTACAAATTATTGACAACTACTGTGTAATGTAGGTAATACAAAACATCAGCTGTTTGCGATCGTATCGCCTTTGAATAATTAATTAATTCCGTTCGTTCATGCAGACGTTCAAGATTTAAGTAGGTAGAACCCCAGGCATTTTCATTCATGTACGAGTATATATTAGGTAGTAGGTACCTAATACCTCTGTCCATTCATAATAATCAATTCATATTGTAAGTACGTAATACCGTTAGTAATAATAGTTAGGTGCTTGGAAGTATTTAAATAAATACTATTACTCCTATAGTAAAATTATTATTGCAGGAAATTTAAACCATGACAATAATGGACCCATTTATAAAAATTTAACCAAGTCTATTTATAGCGAACAGTGATTCTTCACCACGTACAGAAAAAAAGTGAAAAAACACTTGGACACCTATTTTAAAAAGGTCATCGACCCTGTGTAAAAATAATAGTCAGTTTTATTGCTGACTGTATTTATAAAATTTAAATATGTTTACTAGTAATCCGACAAAGTAATGAGTAAAAACGCATGGAGACTAATGAGTTTTGTTTCGAATAAACTCACGTTAAATAGGGTTGTTGAAAAAGTACTAAAAGTACTAAAAGTAAAAAAAGTACTAAAAGTACTAAAACCTTCAGCCGTGGCCATATGACATTTTGATTCGATTCGCTCAAATCGATTATGAGACTAAGGGCTGATTTTTCAATCGCCAGATTAAATATGGCGTTTTGAAAGATTTTGTATGGCCTATGTTTCAAATTGATTCCCCTAGAATCTAGATAGTTTATCTGGCGATTGATAAATCAGCCCTGAATTCAAGGAATGTATGAAAATGACAGTTTTTGCGCGGAAGACACGTGGTCTATTTAGCAATCATACATACAATATGAAAATGTCAGTTTTTTGCGCGGAACACACGTGGTCAATTTAGCAATCATACATGTATGAAAATGACAGTTTTTTGCGCGGAAGACACGTGATCAATTTAGCAATCATGCATGTATGAAAATGACAGTATTTTACGCGAAAGACACGTGGTCAATTTAGCAATCATACATGTATGAAAATGACAGTTTTTTTCTGCGGAAGACACGTGGTCAATTTAGCAATCATACATGTTTGAAAATGACAGTTTTTTGCGCGAAACACACGTGGTCAATTTAGCAATCATACATGTATGAAAATGACAGTTTTTTGCGCGGAAGACACGTGGTCACTTTAGCAATCATACATGTCCTATTTATACATTTTTGGAATTACGTTCTATTTAAGCTAATAGAATCGATGTGGCTGCTTATGAGGATATGAGATATGTCTATCTAACTCACCCATCTAAATTTCAGTCAAAGCAATTCTGTACTTGCGGCGTGAAGAAGTAACAAATACATAACATATTCACTCACTTCACTTATCACTTTCATGTCTGTGTGTCCTGCACCTGCCTTTTTCTTAGGAACGAACTGGTAGGTAGAGCTATCAAATAAACATTAATTACTAAGGTGTATGCTTATTTTTTTCTAAGGAGCGAACTGTCAATTCGTTCCTAAGAAAAAGAGCTATCAAATTACCTAAGATAACATTTATTACTAAGGTGCATGGTTGCCTGCCTATCACATTCAAATTTTCGCACTATTTTAGGTGGGTAATTACCGGCTGTAAAAAACAATAACTGGCTGAGTTTGTTGTGGGCTTCTTCTCAATTCAGAGCACGTTTGAACCCTCGTAACTTAGTTTATAAGTTGTAAAATAGTTATCGCTTATATAATAAGCATAATTAATTATAAGCATAATAGAACTATGGATTTTGCTGGGATAAAAAGAAGCTTATGTTTTTTGCCAAGCTTCAGTCTTTCTATGTGCCAAATTTCATCAAAATTGGTTTAGTGGTTTAACTTAAGGCTTAAAAGCGTATCAACAAAACTTACATTCCCATTCATTATTATTATAATATTAGTAGGGGTGGCACGAAACACGGGAGAGACGGGAACCTTAATGTGTGAACCCGAATTGCACTTTACCGCTTTTTAAATATAACACCGACAATATAGCCACAAGTAAAGTTCACGCACGCTCGTGACGTGATTTACAAGAAATATACCTATTCCTAATTCCGTTAGCGGTTGGACGACATACCTAGTTGAATTATTCAGGTCATTTTGGTTCTACAAATACAAATCATTTACATCGGATGAACATCGCAGGTTACCTTACCTTAAATACTACGATTTACAACCAAAAATTAAATAGTCTTGGAAAATAAAATTGTGTGTTTTTTTTAAGAATCATTGGCATTAGGATCCGGAATTTAATTTTGCATACAAAAAGTTACTTCCTTTTCAATGCACTTTCCTATCATACAGATTTTATTGAGAAGTTCCTACAACTTGTTTATTTGCCTATAACTTTAGAATCCGGATGGTAATCATAAAAATAACAATAATTGTACTTAGGAGTTAATGTACTCTATAAAAAATTAAGTTAAAATTTGATTCAGCTTGATACGGGATTCAAAACTTCTATGGTTACTATCCTTTACTTAAACTTAGTGTCGTCGCACACACATACTGCAAACCGCACCGCTACTAAGAAGCTTGAAAGGAGCGGCCACAATGTAACTGAAGCGCACGGCAGCCATTTTTAACCCATGCGCGCGGTATCATAATGAGGAAATGTAGGAAAACTACAGAAATTATGCCGGTCACACCGTTTTGTGTGTGGCCCATGTGCGGGGATACTTATAAGTACTCCACTAAAACTTAATACAATATAGGTACATGCGCCGCCGTGCTGCCGCTATCGAGTCGGCAACCTTACATCGGACGGTTACTTATTTTTTAGTTTTCATCGCAAGCGTTGATGCTGATGCCTAAGTTTTTTCGGAGAAATCAATAAAAACCGTTGCAACTTTCTTTCGAAATAGCTGCTTTTTGCTGACAAATGTAGAAGCAGTTACTACGTAGGTAGGTAAGTATAATAATTTATGAATTTTATGCTCGAATGATCAATCTCAATATCTATGTAAAAATAAATTAATATGAAGATTGAATTTTAAAATATAGATAGATAGTTTTTGCCATCATAATCAATAGGTGCAAATAGAAATTAAGTTTTTGAGAATACAGAAAATACCAATCGAGATATTTGATATTACGAGGAATTTGCAATGGTGGTTTCAGTGAATAATCTTTAATATAGTTTACATTATACATTTACTATACATAATTTATATTTAAATTTGCTTATAATATCCATTTGAGACATCGTGTAGGTAAGTTTGTTGTGCCATATACATATGTAGTTATTAAGATAAAGCCTGGTAGAGTAGGGAATCTTAACCAAAAAAAAAAGTATTATCTTGTCGTAAGTATTACTGAAAATAACTAAATATGTTTGTATTCATATACATACATATTATTATAATAGATAGATATTTTAACAATAATATCTATCTATTATAATAATATGTATGTATACTATATAAGGCTGGTTCTATACTAGTAGAGTAAACATTAGAGCCAAATAAATCTCTTTGTACATTTTACAGTAATTAAATTAGGTTTGGGAAATATTTACTGTTAAAAGATAAATTTCACATTAAACTCGGAGTACCTACTGAAACTATGGATGATACCCCAATCCTATCCTATGCTTCTAATATATAAACGCGAAAGTTTGATAATGGATGGATGGATGGATGGATGGATGGATGGATGGATGGATGGATCTTTGTTACTCTTTCACCCCGCAACTACTGCTCCGATTTGTCTGTTTGGAACATTCCTATAAAGCTTGTAACCCGGAATAACACATAGGCTATTTCGGAAAATCCAACGTTTGTAAAACCCAAAATTCATCACGCGGACGGAGCCGCGGGAAACAGCTAGTCTTATAATAATTATCTGTTTCTGGTTTACTGGTGGTAGGACTCTTCTTGCAGAGTCCGTCCTGGTAGGTAGATAATAGATAGGAACCAACGCGTGGTATGTTATCCTACCGTGAAGCATTAATGTATTACTGTGTTTCTATTTGTAGGAAATTGTAAGCCGATGTAACTACTGGGCAAAAAGAGACCTATAATATTAAGAACAGATCTCAGAGTGGTGAGCGCAGTTTTAATAAGGTAAAGTATCTTTTAATCAGCAGTGAGCACAGTCGGACCCACTGCGTCGGATAGGTTGATATCTTTCTTATCTTTCTTATCTTTCTTATCTCACCAATCTTTCATATATAAAAAAGATTCTAGCTACTTGCCTCTTTCAAATCTTGTTAAGTTTCAAAGTTTCAAATTTTCAAGAAATATTAGTTTCAGTGTTACTATGTCGATAACTGTGTACCCTGGCTTTATATCTACGTTTACGAGAGTTGTATTACAGATATCATATTCTCAGGGTGTTATCGGTAAATTCCGATATGGATAAAAAAAATATTAGGTATATATAGTTGAAACTATAAACGTCACTTATTATACTCTATACAAGGACGAATACAGTACAAAAATTGTATTATCGCTCGTAAACAACAAGCTTAGCATTTATTTATGTACGCAGACAGAGGAGTATTCACGTAACGCGTCGGCTATATTTCGTGATGTTTAAAAAGATGATAATATTTGATTATCTATGCAGACGATACTGAAATCAAAACATGTTTTGTGAACACTGAAAAAATAATTTTGTCTACAGATTGAATGGACGATAACTGTGAGAATAAATTTACTTAAACGCGTCAAAGTCGAGCATTGTATTTAATATTATAATGAACTAGTAGGGCGCGTGGAAGCGCGGGCCACATGTGGCCCGCGGGCTGTCTTCTCACCTATAAAAGAATCGCCGTCATCTCCATCGCCAGTTGGAATCCGATTGGCAATGGGCTAAAAGAATTACCTCGGAGCACGGTCATGGATTTAAAGATAGTTAAGGGCTGTTCGAATAAAAAATACACTGAACCTCATCAGATGAGGTTCAGTGTATTTTTTTTCTATCTTTAAATCCATGAACTTGCTCCTCAATAATCATCCAAATCGTAGACCATCATCTCTTCTCATACTTTTCATAGTTTTTCATAGGCCTTTGGGTTTATTGTAGCATTCACATTTTCCATGAAAAAATAAATTCAACCACTTTGATTTTTTTTTCATTCATCCCGTAGACCTAGAGATTCTTATTACGTCTTGCAAATAAATCACTCTCTTATCTTTTATACTTTCCGAGATACAAAAACACGAAATTTGTATTGCGGCCATCTTTAATCCGCCATTTTGATTTTTTTTTCAGCTAACTGCCAATTGGATGACGTTTCGAGTTACATTTGGTCGAGCACCCCCACCTATCTTCGATACCCTGGCTGTGCTCTTCACCCGTCTCCGAAATCCTCAATCATCAGCTCTCTCCATATTTTTCTCTAGTAACTCTCCGAAAAACCGCATCACAACCTTGCATAATTACCAACTGTTAGTCTCTTCAACATTCCCCATACATTTTCTATGGAAAAATAAATTCCGCCATTTTGATTTTTTTTTTCTAGCCATCAAATAGACCTTTTTGTCCTGATCAACTCTTGTCAAGAAACCGTTCTTCCATCTTTTATACTTTCCGAGAAATCGACGAAATTCGTATGGCGGCCATTTTGAATCCGCCATTTTGAATTTTTTTTTAACTCACTGGCAGTTGGATGACATTTCGAATGACATTTGGTCGAACACCCCCTACCTATCTGCAATACCCTTGGCTGTGCTCTTCACCCGTCTTCGAAATCCTCATTCATCAGCTCTCTCCGTATTTTTCCTCCGAATGAATTTTTCTCTTCTATACGAAATGTTATAAAAAAAAAATTATTTATTTTTTTTATTTATTTATTTATTCAATATTACATCAACATTCATTAAAAATACAATGCAAATCTACCATAACTTACCTATTCCAATACAAAATTTATTTTCTTGTATAATAATACAACATAAAATTTTAAGTACATATACCACAAGGCACTAATTATCTCAGTCAGACTGAATAAAACATAGGTAGGTACTTAATTGGTAACTACTTAACAAAAATAATGCATGTTAGAATTATAAATGTATTTAGATATAGGTTTAGTTTAGATTATTAATAAATTATAAAAGCGAAGATTCGTGCATTGTATGGGTTGGGCACCTCCTTTTAAGTATATAAAATACCTGTGGCAGGAGGTACCGCTCTTCATATCAACTTTATATTATTATTTGACGGTAGATCGTTATTCGTTGTAGTATACATTTTTGATTTTATTATAAGTAATATAATTAAAGCATGCAAGGAGAAAAGTGTTAACAATGCGTGTATTTGGGTGTGTGTGTTTTTGTGCGTGTGAGTGTGTATGAAAGTTTGCGTGGTGTAAGTGAAGGGAGAATGTGATTAGTAGTAACCTTATATTAATTTAGACATGTTTTCTAATAGTTGTTCTATTTCTTCATATGATTGCCTTTGCAACCAGTCAGTCATCGTTTTTTTTAGATCATGAGATTTTCTAGGGTAAATATTCAAAATTTTATTTATTTTATTATAAAGGTGTTTCGATTTTTTTGAAAATTGGTTTCGAGAAAAAGAGGTTTTAGCGGCAGGTACATTTAATACATTTAGTTTTCTTCTTCTTTTTAATAGAGAGGGTTGAAATTTAACAGATTTGTGAACTTTGAGAATCATTTGTAATATATAAAGTTGTCTGACTGTCAGTAAGTTGCATGTTTTATAAAGAAGCTGGGTGGGGTATCTAAATGGTTTATGATACATGACTTTGATTAGAGATCGTTGAGCTCTTTCTACATCCATAAACTTTGTTTTTGCTGCACCACCCCAGACTGGGATGCAATAGCCTAGAATTGACTGAGCAAGGGCTATATATATTTTATTTAGTAAAGTCTTAGAGGCTATATGTCGTAGTGTTTTAAAAATCCAAGTCAACTTTCGAGTTCTACTACTGACTAGTTCTATTTGTTCGTGCCATGATAATCTTTGATCGATAATAATACCGAGATACTTGGTTGAGGTAACCCTTTGTATGCGGGAACATTTGGTACACAAACTACCACAGTCTGGGGTGTGCAATGTAATACTATTATCACTTTTAGGCTGCGTCCTGTTGTAGATGGAAAAACACATATAATTGGTCTTATTTGTGTTCAACGTAAGTAAATTGGTACTCAACCAGGTCGAAATCGTAGCAAGCCCCTGTTCAGCTGTATTTTTCACTTTTTCCCAAGTAGAACCCGAAAAGACTATGGCAGTGTCATCTGCGTAAGAGAAAATTTTGGCATTATTAATATTTAAATTACAAAGCTCATTGATGTAGATTAGGAACAACGTAGGCCCCAAGACACTACCTTGGGGAACACCGTAATTGACTTTTATGTCTTGGCTAATGTACTCACCGATCCTAACTCTCTGAGTTCGTCCACTAAGATAATCTTTAAAAAGAGCCAGGGAGACATCTCTGACTCCAAGGTATTCTAACTTTTTCAACAAGATGGGGACAGAGACGGTATCAAATGCTTTTTTTAGGTCTAAAAATAAAGCTATACATTTTTGACCACTATCAAGCTGTTTATCAATAAATGACGTAAGAGCTAAAACAGCATCTTCTGTCGATTTTCCATGTCTGAATCCATATTGTGATTCAGAAAGAAGCTGGTATTTATCTAAATAATTTAGTAATCGAACGTTAATAATCTTTTCTATTATTTTGGAAATTGAAGGCAGGATAGAAATTGGACGATAATTATTAACATCGTTCCTGTCGCCACTCTTGTGAATGGGAATTACATTGGATCGCTTTAACTGTGCGGGAAAGATACCTTTGTCAAAACAAAGATTGATCAAATGGCAGATGACAGGAACTACATAATTCTTAGCAAGTTTAAGAAACTTGGAAGAAATATTATCCCACCCAGGGGAGCTATCTGTCTTAAGATTCATAAGTGCTCTACTAACTTCACTGTCATCCGTACCTAATAACCCAAAAGAGTTTAACTGAGTTTTATGGGGCTCCTTAAAAACAACGCCATTACTACTGGAATTGATTTGCTCGGCTAGCGTTTTACCTATGTTGGCGAAGAAATGGTTTATGTAATTGACTGATAGTATAGGAGATGGTTTAATATTAAGTAATTGCGTATTATCTGATTTCTTATTATTTAAGTTAGCTACTGATTTTATATTCTGCCATAGTGTTTTTGAGTTTTTAAGCGATGCTTCCAACTGCTTTTTATCATAATTGCGTTTTAACTTTTTGATAAGATTGTTGCAAAAATTTCGATATCTAGAATAACTTAATTTTAGTATTTCATTAAAGGGATCTAATCGGACCTTTTTTTGCATTTTATTTCTATTTCTTATACACCTTAAGATGCCAGTCGTGATCCAAGGTTTTAGCACAAGCTTAGATTTTGTGATTTTTACTCTGCTGGTGTTTTCACTTAGCGACTCGGATAGACTATTTAATAATTTTTCAGTGACGATATGAGGGTCATAACAAAACAGTAATTCAGATAGGTCTTTTTGAGCTAAACTTTTTAGTGCTGTGTCAAAATCTGTAACAGTTTTAAATTTATGATCGACTTTCTGTTGAGGTTTATGTGATATTAAATTGAGGAAGATCATAGAGTGGTCAGTAATAGTTGTGTTTAAAACAGCCACATGGGCTGTTGAGGTATTTTTGTCCAATTTGACCATAAAATGGTCTAAACAGTTGCTCTCCCTTGTTGGTAAAATATGAGCTGGCATAAGGCTATGAAGGGATAACATGTTTAGGTAGTTAAGTCTATTATTACGTTCGTATGTTTGTTCAATTGTCTTAGTAATTAGGTTAATATTAATATCACCAGTTAGTATTATAGTTTTATAACATTTAAGCGTTTCAAGGTGAGAGTTCAGTGAATTAATAAATTGATCAGCATTGGTGTTAGACGGAGAACGATAAATACCAATTATAATACTGTTAGATGTGTTCACTTGTATACATGACGCGTGTTCTAGTCTTATTTCTTTAACTGAAGTAACAATAATGTCGTTTTTTACGTACAAAACAACACCATCGTTCTGATTTATATGCTTTGTTGTAACATGAGATGTGTAATTCATAATATTAGGAATAGTTTTGTTAGAAGTAAGTCTACATTCAGTAAGGATTATTATATCTGGGTCAAACTTTAGCAAATTTAGGTTCAGTTGTAAATCTTCCATATTTCTATATATACTCCTAATATTTTGAGATATGATAGTAAGGCCATTCTTATTTAAAGAAATGTTTTTCGTAATGTCCTCAATATCACAGTTGACTGCCTGTCCGAATTCAATTTCGTCTATATCATTCTGAGTAGCAAGAGAACTATCCATGAAGAAGTATATTTAATTGACTGCAAGTGTATCTCAAATCGCAACTTATTAAGGTATTATTTAGATTTATAGGTTGGAAGACTATAATAACTTTATTTGAATTGTTTGTCGTTGAAACATATGTGGTTACATGGTTACTATTCAGGAGCACAGTGTATGTAAATATTTTAGTTGAATTTATGTGAAACAGAACGTGTGTGAATGGAACGGAATATGTGTGAATGCAAGTGTTGAGTGTACAAAAGAATAAAAATATTAATATCATTATTTCAAGTTGTAATAGGAAAAGGTTCCGTAGCAACCTATTTCTTCCATTCTTCCTTACCAGATCTTCCAGTAAATATAGTCATGCACGTTGAAGAAGATGTTGTACCTGTGCTTCAGCTCTTATTTGAATGATTGGAGAACTCTCCTCTTTTCTCACATATACCTTGCCATACGCGGTCCAACAGAATTTATACTTTTTCGATTTTACCAAGTCTCGAGCCAAGAAGTGAAGACGGGAACCTTTCGCTGTGAGCTGTTCGGTAATGTATATGGGTGTGTCCTCGTTAGTTTTGTGTCCCAGGTGCAGAGCGCGTAGCTTCGATTTATGCCTAATATTAAAATTTTTACAAGATTTTAGAATATTGTTCTTTATTGTAGTAGATGATGTTTCCACGACGATCGGCGTATTTTTGGTACCCTCCTTTTTTGGCTTCACTCGGTATATGTCCTTGATGTCAGTCTCATTGATGTTACAACCAATATTTTTAGAGAGGCACATGACCATTTCGATCAAGTTCTCCTTAGTTTCAGACTGATTCCTTGGAACATTCTTCATTTCAAAGTTTGTTTTACGTGTGGCTATCTGCAGATCTTCAATCTTATCTTCGAGTATTGTTATATATTTCTTATCTTCCTTTCGCTGCTGTTCTAATAATTCTATTTTCTTTTTAAATTCTTCGTTCTGTGATATAAGGAGTTCGATAGAACATAGTATGTTACTATTTGATTGCTGAATTTCCATTAAGGTTTTCTTGAGTTCTTTTTCTTGCACTAGTAACAACGATTTAATTTCTTCTTTGAATGAGGTGAGTTCTGCAGAGTCTTCCTCTCGCTTTCTTTTGTGACGCGGAAAGACGCGTGAGGTGGGTGTAATAGTGATTTCCTGTTGTTGGATGTCCGAGTCAGAGGCAGATCCTTTAGCGCAATCCATGTTCAATAATTAATTTAATTTTGACTTGTTGAGTATTGTCCGCTACCGCTTATCGATTATGGTACGCACAAATGGCGCAAGACGGATCACTCGATGACGTCGCGCCGCGCGCGGTGACTAAATGCAATTTTAGCGCGGTAGTTAAATAAATACTTTGTGCGCGGAGCAGAGCACCTTGCACACGTCCACTCGTCGCGGCGGTCCCGAGGAGAGGAATGGAAATGGGTATTGAAAAAAAAAATTTTCATACAAAATTGTTCAGGAGAGGTGATCAATCAGTGAGTGAGTGAGTGAATCAGCACGAGTAGCTATATATATAGTAACTAGTAGGGCGCGTGTGTGCGCGGGCCACATGTGGCCCGCGTGCAGTTTTCCCGCCCATAAAGGTATCACCGTCATCTCCATCGCCCATTGGAATCCGATTGGCAGTGAGCTAAAAAAATACCAAGGAGCACTGTCATGGTTTTAAAGATAGTTAAGGGCTGTTCGAACAAAAAATACGCTGAACCCCAGGGGTTAAGCGTATTTTTTGTTCGAACAGCCATCTTTAAAACCATGACAGTGCTCCTCAATCATCATCCAAATCCTAGATCATTGTCTCTTCTCATAGTATGTACATTTTCCATGGAAAGATAAATTCCGCCACAGTGAATTATTTTCCATGCATTCTTGCTAAGAAACCACTTTCTTATCTTTTATACTTTCCGAGATAGAATAACACGAAATTTGTATGGCGGCCATCTTGAATCCGCCATCTTGGTATTTTTTCAGCTTACTGCCAATTGCGTGAAGTTCCGAGTATTTTTTGTTTCAGCAGTCCCTACCTAACTATAATACCTTGCCCATGCTCCTTGACTGTCTTCAAACCCTCAATCATCATCTCAGTCCATATTTATCTCTGGCAGTCTTCCAAAAAACCGCATCAAAGCACTTCATGTTTTACAACTCGTGGTCTCTTCAATATTCCCCATACATTTTCTATGGAAAAATAAATTCCGCCATTTTGAATTTTTTTCTATCCATCAAATAGACCTTCGGATCCCGATCACTTCTTGTCGAGAAACCATTCTTCCATCTTTTATACTTTCCGAGATATTGACGAAATTCAAATGGCCGCCATTTTGAATCCGCCATTTTGAATTTTTTTTCACCTATCTGCCAATTGGATGACATTTCAAATGACATTTGGTCGAGCACCCCCCACCTATCTTCAATACCCTTGGCTGTGCTCTTGACCCGTCTTCGAAATCCTCACTCATCAGCTCTCTCCGTATTTTTCCTCCGAATGAATTTTTTTCTTTTATACGACCCCATCCATGAAAAAAAAATTTTTCATACAAAATTGTTCAGGAGAGGTGATCAATCAGTCAGTGAATCAGCACAAGCAGCTATATATATATTAACTATTAGGGCGCGTGGGAGCGCGGGCCACATGTGGCCCGCGGGCTGTCTTCTCTCCTATAAAAGAATCGCCGTCATCTCCATCGCCAATTGGAATCCGATTGGCAGTGGGCTAAAAGAATTACCTCGGAGCACGGTCATGGATTTAAAGATAGTTAAGAGCTGTTTGAATAAAAAAATACACTGAACCTCCGATGAGGTTCAGTGTATTTTTTATTGAAACAGCCCTTAACTATCTTTAAATCCATGACCGTGCTCCTCAATCATCATCCAAATGTAGACCATCATCTCTTCTCATAGTTTTCATAGTTTTTCATAGGCCTTGTTTATTGTAGCATTCAAATTTTCCATGGAAAAATAAATTCAATCACTTTGAATTTTTTTCATTCATCCCGTAGACCTTGAGATTCTAATCACGTCTTGCAAAGAAACCACTCTCTTATCTTTTATACTTTCCGAGATAGAAAAACAGGAAATTTGTATGGCGGCCATCTTGAATTCGCCATTTTGAATTTTTTTTCAGCTAACTGCCAATTGGATGACGTTTCGAGTTACATTTGGTCGAGCACCCCCCACCTATCTTCAATACCCTGGCTGTGCTCTTCACCCGTCTCCGAAATCCTTAATCATCAGCTCTTTCCATATTTTCCTCTAGTAAATCTCCGAAAAACCGCATCACAACCTTGCATAATTACCAATTGTTAGTCTCTTCAACATTCCCCATACATTTTCCATGGAAAAATATATTCCGCCATTTTGATTTTTTTTTCTATCCATCAAATAGACCTTCGGGTCCTGATCACTTCTTGTCAAGAAACCATTCTTCCATCTTTTATACTTTCCGAGATATCGGCGAAATTCGTATGGCGGCCATTTTGAATCCGCCATTTTGAATTTTTTTTCAGCTCACTGGCAGTTGGATGACATTTCAAATGACATTTGGTCGAACACCCCCCACCTATCTGCAATACCCTTGGCTGTGCTCTTCACCCGTCTTCGAAATCCTCAATCATCAGCTCTCTCCGTATTTTTCCTCCGAATGAATTTTTCTCTTATATACGCAGTGATCATTAAAAAATTTTTTTTTCATACAAAATTGTTCAGGAGAGGTGATCAATGAGTCAGTCAGTGAATCAGCACGAGTAGCTATATATATATTAATGGAAAGAATATATAATATAATAATAATTAATTAAAGAACCGAACACAAATTGTTTTTTTTCGTAAGAACGCTGAAGTGGAAGAAAATTGCTTGGACAAATGACATATTGTGTCTTCAAATACCAATTAATCTAAGAATTTAATTATGATCTACAACTTTTATGTTTCAAAGTATTCTCAAAATTGTAAAGTGTTGCAAAGAGTGCTTTAAAGAATAAATACATCAACCTTCAAGGAAATAAAAATACTTACCTAACGCATAAATAATGTTAATGAAATACGCTGACCTATATTTTATGAAAATGATAAGAGACCAGCAGACAGCAGACGTACCATATGACTTATCTATTCTATTTTGACATTGCTTTAGGTAAGATTTTAAAGACTGAATAAGAATGATACTTGCGATACGTTAGTAATATTATATATTCGTTGCTTGCGATAAGTCGTGTGACAATTTGTGGATCGATTTATCATTCCCATACCTATTTATATTTTGTTCCAAATGCTGACCAAAAGCATTTTTTACACTTTACAAGTTAGTAATTTACCACCTGATGGTAAGTAATGATGCAGCCGAAGATGTTATTGAATTACTTGGAAAGGGTAAGTAAACTCATCCCTAACGGTTTCTAAATAGCATCGCGCCGGAACGCTGAATCGGTTGGCGGTGCGTCTTTGCTGGTGAGGTAGTAACTAGCCGCGGCCGAAGCCTCCCACCAGACCAAACCTGAGCCAATTTAGAAATTATAAAATTCCAAATTGGCCCGTGGTGGGAATCGAACCCGCGACCTCATACGAGTAGGGCCACTGGTTTGATGCTACTTGCCTAGACCCGGACAATGGACATGGGCATGGATTAGAACGTAACATATTGTGATTTTTACATATCAGGGAGACGTATCAGATACCATCAAGGCCGGGAGCTGCAGCTGTTACTACTGAATCCTTATCTGGTGACCAACGTGTTAGTTACTTAATTAATTTTTCGCATGTATTTTTCATATTTTATTCACCAAACTACTATGAGATTTAATGTGGTTTTAAACCTGCGCCCTTTTGTATAATAAAAGCTGGCCCGGTAAACTTTGCTTTGCAATTAGAGTAATGATAATTGAATAGTACTCGTAGGAGTTTGGTAACAAAAACTGGCACGAGAATTTAATACATTTGAGAAGACTAGCGGACCCGGCCCATGTTTTATTCCAGATATTTTTTTCCTGTGGTTTTATAAAATGGTTTATTTCCTATCTCAGAACGGCCGAATTTAAATAGCAAAAAATATCTGAAAAACTGATTATGCCGTTTCGAAGAACTTTTGTGGCAAACACTTTTGTGGCACGTGAGTTTTAAGAAAGGCCATGTCAAATTTGCACAAACAACGAGTCGTTTCGTCCTCTGTCTTCCAAAGAAGAAAGACCACAGGTGGTATCAATTTTTCTCATGAACCATAACAAAAATATTGTAGGAATATAAAATAGTGTTTTTAACAATCTTTGGCTCTGGGAATTTGTTTTTCATATCCAGAATTTATTTTTGCATACGGAAATTCACAGTTCACTTCAGTTCACAGTCATTGCACATTTCCTGTCATAATATAGAGATTTATTATGAAGAATATGTGTTTATTTGCCTTTAACTATGGAATCAGATGTTAATTTAAAAGAAATAATAAGTTAATGTGGAGTCTGTAGTCTGTATAAATGAAGGTTGGAAATGCCAAATCCTTACAAAAACAAATTATACTCGCTTTTTCAAGAATTGACGAAATTATGGTAACAAGTTACAACATAACCTTCAGTTTTTTTGGATGTCTGTTAAAAAATATTGTATTCTTTGATATCTCATAGGTATTCTGGAATAAAGCACAACAACATCAGCACCTGCCATTTATTCTTATAGACAGATAAATCAATCAGTCAGTATATTCCAAATATATTCCAAGATCACGTACACGCACAATGTTTTTTTATTAGGTACTTACTATGATCTATAATTTATACATTGACCTACATTTTGTCATTTGTATAAGATTTGAAGCAAATGCTATCTATATTCACTGTGTCAGCATTAGTTCTACAAAGTATGAGTATAGTCTGCGCAAACAATTAAAAAATATTGAAAATAATCACGTTAATCCCACGGGAACCGTTGATTTATCCTGGTTAAAAAGTAGCTTAAACGTGCTAGTCCCAAAAAATATTCCGAATCTAAAATATTTCTTTATTAACCACAAGGATGTATAGACTATATAATATATTATTACCTTATAATCTATATCTATACTTATAATAAAACTGTAAAGGGTCGAGTTCTGTACATTGAAGATATTTTGAAAATTTTTGTTGGAGGACACTATTTAGTCGATACTGAAGCCAAAACTGTAATTTGTTTCATTTTTGTCTGTCTGTCTGTCTGTCTGTCTGTCTGTCTGTCTGTCTGTCTGTTTCACGACCGCGCATCACGGCTAATCCGCTGGATGGATTTAAATGAAACTTGACATGATTATAGTTCATACCCCGAGGTAGGACATAGGATACTTTTTGTCCCGGAATTCATCATGGTTTCCCTGGAAGACGGCATCAAAGTCAAAATGTGTATTAAGTTATAATTCATTAACCCGCTATCCGATTTCATTCATTCTTTTTTTGTTGGAAAGGAGGTTCTTTAGTGATTATTCCGTATAAATTTTATCATCATCACTTTTGTAGTTCAGAAATTATAGACATCAGAACCTTTATCG
Organism: Coenonympha glycerion; assembly: GCA_963855885.1. NCBI lineage: Eukaryota > Metazoa > Arthropoda > Insecta > Lepidoptera > Nymphalidae > Coenonympha > Coenonympha glycerion. The sequence continues at coordinate 8,502,765 of OY979626.1, forward strand.
ATGAGTTCAAGTAGGTGACTTGAAACTCGGAATGGACAAGCACCTAGGGCTAGGACGTAAGGGCTCAAGTCAGACTGGAGTACCCTTACAGCCGTAAATAAATATGCTTAGCAGAAGATTTTGTATGGTTTAAGATTTTTCACTTTTAGGGTGAACAAAAATCATGAATTTATCACCACGTTATACCGTATCGCGCCATCTCTACAAATTATGTGGAACTTGAATGTAAAACTTGGAGATAGGTACTACCGAATTTTTGTTAATAATAGTTAATTGTCATGTAATGTACTGTTCCTTGACTTTATATTAAGATGGCACTGTTTTTCACTTTTGTGGACATTCCCAGAGTGCCACGTCTATTTTTATCATCCGCAACATGGAAAGAGTAAAATAATGGTTCACAAATATTTTTAACTCTCAGGTCTTAACTGATTGACCGTCATAGATCTTTTTATACGTAAAGAAATATATAGCCATTGCCCATTCTGATACTTGGGATTGTATTGAGATGAAGGAAAGATTTTTAACAGACTCTTATGTTGGGCTGGGGAATATTGTTAGTAGATTCTTTTATCCCAGTGGTACCTACCCGGCCGAACTCTGAAAGAAGATTTCTACCACCAGTACAACTTTTCACATGATTTAATATTTTTTGACATATTTCGTGGTTTTAGAATAAAAATCACAATGAAAAGGCAATACCCAATGACCCAATGGCACAGGTCGTGGTCACTACGTGACCACGACTTGTACCGATGTATCGAAATATCGACAGTTAAAATCGTCCTTTTGATCTTTCAACTACGTATTAATGAAACTTTATATTTTTAATAAAAAAAGGAGTTTTCAAAATCACCACAAAATAATCCATGCGAAGTAAGAACAGGTTTCTGTACATCATCACACCAGAATCCCGCGAAAATCAAGGAATTCTACGGTAGGTACATGTAAAAAAATCGTAATTCACGCGGACGGAGCCGCGGGCAACAGCTAGTATATTATATTTGCGCATGTATCGAGTTTTTCCGTGTACAAATAGAACACACGTGAGTTAAAATATCTACGTAGTAACTAGTTAACTACGTACTCGTACCTATGCACTATCCATTTCATCACAACTCGTTAGTAAAAATAGATAGGACTCTTTAATTACTCCATGTGCTCATGTTGTACCAGTAAGTGTGATTTTTAGGGTTCCATACCAAAATGGTAAAAATGGAACCCTTATGAGAGTTTCTCCGTCCGTCCGTCCGTTCGTCTGTCACACTCGATTATTTCAGTAACTACTAAAGCTATCGACTTGAAATTTAGAGTTGTAGGTAATTGCGGCGCGCCGTCATTGCAATCATAAAAAAATTAAAATCTTTTTTATTTTTATTTGAAAAGGGGGGAAAACCGGGTCATCGAAATATCAAAACAATATTGAGTGGGGTATCTTATGAAAGGGCGTCACTTGTGTATTCTTAAACCAATTTTTATTTATTTTTATGCCTGATAGTTTTTGATTTATTGGTCAAACTGTCGAAAAAATACCGTTCCCTCTCCCATTATTTTCGAATTTTACCAATCGAATAATCTGAAATAATTATGATCAATAGAAATTAACGTATATTTTACAGGAAAAATAAAATCAACTCGCTAAAAACAAAGTAAGGTTTGGGGTTCGCCAACAAAGGTAACTTACTTGTGAATTATACTCGTAAATGAATTATACTCGTAAATTCAAGAGATAAAGGTGATTCTTTTAACGTTTTACTTCTTTGATAGTATGGAACCCTCGGTGCGCGAGTCCGACTCGCACTTGGCCGGTTTTTTATTCAACATATTAAGATATATTCAGTGCATTAATCACTATTATAGTTTGCGCTTATGCTTCATGAATCATGATAATGCCAATTTTTGGAGCCTTCAATCATACACTGCTAATAATTCTGTTGTGAAAATTCTCTAAACCAGAAAAAATGAAATCACTATTTTTAGATGCGTCAAATTAGTTTAGAGATCTTGTACAACAGTAGGAACCATTAATTAATATATAATAATACATTAAAGAGATAATAAGGATAATCTATTGAACCAATTTTTAAAATTATTTCACCCTTAGAAAGCTACGTTGTTGTGGTGGGTGTGGCTGTATAGGCTATATTAATTTCAAGTCGTGCGCTACGGAAACTATTGAGGATAGAACAAAACAACTACTTTTCTACTACAGCTGTGCTATTCTACAAAATGAAATAGCTGCCAGACAGCTGCCAACCCAAATATGGCATGCAAAATTGTACTCTATTACAACTGACAAATTCATAGATGCATAGATGTACGCTCGTCGCTGTTTTGCAGAATAGCACGGCTGTACAAAATCTGTAAATAAAAGTCCGCGTTAACTTCTCCTACGGATAACTCACAATAACTGCTTTTCCTGTTAAAATTGCGGATTAAAAATTATTTTATGAAGCTTATTTATCCCGAACTTTTAATCTGAAGTATTACGCGGGACAAACGGACCGGGACAAAAATATTTCTAACGCGGAACGGAGTCCACGGGCACTGCTAGTTCGTTAAATAAAACACAGATGGTATGTAGTAAACTAAATACACGCATGAATATGTTTATAATGATGAGTTCTCACAGTTTATCAATTAAATAAATTATATCGTCATGTGGTCAGACCACATTGATAAAGTCACAGCAACAAATGCAATGTCAACATGACCAAGCTCATCGATTTTGTAATGGGTTTTACGTGCAATAAAACTGTTAGACGCAATTTCCTAGCTTGATATCGTAATTTATTCAGAATAAGAATTAGTGTTTTGGACATGGCACTTGCTCATTTTGCTACTCACTTCAGACAGTTTTAGCAAAGGGAGATCACACTGTTTTTTAATTGTTGGCTTGTTTTTCAGGAAACTTTAAGATTTATTACCTACTTTATTATTGATAATATTAAAGACAGCCATCGTTTTTATTACGGGATAACAAGATGCCGATTTCCGGTAAGAAAAAGTCTGGAAAGGTCTTGATGATTATCGCAAGTGTTACACTGTTCTGTTGTATTTCACAATGAATAACCAGATAAATACAATGCAGGGACTAATTCACGAATCAACAGGGATATTCACGTTTACGTGTTGTATGCAAGTACATGTAGAGTTCATTAGTACTTAATAAATATGCGATATGTTATGTATTAAATTGCATCATCATACCAACTTGTATAATAATTACATATTTGTTATATTTGTGACCTGTGTTTGTGACGCAAATCAGCATAAGTACCTACTCGTGGGTATGTTTTTCTTCTACTATTTATGCTTATCTGAGTAGATATATCAATATAATGAACTTAAATTGTTTGTCTGTGAATTTGAAGGGACTTAAAGCAACTATTTTCTGTATTACTTTTTACGTTTTTTACTAATTTCGCAGAGCCATGCATTTTTCTCAGATAAATTCGGCCAAATTGGTTCAGTATTTGCAGCATGAAGAAGTGACAAACATACACGTACACACAAACTTTCGCCTTTACGAGTAAAATATTAAGTGTGCTGTGTGATGTCTAATTATCTTATTAGCTTCATATCAAGAAAAAGCAAATAAGCATGGTCGTGCGGTGCGCCGATAAGTAGCATCGTGATCGTGATTCACTATTATTAGCAAATTGATTCGTCAAAGTAGATCGTAAATTAGCACAGAGACACGTTAACTATTAAAATAATAGAATTAATTAGGTATGGGTACAATTTATTTAAGTTTACAAGTCGATTAATTCTGACGCATTTGACACTGAGATCCCGCCTTCGATTTCCGACACTGACTTATTTAGTCTCGTTTCAATAATGATTTGGTAGGAGTTAGCACAAACTGCAAGCACTGGATCCAAGGTTTATTGCAACGAAATAAAATTATGACGACAGTACTTAGTGCTAATTAGTTGTTTCCAGTTAATTATTATTTGCCTAGTGATCACTAATTTCTAATTATTGGTTTCTAATTAACTAAGTCGTTTTCAGCGTTGTATAACGGCTAATCTTACGACAACGGCGTAACTATGATTTAACATTTTCTAGTTCTTAAGGTCAGTGCGATGATCACACAATATGCAGTCAGAAACTAATTATTAATATATTGTGATTAAATATAATGCTAAGCATATGCTAATGTAAATATTTAATCACAGCATGCACTGCTAATAAATAAGTATGGTTTGCAATAAAACACAACCAAACAACAGCGAATGTTTAAAAAGCAAGTTCTCAAACCAGTTGTTAGGTCTTGGAAAATGTTGGTTAGTAAAAAATGGTACTTATTGAATCAAAGTTTCTTTTCGGACGGTATCATCTAGCTAGGCGAAAGGGAATGATTTTTTTGGCGTGATAAAAGTCCCGTCACGAACAGAATCTACTAAAATCTTCGAAAATCTAGGATTAAAGTTTCTCTATAGGCTCATATAAGCGCTGAGCTAACTGAAGGCGATTTATCGAGCGATGAGATGAACACGCGAAAATATAAAATGAAGTTTTTTTTCAGGTGTTATTCCTGACTTTGTTTCTACCGAGTGTTCCACGACAATAACGTTTTTTTAGTTCATTTTTTGAATTTTAATTAGTTTTTAATGTTGAAAAGGAAAAGGTTGAATAGGTAAAATGTAAACATTTAACAATTTGAAAAGATTAAATTGTAAAATGTTTCCATTAAAGTAACAACTACTTTTACCTAATAGTGATATTTATGTTTCTTTTAAAAAACATAATAACTGAACAGAAAACTGTGATGCGTTACTAAATACCTTTTTTTATTATCGCTCCGGAGCAATTTTCCATCCATATCAAATCTATTTCGAAAGTATCGCAACATTGCATGGCTATTGGCTATAGTACATGATGCAATTCGTTGCGCCTAGCACTACAGTAGCAGCTCGCTATACTCCCTACATCTTACCTCCTTAGCCATACGACACAATATGATGACCGTTTTGGCTGAAGGTGTCTAGCAGGGTCGCTCAAAGTGGGGTTCGTGAACCCCTAGGGTTGCACCGTTCGACGATAGGGGGTTTACAACAAGATTTACCGTTCACCCGTTCACACCGTTCGACGATAGGGGGTTTACAACAAGATTTACATTATGGCGGCTGGAAGAAGGACAGGCGCGTGCGGAAGACAAATATCCCGTGTTGTCAAGCATATTTATAAAGAAAATGAAAAATTGGGTTAGGGGAAGAAGGGTATACTTTGGTACGACCTATTCTCATATCTACCTACCAAATATACCAAAAATTTTAATAAATTAAGTCGAGTAGTTCCTGAGGACTGCAACAAGTGCCGCGACAAGATATTTATAATCATAACATAAGTCGATCATGTTTTGGAAGTGAGAGGGTTGGGGTTCGCAGACAAGTGGAAACTTTGAAGCAAAAGTTTTAGAAAGCCTGGTGTATAGTAATAGCACAGTTTAAACATTAATGACTGATGAACTCGCGCATCTATAGGGTTCTGTACTACAGAAGTACATCTGTAAAAGGTTCCATTTTACTATTCTAGTATGGAACTCTAAAAAGAGCCCTTAATGTTAAGAACGTTTACGGTTTCGTGCGCACATGCAGAAGGCCTATAACTGCCGCCTTCACGGATTAGGGATTTTCTCAAAGAATACAAGAAATATGTATTTAGAGATATAGACGATAATTTTACAAAATACATGATAATCTATGTTTTTGCATGTCAACTAAGTACTTAAACCTCGTATAGAATGGAAAAGTAAAAGGTTACTTCTTTATTGTGAATAGCATAGCTAAACATAATTAGAGTATGGCACTAAGTATAGGTAGGTAAATTATGATTTTAGTTTATTTAATCTTTCTTTAGTAAAATAATTATTCTTAACTAAGGTAATGTTTTTTTGGTACTCAAAGCATCTCTTAAGTACCTATCTATCAAATAAAACCTTTTTATATTCAACTGGTGGATTTACACACAAACCAGGTACTTAGATAAATAATAATTAATAGGTGACATTGTAGAAACTTATTTGGTGGATACTGAATACAAAATCGACTTACCCAAATGTATAGGATACCTACTAGGTATCCCCAAATTATGATATATTTTCAGGGATTTTTAGATAGTCCTTAGTCAAATGATTTATTTCATTTAGGCTCATTTTACAAGCACTTATGAATAGTCACAATCTTATATAGTTATTAAATAGTGATAACTATTTAACGACTTAAAAGTAAGATTGACGAGGGTTCTTACGCGCCCTGATCTTAGAAGAAGCCCACAACAAACTCAGTAGGGATTTTTTTGTTAGTATCACTATTTTACAAACAAGTAAATAATTTAAAAATTAAAAAACACGACTGCCCTATGGTAAAACGTTTTTTCCAAAAAAATATAGCCTATGTTACTCGGAATTACGTAAGGATTTCAACGATACCCCATATTTCCAAATCTATTTAGCCGTTCGGAAGTTATGGTGGAATAAAGAAACTCATATACATACATACATACATACATACATACATACATACATACATACATACATACATACATACATACATACATACATACATACATAAATGAACCCAAAACTTTACACTCCTTTTTTTGGACAGTCGTGTAAAAAAATAAAAAACATACATATACAGTAGTAAGATAGGAGTGGGAGTATATTACAGTAGTAAGTGGGAGTATATTAGATATTAGTTAGTATGCTATACCTAAGAACACACATAATATAAATGTGATCATGAGGAGTTCATGTGTACTCACATGCGTAGTATAAAATGTAAATAACATGCATGTAATGGATAACTGTAACTACTTCTATGAATATCAACGTTAATCTTGTTATTAGCTTATGTCAATCTTGTGGCAAGCGAGTAGTATTTGAGACGTAAATAACATAGGCGTACCTAATATACAACAAAATGTTACGAGAAACATCAGGTAATCTTAGATATGAAGGTGAAATTAGAGAATGGAACCACAAGTGAGAAAAACTTCGTGAAACACGATTTTAAGGGGATAAAAGGTTTCTTTTAGAAATTTCTAGTGATTTGTACGTTGAAAACTATAAACCCAATTACTTTGAAATTTTTAATCGACATGTGTTTAGGGTCTGCAATCTATATTCGCTCCGAATCAGAAACTAGATTGCATAAAATTTTCTCTATAGAAAGTTCTTCCAAAAGTTGCTTTAAAATCTCCATTTTTATAATTTTATCCGAAACTACAATGGATGTATTTGTAATATTTGTTTTAACATGTCAGTAATAATAATATCTAAAAAAGCTATGAAACGGATTTTTGATAACTGTACTGACTTTACGTAAAACATCGTTTTTCTGTTATGTTCTTCCGCGACGTTGCATTTAGCACCCACCAAAGTACCCGTAAAAGTGAGAAGGACAAAAAAAAAATTAGTGAATCTTCTTTTGGGTAAATATTCAGTAGGTTTATTTACAGTAATTATAGTTGATAATAATAAGTCTTTGTGTGATGCAGTTAAATATTTTCCTAATATTGTTTATCACATATTATGTAGATAGGTAATTCCTAATTAGGAAGGCACATAATCGAGTAAACCGAATGATATTATGTATCTATGCAGCTAAGTACTTTATTATTTTGTCTTCGTAAATAGGTATACTTAAAGTGATAAGGACGAGATATTAAATTCTGTTGGAATGATAAGTCGAAAAATAAAATTTATCTGAGATCAAGGTGCATTATTATAATATTTAAAAATTATACATTATTAGATGTCGCTAAGATGCATTTTGAAAAGATTTGTTTCGTAGTGCCATTGTGGATAAAAGAATAGTAAGATATTATGTATGTAAGGGAATTCCTAATAATCTGATTTTCTAACTGGTTAATTTTCTAAGTTTTATAAGTGGCATGACGGTTCCACATTTTTCGTTTAATTACTTTTTTTATAATACTTTTAAACCCCTGTTTACATTTCACTAAAATAAAATATATGCGATATTAAAATTGGAAAGAAGATTTTTCCTGCATACATGCTTCAGACGCAGAGTGACGCAAATATAGCCCATTTTCTGGCGTTCTCCTTTCCAAGATCCATAGAATAAGAACTAATGAAGTTTTATTGTCTTCTGAAAATAAAGGGTTATACGCTCTTCTGGCTTGAAGTTTGTATGTATAATTAATTACTTTTTAAGTATTGCCGTTTTTAATAAGCGGATAGAGCAAGAATAAAAAAATACTTCTCCCTCATTTTTTTACTTTTGTTTGGTTTTTATGAGCTAAATAGGCATTGTTTACCTATTTAGTTTCGGTTCACCATCACGTTTCGTTTACAATTGTTATATTTCAGACGTTTATTTCGAACTATTGAAACAAAGGCAAACGCCAGTCAGTATTATTATGGGTGATTTTAATACATGCTTGCTTAAAAGTGATTCTCGTGCCAAAAACCTGCAGTCAGTGGTGGATTCTTGTGGTATGCACATCCTCCCTCTTACTGCCACACATTTTTCCCCTGGCTGCTCTCCCTCTCTTCTAGATTTAATCATGGTAACTTCCACGGACCTGGTGTTCAAACATGGTCAATGTCCTGCGGATGCATTCTCTTACCATGATTTAATTTACCTATCGTATAAAATTCGTCCTCCCAAAATAAAGCCCACCGTTCTTCTGCAACGTAACTTTGGCGGAATTGATAGGGATTGTCTATGCAGCGATGCTCGCCAGTTAGACTGGTCTGCGGTCGCTGATGCTGTCACTGTTGATCGCAAAGTTGAAATATTTAACACGTTCCTGACACAACTTTACGATACCCATGCCCCATTAAGGCCAATTAAAATTAAACACCTTCCGGCTCCATGGTTGTCTAATGAAATAAAAGCCGCCATGAAGAAAAAAAATGCTGCTAAATATAAATATAAAATAAATGGCACCGAGGCCATGCGGCAAAAATATCACATTGCGCGGAATCGCTGCAATACATCGTGTAGGGATGCCCAACGGCGCCACATTCATAGTTCAGTTCAAAATGGTGATATAGCCAAAACTTGGAAATTTTTAAAGTCACTTGGAGTTGGCAAATGTTCTCATAAGACTCCCGTCAATATAGATATTGAACTTCTTAACAAACACTTCTCGACCTGTGACACAATTGATAGTGCCGAAAAAGAGCGTACTCTTAATATTCTGTCTGCTTGTTCTACTCCTGACTTTACTCCATTTTCCTTCAAGTCTTTCGCTGAATGTGATGTTAAGAAGGGCATATTGTCCATCGCCTCGAATGCAGTTGGTACTGATTGCATTAGCCGTAACATGATTGTGCCTATCCTGGATATCGTTTCTCCTGTCCTTACTCACATCTTAAACCATCCCATCAGTTCCAGCGAATTCCCAGAAGCATGGAAAAATGCTCAAATTATTCCTGTTCCTAAAAAGGCAAAGCCTACTTCAACTGCTGATTTCCGTCCCATCTCCATACTGCCTTTCCTCTCCAAAGTCCTTGAAAAGCTCGTTTATCAGCAGTTAAGACTTTTCCTTGATAGGCACTTACTCCTCAGTCCTTTGCAGTCTGGATTTCGGGCTGGGCACAGCACAGTTACGGCTCTTGTAAAGGTAACTGATGACCTTCGGTGGGCGATGGACAATAAGCAGCTCACAGTTCTCACCTTGCTTGACTTTAGCAATGCATTTAATACCGTTGACTATGACATCTTGCTGAGACTGCTATGTTCATTTAACATATCTCCATCAGCGGTAGACTGGTTTCGGAGCTACCTCAAAGGCCGACGACAGCGCATCCGGGTGGATGAATCGTTTTCGTCTTGGTGTGATGTTACGGCTGGGGTACCTCAGGGTGGCGTGTTGTCTCCTTTACTTTTCGCTATATTCATTAACTCTATAACTCGTAATATCTCTTCTCTCTATCACATGTATGCAGACGATATCCAAATTTATCGCTCTTCTCCTCTTGATGAGCTTAACTCTGCGATCTCCACCGTCAACAGGGACCTGGCTGCTATCTCTGATTGGAGCTGTCAGTTTGGACTTAAGGTCAACCCTGCTAAATCTCAAGCCATTATTATTGGTAGCCCTGGGATGATCGCAAGAGTTGATTGGCCAAATCTCCTTCCTGTAAAATTTAATGGGGTTGCTATTCCCTACTGTGACACGGTTAAAGACCTTGGCATACATTTGGATCGTGAGCTATCTTGGTCCACGCATCTAAAAGAAGTCAGCAGGAGAACTTTTGCTGCTATGAACTCACTGCGGCGGCTGCGATCATTCCTTCCAATTCCGACCAAGGTTATGTTAGCACAAACTCTCCTTCTCTCTATCCTTGATTACGCGGATGCAAGCTTTCTCAATCTTACTGAAGACCAGCTTAATAAACTTGAGCGTCTCCAAAATCTTGCGATTCGGTTTATATTTAGCCTGCGCAAATATGACCATATATCTGAATTTCGACAGAAGCTCAACTGGCTCCCTATTCGACGTCGCCGGGATCTGCATGTTCTCTCTCTTCTGTACTGTGTATTATATAATCCTAGAACGCCGTCCTATCTGAAGGAGAAATTTAAATTTCTTGGAGTGCATTCTGACCTAAGACCGTCTCGTACATTGCAAGCTCACAATGCCCCCCCATAAAACTAAGATGTATGAGCAGTCTTTCAATGTGCGGGCAATTATTTTATGGAATGCACTTCCCTTAGAGGTACGGCAATCGAAAACCCTCAAAATATTTAAAAACGCTGTAAAAAAGCATTATATTGCAACTCTGGCTACTTGATGACGACTAAGTATTATTTGTTTATTTGTAACAAAACAGATTATATACATAATATATTATAATTATTGTATTATTAGTATTGGTATTCAGTATATATATATATTAGTTTATTTTATTTTATTTAATATTTATTAATATTTATATTTATTTTATTATTTTTAGTTGTGTCTAGTGTGTCATAATCTAGTGTATGTAGTAGTATGTACTTATTTGAATTTAGGTATAATTATTGTAGTGTTGCACCACCTGCAGTCCGTGGTTCCTCTGTATTTTCCTAATCTGTAGGTTGCCTGGCAGAGATCGCTACCTAGCGATAAGGCCGCCTTTTGTACTAATTAATTTTTTTACTTCGTAGTTTTAGTATTATGTTTTGTGGTGTACAAATAAAGTGTTAAATAAATAAATAAATAAACGCCATGTTTACACTTCATTTGCAACCAAATAAAATATAATCCCTCATATCGTCAGTGATATTGTACATTCGGTGCTTAGTTTACGTGCAGTCATTGATTTTTAGGGCCTGACATAAGTATAAATAAGTTAAATATTTGTTAGCATAAGGAATTTATCAATACGGCTACTATATTGTGTCGTTATATTCTTGAAATTATTTTAAAAGGTATATTATTTTCTGTATTTTCTGCAGTAGCAGAAACTTGTACTCGTTGTACTCGTGTGTTAATACGTAAAATAAATAATGTGACGTAGAGGTCTTTACAGTTTACACACTCATATTATGACTATATTTATAACATAATAGGCTTCAAGGGCATTTGCAAAAAAAAAAAATAAGAGTGTAACCAAATTCCGTATAACTATGTACTTAAATTGGGTAAGATAAGGAATTTCCATGGCTCACGAAGTCCGTATGTCTGTCCATGTTCTTTGGTTAATATCTGTGAAGCTATTATTTTACAGCAAACGTTGTTTTGCCCTATAAACTATTTCTTACATTATACATAGGGGTAAAAAAATAGCTTGCGACCTACTCTCAGACGTACCAAACATACACAGAAAACTTCATAACAATCGATCAAGCCAATTTTTATGAAATATTCTATCTACATTCGGTTCGGCAGGTCTGATGCTAGCTCTACACGTTGGCCGAGGTGAGACGAGTGACTGCGAATGGGAGTGAGAGGTTAGTACTAATCTCTCACTCGCACTCGCAGCCACTCGCCTCGCCTCGGCCAACGTGTAGAGCTAGAGTGAGAAAACTCGTAAGCTGTTTTTCATGCCCCTCTAAATGGCAAGACATCGTTTGCCCTCAGCTAGTGTTTATATAAATATTCTGAACTCCTACAAAACTCATCAGGGTTAATAGAGTCACGTGAGCGAAGCCCCTGGCGTGCGCTCGTCTGTAGCAAAAATTACAAAAATGACGAAGTAACACAATTCAATTCAATTCATTTTTTTATACGTAAGACTGATGAGACGAACAACATGTTTACCTAATTTTAAAATGATGCGCCTGCCCATGTCATTACATTTACCTATATCATGCTGCACCCCACAACTTTACATTATTCTACAGCTCCAGCCATATGACATATTGCGATACGGCAGATCGAATGAAAATGAAACGGAATTTAAAAAAAGAATGAAAGTGTATATAAACAGTTCATTCTTTCAGTCGTTCTCATACATTCTTCTTACTCATTCATTGACTACTACAGTGCTCTTGAAACCTAAACTCACTTAGAGCAATATCATCATAGCACATCCTGTATAATAGCATCAAGTCCTGGCGGACAGACGTGAAAGAAGTCCTGCCACCAGTAAATGTTAATTTTTTTGAAAATTACAATAGTATTATTTGGCAGCTCATAATATGAAGTGCCAGAAACAAAATCTCTCGCTGACCTTACCTTATTATACATAACGAAATCCTCAATCTGATGATTGAGGATTTCGTTGCTCTCTCCATATTTTTGTTCTTAATGATTTTTTCCCCTCTATACGACACTATCCATGAAAACAAAGTTTTCATAGAAAATTGTTCAGGAGAGGTGATCAATCAGTGAGTCAGTCGCTGACTCAGTCGAACAGTCGAACAGCTATGTTATAAACTCTTTTGCAAAGAAAACGGGCACTTATGCAAAGAACTATTTTATAGTTACTATTAGTTTGTTTGACAATTTTAGGTATTGTTATCCTCAGAATTTTATAAATTAATTATGAAGGAATAGTTTTCATCAGTTTTATAATAATATTTTGATTAAATTATTGAGAAATAATGTTTAAGCTCAAAACACTATTATTGTACCTGCTCGCTAAATAAAAATGTTGTTTTTCTTGAATACATTAAAAGCAGATAAAAGTTTAGTATTGAGTGTGACCCCCTCTTGCTGAAATCACAGCTTGCATTCGTCTGGGCATGCTAGCGAGTATATCTTTTATGGTTTCTTGGGGAATACGTTCCCACTCCGCGGTAATCACATTCTTTAGCTCTCTGATGGTCTGCGGAGCCGGCTGCACTGATCTCACTCGTCGCTTCAGAACGTCCCAGACATGCTCTATGGGATTGAGGTCCGGACTTCTAGCTGGTCCAAACGACGAATTCCGACTTCTAGCATATACGCTTCCACATCGCCAGACCGGTGGGCGCGAGCGTTGTCGTCCATAAAAATTGAGTTTTCGCCAAGAGCGGCTAAAGCGGGTTGTGCATAAGGAATTATAGAACTTCTGTTATGTATCGGTGTCTAGTCAGTGTACCGTTTTCGATGAAGACTAACTCCGTACGATCCATAGAATTTATTCCTGCCCAAAACATAACAGAGCCTATTTCCTCAAAACATGCCTCTGCAAAGCGTTCTCCTCGTCTACGTAGCACTCGCCGACGTCGGTTTTCACCATGCAGAGATATCCTGGCTTCATCTGTGAACAATACCCTATCCCAGTCTTCATGAGTCCATGACACACAATTTCGAGCGAAGCTAAGCCTGGCAACTCGGTGTCCACGGAGTAATTTAGGCCCGCGTGCCGGGCGATGACTGTGTATATTAGCAGCGAGAAGCCTCCTCCTGACCGTCCATAGACTAATTTGCACATTTCTTACTTCTTCGAGGCTGTTCTTGAGGGTCACATAAGAATATTTACGATTTCTCAAAGCTTGACTAACTAGAAAACGATCATCCCGTGGTTCGGTACATGTCTTTCTGCCAGAACCAGGCCTTCTCTTGACGGAACCGGTCTCTTGATAGCGCTGCCAGGTCCTTTGAACTGTCGACCGACTCACATTTAGCCTCTGAGCCACGAAGCATTGACTGCAACCTTCTTCAAGCAGCGCAATATTTTTGCTCGATTTTATCACTTTCTCTACCATTTTCGAGATTGCTTAACAGCCATAACAATACTTTTAAATGTCAAGGACATCAGATAATTTAATAAAAATTGACAAAAAGTTAATTAGAATCGATATTAACTATAGGGACTTTGTGCCACAAAATGTAGTTAAAAGTTGTTTTCTTTGAAAATCAGGCTCAGTCAAAAATTTGAATTTGGAATGTAATTTTATAAACATTATAGCACTTTTATAACTGGCCAGTAACATGTTCAAATGATTAAAACCTTTTTGGTATTTTATTTTTTCAGCCAGGAAGAAAATCGAAACCGCCCGTTTTTTTGCAAATGAGTATATGTATATAGTAATGGTTTATTAGGTTCATGAGATAACACGGGATTCATTAATTATTGTACCCAATAATTCGACACGGCATTGGCATCAGTGACGTAGACCCGATACGTTGCAAGCTTGAAATACGCAATCGTAACCATCCTACGCTCCTACGTGTAGTTACCTACGCAAATAAACACGTGTATATAAATATACACATACGAAACTAATTTTAGTCTGTAACTCCTGATACTTTAGCTTATAATATCACCTGTTTATACGAAGAAATTAATTGCGATTTATCTCTGACAATTTTAAAGGTTTTCCAAAATTAATAATATTAAACAGAAAGAAAGAGCTATTGTTAGAACCACGAACCTTTTCCTATTATTTATTATGATTGTTTTCATATAATGTTGGCATTAGGTATATGAAAACAATCAAATACGTTTTAAATAAGTAATTTAAATAAAACCATCCAAATGCAATTCGACTAAAAAACTTATCGTTAAAATTGGATAAGAATCGGACTTGAAGAACATCAAGTTCTGCCTACGGACTGAATATGATACGTATCAAAATTTTTGTCTCGGCAGATGATATACGAGTATGTTAATAAGCGCAAGCGGCACGTGTTACGACTCATTTGGGAGACCACCCAGCCGCAATCGCTGGGGGACGCGGGTTCAAATCCGCCTGATGCGATACTTATTTAGTAATACTGATATCTTCATACTTATTTAGTAATTTATAGGAATAACATTAAGGAGATTCGTTATCTACTCGTACCTTCAAATATATTGATCAGACATCCATCAAATTTAAATAGGATAATAGAAATAAGGACCATTGAAATAGTTAAGATTAATAGACGAACTTACGAACACCATATAACTATTTGGCGACCTCCCTGGCGCAGTGGTGCACGCTCGGATTCGAGTGAGAGGTCGCAGGTTCGATTCCCGCCACGGGGCCCACTTTGGAATTTTATAATTTCTAATTTGTCTCAGATCTGGTATGGTGTGAGGCTTAGGCCGTGGCTAGGCACTACCCTACCAACAGAGACGCACCGCCAAGAGATTTAGCGTTCCGGTGCGATGCTGTGTAGAAACAGTTTGGGTGAGTTCACTTACCCCTTCCAAGTTAGTACGATTATACGATAACATCTACGGCTGCATCATCACTTACCATCAGGTGAAATCGCAGTCAAATACTCACTTGTAAAGTGTAAAAAAACGATGTCAACGATAATAGTTATTTGTTATGCAAGGGCGCAAAGTGGATTTTTGGGCCGAGTGTCAAATTTGAATGCTGAGCGGCGAAGGATTCTAGGGTTGAACCCTGAGCGCAGCGAGGGGTTCAAAGAATAGAATCCTGAGCATAGCGAGGCATTCAAAGACACGAGACCCAAAAAAATTTGCGCCCGTCCATAACACAAAATTTTTCATCTCACCACAGCGAGGAAAATCACCAGAAGAACACTTTAGATCGGCATTGCGATTTATGTTAAATGTTGTTTTTGGTAACTCTGAATAATTTCACTTACTGAAACCACCTTCAATCATCACTCACCTTATTTCAAAGTTAAAACAAAAAAATAATGAATAAAGTAATAAAAATATTAGGTATTTTCATTTAATCACGATTGGAAACATAGACAACTATCACTAGACCAGAAAAAAATTGAGCAACTTTTTTTTTACTTTTTTTTTTTAATGCGTTCTGAAATAGGAATTTCTAAGAACCAAAGATAATATAAAATTTTATAAATATTTTAACAATAATTACATAAACAACAAGGAAAAATCATGGATTTAATTAGATTTCTTTTATAATTAATAAAACTAAATAGGAGTTATTATATTTATTGATATTCTAAGAAAAAGTAAAAATAAAAAACTAATGTACCTATACAAACTCTAAGGACGAACTTTTTTACTGAACGTATGTGTTATTAGAAAAAAAAGAAGTCTTCAGCTGTGACATTGACATGACACGTAATTCGAGTTTGACGTTGGAAATGCTTTTCGGCCCAAGGGCCGGAAGGTTTCATACTACTTTGTCTCCCTTGGGAAAAATGAAAATGCTTTGGCGGCCTAGGGAATATAATAGCATTTTCCGCCCGCATTTCAGCCATTAAAAAACGCTTTTCCGAGCGGGTGAGATGAAAACGTATTGTAATTAAGTACGCCTTCTTTTGTTTTTGGAAGTTGAATAAAATTTAAAAGCCCCCTTATCTGAACCGGGTAAATAAGGATACCACTTACGACAGTCATTTTTCGAATAATCAATGTATAATATTATTTTGTATTTTATAAATATTTATATACTTGTTTGGGTGAAGTTAAGTATTCTTAAATTTATTCAGGCATACTTAATAAAATACAGAATACTTAATATTCATACACGGGATCATCTGTTCGCAGGCCTTGGAATATTTTTTCTTTGCGGAAGCACGAGGCTGACAAGATCTTACATTTTATCTATTTAAATTTTTGGGTTCGTAAGATAAACAACAAAAGGATTATTTAGTAATAGAATAAGCGTGTAACCTTCAGAAAAAGGGGTCTATTCACGTAATACTACATAGTTTATAAGTAGTTAGTATTGACATAGTTAGAGCGTAAAATTAAATGTAGTTCAAAAAGCATCATGGGTAACAATTGCGAGATTAAAGAACAATGGAGCGGGCCCATACATCACACACATACCCATTATTTACTGTATACTTATTTAAATATTGTTTCACGAAAATATATCTAGTCCGTATTAAAGAAGTATCGGAGCAAGTCCATTTTTAAAAACTAGCAACGTACACTATCAAAAATATTATAAGAAGCGTATGTAGTAGTGACTAGCGAGTGTCTTCGTAATAATGAATATCAGTGTACGTTTTAATTATGTGTATTGTATGTTTAATTGATTAGGTGACCTAAATACGGTTGCTTAGGTATTATTACGAGTGTAGCCACAGTAGAGACTGATGACGAATGTAGGTATAAAGTGGATCGATGAAAGGCGCCGAGTGGTGGCCGACTGGCGACTACCCACAACCCACGACGTGTTCGACTGAAAGTGAAGATTATACTGTGAAACGTCAAACGAATCCGGAAGTCAACGACCTCGCCCGTCGTAATTGCCCTACTGAAACAATGCACTTATCTACGATGTCTCCATACTTTCGTAATACCAAAATAATTTGTAATTCATTCGTGCATATTCCGATCATGGTGTGTGTTATTTGGGTTCATATAGTAATAATCTATGCTCCTGGCCATATTTGGTTCGGAAATACTTCTCTAAAATGAAATATATAAATTAATTTCGATCAAAAAGTAAGATTGTGCGTCAAATAGGATATGTTTTCTGCTTAAGTATTTGTTTTGTAGTGAAAACAACACTATCTCACGTCGCATTAGTTCGGGAGCACTGTCCAGCTAAAGAAAAACACCAGTTAATAAAGAAAGTTCCAAGTTTTTATTCATAATTTTTGGTATTACGGAACTCGACCGAAGTTATAACAATTTTTAATCAAAATTGATTTATATTTCGTTTCAGAGAAGTATTTCCGAACCAAATATGGCCAGGAGCATAGATTATTACTATATGAACCCGAATAAAACCACAACATGATTGAAATATGCACAAATTACAAATGATTTCGGTATTA
Source organism: Coenonympha glycerion (assembly GCA_963855885.1). Taxonomy (NCBI): domain Eukaryota; kingdom Metazoa; phylum Arthropoda; class Insecta; order Lepidoptera; family Nymphalidae; genus Coenonympha; species Coenonympha glycerion. The sequence continues at coordinate 8,520,828 of OY979626.1, forward strand.
CGAATGAATGGAGACATCGTACGTCTAACCGCATTCTTAAGTATTTGTTATTAATCAAACCATATCTCGTGATGTAACCATTCTAATCACGGCTGCTCTTCTATATTAGTTTTAAGTATTGCTGTCACTTTTGTAAATGTACTAACAGACCCCGCAAACGTTGTTTTGGCGTATAAACAAAATGCTATTGCCACTGGCTTCGCCTTCGTGAATTTTGGTTTTCATGTTGGAATGAGTTAACCTCGACAGAGAGACATGTGGAGTCGCGTAGAATTTTAAAGGAGAACAGTTCCGTCATACATGATTTTTGTGTCAATTTAAAACATTTACGCAGCGCATGCAAAAGAGGGAACTGGAACAATTTTTTCCGTTTTTAGAAAACATTTTCTCGGATACTCCACTCCTAAAATTGGCCATAGCATGCTAATAAATAATTTAATTTAATTTTATTTTAATACCTGTAATAATACCATTAATTCGGACCAGTAGTTCCGATCAGCGCGTTAGAAACCTACCAACAAACAAACTCTACAGCTTTATAATATTAGTAGGTGTATTTCCTATTTAGGGGTATAAAAAATAGATTTCGTCCTATTTTCAGAACTACTGAATATACTTGCACACAAAAAAATCATGATAGTGTCAGAGTAGTCAGAGTTTCGGTGGAGTTTTGTAAAAGGGGAGGTATACGGTCGGCTAACTATCAAAGACTGTCATCCCATACTGGTGAGTCGTGGGGGGTAACAGATGGTGTTTATTAAAGAGTTTTTCTAAAAAGAACTGTGATATAAAACCATTTTAGAATTTAGACCAATAAATAAAATCGCCGCTGCTCAAGGTAGGTAAATAGTACTAGTAATACGAGTATAGGGCAAATTACATACTTAGTTAAGTAATGAAACCTTACCAATGATATGGATATTCTACCCTACGTAACATTCTGAGCTGGGGATTAGGTTAGAATGTTAGTAGGTTAAATTGTTGTAAATAGGTATATTGTTGATCCTAATATTAGTTATTTTAGTTCATAATATGTCATACGTAAAAAGTATCACAATTCACAGACCTAGAATACATATATTATACTGAAGCGGTACATTTTCATCCAATTCAAGTTGTTTGATAACTAGGTAGGTATATTTTTTTAACTAAGCATAGGGAAATCTATTATGGGAAAAAAACAAAATATGTAAACAGCAAAATATGCTATCTACTCGTATCTACTAGATATACCGTGAGTTTAGTAAAACCAAAACCGATGTGTCGTCACTTGTTATACCTATTGTAATGCCCATTGACATCGGAGACAACAAACAGTCAAATCTTTATAATGCCGAGTCGAATAGTTAGCTAAAATTGTAAGAATATAAATTACTAAATAACCTGAAAGTGTATGTTTTAGAAATATTTAAATAGGTCTCTATTTAACAATATATTATTATCATGTCAATAAGAAAATGATACAAACAGTTTCGTCTCAGGTTCGCAAGTAGAGATAAGATAATTATTTAGAACGGCCTTAAAAAGCCGGCCAAGTGCGAGTCAACCCCGCACAAAGAAAGATTTTGTACCACAAATATCATAGGGTTTAGGAAGATGCTCTACCTGGTGTTTTGATATTGATTCATTAGAACCATACCTTATTAAGTTATGTTGCTGCGGAGCTGAGGTTCGAAATGCTTTATGTGCGTTTCAGGTAGAGCCAAAATTGCAGTCTGTTTATAATAACGACGGAGACAACGAACAAGGTACAAAGGATATGCCTAGTAACAGAAGTGGAGATAAAGATACTAATATCAATGGTTCAAACAACATCTAGTCAGGAGGTGCCTTTTTACAACTAGGATTGCAAACAGATTCAAGAGCATTATCTTTAGTTTCAAAAGACATTAAATATTTTTACATTTAGGGGCGGTCTCTACCTATATGGTACTTCTACCATGAGCAGAAACAGATGCAGAAGATGTTATCTTGGTAGGTACCAGATGGTTAAATTAATGTTGGAAAGCTAGCGTCCTTTTGGTATTTTCATAACATAATACCTGTATCTTCTTGTTCCATCGTTTTTATGGCAAATCACGTAGTATTTTTATGACTAATAATAATATACATGCAAATGAAGTCGCGGAAAAAAGCTAATAAGGAATACACAACAAGGAAATAGAATAAAAATTCGATGTAAAATCAGTTTGAAAGACAAAAATAAAAATAAGTGCACTTTAAGATATAATTTACTCTCTAATATGTACTCAAATAATTATTTTTATTAAAAACAATATTTCCCCATCGTTACATCCCTTTCAAAACTTTATCGCATTTCACACTTTGACCGCACACCACGTAGGTTACCTATTATACGCGGCACATAAAATGTAGGTCTGCTCTCGAAGTGTACTTTTTTGATATACATTTTAACATATTATGACAGAAACACTCACCAAACTTTTCACAGTTCACCGCAGCAGTAAGAAACAATGAATTTCTATAAGTTGTAGGTTATAAAATGAACAAAATCACAAAGCCACGTGTTTTTAAAAATAGAGAGAAGCACACAACCAGCCGACGAGCCGGTTAAAATCGGAATGAGGCATAGCGTGGGCATAGCGTTTTACGTTGGCACTTGGCAGCTACGGCGAGTGGGTACGAAATACGCGAGGCAGTCAAGTAAGTGAGACCGAATGTTGCGTCATCACTCATCATAGTAGAGCAGGGAGTCGACCGACGACACGCAGCGCTGCGATACCATCACGACCATGAAAATGGCAACATATGGTAGAGCTTTGAAGATGATTGATAGGAATGGCATCAGTATTCGGAGCTTTGTTCAAGAGACGATAGAACAATAAGTACCTACAAATAAACCATGCGACAATAGTGGAACAAGCAAAGATAACAAGACACATAAATTATGTTTGCTGCGTGAGTCGTGACACCTGAAAATTACGTGAAATTTTCTTAAAATAAAACTGAATATAATTATCAAAGCGCTGGTTATTCTTGCGCGCCTACGTTCACACATTTTAGGTGACTTATTAATAAGCTGATTTTATTTACACTTTTTATTTATACTGATTTTATTTTATTTTATTTAAATATTTATTTTATTTTAATTTGTCAGCTCAGGTTAAATAATTTACCTACTATAAAAACTAAGGCGTCATTTCTAGGGTGAATATTAATTCAAATATGGAATATACGAGTACAATTTTAAAAGTATAATCAGCTGTGCTATTCTACAAAATGAAAAAGCTGCCAGACAGCTGCCAACCCGAATATGGCATGCAAAATTGTACTCTATTACAATTGACAAATTCATAGATGCAGAGATGTACGCTCGTCGCTGTTTTGCAAAATAGCACGGCAGAATACTTTATTTTGTCTGCCCACTTTTACATAAAAGGGGACATGATTAATGACTTGTGAATTTTACGAGATACATGCAACGTGGTACGTGGTAATAAAGCAAGAGCGTCCAGTCAGAAGCTGGAGCTACGCTACCGAAAATAGGTACGCGCCAGGGGTCGGCGTTAGCCCCTTATTTATTTCTGCTGGATGCTTTAATATATTTTTACGAACTTCAATATAAAACATAACAACATCTTAGAAAATGCTATTTATCAACGACATTGTTGGTAACACCAATGTCGTTGATGAATAGCAAACGACAAGGTTAAAAATTTTCAAGGACCACGACGCTGTCTGTGAATTTATAAAATCATGAAAAAACAAAGATTTAAATCTTTGGATACAAAGGAATAGACATATGGACATGGCGGAAGGCACGAAAAAATGACGCCAGTTTATCGGTGCCAAAAATGCTTGTTTTGCCACCCACAGTAAGGCCACGCTGTAGTTCGCTCAACAGCCACCTATAGAATTTTGACAGATGGCGCTAATATGAAATTGCTTGTATGAAAAAGCTTTAAGTACAAATAGTTCGGATGCCCATATCCTGTGGTTTCTTATCGGTGTCGTATAATATAAAGATTTCCGTTGAAGGTTACGGAATCTATTCTGCCTTATTATGCGGCACCTCCGGCTGACGCAATCCAGGTTCCAGTTACCGATTCGGTTGGGTACAATTGAAGTGCTGAAATGATAGCTTTCCTGGAGTTAGAAGTAACTAGGTTATGTAATACTTTTCATGTATTACGTCATTTACAATTGATAAATTTGAACCATCTTTCAACACAGGATTTACAAAAATAAAATTTCTAGAATATTCTTTGTAGTTACAAAACATGCGTTATGCGACCTCTTCCAGATTCCTAGTGCATATACGAATGCCTGAAAATGGGCTAGATTTGCGTCACTCTGCGTCTCAAGCACGTATGCATGAAGAATCTTCTTTCAAATTTTAATATTGCATATATTTATGTTAGTGAAATGTGAAAAGGGGTTCAAAAGTATTATAAAAAAAGTAATTAAACGTTTCGAAACATTTAGAACCGCCATGCCACTTATAAAACTTAGAAAAGTAACCACTTAGAGAATCAGATTATTACAATTTTCCTGTTAATATCTTACTAATCTTTTTTTAGGGTTCCATACCAATTTGGTAAAAATGGAACCCTTATGGTGAGACTTTCTCCGTCCGTCCGTCCGTCTGTCACACTCGATTATTTCAGTAAATATTCAAATGTCAACACCTGAAATTTAGAATAATCTATATACTTATAATAAAACTGTAAAGGGTCGAATTCTGTACATTGAAGATATTTTGAAAATTTTTGTTGGAGGACACTATTTAGTCGATACTGAACCCAAAACTGTAATTTGTTTAATTTTTGTCTGTCTGTCTGTCTGTCTGTCTGTTTCACGACCGGGCATCACGGCTAATCCGCTGGATGGATTTAAATGAAACTTGACATGATTATAGTTCATACCCCGAGGTAGGACATAGGATACTTTTTGTCCCGAAATTCATCATGGTTTCCCTGGAAGACGGCATCAAAGTCCAAACGTTTTTTAGTTATAATTCATTAACGCGTTGTCCGATTCCATTCAATCTTTTTTTGTTAGAAAGGAGGTTCTTTAAAAATTATGCCATACAAATCTTATCATCATCACTTTTGTAGTTCAGAAATTACAGACATCAGAACCTTTAGCGCTAAGTTCAAGTAGGTAGGTGACTTGAAACTCGGAATGCACAAAGAACCTAGGGCTAGGACGTAGGGCTCAAGTAAGACTGGAGTACCCTTACAGCCGTTAATACATAGGCTTAGCAGGAGATTTTGTATGGTTTAAAATTTTTCACTTTAAGGGTGAACAAAAATCATGTAACTGGCGTTATCGCTACGTTATACCGTATAGCGCCATCTCTACAATTTATGTGGAACTTGAATGTAAAACTCTGAGATAAGTAGGTACTACCGAATTTTTTTAAATAAAAATTAACTGTCATGCTATTTACTGTTTCCTGACTTTATATTAAGATGGCACTGTTAAGACAAGTTTTCACTTCTGTCGACATTCCCGGAGTGCCGCGTCTTTATCATCCGCAATATGGAAAGGGTAAGATAATGGTTCACAAATATTTTTAACTCTTAGGTCTTATCGATCCTAACCGACTGACTGTCATCTAAGGTCTTCTTATACGTAAAGAAATATATAGCCATTGCCAATTCTGATGTTTTGGATTGTATTGAGATGAAGCAAAGATTTTTAAAAGACTCTTATATTATGTTGGGCTGGGGAATATTGTTAGTAGAGTATTTTATCCCAGTGGTACCTACCCGGCCGAACTCTGAAAGAAGAGTTCTACCACCAGTACAACTTTTCACATGGTTTAATGATTTTTGACATATTGGAAATTAATTGGAAAAGGACGATTTTAACTGTCGATATTTCGATACATTGGTACAAGTCGTGGTCAAGTAGTGACCACGACCTGTGCCACTGGGTAGAAATATCGACAGTTAAAATCATCCTTTTGATCTTTCAACTACGTATTAATGAAACTTTATATTATTAGTAAGAAAAAGGAGTTTTCAAAATCACCACAAGATAACCCGTGTAAAGTAAGAACAGGTTTCTGTACAACATCACACCAGAATCCCGCGAAAAATCAAGGAATTCAAGTAGGAAGGTATATTATGTAAAAAAACCGTAAGTCACGCGGGCGGAGCCGCGGGCAACAGCTAGTTATAGATAATAGTGACGCGACGTCATAGCAATCGTAAAAATTTGAAAATTGTTTTTATTTTTATTTAAAAAGGGGGGAAAACTGGGTCGCTGAAATTTCAAAATGAGATAACAATATTGAGTGGGGTATCATATGAAAGAGCGTTACTTGTAGATTCTAAAACCAATTTTTATTTATTTTTATACCTGATAGTTTTTGATTTATTGGGCAAACTGTCGAAAAAAATACCGTTCCCCCCCCTTATCTCCGAAGTTTACCATTCGAAAAATCTGAAATAAATATGATCAATAGAAGTTAACGTATATTTTACAGGAAAAATAAAATCAACCCTCTAACTATTATACTTTTTTTGCTAATAACATTAATCCGCCGAAAACAAAGTTAGGTTTGCGGTTTGCCAACAAAAGTACTTATATGTAAATTAAACTCGTGAAATCATGAACAAAAGTGATTCTTTCAATGTTTTACTTCTTTTATGGTATGGAACCCTCGGTACGCGAGTCCGACTCGCACTTAGCCGGTTTTTTACATAATATTGAGAAAATTTCTAATGTTTTACCGATGATTTGGTTAAGACGCAAGGTATAGCCCAATTTTCATATAAGAATCGGCATTCTCCAAAAAACACTATTTTATTTTCCTAAAACATTTCGGTTTTGGTTCATAAGAAAACTTGGTACCACCTTTGGCCATTCTATTTTTCAAGTAAATCTAGTGGTGCCATCTACCTAGCTTTAATCCGAAGTTTTACTTCAAGCTTTCCCACTTCGCACCCTTTTTACGGGTTTCAGGAGTTAGGATGACGCTTTAGTTTAAAGATATATCAAAAGGTAGGTCGGTTATAAATTATAATTTTGTGAAGAACAATAATGATAAATTATTTAATTAAAACATTGTCAAACCTTTCTAAATACTTAAATCGACGTAGATAATATACCTACAAAACAGTCATTATGTCGTGGATACTTAAAATAAATGTCTTCCTAGTAAGTACGAATAATGATTTTTGTACGAATCTATAAGTGTAAAAAAATATAGATACACTTTAATCTTCTTAAAGTCATTGCCATCCTGTTAATCCTTTAATCATATTGATTAATGGATTAACAGAATGGCAATGGGGTGTTTTTATTATTATACTTGTTATTAGGTAATAAAAAGCAAATTTAGTTGTTAGTATATAAATTATAATTGCTTATTCTAGACGTAACTGAAAATAATTCAGTGCCTAGTTATTATTATAACTAAACACGGACGGATAAGAACCTTTCTAAACTTTGCCTTTTATATATGCTGATGAAGCGATCTGGTATTTTGAGAATCTGGTTGGACCTATGCTCTGAAGCTCTGTTTGCTCTGAAGTTTTGTGTAGAATTTTAATTTTGGTATTTTGCGAATCTGGTACCTATGCAATGGAGCGAAAAAAACCTAGGTATTTTGGTCGTGAGGGGTTTCAATTCTTTTTAAATCAGATAGGAACCCAAGCTGTTTATTATCACCGAACATCACCTAATTTATACTTTTGGAATATCGATAAGGATGTTTTTTATATAATATACAGTGATAGTATAATATTAAGGCTCAAAAAGTTAAAAAGGGGTATTGTTTACTTTAATGTTCACTTAGATGGGTATTCTGTTTTGTTGTTATTATATAAACCAGTTTTATATAAAGTGGGTTTCACGAAAACTACAGTCGAACGGCGAACCCACGGGTATCAACGTTCAAGGGTATGCGACTCGCATAGATCTACAATGCGGCTCGTCACAAGATTTACGTAATGGCGACGGGTGATTGACAGGCTCGTGTGGCGAATAATTTGGAGGTAGAAGTGTGAAAAATACCTCCTACTTTATTCTCATACTGTGTACTTACCGAATATCCAAACAAGGTTATATAAAATTCGGTCTAGTCGGCCTTTTTAATTTAGAAAATATAAAGAATTTCAATAAACGTCATGTAAAAATCATTGAGAAGCAGAAACACGATTGGATACAATTTTCTCGTTAGAAAGTTCTCCCAAAAGTCACTTTTTCGAATTTTTATCGGAATCTACAATGGATGTAATTGTATGTGTCGGAAACATTGATTTAGGAAATAATAATATGCCACAACGAATATGCAACTTCTAAACAGTTTTTGATTACTGGCTTGGTTTTTGAGTAATTAGGTAAGAAAAAGGTCATTTTTCTGTTATATTTTTCCGCGACGCTCCGTGAGAGTTACAAAGACAAAAATTTTGACAAAAATAAATTCAATAAATCATTTTAAGATTATTATAGATTGCGCTTTAAAGGTGTGAGAGTGAGGGGTTCACTGTCACCAGGAAACTCTAATGGACCTCAAAAAAATTATATAAACCAAACATCCCGGATTGCCTACGCTTTTGACATGAAATCGATTTCGTGATTAGCAAGAGAAAACTATATCGTAATTAGAATAATTTTATCATAATTAATTTATATATGGACACTTTTTATCGAGACCCTTGAAAATTGATAACTACAGTCTCTATGCCCCATTTGTTATACATAATGCATAATTAATACATATAATCATTTTGATATTCTTTTATTTTACTTGCAATATATTATGTACCTACTTATGTTTGCTCAATTTTGCAGCAGATATGTCTAAAATAGCTCTTTGTCTAAAATTGATTGAGCTGTTTTATATATAAAAACTTATTCCTTGGTCTGTGGTTTTATATACCGACATTTTTAGTTGGGTGATAATGCAGGTTTACGGTGTGCCTTTATTCTAAACCCAACATGGCAGCGCACCCAAGATAGCGTTTTAGTTATTTTTAATGTACTTCTACTTTCTGGCTATCAAATGATTATGGGTTTGGTGAGAAGAATACGGATTTTCCGTAGTTACGTAAAGCTATTTAAAACATGTTTTTGCAAAGGAAGTGGACTTAGTTATTTTCATTTAAATGAGTAATTCAAACGTTCAGGTGCTTCCGGTGAAATTTTATATTAAGTTGCTCTCATAAAATGTGAAGGTCTGAATCTTATTGAAGCCTTTCTTCACGCAACGTGACGTACACAGGCGCGTTGTTTACGTAAAGAATAAAATATAATGAGAAAACTTTCTCATTCATAAGGTGAACAAAAGCTCAGAAATTCAATGAGAGTTTCATAGCACCTCCTCGTGCAAAAGTAATACGAAAATGTATTGTGTTCGTGGTTATATAAATTTTATTTTCAGTATAGGGGAGGCGTGATGAATAAAGGAACTGCCCGCACCCGGTCTGGGTAAAATAAAGTATAATTTATTTTAAAAACATATTTTTTATTGCTTTTTGCAATTTGTATCAAATCAGCATCTTTACTAAACATTTGCACAGCAGCTTTGCTTTCTATATTTAAATTAAAAATAAATAAGTAATTCATTTTTTATTAAATTCAGGGACGCTTTGTTTGTACAAAACGAGTGTTTATAAGGGGTTTAATTTTTTTGCGTTAACAAAAGTGTTGATACTTATACGCTTCAAACTATAGCGCAGAGGAAAAATAAAAATTCAGTTATGCAATTTTTATTTTACTTCAATTGTGTAAATACAGAGTTGACCAGCTAAATACTAATTCGAATTATGTTATTCGGAAAATGGATAAATATTTTGTATTTTTTGATGCAAAACAACAGCTTAAGTAGGTGTGGTTTTCAATGCACGTATGACTTGGGTGTTATTTAGATTTTCCTCCCTTCCTCTTCTTACGGTACACTCCATGACAGTTCCTGCATGGTAAACAACATGGCAGCTCGTCTTGCTCGCACTGGATTTGTTTGCAGAAATGCGTTGGGGGCTTGGCTTTGGCAGGCGCACGTGGAGTCACCAGCTCGACCTGGGTGATTGAGGGACTTAACTAACGTGATATGAATTTTCAAGTGCACCTAAATACATATGCACCTAAATACCTACATACAAGCTTTTATCCTTAGATGCGCTCGAGTAATTTGATTTTTCACAAATCCCGATGGAACTGTGAATTTCCCGTTCCTGTTCCTCCTATCCTTAAACCTACTCTTAAGGAAGTTTTCTCATATTAATCTGCCTGTAGTTGTCGCTATAGATTTTAAAAAAGCTTTGGCTTTTTGAATATCGCACGGGAACTATGAATTTTACCGGGATGAAGAGTACTTAGGCTATGTTCTTTTTAATTGGTCTCGTGGTTTAGGCGTGAAAGCGTTACAAACAAACTTACATATAAGTGCTCATTAAAGGATAGGTTAGCTGATTCTATTGTAAAAGCAAATGCAGGCTTGAATTGGTAACAACGGCGAATAACAACAACAACACCAATAAGGAAGCCACGAGTTGGGACCAGAAAACTACTACAAATAATACCGGCTATAGTTAAATGCTCCTGTACAATTTTCATAATTATACTTTACAGGTGATATTTTTATTGCATAATGCATAAAAACCACGCTAAACACAGACTCACTCGAAACCGAATTCCTGTAGTACTTAATATGTACTTAGATATACCTACCTATAAAGACAAATAGCTGATGCCCGCGGCTACGCCCGCCTGAATTTCGGTTTTTCGCGATCCTGTGGATTTTCCGAGATAAAAAGTAACCAATATGCTAATCCGGGCTATAAACTATCTATGTTCCAAATTTCAGCCAAATCGGTTCAGTAGTTGCGGCGTGAAAGAGTTACAAAGATCCATCCGTACTTACAAATTTTCGCGGTTATACGAGTATATTAGTAGGAAATAGGATAGGATAGGATACAGATTGACAAAATAACAAAGATTTAGGTACCTGAGTACTATAACGACTTCCCTGGCGTAGTTATAACAGCGCCATCTCTTGACGGAACAGTTTTTTAGTTGTGAGAGTATAAGTTTGTAAGGAAAAAATAAACATTCAAGTACTACATCAATTTTAGAGATGGCGGTATCAAATCACTAAACAATTGACGTGAGATCCGGGCCCGGCCCAGCTGTGCGGTTCGATATGCTTGGGGCCACAGATATGGATTGGGACGATACTATACCTCCCTTCGCACACGGCTCGTAAGCGTAAGCGTAGCGTAATCCTCGCGTACGACGAGAGCAAATGTACGAGAACGAATATTTTCTATCATTTCCCCAGACGAAGCGGTGCTGCGGCGAATCGTAGGAGGCGTAATTGTCATATTGTTATGCGTAGCGTCATAACGATACTCTTACGAGCCGTGTGCGAGGGGCCTTAAAGCTTTAAAAAGTTAACCTCTATATTGCCTGTTCGATTGGGCTCATCAGTCTGTTTGCCGATCTTCAACAAGAACACGTCTTTGTCCGGATGTAGGAGCTTCTGCGCTTGGACACCCTTCGGAGCATTTTTAGGCGTAACGTTACACGTGTTGCAGAGTGTGTCGTGAGCTTCGGCCTTGCTGTATATTAATTCCGAATTGTAAGGCGTCCTGTTCGTCAGAGCCTCGCAGATGTCGTCGGGGATCTAAATATTATGTAATCATACTTAAATTATTATACAAAAGGACGTTTTCTGAAATTAAGTTATGCAAACGCTTCCACAGGATGATTGATTCAATGTAAAAAAGATGTAAGTGAAAGTACAATACATCATGTTATAAATAATTACCTAACCTTTACCTAACATACCTACTTAAGAAAATGCTGAAAACTAATTTTGCTTGCTTTGCTTTGCTTGAAAGCTTCAAATGTAAAATGATGAGAATAAATGTTTTCAAGGGTCTGAGTGTTTTTCAATATATTGTATTTATGTATATTAAATATTACTTTATTTATCAGTTAGGTACCTAGTGCCCATGAAACATGCTATCTCTTACTTTGGGGCTAGATTGCGATGTGTGTAATGTCCTAATAGCTCAGTGGTTCTGACCTCTGCCTCTCATAAGGAGGTCGCGGGTTCGAATCGTGGGACCTCTGAGTTTTCCGAGTTATGTGCGTTTTAAGAAACTAAATAAGTATCACTTGCTTAGCGGTGTAGAAAAATATCATGAGGAAACCTGCTTGCCTTAAAGTTCACAAAAATGTTCTCGAAGGTGTGTGAACCCCCGCCAACCCGCACTTGGCCAGCGTGGTGAGCTATGGCCAAACCCCTCTCAGTCTGAGAGGAGACCCGTGCCCAGCAGTGGGGTATAAAAAGGAGTTGAGATGATGATGAGATGATTTAATTAACCTGAAAATTCAGTCTATTAGCAGGCGCAGTGTTATCGCCCCCCGGAAACCCGCAGGTTTCTGAGCAGACTGACCGATCATCGTCGCAGGTGCAAAGATTTTGCAACTTCAGTTGCGATGGAGTTAGCTTTGGTGGCTTGGAAGTGCTCTTTGGTATTCTTATTTTAATCTAAAAAAAATCCAAAATTAAGAGTCCACTTACCCATACATTCGTAATACCGAAATAATTTGTGTTTCGTGCAAATTTCGATCATGTTGTGGTTTTATTCGGTTTCATATAGTATCAATCTATGCTCCTTGCCATATCTGGTTCCGAAATACTTTTTTAAAGGAAATTGTAAACGAGTTTAATTTTGCTTATTTTTATCTCAAACACTATCTCACGTCGCATTAGTTCAGAAACACAGTTTTTACTGTCCAGCTAAAGAAAAACACCAGTTAATAAAGAAAGTTACAAGTCTTCATTCATAATTTTTGGTATTACGGAACTCGACCAAAGTTATAAAAACTTTGATCAAAATTGATTATTATTTCATTTTAAAGAAGTATTTCCGAACCAAATATGGCCAGGAGCATAGATTATTACTATGAACCCGAATAACACCACAATATGATCGAAATATGCACAAATTACAAATGATTTGGTATTTTGAATGAAGGGAGACATCGTAGTTCACAGGACTCTAAGTCGAAATTGACATAAAAAGGTCTTTACTCTTTAGTAGGTACAGTCTCCTTATAACATTATTAACAATTCTAAAAATGGTAGTAAGCGGATAACGAACATTGACATAAATTAATCATCTTTTCTAATCTGTTCTCGTTTTCTCCATTCTAGTGATTGACTGCGATCTCATCTGATGGAAAGTGACGATGCAACCGAATATGTTATCCTACTTACCTGGAAGGAGTAAGTAACCCCTACCGTTTTCTTTACAACATTACGCCGGAATGTGTCTTCGCTAGTTTCACCAGATCAGGGGTCTGATTGCGGAAGAAAAACAGTCGTCGTTATCGTAAACGCTAGCGAATTCTGCCCCGCGATTGGCTGACACAAATTAGGAACCAAATTAGTAAATGATTACGATAAACGATAAATACTTTTTTTAGACAATCTAGGGCAGATTTGAGCGAAATTAGAAATTCTAAAATTCTAAAGTGACATGTGGTGGGATTTGAACTCGCTACTTTCCACTCGAGATCCAAGCACGTGACACTGCGCCAATGAACCTCCCTGAATATCATATTCCTTCTAATAAATAAACTTTTACACATTTTTATATTTTAAATCAAATCAAAATATCTTTATTTCACTGTATAAATAATCGCACAAAACTTGACCTCTTATAATTTTATATATTATAGCAAAATAATTTGTGTGTGTTCTATGTAATAAAGCTTCGAGCTGTGTATACTTTATTGAGTTTACCTTCTGTGTCGTTGGGGATTATAAGTACCTACCAAACTAAGTACTCTCTTCAAAAGTAATCAAAAAAGTAGTCATAAATAATCTGTAGTCATTAAAATCATTAAGGATTAATAAAGTTTTAAATAATAATTAATTCATCCACTAAACTATCCATATTTTGTAGTAACAATACTGTCACAATCACATGAAAGAATATAATCAATCGCGAGGAACCTCCCGGGGAATTATATTTTCGTATACACAGCAACATTAACGGAGTCGTTCATGATGGTGTTTGTCATATTTTGTCTCTGTACCTAATTATTTTATACTAGCTGTTGCCCGCGGCTCCGCCCACGTGAATTACGATTTTTTTACATAATATACCTTCCTACTGGAATTCCTTGATTTTTCGCGGGATTCTGGTGTGACGTTGTACAGAAACCTGTTCTTACTTTGCACAGGTTATCTTGTGGTGATTTTGAAAACTCCTTTTTCTTAATAATGATATAAAGTTTCATTAATACGTAGTTGAAAGATCAAAACGACGATTTTAACTGTCGATATTTCGACCCAGTGGCACAGGTCGTGGTCACACGTGTCACGAAATATCGTCAGTTAAAATCGTCCTTTTCATTATGATTTTTATTCTGAAACCACGAAATATGTCAAAAATTATTAAACCATGTGAAAAGTTGTAGGTACTGGTGGTAGAACTCTTCTTTCAGAGTTCGGCCGAGTAGGTACTTACCACTGGGATAAATTACTCTATTAACAATATTCCCCAGCCCAACATAATACAAGAGTCTTTTAAAAATCTTTGCTTCAACTCAATACAATCCAAAACATTAGAATGGGCAATGGCTATATATTTCCTTACGTATAAAAAGACCTTAGATGACAGTCCGTCGGTTAGGATCGATAAGACCTAAGAGTTAAAAATATTGGTGAACCATTATCTTACCCTTTCCATATTGCGGATGATAAAGTTTAAATCTGTTCATGTCTTAACAGTGATGCCATCTTAATATAAAGTCAGGAAACAGTAAATAACATGACAGTTAATTTTTATTAAAAAAAATTCGGTAGTACCTATCTCAGAGTTTTACATTCAAGTTCCACATAAATTGTAGAGATGGCGCTATACGGTATAACGTAGCGATAACGCCAGTTACATGATTTTTGTTCACCCTTAAAGTGAAAAATTTTAAACCATACAAAATCTCCTGCTAAGCCTATTTATTTAAGGCTGTAAGGGTACTCCAGTCTTACTTGAGCCCTACGTCCTAGCCCTAGGTTCTTTGTGCATTCCGAGTTTCAAGTCACCTACCTACTTGAACTTAAAGGTTCTGATGTCTGTAATTTCTGAACTACAAAAGTGATGATGATAAGATTTGTATGGAATAATCTTTAAAGAACCTCCTTTCTAACAAAAAAAGAATGAATGGAATCGGACAACGTGTTAATGAATTATAACTAAAAAACGTTTGGACTTTGATGCCGTCTTCCAGGGAAACCATGATGAATTTCGGGACAAAAAGTATCCTATGTCCTACCTCGGGGTATGAACTATAATCATGTCAAGTTTCATTTAAATCCATCCAGCGGATTAGCCGTGATGCCCGGTCGTGAAACAGACAGACAGACAGACAGACAGACAGACAAAAATTAAACAAATTACAGTTTTGGCTTCAGTATCGACTAAATAGTGTCCTCCAACAAAAATTTTCAAAATATCTTCAATGTACAGAATTCGACCCTTTACAGTTTTATTATAAGTATATAGATTGTGCACGATATTTACAAATGGTATGATATTTCAGTGTGTTTCTTGTGTTTTGCTGATTGATTTTCAGAATGTTTCTTGTGTTTTGCTGATTGATTTTTACATAATTTCACTGCACAAGAAGGCATTTTACTTCGGATTATGGCGAAAGCTACTTCAAGTATTCGCAGGCATACCTCGCACAGCGCTGACAACAAAAATGGCTTGGGAAGCCGCCTTCAGCAACGTATAAGTTGCCGCACTTTTGAAGCCGCGTGCGGTCTCTTGTATCCATTGCTTGTATCGCTTTGGTTAGAAAGTAAAAAAAAAACTACACAAAATCACCTCATTTCCATTAAACATGGCCCCTATCTCCTCGTAGGGTTTTCGTGAGGAAGGCTTGCCGCCGCCAGTCTTACCCATCGCAGATTTTTTTTAATTTAACATTAACTATTTATTTTTACAATTCACTATGATTTCGATTCAAGAGAATAAAACTCCAAATATATCAATCAAAATTGACTTCAAATGACAGCTTTTCTATTTAAGAGAGTGACAGTGAAGTACACTATGAGGTAAGAGATCAACTCATGAGATCATCAATGGAAGTACATGACATACAGTAGAGGTACATGATGAGTACATGACGTTAGCATGTATGTGTTTAGGAAGAATGACAAGCAGACTCGGCCATGATTCGGCTAACGTTGTATTGCCATCTAAATTATTTATCACGGGGATATGAAAAATAGTGTATGTCCTTATCTTAGAACTACCATATAGACACGTTTCATAAGAATCGAATAAGCCATTTCAGAATCATTTTACAAACATTAAAAAGATCTTCGGAAATTCAAGAATAAATAAGTAGGAGGATGAATAATATGTATACCCACACATTCTATTATAATAATCATCCCACCCTGTCTAAAACATAGCGTATTTCATCATTGGTCGAAAACCCATTGATTAAACTTAGCGTAGCGTATTTCGTCATTTCGACGAAATACGCTACGCTAATATAGCAGCAGACGACATTTCGTTGCTTCATGTTGTCACGTCACGTCGTTGCGTCATGTCGCTGCAGTCATGATTTCGAACCCGACTGCAGACGGCAACAGCAGATGGCATCCAGTTGGTTCCAAGTGCTCTGTGAAACAAGATGTCTGACGTGTTCGAGAATAGTGATCTTTTATTAGAAGAGGAAGAAGACGATGATGACTTGTTTTTATTATACAGGAAAAGACGAAAAGCCACACGTCCTAAGCTTAAATGCAGAGCAAGTGAGAGAACTTATTCAATACTGATCAAAAACAACCACCATACAATAACCATTTGAAAAGGACATGGGCGAAACTTGTATGGAGCTGTGCCCTGGAAAAAAATATTCATGGCAATCGACAAACAGTACGTTATAATAAAGCTTATAATTATGTCTTTACAATCGTTTAGTTATTATGATCAGAAAACTTGCGAGAAACATAATATCAGCATAACAACTTTCAACAAAATGCGCCTATATATTTTAAATAGCAATGATTTTTTATTAAAAAATGATGCGTATTGGTTATGAACTTATTAATTTTTCATATTAAGTACAAAGCTTAGAAAATGCGAGTAAACATTTTGAAAAACAATTTTTTAATAATAAATCATTGCTTGTAAAAATATATAGGCGCATTTTGTTGCAGCTTGTCATGCTGATATTATGTCTCTCGCAAGTTTCTGATCATATAAACTAAACGATTGTAAAGGCATAATTATAAGCTTTAATATGACGTACTGTTTGTCGATGGCCATGAATATTTTTTTTGAGGGCAGAATCCGGCCATGTCATTTGAATCTTTGAATCTAGCTTGACCGGCACTGCTACTGATCTGCGGTTGGACGACACTGCCGTCTGCCGCTCGACGACGCGTCGCTAGCTAGCTAATGAGTAGGTATTTTATATTTAAGTACGTATCAAATAATAATATTATGATCTTATTCTCACTGGGCTTTGCCCTCGTGAATTTTGGTTTATCACAAATCCCATGTATACACTTCTGTTTTCTGGATAAAAAGTATTAGATATCTGTCCAGGCTAAAGTCTATCCCGAACATCTTAAGTATCTAAAAAGCGAGCGATTAGCAACAAAATTTCTAGAAGTTGACATCTGCAAGTTACCAATTTTGTAGCTAGTGTGACTGTTAACATTGCTTTTAGATGTCAACTTGTGTAAGTTTGGTTTGGTTGCTAATCTTAACCTCGCTTATGCTAAGTCGACTCAGTCGGTAGTTACGGCATAATGGAGAAACAAATATACACACACATATTTTGCTTTTAAAATCACTGATTTTCTTTAAACTTTAAAGAAAATCAGTGATTTTAAAAGCAAAATATGTGTGTGTATATAAGGTAGGCGGGATCAGTGGATAATTGGAATAGCTGTGATTTAGAAACACCAAGTAAACTTTCAAAAGGAATTTTATTTAAATTTTATGATCTCATGAATATAACCTATAATAATAAACAGCAGACCTTAACATAAAATATTTAGGTATTTCTAAAAAAGTTAAATATAAAGCCTCTCGCACACTTATGACTCCCGACAATCGACATACGAAGTTGTGTTTATGAATATGAGAATGTAAGTAGACAAAAAATTGGTTTCACTCATTGTGAAACGAGAATTTTATATATTAGAAGATATACTATTTTATAAAATACTTCATTTGAAATTTCAAAAAATATTTTAATGCAAAAATGATTTCATAAAACTGTTACATTAGAAAAAAGGAAAAAGATGCCATACTTGGCTTACCTAGTACTTATTTACTCTGAAGCTCTTCTCTTTCCGTAGATAGGTCATGTATTTTTTTTAAAACCTCTTCCCCTCTTTCAAGACCCTTTCTAAATTAATGAATGAACCCTACTAGGTAAGGCTTTGATCATAGACGCCTTGTTAAGGTGTTGCGGCCCTACCAGCCCGCGAAATTCAAATTTTATTTAGTTTTTCGTAAATATTGGACATTGTAAATTTATGGCAATGCATTTTGCGGTCCTACTTTCTATGCATCTACATGTTTTTAATAGAAACTTTGCTCGAAAGTTCCCACTCATCTCATATTGGTTCCCGAAAGTTAATTTTTTGCAGTTTCCCAGATTTTGAGCTATCGGGAACCAATATGAAGTAAATGAGTATTATTTAGCAGAGTTTTTATTAAAAACATGTAGACGCATAAATGTTGTGCCCGCAAAACTCATTAGTCTTCGATATATAATTAGCCCACTATGAGCGAAAAACTAAATAAAATTTGAATTTTCGTGCCCGGATGGTACCCATCGCCCTTAAAGCGTGACGTTACCGATTCCTAGCCTTGTTTCTTTTTCTTCTTTGGTCTACTACAAACACAAGGATCCGGTTCGGGCTCACATTGAACTTCTCTAGTATCCAAGCGGGATGGTACTGACTTATCAGGTCCTTTAGGAGTCACGAGTTCCAGTTCCATCTTGCAACGGCGATCGCCGTTAGGTCCTATTTTCGCAACCTACAACCAACAGTTTTAATCCCATTCATTTATCTAATAAATAATTTTGTTTATTAACTTTACAAATGCAGTAGTTATGACCCAGTCAATGCACACTTATTAAAAATGCTATTATCGTAAAAGTTTGGAGTGTAAGATAATTATATCCTCCCAAAGTAATCGTAAAGCTGTCGTTGGAACCGTTCGATCTTTGAATCTAGGTGTGCCAGTCAAAAATGTCACCCCACACTATCGAAATCGCTTATGTTTCATTCTATTCGTATGGAGTTTGACTGAGTGGGGCGAGTAGTCGTGGATTGTAAAAACTAGATAAAAAACATGGTGATGGGTAAGTTTCTTAAGCAAGCTTTTTGCCAACGAGAATTCCCACTTGCTTTTGCAGGAACTTAAAAGGAATAAGGAAAGGAAAGAGATACGATTAGTAATTTATTTATACCTTTAGAACAAATACATCTTTTCGAGGATGAATAACAGCTTGTGCCTGAATTGGGCTTGGTACGTTGATTGGAACTGGGTTACACAGCCACGGGCACGGAAGTGATCTGTGCTTAGCTTGCTTTGCCTTGGCATGTACTTGTGTTCCTATGGCACTCATGACTTGAAATGAGGAAAATCACAGGCATATAAATTCGCTTCTATTTTGATGCTGCACTTGCAAATTTTGGTTTAATCGTTTATTCATTAATAATTTTTCTACATAGTCGTATTTAAAACTATTTTGCTATTTTGATTGATAATTTTTTGACTTCTTTCACCTTTCTTTCGCAAAGCTTGACGGTATTTTTTTGTATTGGTATGAATCTCCTTACCTCTTTGTGAATCTCAGAGTTTGAATTCTCGAGGAATTCTCGGAATAAATAATACAGCATGCTCTAATAAGAGCATACTCAACATGATTTGCAAGCGGAATAAGCATGCTGATTAATAACTAGCAGATACTTCGTTTCATACACAGTAGTTGATAGAAATTGCTCGAAACTAGCATACTTTCGTGCTATTACGTAGCATGTGTAAATTCTGTAACCTTAAATAATGGTATACAGGTACGAGCAGTATTTTGCTAAAAGAATTTGATAAAACGACCAGAAAACATCTCTACAAAAATCATCACCTTGATTGCTTTATTTATTTATACATATATCCCAAGTAAGGTCGACTTTCACCGAGCTGTTTATTGGATGAAAACTATTTTATATCCAATTAAATATGTCAATAAATATATCGCAAGTGGGTTGCCTAAAAATTTCAGTCCAGGATATGATTAATTAAGAATTAAAAAAAAATCCATTGCAACATGAACTCCTATTTGTTAGAGTTCCGTTGACATCTTAGTTCAAATTAGATTGGATGAGCGATTCAGGTCGCAAATTGCAATTGTGCATAATTGTGCATAAAACCTACGATTTTATTATCCGTTAACTTTCTTTTGCCAAAAAATATAGAACAGAAATACTTACCTCAGCCAGGAAAGTATTTTTGGTAAAAAGCACTATTTATAACATCTAATCTTATTTGAACTACGATGTCAACTAAACTGTAACAAATAGGAGTCACAATGGTTTTTTTTTAATTCTTAATTAATCATACCCTGGACTATAATTTTTTAGGAAATCCACTTGCGATATATTTATTGACATATTAAATTGGATATAAAATAGTTTTCATCCAATAAACAGCTAGGTGAAGGTCGTTGTATAGCGGGATCCGAGACCAATATCATCATCATATCATCATATCAGTGATTTATACGAATATAATACCTTTGGCCTGCTTTGTCTTCTATTATAATATCGTCAAAATTAATCAAAAATTCTGTAGATAATATCTACAAGAATATGTGAGCAAATTAACAATTTAACCAATTTACAATATTACAAACTTTTATTTACTTCCACCTGTCTCGATGTTTGTTTGTCTGTAATCAAATCACACAAGTAATTGATCCAAATCCCGGTTACCGATTGAGCTGAAATTTTGCTTGCATGTGTAAAGTAAATGTAAGAAAATGCAAAATTATTATCATGAAATGGAGGATCTGATGATTGAATCAGAAGGTAGCATATGAACTCGGTAGTTAACCACCCACCCACCTGCTCTCAAACTCACCTGGTATAAAGTTTATTCAATACTCATAACTCAATAGAGGAATCTTTATCGGTAATGAAACAATAATATCATAATATCTTGTTGTTTATTTTTTACTTTAATATTTTTTTCCTTGCAGCATTTGTTTAGTACGTATTTTTGTATATTTTAAGATATAAATTAACTTATAATTTACTTTTTAACTAAACTTAGCATGACGAGCAAGCACTCAAGCAAATTTTAGCTCGCTTGCATGGAACAACCGAGCAACACTTACGCGGCAAGCAAATAGGCGGGACGACGCAGCAACTGATACATGCGTCAGGTACACTGCGACATCGAACGATGGGGCAAGCTTTCGAGCGATTGTTACATGGTGAAGTCCTCTTTCGATGAGATTTGATTCGAGGTTGGCTGCGAGACCTACGCTGCCTCTTGTGTCCGATAGGGCAAGGTCGGAGGCATGGTGTACTTTTGCAGGACGAAGTACAAGCAGGCGGTGAGCATAATGATGAAAGGCAAGGCTTACAAGGGCCGCATGGGTTACATAGATCATCACAAGTTGATTTGCAACACTTCTTACAAGATCTGCAATCTGCGTCACGACAGGGTATGCGCCCACATGGTACATGCCCACACGGTACACGTCCACACGACTTTTTTTTACAGAATTTCGGTTTGCAAGGTGATGCTCGGCAAACTATTAACTTGCATTTCGACGGGCGATAGCTGCCAGGGGGCAAGCAGGGTGTCGGACACGGACCACCACACGACGGCGGTCGGGACGGGGGTGGAGTCCACTCTAGCATTAACTCATTTTTCGCTAACGGAGCCCCCGTTAATTTTCTGATTACTATTTCAAACACTCCCCTTCTTGGATTGTTTACCGTAGTTATTCTAACAGGCCCTTGCTCTTCCCCAGATGATGCCAATTTACACTTTGGCCCTTGACAAGCTTCATTTCCATGAACAGGACATGTTTCTTTCGGTCCAATTCTTATATGTGAAACAGTGACCATCATGTCTCCTTTCGTCGTGCCCCCTAAAGCTGGACATGGTTTTAATGGCTTTTCATCTTTTATAGTGACAGTTTTTTCTGTTTTAGATTTTAACTCACCAGTTGCAGCTACTGTTGACGTTCTAGTTTGTTTTGGATTTGGATTCGAAACTGTTCTGTTCTTACCACATGTATTTGGTCTTGACCTAATGCTTGTCTTCGATGATTTCCTTTTTATAGCATGAGTAGAGGTTTGACTGGTTTTATTTATTGTAGTGCGTGAATGCGTTGGTCCCATCCCTTTTGGTTCGCGCTCATCTCTTTTTCTTCCCCAAAAATATATGCTGGGGTTAATCAAATTATCTGGTACAACGCGTTTAGATCCTTGATGTGGTAAAGTTGATATGGCAAAGTTTGAAAAATTATCTCTGGCGCTCGCAATTGTACTGGCTATTTGTGGCATACATTCGTTTGAAACTTGAAAGCACTTATTTATTGATGCTGTAGCTTGTGTACTGGAAGAACGAAGGCGGCAGAAGGTCATGAATACTGAAGTTTGTTTAAAACCAAACATTCCTCTATTTATCATAGAACTAGTGTGTCCAAATGGTAAATTCAAAACTGATGTAATGGATGATACTGAACTTTCATTTGGTTCTATTGAAGACATGTTTGTTAGAAAGGAAGTGTAAGAATGCTCATTTACAGGATCTTTATAGTCTAGCATTTTTAAATAATCTAAAACACTCATTCTGGTTTTGATGCTCAGTTCCTTAGAAAAGTCATCTTGAAGATCTGGTTTATAATTCGCTGAATATTTTATATCATTCTTTCGGTGTTCCGTCGATTCTTGGCAATACGGCATTTTCAGTAGGGTACCTATTGTGATAAAATAAAAATAAGTCAATAACTGAATAGTTTTTTTATTAAAGAAAAAATATATCTACTACAACAATAGTAAAAAAATAATATTGCATATTAATAGGTATTGAATAATCGTGCTAGTTTATTGATTTATTTACTAGTAGGATACACGGGACAACATGGAGAACATGTTGGTACACATTGAGCGGTACGCGTATCTTTAACTGGTACAACTTTATCGTAGGTCGTAACAGGTGTGATGAACTGATATTCAAGTTTTGTTTTCCTGCCGGGCATTTCAATTGTCTTGCCAATTCTCAATTTTATTACTTGTTTTGGAAAATCGTAAACTACGCCGGGGTAATCAGGCGCTGACGTGGGCATTAGTTGGCCCGGTTCATCTCTAGCTAGATCTCCCACTCCGTCCGATGAAAAATTGAAGTGGGCTCGTTGTTTGTGGCCAAGTTCACAGGAATCCGTTGGTATTTGAAACACAACCTTGTTTCCAGTGGGGCAGCAATCTGCACAACAGTGAACATGTATGTATTCTGTCATCAATTATACAGATTTCAAAGAGTCCTGAACTAACTATGCATTATATGTTTTATTAAAAATCAATTATTTATATTTTTTATAATCAAATTTGTCTTTCGCGGACTGCAAGATTTCTTATTCTTGATACTATGACTGTAAGACCGATTACCTGCTTGTTGGGATAAAGTTAGAAAACTAAAGAGGTTTATTAGGGTAAGTACTTATATTTTTAAAAATAATTTATTCCTAACAGAAAATCATTTCAAATTAAAAAATATATAAATCATATGATATAGGACATCAATATTCTCTAAAGCTTTTTCTTCAACTTTTGCTTTTTTGATCGTCTAACGCAACAAGTGCAGGCAAGATCTGACTGCAGACATGAATTCATTTTTCTGATAGGGGGTTGTTTATCAGGCCCCTTGGGTGTGACAAGTTCAAGTTCCAATTTGCATTTCTTTTCGTTTATTAGAGCTGTTTTCGCCACTTTTAAGACAAAAACTTCTTGGTTTGGTAGCTCAGTTTTGCCATCTCCTCGTGCTTGAGCAGCTTGCTGAGCATGCTTCCCTGCCTGTATGCAACCTTCCGTGGTGCAAGTGAATTGTGTTTCTGCAGGTTGTGCTCCAGCACAGCAAACGGCTTCGGTTGGTAGAGCCAAACTTATTTGATTCTTTCCACACGGCGGCTCACACGGCCCGCCCTCTGCAGCTCTTTTTACATAAGGACATTGCATAGTGCAGTGCGTTTGGCTTATCTTCTTAATAATGGAAGCACTGGCGGGCACTTTTATCTTTAACTCGTTGCCACCAAGGGTTGTGCCTATCTCTTCGAATTCCTTAGTGCGACCTGGCCATCAAAATTAGGGTATTGCGGTTTTGTAATAGTTAGGTAGGTACAGTAGAAAATTTTACTTTTACTTCTGCCTGACTTAAAAAGTTTAGCTCCTTCTGTAGAGTGTAGGTACGAGTAGTAAATAAATCATATATTTTAACCCCCTTTATTAATAAAAGTTGAATAGTGATACAATAGTTTGAGTTATTCTGTTTCTAATGGTCAAATTACTGATGACAGACCGCTATTTCCCTTTATTAGTAAGGGGGTAAGGCTTCTACATCCGTTCAATATATAATTTAATATATTTAATAATGCAAACCTTTGGGTACGTGTAAGCAATACTGGTCGGTGTTGCGGCACCTCATTTGTTCCTTCGGCTGTGATTTCGGCCCCGAACAGTAACAGGGATCATCGGGGTCTTCACATGGCTTACTGTTATAAGGATCTCTGTCTGTAAAGAAGCACATACAATTTAAAAAATGCCACTTAACGACAAGACTGAAAGACTGATTCCGTGTTTATTTACCTGGTGAGCACACTGCACCCCCACCTCTACTGTCACAAGGTTGTCCAGTTATATAGCTCCTATTGCCAACGCCTGAATTCAACGCTGCGCCGCATGCACACGGATCTTGCATACTCTGATACTCCTTGCGTGGTGCGCATGATCTATCAACGATTCCAGAACTATTCCCAGCGCCTATGTTTGGAGGACCACCAGGCCCTTGGAATTTAGTGATAATGAGCTTTCCGAAACAAGAGATACGTAGGAACATGACGATTTCCCCTGTTTCCGTCCCCTCTGGCCCCACGATCCGAAACGCATCTTTGAGAGCTTGATAGCTAACATTTGTTGGGTCTTCCAAAAAGATTTTCCGCGCTTCCACGAATTCTTTAGTCATATCGATTTCACACTCTCCCATAGTTATTTTAGTTGGTAGACAACCGCATGGCAGGGATTTGTACACGGAAACTTTAATTAGATATTTGCTCATAGCGTTTGTAATGTCACTCTCAGTTAGTGAGAAAAGGCAGGACTTTCCACTGTTGAATGACTTTATAAAAGGACCGGTGCTTTTTGATAAACACGTCCCGGGCTCGTCATCGCAAATCTCCAGAGGCTCAACTCCTGGACATTGTATGTTGACGCAAGTTCTGAAGTCCTTGTCGGAGAAACAAGGACTTTTCGAAAACACGATTTTATCAATAAGCACTTCGAGAAGGAAGAGGCCATCGGTTTGCTTCGGCATTGCTGTAGTTAAAGGGGATGGGACCTTCTTAGTTTTTTATTTTTATTATTAACTTTGAATTAAAACATACCCTAAATTTTGATTATCAAAATAAATAAAAGAATAATGAGTTGCAATGTAAGAAATAGTATCTTTGATCTTTTATGTCAGAAAAATTGATTTAAACTTGATTTAAAGCAAAGATTTTATATCTTTGATTTAAAGAGGTCATCAAGAAGAATAGTTATTTGTTATGCAAGGGCGCAAAGTGGATTTTTGGGCCGAGTGTCAAATTTGAATGCTGAGCGGCGAAGGATTCTAGGGTTGAACCCTAAGCACAGCGAGGGGTTCAAAGAATAGAATCCTGAGCATAGCGAGGCATTCAAAGACACGAGATCCAAAAAAAAATGCGCCCGTGCATAACACAAAATTTTTCATCTCACCACAGCGAGGAAAATCACCAGAAGAACACTTTAGATCGACATTGCGAATTATGTTAAATGCTGTTCTTAGTAATTCTGAATAATTTCACTTACTGAAACCACCTTCAATCATCATCATTATCTATTTTAAAGTTGAAACAAAAAAATAATAGCTAATATAATAAAATAGTAGCTTTTATATTAATCCAGGATATAATCTATCTCGATTCCAAATTTCAGCCAAATCAGTTCAGTAATAACGGCATGAAGGAATATTTTTCACGCGTGGATTTCTTTTTTTCACTATTATCATACAAACCATGAAATTTTCCGGGATGAAAAGTAGGCTTTGTAATAATCCGGGATAAAATCTATCTCCTTTCCGAATTTCAGTCATATCAGTTCAGTAATTACAGCGTAAACTAGTATTATTCGCGTGTGAACATCAATATTTCAGGTTTCCTGCGGAAACCATCGACTTTACCGGGATGAAAAGTAGCCTTTATATTAATCCAGGATATAATCTATCTTTATTCCGAATTTCAGCCATATCAGTTCAGTAATTACGGCGTGAAGTAGTATTTTTCGCGTATGAATATCTGTTTTTCTTTTTTCCTGCAAAAACCATGGATTTTCCGGGACAAAAAATTAGCCTATTTATTAATCCAGGATATAATCTATCTCCGTGCCAAATTCCAGCCAAATCGGTTGTGCACTTGCGGCATGAAGATTTTTTTTCCGCGTTAATTTCGGTTTTTTACTAATCCCACGGGAACTATGAATTTTTTCGCGATGAAAAGTAGCTTTCATATTAATCCAATATATATATATATAAATATATCTATCTTTATTCATAATTTCAGCCATATCAATTCAGTAATAACGGCGGGAAGTAGTATTTTTCCCGCGTGAATATCTGTTTTTCCCTTCTCCTACAAAACCCATAGATTTTTCCGGGATAAAAAGTACCCTATTTATTAATCTAGGATATAATCTATCTCCATTCCAAATTTCATCCAAATCGGTTGTGTACTTGCGGCGTGAGATTTTTTTTCCGCGAGAATTTCGGTTTTTAACTTATCCCACGGGAATCATGATTTTTTTTGGGATGAAAAGTAGCCTATGTGGTAATGCAAGATATAATATACCTCCATTTCAATTTTAGCCAAATCGGTTCAGTATTTGCGGCGTGAAGACGTATTTTAACTTGATAAAATCCAAACTTCGGACCACCGTTTCACCCCCTTAGAGGGTGAATTTTGAAAAATCCTTTCTTAGTGCACCCCTAGATTTCATATGGAACATGTGTGCCAAATTTGGAGTCTCTAGACCCAGCGGTTTGGGCTGTGCGTTGATATGTCAGTGTCAGTCAGTCAGTCAATCAGTCAGTCAGTCAGTCAGTATCTTCTTTTATATATTTAGATTAAAAAAAAGTCTTCAGCGTTGACATTTGACATTGACATGACACGTAATACGAGTTTGACCACAGATAACTCAAACAAATTTGACTTTGAAAATGCTTTCGAGCCTAGGGCCGGAAAGGATTTTCATACTACTTTGTCTCCCGTGGGAAAAATGAAAATGCTTTGGCAGCCTAGGGAATATAATAGCATTTTCCGCCCGCATTTCGAGCATTAAATATCGCTTTTCCGAGCGGGTGAGATGAAAAGGTATTATCATGGTATTATGGGTTGTATATTAAAAAGTAAGGACAAGAATTTAGAGAAGAGGCATGTGCTGACTTACATTACTTGTACATTACAAAACCGTTTATACAACGCTGTATTCAAAATCAAGCTGTAATTCTTGCTGTACCGGTGACCAGACGACTAGACAGTAGACGTACTCGAAGTAGTTATTCTACGGGGAGGTAAACCTAAACTCAACCTTTTAAAACTGAGATTTATTACCAAAATACATAAAATTATTTAGAAAATTTACGCATTATACAATTATATTTCACTGGTGGATAGTTCTCATAGTACCAATTGCAAGCTTCGTTTTTGAACGGCCGTCCCACCCTGGAAATGATAATAAATTAATTAATAATAGGAGGTAACATATAGTAAGATTTTACGGATTTTATATGATTAATTAATGGTAGGTTCCAGAAAATGTTCTGTCATAAAAACTGTGGTCTAACCTACAGTACATCGTAAACTATACAATAGGAGACCCCTTCCGATGATAATACTGTTGACCGTTATACCTTACCCATGACAAGCCAGTTTTACTTATCACGTGGTCGAAAAAACTACAGGTAGGCGTCTAACATACACAGCCCCCATTTCAAGCGCAACGCAATATCTACATAATATTTATTTCATTGAATGATTACTAATTTCAATTGTTCGGAGGATTTTCAATGGCATTAAGTGGGAGCTAATAAGATCTTTAAAATAAAACAATCATCGTAGTAGATCATCCAAAATCCAAACAATACGTACTCATCCATCATTTGGCGCAATTGTTCGGGGGTAAGCGCAGCTGTTACGTCGGGGTAATACATCCACCGCTTCTGCGACGCATCTGATGTATCCTCGTGTGTGTTTTTCTTTATAGTAACCGTCTTAGCACATGTGCGACAATGTGCAGCCAAAGGGTTCTATGTAAACATGAAAGTGTTAATGATTTCAGGGGCCTGAACCATAATATGGCATATTATTGTGACTGCGTGCGTGCGTATATTCAAAATATGTATGAGAGATATTGCACGTGACTTATAGTTTTGCATTTAGTGATATTCCTCATATACTTTTTTTATTTCTTTCCATTCTAAACCACGTGTGGCATCGCAATATGTCATATAATTTCCAGCCCACACGATCTGGCGCCACTTGTATCCTATAGAGGGGAGTATACATATATGTATATATATGTATACTCCCCGCGACTCACTTAATGAAGTCAGTCCTTCTGATATGAGGTCAGCCAACACTGAGCTTTCCCGTGCGGGGTCGCCACTCCAGCACCTTGGGTCTCTTCGAGCTATTTGCCCCGCCCATTGCCACTTCAGCTTCATGATAAGTTGAGCTACGTTGTTGACTTTGGTTCGTCTACAGATCCCCTCATTTGATCACATAGAGAGACTCCGAGCGGTGCTTTCGCCATCGCCCGCTGAGTGACTCTGAGCCTTCATATTGCAGAGTATAACTAATTAATTACGGTGTTTGTTGCCAAGTAGGTACGTAATCTGGTATCTACTACACAGCGGAGCGAACTACGGAGCGTTTCACAGAGCGTTAAAAATCCTTTACTAAACAGCTGAATGGAATGGAGGAATGAGTGATGTCCGTTGAAAGGGTTTCATATTGTATTTAATTTGGCCAATGACGAAATACGCAAGGATATGGCGCACCTGAAGGTCTTCAGATTGTTTCAATCCATCACACGCGTGCTGTCGACGATATTTAACGCAATGCAAACGAGGAAACACATCCTGATGAGCTGTTAAAAATAATTACAAAAAATATAAAGTTTTTATAAGTTAGTGCTTGACTTCGATCTCACTTGATGGTAAGAGATGATAAAACCGAAGGTGTTATGGTACAAATTTGGAAGGAGT
Source organism: Coenonympha glycerion (assembly GCA_963855885.1). Taxonomy (NCBI): domain Eukaryota; kingdom Metazoa; phylum Arthropoda; class Insecta; order Lepidoptera; family Nymphalidae; genus Coenonympha; species Coenonympha glycerion. The sequence continues at coordinate 8,550,371 of OY979626.1, forward strand.
AAGTAACCCCTAACGGCTCCTACATAACATCGCGTTGGAACGCTAAATCGCTTGGCAATAAAACGCTGGTGTGGTAAAGTCCAGCCGAAGCCTCCCACTAGACCAGACCTGGGGCCCTACCATCATCTCTTATAGCAGTAATGCTTCAGTATTGTTTAAAAATTTTCATACAAACATGGTATGAAAATGTCTTACTATGTTTGTATAAAAATCCCCATATGTTTGTATGGCCCCAGAGCTAAATTAAATACAATGCACTCCGAAAGAGGCGACCTGCGACCTCCCAATCGAATACGAGCACACGTTACTGCGTCGGAGGTAGTCAAATCAAATCTCGGAAATCTCGCTTTGCTCCAACAAATATGATTCTTCTAATATTTCATATGATACAAAAGATTTTATATACCCTGGACGCAGTGGAACTCGAGAAGAAGTGTCGCCAGTCAACCCAAAGGGGGCCAAAATGTATGTTTTGATACCGACAGCGTCAGTAACAAACCGACCGCAGTACTGCCAGTAAACCGGAGTTGCCACCCCACGATAGTCTGCACAGACCTTGTTATTAGTCTGCACGTACGTTTCCATGAAGACGGTTTCTGCCATATTGTGGCGTATTAGATAGCGTATTATAAGGAAATTTGACAGACAGCGCCACTATTTTCTTGTATAAAGATGGTTTGCGTAAAATGTCCTGATGGCCATATCCTCAGGTTCTTCATCGGTGTTATATACATATACTATGTTTTTAATCACGTGGTAAATCTGCCGGCCATTGGTAATTCCACGACTTGTGTTGATAAAATGAATATACGATTATGAAGGAAGTATTTAGTATTTAATCCAATTTTCTTACGTGGCAAAATTTTCTCTGATGTCATTCCGTAGTTATAACAAGCATCGTGAAGCGCATACGCATTGGCACCCGGTTTATCCACCCAAAATGCTTTATCTTTCTCAACCATTTTATCAATTACAGCATCAGGTAGTTCATTTATGGTTGGTCTACAAACATGCATATATTCAAACCCTAAACATTGTACGGAATACTATCAATAATAAAAAATAATTATATATTATGTGAGTGTGTCTGTTTGATTTGATTTTTTAATTATTTTAAAAGGTATTACATGAAAAATAATTTACAATATGTTAAGCAACATGAGTGAATACGTAGGTACGTATTGCTGGGGGGCTGGCCAAGCAACCTCTACGTGTGCCCGAGTGCTACGGTGCCCCATCTGTAGCGCACGGGCCGGTGCTCCCTGGTAACGTCGGTTAATAACCGACGGCTAATAGCTTGGCACGGTGGACAGGTGGCGTTTCCTCGCGTGTCCCTCTGAGCCCCAGCAGAGGGCACAGTGTCGAAACGCCTACACCTGCACCGGAGGAGGAAGAAAACCTCATTAAAAAATTACAGGCGGGGGCGGAAACGCCCACAAGTCCCTTCGGGGCACTACGAGGAAAACAACCTCGTAAAAAAATCACCGAAGTGAGCGGGAACGCCCGTCGAGAGGGATTATTACGGCGGCACATCCCTCTCGCAGGAGACGCACCGGTTGCTGGAGGACGAACATCTTTCTTCAGCTTCCGTGTGCGCCGGCCTGCGGGTGACGGACGAAAGGGGCTATGGCGTCCGTTGCCCGAACTCCACCAACAGGCCGAGGAGGTGGCGTGCCCTGTTTAGGACGCGCCTCCCAGGAGGAGTCGGCAGCGGCCAGGCTGCCGGCAGCAACGACGGGACCTGCCGCTTAGGTGGCGGGTCGGGGCCTGGCGGGAGCGCGGTGAATACGCAAGTGAATCCCGTACTCCCGCCAACGAGGTCCGTCGTGGCAAACGACAGGTTTTAGTGGGTGCAAGCCCCACATAACCCCTCCGTTTCCCCTGACGGAGGGGTATGCGTCAGGCATTTCCTGTCATTAAAAAAAAAAAAAAGGTACGTATTGCTAACAACTATCACTACTAATGTTACTCAGGCTTAGGTACTCTCCTTTATAAACATACTTGAATATACATATATATATTAGTAGTATATACATATTATAATTAAAATTTTTAATTATTACACTTTTCTAATATAGTACGGAACCCTCAGTGCGCGAGCCCGACTCTCACCAGACCAATTATTTACCTTGGCGGAACTTCGTCTAAATCTTGAGTCAACGGTCGAAGGAATTTATTGACTGTACGCTGAGTCAATCGTGTCGGTTGGCTAGGTGTTAAGCTCTCATCAGTCGTTACTGTTGGTGATACATCTCTGAGTTCGTATCTAAAATGACAAAATTAATTTATATTGATTTATATCGTACTTTATACTTGCGAGTGAAATATTTAGTTTTATTTGTGTTTCTTGTGTTGTTTTTACACTTTCGAAATGCGCAAGAAGGCGTTTTGTCGTAAAAAAAATTATGATGAATTACATGATATTATTAAACATATCGGGTGTTTCGACTCTACCAGCCCGCGAAATTCAAATTTTATTTAGATTTTTTCGCAAATGTTAGACTAACTACACATTGTAGATTTATGGCAATGCATTTTGCGGGCCTACTTTTTATGCATCTACATGTTTTTAATAGAAACTTTGCTCGAAAGTTTCTACTCATCGCATATTGGTTCCCGAAAGATAATTTTTTGCAGTTTCCAAGATTTCGAGCTATCGGGAACCAATATGAAGTAAATGAGTATTGTTGACCAGAGTTTTTATTAAAAACATGTAGATGCATAAATGTTGTGTCCGCAAAACTCATTGCCATTAGCTTTCGATGTATAATTAGCCCCCTATGAGCGAAAAACTAAATAAAATTTGAATTTTCGCGCCCAGATGGTACCCATCGCCCTTAAGTAAAAAATACATACTTAGTAATGAAAGCAGAATGAACTTGCGCTAAAAGCCAATCGTGCTACGTTTTTGGCTTAAAACATTACTATAAAATACTCGTACTTTGTACCGAAGGATAACGTAGCTGATATGAGAACAGAGGATTTGTTTTTTAGTCATCATAGAGTCTGTTTGTATTTTAGTCATCTCTTGTAAAAAAAGTACCTAGTATGTTATTGCGATAGTGCTACGTGTATCAACTAATTGATAAAAATTATATATGTAAGTATACTAAGTTACTTTTCCGGGTCAAATCCACTAAACTTCGCAACATTGCTTCTTGGAAATTCTGGATGATGCATTTCAAAAAAAGGGAGGACGATGAATTATTATTGCATTTTGGAAATTTTAGCTTCTCTCTGATTGCTTCTTTTAAAATCTCATATCGACATGCCTTTTAGAAGTGTCCTTTATGAAGGATTATTGTAGATATTGGTTGTTGAATTGAAAATACTTGTGGATTTTAATTATTTATTCCTTGGTCTGTGGTTTTACCTATGTTATACCAATGATGTTTGTACCTTTTTGTGTTTGTTTACTGTTGGGGCGAATTGTCAATTGATGATTTCAGCAGGGCGATCGGCTAAAAATGTATCAATCATTAAAGAACTGTATCAATGTCAAAACGTGATATTCAAGCGTTGTGATTGGTCAACACCCGTGTTTTGACATTGATACAGTTATTTAAAGATTGATACTTTTTTAGCCGATCGCCCTGCTGCTGTCACAATTATTAAGTACAAGTCTCGTTGGTACAAGTACTTATTTGACACAGATTAAATAATTTATATAAACAACGCGTCACGTTTGTCCGCGATGCACTCCTAACTTGGTCAAGTGATTTTAATCGCAGTTCAATCTAACTTAAAAGATAGCATAGCTTAAAATGGTGTCGATTCTGTTGGCGTTTCTCTAAACTAATAATCGCTAAAATTAGAGTTAGAGAGATGTGCTATTCAGAAGACACACTAATTGACAGATCTAACTTAAAATTTAGTTTGACAGCTCCAAACTATTCAATTTAGATTTTAGAGAGCAAAAGCTATTCCGTTGTACGCGCTAACTTTCTAAGTTAAGAAAAGTCAACCTAAAATTCTTTAAATTAAGAGAGGACCTCAGGAGGTGCCGACTAAATTTAACTCGTCAGCCGTAAAGTCGAAAACCACGGATTTTATTTAATATTGCAAGAAATATTTTTAATATGATTCTAATTTAATATTACAGAGTGAGAAAATTATAAAAAAACTAGTAATTTTATTTATTAATTTTTACTTGCTGGTGTGATAACCTCAAAATCATAAATTTAAAAATTTAAATTGTCTCAAAAGCTCCTCTTACTTTTTGTTTGCCCCTTTTCCTAATGTTATTCATCTATTATTCATCTTTAGTTTTTAAAACTTTACTATTAAACAGTATCACAAGATAGCGGCGTTAGTTCCGATTTTGGCCACGCGCCAAAATAGCCTTGTCGCACTGTACGTGAAATACCCAAGTGACAATTGACAAATGACAACCGTGATATGACTATAGACAAGGTATAGACAATTAATCAAAGATAATAGGCGTAATTCACGTGATAGACTAAACAAAATATCAATTTTCGGTACTTTAGTAAGGTGATTAGACCAAAACAAATCAATAAAAATTTTTGTATACTATAATAATACTTTTGTATTTTGAGCAACTTATTTGATATTTTTAGCTCAAATTATTTAAAAAATTAATAGGAAAAATAAAAAACAACATTTGTAGAGTTTCTTTATCATAAATGGCAACAGTACACTAATCACGTGTAACTAAATTTAAACGTTAGTTTAGCGAGCCTTTTAGAGATTCTTAATTTAGTTAAAGCTGCCAAGCGAATGTCACTTAGAGATACAGACACCTAAATTAAAATATTTTAGTTTAGTTTAGGTTTAGAGATTTGCACAACAGAATCGACACCAATATCTCAATTATTAAGCATGTAATAATGCAGAACATCTGTGAGAGTGCGTGGTACTTCCAATGGGTACTTCCCTTATATATATATCCACCAATCACAGCTTCCTGTCTCCGAGCTGTCACGTAATCCACCAATCAGAGTCGAGCTGCGATTTGTTTATCGCGTGGTCACCGGAAGGAGGCCATTGTGGCGCTTCCTCATAGCGTCGTTACTTCCCAGTGCGAAAACACGTTCTCACAATTTGTAAGTGAGGTTGTTTTCGGGTATAGTGATTTTCTGTTAGAAATTAAATTATTATGGAAGTGAATAACGTTAAAAACAACGTTACCGCCGCCGTCTTCACCGAAGATAGCGTCGCGACTGGTGCATACGCGGCGTTGTCTGAACGAATCTGACGACTACTCGGATTCTGGATAAGGTGATGAAAGCGGTTCAAAGCCAAGTAAGGTATAAAGAAGAAATTTTGGTGAGTCCTCCAAAGTTTTTTATAAGCATAGTGTAATATACCTAGTAAGCAGCAATTTAGAGTTGTCACAAAATGGCGGCTGTCAGCGCAGGTACCTTTGCACCTCGCCTTGCGTGCAGCGCTCGGGCCTCATACTGCATTTCAGTTTACACCCGAAAATGCGCATTGTTCAGTTTATTCGCTTACTGTAGGTAAAATACTTTGACCAATGTATTTCAAAACCATACTTATGTAGCTGCATCGATGATGATACTCATAATATATACCTAATACTATGCGCCCCGTGCTGCCGATTTTGCATTTGCGCCAATGACGGTTCTCACACTACCCTCAAGTTTATCCGCCGTGGACGTATAAATAAATACCTGGTTTTCTGCGGATGTCTTTGCTACGTGCCCCGTGCCGTCGCTTATGCAGATGCGCCGACGACGGTGCTCATAGGACTACCCTCACGTCAAACTACTGCGGGCGGAAATGCCTACTTTTCTTCGCATGCATATGCGACGCGCTCCGTGCCGCGGCTTTTTGCAGATGCGCTGATGACTGCTCATACTACCCTTGAGTTGAAACCGCTGCGGGCGGAAATACCTACTTTTCTACGCTTGCCTATGCGACGCGCCCCATGCCGCCGCTTATGCAGATGCAGATGCAGCGATGACGGTGCTCATACTACCCTCGAGTTAAACCACTGCGGGCGGAAATACCCACTTTTCTACCCATGCCTATGCGACGCGCCCCATGCCGCTGCTTATGCAGATGCAGCGATGACAGTGCTCATACTACCCTCAAGTTTACCCGTGAAGGGCGTAGATACTTACTTTTTTACGCATGCCTATGCGACGCGCCACGTGCCGCCGCAAATACCTACTGCGAGTCCGAGCAACATCGATCAAGACAGCGACGAGCGTAAACTATGCATCTATGAATGGAGAATTCGTCATAATGTAATAATAGTATCATAATGGTGTAATAGTATTTCAATTATGCATGTCATCTTCGGTATGGCAGGTATCTGACAGCTGTTTCAGGGATGAACATTTTCAAGAATAGCACAGCAGTAATTATTACAATTTGGCGATCGTGTGTAGAAGGATAGCCGGTACGCAGATTTTCTGTTGAACTCAAAGTTAATTATGATCCTAGATAATTCGTCGAGGAATGGGACTACAGTAATTGTTTGTCGATTAGTCTGCGGCACCTGACACTGCGCTCAACGCAGTTATAGCTCTTCAGCAGGTTATCGGCGAATTTTACCTGCAGCCCGCTATTGTATGTTCACACAGCACACGGGTGGAATGGATAACTGTATCTGGCCAAAGAAAAACCAAGGCCAGCCGCCTTGGTTTTTCTTTGGCGAGTGGGGTAGAACATCAAAATCATCAAAATAGAGCAAAACACAAGAAACGACTTCACAAATGACTCGCGGCCATACCTACCCGAGTTTTATGAGGGCTGCCTCTGAGCGTATCGGAGGCAGTGGCAGTTGGTTTGGGCTTCGAAGGCCCTTCTCGGCATACGGGAATCTTGCTGCCATTTACCCCCAAACCTAGTCTTGTCCTATCAAGTCTTCGAAGCCTCGAAATGAAAAGAACGTGCTGAAAGCCCCACATCAGAACAAGTTGGATTCTAGTTTTATCTCAACAATGTTTCTCACCCAGAAGGGCGATGGTTCAGACAAACCTATTTTCAAATTAAAACGTCGGAACGGTCACGAGATGACAGTAACATAGGTACTAATGTAATGATGAAATATGAAAAAATATTTTTCGATCTTATCGACATAATAATAAAAAAAAATATGAACTCGTAAGTATGGTTAAGGCGAAATCAACGACTCTGCCCGCGAAATTCAAAATTTTCATTGTTTTTTTGCAATTTGTTCGCTAATTACGCATTTGTGAGAATTGCAGTATCGTCTTTGCATGATTATATCAAAATCTTTGCATAAAAATGTTCTAGGAAATTAGTCCGAGTATCGAGTTTTATGTGAGTAACTCGCAAATCTCGGACTAATTTCTTTAACTCGACACTTTCGAGCAGAGATTTTTATATAAATACGTAAAGAAGATATTGGGATTATCGCAATTTGACTGCCATAAGCCTATTATGTCTTATTAGGTTAAAAATCGCGAAAAACCACAAAAAATTTGAATTTCGCGAGCACACCCGTGGTGTGCTCCTTAAATAAAAACGGGCCAAGTGCGAGTCGGACTCGCGCACCGAGGGTTCCATACCATAAAAGAAGTAAAACTTAAAAAGAATCACTTTTGTTCATGAATTTACGAGTATAATTTACATGTAGGTACTCTTGTTGGCAAACCCCAAACGTAACTTTGTTTTTGGCGGATTATTGTTATTATCAAAAAAAGCATAATAGTCAGTGAGTTGATTTTATTTTTCCTGTAAAATATACGTTAACTTCTATTGACCATAATTATTTCAGATTTTTCGATTGGTAAACTTCGGAGATAAGGGGGGGGGGGGACGGTATTTTTTTCGATAGTTTGCCCAATAAATCAAAAACTATCAGGCATAAAAATAAATAAAAAATAGTTTTAGTATACACAAGTAACGCCCTTTCATATGATATCCCACTCAATATTATTATCTCATTTTGAAAATTTGTCGACCCGGTTTTCCCCCCTTTTTAAATAAAAATAAAAACAATTTTCAAATTTTTACGAATGTTATGATGTCGCGTCACTATTACCTATAACTATTCTAAATTTCAAGTCGATAGCTTAAATAGTTACTGAAAAAATCGAGTGTGACAGACGGACGGACGGACGGACGGACGGACGGACGGACGGACAGACGGACGGAGAAAGTCTCACCATAAGGGTTCCATTTTTACCATTTTGGTATGGAACCCTAAAAATCACGAGTGTTATTAGTTTAATATTTATATATTATACTAATACTTAATTTTTTACATTACATCAACCAATTACGTAAGTTATTTTATTTCGAGTGTTTAAAATTATCGCTGCCAACGGGACTTGAACCCGTACCCCCTAGCTATCACGGCTGAGTGCCCTGCCAATTGTGCCATGGATTATCTTGCTCTGTGGATGGCACGATAATTTTGATATTGGGAAACTACGATTAAAAACCAATTTCAAAGGCCCAATGATGTCTGCATTGCGCATGCACAACAATGCGCAATGCAGACATCATTGTACGGCGAGTCTTCATTATCTCCATCAGCCGACTTGAATGTCAGGATTAGTAAAATGGGAAAGAGAAGAGAATTTTCAGCATAAAAGTCATGGCATCGTTGGTCGCCCCAGATCTTGGCAGATCGTTCTCAGAGCCATGCAGATCACAGTTGCACAAGGAAGACTCCAGTGAACCAAGACTGGATTTCATCCTTCGCTGCATTCCAGGGCATGCAGGGATTGACGGCAACGAGAGGTCCGATGAACTTGCGAAGCTTGGTGCTAAAAATTGCATGATTGGGCCGGAACCGTTCTGTGGTATCCTTTTAAGCCTGGCTAGGCTTATCCTGGCAACCTATTGCGGTCTGAAGACATACATGCACTGGAATAACACTCCAGGGCAAAATCACCCAAAAGCGCTTATAAGAGCCTGCAATAAGAAGGCCACCTCAGAGGCAGTAGCACTGGGCAGAAAGAAGCTCAGAATCCTGGTCAGGGCACGGGGCATTGTGGTTTGAACAAACATATGTTTAACCTAAAGCTCCGACATAGTCATGTGCAGACTCTGCAGTGAGGAGGAGGAAACTCCCTTGCACATACTGTGCAGTTGCCCAGCCCTGACGCACAAGCGTAGCCTGGGACGGTATATCCTCCGCCCAGAGGAGGTTAAATATACCCCTGATAAGGACATGCTGCTCTTTCTGGCGGCCACTGGACTTGTAGGTAAATTATAGCCAGCAGCGAGCACAAAGATCGGTGACGGTCAACATGCTATCGGGAACGAAGGATGCCCTGCATAGCCGCGACAGCAAGAAGATGAAGATGAAGACGATGAAAACTGGATTTGCTATTACCAGTACAGTTAGTAGTTACTGGAAGAATATGTAGTGTGAGTGCGTGAAACTGTGTAATTAGGAAGATTCGGAATACTAGCTGCAGTTCCAGTCTTTGATGTTAAAATCAATTGCCGTCTTTATGTTACCGATCACCGATTAACGATTTAATACGTAATAATTGTTTTTCTTTTAAAGAACCGGGAGAACCGGGTAATCATTTTCAGAACCGGTTCTATAACAACCTTAAAAAACGGGTGCATACTCTGGTCTTTCTACTTTAGTTATAATCATTACTTACCTCCTGATTCAAAAACGTCTGAGAAAGATGTTTGCCTGAGACCCTTCAATCTTTTCTCTGGTGGAGTATCATCATCAGACAAACTATCGTCGTCATTCCTGCAAAAACATAAACCCATTTAAAGAGTTGAACCGGCGCTGTGAAACGTTCAAACGGTAATGTGCTCTCTACACTACTCGCGAAGTTGACCGAAGTTGAACGGGGCGAGCAGTGTGGAGGGGCACTTCGTCTAACTTCGCTAATTTTGACCCATTTCGGACTCACTTCGGGCAACTTCTATTTGTTGTCGGTTTTTGCGCCCGAGTCAAAGGACGACAAAGCGTTCTCGCGAAGATCACCGAGTAGTGTGGTGACCTACTTCGACTTCGGTAAACTTTTCTGAGTACTTTGCCGAGGAACTTCGCGAGCAGTGTGGACGGATGGTGAAAAGTGAAAACACACTTCCATAATGTTGATGCAATGTTCAGAGGTATTTTGATCATATTATTTTATTTACGTAGAAACCGTGTTAGTAATTGCATGCAGACTTTGCCGCATAATCGAAAAAATAAATTCAATGCTCTAAAATGTAAACTTGAAATGTTATACTTTCAAGCTTGTATTTGTCGTTGGAACGTCGTCTAATAACTTGCTGAGGAGATTGTGTACATAAGCTAGTACGCACCGCATTTTAGCAAAATAGTTCTATTATTTTACCATCAATTAGAAACTATAAAAATTATAAACTGGAAATATAAGTACAAGCCAAGCCGCAAGTCGTACCGCAAAACATAGACATAAAACACTTCGGTTCCTGGTCTGTGTAAAACACTATTTGCCGCCATAGACTACAAACACTTCTTCTTCTTTTGAGGTATTGGCTCCGCGCGTAGAGCGATTGAGCCATTGTCAATTTTTAATGGTTTTCTCTTTTTTTTTAAATAAAATCTTATACTAGAATAAAACGAGGAAATTTATTTCGAATCTATCAAAATTTTGAAATACACGGGATTTTGAAAAGGATAGAAATTAACACAGACCAGGGAATTACTTTATATGGTCTTCTTTTCTCTGTGGAAATTAATATAGAATGGAATACTTATTTTCTCTATGAGATTTTCTTAGGAAACCCTTTATTATTATTAATAATATATATATAGCTGCTGCTTGTGCTGATTAGCCACTGATTGATCACCTCTCCTGAACAATTTTGTATGAAACATTTTTTTTTTCAATGACTTTTTCAATGACCATTCCGTAGAACAAAAATATGGAGAGAGCTCATGAACAGATAGGTGGGGGGTGCTCGACCAAATGTCATTCGAAATGTCATGCAATTGGCAGTGAGCTGAAAAAAAGTTCAAAATGGCGGATTCAAAATGGCCGCCATACAAACTTCATCGGTGTCCATCTCGAAAAGTATAAAAGATGGAAGAACGGTTTCTTGACAAGAAATGATCAGAACCCCATGGTCTATTCGATGGATAGAAAAAAAATCAAAATGGCGGAATTTATTTTTCCATAGAAAATGTATGAGGAATATTGAAGCGACCACGAGTTGTAAAACATGAAGTGCTTTGATGCGGTTTTTTGGAAGACTTCAAGAGAAAAATATGGAATGAGGATATATAATATAATATGAAATATGGATGATTGACAGTCAAGGAGCATGGGCAGGATATTATAGTTAGGTGGGGACTGCTGAAACAAAAAATACTCGAAACTTCACGCAATTGGCAGTGAGCTGAAAAAAAACAAAATGGCGGATTCAAGATGGCCGCCATACAAATTTCGTGTTGTTCTATCTCGGTAAGTATAAAAGATAAGAGAGTGGTTTTTTAACAAGAGGTGATCAGGATCTCAAGTTCTACGGGATGCATGGAAAATAATTCACTGTGGCGGAATTTATCTTTCCATGGAAAATGTACATACTACGAGAAGAGACAAAGAAGAGATCTAGGATTTGGATGATGATTGAGGAGCACTGTCAAGGTTTTAAAGATAGTTAAGGGCTGTTCGTCATTTTAATTGGTAATTTTTTCAGCTCACTGCCAATCGGATTCTAATGGCCGATGGAGATGACGGCGATACCTTTATGGGCGGGAAGACTGCACGCGCCCTACTAGTTGATTATATAGATTCTATAATATACATAATCTAAGAGGAAACCAGCGTCGCTAAACTCACATATTCACAAATCACGCACACTATAATCCTTCATTTAAGATTGGTCAAAAATATGACGTGATTTTCAAATTATACTTTCATCAAAGTCAACCTTATTAAAACCGCTGTAAAATTTATATTACAGTAATTTACTTCAAATGTACTTAAAGTTCCGCTATTGCCCGCACCGGCGCTAGTTGATTCGTATTTTAAAGATTTTTTTAGGTACTCTGTTTTCATGGACTTAAGATTAAAATTTCAATAACAAAGAATAAACTTCAATATTTGATAACTGTCAAAGTTTAGTGATGCATCTTAGCCGTGACTCGTAAACATATCGATAAAGCTGAAATAAAAAGCAATATTCTATTATTATGTAAAAATAAAAATCAAGTTTAATAAATTTCTCCCAAGATTTACCAAATTCACATAATATATCATAAAAAATCAATTGTGAGTCATTCAGTCAGAGAACTATTGCAGCAAAAGAAGAAACTATTTTATCCACTTTGAGCCAACGTTCTTATCATAAGTTGCTACATACAAAACTTTGTTTAAATAAATATTATGGTTATGGCCCATAACTTATGGGGGAAAGTAAAATTCAAATATCCTGTATAGGTACATCCCTTTCATTTTTGGAGACTCCATACGTACCTACATATTACATATTATACGTAGGTATTGTTACGGCCCCTTGCCTGTCCCGACGAGGGCCAAGTTCCCGGGCCCATAGAGGAACGAGCCCGGACAGGTCGAGGGGGGATCGGCTAGTAAAATACAAGTGACGAAGTAAGCAGGCCGGATCGGGTCGGATAGTAATATCCGAGAACTACTAGCCGATCAGTGGAAAAAACATGCGGCTATTATTAGACAGCTACGGCGGCCATCAACTCGGGTACTACAGTAAAACCGACTAATCACACTTATACCGGCTAATCACACTAATTCCGGCTAGTCACTAACCTTGTTGACGCATGCGACGACACTCAGTCCTCAGCCCGATGTAGTTGATGTGGAAAAGTCAGTGACGAGAAAGTGTAAACGTGTATGTATGTGTGTGTACAGGGCTTGCAAACCGTATGGCCTCTGCTTCAATCAGCCCTCGGACACGTCAAACACCAATAGTTCGTTTCGCCTCCTGTGAGTCGAGTACTCAAGGCACCGGCGCAGCAAATTTCACACGCGAACAATCAACGCGGTGGCCGGGGATCAAATTGTTTTAACTACCGCAAAGTTTCGCTCCGCGAGCACACCAACGTGGCTATTCAAACGCGGCGACAGTACGAGATCAAAACAGCTCGTACGCGAATTCGGCGGCACAAAAGGAGAAATTCAAAGATCACTGCGCAATCACAACGGGCATACCAACACGTGGTTTTAACAAACCGTCCACCGTTAACCGAACAATATCGCGCCGAAGTTCAAGGCGGTCGTAATCACTCGCGTACGTAAATCGGGATTCAAAGACACGAGGACAAAGTTAAAAAATGCGAACAATACCGCCGCGCGAGGTTAAAGGTCATGCGCTCGTAATTCGCTACGCAAAGCCGACCGTCTGTTGCGTATCAATGCAGCGAACTCACTGTTAGCTGTGCAAAAACACGAGCGCTTCCGTCCACAAAAAAACGGCTAACCGAAGCGCGAAAGGGACAGAACCAGCGCTCCCGCGCGCGAGAGAGGGAACGCACTACAGATCAGAATTGGAATCTCCCTTTTGCTAAGCTGGCCCGTCGAGCCCGCGCATGTGTGCGCGACGCAACATGCCTACACCAGGCGCCAAATTTGAATTGGCGCAAACAGGTATAATATGTATAAATGTATAATATGTAATTAGTTGTAACAATTATCGAAAGCAAATATAAAGAAGTAATTATATTTAGGAAGAATGTACGTGATTAAATCGAAGTGATTTACGTAGCCCAATAGCTAGCTGAAGTAGCAGTGGGCAAGCTATAATTAATAATGATCACAGGACTAACGACGGGGCATACGTATGAATTAATGTATGAATTATGTTTATGTTGAAGTGTAGACCGTGTACGGCACAACAGGAACCACATCGTACGACAGGCTACAGAACTAGCGATCTGAAGATAGTTGCTAGTGGCAAGAGATATCCCGTAGGTGGAGGTGTAGGTTTAGAAAAGCCGTCACCTAGAACCAGCAGTGGACGTCTAAAGGCTGATCATGGTCATGTCATGCTTTCTATATATTTTCGCGAGCAAATTACTTACATACTAGCAGATACCCGCGGCTTCGCACGCGTAAATTTTAGTTTTAACTATTCTACGGGAACCATCCATTTTCCGGAATAAAAAGTACTCTGTGTGTTAATTTACATGAAATTTATCTTCATTTCAACTTAAAACCAAAAAAATTCAGCAGTTGTGCGTGAAGGAATAAATTTTCTCCCCCATGAATATCTGTTTTTCCCTATTATCACGAAAACAATGGATTTTCCTGAGAAAAAAGTAGTTGATTCTAGAATATAATCTATCTCCATTCTAAATTTCAGCCCAATCGGTTCAGAAGTGACGCATGATGGAGTATTTCCCCGCATGAATATCTGCTATTTAACTATTTTCTCAGAATGGATTTTCCAGGGATAAAAATTTTCCTATGTATTAATCCAGGATAAAACCTATCCCCTTTTTGAATTTCAGTCATATCCGTTCAGTAATTACAGCGTGAAGTAGTATTTATCCCGCGTGCATATCTGTTTTTAAGTTTTCCCGCGGAAACCATGGATTTTTTTTTGGGATAAAAAGTAGCCTGTGTAAATTTTATCCAGGATAAAATCTAACTTCATTCCGCATTACAGCCACATCAGTTTAGTAAGTAAGGCGTGAAGGAATATTTTTCCCGCGTAGATATCTGTTTTTCACTTCTATCATAGAAACCATGAATTTTTCCAGGATAAAAGGTAGCCTAGGCATTAATTCAGGATATTAACTATCTCCAGTCCAAATTTCAGCCAAATCGATTCAGTAGTTGCGGCGTGAATAATTTTTTGCGCGTGAATTTTGGTTTTTAACTAATCCCACGGGAACCTTGAATTTTTGGGGATAAAATGCAGTTTATGTGTTAATCCAGGATATTATTTATCTCCATTCCAAATTTGAGCTAAATCGGTTCAGTAGTTGCGGCGTGAACGAATATTTTTCCCGCGTGGATTTCTGTTTTTCACTATGATTATACTCGTAGAAGTCATGAAATTTTCCGATATGAAAAGTAGCGTACGTATCCAGGATAAAATCTATCTTTTTTTCCGAATTTCAGTCATATCAGTTCAGTAATTACAGCGTGAAGTAGTATTTTTACCGCGTGAATATCAGTTTTTCAGTTTTCCCGCGGACACCATAGATTTTTCCGGGATGAAAAGTAGCTTTTGTATTAATTCAGGATATAATCTCTCTCGATTCCAAATTTCAGCCAAATCAGTTCAGTAATTACGGCATGAAGGAATATTTTTCACGCTTGGATTACTGTTTTTCACTATTATCATGAAACCATGAAACCATGAAATTTTCCGGGATGAAAAGTAGGCTTTGTAATAATCCGGGATAAAATCTATCTCTTTTCTGAATTTCAGTCATATCAGGTCAGTAATTACAGCGTAAAGTGGTATTTTTCGCGTGTAAACATCAATGTTTCAGGTTTCCCGCGGAAACTATGGATTTTTCCGGGTTAAAATGTAGCCTTTATATTGATCCAGGATATAATCTATCTTTATTCCGAATTTTAGCCATATCAGTTCAGTAAATACGGCGTGAAGTAGTATTTTTCGCGTATGAATATCTGTTTTTCTATTTTCCTGCAAAAACCATGGATTTTTCCGGTATAAAAAGTAGCCTATTTATTAACCTAGGATATAATCTATCTCCATTCCAAATTCCAACCAAATCGGTTGTGCACTTGCGGCATGAAGATTTTTTTTCCGCGTGAATTTCGGTTTTTTACTAATCCCTCGGGAACCATGAAATTTTTCGCGATGAAAAGTAGCCTTCGTATTAATCCAATATATAATCTATCTTTATTCATAATTTCAGCCATATCAGTTCAGTAATTACGGCGGGAAGTAGTATTTTTCCCGCGTGAATATCTGTTTTTCCCTTCTCCTGCAAAACCCATGGATTTTTCGGGGATAAAAAGTACCCATTTTATTAACCCAGGATATAATCTATCTCTATTCCGAATTTCATCCAAATCGGTTATGTACTTGCAGCGTGAGATTTTTTTTCCGCGTGAATTTCGGTTTTTAACTTATCCCACGGGAATCATGAATTTTTTCGGGATGAAAAGTAGCCTATGTGGTAATGCAAGATATAATATACCTCAGTTCCAAATTTTAGCCAAATCGGTACTGTAGTTGCGGCGTGAAGACGTATTTTAACTCGATAAAATCCAAACTTCGGACCCCCGTTTCACCCCCTTAGAGGGTGAATTTTGAAAAATCCTTTCTTAGTGCACCCCTAGGCCTCACAAGGAACATGTGTGCCAAATTTGGAGTCTCTAGACCCAGCGGTTTGGGCTGTGCGTTGATATGTCAGTCAGTCAGTCAGTCAGTCAGTTTCTTCTTTTATATATTTAGATGACTGAAATTTCTGACGTGTATAAAGGTACCAGTGCACGATGAATTTAAATGGTTTTACGTGGTTCTGCTCCAGTTTTAATATATTTATTACCACTTTTCTTAACAATAAAAAAATGATCGGAGCAAATCGTACTTTGCTCTTGAAGGGCTCCCTAGGGAAACTGAAATAGTTAGATCTTTAATTCTTAAATAAATTACAGCCTATTCTCGTAGTGAAAACAAAATTAATTTTTCCTAATATTGATAAGCGTACGAGAATCCAACACTTGACTTGACTATCAACAAAAGCAAAACCAAGCTCATGATAGTCGACCGCGCTGAGAAACTAGCAAGATCTTGCACTATTCCATCTGTAGAAATTGTGAAGGAGTATATCTATCTAGGCTCACAAATATCCAGTGACGGGAGCTGTGTCCCAGAAATAAAGAGACGCATTGCTATGGCGAAATCTGCCATGACACGTTTAATTGGAATATGGAGGAATCGTGGTATGAGCAACACCACTAAGAGTCGTCTGGTCCGTGCTTTGATATTCCCAATATTCATGTACGGAGTGGAGACATGGACTATAAAGGCGAGAGAAAGGCAAAGAATAGATGCGTTCGAAATGTGGTGCTGGAGACGCATGTTAAGGATTCCTTGGACAGCCAAGCGCACAAACGCGTCTATTCTGTCGCAGCTAGGGATCAAAACGCGACTTTCCTCCATATGTTACCAACGCCTGCTCTCCTACTTCGGACACATCATGCGACGTGGAAACGATAGTTTGGAAAAGCTCATTGTGACTGGCAACACCGAAGGAAAAAGAGCGAGAGGCCGCTCACCAACCAGATGGTCAGACCAACTAAAAGATTCCAAATGCAAGTTTTACACTATTGCACGGCTGGCCTCCGACAGTACCCGTTGGAAAACTTTAATCCGCGCGAGGTTGCAACCCCAGGACCACGATCTTCAGGAATGAAGAAGCGAGAGAGAGAGACGAGAATCCAAACAGTAGGTATACGCGGAACGTATTAATAAAAGTAGATAATATTTTATCGATATGTTACATGATACAGTACTGGCTGGATAGCGAAAGTTAAATAACAATTTTCTAGAAGAAAATTATTAGTAAATGTGAAATCAACCGTCAGGTTTTTATTTTAAGGATCACTTTAAAATGTCTTGAAGCACAATATAAATTTAACACAATTTTTCACGTATTTATACTTAAACTAGTAAAATTTATGTTACCGATGGTAAGTTATCCCTCCAAGTAAACGATTTTGGGTCTTGCTACGATTTTTACACGCTAATATAAAGCGGTGAGGCATTTTAATATTTTTAATGTTGTTCTATTCTGTATGCATTTTTAACAGCGACTGAGTATATATGTGAAGCAAGTAAGGTAAACTACTACTACTAGTGGCGACACGGGTAACGCTCACATGGTCCCTCTAGGTCTTCTTTTCTCTGTGACCAGTACCCAACCATCATGACTGTAACCATATTGTAACCATAGATTGTGACTTATAATACTCATGCATGCTTATTCTCCGTCCCACCAACGTATATTCCCACAGACCCAGAAAGTTTTGTTATCTCTGTGCTCCGTCCATAGTTGTCTATGCCAATCTATGCTGTGCAATATTTTGTAATTTGTTGATTTTGTACGTAGGTACCTACTGTGATTCATTTTATTACAAAACTTAAAGTGACCTATAAAAATAAATAAAGTGCCTTAACCTTTTGTAAGTTCTGTTTTCACGTGTTCAATTTAGGTATCTGCGAAAGAAGAATGTCTAAAAACATAGTGTTCGAGGGATGGCTCACGAAATCGCCCCCTTCTAAACGCATTTGGAGGACGGTAAGTTATAATACTTTAGTTAGCAGACTGAGCAATCGTTGTTTACTAATTTAGTGTTGTGTTAAATTTTTTGATTTGAGAACTTGTTGTACCAGAAATGGCGTCGAAGGTGGTTTGCCCTGCGACAATCAGGCGAACTTCCAGGGCAGTATTTCTTAGATTACTATGCCGACCGCAATTGCAGAAGGCTCAAGGGTACTATCAACTTGGATTTTTGTGAACAGGTGATTACCAGTGACAAAGTATTTCAATAACATTTATCACTTCAGGTCTTATAGATAGTAGCCTTATAGGTCATAATCGCGTTGGCCGCCGTGAACGTCGGTCCTCTGTCTGGCTACTGGCTAAGACATCGTGACTTATCTTTCGCATGCACCTGGCTAATTCCGTTGGTGTAGTGCCTGTGCTCAGTCTTAAAGTAGCACTCGAAGGTATCACACATACATCAGTTAGTCATGCGCATAACATTTTAAAGTAGTATTATAGTATAACACACTCCTAGTGAGCGGGTGTGAATTGCATTGTGCTTCATTTATTATGGAACAGTAGTTTTCAATTTCATATAATAAGATATTGCAATGGTTGCAGGTGGATGCTGGTTTGCATATGGAAAGAGGTTCACACAGTTCCTTAGATCCCACTCTCAGAGGTTCAGTGTTCACAATCCAGACACAAACCAGAACTTACCACCTTGAGGCTGATTGTGAGGCAGACATGGAGCGGTGGGTGGATGCTATTTGTAGAGTATGTGGTTTGCGACCTACTGATGATGCATCTAATGCAACGGGTAAGTCTTATTATTATTTCGTTTAACAAAAGTATTTCAGAACCAGATATGGCTAGGAGCATAGATTATTACTATATGAACCCGAATAACACCACAACATGATCAAAATTTGCATGAATTACAAATGATTTTGGTATTATATTTACATGGAGACATCGTGGGTTAGTGGACTCTTAACTGCTTGTAACTTTTTTGTTATTTGATTTATGAATTCAATTGTTTTTAAAAATTCTACTTTCAACAATAATTGAAACAAGTCAATATTTTGATTATAGTAAACTACCCAATTAACAATCTACAGTGTCTTCAGAAGTGCCTGTTAGACCTATTTCAAATAAGACTAAATAAAGATTTTTTGTTGCTGTACTGCGATAAAAGTATTGTGCTGTATGTGGCTGCAACATTTTGTGCTTTGGATCCTTTGCCATATTCAGAATCCTATTTTTCTAACCATTTGTGCTGTGCTTGTGGTTCAACTTTAATTATCTTGTCTCGCTCAATATTGAAACTTATACAAAAATTGCTGCTGTTGCTGCGTGTAAACCTAATGGGAGTGCCATCCTTGGGCTACATTCTATGAGTTATCTAAGCAAGCATAGCAATGCGAATTATTTGCCTTAGTCATAAATTTCCTGGAATATTAATTAAAAAATTATAGATTTTTTTCCTTTTTGTTTATAAAATTTAAGCGAATAATTAATATATATCTCTTAACCCTTGAAGTGGCAGCAGCCCACCGGTGAATGCGCATATTAGTCAATGTGTATGAAATGTTGAACTTTGGCATTTGACGAGTTAAAAATGAAATTAAATTCCAGAGTGTGACATAGCATATTCTCTCTACCAGAATATTACCACTACTTGAATTTGTATTTTGTTGTGTCTAATTTTTTTTTTAATTATTGTGTAGTGTCTAACTAAGTAAAGGTTGCCTAAAAAAGATGGCTTGCCGCCCTTGCATACCATTGCAATTTGTAACGTTAGGGTGCAAAAAGTGTATCTTCTTCTAAGTGAAAGCCACATGAATATCTGTTAATCAAGATTGCATTGATTGTTTTGCAAAATTAATTTTAATTAGTAGTATACTAGTTTCAATATCATATTAACTTCTAACTTGTAAGCATTGAGCCTCATATTGCAGTGCCGCTTATTGTAAATTGATCACACAGAATGCCGCCACACTTTTAAACTGTATGCTGTAATTTGATCCTGCAATCTTATCTATTATCCACATGTATTTCTAGCTAATACATTTAACTACTGTGCACATTTTTGTGATGCGGTAGTTACTTTGTCTATTAGTTTATATGTTTCACCGGAAATTAATTGTGAATTAATGGTTTCATTTTTAACATACTTAGTATTAAAATAAGAGTACTTTGTACTTCTAAGGAAATTATTATAATCGTTCAGATTTGGCCTAGCTTCGGCAGCGGCGATTTAGTATTTGGTGTAGTTATCCCACATCACCGAATCGACCGAATGTCGTAGCGGTAGAGAACCTGCCGTCTGCGTCGGAGGTCGTGGGTTCAATTCCCACTACTAGACTAAATGTTTGTGTGATGAGCATGAATGTTTTCCAGTGTCCGGGTGTTTTTCAATATATTTTATTTATGTATATTAATATGTGTATTTATTCATCTTTTATCTAGTACCCATAACACAAGCTATCTCTTACTTTGAGCTAGATTGCGATGTGTGTATGTCCTGATATACATTTATTTATTTATCAAAGCTAATTTAGTCGCGGCTGGCGTAACCTTATTGGCAAAGACGTACAGCAAAGCATTTAAGATTTCTTAATGTTATTTGATGTGGCTGGTCACAATTCCTTCTTGACAAAGACCTTGCAATACGATTGAGCGTGGTTATCCCTTTCCAAGTTGGTACGGCTTTCGTTGCAGCTGGTTATAACCCTACTGACTAATATGTCTTGCAAAGCGATTTAGCGTTATTTAGTGTGGTAACCACTGCTAATTTGGTACAGTTTAAATCTTACCTTATTACAAACCTTCTGGCAAAGACGTACATCAAAACAATTTACGAATCCTTAAATATTATTTTGTTGTGGCTGGTTACAATGCCTTCTTGACAAAGACTTTGCAAAGCGATTGAGCGTGGTTATCCCTTTCTAAGTTAGTACGGCTTCCATTGTAGCGGGTTACAACCCTACTGACTAATATGTCTTGCAAAGCGATTTAGCGTCATTTAGTGTGGTAACCACTGCTAATTCGGTGCAGCTTCGGTCGCGGCTTGTTACAACCCTCCCTACTGGCAAAGACATACAGCAAAACAATTTACGGCTCCTTAATATTATTATGATGTGGCATGTTTAGCGTGGTTATCCATTTCCAAGTTTGTATGACTTACGTTGAAGCAGGTTATAACCCTACTGACTATATGTCTTGCAAAGCGATTTAGCGTTGTTTAGTGTGGTAACCACTGCTGATTTGGTACAGCTTCGATTGCGGCTTGTTACAACCCTTCTGGCAAAGAAGTACAGCAAAACAATTTACGGATCCTTAAATATTATTTTGTTGTGGCTGTTTACAATGCCTTCTTGACAAAGACTTTGCAAAGCGATTTAGCGTGGTTATCCCTTTCCAAGTTAGTACGGCTTCCGTTGCAGCTGGTTACGACCCTACTGGCAAAGACGTACAGTAAAACAATTGACCGTTATTCCCATATTATTAATAGTGCAATAATTATTTTATAATGAAGGAGTAAATTCTCCTAATGCTTGAACATGTTTTATTTTAGAAATATATCAGAACCACTCAGTGACAGTAAGTAATCAAGAGAATATAGCACTAAGGGTAATAAACAAGAACAGGGCAAGAAGAACGGGCACCAGTAGGTCGGCGTACAATGTACAGAGTAATACAACGTCAGAAAAAAAGGCTCAGGAACGGCCGCTCATGTTAAATGCCTCCACTATGACAAATGACCATGAGGGAGCAGTTAGCACTGGACCCTATATACCTATTTCGGAGTGTATCACAGGAGCCCGTGCGCAGGTTATTATCATTTATGTTTTACAAACCAATCCAGTTGATGGGTATACTTAAACACTATCTGACGCACCAGTTCTTGCCTGGAATAGTCATGCCGTGCATATTTAGTAAAAAAATCCTAAGGGCTTACAGAACGGCACGACAAGAGATTTTATCATTCTTCAGTGGAAGAGCTCCTAGCCGCGATAGCTGGGGGACGTGGGTTCGAGTCCCACCGCGAGTGAAATTTTGATGCATATTTAAATTTATAAGAGATTTTATGTTTTTACTAATGAATTTTCAAACGCTATTGCCATGACATCCGTAGTATGCGTTAGCCATTAACTTTGCAAATTATTTAAGAAATGCTATTGTAAGAAAATGCAAGCTTCCAGGGTGGCCTTAATAAGGTTCTAATACATAGGGACAGTGTAAGTTTTATCAGAATCAGTTCAATAGTTTTAATGATATGAAGTCGGTTTAACTTTCAAACTGTTATTTTATCACTTTTAGTTATTCGTTTTGGTTTTACGTTCTGATATATATTGACACCATCCCAATTTTCTGTATTCCAGGATATTCAAAATTTTGATTCTAACAACAGAGCCATAAGCCCTAAAAAGCGATACGATAACAACAAAAGACGCACCTTTCGCCAACCCCAGATTAAGATCAATGACATAGTAGTATCGGACACTGAATCTAACCTAAGTGACGATGAACTTAGTTCACTCAGACACACAGTTACTGTACATAATCATGGTAAGGAGACATTTTTTTTTGGTAAGAATTTAACTAGCTGCCATGTGCTTCTTTGCATGCATATTAATTAAAAGTGAACTTAATATGAATTATTAACATTAATGCATTATTTAAAAACGCAAGAAACATACACAAGTAAACGAATGTTAAAAGTTCCGAAAAATCAATACATCTGTTCCTAACTTATTCCTATTCTACTAGTTTTATTTGTATTTTACTGAAAATTATTGGTTTTTTATCGTACATCGAATTAATTATCAGGGTTTTTATTCGGGAAGATAGTATTTTTTTCGGAAATTTCGGAAATTTGAATGTCATTTTGTTGTTTTGTATTCGTAAATTAATTTATAGAAGTTTTTTTGCTCAATATTTTTTTATTCTGTTATCTCTATATTATACTGTATTTATTTTTCGGTAACTCATTTTTACGCAGCCCTTTTAGTTTAGTTAAACATAGCTTGCTGTAGCCAAATTTTTCTCGAAAAGCAATATTATTTTACTTTATTAAATATAAAAATATTTTGGTTATAGGGGATGGAAAAGTGGCAAAAACCTTCACTAAATTGTCACTGGCCCCACGAAAAAATAATTCTGTAAGCGAAGATGGTAATTAATTATTATATTTTTATAGACAAAAAATAATCAACATGTATTAAATGAGTTATCGTGATCTAATTTATTCAATACTGTGTATGTCCGCGGTTTCGCCCGCGTGGATTGAGATTTTGTGGAATTTTACGGCAATGTGCTGCTAAGTCGCTGTATAAGCAATCTCCATTTCTTCAACTAAATTGGTTCATTAGTTGCGACATGAAGGTAACTAATAAGCGAAAATACAAAGTTTCACATTTATAATACTAAAGAGATTAACAATAATTATTAATCTTAACTTCATCTATTCTATTTATAATTATCAATAGTTACACTTGCAACAGGTCCGCCTGTTCCGCCGCGTCCGCCCAAAACATTGTCTACGGGCCAAGGTTTTTATCAAATCAAGTCCTCACAAACACATCAACCTACTATGGGACCACCTGAACTACCTGAGAGAGACATTGTAAGTATATTCATGACTAAAGTGTAATCAATAATTCAGTGGAGTAAACTGACAGTTGCTTATGTCACTTTGTAAAATAATGTTGCCATATTTATTCCTACTAGTGATGTTCCACTTCAGTAGTGACTAGTGGTTCAGTTCACTGACACAAACTGACTGTGTGAATTAGAAGTGTTAGACATTTTTCTTGTCTAATGACAAGAAAAATGTCTAACACTTCTAATTCTTTAAAGATATTATAATATAATTATATGGATGTGTCAACCAACCGGTAATAACCTATCAATAACTCATTACGTAGATTTTATTACATTATCATCTTATCTGTCAACCCAACTTCAGAAACGCGACGTCAAAATACACGCATCTGTGAACCACGTGAACCGAAATCTGTCATTAAAATAATTTTTACATTGATTTTAAGATACGAGTTACTCGTACAATTGGAATTTTTACACGACTGCCCAAAAAAGGAGTGTAATGTTTTTAGGGTTAATATATGTATGTATGTATATATGTATTGTTTCTTTATTTCACCATAACTTTTGAACGGCTGAACAGATTTCGACATATGGGGTGTCGTTAACATCTTTGGATCCTCCCGAGTAACATAGGCTATAATTTCTTTGGAAAAAATCAATATGGCGGATGTCAAGCGCCATTTTCAAAAGTGGAAAACAAAATTAAAGACAGTCAAGGAGCATGGGAAAGGTATTATAGTTAGGTGGGGACGGCTGAAACAAAAAATACTCGGAAATTCACGCAATTGGCAGTGAGCTGAAAAAAACCAAAATGGCGGATTCAAGATGACATACAAATTTCGTGTTGTTCTATCTCGGAAAGTATAAAAGAAAAGAGAGTGGTTTCTTAGCAAGAGGTGATCAGGATCTCAAGTTTTACGGGATGCATGGAAAATAATTCACTGTGGCGGAATTCATCTTTCCGTGGAAAATGTACATACTATGAGAAGAGACAATGATCTAGGCTTCGAATGATAATTGAGGAACTTTTTCTCTTCGTTGGTAATTTTTTCAGCTCACTGCCAATCGGCTGCCAATGGGCGATAGACATGACGGCGATACCTTAATGGGTGGGAAGACGCACCCACGCGCCCTATTAGTTTTATATATAATTATGTTACAGTCATAGTGATTAAACAGCTATTATTAATAATGACTGGTTACTATGGATAATAGCCAAATTGACTAGACAATTTGATAAATTAATCACTTTATCTGGATATTATTCATAGGCGCTGGTCACAGTTGGCGAAAGTGATAATACGGTCTATTTGGCTTGTAAAAACCCAACCCAACCGAGTCGGGGTGCCCTCAAGTCCCGAGCTTGCTTCGCTCGCTCCTAGACCCTGTATTAATATTATTATTTCATTAAAATATTAGCAAACTGACAAAGAAATACGTTAAATGTCGTCTGAAATAACCTAACAAATTATGATTTTTAATAATAATTTTTCTTATTACTTCTCGTTAATTTGAGTTATTTACGAAAGCTAGTGACATTGTGAAGGGAATTACATAAAAACATTCATAAATAAGTTAGTAAACAGGTAAATAATCTTTATCCATACTTGTTTTATTACATTATCCAAGTCTTCGAAGATGGTATAAAAAATAGCTGGTTAATGTGATTAATTCCATGTCAATTATCACTTTATCCAAATTGAGTTGACATTATTAATAATGGCCAGATGATATGTATAATATCCGGATTAATCGCTTTGGCTGTGACAATTATACATAGGTAGGATAGGATGTACACCAAAAAACATTTTTCATACGACTGTCCAGAAAAGATTGTATGCATTTATAAATACGTACGAGTATGTAGGTAAGTTTATTTCCAATATCTGGGTGACCGAGCTTTGCATGATAGTATATCTATCAGTAGTCACTTTTTTTTTTGGTAAATTTGACATTTTCTAAAAATGAATCCTAGCTAGATCGATTTATTTTTGAATCCTTGCTTCACCTAACTGCTGACCATCTTGTGATGGTCAGCAAAATAAAAATAAGTAATTAAAAAATTAAAAAAACATGACTGCCCTGTTATAAAATGAACTAAAAAGTAAGAAACAGGTTATTTTAGTTGAACAGATAAACTCATATGGCAGTCGGGGGACCTTTTAGAATAGAAGGTGTTCCTCAGAACAGCCCACCGACTGCCATATGAATTTATCTGTTCAACTAACTTGTTTCTTACTTTTTAGTTCGTTTTATAACAGGGCAGTCGTGTCTTTTAATTACTTATTTTTATTTTGTATTTAAATAATACGAGTATGTGTTTAGTATCATGAAGTATGAATGAGCGAGTCATTGATGGCGATCATTTAGACCCAACACTATTTTTTATCATTTAAAACTGTCAACACTGGAAACGTCAATTTACTCCGTTGTATTATTATTGATTTCACTGTTAAAATTTATTTCATATTTACAACGTGTAGATTATTATTTGCCCTAATTATCGAAAGTAGGGAACGATGTATAGATGCATGAAAAAATGTAGCTCATATCCTGAGGGCCATAGGGAGTTGAAAAATGCACCATAAATTTTAGGTTACATCTCTAAAAACAGCTACTTAAATATCAATGAACTGAGAATAATGAAAATGGTATCGGTTTGTCGATATCACAGTTAGGGTTGCTAAATTTTATTTTTCTAAATGTAATTCTCGTATGTTAGGTAGGGCCTGTAAATTATTTGTTATAGAAAAACCACTTTGTAATTATTGATCTTGTTTTCTGCGTAGATAATTAATAACTACTACGTCATTATTGATTCTGCAGAAATTATGTTTGTTTTTTACCAACCGTAGTAGATTTTACTTTTTTGGTTCAAAAGAGTTTGCACCTCATTCTCGTACTTATTTGACGCCCCTTTTTGACTGTTTAGAGATATAACGTTATTCCATTGATCTATAATTGAGTTATTCCCTGGTCTGTGGTTTAGAGTTTTAACCTAATCGTCCCAGATCTAATAGACTCCAAAATTCCTTTTCACAGAAAACTGTAAAAAAGAAAGCTGTAACTTACGTACAATTTGAGACATGATCCTCTAGTAAAACAATAAGCATTAATAATAATTATATAACTTTGATTAAGATTATGGTGAAATATGAACTCAAAAAACCCAATCGCGTAATGCTTCAGATTATTAAAGAATAGATTTACTTCAAATTCACCAATAATATGTACAGTCAATTTCAAAAATCCATATATCATAAAATTTTAAACGGCGTGCAAGTACCATAAACTATTAGCAATATCAACCTTAAGACATCAGCATTAGGCACAAAATATTTCTATGTAATATGTGCATGCAAGCGATGTTGTTTTGCAAGTTCTTATCGACTTTTAACAATGACCGTACGAGTATATCGTTAACCCAAGTCCCAAAGCAGATGATGTATGAAGGGGTGCTTAACAACAAGAAGATTTTATCAGATATGTTTAACTCCCGAGCTAAAGGTGAGGGTTGATATTTAAGTCGAGGATAAACTGGGTTTTATGACCGAATAACACTGCTTTTCTCTTTGATTGCAATTAAATTATTTTCAAAATAATAAAAATACGGAAATAGTACAAAAAATTGAAAATAACCAATCATAACTATACAAATATTCCACACAAAAAAAAATTAAGCCTTAAGGCGGATATACACATAGAGACCATAAGGGTATCTACGCACTATGCGGCTAGCTGGAATGCGGCTAACCGTGCGGCTGACAGCATTAAAAATATTGTACGAAAGATTTGTACTAGAGATTACTTATTTCTCACTGCGATGCGGCTTCCGGTCGAGCGCTCCGGTCGTTAGGCCTGGTTTTCACCGGTGCGGAGCTGTGTTTGAGTAACCAATCAGGTTTAGTCGTTTCGACATCTCCTCTCCCCTCAGTTTGGGAGATGTCAAAATGACGTTAACTTGCAGTCCTATGGTAGAAGGGTGAAGGAGGTACAAGTTTATGTAGTTCCTGTGCACACTCACCAAAGTATATCCTGTAAAAAACCGCTAAAGAGACAACATTGTGATGGTGTTGTAAGCTGAGCAATATTGCGCGCGTTTCGATATAGAAAATAATCTTTTCGGTTTTTTATTCTTTATATAACGCGAGTAATTATAATAAATACCCACAACTTCTTCAATTTCCTTTCTTGGAAATTAGGCAGTCTAACCACAAACCACGTCGGTTTCTAAATGCAAACACCTATTTGGGTTGCGGCTATTCCCCACCCGGCTAACCGCAAGCGTAACCGAGTCCCGCGGTTACGCTTGCGGTACGGCTGACCGCATTGCGGCTAACCGTATAGTGCGTAGCTGTCCTTAGGCAAGCATGTATGCCCAATGTTTAGACTTGAGAGATTGAAGAGATGGAGATCTATCTACGATGAAAAGTGTGTGACATGCAAATGTTTTGCAAAGTTTGAGAGGATACAATACATAATATTTTTATCAGTGACGATTACGACAATAAAGAACTTTTATTTCCATAACAATGACTTCACCGATGTATCGTGCGAGGTATTTATATTTCTTAACAGTGGGATAAATAATTAGTTCCTGCTACATATTTGAATGCATTCGACGCCTCAATTCAACTAAAGGCCCA
The DNA here is from genome assembly GCA_963855885.1 of Coenonympha glycerion. Lineage (NCBI taxonomy): Eukaryota > Metazoa > Arthropoda > Insecta > Lepidoptera > Nymphalidae > Coenonympha > Coenonympha glycerion. Next base: position 8,578,766 of record OY979626.1, read on the forward strand.
GTGCGAGTCGGACACGCGCACCGAGGGTTCCGTACTACTATAATATAAGGAAAACGGTTTTTTATTTAAAATGAAAATAAAAACTGTTTTCAATTTTTATGACTGCTCTATGCAGTCTTAAAAAATTGAAAATAGTTTTTTTTTATTACCTACGAGTTCAATTAATATTCCAATTTTATTTCCGGCGGCCCATTCTTACCTACGAGTACAATTATTAATATTGCCAATTTCAGGTCGATATCTTTAGTATTTACTGAAATAACGGGTTGTGACAGACGGGCAACAAAGAGATCTTATTAAGATTCCGTTTCTTTTCTTTTGAGGTACGGAACCCTAAAAAGATCGGAAAATTACTATTTTAGGCTATAATTATTCAACTATAAATTCTAAATATGGCGTGCTATCTAGGCCATTTGCTTTGATACAGTTACAAATACGTTTATTACTGAAAACTTAGTTTTAGATTTTTTCAGGATTTTGATGGTAATGTGTGCAGTTTTTAAGGAAACAGTTTGTCATGCGAATGCGAAAACAAGACCGTAGTTGCATTGTGCCATGTAAAGTGTAACCATATTATTATGATTTCATATATTCAGATTAAATCTGTGTTAACCTTATCCTTTATTTAAATTCTGCAAGGTTTTTATCTACATCAAAATTCAATAACGTCACTTTTGTTGTCGCGTATGTATTTGAGCTTTAACATCCGCTGAAACTTTTGTATAAATAAGTACAGTGATCGTTTTCATTCATATCGTTTTATTTTGTCCGCTCAAACTTCGCCATTTCTTCGCTTCAAAGAAAATGCTGATTCTGTGTACGCGCGCCTAAATTCACACGCATTCTTGCCCGTTCAAGCTTAGCAAACAGTAAGTCATCAGATCAACTGCACGGTAAAGATTTAAAACTCAAATAATTTATATTTCAACTAGCTTACCCGGCAAAATTTCTTTTTCCATGGTATGAAAAATCTTACAACCTATTCTCAGACCTACCGAAAGTACTGCAGGTAACCTAGACCTCGCTTCGCTCGTTCATTAATAGTACATTACTGCAGTGGCCAGCAAAACGGATTGATGGAAGAACGTGTAAAAGTGGGCCGAGGCAGCGCCGAGGCACACATATTATGTGAGTCCATCAATGCATAGTTGTGGCCGGGGCTTGTATAGGACTTTTCTCAAACAATGCGCGGAAATTTTAACTGAGTAATACCTAGGCAAATCAATCACGAACAACGAATAGCAATATTTTTTCCTGTTAAATATATCGACGTAAATTTTAATGGCCCGCCGTCATTGCAATCATAAAAATTTAAAATCGATTTTATTTTTATTTAAAAACGGAGTAAAATTATTGCGTATTCTTAAACCGAATTTTATTTATTTTTATGCCTTCAGGAATAATAAAATGAACATTTTATTTATTATCCTTTTATGTATGAACGTAAAAAAATAAAGTTAAATTTGCGGTCAGGAAGACCGCAAATTCGGTTACGGACCGCAAATTCGGACCAAAAATTTGATTACATGACATTACTAACTTCTTTCATAAATCAGTTTCTTATACTACTTTTATGTATTTCAGCAACAATGGCTCTCGCTGTCACACCGTTCCTCGCGCAGGAACACCTCCCCGTCTCCCAGGCGCTCTGTTCTGAGCCACAGCATCCCGCGGACGGATGACGAAGATGAGATCATCTTGCTCGGACACGTAAGTAACAACCTACTTTTATTATTCTTACAGTTTTTTAGGATTTGCTATGCGTTGTTATGCCTCCTATGCGTTTGGAATATCAAAAGGACTGGCTTTCGACTAAATGTATAAATAATTCAGAGATGGGCTGCAGGCTGCAACCGCAGGTGGCACTGCGGCTAGCGGCTGCGGTTGATAGCATTACTGCCTGCGGCCGCGGTCGCTTCTACTCCAAGTGCGGGGCGGCATTGTCGCGGCTGCACAGTGCAAAGAACCATGCTTCAGGCCCGGTTTCCACCGGTGCGGAGCGAAGCGGAGCTGTGTTTGAGTAACCAATCAGATTTCAGAGACGTCATTTTGACATCTCCCAAACTGAGGAGAGAGATGTCAAAATGACTAAATCTGATTGGTTACTTAAACACAGCTCCGCACCGGTGGAAACTGGGCCTAAGTTACTGTCTGCACAATGTGTCCGGAATCAAATCCTTATCCTTACTATTATAAATGGGAAAGTGAGTTTGTTTGTTTGTTACTCTTTCCCGTCGCATCTTCTGAACCGATTTGGCTGAAATTTGGAACATAGGTAGCTTATAACCCGGATTAACACATAGGCTACTTTTTATCCCGGAAAAATCCATAGTTCCCGTGGGAAACTCAAAATACCAAATTTTCTTGAGCAATCTATAGCTACATCTATAGATAGATTGTTCAGGCAAACTTGCTTGAAAGCATGTATAAAGGTTGGAATAGGGAACGATAACGGGAAAATGACGTTTCCTTTAGGATTTATGAAAAAACGAATTTGACGCGGGTGGGGCCGCGGGCAAAAACTTATGATATTATCACAAAAAAATGTGAAAATGTGCACTATGTTGGTTTTGAACTTAGCACTGTAAGCATTTAACAAGTGTGTTTTAGTTTAACAATGGGATATGGGATAATCCTAATCCTATATCCTATCCTAATCCTAATAATATTATAAAGGCGAAAGTTTGTGTGTGTGTTTGTTACTCCTTCACGGCTCAACTACTGAACCGATTTAGCTGAAATTTAGAACATAGGTAGCTTATAACCCGGATTAAAACATAGGCTACTTTTTATCCCGGAAAAATCCGTAGTTCCCGTGGGATACTCAAAATACCAAATTTTCTAGAGCAATCTATAGCTACATCTATAGATAGATTGTTCAAGCGAACTTGCTTGAAAGCATGTTTAAAGGTTGGAATAGGGAACGATAACGGGAAAATGACGTTTCCCTTAGGATTCATGAAAAAGCGAATTTGACGGGGCCGGGCCGCGGGCAAAAACTGAATCTATTATCACTCTAAATGTGAAAATGGCCACTATGTAGGTTCTGAACATAGCACTGTACGTATTTAACAAGTGTGTTTTAGTTGAACAAGGGGAGGGATAATAATGCTATAAATAATAATGATATAATGCTATAAATAATGCATAATGCTATAAATGTGAAAATGGGTACCCGTATTATAGGTTCCGACATTACAACTGTTTCGCTATTAGCATTTTGTGTTTTAGTTGAGCAATGAGATACAGTTTAATAATATTATAACTATGAAAACGGGTAGTGGGTACCTATATGATATACTGTTTCGTTACTGACAATGTATGTTTTAGTTGAGCTATGGGATATGGTAAAGTAATTAGTAATGCTATAAATGTGAAAATGGGTACCTACCCATAAAGGTTCTGAAAGTACAATTGTTTTGCTATTTATAATGTGTGTTTTGGTTAAGCAATGGGATACAGGTTAATAATGCTAAAAAGGTGTTCCTGTATAGTTTCTGATATTAGAACTGTTTCGCTATTAAAAATATGTGTTTTAGTTGAGCAATAGATTATGTGATAGTAATTATGCTATAAATGCGAAAATGGATACCTATAAGGTAAAGGTTCTGAAATTATTTCACTCTTAAGCGGATACGTTGATTTTATTTTCGTCCTTCTCACTCTGTTGAATACGTTGGTGGGTTAGGTTAGGTTAGGTTAGTATGCAGCGTTGCGGAAGAATATAACAGAAAAACGTTGTTTTACCTAATTACTTCAAAAACTAAGCCAGTTATTTAAATGTCGTTCTGAGCGTTTTTGGGAATTATTTTTTACCGATAAATTAAAATAAAAATAACAATTATGTCCATCGTAGTTTTCGATGGAAATTAGAAAAATGGAGATTTTGGAGCAATTTTTGGGAGAACTTTTTGGCGATAAATTTTTATCCAATCGTGTTTCCGAAGTTAGGTTAACACATATGCTGTTTTTTCCCCAGAAAATCCAGGACTCCCACGGGATTTGTAAAACCCCGAAATTCACGCGGGCGAAGCCGCGGGCAAAAGCTAGTAATATTATAAAGGCGAAAGTTTGTGTGTGTGTATGTTTGTTACTCCTTCACGGCTCAACTACTGAACCGACTTAGCTGAAATTTGGAACATAGGTAGCTTATAACCCGGATTAAAACATAGGCTACTTTTTATCCTGGAAAAATCCGTAGTTCCCGTGGGATACTCAAAATACCAACTTTTCTAGAGCAATCTATAGCTACATCTATAGATAAATTGTTCAAGCGAACTTGCTTGAAAGCATGTTTAAAGGTTGGAATAGGGAACGATAACGGGAAAATGACGTTTCCCTTAGGATTCATGAAAAAGCGAATTTGACGCGGGCGGGGCCGCGGGCAAAAGCTGAATCTTTTATCACTATAAATGTGAAAATGGCCACTATGTAGGTTCTGAACATAGCACTGTACGCATTTAACAAGTGTGTTTTAGTTGAACAAGGGGATATGGGATAGTAATGCTATAAATAATAATGCTATAATGCTATAAATAATGCATAATGTTATAAATGTGAAAATGGGTACCCGTATTATAGGTTCCAACATTACAACTGTTTCGCTATTAGCATTGTGTTTTAGTTGAGCAATGAGATACAGGTTAATAATATTATAACTATGAAAACGGGTACCTTTATGATATAGATTCTGAACTAACATCTGTTTCGTTACTGACAATGTATGTTTTAGTTGAGCTGTGGGATATGGTATAGTAATTAGTAATGCTATAAATGTGGAAATGGGTACCTACCCATAAAGGTTCTGAAAGTACAATTGTTTCGCTATTTATAATGTGTGTTTTGGTTAAGCAATGGGATACAGCCTACAGGTTAATAATGCTAAAAAGGTGTTCCTGTATAGTTTCTGAAATAAGAACTGTTTCGCTATTAAAAATATGTGTTTTAGTTGAGCAATAGGATATGTGATAGTAATTATGCTATAAATGCAAAAATGGATACCTATAAGGTAAATTTTCTGAATATATTTCGCTCTTAAGGGTATACGTTGATTTCATCTTCGTCCTTCTCACTCTTATGAATACGTTGGTGGGTTAGGTTAGGTTATGCAGCGTTGCGAAATAATATAACAGAAAAACGTGGTTTTCCTAATTAGTTCAAAAACTAAGCCAGTTACTAAAATGTCGTTCTGAGCGTTTTTGGGAATTATTTTTTACCGATACATTAAAACAAAAATTACAATTATATCCATCGTAGTTTTCGATCGAAATTAGAAAAATGGAAATTTTAGAGCAATTTTTGGGAGAACTTTTGGGCGAGAAATTTTTATCCAATCGTGTTTCTGAAGTTAGGTTAACACAAAATATGCTGTTTTTTCCCCAGAAAATCCATGACTCCCACGGGATTTGTAAAACCCCGAAATTCACGCGGGCGAAGCCGCGGGCAAAAGCTAGTTAACGATAACTTACGGGAGTGTTCTATGAGTTCTATGACTGGTTTCTGATAAATTTACCAATAACTTCACGTTTCATTTTTTTAGGCAATCTTTATCAGATTGAGGCATTTTTAATTTAGTTATTTTAATGTTTAACATTATTATTAGGTATCGAGCGATGGATTATTTTACCCAGTCGAATAAGACTATTTGAGAACATGTGAAGCAGCAGACTTTCAAATTACTACTGATTTTTTGTGCACGTACGCAAAAAAATGCAACCAAAATTGAAATGGCTCTCCCGGGGAGGGGTCGAGGGGGATCCCCATTAGTGAAGGATTTTTCGCTTGTAATGAGTCATAGCACCCCCTTTTAAACCATCGCTAGTTCGATCCCGGACACACTGTATAAAAAGTATTCTGTGTTCTATAGAATATAGAAGCCGATGATGGTCGCTGCAGTTTGCGGTCTGCAGACCATTTCGGAATTATTCCATATTTATCTCAAAAAAAAAAAACTACTGAAATTACATTTTTGATCAATTATAAGAAATTGTAAAACACAGTTACATATGGACACACACATACTCATACACACACACACACATACAAACACACACACATACACACACACACACACACACACACACACAAACACGCATACAAATTAAAACTATATGTATAAGTATAGCTGTATACTAACAGGAAGAGCGGGGATCCTGGGATACAGGTTTTATATAATAAACTTACTCCAGGATCCCCAAAAACCATTGTTAAATGATATATATGGTGAAATAAATTTTCATTTCATCTCAGATAATAATTTTCTTTGTTAAAAAAAAAAGAAATAGTTCAGTTTTAGCGATCGTTACCACTGCGCTTGGATGCAGTTGCAATCTGCATACTGTACAAGTTGTAACTTGAACTATTATACTCCGACTTTTAGATGCACTAAATATGTCGTTTCAAAAATATATACAGGGTCATAAAAAAGACCAAATCGCTCTCGGCCTGTTGTTGTTTACATTAAATTTATTTTAACAACTTTTCAATATTCAGTATTAATTTATTTCATACGAAAAAAATATAACTTATGTTATTTCTCTAAAGTGACATTACACTTTGAAACCAATCGCCGCGGTTTCGCGCCGTGATTTCGCGTGCTGCCGCCGTTGCCGTTACATTACGGAATAGTTACAACTAGAGTATCTCCCTTGAATATTGAATATTTGATATGCCTCATAATATCGATTTAAAAAAAAATCGTAGAACCAAAGTTGTTAGTATTCATGTAAACAGCTACAACCCAAGAGCGATATGGTAATTTTTATATAACCCTGAATAAATCCATGTATTTCACATAAATATGAGTTTGCTTAGAAAATGAGGTGTCTTTTTTGAAATACGGTAAGTTATAAAAGTGAAATATAGCAGATTTATTGGAGTTTAATAGAATTCCATACCTTAGTCTACTGCATCGATTTACAATCATTGGAATATAGTATGATAATTTGTTGCAGGCTTCACACTACTGCAACTTGGTGCTGTTACCGCCGGCAGTGGACCGCGCCCGCAAGCCGCGCCTATCCAGCCACTCCCTCGCCAGTAGCACCCTCGGACTGGTAAATTTTACATATTAGGTTGGGGAAAAAGTCTTTTCACATTATAGTATGTATGAACTTGTAATAAAATCTTATTGGCTATACTATTTGTATCTGGCTGGTTTTGGTATCATTGAAAGTTTAAATTTTAAGGAACATGATTCCAAATTCAAATTTGGAAAATGTGTGATTTTCATTTGTTTTTCGTACAGTCAACATGAGTGAATCTAATGAAGAAATTCGATACATTTTAAAATTGTACTACAAAAAAGATAAAAATGCAAGCAGCGAAAAAAATTTGCGATGTTTATGGACCTAGTGCAGTGTCTGTAAGAGTAGCACAAATTTGGTTTAAGTGTTTTCAATCTGGAAATTTTGATGTCAAAGATGCACGTTGCTCTGGTCGCCCTATTACGGATAAAATGGATGCCATTTTAGAAAAAGTGGAGCAAGATCGGCTTATTAGTAGTTACGACGTAGCTGAAGAACTGGGAATTGACCACAAAACAGTTTTGGGGCATTTGAAAAAAACTGGCGCATTTGAAAACACAAAAAAGGTCAATGTTTGGGTAACTCACGAGCTCACTGAAAGAAACCTGATGAACCGTGTACTCATTTGTGATTCTTCATTACGACGTAATGAAACCGAACCATTTTTGAAGAAGCTGATAACTGGTGATGAAAAGTGGATCACGTATGACAAGAATGTGCGAAAAAGGTCGTGGTCAAAGGCCGGTCAGGCTTCACAGACTGTGGCGAAACCCGGGTTAACTCGCAACAAGGTGATGCTGTGTGTGTGGTGGGAATGGAAGGGCATTATTCATTATGAGCTGCTATCACCACGCAGGACCATCGATTCTGAACTCTTCTGCGAATAACTGATGAGATTAAAGCAAGAGGTTGAGAGAAAGTGGCCGGAATTAATCAACAGAAGGGGTGTGGTTTTTCATCATGATAACGCTAGACCTCACACATCTTTAGCCACTCAGCAAAAATTAAGAGAGTTTGGCTGGGAGGTGTTAATGGATCTGCCGTATAGTCCTGACCTTACACCTTCAGGTTTCCACCTGTTTCGGTATCCTCAGAATTCTTTCAGAATTCTTTAGGCAGTGTCAGATTATCATCACTAGAGGACTGCCAAAACCACTCGTCGCGGTATTTTGATCAGAATTCCCAAAATTTCTATAGCGATGGGATCATGTCCCTATCAATAAGATGGCATAAAGTTATCGAACAAAATGGTACCTACATATTTTAGTTAAATGTAAATAAACTATACTCAAAATGTTTAGAATTTTCTTAAAAAATGCGAAGGAACTTTTTCCCCGACCTATTATTTTACATTATACTAGTCCGGCCAGTCCTGGCTTCATACGAACATGATTTTTTTTACACTATACAAGTTAACACTTATCTGCGATCTCACCTGATGGTAAGTGATGATGTATGTTATCTAACTTGGAAAGGGTAAGTAAACTCACCCCAACGGTTTCTAGACAGCATCGAGCTGGAATGCTAAATCGCTTGGCGTCTTTGCTGGTAGAGTGGTAATTAGGCACGGCCAAGCCTCCCACCAGACAAGACCTCTTATATTATACAAGCTAACCCGGCGAACGTTGTTTTGCCAATAGGGATATAAAAAAATAGATAAAATTGAGATTTAAGCTATCCTTATATACCTTTTAAGTTAGATCAAACTGCACATGGTGTGCAAATTATTAAAATCGGTTAAGTAGTTTAGGAGTCCATCGCGGACAAACAACGTAACGCGTGTGTCCGGAATTGAATTAGCGATAATTTAAGGGAGTGTTCTATGGCTCATTACAAGCAAAAAATTTCCTTTAAAGGGGGGGCGCCTCCTTACCCCCTCCCCGTGAGAGCCATTTCAATTTTGGTTGCGTTTTTTTGGGTATGCATTGTGCATTGTATCCCGGACACTGTATATATTCTGATTTATTTTGTGGTTATTGATATTATGGTTTTTAATATTGTAGAACATACTTTTGATCTATCATCAATAATTTCCGTAGCGCATGCGAAGTAAGATGTTTTACTCACATACACACATACACACAAACGCACATACACACAAATACAATACTTTCCTCTTTAACACACACACAAAAATACAATATTTTCCTCTTTATAATATTTAAAATATATAGCTGCTACCTGCGGCGACGCCCGCGTAAATTTTGTTTTTTTTTTTACTTTTTACAGAACTCGTTTAGGTTTAACCCGCGCAATTCTGCAAAAACCATCAATTTTCCGTAACAAAAAAAGTATATCAAATCGATCAGTCAGTAAGTTGTTTTTTCCGATTGACGAAATACGCTACGCTAAGAGGACGGGAAAAATGTGACGTTTGTTGAAGCCAAAAATTTCTCAAATATAGCGTTGCGCGTCGTACATTTCGGTACCGCTGACAGCACATACCGTTGTCAGTCGCTTACATCAGCGCCATTTTACAGATTTGAAAAATTAAAAATCCGGCTTCTAAAAATACATGCGTGACATCACTTAGTGCTGATCCTTTATGTTACATCCATGCCTTTTCCGTTAATATATACAGATCACAGATATGATAACATATTGTATTTGGCACACAGATCGCAAAGCCAGAAGAGCCTAAATCAGATAAGCTACAGTATGTGACCTTAGACCTTCCGCCGTGCTCCACTCCATCGACATCTACTGTAAGTAACTATTGCTAGCAGTGATTTCATTTCATTTTACAGTGTTATCTAATATTCCACGTCATGTACGGGTAAATCATCGCCATCCGGTGCCATTTTCGAACTGAATCTCGGCAGTCATCTTTCGAAAAGCCAAAATAAATTGCATTACAGCACGTAAAAGGACTTAAAAATCAGCGAAGTGCGAGTCGGACTCGCGCATCGAGGGTTCTGTACTATAGAAAGAAAATCACTTTTCTTACCCGACCGCAGAGTTAACTTTGATTTTTTTTTAATTTTTCGATCGGTGTCCCCTTTCTTGGAAAGAGATCTTTTTTATCAATCAAGATTCAATTACCAGATTTCGATTTTCAAACGTTTAAGGTGGCAATGACGTCGGGCCATTATTACCTTCAGTGTTTCAGAATTTCATGACGATATCTTTAATAGAGTGAAATATCGACAACAGACGAAAACAAACGATAGACGGACAACAAAGTGATCTTATAAGGGATCTGTTTTTTTTCTTTTGAGGTACGGAGCCCTAAAAATATATCATAATGTTTATTCTTTCATATAAGCTTGATTTACAGGCACTATGAAATACCCATTCACTACCGCCACGTTCTTAAAGCTATTTGGCACAGAAATTAATGGGTATAAGACACATTGCGTAGATCAGAGGCCGTACCACCATCTCTTTTCGTAATATTGTTTTAAAATTTTCATACTGACATTGTATGAAAACGTCCAAACAATATTACAATAATACTGCTATAAGAGATGGTGGTACGGCCCCAGTCCTTCGTTACTTCGTCCAACCATTGTCCAACCAACGTGTCCAGCGACTGATGACTGAAATCTGATGGTCTTTCTTATATCCTCATTGAAGATGACTAAAGAAGGCCAGTTTCTTGCGAAAATGTCGGGCGTGAATTCCCTCTTTTTTGTAATTTTTAGCACAATACCAGTTTCTAGAACAGCTTTGCTCCTGTAGTCTGCTTGGAGGTTAAGCAGTACCAGGCAATATTAAGCATATTTTTATATAGGCATATATCAAAAGCTCCTACCTTATTGAGAATCCATATATTACAGCAATGAGATCATGATCTCATTGCTACACAAGTACAGCACGATCACACACAAGTACAGCATTTTCTAGTGACCCCGAAAATGATCAATTTTAAGTAAAATTATCAAGTAAAAAAATTGTTCCGAGTTTTTCAAAATAACGCTCAAAATATTTTTTACCTCTCAACTGAATTTATAGGCGCGTTTCGAAGTAATTCTATTCTTTAATTTAGAGGTCATAATTTTCAGACAGATAGAAAGATGAATTTAAAGACCACCCAATATATACAATCTAAGTGTAACAACACACGTGTGGAACGTTCGACGCCGAAAATTCGATTCAATAGACTCGCAAATATTTTTAAGTTACCTATGAAAAACTATTACGTGTTTCGTTCGGCAACAATAGCATATTTTAATATTGCCCGTCGCTATACTAAGATCTAAATGAAACCGGTCAAGTGCGAGTGAGACTCGCGCACCGAGGGTTCCGTACTACTTTAGAAAATGTAAAACCATTAGAATCACTTTCATTACCGAACCGCAAACTTAACTTTGTTTTTTGAGGTTAATTGTTGATGCCAAAAAAAAGTATAATAAATGCAGAATTGATTTTATTTTTCTCGTAAAATATACATTAATCCATCAATCGTAATTACTTCAGAATTTTCAATTCGTAAACATCGGGAGGACGGAATTGTTTTCAACTTTTGCCCAATAAGTTAAAAACTCAGGCATAAAAATAAACAAAATCAGTTTAAGAATACACAAGTTTCATACTCAATATTATTATCTCATTTTGAAATTTCGACGGCCTGGTTTTCTCCCTTTTTAAATAAAATAAAAATGATTTAAATTTTTTATGATTGCAATGACGTCGGCCCATTCATGTCGATATCTTTAACAGTTACAGAAATAAAGGGTCGAGACAGACAGACAGACAACGAAGTGACCTTATAATTGTTCCATTTTTTTGTGTTTTGAGTTACGGAACCCTAAAAAGTATAATGACATTTGCATTTTATCAACAGTCTCAGGAAGTGCGTAAATCAAGCATCGACCAAGGGGAGTCTCCGTCGTCCGACGCGGACAGCGCGTACAAGACCGTTGATTTCGTGAAGACTGAGGCCTTCAACAGCACCCGGGAAGATGCAGAAGCTTCCAGAATTAACATGTCATGAATAACCCAGAATTTTAGAAGTTCTATGGGGATTATACAAACAGAAATGATTTGTTTTTTGGTGCAAATTAGCGAAATCAAATGTCGTGTAAGAGTGCGGGAGAAGCATCACGGGGCTGTCTCAAATTATGGTAAAAATAGGTTACTTCACAACGAAAGCTTGATGTATGTGAATAAATAAAATAATGTGAACAATTTATGGTGACGATAAAAGTAGTTTCTAGATAAATTATACCTAAAAAGTATTATAATAGCCATTTCGCTTATCCATCTTGAGACGGTTACTGTTTTATTTAAAGAAGTTTACCTTACCTTGTGTCTGTTTCAAGATGGCTAAACGGAATTTAACACAATGTTTTAGTATTTTAGTTGTATATAAAATTTTACTTATATATGTATCAACTGTACTTACCTGTTTAAGTGCGGAAGTGGGCTAAACTTTTATGAATACTTCACTGTATATATCTTCATAAGAGGAAATTATTTCAATATTTTAATGGGCTCGCAAAGGACGTCTTTTTCATGCAATATTAGATTATATTAATTGTAATTCAAGCATATTTCATTCATATAGTTGTGTAATTCGGATTATGATAGTAAAAATCAAAAATATTATTATTACTCGAACGAGATGTTAGCGAATTAAATATTTAAATGTGAAACTGTAATTCGCTTGTGTTACATCAGTATTATTGAAAAAAAAATATAAATTTAGAAAATTAGATTAATAGAATTACTGTCGTAATCCGAATATCAAGTTAATATGACTTGAGTATTCAGAATTTCAAATAAATTATTTTTGTTTTAAGTTTCTATGGAGAAGTTGTTTCCCGCCTAGAGTTTTAAGTTAATATTTTCTTTTTTTAAATGTTTACAACTTTTGGACTGTCTCGTTGCTATTATAGTAACTGCAATAGACCACTGCCAAGACGAGAAGAAGTAACGATGATTACTTAACTTATCATTAATATGATATTTCTCTTTATTTCTATTTTCGGTTTTTATCGAAGCATGAGGACATAATCCTCAAAAATTTAATAGGATTTTAATAGTGGATTTTATTCCACATGCTTCTATTAAGATTTAATATAGAGTTGCTTGTAGGGACCAATCACTGAAGGCTTCTTTATCCCCGCACCCTCATAAAGTTATCACACTTAACTTGAAATTATTTATTCACGTACAAAGTTATTTTCCAGTGCGGTAGTAGATAAGCCCAGGAGCAACTCAAGCGCATAATAAATTGTCATCAATATCGGTACATATAGTGTACTATGAAATACGGTGATTGCACAACACGAATTAATTTAGCAAGGAAAACAAGATTTGTAAAAATTGATAAATTTCTGGTAGGTATAACGTTTCACATAAGAAACAAAATCATTAATATTTTGAATAATTTTTTTTAGGTTATTGCGAGGTCTGTTTGGGATTTTATTTACCTATTGAGGTTTTTAAAATAACCTTCATGTTTGCAATCGGCCATTTTGTTGTTACTTACGTATAAGATTGTATATTATATTTTTATTGTATCGTGATATATTTTTTAGTAAATATGAGCAATATTTTAATTTCATGGTAAAATTTACAAATTTTGACCTTTGTGATTAAATTCCTTTGCTCAATGTATGCATAGTAAAATAAATAATAAGATACTAAGAATTTTGTGATGATTTAATGCCAATTATTATTATATAATTATTAATAGCTTACAGAGAATACAATCAAACAACTTACAGATCTACCAAAAATACACATAAAATTTCATAATAATCGGTCGAGCCATTTTGGAGGATTTTACTAACAAAAATTGGCAAGAAAATTTTATATATTAAATACTAGTTGTCCCAGCAGATGTTATTTTGCCAAAAACTAGCTGATGACCTACTCTGAGACCTACCGAACATACACGTAATATTTCAGAAGAGTTTGGTAGCAAAAATTGTCACAAAAATTTTACATACTAAAAGTCAAAATTGGTAGCTTACAACTTTACGCACACAATCTGTAAACAAAATATAATATATATATTTGAGTTGTAAATATTAACAACAACGGTGCTTATTCTGTTTTAAAAGGATCTGAATTAAACTTAAATTCCTATTCTTTTATACATGAAACACTGAATATGATATAGCATTATTATTAATTCTGTCAATTTAATTTTAAATTAAAATAATTATAGTAAGTAGTACAGAATTGGCATCAATTTTAATTGTACATATATTCAGACATTTTTACTTAAGGAGCACACCACGGGTGTGCCCGCGGAATTTTAAGCTAATAAGACATAATAGGCTTATGACAGTCAAATTGCGATAATCCCAATATCTTTTTCACGTGTTTATATAAAAATCTCTGCTCGAAAGTGTCGAGTTAAAGAAATTAGTCCAAAATTTGCGAGTTACTCACATAAAACTCGATACTCGGACTAATTTCCTAGGATACATATTTTTGTGCAAAGATTTTGATATAATCACGTAAAGATGATACTGCCATTCTCGCAAATTGACTGCCATAAACCTCTGATGTGTAATTAGCGAACAAATTGCAAAAAAACCATGAAATTTTTGAATTTCGCGGGCAGAGTCGTTGATTTCGCCTAAATCCATAAGCGTGTATATGTTTAGATACTATTTTACTATCGTGCAATAAATCAAAAAATTAATAGGTATTATGGTGTCATATGATTGTACTGACGTATTATATTGTAATATAAACAATAGACATGATACTGATGTATAATATTCGTAGAATCTTAACGTGCTTGTAATGTATATGAACACGTTTAGTGGCATACCTAATTAAATTATGACAAGCTAAAAGTTGAAAGAGAAACAAACACACGTACAAAATCTGGTATTATAAATTATATATGCTATATAAATGTGATTCTTTTACGAGATAAACAGGTGCATTTGGTTTGTGAAGAAAAATAATGTTGTGCCTTCTGTAATTAATTAAATTGTTATCATACCATTAAGTTAATCCTACGAATAGTTATCATTTTTGTTCTATGAAATAACAAGACGTAGTATTAAACAACATTTGCCACATATATTTTTTTAGAATATCAAGCAAGTATTTAACAAACTGCTGTGAATGCAAAAAATATGTAATTATTCATATAATTTTATGAAATAAATAATATTAATGTCATGAGTGGGGAACAATTACTATACCTACGAGACTGCTTTATGTGTGATGAACATTGATAAACTAAAGTTTTAAAAATGTAATAGGCCCGTTTTGGCCCAATTCATCGCGACGAGACTAGGAATGAACCGGTCGGTATTCTCAAAGGACAAATTTTAAGCGAATAGACTATATCCAAAGTGGAATCATATGATGCTGGGGCTACAGTAGCGCTTCGTATAACGTTGGCCGTGTACGGGCATACACGATGTTCTAGTCTACATTATCGGGCGAAGATGTATTGTGCTGAATTGGGTAGTTTGAGTTTGGGTCTTTTTAAAGAGACCACTTTACGTTTGTTTCTCGCTCTGGTTCCTCGCTATTACTATATCTGTCTCATGTGTCAAAAAGAAAATAAAGAAATGGAAAGAGTATTATCGATGAAATAATAATCTGATCAGACAGAGACAGCTGTATTCAATTATGACGTCAAAGTGTGGTCAGGTCCATAGTAGCTATGTACAAATTTTGTTTTGCCAGATAGGGGCAAAATACCAAGAGTACTCCAAGAGTTAAAATGCCTATAATTTTGTGTTTCTATGTTTGATTTTATTTAAAAATAAAAATGTCATAAAAGAAACTATGGTTGGATTGTATATTTGGAACCGTCATAGATCACTAGACGATATCCTTGTGGTTAAAGAACTTTGTTATTTTTCTAAAAAGAAATTACAAACATTTCACGTAATGAGAAATATTAACAACAATTACATTTAATGCAGTAATATTAGATAACAGCGCTATACAACACAGTCAATAGAATGAGTATGAGGTGCATAGTAAAAAGTAAGGGTAGGTATAGCAAAAGATGTTCAGTATTCGTTCATACATAGTAGTTCGCCAGGGACGGACTCAAATGGCTTAATAACAAAAGTTTTTAATTTTCTTCTTCTTAGTCGTTCACTCTTGACAGAGTGGTCGTGGTTATATTTTCGTAGTTACGATGTCTTATTATGTGCCACTGCTGCCTTAGCGATAGTTCTCCAGCGGCTCCTGTTGACGGCATTGCGAGAACATTGCGTTTTTAATTTAACTTTTAAAATTAAAAGATGTTAAATTTATCGATTGCATTGATACCTACTATTAGGTAATTTATTACACATTAGTGCTCCTCCAAAAGTTATGCTCTTATCCTTAATCTGAATATTCGACGTAGCCCCATCATGAGCAGTAAATATCCACGCCTCCCGCTCATTACCGTCCGTGTACCACGCCGGCGAAGCCTGATATAGACAGTCGGACAATGTATGAACTGGGTACTTTGTTTACAAGTTATGGTTAATAAGTAAAATTTACACTAGCATCAAGTGTTGTAATTATATCTTATGAACAAGTGTGTTTGTAATTATATCTTATTGTTTTTTATAAGTTGCCATTTTAAAATGTACTTCTTTTTATGTACACAAACTTTGTTAAGTTGGACCACATAAATATTATATTAATGAGTTAATTTAGTTATAAGTTTTTTTTAATATGTTAGTATTATGGCATACTTTATTACTATTTCTATGACAAACTGTATTGTGTTGCTTGCTTTATTTAGAATTATTTGATGATGTGTAATAAATTGTTCAATGTGCAGGTTCGTTTTAATTATTTATTATTAAGAAATTGTCATATTTAATACCTTCATTTTAATAACCATATTGTGAAAGTTGAAGAAAAATTTTGTTTTCCACTTTTAAAAATCGCGCCTCACATCCGCCATATTGAGTTTTTCTAAAAAAATTATAGCCTATGATACTCGGAAGGATCTGATTCTAACGATATCCCATGTCCAAATCTATTCAGCCGTTCAGAACTTATGGTGGAATAAAGAAACACCACATACATAAATACATACGTGAATCCTAAAAACATTACACTCCTTTTTTTGGGCAGTCGTGTAATAAAAACTAGCAAAATATTACTCAGGCGATAGAATCACGCTCCTGGTACATACGTCGCGTCGATACAAATCTTTCCTACCTATTTCCTCTCAGATTTCAGGCATGCGCACAAAAGATAGGAGTAGCCTTACCCGGGTATCTAGGCAATTAGGCATACAGTTACTAATACAAGCCCAGGCTCGATAGTCTCCTGACGTGTTTAGTGTTATTAAATTCAATTGTTGAAGTAAGTTATACATATATTTAGTGCCCTTGTTGGCTGTTGCAATAAGTGTTATTACCTATCATTTTCTCCGGTTGTTCCAAATCAGTTTTGTTGATTTATTTTACGAGTACTTAGATTTATTTATGTAAATGTTTATAACCTGATATACCTATATAGATAGGATACGTTACATTGATTTTTAAAATGTACATGCGCATAATGAACGTTACGAATACTATATATTTTATGGATAAGGACATACGTTATTATTGCGTCGCAAATTTTGTGGAGCTACTTTCAGTGTTTAAGTACAATCGTATTGCATTTTCAGTGTGTGCGAATTTTTTATTGGGTTTATCATCACGAGTATATATGTAAGTACTCGTAATTGTTAGTGCAAATTGTGCAGTTTATTTCTAATTTTGCAGAACTAACTCATTGAATATGGCAGCGTCAGAGCAAAGCATGATGGAAGTAACCACCGAAAACGAAAACGATAGTGAGAAAGAGCAAGAACCTTTCGGCGAACCAACAATGATGTGTCTTGACGATGAACAAGGCGGCGGTCAAGACCACGGCCGAGGCGACGGCCAAGGTGACGGCCAAGGCGACGGCCAAGGCCATGGCCAAGACGATGGCAAAGACGATGACGAAGATGAAAACGAAGAAGACTGTCAAGCCAAAAGATTTAGATCGGAACAGAGCGGGCCAGTACATGAACGCTGCGTTCATGGAGAAATAAACGAGGTAAGGAAATACGTTTTCCGGGCCTTGACAAAATATCTAAGGATAGCGGGTTTCGACTTTCGATTATAATCTAGCACAATGGCGCAGCGTAAATTCGCAGTCTTTCATCATGGTTTTCATACCGTACATATTATATGAATAAAGACATCCATACATATCTTGTACTAGCTGTTGCCCACGGCTCCGCCCGCGTGAATTACGTTTTTTTTACATATACAGTTGAAATCCTTGATTTTTCGCGGGATTCTGGTGTGATGTTCATGTTATACAGAAACATTTTCTTACTTCGCACGGTTATCTTGTGGTGATTTTGAAAACTCCTTTTTCTTAATCATAATATAAAGTTTCATTAATACGTAGTTGAAAGATCAAAAGGCACAGTCGACCCAGTGGCACAGGTCGTGGCCACTACGTGACCACGACTTGTATCAATGTATCGAAATATTGACAGTTAAAATCGTCCTTTTCAATGTGATTTTTATTCTGAAACCACGAAGTATGTCAAAAATCATAAAATCATTCGAAAATTTGTACTGGTGGTAGAGCTCTTCTTTCAGGGTTCGGCCGGGTAGGTACCACTGGGATAAAATACTCTACTAACAATATTCCCCAGCCCAACATAAGAGTCATTTAAAAATCTTTGCTTTATCTCAATACAATCCAAAATATCCGAATGGGCAATGGTTTATATTTCTTTACGTATAAAAAGACCTATGACAGTCAGTCGGTTAGGATCGATAAATATAGGATCGTTAAAAATATTTGTAAACCATTATTACCCTTTCCATATTGCGGATGATAAAAAAGACGCGGCACTCCGGGAATGTCGACAGAAGTGAAAACTTTAATCTATTCATGTCTTAACAATGCCATCTTAATATAAAGTCAGAAAATAGTAAATTACATGACAGTTAATTATTATTAAAAAAATCGGTAGTACCTATCGGTAGAGTTTGACATTCAAGTTCCACATAAATTGTAGAGATGGCGCTATACGGTATAACGTAGCGAGTTTCATGATTTTTGTTCACCCTAAAAGTGAAAAATCTTAACTTCTGCTAAGCCTATTTATTTACGGCTGTAAGGGTAGTCCAGTCTAACTTTAGCTCTACGTCTTAGCCCTAGGTTCTTTGTCCATTCCGAGTTTCAAGTCACCAACTTGAACTTATCGCTAAAGGTTCTGATGCCTGTAATTTCTGAACTACAAAAGTGATGATGATAAAATTTGTATGGCATAATCTTTAAAGAACCTCCTTTCTAACAAAGAAAGAATGAATGAAATCGGTCAATGCGTTACTGAATTATAACTAAATATACATTTTGACTTTGATGCCGTCTTCCAGGGAAACCATGATGAATTTCGGGACAAAAAGTATCCTATGTCCTACCTCGGGGGTATGAGCTATAATCATGTCAAGTTTCATTTAAATCCATCCAGCGGATTAGCCGTGATGCGCGGTCTTGAAACAGACAGACAGACAGACAAAAATTAAACAATTGGCTTCAGTATCGACTAAAAAGTGTCCTCCAACAAAAATTTTCAAAATATTTTCAATGTACAGAATTCGACCCTTTACAGTTTTATTATAAGTACTAGCTGTTGCCCGCGGCTCCGCCCGCGTGAATAACGATTTTTTACATAATATACCTTCCTACTGGAATTCCTTGTTGATGATGTACAGAAACCTGTTCTTACTTTGCACGGGTTATCTTGTGGTGATTTTGAAAACTCCTTTTTCTTAATAATAATAATAATATATATAAAGTTTCATTAATACGTAGTTGAAAGCTAAAAAGGACGTTTTTAACTGTCGATATTTCGACCCAGTGGCACAGGTCGTATCGAAATATCGACAGTTAAAATCGTTCTTTTCATTGTGATTTTTATTCTGAAACCACGAAATAGGTCAAAAATCATTAAACCATGTGAAAAGTTGTACTGGTGGTAGAACTCTTCTTTCAGAGTTCGGCCGGGTAGGTACCACTGGGATAAAATGATCTACTAACAGTAGTATTCCCCAGCCCAACATAATATAAGAGTCTTTTAAAAATCTTTGCTTCATCTCAATGCAATCCAAAACATCAGAATGGGCAATGGCTGTCAGTCGGTTAGGATCGATAAGACCTAAGAGTTAAAAATATTTGTGAACCATTATTTTACCCTTTCCATATTGCGGATGATAAAAAAAGACGCGACACTCCGGGAACGTCGACAGCTCAGTGCCATCTTAATATAAAGTCAGGAAACAGTAAATAACATGACAGTTAATTATTATTTGAAAAAATTCGGTAGTAACTGTCTCAGAGTTTTACATTCAAGTTCTACATAAATTGTAGAGATGGCGCTATACGGTATAACGTAGCGATAACGCCAGTTACATGATTTTCGTTCACCCTAAAAGTGAAAAATTTTAAACCATACAAAATCTCCTGCTAAGCCTATTTATTTATGGCTGTAAGGGTACTCCAATCTTACTTGAGCCCTACGTCCTAGCCCTAGGTTCTTTGTGCATTCCGAGTTTCAAGTCACTTACTTGAACTCATCGATAAAGGTTCTGATGTCTATAATTTCTGAACTACAAAAGTGATGATGATAAAATTTATACGGAACAATCTTTAAAGAACCTCCTTCCTAACAAAAAAAGAATGAATGAAATCGGACATCGGGTTAATGAATTATAACTAAATACACATTTTGACTTTGATGCCGTCTTCCAGGGAAACCATGATGAATTTCGGGACAAAAAGTATCCTATGTCCTACATCGGGGTATGAGCTATAATCATGTCAAGTTTCATTTAAATCTATCCAGCGGATTAGCCGTGATGCGCGGTCGTGAAACAGACAGACAGACAGACAGACAGACAGACAGACAGACAGACAGACAAAAATTAAAAAAATTACAGTTTTGGCTTCAGTATCGACTGAATAGTGTCCTCCAACAAAAATTTTCAAAATATCTTCAATGTACAGAATTCGACCCTTTACAGTTTTATTATAAGTATAGACTAGCTGTTGCCCGCGGCTCCGCCCGCGTGATTTACGATTTTTTTTACATAATATACCTTCCTACTGGAATTCCTTGATTTTTCGCAGGATTCTGGTGTGATGTTGTACAGAAACCTGTTCTTACTTTGCACGGGTTATCTTGTGGTGATTTCGAAAATTACTTTTTCTTAATAATAATATAAAGTTTCATTAATACGTAGTTGAAAGATCAAAAGGACGATTTTAACTGTCGATATTTCGACCCAATGGCACAGGTCGTGGTCACTACGTGACCACGACTTGTACCAATGTATCGAAATATCGACAGTTAGAATCGTCCTTTTCATTGTGATTTTTATTCTGAAACCACGAAATATGTCAAAAAATATTAAATCATGTGAAAAGTTGTACTGGTGGTAGAAATCTTCTTTCAGAGTTCGGCCGGGTAGGTACCACTGGGATAAAATACTCTACAAACAATATTCCCCAGCCCAACATAAGAATCTTTGCTTCATCTCAATACAATTCCAAGTATCAGAATGGGCAATGGCTATATATTTCTTTACGTATAAAAAGACCTATGACGGTCAATCGGTTAGGACCAGTTAAGATCTGAGAGTTAAAAATATTTGTGAACCATTATTTTACTCTTTCCATGTTGCGGATGATAAAAAAAGACGTGGCACTCCATGTCCACAAAAGTAAAAACTTTAATCTGTTTATGTGTCAACAGTGCCATCTTAATATTAAGTCAAGGAACAGTACATTACATGACAATTAATTATTTTTAACAAAAATTCGGTAGTACCTATCTCCAAGTTTTACATCCAAGTTCCACATAATTTGTAGAGATGGCGCGATACGGTATAACGTGGTGATAAATTCATGATTTTTGTTCACCCTAAAAGTGAAAAATCTTAAACCATACAAAATCTTCTGCTAAGCATATTTATTTACGGCTGTAAGGGTACTCCAGTCTGACTTGAGCCCTTACGTCCTAGCCCTAGGTGCTTGTCCATTCCGAGTTTCAAGTCACCTACTAGAACTCATCGATAAAGGTTCTGATAATTTCTGAACTACAAAAGTGATGATGATAAAATTTATACGGAATAATCTTTAAAGAACCTCCTTTCTAACAAAAAAAGAATGAATGAAATCGGACAACGGGTTAATGAATTATAACTAAAAAACGTTTGGACTTTGATGCCGTCTTCCAGGGAAACCATGATGAATTTCGGGACAAAAAGTATCCTATGTCCTACCTCGGGGTATGAGCTATAATTATTTCAAGTTTCATTTAAATCCATCCAGCGGATTAGCCGTGATGCCCGGTCGTGAAACAGACAGACAGACAGACAGACAGACAGACAGACAGACAGACAGACAAAAATTAAACAAATTACAGTTTTGGCTTCAGTATCGACTAAATAGTGTCCTCCAACAAAAATTTTCAAAATATCTTCAATGTACAGAATTCGACCCTTTACAGTTTTATTATAAGTATAGATATTATAAGTATAGATATAGATATAGATAGATATAGATAACAGCTGTTGTATTCCATCGTGGTCGGTATGTTAGGTATATGTTAATTGAGAGTAATATATAAATAGTAATATTTGTGCAAAGCGATATAAAACGGAATAATATATTGAAACGAGCTGACCCGGTAAACGTGGTTTGCCATTAGAGATATAAAGATATTAAAATAGTTATAGTTAGCCATTAGAGATATACTCGTAAAGATATTAAAAGATTTAAAATAGTTTATATACACAGAAAATTTCGTAACAAACGGTCGCTGCAATCGGTTTCATTCGAGTTTAGTATTAAACACGAGACACGAAAATTTTATATAATAATATTAGAGAAGAAGTTATTTAATCCTTTACTGATTAACATTTACTTACAGATCTGGGTCCCTTTGGACAGAAGTGAAGTCTTTTTCAATATTGCACAACCATACGAATTTGTGCCGCTAAGCAGATACTTTTTCCGTAAGTCAAGCATGTATTATATATGTATGAATTTAATATACCATTTTTTTATTATTCTCCAGAAAAAAAATTGACATTTGTATTTTTTAAAGGTGAATGGTCGGAAGCTGAACATTTATTCAAGTCTGCATTAGAATACAGAGAGGAAATATTCGATGACTGTAAGTTCCAAAGCGTTATTAGATAACCTTTTATAATAGCTTGCGATTTTTTATTTTGAAAAAGCTCATATTATGTTTATTTGTTTTAGGGTCTCAAGGTCGCGATCCCTCAATAAGAAACGTTGGCCTCTAAATCTATAAGGAAAACGAACCTGACTAATTGGGCTGATTGATTGACCAACGAAAATCTATAGGAACTATTATATTATACACATGGAAATCTCTTCATGATAATATGTCTAGGAGTAGATTAATCTCATCAGGTTCTTTTAATACCGAAAACGAAATCCAAGGTCGTTCGTGTAGAATTTTTAATTCTAAAATCAAACTGATAAAGATTTACGTTAGTAAGATTTAAATGCTGTTATACATTGCTTATTTTTTTATATAAAACAAACGTATATTGATGTGAATGAGGTGGATGGATGCGATCGAAATCACCACAGTTAAGTATTACTCTGTGCCAACAGATGTTTCCTAAATACCATACTAAAAAACTACGTACTAAAGGGAGAGTTAGTTTTCCTTGCTATTTTCCAGCTACTTTTGCGCATATACTCAAAAAGATCCTTGTTTCTATTTTTATATTTTTACAGTAAAAAAAAAAAATTTAATTCATGTTTCGTACTTAGGTTTAGTAGTTTAGAGTGGCTATGAGCCGCGTGACGAATTTAATGTATACTTGTTTATTGTCTTCTAATTAGTACATTTTAAATATCTGTGTGATTGGTTATCATAATGATGCCATTAATGTGACCGACATGATACCTTTCCGTTTTAAGTAAATGTAAGTACTCTAAATAATATACCTAATATCAAACATTTTTAATATTATGACCTTGTTATAAGACCAGGTAATTTGTACTTTACGAAATTGTAAATGTTAACTTAACCCTAGTTTTTTTATTATCTAAATATAGCCTACTATGGGTAAATGAGTTCATTATATATTAGTCAATTATTAACAATATCCATTAAAGTTCCATAAAAATTAAAATAGTTGACAAATAGACATAGTTACTCGTACGTGCTATTAGGGTTTTGAATAAAATAAAACAACTACTTTATTTTCATTCATGTTTATTGACGGTGCGCCGTATTCAGTATTGTTATATGAATGAACATTCGAAAAGACGTAAAATTACTTTATAGTATTTATAAGCCACATATACTCAATCTTACTTCTCTAATTTGTTGTATCAGATATAATCACCACAGAAGTGTTAGTTGTCGCTGTACTATCTCATAATTCTCTTATATTGAATTACATGAATTCAATATATTATATATGCCCATTTTGGAACATTAATATGTTGCGATTTTGCGTTTTAGTAATCTCTAAGTATGTGTTAGCATAATATTAATAACCTATAGAATATATTAATATAGGTACGTATTCTTAAGCATCCATGAAGTGGACAAATTTTTTTAATTAGAATTTTCCTGGAACGGCTCATTTATTGCACGCATCAAATTACAGGCCTTTGTTTTACCTAATTAGTAAAAAACTAACTAACAAAAATCTATTTCTGAGCGTATTTGGAAATTGTTACCGACATTTATTAAAAAAATACAATAACATGCATTGTAGTTTCCGATAAAATGAAATATGAAGATTTTGGAGCAACTTATGGGGATTTTTTTCCAATCCTGTTTCTATTCTACGTCTGAGCGAATTTAAATTAGAAAATAAGTTACTGTCTTTAAAGTTTTTTTGGCCCTGCAGGCCACTAAAATTGGTCAAATAACCGTTTTAGCAAAGCAAGTGAAGATCCCAACAAAAACGAGCTTAGCTGAAAAACAAAACACTTGAATTATTTGTGAAGGAAAGAAGATTTGCGTCTTGTCAGTCAATGTGAAATTAAAAGTTTTGCTGATAGGATTAAGTTTCATTATTAGTACGAAAATTAGTTTATCTGTTGTAACAAAAAAAGTATTACTTGTGTAAGTTTACTCTGTGACATAATATATTATAATATGTTTTATCACAGACCACTGAATTACTTTATAATATGTATTATATTACATATTAAATATATTAAAAATAAATGTACTTCAATGTTTTTAATGTAAATTCTAGATATTATGCATATTAACTTGTGTTATAAATGTTACTAATTAAATAAATAAAGTGGGTTAACATTGACTTCATATTGAGATCCTCGATTGGACCTGTAGAAAATCAAAAATATTCTTCATTCTCTCGGCGATTTTATAATATCCTTATATTATCTTATGCCTTTAGGTATGATTTTAAACGAGCACTTCTTGTAGGTATATATACCTATATCTATATAATCTGAATCTCGGAGACGCCTGGAACGATTTTCATGAAAAATAGGTAGTATTCAGAGGGTTTTGGGGTCACCCAACTAGTTATATTTATGCAAGTTCGACTTACACGTAGCTATGGTACTGATACCACAATTGTGTGGACTTTGTCCAAGCACTCATCCACATAACATGAGACGTTCTCCTAATATACAAGGTGAAAGATTTATAAAGTCTTGATGTTAAGCAGGGTGAATCATTATCAGCAGTACTGTCGAATTACCTACACTGTTTCGGAAAAGTAAGGATTTTTATTTTTATTGCAAAAAAATAATCGAGATAAACTCGAAAATGTGATAACCAATAGTAGTGACTACGCGGTACGTGGCGTGTACATTTATGAAAATAAAATTTCTCGAAAATAATATTTTTTTTTAGAGATTTGCAAAAATTAAAGTACTGCGAACAGCAATTCACCTCGCCTCACATCTAAAACCATTTAATTTTCACCGTGTATAAAGTTCTCGTGTCAGTTTTTGCAACCAATCTCCTCCGAAACAACTCGACCGATTTCTCTGAATTTTTAAGTTTTTTCCGTTGGTGTGAGAATAGCTTGAAACCTATTTTAAATATCCTTGTTTTTCCATCTAGCTAGCTTAATATATAAAATTGTCGTGCCACAGTGTTTGTAACAAAGCGCCTCAAAAACTGCTTGTCCAATTTGTATGATTCTCGGCAGGTTAGGTAGTAGGTACCTAGTATTTATTGCTATATGAAGGGAATCCCGTTGCGCGTGTCTGTCTCCCGATCCCATCCCAATCCTTTCAGATTACGGACATGCGCATATTATTCGTTACCTATGTCGAGCTTCACCCGGGCATCGAGGCATATATTTATACATATAGGTGAGTAGGTACTCTTTGTTCTGAGAAGACTCGTAAGTATTGATGTTTCCTTTGATTATATATATTTACTTATACTTACTAGATTTTTCAGATACATGCGCATTGTCTGTACAGTATCACCATGAGTCGCTAGTTACAATGCGAAGTATATTTTATTTTCTGACTTTTATTAGCGTTTGATGTTTGTCATATTCGTTACATTCAAATAATGTAAGCGAATTTTATATTAATAGTTAAAGTAACTGCTGCCCGAGGCTTCGCCCGCATGTCAACCTTAAGAAAAAAAGGCGTGTGGCACTCGGAGACTGCCGCGGTAAAGCTATTGCATAGAATTTAAAGTTAAAGTTTTGCCATCAATCGAAAAGTAGAACTTTTGGTACCAGGTGCAACTTCACAAACTTTTTAGTTTTTAGTTTGGCATCTATCGAAAAATAGCAGAACCTTTTAATGACTTTTTGAAATATCACGTGCGTGAAGTCATTAAAAAGTTCTGCTATTTTTTGATAGATGGCAAACTAAAACTAAAAAGTTGTGGAGTTGGGAGTGAGTTGTGGAGTTGTGGGTTGGATAGAACAATTTTGCACGAAACGGGCAAAATTGCTCCTTTTTGCAACAATTTTATGGTTACCTCAAGAGAAAAAAGGGAAAAGGGGGAACCCTTATAAGATCACTTTGTTGCCGGCTGACTATCTGTCACGACCATAAGCGTATTTCGTCATTGGTCACGACCTTCAGACTTCAGTAACAGAGATATCGACATAAAAAGAACAGTCGTAGGTACATAATAATGGATAATGGCCCGCTGTCATTGTAATCATAAAAAAATAAAAAAAGGATTTTGTTTTTATTAAAAAAGAGGGGAAACCGGGTCGTTAAAATTCCAAATGAAATAACAATATTGATTGGAGAGTATCTTAAGAAAGGGCGTTGTGTATTCTAAAACGGATTTTTTTTATACCTGGATCAGATCAGAGAACTTCGGAAAATTGCGTTCGTAAAGCATCATTTTATGTAAAATCTACAGATCTTACCACTAGTAAAAAATATATATATAGATACAATTGAAAGTAGGTACTTATTTCTGAAATGGTGGCTGATGCCGAAACACGATTTCGCAAACTTCGCTCGATAAAAAAATGTCAAAATTGTCTCTCCAAATGGCAAATCTGCATTATTCTCAGAAATGGTTAAGTGCAAAAAACCAAACCTGTTGCATCCTTTACCTAATAGCGCTTCGGTAAAAAAATATAAAAAATTGTACGTACCTACCCATAGAATTTGTGTAATAATTTTAACATAAGTATTATAGCCTATAGTACTAGCAGTGCCCGCGGACTACTTTCCGCGTAAGAAATATTTTTGTCCCGGCCCGTTTGTCCCACGTAATACCCACTCTCCACAGCCCCTTCCCCCACAGCGCTGAATGCGACGCAATCATATAGATAACTTCTGCCTATACTTATACTTACCTACCTATCGCCACGCAACGGCCGCGCCGGGGCAGCAATTGAGATACTATGTATATAAATGGCGCGACCGCACCTTTTTATTTCGCTAATATATTTGAAGATATTTGTTTAAACTGTATAGAGTAAAGGGCACAAATATTCTACATTAAATTTCCGTTCCAAAAACATATTTACAAAGATATAAATTAATACCATATGGGCTAAATAAGCTTCACAAAAATTATTTATTTTTTAACCACAACATTAACACTAAAAGCAGTTATTGTGAGTTACCCTTAAGAGATAGGCATATGCCATCGCGGACTTTTTTGCAGATTTTGATACGTTCTTGAATATTGTCGAACATAATAGTTTCCGCGGCGTACGCGATGAAAGCAATTTTTTTACGACTTGGATTACATTATTCAAGTTTAAGTAAAGATGCGTTTTTTTTTTTTAATTTTGGAATTTATTATAGCCTATGACACTCCACAATAACGTAGCTTTCTATTGGTGAAAGAATTTTGAAAATCGGTTCAGTAGATCCAGAGATTACCCCTTACAACGTCACAAACATCGTTACGCTTCCTCTTTATAATATTATATTTAGTATAGAAGATTATAGATATAGATTAATTCTTTTTTCTTATGTTTAAATTTTTAGTCAAATTCTATCTACTTAATAGGGATGTATTTAATTACATTTATAGTGATTAAAAATAGTATTCGATATCAAATCTATTTATTTATTCATTATTATTTATTTATTTATTTATAAGGATCGATGACGACTGGAAAAGTTAAAACTGCGTTCCAGTCGTCATGCCCACCTCCGAAACTTACGATATAAGTACATGCGACGCAGTAGAATACAATGCGTTTCAGATAAGAATAGGACTGGACTCGTGAGTAACTTCATACTGTCAGGTGCTGACAGCTAAGCAAAAGTAGCGTTAGCACAAAAAAAATATGTTAGGTACAATAAAAACAACTAAGTGTCATTTAAATATATTTTTTATTTTTTTTAAGGTTTGACGCTTAAGGATGATGATTGAAATACAAACAAAAATTATTAATATGTACTCACAATACCAGAAATTAAATAATAATCAAGTTTATACTTTATTTAAATATAATAATACTTATGAGTACTCAAATCAAAACCGATATTTTGATTATTACGTATCGAATGCGGTATCGATACTTTGATTCGATACTATAGTTTTAAAAATATAAAAAGCCCGTTTTGGCATATGTCATTTCGTCGAGACATGTAATCGCTTGTAATGAACCATACGACTCGCTACTCGATACTCACGATGAATCGAGTCAAGTTTGTATCAGTACTTGATCGATTTGAATAAACTATAATTGTATATTGTAAAGTGCATTGGATAGTCAGAAAATATGACTTAAACTTAATATTGTTGGTATTTTGAAATGCTAGAAAAATACGAAAGCTTAATTTGTCTTTAATATAATATTTTTAGTTAGGTTACAATACCATTTAAATACAATCAAACATTCACTTAGTCACTTGCTGCTTGGTTAAAGACAAACCGTTCTAAAGTAATCAGTGTCGCCAAGCTCATTCTTTCCTACACAATATTCGATTATACTATTAAAATCGAATGAAGCTGGTGACATTCCATAATTAAGTGGTCACAACACTAATATTAAAAAATAAAAGACTGATCACGTAACTGATAAATATCGTTACTACGTCCCTGACTTTTTTTGCACACCGTACTATGTCATCTGAAGTTGTCGACCAATGCGGTTCAAGATGGCGAATTCTCAGTCACAATATTACTTTACTCTATGTTCTCAGTCCTATTCTTATTTGAAACGCATTGTAGAAACATTGCACAAAATAATAAAACTTTTATATCAAACCAAAGATTTATTATCAAACTACCTATGCAATCCATTTTCCATTTATCCCTATAGTGTTTTATGTCTGTGATTCCATTTATACCATGGAATTAATAAGTACTTCGTATAACTGGAAAGCTTACTTCTATTAATTTAAAGATTAAAATGAACCTTATTCTTTTTTAAGTAACCAATATCTCATCATAGAAATGAGCCCGAGCGAGACATCTTTTTTCTTGGTGTGTCCCTCTCGCACAATGAATAGTGAATAGTTTGACATCCGTGTGAACTAGGGTAACTACACTTGAAACTAGTTATCATGGAATTGTACTTCGTACCACGTACTTTGTAGTACTCCGTACTTTGTACGAACAAAGTACGTTGGTAATTTCATGCTACTTAAATACCTACTTAACTGAAAATTCATGAGGGTCGTTAACTTTAACGTGAACTCAACGGGTCTGCCCGCGAAATTCAAAATTTTCATGGTTTTTTTGCAATTTGTACGCTAATTAGACATGATAGGCTTATGGCAATCAATTTGCGAGAATGGCAGTATCATCTTTACATGATTATATCAAAATATTTGCATAAAAATGTGTATCCTAGGATATTAGTCCGAGTATCGAGTTTTATGTGAGTAACTCGCAAATCTCGGACTAATTTCTTTAACTCGACACTTTCGAGCAGAGATTTTTATATAAACACGTGAAGAAGATATTGGGATTATCGCAATTTGACAGCCATAAGCCTATTATGTCTTATTAGCTTAAAAATCGCGAAAAACCACGAAAAATTTGAATTTCGCGGGCACATCCGTGGTGTGCTCCTTAATCGAAGATTTCATATTACATCGGTCAAAGCGTCAATTTGAAAACCAAATCACAAAGAAGATTTCTTTGTGTGATAATAATTTTGCATATTGTGGAATTATTTAAATAATTTTACTGGAAAAATTGTAGTGGTGGACCCAATTAATTTATTTATATATTATAACATAATAACAACAATTTGCATTTCCAGTTTGCCTTCGGATGTAGAGTTGAAGGAAAAAATAATCGTAAGAGGTGACACCTGGGAATTTCAATAAAAGCTCTGTGGTTTGTTCACTGCATTCCGAACAGAGGCCCAAAAAGAGTTGAAACTTAGAGTGGTTCTCTCTATCTTTCCAAAGGTATTACTAAAGTACCTACTTAAATAAACAACATTTGTATCCTAATAAATAAGTTACTGAACAACAATTGGTATTATTATGGGAACATATTTTTATGTAATTTCATGACAGATTTTTGCCGAAAACAAAAAATGTGTTAAGCGCGATATATAATACCTGACTAATTCAGAAGACGTAAAACCTGGATCTTCTAAAAAGACGTGTGGCACTCGGGGACTGCCGCGGTAAAGCTATTGCATAGATACAACCAATGCCACCTAGACGCAATTTGCTAAACTAAACTAGAGAACTAAAGAGACAAGCGTGATATTTCAAAAAGTCATTAGACGTTCTGCTATTCATCGATAAAGGCAATACGTGAAAAATTGTGTTAAATTTCTAAGGGCTACAAGACATTTTAAAGTGATCCTTTAAATAAGAACTTTACGATTGATTTCACATTTACTAATAATTTTCTTCTAGAAAATTGACATTCAAATTTCGCTATTCAGCCAGTACTGCACATAACATATCGATATAACATTATCGACTTTAATTAGAATGTTCCGCGTATAGACGAATCTGTTCAGAGTAATCTTAGGAAGTTTTATCACTACTGTAAGGATTTTGTACGCTTATCAATAGTAGAAAAATGGCTTTTCATTGCGGTAATAGATTACAGTAAATTTATTTAAGAATTAAAGATCTTACTATTTCAGTTTCATTAGGGAGCCAATTTTAAAAGAAAAATGGACCAAAGCTACTGGAAGGCTACATTAGTTCCCTTCAAAAACAAGTACAATCTGCTCCGAACATTTTTTGGAGAAGGATTTTATTGTTAAGAAAAGAATATATATAAAACTGGAGCGGAACCACGTAAAAATATTTTGATTCGTCGCGCACTGGTGCGTGTATAGTCACAGTCAACAGGCCTAGAATCACGTGATTCTAGGCCTGTTCCCAACAGTGTTAAATTAAAGTTGACACTTGAGTGACAGTGTTTCAAGGATATTTGAGTTTTACTTTTCCTCATAATATTACATGAAACAATGTTTTGTATTTCAAATCGGTCTTTACTCAGTTTATTTTTTGGTGAATATAACATTTTCTGAAATAATCCCATCTAGATCGATTTATCGTCCCCGAAGGCGAAACCTCCTGTATACCGTTCATGAAAATCGTTGGAGCTGTTTCCGAGATTCAAATATATACACGAATTGCTCGTTTGAAGACATAAGATTAAACAAAGTTTTGTATGTAGCAACTTATGATAAAAAGTTTTCTCAAATTAGGTAATAGTAAATTCTTTTCCTTCAACAGGTCTCTGATTGGCCCATTATGTCATTTTATGTGATTTTTTTATGACTCAGGAGAAATTAATTAAATTTGATTTTTTCAACTTTATCGATAATTTTACGAGTCACGGTTAAGATGCATCACTATACTTTGACAGTTATCAAATATTAAAGTTTATTCTTTGCCATTGAAATTTTAACCTTAATTACATAAAAACAGAGTTCCTAAAAAAATCTTTAAAATACGAATCAACTAGCGCTGGTGCGGACAAAAGCGGAACTATAGGTTTATTTTAAGTCATTTTTTGCAATATAAATTATATGCCTGTGACAATAAGGTTCACTTTAATGTTGGCTTGTTGGTTGGCTTAACTTTTTCGTTACGGTTTTTCTGGATTCGGTCCACCCGTCAAGGCCCGCGATAGAAGCTATGCATAATGCAATAGCTTAAAAATCCTTCATGTAAAAAGATGAAACTTGATATCTGTACACAGACATTGCCTGGTACACCAAGGAAAATAAAATTGAAGCGCGATGTAAAAAATCGAAAGCATAAAATCAAAAGAGTTAAAGTAGTTTAAAGTCACTTATGATTTTTTTAAAGGTGTAAAAATTAGTAAGAGGTATGACAATCTGTCATAACAAACTGTTATCCAAATATTCATCAGCAGTTGAACAAAAAAAATCGGACAAAGGCATGAGATACAGTAACGACTTAAAATCTTTTGCTCTGACTTTTTATTTTTCTTTTATTTATTATTAGTAAGTATCCACATTGATTATTAGATGATGAGACGCAAGAGCAGTGTGTGCTAGTGTATATATATTTTTGATTTTATTTAGATTAGGTACAAAAAATCCTGTCAAATCCAAAAGAAGAATGATTACACTACTTTGAAAGAGACGCACCAAGATTTATGACCTCTCCCTCGGCGCGTGTTTCGATACACAGTAAGCGTTCCAGTTGTACGAAGTACCTATGAATTCCATGATTTATACTTTAGGTCCATGACTTGGTCATTTATGTCAATGTCAATTTATGTAACCACAGACCAAGGAATAACCATGAAATAGCTTATGACCATCTTATGACCATTTGTTCTGTGGATGTAATGTAAAGATGTAACCTTGATGTAACCCCCTGCCTGCATTCCGTATGCATTCTAATGGCATCACCAAAACAAAACGAGGTCAAAAATCCAAAATCGTAAAATTATGAGAAGTAAAAGGTAAACAAACTTTAAAAGCATGTTGTCAGCTAAGTTATATTGTTCTGTGGTGCCCCGGCGTCCCGCGTCAGTCGTGGCATTGGTCGTGACCGAGGTCGTGACCATGTCGTGGCCATGTCGTGGCTGGCCATCAGGTTTGCCAGATTAGGCGAATTATTTGGCCTTTTAGGCAACCTTGGTGGGTTACGTGACGACAAGAAAATAAGAATGGGTGCTTTAAACTACCAGAATTTCCCAAAACAAAAATATTGACATTGAATATAAATTATAATTAATAAATTAGTATGACTGTAACGAAATTAATATATGTATTCAGGTTCTTTGTTTTTCCATGCTGTGTGCTTACTACCTATACATGCTGCATCCACTATTAATTGTAGGAGTGCGATAATGACACATACATAGTGCTTACGTTTGACCAGGAGCAAAAGAAACAACCGGCCGCTGAAATTCAAATTTTATTAAGTACCTATTTTAAAACAGTGGGCTAATTATACATCATAGGGAGAGCATGACATTGATACATCCATAATATGATTTTTATTAAAACTATGCTCAATATTAATAATATTGGTTCACAAAAGCTCCAAATCAGAGAAACTGCAGAAAATGTTCTTTCGGAAATCCAACTAAGGTGAATGCGACATTTTTATAATAACATGTAAATGAATAATAATGCTATTTTCGCAAAACTCATTGCTTCAAGTCTATAATGTATAACTAGCCTAGTATTTGCGAAAAACTAATATTTAATTTGAATTTTAGCGGACTGATTTGATAAAACCAGTCTATAGATTAAATATATGTATTGTTTTGCTTAACTTAGAATTTTTGTAACGTGTAGGCGAATAAGGCTATTGTGCAAATAAATATTATGCATAGGGTACTCGTTAGGCAAAACGTGAATCAGTTAGCCGATATCTGGCAACACTGGCCGTCTTGTGTGATTTGAAAGGTGATTTGTATCCCATGTTAGGACTAGGTACCTACTAGTGTTAGCTGTGTTGTCTATGATTTGTATTTTGTTGTTGTTACTTGTTGATACTTAGCAACTTTCAAAGAATCAAAGCTTTCAACGGCACGGCAGCGGCACATTGAAGATCATTCTATTTTGTTTAAAATATTAACAATAGTCTCACCGTCAGTATTTTATGCTTTAAAGCTAAATCTTTCGCAAAGCAAACATGAAGTAAGTATTTTTTGCAATTCTATTGATATATTCTATAATTAAATGAAATTTTAATTATTTCTATAATTAAAATTTCACCCAACATGGCTGCAATGCCTCCTCGTTAGAATTCGCTTTGAACTTTGTTTATGAAACATTCAACAATTGAAATGGAAGACTTTACTTTTAAGCCCATGTAAAGATTTCGCGTAGGTACCGTTTTTTATATAGAAGTTCCCAAGCCCAACGGCCAAATCCAAAATGGCTGATTTCAAAATCGATTATGAATTCAAATCATTGTTTTTGCCAGGCTTTCAGGGGGTTGCTTATTTATATCCTGCTCCCTGAATTTTATTGTTTTGAGGTGTCGAATCGATAGTGGGTAGCGACTTTTCATAGCAAACTGCTTTTCTTTTTCCGAGGAAATGCGTAGTTTTTGTGAAAGTCGACAATGAAAAAAAAAATTATTAAGATAGATAGATAGATAGATAAACTCTTTATTGCACACCACAGAGTAAAAATATAGAAAAGAAAGAAATAAATTAAATACAAACAAACTTAGGAGTACAATTTATATTAAGGTTATTTTTTTATTAAAATCGCAACTTTAAGTAAACTCTAAAAGTTATTATCGTATCAAAAGTTTTAATTATCCCGCTCACACGCAATATGATCAAATAATTCAATATTTCCCAACAAGTCACACTGCAACTCTTTGTGAGAACCACCAGATTGTGGAAAATCTAAAGTTAGGTTAGGTTGGGTAAGAACATAAAAATCATCGGTGCCCAGCCGTAGGCCGGGCACTTAGGTTCTATTGGTTTGAAATGAAAAATTGTTCCCAACGAGTCACACTGTAACTCGTTGGGAGAACCACCAGACTGTGGAAAATCTAAAGTTAAGTTAGGTTAGGTTAGGTTAGTTAGGTGGCACTTAGGTTCTATTGGTTTGAAATGAAAACTTAAATTGGAAGGGTTTCTAAGCTCCCTCTATTCCAGGACTTGGGCAAATAATATCAACATGTCAAATTGTGAGTTGTAATTTTTTTTTTTCAAAAATTATACATATCCTCGCAAAAATAAGGGTACCAGTGGAGTAGGGGAAGGGGGGCTCCCCCCTCCTCCAAATTCAGGGAGCACGATTCAAAAATTTGACCGAAATGAGTACTCGAATGGAAGAATTCGAGTGTTTTGCTAGAAATCAGATCCATGCATTGTAGGCATCAACTAGTTAGTGATTATTATTTCTCTCTGGTATTGAACAGTAGCAGGCGGTTTTGTTCAGAAATCCATAATTAATATGGTCTAGGATCCCGCTATACAACGACCTTCACCGAGCTGTTTATTGGATGAAAACTATTTTATATCCAATTTAATATGTCAATAAATATATTGCAAGTGGGTTGCCTCAAAAATTTCAGTCCAGGGTATGATTAATAAAGAATTAAAAAAAAAACCATTGTAACATGGACTCCTATTTGTTACAGTTTAGTTGACATCGTAGTTCAAATCAGATTGGATGTTATAAATAGTGCTTTTTGCCAGAAATACTTTCCTGGCTGAGGAAAGTTGCAATTTGCTACCTGAATCGCTAATCCAATCTAATTTGAACTAAGATGTCAACGGAACTCTAACAAATAGGAGTTCATGTTACAATGGATTTTTTTTAAATTCTTAATTAATCATATCCTGGACTGAAATTTTTTAAGCAACCCACTTGCGATATATTTATTGACATATTTAATTGGATATAAAATAGTTTTCATCCAATAAACAGCTCGGTGAAGGTCGACCTTACTTGGGATCCCCTACTAATAGGACAAATTAATTTGTTCTGCTATAATCCGCTAGTTGAAAAGATTCTGTATAGTACAATATGCTGTAACATGAAACTCTACACATAATTATTCAATACTAGCTTTTGCCCGTGGCTTCGCCCGTGTGAATTTTGGGCTGTAACAAATACTGTGGGAGCCATGGATTTTCTGGGATAAAAAGTAGCATATGTAACCTAATCTAACCTAAACTAACTTTGTTCTAAACAGTCAACTACGGGGCTCAATTAATACACACATCGGCTTAGTATTTTCTCTTCAGGCTCCCTTCCTTAATCAGTATAGGTTCAACTACGGGTCTCAACTAAATCACACAACGTTACTTCTTAGTTTAAGAACTACAAAGACAATTACTTAGAGCGTATTTATACTGAAGACGCATAACACCTGCCTGATATTAAAATGTATTTTTTATGTACATTCGCTGTTCACTCATGAAAAACATGTTTGCAAGGAAGGTGTATTCTCACGTTGTTAATAGTGAAACAGTTGTAATTTCAGAACTTGTAAAGGTACCTATTTTCAAATTTACAGCATCACTATCCCATATCACATTGCTCATCTAAAACACCTTTTTTTAAAAGCGAAACATTTGTTAGTTCAGATCGAATTTTGATGACTGGCTTAGTTTTTTAGTAATTAGGTAAACATCGTTTTCCTGATATATTCTTCTGTGACGCTGCATAATAACCTATCCCAATGTAACCTAACCTGAAGTTGTTGCAATTTCAGAACCTAACGTAGGTACCCATTTTCACATTAATGTTATTACTTTCCCACACCCCATATCCCATAAATCAACTAAAACATACATTGTCAGTAGCGAAACAGTTGTTAGTTCATACGAGTAACCTACATTATATAGGTACCCATTTTCACAATTATAATCTTATATTAAGGCGAAATCAACGACTCTGCCCACCAAATTCAAAATTTTCATGGTTTTTTGCAATTTGTACGCTAATTACACATCCAGAGGTTTATGGCAGTCAATATGCGATAGTGGCAAGATCATCTTTACATGATTATATCAAAATCTTGGCATAAAAATATGTATCTTGGGAAATTAGTCCAAGTATCGAGTTTTATGTGAGCAACTCTTAAATCTCGGACTAATTTCTTTAACTCGACACTTTCAAGCAGAGATTTTTTTGTATAAACATGTGAAGATGATATTGTGATTATCGCAATTTGACTGCCATAAGCCTATTATGTCTTATTAGCTTAACAATCGCGTAAAACCACAAAAAAAAATAATTTCGCGGGCACACCCGTGGTGTGCTCCTTAAACTGTATCTCATTGCTCAATTAAAACAAAAAATGCTGACAGTTAAACAGTGTTAAGTTCAGAACATGTATAGTACCTAGTATTACAGTTACGATAATACTAACCCAAATCCCATTACTCAACTAAAACAGCTTGCAACAAACCTATGTAGGTAGGTACCCATTTTCAGAGATATAATATTAGTAATCCATATCCGATAGCTCAACTATAACACATATTGTAATAAAGCGTAGGTACAGTGCTAAGTTCAGAACCTACATAGTGTCCATTTTTAACCACGACAGAATTTAGGGTGAGAGACCTTTTGTACAATAGTTTGCTGATGAGATTTTTCGTTTGTTTGTGTGTTAAATTGTTCACACAAAACTAATATCCATTAAAAAAATATTTGTTTATTTGTTTGTTTGTTTGTTTGTTTGTTTGTGCACATCCAATGTTCCCATTTATTTCAAAAGCGGCTGAATCGATTTAGATTCAGTTTCCTGTATAATGTTTGGTATTCATTGGCGATGGTTCGTAGATAGTTGTTACGAACATCGATCACCAGGGGGCGCCATAAAAAACATTTATAGTGCAAACGAATGTTCCTATTTATTTCAAAAACGGCTAAACCGATTTAGATACAGTTTTTAATTAAATATCAGTGACTTATTGGCGATGGTTCGTAGATAGTATTTACGAACATCGCTCTCCAGGGGACGCCATAAATACATTAAGAATGCAAACGAATGTTCCCAATTTTAACTTTTGGAATAAAAACGACTGACTCGATTTGGATACATTAATAGATAGTTGTTACGGAAATCACTCACCAGAGGGCGCGATAATAAACATTAATATTGCAAACGAATGTTTCCAATCATTTCTAAAGCGACTGAACTGATTTGGATACAGTTTTCTGTACAATTGGAGTGAATTATTGGTAATGGTTCGTAGGTAGTTGTTACGGTGATTGCACAGCAGGGGGCGCCACAATAATCGTTTCTTTATCATTTGGTAGCGAAATTTTCTAATGTGCCTGGTAATGTTTCTAGTAAACTCCTAGTGTTAGAGATTGTTTGATATGTTCTGACCAGGCTCACACATTATATTTGGTGAGGAGGACATTATATCTGATGATGCAACTTGGGATTGAGTGTTACTCAACAATCGTAACTATTAAAATACTTCGAGCTTAGACCCATTTGGTTTCGTTTAACTATTCTAACACATTTGATCTGATAACAAGGGTCAATGATGCCTTCCGACGCTGCATAGAGGAGATAGTGGCTAGTTTAAAAATTAATTTTTATTTTGTAATAATATAATAGTTATAATAATTGAAAGAGTATAAAACAAGTAGAAAATTAAAAAAAAATTTTATCACCCACGACTCTTATAGACTTGAAATTGAAAAAGGATTAAATAATATTTTTTAAAACTCCCCGACTAAAGGAAAGTAAGAACTAAGAACCTATCAGTATAATTATTCTAAGTTAAATAATGAAGTGGTGCGTTTTCTTATTAAAGTTTTTTTTTTAGATTTTTTCCGTTTAGGATTGAGAAGATAGGTTGCTCACAAGTCTAAGATCAGTTGGATGACTTGTGCCAATTGTTTCTGTCTTATCTTTATTTTTTGAAAGTACGAAGTCTATTTCGTTACGTGTAGAGCTGTCAGTTGATTACCATGCATGTTTTTGTTTATCTTTTTTTTAAATTTCATCACGAAAAATACATTTGCCTTATTTAGAACTGTATTCTCTAAAGCTTTCAGTATATCCGTATATATTTCTATATCCTCCTTTGTACTGGAACTTGTTGGGGCATATACTTGTATAATAGTAAGCTCTGTTGAATCGTCAAAAACCATGTCAAGCCTTACAACTCTATCAGATATAGTAATGAAGTTTGAAATGTTATCCTTAAAAGTCTTTTTACCACCATGAAACTGACTCCATTAAGCCCTTTCTTGCTTCCATTATACATAAATATTCTATTATAGTCTTCTTCTATATTTGTTCCCATTTTTATAATAAGGTCAATTACAAGGTCTGGGTAGCTAACTACTGCAAGCAAGTACAAATTGATTATACTGGTAGGAGAAAAGTCCTGCTTTTTCAGTTTTTCTTAAATATTTCAAAAACTATTCTATGTATCGCAAAAATGTCAAGGTCAAAAGTAATTAAAAACTACGTTAAATTACAAACAAAAATGATGGTAAGCATAATCTTGCTAAAGTGAACGGCTTCGGAATTATGGAGGGTAATAAGTAACAATTGTTAGTTTTTTTTACATTTTTGGAAAAATGTGGCACTATCACGGGGAAAAAAATTAAATTGCGATTTTAATGACCTGTGGTATGTTTGTCATAAGCCCTTAAAGAAACCACAACCTTAGTATCCCTCAATGAGTGCTTTTTCATCGGGAGTGTAACTTTTTACCAAACAATATTTGCACTGTATAGAACAATCTGGCATGGCAATAATGCTTTCACCTTGGATGACCTGGTTTAAGTCTAATTCCACCATATTAATAGTAAATTATATTTGCAGAAAGGTGCAGGCCCAGCGCAAGTTCGCACAAGGCGCAATTGTGCCAACAGCACCGGTGCAGCCAGAACGACGTGACCCACGTGAGCCCACTCCAGAAAATGGCGTTAATGTTATCACAAGTGACATTTCCGCCGCAAAGCTTCTGGATACCGTGGCGTTTGCACATCCAGGTATTTCAAGCTCCTTATGTTACTATATTATAATATATTCAAAGTATCAAGAGTGTTTATTTTTTTAGTTATACAAGGTTAGATCGTATAGTGTGCCCACAGTTTACCGTTTCATTTGATCCTAGAAACACATTATAGATAAGAATTAGATAAGAATTATTAGATAAGGAGTCCCATTTTTTTCTTTTAAATACGATTTTTTTTATTTTATTAAAAAAAATAAAACTTAGCAACCCTGTGATATCGACAAACCTCATATAATTTAAATATTCCCAGTTCATTGGGATATAGGTATTATTTATATATTATTATTATGTTAATAATTTATTTTATATTTATGCAAAATTTTCTTTTAAATATTTTTATTGTACACCTACCTCATATTTTCCAATAGCCGCTTCTTAGCCCGATGTTTGCCTGGAAGAGATCGCTGTGTAGCGATAAGGCCGCCATATTGTACATTTGTTTTTCTGGTTATTTTATTTGTTTTTTCTTTCTTCTTGTAATGGTGTACAATAAAGTATTTTCTATCTATCTATCTATTATGTATTCTATTTTAGGAATGCACTTGCACTACGCCAGAGTGGTTCTCCAAAGGTTGCCGAGCCCAGCCCGGGTAGACAAGCCCACTACTAGTGCTAACCAACGGGTATCTGAGAATGCAAAGTCTACCAGGGTCTTAAGATCGATGCGACGGTCTTCTGAAAGTGAGGACGATAGGCCACTTACCTATCACATATTTGATAATAACCAAAGACAAACAAAGTCACCAAAAAGTAAGTTTCCGTACTCTATAAAGTGCAGCTAATTCTGTTAAGCAAAATCTCTTAACTAATTTGACGGACCTAAAAATAGTGCTATCCTTTTTAGATAGTACTGTTTCAAGACACGTCAAATAAAATTAGTGATTTTGCACAACATAATTAGCACCATTGTCTCATTATATTTACAATATGTTCTCTGAGCTTATACTCGTAATTAAAGTAATGTCTGTATCTTTTAAGTTACATAAATGCTGGTGCTAAGCTGAATGAAATCTAAGCTATAATTTTTATAGACTACACATTAGCTCTATTTTCAGTTCTACAGGTCAATAAAATCGCTTAAATAACCGTTTGAACTTTTACCCGTTACTACGGTATTTTACTCCATTTTTATTTTTTTTTTATTGTAAACTAGGTTAGAAATAATGTTATACATTGAAAATACAATTCTTATCCGACAAGGAAATCAAAAGTTACAAGCATTTGAATTTTTTTAAGTAGGTTTCTTCTGACCCTTTCTTTATTTTTTTTTTTATTAAAATGCAGATTACAAAGTAAATGAACAAATAAAAA
Organism: Coenonympha glycerion; assembly: GCA_963855885.1. Taxonomy (NCBI): domain Eukaryota; kingdom Metazoa; phylum Arthropoda; class Insecta; order Lepidoptera; family Nymphalidae; genus Coenonympha; species Coenonympha glycerion. Next base: position 8,620,412 of record OY979626.1, read on the forward strand.
CCTTGTAATTGTTAATAACCTAAAAATAATAAATAGTTTTTTTCAATTTTCTGGACTATTCACGCTTGACCATTGAAGTTTATATTTTTTATTTGCAGAGTCTGTCGCCCATAAGCCAGTGGCCAAGCAAACAGCATCAAAAAATTGTAAGGGTCATTTGTACTTTTCTTAATGAGAGAGAGATCCTATCCATAATATTTTTCAAATTGGCTATAACACTATTTTTGATTTTGATAACAATTAATCCTAATCCTAATTTATAAAGTACTAGCGGACGCCCGCGGCTTCGCTCACGTAGAACCTCTGCTTTACAACCTCAGGCGTTTAATTTCCAAAATTCCTGTCGTAACTGCTATTTATTTTAATTTTAACGACAAATTCTTGCTTTGTGCTTGCTGCTATAGTCACTTATCACTTATACCTAAGGGGTAAAACGCGGGAACCCTATTACTAAGACTACACTGTCTGCCCGTCCGTCCGTCCATCCGTGCTTGCTTGTTACTATGGTCAGATATCGATTTTGAAAGCATTCGGCCCAGTGACAAAAAAGTTCAAAATGGCGGCCACTTTTTTCTTCCTTTCTTTGAATTCTTTCTCTATGGTTGCTGCCATAGTCAGATATCGATTTTCAAAGCAATCGGGCTAGTAACAAAAAAGTTCAAAGTGGCGGCCACTTTTTTAAATTATGATCACAAATTCCTTCTCCATGCTTGCTGCGATGCTCAGTGTCGATTTTCAAAGCAATCAGCGCAGTAACAAAAAAGTTCAAATTGGCGGCCACTTTTTAAATTTTGACCACAAATTCCTTCTCCATGCTTGTTATGATACTCAAATATTGATTTTCAGAGCAATCGGCTCAGTAACAGAAAAGTTCAAAATGGCGGCCACTTTTTTAATTCTGACCATAAATTCGTACTCTATGCTTGCTGCGATACTCAAATATCAATTTTCAAAGCAATTCGCCCAGTAACAAAAAAGTTCAAAATGACGGCCACTTTTTAAAATTTTGACTACAAATTCATTCTCCATGCTTGCTGCAATACTCAAATAACGATTTTCAGAGCAATCGGCCCAGTAAAAAAAGTTCAAAATGGCGGCTACATTTTTAAATTTTGACCACAAACTCCATGCTTGTTGCGATACTCAAATATCGATTTTCAAAGCAATCAGCCCAGTAACAGAAAAGTTCAAAATGGCGGCCATTTTTTTAAATTTTGACCACTATTTTCTTTTCCATGCTTGTTATGATACTCAAATATCGATTTTCAGAGCAATCGGCTCAGTAACAAAAAAGTTCAAAATGGCGGCCACTTTTTTAATTCTGACCATAAATTCGTACTCTATGCTTGCTGCGATACTCAAATATCGATTTTCAAAGCAATCGGCTCAGTAACAAAAAAGTTCAAAATAACGACCACTTTTTTTATTTTTGACCACAAACTCCTCCATGCTTGCTGCGAATATCGATTTTCAAAGCAATCGGCCCAGTAACAAAAAAAGTTCAAAATGGCGGCCATTTTTTTTTAATTTGACCACAAATTCCTTCTCATGCTTGCTGCGATACTCAGATATCGATTTTCAAAGCAATCGGCCCAGTAAAAAAAAAGTTCGAAATGGCGGCCACTTTTTTTTTAATTTTGATGATAAATTCGTTCGCTATGCTTGCTGCGATGCTCAAATATCGATTTTCAAAGCAATCAGCCCAGTAACAGAAAAGTTCAAAATGGCGGCCATTTTTTTAAATTTTGACCACTATTTTCTTTTCCATGCTTGTTATGATACTCAAATATCGATTTTCAGAGCAATCGGCTCAGTAACAAAAAAGTTCAAAATGGCGGCCACTTTTTTAATTCTGACCATAAATTCGTACTCTATGCTTGCTGCGATACTCAAATATCGATTTTCAAAGCAATCGGCTCAGTAACAAAAAAGTTCAAAATAACGACCACTTTTTTTATTTTTGACCACAAACTCCTCCATGCTTGCTGCGAATATCGATTTTCAAAGCAATCGGCCCAGTAACAAAAAAAGTTCAAAATGGCGGCCATTTTTTTTTAATTTGACCACAAATTCCTTCTCATGCTTGCTGCGATACTCAGATATCGATTTTCAAAGCAATCGGCCCAGTAAAAAAAAAGTTCGAAATGGCGGCCACTTTTTTTTTAATTTTGATGATAAATTCGTTCGCTATGCTTGCTGCGATGCTCAAATATCGATTTTCAAAGCAATCGGTCCAGTAACAAAAAAGTTCAAAATGGCGGCCACTTTTTTAAATTTTGACCACAAATTCCTTCTCCATGCTTGTTGCGATACTCAAATATCGATTTTCAGAGGAATCGGGCCAGTTACAAAAAGTTCGAAATTTTTCCAAAATTTGGTTATCAAAAATCCCCGTCTGAGTGAGAATTCATTGTATTACCTAACTTGCAAACGCCCCCGGCTTCGCTCACGTAGAATCTCTCGTAGTTACGGAACGGAACGGAACTAAGACTCCACCATCCGCCCGTCCGTCCGTGATTGCTTGCTACCATGATCAGATATCGATTTTCAAAGCAATTGGCAAAGTAACATATATTATAAGTTCAAAATGAAAAAGTGCCATATTTTATTGATTTTGACCACAAGTTCTATTTTTAACTTTTCAAAATTCCTTTAATGTACAATTTTTATCCCTTAGAATTCGAATATCTGGAATCCCCGTCTTAGTACGAATTCATGACCTAATATCTACCTAGGCACCAGATTTCAGATCTCTACGATTTTTAGTTTTTTTGGGAATTCCTGGAACAACGAAAAAAATCACTTTTGTATGGGAAAATCCCTTTCATGTATGATTTTTTCCCCTTAAAAATTGAATTTCTGGAATCCTTGTCTTAGTACGAATTCATGACCTAATATCTACCGAGGCACCAAATTTCAGCTCTGTAGGACTTTTAGTTTTTCGGGAATTCCTAGAACAACGAAATAAATCACTTTTGTATGGGAAAATCCCTTAAATAAGATTTTTACCCCTTAAAATTAGAATTTCTGAAATTCCCGTCTTAGTACGAATTCATAACCTAATATATACCTAGGCACCAAATTTCAGCTCTCTAGGACTTTTAGATTTCCGGGAATTCCTGGAACAACGAAAAAAATCACTTTTGTGAGGGGAAATCCCTTTAATGTACGATTTTTACCCCTTAACATTTGAATTTCTTGAATCCCCGTCTTAGTACGAATTCATGACCTAATATCTACCTAGGCACCAAATTTCAGATCTCTACGACTTTTTGTTTATCGGGAATTCCTGGAACAACGCAAAAAAAATCACTTTTGTATCCCTTAAATCGTACATTAAAGGGAAATCCCTTTAATGTACGATTTTTACCCCTTAACATTTGAATTTCTGGAATCCCCGTCTTAGTACGAATTCATGACCTAATATCTACCTAGTCACCAAATTTCAGATCTCTACGACCTATAGTCTAGGGGGAATCCATGGAACAACCAAAATGCTTCATTCTTTTTTATATATAGTTATAGATTATAAATTAGGATTATAGGATAAAAAATATGATTGATACTGAAAAAAAAAATCCAACGAAGATTTACAAAATTACAGGCAGTTAAATTTTCTAGTGGGAGGGTCTTCTATCCCTTTCCCGCAAAACGAAAATTTGTATGAAGTCGCACGAAGCTACTATGGCATTAGTAAGCTTTGACGTCACAATTTAATGTTGCTATCTCTATCTAATCAAAAATATTAAGTGCTTATAACTTGCTCGATTTTATTAGTTTTTTCAGTATGTACGTCATTATTTTTATCCTTGTTTATAATAACAATAAAAAAAACCGGGCAAGTGCGAGTCGGACTCGCGCACCGAGGGTTCCATACGATAAAAGAAGTAAAACATTGAAAGAATCACTTTTGTTTATGAATTTACGAGTATAATTTACATGTAGGTACTTTTGTTGGCGAACCGCAAACGTAACTTTGTTTTTGGTGGTTTATTGTTATTATCAAAAAAAGTATAATAGTTAGGGAGTTGATTTTATTTTTCCTGTAAAATATACATTAATGTCTATTAATCATAATTATTTCAGATTTTTCGATTGATAAACTTCGGAGATAAGGGGGGGGGGAACGGTATTTTTTTCGACAGTTTGCTCAATAAATCCAAAACTATCAGGCATAAAAATAAATAAAAATCGGTTTTAGAATACACAAGTAACGCCCTTTCATATGATACCCCACTCAATATTGTTATCTCATTTTGAAAATTCGAAGTCCCGGTTTTCCCCCCTTTTTAAATATAAATAAAAACAATTTTCAATATTTTATGAGTGCAATGGCGTTGGGTCACTATTACCTAAAACTATTCCAAATTTCAAGTCGATAGCTTTGATAGCTACTGAAATAATCGAGTGTGACAGACGGACGGACGGACGGACGGACGGACGGAGAAAGTCTCACCATAAGGGTTCCATTTTTACCAAATTGGTATGGAACCCTAAAAATTGAGTCAAATACCCAATTATTTAGGCCCCTGTCACTAAGCAATGAACAGTTTTGTTCAGTTTGCTAATATCGATATTCGATACCGACAACCAATGATACAGAATCGCCCAGCAGTGATGCGTTAACAAACCGATGATATTATTGTGCTACACAGATTGTTATCGATCTGGCCAATTCGAAGTTGCAAGTCCCAATTATTTTATTTTCAATACAAGAAACATGATTTAATAAAATAAAATATAGCAACCCTTATTGTGACTACGACAAACCTCATATCATTTTCATTTTTCTCAGTTCATTGATTACTATTTAACTATTTAACTATTGATTTATTTTAGTTATTTGAACTAGCTGTTTTTATGGATGCCACTTAAAATTTATGGTACATTTTTGAACTCGCCACGACTGTTCCCTCAGGATATGAGCTACACTTCTTGTGAAAAATTTTTCATGCATCTATACATCGTCCCCTACTTTAGGCTTCCGGCTAATAAGGGCAATTAATCTACACGTTGTATATTTTCAGGTCGTAAAAAGAAGGTCTTAAAGATGGAGACAAATGGACCAGGTAATATGTTTTAATATTTTGGTTATCAACAACCCCAGTCTAAACAAAAGAGTATAATTTAAATTAATTACGACGATGCACGATGTATCAAGCTACACAATGGTTACATATTTGTTGATTTATGATGTTCACATTTTTCCAGGTACTAGTCGAAATAGCCAAAGTCTATTCAGCGCAAATTCTGAAAGTATTCTCTCCATTCCGGATTTCAGCCAAATCGGTTCAGTAGTCGCGGCGTGAAAGAACAAACATACACACGCACTAAATAACTTTCGCCTTTGTAATATTAATGTGATCTAAGATATCTAGCATCAATCATAAATTAACTAACAGCTTCTCTCACATCTGCATAAACTTTTAGGAGTTAAAGTTTCAGAAATCTTGTGAAAGAGCAAAAGCCCACTTTTTTAATTTTCACTAGAGATTCCTTTTGTTATATCTCCTGTACTAGTTAGATATCGATTTAGAAAGAGCTTGGTCTAATGAAGTTAGATTAAGTCATATTCCGGAAACGTATTATTCTTAGTAAAAATTACGACAATTCCGATTGCAGATATGCTTTCAAAAAGCTTCTTGTTTGAAAATTACGCATTATATTTGTAGAACCAGTGGTGGCACACAATCCAGAGGCTAAGCGAACGGCTTCCGAAGACGGTAAGGATCATTTATACCATTATTATAACAATAATAATATCAGTCATCGCACGACGATAGGACGATCTTGGCTAGCAAGCCTGATATCGTGGTGATGGACCGGGCACAGACGCGGGTGTTTTAATTACTCCACTAATTAGTGGACATCACGATCCCGTATGACGAGAATCTTCTGAGAGCTGAGACGGAGAAAAAAACGTGGAGTCCACTGAAACCATTCCAATCGTGGTATCTGCTAATGGTTTAATATGAGTCAGCCTCGCTCTCCATCTGCGGCGACTGGGTTTCCGTGGCAGTTCACTTGCGGCCAAGATGAAGAAGGCGGTAGTGCTCGACTCGGCTAGGATAGTCCGTCGGTTTCTTAGCCTGTCGCCCTGACCCCCGGCCGTTTGGTCTCCCCTGCCGGGGTGTAGTCCTCCGCCCGGTACATATATGTTTGTTGCGTAAGTTTATTATATACGTTTTTGGCTTTTATATATATTTATCGGGTTCCGTGTGTGAGAGTGATATTTAATTTGGAAATAATAATAATTCATTTATTTCAAACAATTAAAAAAGTTTTAAAATCCATATTACAATAGTTTTAAGGTCAAAGAGAGGCCATTTGCATCGGAGACCTACATTAAAAAATGATTTAACGATGATCTCTATAAACTTCATCATTTCATTTGACGCTATAATAACTAACATTTTTAGTTTAAAATGTTAGTTATAGATATTTCCATACACAAGGACGCGCCCCAGTCTATTAATATCGCTAATGTCTCATTAGATTCGTGTGGAGTTATCGTGTATTAAAATCATATAGCATATCGATAAATTCACTTATGAGTTTGGATTACATAACCTATTAGGCTACTGCAGTTGCACACGTACTCAAAGAGATCTAAAGAGCCACTAAAAATAGTATGACATACCCATAACATTTAAGAATTATTCAGGCCCCTGCGTGACTAAGCAATGAACATTGAACAGTTTTGTTCAGTTTGGTAACGTCGATACCGACAACGAATGATACAGTTGGCCAGCAGTGATGCGATACAAAGTGATGATATTATTGTACTACACAGATTCTTATCGGTCTGACCAAGTCGACGTTGAATTATATTCATATATATATATATATATATATTTTGTTTTTCAGGTCGTAAAAAGAGGGCAAGGGTCGAGACAAGTGGACCAGGTAATATTATTTAATATTTAATAGTAGTATATGAAACGGATGCATAATGGGGGGTATTAAAACATGAGTGTGAGTTTAAAAACAAGCCGCAGGCGAGTATCACACGAGTGTTTTAATACCTAATTATGTAGAGTTTCGTACCAGAATTATATCAGTTTCTTGCTAGCGCTTCGCAGTACAGGATGTGTAGGCAACCCTGCGCCTAAGTTTTGCGTCGACGAACATTAATCCCCATCACTAGCAATCACCCGCGGCTCCGCCCGCATGTATTTTGGTTTTTCGGAAATACCGCCGGAACCGTGGATTTTCCAGGATAAAAAGTAGCCTACGTTTCAATCCAAGGTATATTCTATGTCTATTCATAATTTCAGCTAAATCGGTTCAGTAGTAACGGCGTGAAGGACTAACAAGAATAGACACGCATTTACAAACTTTCGCCATTAGTGTGATCTCTTAGATCACACTAATGGCGAAAGTTTGCAGTAAGAAACAAGTTATTTTAGTTGAACATATAAGTTCATATCGCAGTCGGGGGACCTCTTAGAATAGAAGGTGTTCCTCAGAACAGCCCCCCGACTGCCATATGAATTTATATGTTCAACTAAAATAACTTGTCTCTATCTTTTTAGTTCTTTTATAACAGGGCAGTCGTGTTTTTTAATTTTTTAATTACTTATTTTTATTTTATATTAAACTTACATACACACTTACACATGCATACAATCTTTTTTGGACAGTCGTATGAAAAAAGGTTTTTTGGGTGTACATCCCACCTATTTAAAATTATATATAAAATATGTATATTTTCTGTTACTACTCACCAATACCTTCATTTTGATACCCATATTGTGATAGTTGAAGAAAAAAATTTTTGAAAATGGCGCCTCACATCCGCCATATTGTTTTTTTCCAAAAAAATAATAGCCTATGTTACTCGGGAAGATCCAACGATTCTAACGATACCCCATATGTCCTAATCCGTTCAGCCGTTAAGAAGTTATGGTAATAAAGAAACATCACATACATACATACATACATACATACATACATACATACATGAACCAAAACATTACACTCCTTTTTTTGGGCGTGTCACAATGTTTGTCATAAAATACAGATTGTGTAAATCTATTTCTCATACCCCTAAGTGAGAAATAATTAATATGCCAAAACAGCGTTTACGGGGTCAGAGTTTGTAATATATATTTTTAGAAAAAATGTTCTGAATCCTAAAAATCGTAGTCCTATCCATCTTTCTACCAAATCCCATATTTCTCAAATTGGCACGTTCGGTTCATTCGTTCCTGCAATGGCAGTGCACCTTACGTGCTGCATTTTTATTGGAAGCTGAGGCTCACACCACCACAGCAATATTACAGCCCCTGTCACTAAGGAAAACTTTTTACCTCTTTGTAAGATTTTATTTTTTGTGGACTTATCATAAAGTATAAAAGAAATTTAGTCCACTTCCCAATTGCAGACCAATGGCTGACTACCACTGCAACCAGTTGTGGGTTCCAGCACGTGGTTTCAGAGAATACATTAGTTAAACCTATAACCACGTCCCATTTGTATGTTATGCTGATTGATTTATATTACTTAAATTTTTCCAGTTGCTACAGACCGCCGGAGTCGCTCAAAGAGTAGGAATAAGATTTCAGGTAAGAGTCAAGCTGTTTTGATTGATATTACAACAATTTGATGTTAGCACTTACTTTTAAGTACAAAATGCGTGGGCAACCTCTTGCTATTTTTTTTTCTTAAACATGCTAGGAAATTTGAGCATTACTTTGACAAATTCTTCGAAATAAATCGAACTTGCTGTACCGGCCAATCAGCGACTATCAAAAATTGTATGAAAATCCATATCTGTCGTGGTTTATTATAGTGGTCGTATAAATTACATACTAAACTCATGTATGTCGTGTAATTTAAACAAGTGACGTTCCGTCAATCTGACACATTTTAACCAAGGAACTTGTGGTTTAAGATTTTTATAAAAAACTAGCATCTACCCGCGGCTTCGCTCGCGTCATTTAAGAAAAAGATAACTATTGAAAAAATAAACTGCGCTGGATTAAAAGCGACCTACGTAAGAATTGTATCAGATCTTGGCGAATTGTAACATATTATATGTGGCAAGCAAACTGAGAGCGTATTTTTAAGGAGTGGTATTTTACAGAATACTTGCTGTTTTTACTAAGCTACTGTAAGTTCTGTCCAAATGGTCCAAAAATATTCAGTAAGGCGAAAACAGGCTGAGTATTCATTGGAGCTTATTTTTATGACCTATTTACAGTTTTCAGTGTCGATATGGAGTTTAGAGAATTTATGACATATTAACGGGTTTGAGTTGAATTACGTGTTTGAGTGGTATGCATTGATAATTGACTATTGAACCTAATATATTTATGACCTATTTACGGTTTCGAGTGTATGGAGTCTGAGGTTCAACATATATTGTAAGTAAAGTTACGTATATGTATGTTGAGAAACTGCAAAATTACACTTTAAATGCAATCCTACAGAAATAGGTTTATTTTTCCGGGATAAAAAGTAGCCTATGTCACTCTCCGGGTCTTGAACTATACCTGTGCAAAAAATCACGTCAATCCGTTGCTTGGCTGAGGCGTGATTGAAGGACAAACAAACCAACAAACTCACTTTCACATTTATATATTAGTAGAGAGTAGGGATAACAATTGAACACTCCACACCATTGATCTATAATATATATAGATACGGAATAACTACATTTGCGTGACTTTTTTTCATTTGTTTTTGGCGATTAAGATGGCGTCTCCTAGGGAAGGACGCAGTATATTTTAAGCTGATATAGATGATTATCGATATTTTACACGCCTGAATATTATGTTCTTATTGTTACGTTTCGGACAGTTCTTAAATCTCAACCTACCTATTGCTCTACGTAAGAAATGAAATGTAAAATAACATCTACTGTCCTACTAAATGTAAATTCTAACGAGCTGTTGCTCACAGCTCCACCCACGTGAAATTATACGTTACGCGCTATTCAAATTCCCGTGGGTATAGATGGATATTTCAGTCCACGAAGACGTTATTTTGACAGTTGACGCTATTGTTTGCTTCAGGTTTGCTTGTATGAAGAAGGTTTACGTAAATCGTTCGGATGCCCGTATCTTGAGGTAGTTATACAAGTAATCAGTGGTTATACAAGCCTGAAGGAAGCCAAAAACTAATAAAATGTTATAATACATTTAGTGCCAATGTATGTAACAAAAATATGCTGCTATACGTCACATTGCTTTTCTAAGCTTGCTGCAATGTTCAGAAATATACTTCTGTATATTTATACCTATCTTGAAAAAATTGCACTCAATACAAATAAATAGAAAACGGCGGCCAATATTTAAAATTTTGCGATCAGAAAAAAATTGTACGATTTCTGATGTAGTCAGATATAAATTTAGAAAGAACTCGGCCCAATAACTCTGGATTTAGCCATATTTGTTGTTTCGTAAATTTTATTCTCGAGTAAAATTACGATAGTTTTGATCGCTTTAAAATAGATTGTTGGTTGAAAATAACGTTTTTACTTGCAGAGCCTGTGCCACAAGTTCCAACGGCCTCAGGAAACGGTAAGGGTCATTTATAACAATTAAGGTCAAAGAGAGTTCATCTACAATTTAGAGCTACATCAAAAAGTGGTTGACTGATGATCTTCCTACAGTGTTAGATTGTGAGTTAAAATTATTTTACCTATTAAGCTACCCTAGATCTGACGTGGTCTCAAAGAGATCCAAAGGTCCAATAAAACAAAGAAGTCTGGTATGTGTAAACCCATATTTTTTCAAAATATTACAGCTCCTGTCACTAAGCAAAACCTTTTTATCTCTTTGTAAGATTTTATTTGTATTTTTTGTGGACTTTGGTTATTTTTATCCCAGTTTATAATAAAGTCTAGAAGAAATTTAGTTAACTGCCCAATTGCAGATCAAGGGCTGACTACCACTGCAACCAGTTGTGGGTTCCAGCACGTGGTTTTAGAGAATACATTAGTTAAACCTATAACCACGTCCCATTTGTATGTTATGCTGGTTGATTTATATTATTTACATTTTTCCAGTTGCTACAGACCGCCGGAGTCGCTCAAAGAGTAGAAATAAGATTTCAGGTAAGTGTCAAGCTGTTTTGATTGATATTACAACAATTTGATGTTAGCACTTACTTCTAAGTACAAAATGCGTGGGAAACCTCTTGCTATTTTTTTTTCTTAAACATGCTAGGAAATTTGAGCATTACGTTGTTGAAATTTGAGCTACTGTAAGTTCTGTCCAAATGGTCCTAAAATATTCAGTAAGGCGAAAACAGGATGAGTATTCATTGGAGCTTATTTTTATGACCTATTTACAGTTTTCAGTGTCGATATGGAGTTTAGAGAATTTATGACATATTAACGGGTTTGAGTTGAATTACGGGTTTGAGTGGTATGTATTCACAATTGACTATTGAACCTAATATATTTATGACCTACTAGCAAACCCGGCGAACTCCGTTTCGCCATCAGATGTCTTTCCCGCTAAAAAGATTTTCCCGCTTTTCTGTTGAAATTTTTCCTGAATTTTCTTTGCTATAAACCTCACGGAGCCCGAGACCTTTCCAACGAATGCAAAACCGTGGAAATCGGTTCGTGCGTTCTGGAGTTATAGCGTCAGGAAGGAAAACCGGACTTATTTTTATATAGTAGATTTACGGTTTCGAGTGTATGGAGTCTGAGGTTCAACATATATTGTAAGTAAAGTTACGTATATGTATGTTGAGAAACTGCAAAATTACACTTTAAATGCAATCCTACAGAAATAGGTTTATTTTTCCGGGATAAAAAGTAGCCTATGTCACTCTCCGGGTCTTGAACTATACCTGTGCAAAAAATCACGTCAATCCGTTGCGTGGCTGCGGCGTGATTGAAGGACAAACAAACCAACAAACTCACTTTCACATTTATATATTAGTAGAGAGTAGGGATAACAATTGAACACTCTCCACACCATTGATCTATAATATATATAGATACGGCATAACTACATTTGCGTGACTTTTTTTCATTTGTTTTTGGCGATTAAGATGGCGTCTCCTAGGGAAGGACGCAGTATATTTTAAGCTGATATAGATGATTATCGATATTTTACACGCCTGAATATTATGTTCTTATTGTTACGTTTCGGACAGTTCTTAAATCTCAACCTACCTATTGCTCTACGTAAGAAATGAAATGTAAAATAACATCTACTGTCCTACTAAATGTAAATTCTAACGAGCTGTTGCTCACAGCTCCACCCACGTGAAATTATACGTTACGCGCTATTCAAATTCCCGTGGGTATAGATGGATATTTCAGTCCACGAAGACGTTATTTTGACAGTTGACGCTATTGTTTGCTTCAGGTTTGCTTGTATGAAGAAGGTTTACGTAAATCGTTCGGATGCCCGTATCTTGAGGTAGTTATACAAGTAATCAGTGGTTATACAAGCCTGAAGGAAGCCAAAAACTAATAAAATGTTATAATACATTTAGTGCCAATGTATGTAACAAAAATATGCTGCTATACGTCACATTGCTTTTCTAAGCTTGCTGCAATGTTCAGAAATATACTTCTGTATATTTATACCTATCTTGAAAAAATTGCACTCAATACAAATAAATAGAAAACGGCGGCCAATATTTAAAATTTTGCGATCAGAAAAAAATTGTACGATTTCTGATGTAGTCAGATATAAATTTAGAAAGAACTCGGCCCAATAACTCTGGATTTAGCCATATTTGTTGTTTCGTAAATTTTATTCTCGAGTAAAATTACGATAGTTTTGATCGCTTTAAAATAGATTGTTGGTTGAAAATAACGTTTTTACTTGCAGAGCCTGTGCCACAAGTTCCAACGGCCTCAGGAAACGGTAAGGGTCATTTATAACAATTAAGGTCAAAGAGAGTTCATCTACAATTTAGAGCTACATCAAAAAGTGGTTGACTGATGATCTTCCTACAGTGTTAGATTGTGAGTTAAAATTATTTTACCTATTAAGCTACCCTAGATCTGACGTGGTCTCAAAGAGATCCAAAGGTCCAATAAAACAAAGAAGTCTGGTATGTGTAAACCCATATTTTTTCAAAATATTACAGCTCCTGTCACTAAGCAAAACCTTTTTATCTCTTTGTAAGATTTTATTTGTATTTTTTGTGGACTTTGGTTATTTTTATCCCAGTTTATAATAAAGTCTAGAAGAAATTTAGTTAACTGCCCAATTGCAGATCAAGGGCTGACTACCACTGCAACCAGTTGTGGGTTCCAGCACGTGGTTTTAGAGAATACATTAGTTAAACCTATAACCACGTCCCATTTGTATGTTATGCTGGTTGATTTATATTATTTACATTTTTCCAGTTGCTACAGACCGCCGGAGTCGCTCAAAGAGTAGAAATAAGATTTCAGGTAAGTGTCAAGCTGTTTTGATTGATATTACAACAATTTGATGTTAGCACTTACTTCTAAGTACAAAATGCGTGGGAAACCTCTTGCTATTTTTTTTTCTTAAACATGCTAGGAAATTTGAGCATTACGTTGTTGAAATTTGAGCTACTGTAAGTTCTGTCCAAATGGTCCTAAAATATTCAGTAAGGCGAAAACAGGATGAGTATTCATTGGAGCTTATTTTTATGACCTATTTACAGTTTTCAGTGTCGATATGGAGTTTAGAGAATTTATGACATATTAACGGGTTTGAGTTGAATTACGGGTTTGAGTGGTATGTATTCACAATTGACTATTGAACCTAATATATTTATGACCTACTAGCAAACCCGGCGAACTCCGTTTTGCCATCAGATGTCTTTCCCGCTAAAAAGATTTTCCCGCTTTTCTGTTGAAATTTTTCCTGAATTTTCTTTGCTATAAACCTCACGGAGCCCGAGACCTTTCCAACGAATGCAAAACCGTGGAAATCGGTTCGTGCGTTCTGGAGTTATAGCGTCAGGAAGGAAAACCGGACTTATTTTTATATAGTAGATTTACGGTTTCGAGTGTATGGAGTCTGAGGTTCAACATATATTGTAAGTAAAGTTACGTATATGTATGTTGAGAAACTGCAAAATTACACTTTAAATGCAATCCTACAGAAATAGGTTTATTTTTCCGGGATAAAAAGTAGCCTATGTCACTCTCCGGGTCTTGAACTATACCTGTGCAAAAAATCACGTCAATCCGTTGCGTGGCTGCGGCGTGATTGAAGGACAAACAAACCAACAAACTCACTTTCACATTTATATATTAGTAGAGAGTAGGGATAACAATTGAACACTCTCCACACCATTGATCTATAATATATATAGATACGGCATAACTACATTTGCGTGACTTTTTTTCATTTGTTTTTGGCGATTAAGATGGCGTCTCCTAAGGAAGGACGCAGTATATTTTAAGCTGATATAGATGATTATCGATATTTTACACGCCTGAATATTATGTTCTTATTGTTACGTTTCGGACAGTTCTTAAATCTCAACCTACCTATTGCTCTACGTAAGAAATGAAATGTAAAATAACATCTACTGTCCTACTAAATGTAAATTCTAACGAGCTGTTGCTCACAGCTCCACCCACGTGAAATTATACGTTACGCGCTATTCAAATTCCCGTGGGTATAGATGGATATTTCAGTCCACGAAGACGTTATTTTGACAGTTGACGCTATTGTTTGCTTCAGGTTTGCTTGTATGAAGAAGGTTTACGTAAATCGTTCGGATGCCCGTATCTTGAGGTAGTTATACAAGTAATCAGTGGTTATACAAGCCTGAAGGAAGCCAAAAACTAATAAAATGTTATAATACATTTAGTGCAAATGTATGTAACAAAAATATGCTGCTATACGTCACATTGCTTTTCTAAGCTTGCTGCAATGTTCAGAAATATACTTCTGTATATTTATACCTATCTTGAAAAAATTGCACTCAATACAAATAAATAGAAAACGACGGCCAATATTTAAAATTTTGCGATCAGAAAAAAATTGTACGATTTCTGATGTAGTCAGATATAAACTTAGAAAGAACTCGGCCCAATAACTCTAGATTTAGCCATATTTGTTATTTCGGAAATTTTATTCTCGAGTAAAAATTACGATAGTTTTGATCGCTTTAAAATGGATTGTTGGTTGAAAATAACGTTTTTACTTGCAGAGCCTGTGCCACAAGTTCCAACGGCCTCAGAAAACGGTAAGGGTCATTTATAACAATTAAGGTCAAAGAGAGATCATCTACAATTTAGAGCTACATCAAAAAGTGGTTGACTGATGATCTTCTTACAGTGTTAGATTGTGAGTTAAAATTATATTACCTATTAAGCTACCTTAGATCTGACGTGGTCTCAAAGAGATCCAAAGGTCCAATAAAACAAAGAAATCTGGTATGTGTAAACCCATATTTTTTCAAAATATTACAGCCCCTGTCACTAAGCAAAACTTTTTATCTCTTTGTAAGATTTTATTTGTATTTTTTGTGGACTTTGGTTATCTTTATCCCAGTTTATAATAAAGTCTAAAAGAAATTTAGTCAACTACCCAATTGCAGACCAATGGCTGACTACCACTGCAACGAGTTGTGGGTTCCAGCACGTGGTTTCAGAGAATACATTAGTTAAACCTATAACCACGTCCCATTTGTATGTTATGCTTGTTGATTAATATTATTTACATTTTTCCAGTTGCTACAGACCGCCGGAGTCGCTCAAAAAGTAAAAATAAGATTTCAGGTAAGAGTCAAGCTGTTTTTATTGATATTACAACAATTTGATGTTAGCACTTCTAAGTACAAAATGCGTGGGCAACCTCTTGCTAAGTTTTTTTCTCAAACATGCTTGGTAATTTGAGCATTGCTTTGACAAATTCTTCGAAATAAATCGAACTTGCTGTACCAGCCAATCAGCGACTGTCAAAAATTGTATGAAAATCCATATCTGTCGTGGTTTATTATAGTGGTTGTATAAATTACATACTAAACTCATGTATATCGTTTTTAAATACAGCCATTCCATACACCTACGCATCGTCACGTTTTTTTTCCTGATACTAGAATTCAGTCAGAATATAATACGGTTAAAGAAACTTTATTCTCATTAAGAATTAACAATTCACTTACATGAGAACTATAACAATATAAATATTAAGTAACTTATCCTTAAAGTACTGCGATTTTATACAAAAACAAAGTGGGTAGAAATGAATTATAAGTACTCAATCCGTTAAAATAAGATAAAACTCACTCACTTTTTTCAGCACTGACATTTTCAATATACCTACTTACTCCCTAAAACTGAGGATAATTTATTTGCTGGCTGTCTTTGTCCTAAGATGACGCCCTCGTGACAATGTCATTGAAGCGCCAAAATAGAGTTGTCGCACTGTACTAGTATTGGAATGAAAAATAATATCGATAAAATCGATAGGTATATAAAACTTGGAAGCAATCACTTCAGCAAACAAGAAAATCAAAACAAGTAAAAATAAAGAAAATACTTGTATTAAAAGCCAGAGGACTAAAACGAGTGTTAGTAATTATCGAGGAGATTATTCTGTATCAAGAAAATACCTAAGAATCTCGACATAATCAGAAAATTTAATTACTAACCTGTAATGAAATAAAATGAAATGAAATGACATGGCCGGATTCTGCCCTTGAAAAAAAAATACTCATGGCAATTGACAAACAGTACGTCATATTAAAGCTTATAATATTATAATTATTTAGGCGCATTTTGTTGCAAGTTGTAATGCTAATATTATGTCTCTCGCAAGTTTTCTGATCATAAAATTTAAACGATTGTAAAGACATAATTATAAGCTTTAATGTGACGTACTGTTTGTCAATGGCCATGAATATTTTTTTTTCAGGGCACAGCTCCATACAAGTTTCGGCCATGTCCTTTATCCCATAATTAGTTATACAATAATTTTTTTAATGCATTTATTATCAAAATAGTTAAAAATCACAAAATTATTATATGTAAACAAACTTTTGACATCTGAAACCTGGCATCTAATATCGCTTCGCTGGTCACGCAAGGCGTTGCTCATGACGTTGTCATAATATTTTGTGTCAACTAAATACTCAACAAATATATATTTGTCTTTCGTTGCATATGCAGGTGGCAATTTGTTTAAAAAAGAGGCATCATGCTATTTGATAGGAATGTGTCGAAATAATAGATACTTTGTAAATGTGTCGAAATAATCTGTAGAATGCAGCTATTCCACTCTACTGTTACCTCATAGCTACTACACACAGATCATAAGATCATAGTGAATGAGTTTTATATTACGTGACGGTTTTGAAAATTTCGCGCATTGTTTGAGAAAAATACTATACATGCCTTGACCACAACTAGGCATTGATGGACTAGCAGACACCAGCACCTTAGTTACGTTAACCTCTGATTTACTCCTTTAGGGGTTATTACTGTTTAAGAGTAAGAGGTCACTTGTTAATCTTTTGACTGCATATTCCTTTCTGATATTTTACTGCAATGGTATCAGATATCGAATTTCAATGAATTCAGTCCAGGCACGAATAAAATCGAATTGGCGGTAATTTTTTTTTATTTTGACCATAGACTGTTTTCAATCTTGCTGCAATAGTCAAACGTCGATTTTTAA
Organism: Coenonympha glycerion; assembly: GCA_963855885.1. NCBI lineage: Eukaryota > Metazoa > Arthropoda > Insecta > Lepidoptera > Nymphalidae > Coenonympha > Coenonympha glycerion. Next base: position 8,638,000 of record OY979626.1, read on the forward strand.
AGAACTAATATCTGGTTGACCGAGCTTCGCTCGGTAGTTTAACTACTGGATAATAGATGGCAGCAGAAGTGCTTCGCTCGGTAGTTTAACTACTGGCTAATAGATGGCAGCAGAAGTCATATTTTTTTTTTTTTTTTTGTAAATTCGACATTTTCTAAAAATGAATCCTAGCTAGATCGATTTATCGCCCCCAAAACCCCCTGTATACTAAATTTCATGAAAATCGTTGAAGCCGTTGCCGAGATCCAGATTAATATATATACAAGAATTGCTCGTTTAAAGGTATAGGAGATCCGAAAACGGAAAAAATGGCAGCCACTTTCAAAATTTGAACGTTACATATCTTTTACATGCTTAGTGCAATGATTAGAAATAGATCTTGAAAGTATTCAGCTTGGTAACGAAAAAGTCAAAATGGCGGCCTTTTTAAAATTTTGACGTCAAATATTTTCTTTTCTAAGCCTGCTGCAATGTTCAGAAATATACTTGTGTCTTAATATTTATACCTATCTTGAAAAAATTGCACCCAAAATGAATAAATAGAAAACGGCGACCAATTTTCAGATCAGAAAAAAATTGTACGATTTCTGATGTAGTCAAATATAAATTTAGAAAGCACTCGGCCCAATAACTCTAGATTTAGCCATATTTGTTATTTCGGAAATTTTATTCCCGAGTAAAAATTACGATAGTTTTGATCGCTTTAAAATACATTGTTGATTGAAAATAACGTTTTTACTTGCAGAGCCTGTGCCACAAGTTCCAGTGGTCAAGAAAACGGCCGCAGGAAACGGTAAGGGTCATTTATAACAATTAAGGTCAAAGAGAGATCATCTACAATTTAGAGCTACATCAAAAAGTGGTTGACTGATGATCTTCTTACAGTGTTAGATTATGAGTTAAAATTATTTTACCTATTAAGCTACCCTAGATCTGACGTGGTCTCAAAGAGATCCAAAGATCCAATAAAACAAAGAAATCGGGTATGTGTTAACCCATATTTTTTCAAAATATTAAAGTCCCTGTCACTAAGCAATTAACCGTTTTCTTCAGTTTGGTAATGTCGACACCGCTAACCAATGCTAGTTTGCCAGCCGTGATGCATAACAAAAACAACGATATTGTGTTACACAGATTAATTAATTATTTTCGGTCTGAGGAAGTAAGCGTTGACATATATTCACATTGTTTTCAGATCGTAAACGGATCCTGAAGGACGTGAAAAAAGGACTAGGTAAGTCAAAGATTTACCTCAATTTTGTCTTGTGTGCGACAAGTTGTCACTCTCTCTGTCACAAGTGCTATTATAACATGTTGAGAGTACTCACTCAGCATGTTTGTGGACGTATTTGAATTGCGCAATTTAGGCTAAGGGCTCATCTAGCGACTTAAATCTTTGAGGTACGTATGTAAATACATCGGAAAACCTATAAAGGAAAACCTTATCTAAATACTAAATTCCATCCAACGCGTTAGTAAACACATTCCAAAAGAACAATCGATATTTTCTAGAGAGGGTAAATTTTTTTTTCTAAAAATATGGGTTTGTATATTTGTAAAATAATAATATGTAGTCTGCTTTATCCTTCAGAACATATTAAGGGCGATGGGTTCCATCCGGGCGCGAAAAGTCAAATTTTATTTAGTTTTTCGCTCATAGTGGGCTAACTATACATCGAAGGCTAATGGCAATGAGTTTTGCGAGCACAACATTTATGCATCTACATGTTTTTAATATAAACTCTGCTCAGCAATACTCATTTACTTCATATTGGTTCCCGTTAGCTCGAAATCTGGGAAACTTGCAAAAAATTATCCGTCGGGAACCAATGAGATGAGTGGCAACTTTCGAGCAAAGTTTCTATTAAAAACATGTAATGCATAAAAAGTAGGCCTGCAAAATGCATTGCTATAAATCTACAATGTGTAGTTAGTCTAATATTTGCAAGAAACTAAGGGCGCCCCCTCTCCCCTCCCCAGTAGAGGCATTTCAATTTTGGTTGCGTTTTTTTGGGTATGTGAACACAAAATCATACTCCGGTACGGTAGAAAATGTCGGCCAATTTTTAAAATTTTGCGATCAGAAAAAAATTGTACGATTTCTGATGTAGTCAGATATAAATTTAGAAAGAACTCGGCCCAATAACTCTAGATTTAGCCATATTTGTTATTTCGGAAATTTTATTCTCGAGTAAAAATTACGATAGTTTTGATCGCTTTAAAATAGATTGTTGGTTGAAAATAACGTTTTTACTTGCAGAGCCTGTGCCACAAGTTCCAGCGGTCAAGAAAACGGCCGCAGGAAACGGTAAGGGTCATTTATAACAATTAAGGTCAAAGAGAGATCATCTACAATTTAGAGCTACATTCAAAAGTGGTTGACTGATGATCTTACAGTGTTAGATTGTGAGTTAAAATTATTTTACCTATTAAGCTACCCTAGATCTGACGTGGTCTCAAAGAGATCCAAAGGTACAATAAAACAAAGAATTCTGGTATGTGTAAACTCATATTTTTTCAAAATATTACAGCCCCTGTCACTAAGCAATTAACTATTTTCTTCAGTTTGGTATTGTCGACACCGCCAACCAACGCTAGTTGGCCAGCCGTGATGCATTACAAAAACCACGATATTGTGTTACACAGATTAATTAATTATTTTCGGTCTGAGGAAGTAAGCGTTGACATATATTCACATTGTTTTCAGATCGTAAACGGATCCTGAAGGACGTGAAAAAAGGACTAGGTAAGTCAAAGATTTACCTCAATTTTGTCTTGTGTGCGACAAGTTGTCACTCTCTCTGTCACAAGTGCAATTATAACATGTTGAGAGTACTCACTCAGCATGTTTGTGGACGTTTTTTAATTGCGCAATTTAGGCTATGGGCTCATCTAGCGACTTAAATCTTTGAGGAACGTATGTAACTACGTCGGAAAACTTATAAAGGAAAAACCTTATCTAAATACAAAATTTCATCCAAAGCGTTAGTAAATACATTCCAAGAGGACAATCGATATTTTCTAGATAGGGTACATTTTTTTTTTCAAAAAATATGGGTTTGTATGATTGTAAAATAATAATATGTAGTCTGCTTTATCCTTCAGAACATATTAAGGGCGATGGGTACCATCCGGGCGCGAAAATTCAAATTTTATTTAGTTTTTCGCTCATAGTGGGCTAACTATACATCGAAGGCTAATGGCAATGAGTAACATTTATTTTTACATGTTTTTAATATAAACTCTGCTCACCAATACTCATTTACTTCATATTGGTTCCCGTTAGCTCGAAATCTGGGACACTGCAAAAAATAATTATCTGTCGGGAACCCATGAGATGAGTGGGAACTTTCGAGCAAAGTTTCTATTAAAAACATGTAATGCATAAAAAGTAGGCCCGCAAAATGCATTGCCATAAATCTACAATGTGTAGTTAGTCTAATATTTGCGAGAAACTAAATAAAATTTGAATTTCGCGGGCTGTTGGGGTCGCAACACATTAAGTAGGTTATTATTGTGTGATACAATGCAATGGTGCCAAAGTTATACTCAAACGTTGTATAAGTGGTTTTCCAAATGTTTTAATTTTTTTGTCTGCCATGATTAAGGAGCACACCACGGGTGTACCCGCGAAATTCAAATTTTTCGTGGTTTTCGCGATTTTTAAGCTAATAAGACATAGGCTTATGGCCGTCAAATTGCGATAATCCCAATATCTGCTTCACGTGTTTATATAAAAATCTCTGCTCGAAAGTGTCGAGTTAAAGAAATTAGTCCAAGATTTGCGAGTTACTCATATAAAACTCGATACTCGGACTAATTTCCTAGGATACACATTTTTATGCAAAGATTTTGATATAATCATGTAAAGATGATACTGCCATTCTCGCAAATTGATTGCCATAAGCCTATTATGTGTAATTAGCGTACAAATTGCAAAAAACCACGAAAATTTTGAATTTCGCGGGCAGACCTGTTGAGTAGAGAGATCATCGGCATCGGAGTCTTACCAAAAACGATTGGCTAATTATCTTTTATACAGGGTTAGCTACATACATATAGCGATTAGTTTACTTGTTAATGTAATAGTTATTACCTATTACTCTACCACACCGACACTGTCACAAATAGATCCAATAAAAAAAAACTTTGCAAAACAAACGAATTTGTGGCCAGTAGCTTGTTGGTTGAAAAGTATGTTTTATTATTTATTTATTTGCAGAGCCTGTCGCACCTCGTGTAGCGTCTAAGCAAAGGACCTCCAAAAACGGTAAGGATAATAATTAATACCTTTTAATATCGAAGAGAGATCATCGGCATCGGATTTTTACACCAAGATAGTGATTAGTTTACTTGTTATTGTAATACTTATTACCTGTTACTCTACCGCACTGACACGGTCACAAGGAGATCCAATAAAAATCAAAACTTAGAGGGATAATATCATCTTTAGTAATTTTCTAGATAGCATTTTTGTTTTTTTTTGTCTGTTTTGACGTTGCCGCTTATATACAAATACACTTTGCAAAAAAAATTGTGGCCAATAGCTTGTTGGTTGAAAAGTTATATGTTTAAGCTTTGTTTTTATTTGCAGAGCCGGTCGCATCCTGTGTAGCGGCCGAGCAAACGACATCCGACAACGGTAAGGGTCATTAAAAATACCTATTTTCAATAATAGGTAACATTATTATTTATTAGAATAATTACCTATTAGACTAATGACACAGTATCGAAGAGATCCAAAAAAAAAGAATCACAATCACTTAGGGGTATGATTGAAATAATTCTTCGTGATTTTCTAGAACCCTCTTAAGGTTTCGCTTCTTATAATGATGCAATGTATGGGGAGCTGCATCATTATAACTCATATGATTCTCATAATGATGCAGCTCCCATACTTTGAGCTGCGTCGTGAAGGTTATCTTAATAACATAGGGTACTTAAAACTAAGAGGGTCAGAGTTCTGGCACTTTTGTCGTTCATAGAATGGGTATTATAGTTGGTAATCAACCCACTCTATAATCGGGACTGCCACTCGATATTAATATCAAACATAACTATACATTGAAATAATGATAATAATTGCACAATTTAAAATGATAATCATTCATATGTGCCCAAAAAAACTATGATGAAAATCTCTATGGAGATAAGCGGGTATCTGTTTATTGTGATAATTAAATAACATCCTTTGCATAATTTTAATCCCCTCAATTTGATAATGATATGGTTTGGTGTTTAATTTTGTTAAAACTTCCATTCAAGTTTTGAGATGTGATTTTTATCGATTGATTGTTTTGTACCTTTGTACTATGGCGTAAGTTTTGTAATTAGGGTTCCATACCAAAATGGTAAAAATGGAACCCTTATGGTGAGACTTTCTCCGTCCGTCCGTCCGTCCGTCCGTCCGTCAGTCAGTCACACTCGATTATTTCAGTAACTTTCAAAGCTATCGACTTGAATTTTGGAATAGTTTTAGGTAAAAGTGACCCAATGCCATTGCAATCATAAAAATTGAAAAACATTTTTCTTTAAAAGGGAGGGTAAACCGGGTTGTTGAAATTTCAAAATGAGATAATAATATTGAGTGGGGTATCATATGAAAGGGCGTTACTTGTGTAATCTGAAACAGATTTTTATATATTTTTGTGCCTGATAGTTTTTGATTTATTGAGCAATCTGTCGAAAAAAACACCGTCTCCCTCCCCTTATCTCCGAAGAGTTTATCGTTCGAAAAATCTGAAATGATTATGATCAATAGGAATAAACGTATATTTTACAGGAAAATAAAATCAACTCTCTAACTATTATACTTTTTTTGATAATAACAATAAATCGCCAAAAACAAAGTTAGGTTTGCGGTTCGTCAACAAAAGTACCTACATGTAAATTATACTTGTAAATTCATTAATGAAAGTGATTCTTTTAATAATCTATCTATATACTTATAATAAAACTGTAAAGGGTCGAATTCTGTACATTGAAGATATTTTGAAAATTTTTGTTGGAGGACACTATTTAGTCGATATTGAAGCCAAAACTGTAATTTGTTTAATTTTTGTCTGTCTGTCTGTCTGTCTGTCTGTCTGTCTGTCTGTTTCACGACCGGGCATCACGACTAATCCGCTGGATGGATTTAAATGAAACTTGACATGATTATAGTTCATACCCCGAGGTAGGACATAGGATACTTTTTGTCTCGAAATTCTTCATGGTTTCCCTGGAAGACGGCATCAAAGTCCAAACGTTTTTTAGTTATAACTCAATAACGCGTTGTCCGATTCCATTCATTCTTTTTTTGTTAGAAAGGAGGTTCTTTAAAGATTATTCCATACAAATCTTATCATCATCACTTTTGTAGTTCAGAAATTACAGACATCAGAACCTTTAAGTTCAAGTAGGTAGGTGACTTGAAACTCGGAATGCACAAACTAGCTAGGACTAGGACGTAGGGTTCAAGTAAGACTGGAGTACCCTTACAGCCGTAACTTAGCAGGAGATTTTGTATGGTTTAAAATTTTTCACTTTTAGGGTGAACAAAAGTCATGTAACTGGCGTTATCGCTACGTTATACCGTATAGCGCCATCTCTACAATTTATGTGGAACTTGAATGTAAAACTCTGAAGGTTAAATACTACCGAATTTTTTTAAATAAAAATTAACTGTCATGTTATTTACTGTTTCCTGACATTATATTAAGATGGCACTGTTAAGTCATGAACTGATTTAAACTTTATCATCCTCAATATGGAAAGGGTAAGATAATGGTTCACAAATATTTTTAACTCTTAGGTCTTATCGATCCTAACCGACTGACTGTCATCTAAGGACTTTTTATACGGAAGGAAATATATAGCCATTGTCCATTCTGATGTTTTGGATTGTATTGAGATGAAGCAAAGATTTTTAAAAGACTCTTATATTATTTTGGGCTGGGGAATATTGTTAGTAGAGTAATTTATCCCAGTGGTACCTACCCGGCCGAACTCTGAAAGAAGAGTTCTACCACCAGTACAACTTTTCACATGGTTTAATAATTTTTGACATATTTCGTGGTTTCAGAATAAAAATCACAATTAAAAGGACGATTTTAACTGTCGATATTTCGATACATTGGTACAAGTCGTGGTCACGTAGTGATTTTTAAAAGACTCTTATATTATGTTGGGCTGGGGAATATTGTTAGTAGAGTAATTTATCCCAGTGGTACCTACCCGGCCGAACTCTGAAAGAAGAGTTCTACCACCAGTACAACTTTTCACATGGTTTAATAATTTTTGACATATTTCGTGGTTTCAGAATAAAAATCACAATGAAAAGGACGATTTTAACTGTCGATATTTCGATACATTGCCACTGGGTCGAAATATCGACAGTTAAAATCGTCCTTTTGATCTTTCAACTACGTATTAATGAAACTTTATATTATTATTAAAAAAAAGGAGTTTTCAAAATCACCACAAGATAACCCGTGCAAAGTAAGAACAGGTTTCTGTACAACATCACACCAGAATCCCGCGAAAAATCAAGGAATTCCAGTAGGAAGGTACATCATGTAAAAAAATCGTAATTCACGCGGGCGGAGCCGCGGGCAACAGCTAGTAATAATAATAAATCGTTTATTAAAAGCAACAAAAGCTCATATTTGGTTAGTAAGAAGTACATAAAAATAAATAAAAATCAGTTTTAGAATACACAAGTAATGCCCTTTCATATGATACCCCACTCAATATTGTTATCTCATTTTGAAAATTCGAAGTCCCGGTTTTCCCCCCTTTTTAAATATATTTTTTTATAAATAAAAACAATTTTCAATATTTTGTGAGTGCAATGGCGTTGGGTCACTATTACCTAAAACTATTCCAAATTTCAAGTCGATAGCTTTGATAGTTACTGAAATAATCGAGTGTGACAGACGGACGGACGGACGGACGGAGAAAGTCTCACCATAAGGGTTCCATTTTTACCAAATTGGTATGGAACCCTAAAAACAGCACTCGAATTATAATGACCCTCCTTACGATGCAGTTGCATAAATAGCTATTTTATTTGCAGAGCCGGTCGTATCCTGTCTAACGGCCGAACAAACGACCCCCGAAAATGGTAAGTCATTTATATATTTTACAATAATAGGTAACATAGCTATTTAGGCTACCTTAGTGACACGATCTCGAAGATATCCAATAAAAAAAGAGACAATATCTTAGGGGGATGAAATCATCCTTGGTGATTTTTTGTTTTTTTTGTCTGTCGTGATGTTGTCGCTTATGTATAAATACTTTGCAAAAAAATGAATTTGTCGCCAATAGTTTGTTGGTTGAAAAGTATGTTTTTATTTGCAGAGCCGGTCACATCCCGTCTAGCGGCCGAGCAAATGACCTCTAATAACGGTGAGGGTTATTACAATACGATAATTATTAATAGGTATGACACAATAATAATAGGTAACATACCTATTCAGCTATCTTAAAGTTGTTATAATAGGTCCCTTTTGGCATATGTCATCGATTTTATAATGTATTTGTACTATGTAAGTACTTATCAGAAAATGTAACTTAAGGAGTAGGTACACCACGGGTGTGCCCGCGAAATTCAAACTTTTTGTGGTTTTTCGTGATTTTATAGCTAATAAGACATAATAGGCTTATGGCAGTAAAATTGCGGGAATCCCAATATCATCATCACGTGTTTATATCAAAATCTCTGCTTGAAAGTGTCGAGTTAAAGAAATTAGTCCGAGATTTGCGAGTTACTCACATTAAACTCGATACTCGGATTAATTTCCTAGGATAGACATTTTTATGCAAAGATTTTGATATAGTCAAAGATGATACTGCCATTGTCGCAAATTGACTGCCATAAACCTCTGATGTGTAATTAGTGTACAAATTGCAAAACAACAATGAATTTTTTGAATTTCTCGGGCAGAGTCGTTCGTCTTAAACTTAATATTGTACATATTTTGGAATGTTAGAACGAAACGAAAGCTCAATTTATCTTTAATGTAGTATTTTTAGTTAAATAATATCATTCACTCAATCAAACATTCACTCAGTCACGTGCCGCTTGGTCAAAGACAACCTATCCTATAGAAATCAGTGTCGCCAAGCTCATTCTTTTCAGTAAAGTTTAATATACAATATTCGATTACTATTAAAATCTAATAAAGCTGGTGAAATTCAGTAATTAAATGGTAATAGTACTAACATTAAAAGATAAAAGGTTGAGAACGTAACTGGATTTAAAAACACTATCTAATAAATTATTATGTAATTGTTTCTTTCAGTTTCGTTCTAAGTTACATTCTATGGTATATCGCAAACGCCGAAAAGGACCTATTAAATTTTTTTACAACTATATTGTCGCGGCCTCGAAGAAATCCAATAAAAAAGAATTCACAATAACTTAGGGGATGAAATCATCCTTTGTGGTTTTCTAGATACCCTTTAATGACTTTTTTTGTCTGCTGTGACGTTGCCGCTTATATACAAGGTGTGGGTTAATTTGTATAGTGTGCCTGCAACCTTTTAACTTCATCCAAAAACGTGATAAGAAGCCCCAATTATTTTATTTTATTTTCAATACAAAAATATATTATTATTTCATTTAGAAAAATAAAATTTAACAACCCTAACTGTGACATCGACAAACCTCATTATCATTTTCATTATTCCTAGTTTATTGATATTGAACCAGCTGTTTACAGGGATGTCACTTATAATTTATGGTACATTTTTGAACTCCCTATAGCTCCCTCAGGATATGAACTACACTTCTTGTGATCGTTCTCTACTTAAGGCTTTCGGCTAAGTAGGGCAATTAATCTACACATTGCATTTGTATATGTATTAAAAAAATGAATTCGCTGCCAATAGCTTGCTGGTTGAAAAGTATGTTTTTATTTGCAGAATCGGTCGCATCCTGTCTAGCGGCCGAGCAAACGACCCCCGACAACGGTAAGGATCATTACAATACAATAATGGGTAACATAATACAAAAATAGGTAACATACTTATTAGGTTACCTTAGTGACACGGTCTCGAAGAGATCCAATAAAAAAGGATCCCATTAACTTAGGGGGATAAAATCATCCTTGGTGTTTATCTAGATAGCATTTTTTTATTTTTTTCTGCCATGACGTTGCCACCTCTCAAATTCACTTTGCAAAAAAAAGAAATTCTCACCAAAAGCTTGTTGGTTGAAAAGTATGTTTTTATTTGCAGAATCGGACGCATCCTGTCTAGCGGCCAAACAGACGACCCCCGACAACGGTAAGTGTCATTACAATACAATAATGGGTAACATAATACAATAATAGGTAACATACTTATTAGGTTACCTAAGTGACACGGTCTCGAAGAGATCCAATAAAAAAGGATTCCATTAACTTAGGGGGATAAAATCATCCTTGGTGTATTTATAGATAGCATTTTTTATTTTTTCTGCCATGACGTTGCCACCTCTCAAATTCACTTTGCAAAAAAAAATCACCAAAAGCTTGTTGGTTGAAAAGTACGTTTTTATTTGCAGAATCGGTCGCATCCTGTCTAGCGGCCAAACAAACGACCCCCGACAACGGTAAGCGTCATTACAATACAATAATGGGTAACATAATACAATAATAGGTAACATACCTATTAGGTTACCTTAGTGACACGGTCTCGAAGAGATCCAATAAAAAAAGGAGCCCAATACCTTAGGGGGATAAAATTATCCTTGGGTGTTTATCTAGATAGCATTTTTTATTTTTTTCTGCCATGACGTTGCCACCTCTCAAATTCACTATGCAAAAGTATGTTTTTATTTGCAGAGCCGGTCGCATCCTGTCTAGCGGCCGAGCAAACGACATCCGACAACGGTAAGGGTCATTTATACCTTTTAATTTCAAAGAGATTGACTTATAAGAATATGTAACTTAAACTTAGTATTGTAGGTATTTTGGAATGATAGAACGATAAGAAGGCTCAATTTGTCTTTAGTGTAATACTAGCAAACCCGGCGAACTCCGTTTCGCCACCAGATAGCTTCGTTTTATGTAACATTTTTTTATGTTTAATTATTTTTTTTTTAATTTTTCCTGAATTTTCTTTGCTATAAACCTCACGGAGCCCGAGACCTTTCCAACGAATGCAAAACCGTGGAAATCGGTTCGTGCGTTCTGGAGTTATAGCGTCAGGAAGGAAAACCTGACTTTTTTTTATATAGTAGATTTATAGTTACAATATCATTCACTCAATCAAACATTCACTCAGTCACGTGCCGCTTGGTCACAGACGACTCATCCTTTAGAAATCATTGTCGCCAAGCTCATTCCTTTCAGTAAAAATCACTACACAATATTCGATTTCTATTAAAATCGAATGAAGCCTGTGATATTCAGTAATTAAGGGGTTACAAAACTAAAATGTAACAAAAGACTGAAAACGTAACTCGTTATAAAATCACATATGTCATACATTACAACGTGATTGTTTCTTTCAATTTCGTTCTAAGTTACATTCTATGATCTGTCTCAAATGCCGAAACGATATTATATTTTCTCAAGTATAATTGATAGCGATTAGTTACTTATTATATTACCTATTCGGTCTGACGGACGAATGATGAATCACCTTGGGAACATGTTATTTTACTTAAATAATAATAATAAACAAAATGATGTTGCCTGTCTGTTCACAAATTCACTTTGCAAAAAATAAATCAATTCGACGCCAATAGCTGTAAAATTGTGTTTTTTATTTGCAGAGTCTGCCATACACAGTGTGCGGGTCAAACAACACGAGATTTTTGTTTCTGAAAACGGTAAGTTTCATTAGTACATTTCAACCGACTTCAAAAAATTCTTCTTCTCAATTCGACTGTTTTTTATGTTTGTTACCTCATAATTTTTGACTGGGTGAACCGATTTTGATGATTCTTTTTTTATAAGAAAGCTGACGGCTCCCGTGTGGTACCATTTCAATCAAGTCCCGATAAAATGTGTTCCATGAGAAAACCATATCTTAAATTTTTAATTGGAAAGGATGTAAAATCAACAGTTGTTTGATGAGAGTTGATGTCGGTAATTAATTAACGTATAATATTAATGTTAAAGAGTGATCATTTGCTTCATCCTCAATGACATTATGAAGCTAAGGATGACCCCTATTTGAACATTTTACGTAAACCTTTTTCCATACAAGAAATAATTAAAAAATTAAAAAAAAAAAACAAGACTGCCCTGTTTTTTTTTTTTTTAACTTTGTTCTCTGCTATAGGCAGAGACCTTATTCATGCGAGCTTTGCTCTGAAGAAGTGCCAACTCACGATGGTCGTGACTTGGATTCTAACATTTTTTTTTTTTATATCTGCTGTTCCTGCTGGATTATGAGTGACACTCATCCAGAGCATCTGAGTGCTTCGTCAAAATTTAAAATAATTACCACAGATTACCACAGACTGCCCTGTTATAAAACCAACTAATATGCCGCACAGAGGCGACGCCGTAATAATTGTTCTTAATCAATCTAGCTTGTCGGTAGTGATTGGAATCAATCTAACTTGTGAATCGTATTAACTTAGGAAATGAATAAAATTTGGTACCGACGACAACACAATCATTTGGATACATTGAGCTAATCTGATGATTGGTGCAGGTGCTTCACTATCCAAGTAGGTTACACAGAAGTGAGTAATCATCATTTGGTAGGGAAATTCTTTAGTAGATTCTAGTAAACCACCAGTAGTGTCGTCTTAGGGTTCATTTGTTTTTTTTTTTTAGTTTTTAAAAAGTTGTAGCGTAAAAAATTGTATTTGTGTTAGTATATTGTGTACAGTTTTTAAACTAGACTTGATTAGATTTTTTGTTGCTTGCAGACGATGAGCCAGATGACGACTACAAGGACGATAACCGATTGGAGGTTGAAGGTAACGTCATAATAGGCTTTGTGCAAAAAATTTAAATACAGGCTTAGGGTTCTTATTTGTAATCAGCATGGGTATTAAAACATATTATATACCTACCCTCAGTATTAAAGAAAAAATAAAATGTGAAAAATATTCCAAGAAAATTCAACGTTCAAAACAGAACGTGGTACGTCCTGACGTCACAGGTGCGTGCCAGTGCTCGTCCGCCAATAATAATAATTAAAGACCATTATCACGAAATAGAGTTTGCAGTGCGAACTGATTGGCTGAATCATTGAATTGTGTAATGACGTGATCTATATGAATATTTAATGAGTAATATATATTTTTTCTTTGCATTTACGATGTAAACAACCAAATAAAAATGTAAAAAAAAAACTGTGGTTATTCCCTATTGTCGTAAAATGGTACACAGCAGTCAATGGGGCCAAGAGCCCAATCCGGCCAGAACTTAGTTATTTTATAAAAGCTAAGAGTTTCTCTGTATATGTCACACACAGGTAAGTATCCTATCTCTATAGTCGTGGACTGCCCGCGACTGTAAAGTTTAGATTGTATAAAGGTAGTAAATGTGTATAAAACAGTACCTTAAATTCTTTAAAGTGTTAAGTTTTTTTTATATTTTCTTCTCATAAATCACGTTATCCATTACCAAACACTTGACAGTTGCTACCTCCTGCCAGGCATCACTAAACTGTAATAAATTAATTACAATTATACTTTTGTCGTATAAATAAAAGCTGAATTTATAAATGTTTATAAAACCTATAAAATAGTGACACCTCAATAGTTTCTGGCAGAAAAACAGGTTGAAACGTCATTTATTCTTTATTTTATTTCTTTACAGAGTTTGGGTCTAATGAATTCAATCGGGAAGAATCCTCGCCTTTGAATTTATTTTACTCTGACGATTTTGAATCAGATGTAAAACCAGGTAAGTCATATTAATTATATCAGTCATAGTTAATGATGCCAGTAATATTAATTTTAATTATTTACGGGGCATATAAATATATAAAATATAATTATTACTTTATAATAAACTAAACCCGGCTGAGTTTACTGTGGGCTTCTTCTCAGCCACAGGGCGCGTTTATGAACCTCGTTTTAAGTCGTGATAACCATTATCACAATTAAAGAGACCGTGTAAAATGAAATGACTTCTCATAAGAGCATATGCTACGCCTATATGAAATAAAGAATTTTCTATTCTATTCTAGGACAAAAATAATGACGTACACTGAAAATAGTATTAAAATCCAACATAGATTTACATTGTTAAAAAACAAGATTTACATAGTTTCTCTGTCTTATAAGAAATATTTGAGTTCTTATAACTTTTTGTTATTAGATCGATTTAATTAGTTTTTTTCATTTACGTCTTAATTTTTATCCTAGTTAAAAAAAGTTATAAATAATTTGGTAATAATTATGTATCATATGAAAGGGCGTTACTTGTGTATTATAAAACTAATTTTTATTTATTTATTTTTATGCCTGATAGTTTTCGATTTATTGGGCAAACTGTCGAAACCCCCTCCCCCTTATCTTCGAAGTTTACCAATCGAAAAATCTGAAATAATTATGATCAATAGAAGTTAACGTATATTTTACAGGAAAAATAAAATCAACTCGCTGACTAATATACTTTTTTGATAATAACAATAATTCGCCAAAAACAAAGTTACGTTTGCGGTTTGCCAACAAAAGTACCTACATGTAAATTATACTCGTAAATTCATGAACAAAAGTGATTCTTTCAATGTTTTACTTCTTTTATGGTATGGAACCCTCGGTGCGCGAGTCCGCCTCGCACTAGGGCCGGTTTTTTTAAATGCCCATGGGAATGGATAGTGTTATTTTTCAACACGTCCAATAAGTTTTTTAGTTTAGAGATGAGATGCACAAAAGAAGTGGCACCAATAATGAATTTGAATTATAAATAATTCTTCAAAAATACCGAAAGATTGTGGATTTTTCGTTCCCGTTCCCTATTTCCCAACCTTTGTACTTACCTATTTTCAAGCAATTTCGTTTTTTTTTTCAAAATCCCATGTGAATTGTATTTATTACATTTTATTTTCGCAGTTTGCCTTCTCTATGATATAACTTCAGCTTTTAAGGAATTTAATGATATTTCTATTTTGTAGTCTTCTTCGTATTTGTAATTATTAGAGCACATAAAATATTGAATTTATTAGGTTGAGGATTACTCAAAAAATATTTTAATAAACAGATTTGTTGAATTGAAGGCGTTATTTTGAGGAAATCCATAATTAGCAGGACAGATTAATTTATTTTGCTATAATCCGCTACTTGAGGAGATTCTGTATGGTACCAGCACTTTTTTCGACGCACGTTTCGTCCCGATACCGGGACATTTTCAGAAGATGTTGACTTCACAATGCAAAATCGTAGAGATACACATCTCTGTCCTGCTGAACAGATTTGTTTTTCCAGACGTCTCAGAGTGTGTCATGCCTATAGTGTCGGAAGTTTTCTCGATGGCAGAACATGCTTCTACATCAAGTATGCCAAGTTCGTACGAACAAATTGATCATTCATGGAGAATGCCGTCGCCTCCACCGGAAACATCGGACATGAAGTCGCGTTCTGCTGAACTATGCTTCAACGAGGCGCCAGTTTTCCATCCAACGGCGGAGGAATTCACAGTATGTATTATTATATACAGACTTTTGAAAATTGGATTCTAAATATCTGTAACGGTCAGCTTAAAATGTTATGTAGAACAATTTTTAAGTTAAAAAATGACTACACTAGCGGCACGCTATGATGGCCGGTTTGACACATTACAATAGTGATGTGGAATGTCAATTTATTCTCGAACAAAAAACAATTAAGTTTTGTTTTTGTAGCTGATTAAATAGGTTTAATAAAACAAAAATGTAAATGTTTATTTAATTTATTTGAACGAACTGAATATTTGAATGAAAATGAATATACATACTTTATATGCACACAAGAAACCTATGAATACAAAAGATACCAAAAAAGGTGCCACAAAAGGCCATAATTAATCAGATTCGTCCATACTACTATTTTCACTGTCGTCACTGCTATCATCACCTACATTAAAAATTATATGTTCGTTTTCTATAATATTATCTATTTTCACATCTCTTTCATAATCTTCCCTTATTAATTTAACAGTTCTATTCACAACCTTTTCCCAGTCTCCTTTAGTCACATGTTCACAAGCTTCTTCTAATAATTTTAGCATTTTTTTTGTGGTAAATGGGGCTTCTGTATTGTGTCTTGCAGCATATCCCTTAATTTGAGCCCACACCAACTCAATCGCATTATACTCACAATGGTAAGGCGGTAACCGTATAACTCTGTGCCCATGTTCTAATGCTATTTCGTCAATGACGTATCGGATCTTGGTTGGTTTGTTTTCTTTTAAAAGACGTACTAATTCCGCTTTTAACATATTCATGTTTGCATCTACGCCATTTTTACGAAGCCATGCGACGATATCAGCTTTCTTTTGGGATTGGGCAGGTGGCTTGTCAATTTGCATCGAGTGGTATGGGGCGTTGTCCATAATTATAATAGATGGTTCAGGGAGGCTACACAACATTGAGGTAAACCATTCAGTAAACTTTTCTCCATTCATGTCTTCATGATAGTCTCCAGTGGTTTTTGACGCAAAAGCCATGAGAGAACCTTCGACAAACCCGTTGATGGTTCCGGCGTGACAAATTATAAGTCGCGATCCTTTTCCTACAGGAACTTTGGAAGTAGATGCTGCTGTGTCATCGTCCCAAGAACGGCCTACAGTATGGTTAGCATTAAGCCATGTTTCATCCAAGAACACAACATTTTGCAAATTTTTGATTTCTTTCACTTGCCGTAAAAAAGTATACCTTGCCATCGCTATATCAAATCTTTCCATCAATATTTTGCGTTTGTTACATTTTTTGTATCGAAATCCAATGGTCTTCAAAATCTTCGTTAAAGAACTTTCCCCACCGAAGAATAATCCAGCTTCCTTCAGTGAATGCACCAACTTTTTTCTTGTTGGATACTCCTTCTGTAAATAGTAGCCGTAAACATGTCTTCGGATAGCATCGGCATCAAAGCTATCGATGCCTACGACTGGTTTTGCTCGTTTTCTCTTTTTTGGTGTGTGAAGTTTATTTTCTTCTGTGCCAGTCTCGCCATATTTTTCTTTAGTTATCCGTCTAACAGTTCGTTGTCCAATATTAAGCGCATCAGCTACGCGTTCAACCACTGACGTTATAGGTAAAATTGGCCCTCCATTTTGAGCTTCACGATCGAAATAGTTACGAAGGCGTATTACGAACTCACGTGTCTGACTATTTAGAACAGTTCTCTGCGTACGTTCGGTCATATCGACGAAATCCACAACAAAGGGCTTGAACAGAGTCCAAATTAACGAGCAAGGGTCAACAGTAATGCAGTATCAATATTTGAAATCCAAAGCCAGGTCAAAACTATATCACAATCGCATTGCACTGACAGTTTATACTTTTCGAAGCAACGTCAATTCGAAACTGCTTTGTTTTGCATTGAGCATTGACGCGAGTTTGCCGGAGGTAGTAGTTGTGCTAGCCAGCGATCCTATGTGACGATCGTATTAGATTCCATTTTTAAAAATTTTCAATTTAGAAAACCAAATGCCGAGTTGTGGTATATATCATATAAAAATAAAAATTTTACCTTTTGTATGAAACAGCTGATATTTTTTTGCGATTTCAGAGGTTTGTCCACATAGTGAAAATTGTTCATATTCACAAGTACATTCACCCCTTAAATGGTGCAAACTGATTTTTCTACACTTGTATACATTTTAGAAATCATCAATTTAATAAATAAATTTTGAGTCCTAAACCTAAAACTACATTCGATAAAATTTATGAATCTCTGCACATCACTATCGTCAATAAAGTAATACAATTATTTCCTTCAAAGTCGTTATCAATTAATACGGAACTTCATGAGCGGACAAACGTCAAACCGGCCATCATAGCGTGCCGCTAGTAAGTGGCAAGTTATAATAGGTACCTGTATATACCTGTATTGCCAGACCTGCATTTAAAACTGCGATTATATTGCGATGCGATGAATTCAGATACGATTAAATATTATCTGATTCCAGGACCCCCTAGAATATTATATAAAGATAGCACCTGAAGCCTCTAAATATGGGATTTGTAAAGTAGTCGCCCCAGAAGGATTCGAACCGATGTGCAATCTTAATAATCTTGACAAGCTCGACGCTCGTCACCAATACGTGGCCCGTTTGTTCAAGAGGGGGGGTGAAGCCACGCGCTTTTTGTGTGCAGTTTACGCGTGCCTCACTTCGCACGGGGTCAAATTGCCAAAGCTGCCATTGGTAAGTATACCTTATAATTTTAACTAGCTTTCCATTCTTATTAGCGAAACTTTACTTACCAGCAAAATATCTGATGTCTCATGTATTTACTGAAGTGTCATTTTTTCGTGCTATAAAAAACTGAATCTCAGCTTGAGCCGCACACGGTTAGGCCTTATAGATCATTACTAATAAGAGGTGATACTATTTTAATTTTAGTCTACGTTTGTACAACGATTATTCGGCGGTTCCTGGACCGATTTGGTTGATTCCAAATCATTTCAGTCCTCTTTTTATCTTTTTACTATCTTCAAAAGTAGCAAAAACCCGGCAAGAAAACTTATGTTCACACTTAAAGGTTGAAAAAAAAAATACTATTTTTCCAACTATTGCTTTCGTGCCATAAAGCCGGGAGCGCGTCAGTAAGCTGGCTTTTCTATTTGTTACAGGTAAATGGCCTTGAAATAAACCTGCCAAAGTTGTTCCGCGTAGTGGAAAAGTATGGTGGATTTAATGAAGTTACTAGGAAGCAGAGGTGGCCTAGAGTAGCTGAAGAACTCAATCTCTCTGACGTAAAAACTCCAGATAAAGTTTTAGATAGTATTTATCTAAAATTTCTCTTGCCGTACGATATACTTAACGGCAGTACGTATTGATCTCTCATCTTATCTCTTATATATAAAAATGAATCGCAAAATGTGTTTGTAAGCGCATAACTCAACAACGCCTGGACCAACATGAACATTTAAAAAAATAACTGGCCTACAATTCTTTTTTTTAAATGTTCGTTGATGGTTCAAGGATGGTTTTGACGGCGAAAAAAATTCGAATAATTGCCGGAGAATCCCTAAAAACAGCCCACAGGTAAAAACGTTTTCTAACTAAAACGTTGAGTCAATTTGAGCTTTATTGCTATTGCAAAAAACTAAGCTGGTGAACTTTTGTTAATAGTTATTATGATTGAAATGGTTAACATTTACGCAATTACTTACTTTTAAATGCTTGTATATGTTTTATTTATTTATTTTTTATTCTCAGCGTCCCTATCAGCAAGGTGTCGGTTCTGTTCAGTATAATTTTTTGCCCCGACTATAAAATAGGTAGGAGGAAAAAACTGCCACAATAAAAATCTTTTTGATAGGACAAAGTCTGTCGGGTCCGCTAGTTACATAATAAATATAATAATAGTATTCCCGCGTGAATAAAGCTGTGAATCCACCAGAGAGGAGCGAGGTAGCGGAGCCGAGAAACTAAGAAATTTTAATCAATAGGATTGCTCCACTTACTTTAGAGGTCACAATATTGCAATTACTCGTATTATTTCATTATGACGAAAAATTGTACAGTTCATAAATATCCGGATACACTGAATGGCGTAGCGGTAGCGAATCTGCCGTCGGACGTCGTGGGTTCGATTCCCACTACTGAATGTTTGTGTGATAGATATATATTAATTATTCATTAAAATCTATCGCCGTAATTAATGTACGTTTCTCTTCATTTCAGGCGAGCGCATGGTCATAAACGGCAAATCGGAAGATGTTTGGCTCGAATTACGCGAAAAGATGTTGAAGCGTGCGAGGAATCCTCTGCACTCCAAGAAAGTTTACACGGGAGAGTCCGACGCGTCGGGCTCCGAGGAAGACGAGTCCTCAGAAGAGGTCAAATTCATGCGCCTGAAGGCACTTGAGGTAATACCAATGCGAAACAGCATTTGCCCACACCAGGGGATGATCGCACGTATTCCAGTGACAGGTTGCAGGTTCGATTCCCACCACGGGACTCACTTTGGAGTTTTATAATTTCGAAATAGGTCTGGTCTGGTGGGAGGCTTCGGCCGTGGCTAGTTACCACCCTACCAGCAAAAACGTACCGCTAAGCGATTTAGCGTTCCGGTGCGATGCTGTGTAGAAACCGTTGAGGTGACACTTACACCTACCAAGTTATAGGTAAACCGCTATAAACTTGACCGGCTACTGATGGTTTGCGGGACGCGGGCTGGGTGTGCGATCGGCTTAATACACGATACGATGTAAATGTAATGACTCGCATCTTGAGATTTAACCTAATTCGCCTATGGTATTTTCTTAAGTAGGTTATCCTGATCCACGTCGCAAGATTAATATTATCGTGTGTAGCGTCCACGTCAGTCACTGACAGCTGATTAGTTGAGCGGACCGATCCCTAGTCTATGGATCACCGACTGTCAACGTAAAAATGAAGATACTTGATTTTCGCCATTTTGGCGCTGATTGTTGCGTAACGTCTAAAGTTGTTATCTCTTTCTATCGCGTAACTTTTTCTCTTTCGACGTACTAAGGTTGCCTCGCACGCAGTGCGTGAAATAGACCGTACAAGAACTAACGCGTACCGGGGCCGGGGCGCGGCCGGCGGCAGCCCTCTGGATTTATCACGTCGAGACGGCTATCTGTAGTTTCTTCGATCACGTGATAAATAAACCTGGCCTGCAATTGCATTTAATGTTTTGTAACGTAGCGGGTGGTTTGGGAAGCAGGTCACCTCGCTGCGTACATAAGGGGTCAAGGAATGGAACCTCGTACCCCACGGTTCGGACTAACGGGAGAGGGACCGTATTGATAATTGAAACAGGAATAACACCTTATAGATGACCACTGGTCTTTATTCTCAATATTCGTTATAATTACAAAACAGGTAAGTACTTATCCTATATTACGTATGTATATTACAAGCTACGGGATTATTACGCGAGTTGATCGCGCGGTCCAGACGGGACCGCCGAGAGACGGGACGCGGGGAGGAGAGAGAGAGAGAAAGAGACGCGCGAGGGGGTGACGGTTCACCCCTGAGCCAAGAGACAAGCACCAGATCTGCCCGGGATTCGCCAAGCCGACCTGTGTCGGTGGTGCCTGCCGCAAGACTGCCGGCCGAAGGCTGCCGGCGGCTATTTATGTGCGGGATGATGCAATCGTGTGGTCCGGCGCGGCGGGAGTTGAGATCCTTATCGCTGCACGCTGATTGGCTGCCGCGTCAATGTTCGAGAACGTTCGATGGGCCTGGATACGGGTGTCACGTGGTCCGCGTTGTGCAACGCCACGTTGCATTCCCCTCTCTCTTCTGAAGATTTTTACCTGTAAAAATCACCTTATGAGACCTCTTTGTTCAAAAAAAATGCTTTCCTATAATCCTTATGTGGAATTAGGAATGAGTCCTATGAGAATGTTTATGAGAAACTGCCCACTGTTGCTTTGGTATTTAATTTACGGATGGCCTTTACGGCCCGGATGGCTTTTATAGCCCGGATGGCTTTTATAGCCTGGATGGCCTTTACGGCCCGGATGGCTTTTATAGCCCGGATGGCTTTTATAGCCCGGATGGCCTTTACGGCCCGGTATGACTATTCCAATGCCGTTTGGCTTTGTCATAATATTTTGTTTTATTTTGTTTGTTTGATGCGGAGTTCTGGTTTCTTCCAATGAACGCTGCTATCACGGGTTAGAGTGTTTTCTTCACTCTTTCGGTCGGGAATCGGGATGTGGGCAGTACGGGGCTGTAAGTTCTATTCTAAACTTTTCCCGTATCTCATTAATAAACATTCTTTCAGAAACTGCGTTGGCTGTGGCTGTTCTAGTCTTCAGCTCTGGTGATTTGTACTAACTGTTTGCGTTGTTCTTCTACGGTACTCACGGGGAAAATTTCTTTGATTCTGCTTTCGAATTCTTTGATTAAATTTTGTTTACTTAAGGAGTATATCCAACTTGATGACATGTGTGCTTTTGTTTTGAAGTAATATCTCGCGGATTCACTGATTTTATTTGAGTTTACAAGTAATTGTGGTTTAAATATTCTAGTGACGGTTATGGTATCGTAGGGGTACGGAGTTTAGTTTGTTTCACTGAACGGCGGATTTTCTTTCTGTATTATTATTTATTTATTTTATTTCTTAAAAACGGTACGGTGCGGATTTTAGTTTGATTAACTAAACGGCGGATTTTATAATTATTTTATTGTTTCTTTGCTTATTTTTCAAGCGGTACGGTACGGACGGATTGTATTTCTGTTCTCTCTCTCTTAAATTCTGATCTAAATATAAATTAGTTGCTTGCCCACTATGTATAAATTAGGTGTGGTATAGATATTGCTGTGTGTGTGTGACTTGTGTGTCCTGTTTTCTTAAACGTGCTTTTACGGTCGGATATTTAACCTTTTACCAGCGCGTGGGCGATGGGTGGGTTAATATCAGCTGTTGAATTAAACAATTCCCGATATTTGCACTTAATTGAACGTTACGGTAGAATACACGCTCTTACAGTCGCGCCCGGATTATGCCGAACCGACTTTGCGTAAGGGTTTGTATCCTTTATTTTATTTAATTAACCGGATATCTGTTACTGGTTTTCTTTGTGTTTGTGTTATTACGGTGAAGGTGTAAGTTCGGATTCTATCTGTCCTGAATTCGCCGAAAACCGACAGATCCGTTCTTACTACCTTATTCGCGGTTAATTCCTGTTAATTCGCGGTTTAATCTCTGTTAATGTAACCGGCGTAAGTAAGGCTGGATTCTATCTGCCCGGAATACGCCGAAAACCGACAGATCCAATCTTACTATACTTTTCACGGTTTTAGCAACGGTGTTTATTGTGTTTTTGTAACGGTGGGAATGTGAGCTTGGATTGTCTGCCCGGGATACGCCGAAAACCGACAGATCCAATCTCACTATTATATTCGCGATTTATCAATTGTTATGATCTATATGTCTAGTTCCCGGTTCAGATACTCACTCTTACAGTCGTGCCCGGGTTATGCCGAAAACCGACTTTGCGTAAGAGTTTATATCTGTATTTCAATTACAATTGGAATTAGCGGGTGTTGGTGTAATATACTTGTGTACTTACGTTTCAGACCCTCTTTTTTCTGTTTATTGTTGTTTCTACACGGACGGACGGTCGGAAATGTGGGTATTTCAGTTGGGCGCCAATGTAACGTAGCGGGTGGCTTGGGAAGCAGGTCACCTCGCTGCGTACATAAGGGGTCAAGGAATCGAACCTCGTACCCCACGGTTCGGACTAACGGGAGAGGGACCGTATTGATAATTGAAACAGGAATAACACCTTATAGATGACCACTGGTCTTTATTCTCAATATTCGTTATAATTACAAAACAGGTAAGTACTTATCCTATATTACGTATGTATATTACAAGCTACGGGATTATTACGCGAGATGATCGCGCGGTCCAGACGGGACCGCCGAGAGACGGGACGCGGGGAGGAGAGAGAGAGAGAAAGAGACGCGCGAGGGGGTGACGGTTCACCCCTGAGCCAAGAGACAAGCACCAGATCTGCCCGGGATTCGCCAAGCCGACCTGTGTCGGTGGTGCCTGCCGCAAGACTGCCGGCCGAAGGCTGCCGGCGGCTATTTATGTGCGGGATGATGCAATCGTGTGGTCCGGCGCGGCGGGAGTTGAGATCCTTATCGCTGCACGCTGATTGGCTGCCGCGTCAATGTTCGAGAACGTTCGATGGGCCTGGATACGGGTGTCACGTGGTCCGCGTTGTGCAACGCCACGTTGCAGTTTAATCCATAGAATAGAGATCAGAGGTTGTGTAGCTCCCGCCCCGCGTCCCGCATACCATGGGAGGGTTAAGTCAGCTGCATCATCACTTCCGATCAGGTGAGATCGCAGACAAGTATTAACTTGTATGCGGCAGTAGAAATACATGATTTTGTAAAAATTTCAACTATATGATCATCGTTAGGCTCCCGTTGGCTACAGAACCAAAATCGGAAAAGTTTCTGGCCATCCTATAGATGATTGGATCTTAAATCTGTGATTGGATGTATCTATTTATGTTTTGTATTTGTTTCAGTTGGAAGAATGTGTCGGACCCGGACGCAAGATACTCCTAAAGAGGCTTGTACAGGTAAGTAGACTAAAAAAACTTGGCCAACAACTACAACGTGATGTTGTACGAGTAGTTGTTTTTAATTGTAGCAAAATTACTACGTACTTTCCCAATAGATGGCTCCGCAGTGCCTATGACTGAAAACAATGTGTATCGAAATTATCATGTCAGCGCTAGTTGCTCCCAATTGCTGCTCAATTGGTAGAGCACCCACCCGCGATAGCTGAGGATAAGGGTTCAAGTCCCGTTGGCAGCGATAATTTTGATACACTAATAATTTATAAAAATACCTCGTGTGTGGAACACTGTACCTAACAAAAACATAAAGGCTATACCCGTGTAAGGGAACAAAATATGCCCCTGACGATATCAGCCAATGAATACATCCTATGTATTGGTAATAATGCTAATTATTAATCTGCCAAGTTTTATGTCATAAATATTGACAGTTTCCTTGCAATGTCACTTGAAAGTTTGTTTTATTTTTCTAAATATCTTGAAAACTACTGGTCCGTTTGTTTTGAGAATAACGTATGTTGTTAATGGCTCGAAGAGGAATATATTCGCAAAAAACAAGACGTCTCTAGGTCAGCATTAACTTGGTCATTTTTGATGTCAAATATTTCAAACTTTTTTTTTTGACACTTGTGACTCAGCGACACCCACCATTTTTTTTACACTGATGTGACATCTCTTTCCGTACAAATATATATTGGTCTGAAATCAATCGGTTTGGAGCAACATGGTGATTTTTTAATTTTGAGTATACCGGCCTAGTACATCACCAAGGTATACACGTACTATGAGTATAATTGATATTTTATATAAATCTTCATTATTCTACAGATTATTTAAGTGGACTATAGGTCCGTTATGGAGTATAACCCACAAGTTTTAGGAATAAATAGTATAGAACAGTATTGTTGTGAATGTGCAAATGGTCTAAGAACAGTAGGTTGCTGTTCTCACGTAGCAGCTGTTATATACTATTTATCATATGGTAGGTACTTGTCGAAAATACCTCGGCCCAATGAAAAGTTGAGCTCACTTTTTCTAAATGACACGAATGTCACAATAAACGAAGATAGTGACGAAGATTAGGATTTATTTTATGTTATAGTATAATATTATGTATCCATTTTTTCACCTTATGACTGATGACGGTGGATAGGTCTATCTTATTACAGGTTTTACGTTTGTTTTGTATTGTTGATTAATAAATACAACATTTACATTTTAAATTGACTTTTGATGTAGATTCAAGATAGTCAATTCCTAGAATGTACTCCATAACGGACATATAGTCCACTTAAATAATCTGTAGAATAATGAAGATTTATATAAAATATCAATTATACTCATAGTACGTGTATACCTTGGTGATGTACTAGGCCGGTATACTCAAAATTAAAAAATCACCATGTTGCTCCAAACCGATTGATTTCAGACCAATATATATTTGTACGGAAAGAGATGTCACATCAGTGTAAAAAAAATGGTGGGTGTCGCTGAGTCACAAGTGTCAAAAAAAAAAGTTTGAAATATTTGACATCAAAAATGACCAAGTTAATGCTGACCTAGAGACGTCTTGTTTTTTGCGAATATATTCCTCTTCGAGCCATTAACAACATACGTTATTCTCAAAACAAACGGACCAGTAGTTTTCAAGATATTTAGAAAAATAAAACAAACTTTCAAGTGACATTGCAAGGAAACTGTCAATATTTATGACATAAAACTTGGCAGATTAATAATTAGCATTATTACCAATACATAGGATGTATTCATTGGCTGATATCGTCAGGGGCATATTTTGTTCCCTTACACGGGTATAGCCTTTGTATTGCTACGCCCTGACAGGGTTCTATGTGCACTGTATTGCATGTACTAGTACACATGATGCAATGTAAAATAAATAAATAAATAAATAAATAAATTTTAACAACACTGTGCAAAATTAAGTATTATTCTTCTTTACAGGTTGATAGCAACGCTAAACGAATATTCCTTAGCAAACCGAATCCGACAATAGAAGAAGTGGAAAATATGTACTGGGAAATCGTGTTGCAAGGCGCTGACCATGTGTGCGTGTATAGCGTGTCCGTGGACACCAGCACCACGGAGGTTGGGTTTACGACCAACCCTAATGACCCCATGAGCAGTCATCCCTGGAACCTGAAGGTAAAATTAACATGGAAAAATAACTTTACTTTATTGATTTAGAGTGTAAAATTGAATACACTTTAACAAAGGAAATAAGATGATTCAACATTATTGTGAAAACTGAATGTATTTTTAACATTGTCGATCATGTTGCGTTCTGAACTAGATTCAAGTTTATACTCTTTGTCAATAGGTAGTTATAAAATTAATTTTTATCTCAACCGCTCAGAAAAGAGATCTTTAATGCCCAAAATAGGGGCGGAAAATGCTATTATATTCCCTAGGCCGCAAAATCATTTCCTTTCTCCCTAGAGAGACAAAGTATTATGAAAATCCTTTGTCGCCCTAGGGCGATTCCAAAGTCAAACATGACGTAATTAGATATGCCGTATGTTGTTAAATGTTTAAAGCTGAAGAGCGGCTGAAGACTTTTTTTTTATCACACTAACGGTAAGTAACGAAGTTCGACTTTAGAATATTTGATATTCTCAAAATATCGATTAAAAAAAAGTCGTAGAACAAAAGTTGTTAGTTTTTATGTGAACAAATACAGGGCTAGAGCGATTTAAATTTTTTATATAACACTATATTTATTTACTTATTTATTTAGTACAACAATATATATTTTACTTAAAGAATATGCGTAATGCCATGACCCTTATAAACATTCATCTTCAAGAAATGTACCTGACGCGTTAAGTGAATAGTCCCCCTGGTTCGAACCACCATAATATTATAATATTTGAACTAAGTTAGATAAACAAATACCTAAGTCTATGTATATATATAAATATATATAAATGACTATCCAAATGTGTATTTATATTGAATAAAATAATTGATTTCGATTTTGTCTTCTTTTTGTCCACAGAACATCGTTCAAAACGACAACAACATTCTGCGCTCCTTGGGACCTGTTGTTTCTATGACGGCTCCAATCTTACACATCGGAATGATGTTCACCACAAATTGTTGGTACAGGGATCCCCATGGCCTTCCATGGGTTGAATACTTACATTCAGGGTCCGGCAAAATATGGTAAGTACTTCAAGCATAAATAGATACAAAGTGATTGAAGTGATAAAACATAATTTTAATATTCCGCTACTGGTAAATGTTTGTGTGGTGAGCATGAATGTTTTCCAGTGTCTGGGTATTTTTCAATATATCATATCATAAGTTATCTAGTATAATATAATAAGTATCTAGTACCCATAACACAGGCTACCGCTTACTTTGGGGCTAAATTGCGTGTATAAGGTCCTGATATATATTAGATTTATTCAACGTGTAGATTATTTGGCTTAACTAGCCGAAAGCCTAAAGTAGGGAACGATGTATAGATGTATGAAAAATTATCACAAAAAGTGTAGCTCATATCCTGAGGGAACTATAAGGAGATCAAAAATGTACCATAAATTTGTATTGAAAATAAAATTATTTGGATTTCTTATCACGTTAATGTGTTTCTAGGATCAAGTTGATAGATTAGCTGCGGGTACACTTTACGAATTAACCCAAACCTTCTATATTTATGTAATAATTATTTATTTAATACATTTATTTACATGTGCTACAAATCTCGACAGGTATGGAGTCGCAAACGAAGACGCAGTTAAATTTAGGGCAGCGGTGGAGACGCTTTGTCCGACAGCTGCCCAGAACAAGAACATCTGGCTGCCGTCAGATATTACAATGATCCCGCCAAAACTCTTAATCGAGCAAAACGTTAAAATCACAAGGACAGTTCAAAAACCCGGGGAATTTATATTTATATTCCCGAACGCGTATTCCTCCTCGCTGTGCACTGGGTTCACTGTCAGTGAAAGCGTGTACTTTGCGGTGGAGCCGTGGCTGATCACCATACACAAAGTGTTCAGGGTAAGTTTAGTTTTTTATATTACCCAAAATATTTATTTTACTTTAATGTAACGTTTTTAGGGTTCCATACCAAAATGGTAAAAATGGAACCCTTATGGTGAGACTTTTTCCGTCCGTCTGTCCGTCCGTCTGTCACACTCGATTATTTCAGTAACTATTCAAGCTATCGACTTGAAATTTAAAATAGTTA
Organism: Coenonympha glycerion; assembly: GCA_963855885.1. Lineage (NCBI taxonomy): Eukaryota > Metazoa > Arthropoda > Insecta > Lepidoptera > Nymphalidae > Coenonympha > Coenonympha glycerion. Next base: position 8,666,385 of record OY979626.1, read on the forward strand.
CAGGTAATAGTGACCCGACGTCATAACAATCGTAAAAATTTGAAAATTGTTTTTATTTTTATTTAAATAGGGGGGAAAACTGGGTCGACAAAATTTCATAATGAGATAACAATATTGAGTGGGGTATCATATGAAAGAGCGTTAAAACTGTCGAAAAAAATACCTTTCACCCCCCTTATCTCCGAAGTTTATCAATCCAAAAATCTGAAATAATTATGATCAATAGAAGTTAACCTATATTCTACAGGAAAAATAAAATCAACTCGCTGACTATAATATACTTTTTTTGATAATAAATAACAATAATCCGCCAAAAACAAAGTTATGTTTGCGTTTTGCCAACAAAAGTACCTACACGTAATTTATGCTCGTAAATTCATGAACAAAAGTGATTCTTTTAATGTTTTACTTCTTTTATGGTATGGAACCCTCGGTGCGCGAGTCCGACTCGCACTTGGCCGGTTTTTTCAAATGCGAATAACTTAGACCCATAATAAGGGGTTATTTAGGCCCGGTTTCTACCAGAGCGGAGCTGTGTTTGAGTAACCAATCAGATTTCGTCACATTGTGATCTCCGAAACTCAGTGGAGAGGAGATGTCAAAATGACGAAATCTGATTGGCTACTCAAACACAGCTTCGCTCCCTGATGTTAAGCAATCACCGTCGCTTATGGACTGCAGCACCAGCTCAATTGCGAATGCGTTGCCGGCTCTTAAGAGGCCTATGAACTACGATGTCTCCATTAATACAAAATACCAAATCTGTAATTTGTGCATATTTTGATCATGTTGTGGTGTTATTCGGATTCATATAGTAATAATTTATGCTCCTGGCCATATTTGGTTCGGAAATACTTCTTTAAAACGAAATAATAATCAATTTTGATCAAAACTTTTATAACTTTGGTTGAGTTCCGTAATACCTGCTCCTGAACTAATGCGACGTGAGATAGTGTTGTTTTTATTACAAAACAAATAAGCCGAAAACATGTCCTCCTTGACATAAAAATAAGCAAAATTAAATTCGTTTACAATTTCGCTTAACAAAAGTATTTCAGAACCAGATATGGCCAGGAACATAGATTATTACTATATGAACCCGAATGACACCACAACCTGATCGAAATTTGCACGAATTCGTAGATTTTGGTATTAGGAATGTATGGGAGATATCGTGGGATTAGTGGACTCTTAAGGGTTGTGTTTTTTTGCCTTCTGCACATAGCACTTAATACCACTTCCTATTGAAAAACTGATAGAACACACATAGAGAGCTAAAGTATTTACAGTTTGCTAAAGTTTCCAGTTTTTAGTAAAGTTTCCAGTAGTGCGGGCCTCCAGCCTAGAGATGCGAGCAGTACTCCACATAATGCGACCGCGCTTGCGCTTTAGAAAGTTGTAGTCTGTGTTTTAGTGTGAGATAGCGCTTGGCTCCGTTGAACACTTGAGTTTCTTAGAAGCTAGCTTAGCTTTACCTTCTATAGCTTGACCGGTATAAACTTGACCCTCCCATGGTCTGCGGGACGCGGGGCGGGTGTGCGATCGGCTATACACGATACGACTCGCATCTTGAGAATTCGCCTATGGTATTTTCTTAAGTTTGTATCATTATCCACGTCGCAAGATTAATATTATCGTGTGTAGCGTAATTCACGTCAGTCTCTGACAGCTGATTAGTAGAGTGCACTGATCCCTATTCTATGGATCCACAGTGAACCTAGCCTGAATTGTATAGAATGTTTAATCCATAGAATAGAGATCAGTGGTTGAGTAGCTCCCGCCCCGCGTCCCGCAGACCATGGGAGGGCCAAGTTTATAGCGGTCTTGCTATAAATGTCTGCGAAACGGGATATCGTTCGAAATTTCGGCGCCTATTTCAAAATTGTATTTTGTTAAAGTATTTTTTTTCTACATAAATACCAAATTAGTAAAAATAGAGCCCATACAGTACGACTTCATCCGTTACTAGCTACTGAACTAGTACTAGTCGACTGTGACGGACGGATGGACGGATGAAGCTGTGTTCCATTTCGCTGTTTTGGTATAGTACCTACCCTAAAATATGTATTAACGGCGTTGTCTGCAGGAATTACGTGAAAGTTGCGAGCCGATGGTGTTCGCACCTGAACAGCTCCTTCTAGCTTTGAGCAGAGATGAGCGAGTACCGCTGACACTTTTGCAGCAGGTGTTCCCCAATCTGCACAGTTCAATAGAGGAGGAACTTGCTTGTCGATACGCCCTGATCGATCGGGGACTAGTGGTAAGCTTGCTGTGTTCATCTTAACGCCAATCAAGTAGGACTTTTAAGCTATTGCATAGCTTCTATCGTGGGCATTGACGGTGCAGACCTAATCCAGAAATTCCGTAACGAAAATAACCTGGCACTCCTAAAGTAGAGCTTTTGGTACTAGGCTAGCATGAAAGCAAGGAGCGCAACTCCACAACTTTTTAGTTTTTAGTTTGCCATATATCGAAAAATAGCAGAACTTTTTAATGACTTTTTGAAATGTCACAAAATAATTGGCTAAGAACAAGGAAACGTATTTCGACATTGTTTTTATTTATTACTAGCAGAAAAAGGCGGCTTCGCCTGCGTAAATTTTAGTTTTCCTTATTCTAACCAAAGATTATCCAAAATAAAAATTAGCCAAAATCCAAAATAAAAATAAAAATTAAATTATATATATACATAGAAACCATGGATTTTCTCGAGATAGAAAGTATTTGATGTATTATTACAGGATATAATCTATCTCCATTCCAAATTTCAGCCAAATCGGTTCAGTCGTTACGGCATGAAGTATTATCGTGGAAACCATGGATTAATCCGGGATATAATATTCTGTATCTATTTCGGCTACCACTGCCGAATGAACAGTGTTGTAACCGTCCACTTGCAAATAGTAGTTTATGAAACGGATGCATAATGGGGGGTATTAAAACATGAGTGTAAGTTTAAAAAACGAGCCGCAGGCGAGTTTTTTAATAGTATCACACGAGTGTTTTAATACCTAATTATGTAGAGTTTCATACACTACTTTATCTACGCTCAAATTATCATAAATACAAACCATAAAATCTTGCTAACGTTTGTCGTAAATCCTTCACTTTGTTGGTAAAAGATTGTGGGTCATTTTTGTTGCAATTACTAAAAAGTCAGGTGGAGTTAAATTTTCTTTAGAAGTTTTCACTGCTAGACATTTTTCCGCGCTGAGTTTTGACTAAGTAACAAAAATAACACATTGAAATGTTAAGTTAGGTATAGCGCCAAAATTCAATTGTAAACTCTGATAGTCTGTTAAAAAAGTCATGAAACAAAAAAGAGTAGAAAAATATTTATACAAGTCAGATAAAGTATATTTTTAGTGGATAATTAAATAATCAAAAATTATACATAATTCTTTTCAATATTCTGTATGAACACACTTTTTAATCAGACATATAAAGCAGGGAAAAATTATTGTTTCCGTGAAATAATTGTTGTCTATGGTCGATCATGGTGCATCCCATGACTACCAACTAAGTGTTGTCTGTGGACTCCATATATAAAAAAAAAAAATTTAGGATTCTCTCTTTTGGCTATGACGACCACAGAGAAAATAAGTTATTCCCTGGTCTGTGATAACGACACATAAAAATACAGGAACCCAGAGCCGAGTATCGTAATGGAAATTATTCTATTATCTAAAGATATTTCCATAGTACAGTGATGCTATAATGAATAACTTTTTAATAATTATAGAAGTCTGTGAATAAAGTAGGTCAATATGTGACACATTTTGATTTCATAATTCGAACTTTAAGCAATGAGCGTAGATAAAATATATTACTGCATACATAATATAATCCAAATAAAATTTTGATTTTTTAGGAGATCTTCGTGGGGCAGAATCCAAACAAGCCATGGAATGTAAGCGAAGCAGTGGAATGCGACGTTTGCCGCAGGCCGCTGTTTCTGTCCAAAGTAAGTCGATTTATCTGATGGTTTTGACGATCTAAATGGGCCTCATTCCCAGCAGACTATATCTTTTCACAGTGCAGGCCTGTAGATGGGCCTCATTTCCAGCAGATTATATCTTTTCAGTGTGGCCTGTAGATGGGCGTCATTTCCAGCAGATTATATCTTTTCACAGTGCAGGCCTGTAGATGGGCCTCATTTCCAGCAGATTATATCTTTTCAGTGTGGCCTGTAGATGGGCGTCATTCCCAGCAGATTATATCTTTCATTGTGGCCTGTAGATGGGCCTCATTTCTAGCAGATATTCGACGACCTCCGTAGTTGAGTGGTTAGCGTGCCGGTTTTCAAGGCGCCGCCATCTCTGAGGTTCCGGGTTCGATCCCCGGCCGGGGCAATGTAGAAAAACAACTTTTCTACATTGTCTCGGGTCTGGGTGTTGTGGTACCTTCGTTGTTTCTGATTTCCATAACACAAGTGTATAAGCTACTTACTATGGAATCGGAGCAATGTATGTGATGTTGTCCTCTATATATATATATTTATTTATTTATTTATATCTTTTCATTGTGGCCTGTAGATGGGCCTCATTTCCAGCAGATTATATCTTTTCAGTGTGGCCTGTAGATGGGCGTCATTCCCAGCAGATTATATCTTTCATTGTGGCCTGTAGATGGGCGTCATTCCCAGCAGATTATATCTTTCATTGTGGCCTGTAGATGTGCCTCATTTCCAGCAGATTATATCTTTTCAGTGTGGCCTGTAGATGGGCATCATTCCCAGCAGATTATATCTTTCATTGTGGCCTGTAGATGGGCGTCATTCCCAGCAGATTATATCTTTCATTGTGGCCTGTAGATGGGCGTCATTCCCAGCAGATTATATCTTTCATTGTGGCCTGTAGATGGGCCTCATTTCCAGCAGATTATATCTTTTCAGTGTGGCCTGTAGATGGGCGTCATTCCCAGCAGATTATATCTTTCATTGTGGCCTGTAGATGGGCGTCATTCCCAGCAGATTATATCTTTCATTGTGGCCTGTAGATGTGCCTCATTTCCAGCAGATTATATCTCTTCAGTGTGGCCTGTAGATGGGCATCATTCCCAGCAGATTATATCTTTCATTGTGGCCTGTAGATGGGCGTCATTCCCAGCAGATTATATCTTTCATTGTGGCCTGTAGATGGGCGTCATTCCCAGCAGATTATATCTTTCATTGTGGCCTGTAGATGGGCCTCATTTCCAGCAGATTATATCTTTTCAGTGTGGCCTGTAGATGGGCGTCATTCCCAGCAGATTATATCTTTCATTGTGGCCTGTAGATGGGCGTCATTCCCAGCAGATTATATGTTTCATTGTGGCCTGTAGATGGGCGTCATTTCCAGCAGACTATATGCCTTTTCACTGTGCTCAATAGAATCGTAATACAAATCACGATTATTATTATTACTTTTACCAGACACGGAAATTATTAATGATTACCCTTTGTAGTAATTAATTTCATAGTTTACCAAATGAGGTGGTTTTATAAATACTTATCGGTAATAACTATTATTTATTAATAATTTTGCATTTATGACTCTTACCGTAACATTTTTTATCTGTCATTCCGAGTTGAAATGCATGGTATTTCAAGTTTGTAGATTCCCAGTATGCGGTAGCCATAGTTAGACTTGACTTATTTAGTTTAATATGACATTTTTTTCAGGTAACAGGAAAATTCCACCACCCACATTTGAATCAAACTTGCCCACAAGACGCCAAACAGATAACTGAAAAATTTAAATATCAGAACGACCTTGTTTTAGAAATATTGGTATCGGAAGCGGAATTGAGAGAAATAGTTACAACAGTACAAAATAAACTGCTCATTGTCAATACCTAAATAAAATAAGCGTATGTAGTGTAGTTAGGCTACTTAATGCAATTGTTGTGTGTTCACTATTAATATAACCATCCCGTATCTTTGAGGGTGTAATGTATTATTCCTGTGCCAGCGGAATTTAGTCGAATTACTTGATTATAGCTGTGCAGATATTTAGTGCGTTAAGCCCTGTAAATACGACCGCCATGTTGATATTTTTTGCCACATGCAATCGTTATCCAGTTTTTACACGACTGCCCGAAAAAAGGTGTAAAGAATTTAAATAGTTCTGTAGATATTAAGTGTGTGTTGTCGTGTATAGTGTGTGAAACTTACTAAGTCACACAAAATTAACTATACGACAACACGCACTTTATATCTACACAACTCAGTGGAAAAAACGCTAGCGGAGCATACCTCGAAGTGGAAACAACGTTTTTGGTAGATACAAACGTTTTGAAGATCACAAAAACTATAAGATACACAAATTTCGAACATTTACACACATTTACAGGCTTTAACGCACTAAATATCTGCAAAACTAAAATCAAGATATTCGTTTAAATTTCCGCAGGCGGAATGCACAAAATGTCAATTCCTCCGGAACGTCCGTTTTATATTATAAGTTCGTTCGCGTTAAGAATGCAGTGATTCTCATTGCAAATGCAGGGTTGTAGCGTGACGTGTGGCTAAGGCGTGGTAGCTGTTATTTGCTCACGAGTGAGCGGCCATGTTCGCCTACTACAAACTATTTAGAATTTGCTGAAAAAGAAGTTATGTAGGATAGCTAGATTTATCTTAGAGCCTAACTTTTTAAGACCAAAGGCCGTCCAGCCAATCCAGCTCTCATCTTGATTACGACTACAGGGTTGTCAGGCACAAAATTAAATTGGAAGATGGACATAAGAATCATATTATATTGAATTTCGAAATAAATAAGAATTGACATAAATGCATTCTAACAGCTAGAGAGGTTAGTCAATATTCTAAGATTAAAGACTAGGTACATGAGACTAAATCGAACTTACTAATCGACCCTTTTGATTCGACAATAAGACGGGATGGTTTATAGTTCAAAGTTTACTGTCCTGGGTATGCGGGGCTTCCAAGTCGACGGTGTCATCCAAATGCAGACGCCAAGGGGTGGTGTGGTACGGTGCGAACGCGCCCACGGGCGCAGAGTGCTGCTGGCGCTCGGTAGACTGGCAGGGGACGTGCCGGTGGTGCGCCGTCACGCAGGCTGCTCGCGTGGAACACTACCCGTATTCTGTATCTCGGTGCCTATCACAGAATGATAGCCACTGGCATATGTTTTTTGTCCATTGAACGTTTGCTATGAAATAAAAAAAAACATTTCCGTAGCAAAAGTTCAATGGATGAAAAACATTTGCTAGTGGCTATCGTTGTTTGATAGGCACCGAGTTACAGAATAGGTACGCAGGCCGGCGAACAATGATGATTAACTGCATTCTTAACGCGAACGAACTTATACTATTTGTATTCGTACTTTGACAATGGGGTCTTACACTACTTTTGAATTTGATAAAAAATATTACTTTATTATAAACTAGGATAAAAATAATAACGTGCAGTGAAAGAAATATTAAAATCCAACGAAGATTTACAAAGTTACAGGCGTTTAAACTTTGGAGTGGGGGGATCTTCTATCCCTTTCTCGCAAAACGAAAATTTGTATGAAGCCGCACGAAGCTACTATGGCATTGGTAAGGTGTGACGTCACAATGTCATGTTGCTATCTCTGTCTAATTACAAATCTTTAAATGCTTATAACTTTTTTGTTATTTGATCGATTTAATTAGTTCTTTCAGTGCACGTCATTATTTTAATTCTACTTTATAATAAAGTAATAAAAAAATTGGAGTAAAATACCCTATTACTGTAGTTTTAAGATTTTTATAATGTTGGTGTTAATTGTGATCTCAACGTTGCATTGCAACGAAAGTGTGATAATAAATGTATAAAACATAATAATAGAAAAACTGAAATCATCAGTTTTTTTTGTAAAGTATAAGTAATTTATAAACTTCATGTTATATTTGTCATTTGTATAACTCATATAAATACTCACTTATTTAAAGTAATGGTAATATTGGGTATTCACCCATTATTACCTTAATTTGACTTTTATTTTCTTTAAGATATTTATTTTAGTTAGTTAAATTTGACTTTTATTTTGATATTAATTTTGTTTGTGCCAAAAATTACTATTAAGGCGAAATCAACGTGTCTGCCCGCGAAATAAAAATTTTCGTGGTTATTTTTTGCAATTTCAATAATAATAATATAATTTTAATAATTTATAAATAATAATAATAATTTATAAATTATATATTTTATATAATATATAATTTTAATAATTTTAATTAATTATAGTAAACTAGCGGTTACTCGCGGTGCTTACTGGGCATTCGGCTTTAACTGGACATGTTGAAGCAAAGATTTTTATGTTAACACGTGAAGCTGGCATTTCCGCAATTTTACTGCCATAAGCCTATTATGCCTTTTTAGCTTACACGTTGCAAAAACCACAAAAAATTGAATTTGGCGGGCACACCCGTCGCATGCCCCTTAAGGCATTATTAATTAGTTCTAAGATTGCATTTATGTAGTAAGATTTCCTCGTTTATATTATATTAGCGGACGCCCGCGGCTTTTAATTTCTAAAATTCCTGTCTTAAGAGTCCTGTGAACTACGAAGTCTCATCTCGAATTCATTCAAAATACCAAATCATTTGTAATTCGTGCATATTTAGATCTTGTTGTGGTGTTATTCCGATTCATTTAGTAATAATCTATGCTCCTGGCCATATTTGGCCATGTTTGATAAAAATTTAATTTTCGAATCGTAATGACAGCCTCTTAAGAGGCCTCTGAACTACGATGTCTCCATTAATTCAAAATATCAAATCATTTGTAATTCGTGCATATTACTATATATTATTTCGTTTCAAAGAAGTATTTCCGAACCAAAAATGGCCAGAAGCATAGATTATTACTATATGAATCCGAATAACACCACAACATGATCGAAATTTGCACGAATTACAAATGATTTTGGTATTACGAATGTATGGGAAACAGCGTGGGTTAGTATGGACTCTTAAATAAGTCATGATAAACATGTGCCGATTTTCTTACCCATTCTTGCTTCCGACCGTGATCGCAGTCTGACATTGCGCAAGTGCTTGTAAGTTAAGCCTATAAACGATTACATATTTTGATTTGATTAAATTTGTTATGTTTATTACTGCTAACTGTTGTACTAATAATCAGTATAAATAATTTTTCCAAAGGTATTAATTAGTGTTTAAAAAAATAGTTCTATAGCTAATAAAATAAGGTAAAACAGGGTTTGAAAGATAGACTTAGTGTAATGAGTGCATGCGTGCATACTTCGGTGATATCGTCCCGCTCCCGCTCCGTTTTGAGTGAAATTTGGTAGAGATCTGAAAGGAGAATGCCGATTTTTGTATGAAAATTGGGCTATACCTTGCGTTTTAACCAACTAATCGGTAAAACATTAGAAATATTCTCAATATTATGTACAAAAAAAGATTAGTAAGATATTAACAGGGAAATTGTAATAATCTGATTTTTTAAGTGGTTAATTTTCTAAGTGGCATGGCGGTTCCACATGTTTCGAAACGTTGAATTACTTTTTTATAATACTTTTTAACCCCTTTTTACATTTAAGTAACATAAATATATGCATTATTAAAATTGGAAAGAAGATTCTTCATGCATACGTGCTTGAGACGCAGAGTGACGCAAATCTAGCCCATTTTCTGGCATTCTCCTTTGTTACTCCTTTGGTTGATATTAGGTCATTAAGGTGCACTAAGAACGGGATTTCCGAAATTCACATTTTCAGGGGTAAAAATCATACATTTAAGGGATTTTCCCGCGAACTACAAGAACTTAATTTATATTATTCTGTTACTTGCTGCTACGGAACCCTTCATGGGCGAGTCCGACTCGCACTTGGCCGCTTTTATTTCTATTAATTGAATCCTGTTTTTATTTTAGTTACACTTTTATTTATTTTTGTATCTACACAATAATGTCTTCGCATGTTTTCGATTTATGGGAGTTTTAAGACTGCTAGGTAAGGTATATAAGGTAGGTATAGGTGTGTTAGTTAAATACATTAAAAATAATCACTTTTTTTTCATTTAAAACCCCAGTCGTGTTCTATTTGTGTAAATGGCCAAACACTATTGAGGATAATTATGCCAATTTTGAATTTACTTAACGACTAAACTTAACGGTTGTGTCCGCAAAAGGATAATGTATGAAAAACCGTATCCAGCTGAATCAAATCCAAAAAAAACTTTTATAGACTATAGTCTCAAATAGTAGACTTCCAAGTTAGTTTAGCGTGTAGCAAATTTCTTTTCCTTACTACGCATGAAGGAGGTTTTAATCAAAAATTTCATAGCGTAAATTTATTATTAATACCTGAAGTTGGACTTAACTTTTTTTCGAATTGAAAATTTTGTCGAATTGTCGAATCAAGTAATGAGAGCACTGTGTACGTATATAATATAAAGTATTCAAATCTAATTGCAAATTAAAGAAATATTATTTAAACTGGTGTTTTATTTGTCACTCATTATAGTGTACTCGAATGTACAATAACAACTAGCGGTACTGTTGTAGTACTATTCTGCCAATTTCAGGATGTTACTGCCATGTACTGAACGGCCGTTTTTTTATGACCTCCAATACTTAGTAGGTTTATCACTACGATAGGTTTCTGGCCAGTTTTTCCTGGATTTCTCTTTGATTTTAATGATAATCGGGCTCAAATTTCTCAGACAATTAGTTGGATTAAGTTACTAAATATTTGAATACTTTTTATTTACCTATCGATACGTAGCTTGTCCTGGGAGCGAATATTTAAAACATAGACATTTTTCCATAGTAATTTGGTTATCGTGTTTTTGGTGAATTTCTCAAAAACGGTTGGATGTACAAATTTAAAACTTTCGGGACAATTACACGACAATTTAGACTAAATATCTACAGAACTTAAATCAATAAATTCGATATCAAGCTAACAAGAGAACGCTAGCAAGAAAAATTTTCCGCTGGGGGAACGTTCCCTCAGCGGAAAATATTTTTGGAGGATATCTCGAAAACTACTGGGTGGACAAATTTATAATTTCGGGGACATTTACAGGGCTTAATGGACTAAATATTTGCATACTTAAAACTAAGAAATTCGACAAAATTCCGCTGGGGGAACGCACACTCTGTAGATGTCTGTAGTTGACTGTACGTCTTAACAGAGTGAAGACGCTTTTTTAAAATGGAGAATTTCAAAGAAATGTATGAAATCGATCTCATTTAATCAACGATTAAATTAAACGCACGGTGCACTAATAGTCGTCCGTATCAATGGTCCGTATAGACTGACGATATATTATTATACAGTGCGACAATTAGGCTATTCTGGCGCGTGGCCAAAATCGGTACTAAGGCCGCTATTTTGTGATACTGTTTGATAGTTCACTCTGTCGGTATATCGCTATTGTTTGTTGTGTTGCTTTTGTTTACTATTAACTATATTTTAACTATTTAAAATTGAAGTAAAATTGAGGAGATTTAATTTTCTGGGTGCCTTTGTTGTATAACAGCGCCCTCCTGTCAATGTCATTCAAGTGCCAAAAGAGCCCTTAAAGAGCCTTGTACTCTTTGGACTGCAAGTTCTGACTCGGCAATTGATCGGCTGCCATCGGGCGTCTACGGCCGATGACGGTTGTAGCGGTGTAAGCACTCGGAACATTGAGTACTTACTGACGTCACGCATACATTTTTAGGCTCCGCCCTGAACCCGGATTTTAAAGTTGTCAAAACTGTAAAATGGCGCTAATTTATGCGACCGACGGGTATGTGCTGTCAGCGGTACGGAAATGTATGAAGCGCGATGACATATTTGTTTTTGGCTTGAACATACGTCAAATCTTTCCCCTCCTCTCAGCGTAGCGTATTTCGTCATTGGCTCGCAAACCTTTCACATGCGGCTTTATAGATATTAGTATTAGCTGGGGCCTCGGAGCAAGCTTGTTAATTGCTCCGGCCTCCGAGGCTGGGGCCGTACCACCATCTCTTATAGCATTATTATTGTAATATTGTTTTGACATTTACATACAATGTCAGTATATGAACATTTGAAAACAATATTACAATAATAAACAATATTACAATAATTATTATTGTAATATTGTTTTGACATTTACATACAATGTCAGTATATGAACATTTGAAAACAATATTACAATAATAATGCTTTAAGAGATGGTGGTACGGCCCCAGGGCGGCTCTGGCCGTACGTCTTTGATGTGCGAACGAAAACCCGACACCGCGGCCATCAGCAATCCGTCACAACTACTCACGTTGCGCTGCCCCAGCTTGGTGGGCCAGCACGATGTCAAGACGATGGCCCATCATGTGTTATGTCCCATTGCTGGGCACGGGTCTCCTCTCAGACTGAGAGGGGTTTGGCCGTAGCCCACCACGACGGCCAAGTGCAGGTTGACGGGCTTCACACAACTTCGCGAACATTTTTGTGAACTCTTAGGCATGCAGGTTTGTTGATCACGATGTTTACCTTCACCGCTCAGCAAGTGATATTCATGCCCGTTTTCACCAAGACTTTAAGAAACGCCTAAGCCGATAGCTGACAGTTTTCACTTAGGTACAACAACTGTCGCCTAAGGGCTTAGGTGTTGCCTAAAATGTTGGTGAAAACGAGCAATAGTTTCCTAAAAAGGCACATAACTCGGAAAAGTCAGACGTGCGTGCCCAGGATTCGAACCCGCGACCTCTTTAAGAGAGGCAGAGGTCAGAACCACTGAGTTATCACTGCTTTTTACAGTACAGTTTTCATGTACAGTGCGACAAGGCTGAACTAACGTTTCTGTCTTGTGATACTGTTTGATAATTTGCTCTGTCGGTATATCGCTATTGTATGTTGTGTTGTGTTTGCTTATATTTAACTATACTAAAACTTAAATTGAAATAAAATTGAGTAGATTTTATTTTCCGGACTGCCTTTGTTCTACAACAACGCTATTCAATGCTATTTAAAGCCTCGCCAACATTGTAAAGCCAGCTCCAACAAAATATATTGAGACTGTAACTTAGCAAAGAAATTAGCAATATTAAAAAAAAAAATGTACCAGTGACATTGTGTTGACAACTGAGAGGAAAATACTTATTGGGATTTTACAACGAGGTAAGAGTGATTTTACGTGTAGGCCCCTATATTCAATATACTCTATGCGTGTAGGTACAATTATTCCTTGGAAAATCCAACGAAAATCAGTATATTTTAGCATCATTTGGGCTCATAAGAGTACCTTAAATTTAAGGTACCTAAGTAATGGTGTGTAACTGATGTGAAGTGCAGCATTGGGAACCGATTACTGATTTTAGAATGCCTTTAATTTTAAAATTGTCGACAGTGTTGCGTTTTGAGCTACATTTAATTTTACGCTCTATGTCAAATGTCAAATTAGTTTTTCACTGTTCGCAAAAAAAAATTGATTTCAATGTCGTCTGATTATAACACCGACGTGGACCGTAGGTAATACGTCGGTGGATTATAAACTAGCCGACGCGTTATATGAATAGCCTGCTGAACTGAAAAAGACGAACGACCAAATACCTATTTACATTTCCTTCCATGGATGTGACTTTAAGTTTTAAGCTCTAAGATTCATCTATTCCATCCATTCCATCAATATCCCACATTTGTAAAAGTAAGTCCGCTGGTCTAGAATGGAGGAGATCGTGCATTTGTGAGCGAACTAAATTACCGGGTGCAAGCGAGCCTGCAGACATTGGATGTCTGCTGTGTGCTAATATAGTATGTGTGTAGGTATCGATAGCTCCACAGTCTGCGGAGAAAGCTGAGGAAATCAGTTCTCGTGGTTCCAGAGGAGAATAAGTTGAAGCAAATAAAATTGTTGTGGGTTGCGACTTGAGTACCTACCTCAACAAACAAACGAAATTGAACCCAAACGAACGACAGTGATCCTTATATACTTAGAATCCTTACAGTAAATATCTGAGGAACAGACAGAGGCATCGAGTTTAAAATTTCTGCTATCTTCTTCTCTACTATATGTATAAAAATAAGTCGGGTTTTCCTTCCTGACGCTATAACTCCAGAACGCACGAACCGATTTCCACGGTTTTACATTCGTTGGAAAGGTCTCGGCCTCCGTGAGGTTTATAGCAAAGAAAATTCAGGAAAAATTTCAACAGAAAAGCGGGAAAATCTTTTTAGCGGGAAAGCCATCTGGTGGCGAAGCGGAGTTCGCCGGGTTTGCTAGTACCTCATATTATGTTTTATCTACTAATGTCCATAGCGTAGTAGCAAGTGCAAAGAATTACAAAGAGGCGACATTAGGTGTTGAGGAGTTTTAAGATTGCGAATGCTCACCGGCGCGGGCGGCAAAATACATGAGGCTGCATCATCTCTGCGACAAGTTACATTCGCGCATGTGCGAATGTGCTTTATGTAACCGCGGGCCGATCCGAAAACAAGTGAGATCCATGGACTAACGTCCGTTAGGAAACTTTACTCATTCATCTTTTCCCTTAAAGAGGGGAGCGGGGACCGCTGTGCTACTCTGCGTGTTACGTAACCCGGCGGAGGGTGGCGCCGATTCCTACACGAGCCGCCCCCGCGCACGGACCTGTCCCGGCACGTCGGAACGTCGCTCCGCGCCGCGAACATCCTCGCTGCCTCGCAGTCTCGCTCCCCTCGGGCCACGCTCTCCGAAACCTTTTGTTCGGACGTGACGTCGCCTCGCTCTCATAAACTTCACCACTATTTTCGGTCTTCAAACACTGCTCACCACCGAAGGCGGTAAGCTCTATTTTTTGTGTATTTGACACTTTGACACATAAACGTAAAACGTTTTGTTATGTAACACCTTTTTTCAGATCGTAAAGTTAGTTGTTTTTTATGTTATAATTATTATAAACGACGCTATGCGAATTAGTATATTATTTTTATCCTGAGATGATTGCATTGATCTGAGATGAGAGAGTTCTGAGATGATAGTATTGTGCGATTTTAAATTTGCATTAGATAAAATGGTGAATATTAAATTTATTGTTTGTTTGATTGCGACCAACTTAGTTTTGTTTTTTAGTTTCTAAAGGTACTAATGCGTATCTTCATGAATGTGGGTGTAAATAATATTGATCACTTGAAAAACGTATAACTGAAATATTTATTTAATCTACTCATTGAGTTTTTTATCGCTGCTAGTGAAGGATACGATTAAATGTAATTGAAAACTTATCACAAAGTTTAAGTTGCTGCGATTGGTAAAGCTTCGGGTGGTGTAAACTGTTAAGCTGAAACCCTGTGAGTGAAAATCGCCTAACGTTTTAGGAATTATTATTTCGTTAGGTCACAGGTGTTGCGGGTCGAAAGGCACAAAGTGCTGGCGACGAGCGACGGAGCGAGCTCGATCGACGCACTTAGGCTTAGGATATACAAAAACACTGTGAAAGCGATTAATTATTTATTTTATTTGAAATACTGAAACTTCACTACAAATTTAAAACAAACTTAGGGATCTACTCGTATGTAAATTCATTAGAAATAACAAGAGCGACCAACAAGCGACACTGTAAACTTTTGCAGATTCCAATTACACGTTGGGACAGCATTGAAAAATCGGTTAATTGAAATTTTTGAAATCCAACAACAGTTATCTGATATGAAAGTAAAATATATAAATAAATAATAATAATTCATAGTTGTGCTTGCTACTTGCCATAAATATACTTCTACATAGTTCACAACAAAAGGTTTTTAAAGGAATCACGTCTTGTTAATTATCTACTCGTTTACTCGTAGTAAACTCTCAGATAAGGCATCGTAGCGTGCGTCACTACGAAGTGCTACGACGCGACGCCTGTAGGCAATTTCGTAGAGGCCAAATAAAGTGCCTATCATCTTTGCACGATTTCAACATGAAGGTCGAATTTCGTGATTAATGTTTGAAAGGGAGAGTTTCCCCCTTTGTAGCAGAACGCTAAGCTCAGAATTTATTTTAGGGAAATATTCGTTTCCGTTTTCACTGCCTTTAGTACGAGTTCGCTTACTCGATCTCGAATAGTCGTGTTCCGGTCAACAGAGTTATTGGTGTCCGCTTCAGCCGAAGTTATTTACATTTATTATAATTAGCTTTAATTTATTATAATACTTGTAAATCTATTCTTAATTACTAATATTCATGTATTAGTAATTAAGTATAAAGAACATGGGCAGAAATGTACACAAATAAAGTTTAGCGTCTAGATGTAATATTTATTACAAGACGATTCTAATAAATAACATAATTTTTTCAAGGTATCACCGGTTATTGTAAAGGACGGGTCAAAAAATAAAATATTAAAAGAAATTCAATTGATACTGATAGGTTCCGTTTCCACATTCCTGACTGCTAGTGTTGCCGGATGCCAAACTTTTCCACTTTTATGCTCCATCTTTTTGACGATCGACCGATCGTGTTTTATACGAGAACAACATGTAACAGACTATACTAAAGAAAAACCTATTTTCAAGTACTACGTTAATTCTTAGATCAGACTGTAGAATACAAGACAATAATAACTGTGTCAAAATTCAAATTCAAAATTCAAAAATTGTATTCTTTCACATAGGCCTAACTTACAGGCTCTTGCGAAACGTTAAGACTCTACCGCCTCGTTCGGAAAGTAGCACTGCACCGAGAAGAACGGGCAAGAAACTCGGCACTTGCTTTTTTTTTTAAATAATAAATATAAATGTCGATTTCAATCGTTCTTTTTTTGCATTTTATTTTATTCGAATATATTTACATAAAAAGATTAAATTAGTTTAGGGGTTTCCATTGCGTTGGAGTAAAACTGAATATTATTTTTCCGTGTGAGCCAGTCTCACTTAAATAAACTGTTTGAATATTTGTGATTTTGTAATTCAATATTAATTTATTAACTCAATTAGATTTTTCTTTCAGTCAATTGGAGTTTTTTAATTCCGGCATCTCGCAACATTGTCCGACAGCTACATGATTGCTACATGGTCTCAACTGTCGACATTGACAAATTCTGGGACAAGTGACAAGTATTTATCAAAGAGTATATAGTGTATTGTCTATGCTCTCAGATGCTTCATGGCGGAGGTCGCAGTTGTTATAATACTCAGATACAATATTTTGAAAATAAATATTAATTTTTCTCCACTTTTTTGTAAGTAAAATCTTTTAGCATTGAGTTCAGGCTTGCAGGTCCAACCAAAAAAATATTTTTTCATTTATAGTTGCAATAGCGTAACGTGACCGAAAGCGATGTATGGGCCCGCACCATTGTTCTTTAGGGCGTTGCTGGTATTTATTGAATGGCTGAGTGGGAGACTAACTTTATTAGTTTCATCATTTATGTATTATATTTGTCTACCAATATTAATAGCTGTCTATACAATCAGTAATTTTATAAATATTGTGTCTTTATTCTCATTTCTTAAGTGGTTTTATATTTTCATCGACATTATATAGATGCTCGAACTATGTAGGTACTATACTTGAAAAAATATAAAAAGCCCGTTTTGGCATTTGTGACAGACCATAGAATGTAACTTGAAACGAAACTGAAAGAAACAATCACATAGTAATTTATGACATAGAGTGATTTTGAAACCAGTTACGTTTTCAGTCTTTTATTTTTTTATTTTAGTGTTCATTTATCATTCAGCTTCATTCGATTTTAATAGTAAACGAATATTGTGTACTGATTTTTATACTCGTAAATTCAATGAACATAAGTGATTCATTTAACATTTTACTTCTTTTATAGCATGGAACCCTCGTTCCGCGAGGCCGACTCGCACTTGACCGAATTTTTTATTAGGGTTCCATACCAAAATGGTAAAAATGGAACCCTTATGGTGAGACTTTCTCCGTCCGTCCGTCCGTCCGTCTGTCACACTCGATTATTTCAGTAAGTATAGAAGCGATAGAAGCTATCGACTTGAAATTTGGAATAGTTCTAGGTAATAGTGACCCGATGTCATTGCAATCATAAAATTTCGAAAAACATTTTTATTTTTATTTTAAAGGGGGGGTAAACCGCGTTTTTGAAATTTCAAAATGAGATAACAATATTTAGTGGGGTATCATATGAAAGGGCGTTACTTGTGTATACTAAAACAGATTTTTATTTAATTATTTTTGCCCGATAGTTTTTGATTTATTGGGCAAACTGTCGAAAAAAATACCGTCCCCCCCCCCCCTTATCTCCGAAGTTTATCGTTCGAAAAATCTGAAATACTTATGATCAATAGGAATGTACGTATATTTTACAGGAATAATAAAATCAACTCTAACTATTAAATACTTTTTTGATGATAACAATAAACCACCAAAAACAAAGTTACGTTTGCGGTTTGCCAACAAAAGTACCTATATGTAAATTATGCTCGTAAATTCATGAACTAAAGTGATTATTTTAATGTTTCACTTCTTTGACAGTATGGAACCCTCGGTGCGCGAGTCTGACTCGCACTTGGCCGGTTTTTTTAATTGTTTACATTTATTTTAATCAAGCAAAAGCTAGGCTTTGTTAGAATTTAGGAGACCTGCAGTTGCTGTAGATAAGAATAGATAATGATTAGGTATGAAAATTAAAATTTTTATGTGCGTTCAAAGAAAGTTAGCTTAATGTAAAATAGCCCGAAGCGGCGACACGTTTTATTATTATGTAAGTATGAAAACCGCCCAGAAACTTTTAGCCTAATGAAAATACACTCTAAGAACGTGGCGCTCTCTCCTGAGGGAACTAAATTGTACTTTGCTCTATGAAAATACTCGCGCGTGAAAATAAACGTAACTTTCCTCCATAAACCGACATATTTTCACACAAACCTAGTGTTAGTTTTATGTGTTAAATATTTTGCACGAAACTAACTTCTTTATTTAAACTTCATTTATGGACATATTATTAAGGTGTTTTGTAGCCACTATTACTCAACTTAAAAATAAAAATACTTTTTAAAGTCGAACTTTATTACATCTTCTCAAACTCTTTCGTCTGTGTGTTGCATGTCGCGGCCGCGGAGTAGGGATAAAGTGAAAGGCGCATTTCAGAGCAGCCAAGGCCACAACAGGTTCACTTTTACCGTGGTTTCATGAAACCACAAAATCCTTTTTTTGCTTATATACTTTATAAATTAAATATTGTATAGGTATAAGTATAACGTAGTAGCTTAAAATATCTATAAGTATTCTTACTCCTATAACAAAACCGGAGCAGATAGGTACATTGAAGATATATTAAAAATGCTTAATAAAAGAAAGAATATTTGTGCCCTTTACTCTATACAGAGTAATCAAGTATGTTCAAAGTTATTAGCAAAATAAAAAGGTGCGGTCGCGCTGCCCCAGCGCAGCGCGGCCGTTGCGAGGCGATAGGTAGAGGTATAGGCAGTATCAATCCGAATGCGTCGCGTTTAGCGCGGTGAGGGAAGGGACTGTGAGTATTACGCGGGACAAACAGGCCGGGACACAAATATTTGTAACGCGGAACGGTGTCCGCGGGCACTGCTAGTCCTTTATAAGATATGACTCGATATTACTTATCTCCTGCTTTAAAAATATGGATAAGTACACAATGTTAACTGCTTGTGTAGTGTAGTAAGTATTTTACAAAGTGCTCGTCAAACCTTTAAAAGTTTAAACACTTACGAGCACTTTTAAATGAGAGAGATAAGAAATTCCCTGTACAAGAACAGAAGTTATCAGTAAATCTACAGCAGGCGACGCGCCTTTGTACAGAAAGTATACCTACCTAATCTTTGTTTTAGATATCGCTACTTCCATACACGAGTAGGTATAAAATCGTATAAAAAGGGTGAGGGGACAAAACTTGCGTCAGGGGGATGAAACGGGGTCTTCGGAGACAAATAGACTTGCATACGTATCACCTTATTATTACTTTGGGTTCAGTTTGCATTGTTTACCTTACTTTTATATTGTGTTTACCTTAATTTTGGAGAATCAGCATCCTCAGCACAGATATTAAGCTCAACTGTGAGGCTCTTACTTTTATTACATAAGATTTAGAACACCTACATGTAAAATTTAAAACTAATAATTTATATTTTGATTTTCTCTACCCTAATATTTTATTTCTCTTTTTTTTTAAAGCGGCACATGGTGTTTGTAAAAAAAATTGTTCTGAGAAGGAGTAATTTAAAAAACTACAGGTTTTTGATAAATTATAGAATACAAATGCAATATTTGCAGACGTATTCACGACTGTCTTTGTAGTTGTACTACTAGACAGATAAAACTATTAGGGACACTTAATCCAACTTGTAACTTGTTAGACCATTGTAGCTTGCTAGATAGTAGCTGAGTACTATCGACTGACAAAGGGCTAACTTAGAGCAAACTTTTCAATAATGAAAACAGCTTAGTATAGATATTGTAAGTTTTCTCTAAGTATCGGTTTATCTTTGCAACAATATCACAACTTTTTATACGTGTGTCCGGGTTCGAACTAGCGATAATTTAAGGGAGTGTTCTATAGCTCTATATTGACATGTTCTCAAATGGTTTTATTCGACTGGGTAGAATAAACTCCATCGCTAGATACCTAATAATAATGTAAAACGTTAAAATAACGCAGCCAAAAATGCCTGCAACTACAAAAACATTGCCCAAAACAAAACCTGAAGTTATCGGTAAATTTTGCAGAACCGGGATCGCTAAGACCATTTTTTTTGTAGTAAATAGATAGCTTTTGAGTTAAGCAATACAACAAAACCAACGTTTTGTCTGTAAGTTACTAACTTATAGAGTTATTATTGTTTAAACATAACATAATTGTGGGTGCCTTAAACCTTTTGTTTTGTTTGTTCAAGCGATATAAATCTTTGGTTCAAGCAATGATGCGAGTAACTCGTTACGTAACGAAAATCGTCATAGTTAAAAGTCAATTAGGTATATCGTAGAGATCTACGATTTCACTTGTGAACTCAACATCTTCTGACGATGTCCGAGTGTGGGGACGAAACGTGCGTTGACGAAACTGGTGTTTCATGTGGATGGTGTTCCTTCATGTTATACCATACAGAATGTTTTCCTTTAGCGGATCACAGGAAAACAAATAAATCTGTCCTGCTAATGTTTTGACATTCTGATGTATCGAAAATGACGGCGATGTAGCCTGACGTCATCGGTGGATATGGCTGGATATGACATCCGCTGGCAGCCGAGGCGGCGTGTCGCCGTTTGGAGTCTCATTAGACCAAAACATTCTCCCGTACCGGCGTATCGCAAAACATTGACCCAATTTACCTCTTCTAATTTATCGCACCGATCGCCATCATTCTGTTTATGGCCCCGCTGTCATTTTCAGCTGCTATAACGACGTTAAGGCAATTTGTAAAACTTGTATGGCCTTAAATACTTATACACTTATTTTTTACCATACTGCATGTTTTCACATTGCATGAAAGAATGAACTTTCATATTATTAAGGTTAAAAGTAGTATTTAGGTTAACGGGCTAAACGGTTATTTAAATGATTTTTAGTGACCGTATTGACCCCATAACCTGTGAAAAGTGGTATTTTTTTCAGAGGTCCTTTTTTGACTCATATTTAATCCGAACTTATCAATCGAATATTATCGATAATAATGAAAATTTACTTACTTCCATTGGCACTATAATTTATTATTTATTTATTTAACACTTTATTTGTACACTACAAAACATAAAACTATAACTAAGAAGTAAAAATTAATTAGTACAAAAGGCGGACTTATCGCTAAGTAGCGATCTCTGCCAGGCAACCTACAGATAAGGAAAATACAGAGGGACCACGGACTGCAGGTGGTGCAACACTATAATATTTACCTAAATTTAAATAAGTACATACTACGACATACACTAGATTATACAGATAAATATAATAAAATAAATATAAATCATAATAAATATTATTAAAAAAACTAATATATATACTCAATTATTATAATAATTATAATATATTATGTATATATTCCGTTATGTTACAAATAAACAAATAATACTTAGTCGTCATTAAGTACTAAGTAGCCAGAGTTTCAAAATAATGCTTCTTTACAGAGTTTTTAAATATGTTGAGTGTTTTCGATTGCCGTACCTCTAAGGGAAGTGCATTCCATAAAATAATTGCCCGCACATTGAAAGACTGCTCATACATCTTAGTTTTATGGGGGGCAATGTGAGAGTTTATGTACGAGACGGTCTTAGGTCTGAATGCACCCCAAGAAATTTAAATTTCTCCTTCAGATAGGACGGCATTCTAGGATTATATGATACACATTACAGAAGAGAGAGAACATGCAGATCCCGGCGACATCGAATAGGGAGCCAGTTGAGCTTCTGTCGAAATTCAGATATATGGTCATATTTGCGTAGGCTAAAAAAACCGAATCACAAGATTTTGGAGACGCTCAAGTTTATTAAGCTGGTCTCCAGTAAGATTGAGAAAGCTTGCATCCGCGTAGTCAAGGATAGAGAGAAGGAGAGTTTGTGCTAACATAACCTTGGTCGGAATTGGAATGAATGATCGCAACATGTTTATCGCCTAGCACCAATTAAATGTAGTTATAGCTTATATAAACGTAAAATAGGGGAAATATTTTCTGTTATAGAGATAAAATATCATTTGCAATTAATATGAGTAAATCCAATTTGTTTAAGTGCTTCTGTAAAGTAACTGTAATTAGCTTTGGTTTAAATTCAACCAAAACGCAACACATAAGGACTTAAATATTATAATGTATTAGGGTTAACTGAAATTAAATTATAGCGGACGGATTAAAGTTGAATTTTGTGTCCAAAAATTAGTATTTTATTTAGTTTTATTAATATTATATGTGTGAAAAATATAAAGTACGTTTATAATAATACATATAAATATACAATATATTTAAAAGCACCCAGCCACTAGAAAACATTCATGCTTACCACACAAACATTTTTCAGCTGTGGGAATCGTAGCCCCAACCTCCGATGCAGATGACAGGGTTGCTACTGCTACGCCATTCGGTCGCCAATTAAATTAGAATCGTCTAAAACATAATATGATGTTTGTAACCCCATGTGAGGACTAATATTATTCCTCTATATTGTCAAACGATCTAAGCTAGCGGAATCTGTATGCGAAAGTATGAACCCGGATTACCCATCCATCAACAATCCATATCTATTGTAGGTATCACTTGTATCGCTTACGCCACATTCAGTGCTCGAGTTTTATCAAAGTGCGTAGATATCTCATTTCAAATCGTATTTATCTCTAAATCTAGGGTTTCTGTATTATTTCGATACACTGCTATCAGTGTATCGAAATAATTTATACAGAAACCCTTCAGAAGATTTAGTGGATATAAATACCTATAAGTACCAATCATGAATTAACATATTATACATAAGTGGGATTCATTATTTTCAATCGACAGTTCGCCAAGCATTTTATTATTATTAATTGTTTTGTTAAACTTTGTTATGCTGTCTCTTTTTAGCTGATAAAATATTTTATGCTATTTTCCAAGAGGTGTGAAGTGAAAGTGTTCAAACCATGATAAACTCGGATCATAATTAATTAGCGTAAATACTAAACTTATTTAGAGAAAGCTTAGTTAGAGTCTATAGTTAAAGTAACTTATACAATAGTCAAATAACATAAATAACTATTTATTCACTAGAAGATACCCGCAGCTTCGCCCGCGTAAATTTTAGTTTCTGATTTTTCCCACGGGTACCATACATTTTTCCAGAATACAAAGGAAGCATGGATTTTCCCGGGAAAAAAAAGTAGCCTATGTTAAATCCAGGATAACATCTCCATATCAAATTTCAGCCAAATCGGTTCAGTAATTACGGCGGGAAGGAGTATTTTTGTTCCTGAAATAACCATGGATTTTTCCGGGATAAAAAGTACTCTATGTATTAATTTAGGACATAAACTATCTCCGTCAGCCAAATCGATACTGTAGTTCCGCGTGAATTTCGGTTTTTAACTAATCCCACGGGAACCTTGAACTTTTTTGGGATAAAAAGTAGCTTATGTGTTAATCCAAGATTTTTTTTTTTTTATTTTAATTTATCTCCGTTCCAAATTTGAGTCAAATCGCTTCAGTAGTTACGGCGTAAAGGAGTATTTAAGCTTGGTAAAATACAAACTGTGGAGCCCCGTTTCACCCCCTGATTTTGAAAAACCTTTCTTAGTGCACCGCTAGATTTCTTAAGGAACCTGTGTGCCAAATTCACTCTCTAGACCCAGGTTTGGGCTGTGCGTTAATATGTCAGTCAGTCAGTTTGTTCTTTTATATATTTAAATGATTTGTATAAATGTATAAAAAAATACCTAAATGTATAAATAGTAGGTTAGGTACTATTATGTATTCCGTGGGTTAGGTTATGATGTCAAAATCAAGGTTGATACAATTAATTTTTATCGCTGACACTCATTATCTCTCTTTGTAATATATCTCATTCCGAGATTCCTGGGATCGTTGTCCTTATTTGACTTGAACTATGAGAATTTAATGTATTATAATTATTTTATAATAAAGAGAGCTCGTGGTAACCAACGATATATATAAATCGGTGGTAACTACTACAATGTGACGTCTTTTAACCGTGACACTCAGCTTACACTTGTAGAGCGTAAGAAGTTCAAAGAAAGAGACTCTTATGAGACGTTCCGCCTCTGGCAGTTGAAGTTAAGTAAATACGTAAAGATTTATTATTTTTATGCAAATATAACGTGTCCAAAAGAGTATTTATTAGTTTGTCCTTTAATAACGTTTCAAGGAGAAACAGATTGTCGTAATTGCATTCGTCGTTTGTTTGTTTATTAAAATTGGAACCCATAGGACTTCTCAGTCTGTCTGTCTGTCACAGCCTTAAAGAAAATTGTGGACACGAGGAATAGTATTTATATAGGTACCTAATTATTAGTTTGAAAGAAAATCGAAAATTATGTATTTTTATCAAAAACGGATGAAAACCGGAGAGTTGAAATTTAAAAGTGAGAAAATTAGGCCAAGTGTATCGTTTGGAAAGGCTAGGCTTAACTTACACTCATGTACCTATATTCTAAACAGATGTTACTAAATAATTTTAATGCACATTTTTTCCTGTATTTTAATTAAATTGGTTTATCTTGCAAAATGACAAAAATACCGTCCCCTTGCCTTGTCTACGAAGTTTACTAACTAAAAACCTGAAATAATTTATCGATATCAGAGTTATAAGAATATAATATAAAATATTAAAATCAACAATATTACAAATTTGTTTTTTTTTTACAAAATAACAATATACCTCTACAAAAGATTAAGTTAATCTAGAAAAGGGATTTTAATTCTAGAGGATTTAATTTAATTCTAACTTCTACCTTCTGGCCTTGAGACCCAGATCTTGCTTGACCCTGGCGCTCATTCTCTTTTTGGAAAATAATGTAGGTAGGTAGTTGAGTCTAACGGGGAACCATCTTTGCCAACAAGAATAACATTGTCGTACTTTACTTCTATTAGTTGTCTCCGATAAGGTTTTAGTTTAACTTCTTTATTTTATTTATGTGTTCCAGTTCATATCAAAAGTTGTAAAGATTAATAAGTAGAGGAGACAATTTTTTTGTTATATGGGGATTAGACCCACCATAAATTGCCACGTACATTAGTGAAAGTTATGTTTATGTAGAGACTTATGTTGTTGTAACTAGAGAAAAACTATTGATAACTAAAATGGCACATTCACTGCATTCTGTTTCACGATGATTTTGGATTAAATGTTGAAAAAATTTAATAAACATAAGGTGCCGTGGGACTCGGGGGCCTGAACTCTTTTCGATGAAATATTGAGAAGACTTTCTGTGTATACAGGGGTTCATGAGCTGGCTGTGGTTATCTTGGCCAACAAAAAATAATAAAACGTTTCGATATACGCTTTTTTTGTGCAATATGAAGTAAATGAACGTGACAAGAACCAAGATGTGATGAACAGGAATATTAAATATCAAAGAATTACTATATATATAGCTGCTTGTGCTGATTGGCCACTGACTGACTGATTGATCACCTCTCCTGAAAAATTTTGTATGAAAAATATTTTTTTCAAGGGTGATGTCGTATAGAGGAGAAAATTCATGACGAGGAAAAATACGGAGAGAGCTGATGGTTGAGGATTGAGGAGACGGGTGAAGAGCACGGCGTGGGTATTGAAGATAGGTGGGATGTGCTCGACCAAATGTCATAAAAAATCCAATATGGTGGAATTTTTTTCATAGAAAATGTATGGGTAATTTTAAAGCGATTCTTTATAGGCGGGAAGACAGCACGCGGGCCACATGTGGCCCGCGCCCTCACGCGCCCTACTAGTTATATTATATAGGTACGCTTTCTTATGGTTTAATTAATCCGGTTAGATTTTTATATGAAATCAACTGTGATTTAAGAAATATTACGCTTCCATTTCAAGTGGGCCTAAAAAAATTGTCTCCTTTCGGATACTAAAGAAAGGGTACCTTGTGTTTGAGTTATCTGAGGTACCTACGCTGGTGACAGGCAGTTTCAAAGATTTTAAAGCACAATACATTGAAAGGAGAATGCCAGAAAATGGGCTAGATTTGCGTCACTCTGCGTCTGAAGCACGTATGCATGAAGAATTTTCTTTCAAATTTTAATATCGCATATATTTATTTTGGTGAAATGTGAACAGGGGTTCAAAAGTATTATAAAAAAAGTAATTCAACTTTTCTAAACCTGTGAAACTGCCATGCCGCTTATAAAACTTATAAAATTAACCACTCAGAAAATCAGATTATTACAAATTCCCTGTTAATATCTTACTAATCTTTCTTTTTATATAATATTGAGAATATTTCTAATTTTTAGGGTTCCATACCAAAATGGTAAAAATAGAACCCTTATGGTGAGACTTTTTCCGTCCGTCCGTCCGTCCGTCCGTCCGTCCGTCCGTCCATCCATCTGTCACACTCGATTATTTCAGTAACTATTCAAGCTATCGAGTTGAAATTTAGAATAGTTATAGGTGATAGTGACCCAACGTCATAACAATCGTAAAAATTTGAAAATTGTTTTTATTTTTATTTAAAAAGGGGGGAAAACCGGGTCGATAAAATTTCAAAATGAGATAACAATATTGAGTGGGGTATCATATGAAAGGGCGTTACTTGTGTATTCTAAAACTAATTTTTATTTATTTTTATGCCTGTTAGTTTTTGATTTATTGGGCAAACTGTCGAAAAAAATACCGTTCCCCCCCCCTTATCTCCGAAGTTTACCAATCGAAAAATCTGAAATAATTATGATCAATAGAAGTTAACGTATATTTTACAGAAAAAATAAAATCAATTCGCTGACGAATATACTTTTTTTGATAATAAAAATAATCCACCAAAAACAAAGTTACGTTTGCGGTTTGCCAACAAAAGTACCTACATGTAAATTATACTCGTAAATTCATGAACAAAAGTGATTCTTTCAATGTTTTACTTCTTTTATGGTATGGAACCCTCGGTGCGCGAGTCCGACTCGCACTTGGCCGGTTTTTTTACAGATGATTTGGTTAAGATGCAAGGTATAGCCCAATTTTCATACAAGAATCGTCATTCTCCTTTCCCGTGTGGAAAAAATGCCTTTATATTCCTCTTTTACTTCAAAGGGCAAAGGGTGTTCTGGCTACAACCTGCAACACTCTATTTTAGGTGACAGCTGCATTGCCCGTAATTTCATACCTACTATATTATTTGCTTGTTTACAACTCGATTAACCGCACTAAAAGTGTTGTCAATAAGCATTTGGATAAATGATAATTCGGATATTCGAATGAATGAAGTAAAGTAGGTCTTACCATCTGTGCACACAGTGTTTTGAAATAATGAAAATAATTTCAGATTTCATGGTTTTCCGTTAATTTAATTTATCAAATTTCTTGGAGAGATTTTTACGATCGATGCAATAAAAACACCAGGTTATATTTTTTTCAGAATTTAGTCGGTTGAATTCCCGGGTGTGGCAAGCGAATTTTCTTTAAAATTTTGAGTCAAATTTTCTATCGACAGTAATAAGAATACTTTCCCTTTAGGTAGCATTACAAAATTCCACCCTGTGTACTATAGATACTACTTGTTGAGCAGTGTTCTTGCTTTGTTTTTGTTTCCCTTTTGTCTGGTCTTTCTATCATAAACTTTTAAATTTCTTAAACGATGAATTCTTGTATAAAAAATATTTCGCGTATCTCGGATATGGTTCTAACTTGGTTCTAACGATATAGCGGTGCTATTTACATTAAATAACAAAACACCATAAAAGTTTAAGTTTAGAAACCGTTCTAAACTATCTTTTATTCCAGAACTTAATTTTCCAAAAATAATAATAAATTCGCTCGAAGCTCTGTTCTTATTCAGAGCTTCAGTGCACTTAAACTATTAGGTATAAAATAAATAAAACCCCATTTTGTTGCACTTATTCATATTTATTTGATTTTCCAAACTAACTTTGTTTTTTTTTTTAAATAAATATATTAAATAGTGAACAACATCACATACATTGCTCCGATCCCTTAGTAAGTAGCTTATGCACTTGTGTTAAAGAAATCAGAAACAACGAAGGTACCACAACACCCAGACCCGAGAGAATGTAGAAAATTTATTAATTTTTATTATTGTCTCGTGCACTATCACTCCCTTACATGGCATATTATGACTCGCTCCTAATTTCGGTTAACCCGAGCGCTAATATGTAAATCTTATTTCGTTTAATGCTTGGATGAGTCAATTAATTCGCATAGCTCTCGACTTAGAGCGTAGGTTGAACTCGGTCAAGGATGCTGCAGGTTGCACGCTCGATCCACAATCCACATAACTAGGTAAGTGTTCACAGGCAATACAGAACGATGAACTGATGCAGGCACTTACTGATGAACTTTTTAAAAGTGCTACAAGTTCTGTTGTTTTCATTATTTGTGTTTCTCTGATTCAATTCTCAATACCAGAATTAACTTAAACTATTTAAACAATTTCAACCAAATTTTAGTAATTCAAAAAGTCGTAAGCAATGGGTAATGTTATCATTTTTCATTTTTTATTTTTGACTAGCAGATGCCCGCTACTTTGCCCGCGTCAATTTCAGTTTTTCACTTATCTTGCGTAAACTGGATTTTACAAAATAAAAAGTAGCCTTTATAAAGGATATAATCTATCTCCAGTATTTAAATTTAGTAAAATACAAACTTTGGACAACCCTTCACCCCCGGGATGACTTGGAAAATTATTTGTTAGTGTAATACCTAAGTAATACTTCTTCCGAACCGATTCTACACTTCGGAACCGATGTACCGAATCTTGAGTCTCTAGACCCAGTGGTTCTGCATGTGCGTTGAAATGAAATAAAATGATGTTATGGGAAATTTTGTTCAAAATTAAATACATTGATAACGTGCGGGTTGGGATAAGGATTAAAACATGGTAATAAAAACACCTTCGTAAATAACTTTTAACGTTAGCATTAAAAAAAAAGACTCCGACGAATTGAGAACCTCCTCCTTTTTTTGAAGTCGGTTAAAAAAGGTCCACCATGTCACGAGTCATCCATTAAAGATAGACATGTGGTGTCGCGGACTTTTTTTTGGACTTGGGGAACAATTCAATCATACGTGATTCTTGCGTAATTTTAATCGTTAACGCAGCGCACAAAACGGAAAACGCTCTTAAAAAATCCTGTTTTTGCAACTAATTTTTTATTGATACTCCGCTCCTATTGGTTACAGCGTGATACTATATAGCCTAAAGCCTTCCTTGATCAATGAACTATTAAACACAAAAAGATTTTTTTCAATTTGAACCAGGAGTTCCTGAGCTTAGTGCGTTCAAACAAAGAAACAAAGAAACAAAGAAACTCTACAGCGTAGAATGTAGATGAAAACACAAAAAAGCTGAAAGTAAAAACGTTTATTACGTACTTGTTAAATAATGTTCTACATTTTTGTTTTTTTTTTTTTTAAATACAACTATATATTATTTATAGTTCTTGTCTTTAGTTTTATCTATGCTGCAGACACAGAGAAAAACCCTCATTTATACTTTTTATTGTAATAAAACCGGTTTTGTTGCACTTGTTCATATTTTATTGATACCTCAAATTACATTCCAATTAATTATATTATTATTATACATCCATTACATCAACTAGTCTTATTTCCGCAAATATTCCTTCAGAGGAATTGAAATGATGAAAATATGTTAGATAAAATCTCATGACATACCGAAGTAAGATGACCTAGACTAGCTAGCGAGACTTTCCGACGCCGCGCCGGGCCATTCCCTGGAAAGGCAAAATTTGAGGGGCGTGCAGAACTGAGGGTTACTGAAAATGGTAAATCAATAAACTTTGCTCGTATTGCGGAGCCTTTTTGCGATCTTGTTTTCCTACATTTTTTTAAAGTATACTCCAACGAAAATAATACACTTTTGTTTTAAAGGATGAATGTGCTTGCATATTATAAACCAGTTGTAGAATTGATGATAAAAATTGTTTAGAATTCAATTCTAATGCTCTTAATTAAATTAATTGAAATTTTATATTTGTGAATATTTTTCCTTGAGAATAAAGTTCAGCATGTTAACACTTTTGCAAATGAAATTAAACTTTCTTATTCTAGATACACTGTCCGAAGATCGCGGCAGGTTATTATTAAATCGATTTTGAATATAAACGTTCTAATAAGTAAAATTCTCGTATCATAATATCAGTAAAAATCTCCTCTAAAACAGCTTTACCAATTTTTACGACTTTTTTGTGTATATTCGGCAGGTCAGAAAATAGGACGTAAACTATTGCAATGGCAATATTATTATTATTATTAAATTGAAATAATTTTTTTTAATTCTTTTAAATAATTTTTAAGTAGGTATGAAACCCTGGGTAGTTAATTAGAAAGATCAGATTTCATTGCAATTAAAATACCAATCCAACATAACATTATAATATTAAGGAGTATTTTATAAAATATGATAACTTATTTTAAAAAAGTAGAATCGATAAAATGGAACGTGAAAGTCGTTAAAATTCTCAACAAGGACTAAAAGTACGAGAAAAGTTTTCAGAAGTAGGGCCCGTACTGAACGAGGAATTGGTGTAAAAAAAACGGCAAAACTCACAATCATTGGTCGCTTCGCCTTCTAGTATATACTCGTATAACGTTCAAACTCATACAGCTTAAAGTTTCAGAAAAGGAACCCCCTTTGTTTTAGAAAACCTAATACGAACTTTCTAGGTTTCTTTTTTCTTTTGGTTCTTCTCTCCAAGAACTCAACAATGATGGCATTGTATTCTTAAAATAAATTATCCACTTAGAAAAGCTCTTCGGTGAAGGATTACGTAAGAGACGGAAAATATATAATCCTCCTGTCCAATTTCACGAAGCCATTGCGAATCAACGATGCTTGAATGAATTGAATAAAATTCCTGGAATATATCCGCACATATTTTATGTTTTCTTTGAATACTGCTATCCTACATCCTACACACTATTGTGATGCATAGATAAAATGGCTGTGACAAATGGACAGGATAGTAATAAGGCTAGTGGTTAGGTAAGGAAAATCCAGGGAAAATATTCCAAAGAGGTCGTCTGACTCATGCCAAAACTAAACAATTGGTACAGGAACGGCGTGCGTCCCGCTTCGGTGGCTTTAACTCAGTCAATCTAATTTTAGTAGCCTTAGCAATCTCCAACGAGCCTTAAGAATAAAGGCACTTAATCACAGCCGAGACAATTTTCTTGCGATTGTTTGTTTTCAACGTTTTAAGTCACTAATTTTTTTCTTAAGATTTATTGTAGGTAGGTACCAAATCCAACAAGATTAATTACTAAAAAGCTTTGTAACTATTTTCAGGATAGTCGAAGGAAAATTTTCAGTGAAATCTCATGATATTTAGTGATTCTACATATTGTTTATACATTTTTATAGCGACAATTTGCTAGGCCTAAAGAATCGTAAATTGTAAAGCAAAATAACGCAGAATGCAGACCGAATTGTTCTATTATTATAAATATCTGGGTGACCAAGCTTCGCTCGGTAGTATTACTACTGGCCAATAGATGGCAGCAGGAGTCATATTTTTATTTTGTTTTGGCAAATTCGACATTTTCTAAAAATGATAGATCGATTTATTGCCCTAAAGCCCCTGCATACTAAATTTCATGAAAAACGTAGAACTAAAGTTCATAATATTATTATAGCGGTAACAGTGAATAATAAAATATACAAGTCAGTTAGCCTAGCATGATCAAGTTTTTTTCACATCACAGTATCACAGTATCTTATAAACAGATAGATAATAAATGTAAGATCTATCCAGAATAAATGTAGTATATACTTACTATGATAAGGAAAATGACGGTGCATAAATTAATTACTTCCATCTATCCGAAACCCAACGGGGATCCGTAATTTATTATGCGACTGTACAGCAAATTTCGGTTTATTTTTTCGTTTTCCGCGCTGGCTTGTTGACACACAAAGGCAATTCTTAGGGATTGAGTATTGACCATATTATTTTACTGTCTTACATTGTATCTGGGTAGGGTACCTCGTGAATGAGAGCTTACGAATTACCTATATTTACAACTGTAAACTAATACGTTACGTTTAGACGTTTTATGTAAACTTATACGTAACTGAACAAGTTTACAAACCAATAAGAGCGATTAGACGTTTCATGTAAACTAATACATAACTGAACAAGTATGCTACTCAATAAGAGCGATTAGACGTTTCAGATGCTAGAAAGCTAGTGATATACGCTACAGATACGAATTTCATGGTGCAAACTTTCATTGACTTTAACTTATGACAGTATAGGAAATGAGGAGAGCGCTGAAACCAAAATTTGTAGCTTTTCATTTCCTTTATTAAGTTTTGGCAAACTCTCAATGTTTGTGCCCGTCGAGTCTCTCGATAGTGCCCGGGTCCACGAGCGAGTACTGATATGGTGGTATAGTGGTAGTGTAAAGTCACCTTCGGGTAAATAGAAAAATAATCACGCTACCTATTAACTTAAGGTAAGGTCATATATGGCAAATACTTATTTTTGTAATTTAATCTGTAGCAAGGTATACACTGTATACTGTAGGCACTGACAGCTATATCACGAGTTTTGTAAACTCAGTTTAGTTATAAGGTTTAGTTTTTTATATAGTTTTGTAAACATTTGTAAACTTTTGTAACTTTGTTTTTGAAATAAAATAAATTATTATATATATGTATTATATATATATATATATATTAATATATATATAGCTGCTTGTGCTGATTCACTGACTGATTGATCACCTCTCCTGAACAATTTTGTATGAAACATTTTTTTTTCAATGACCATTCCGTATAGAAGGGAAAAATTGATTAAGAAGAAAAATATGGAGAGAGCTGATGATTGAGGATTTCGGAGACGGATGAAGAGCACAGCCAAGGGTATTGGAGATAGGTGGGGGGTGCTCGACCAAATGTCATTTGAAATGTCATCCAATTGGCAGTTAGCTGAAAAAAAATTCAAAATGGCGGATTCAAAATGGCCGCCATACGAATTTCGTCGATTTCTCGGAAAGTATAAAAGATGGAATAACGGTTTCTTGACAAGAACTGATCAGGACCGAAAGGTCTATTTGATGGAAAGAAAAAAAAATTCAAAATGGCGGAATTTATTTTTCCATAGAAAATGTATGGGGAATGTTGAAGAGACTAACAGTTGGTAATTATGCAAGGTTGTGATGCGGTTTTTCGGAGAGTTACTAGAAAAAAATATGGAGAGAGCTGATGATTGAGGATTTCAGAGACGGGTGAAGAGCACAGCCAGGGTATCGAAGATAGGTGGGGGGTGCTCCACCAAATGTAACTCGAAACGTCATCCAATTGGCAGTTAGCTGAAAAAAAATCAAAATGGCGGATTCAAGATGGCCGTCATACAAATTTCGTGTTGTTATATCTCGGAAAGTATAAAAGATAAGAGAGTGATTTCTTTGCAAGACGTAATTAGAATCTCAAGGTCTACGGGATGAATGAAAAAAAATCAAAGTGGTTGAATTTATTTTTCCATGGAAAATGTGAATGCTACAATAAACCCAAAGGCCTATGAAAAACTATGAAAAGTATAAGAAGTGATGATGGTCTACGATTTGGATGATGATTGAGGAGCACGGTCATGGATTTAAAGATAGTTAAGGGCTGTTTGATTAAAAAATACACTGAACCTCATCAGATGAGGTTCAGTGTGTTTTTTATTCACACAGCCCTTAACTATCTTTAAATCCATGACCGTGCTCCGAGGTAATTCTTTTAGCCCATTGCCAATCGGATTCCAATCGGCGATGGAGATGACGGCGATTCTTTTATAGGTGAGATGATAGCCCGCGGGCCACATGTGGCCCGCGCTCCCACGCGCCCTACTAGTTTATTATATTATGTATATATATAATTAATGCTACTTAGTTTTACTTACAAATATTATGCCGCAAAGTAAATTACGAAGTAAATTAGGAAGGGAAGGGAGGACTTAATGAGATCTCATATCTAAAGTCTCAGGGCGAGCATAGATCACAACGCGTATCGATATTTCAATCCACAATGACGCGCCCTACTCTGTCAAACTCCATACGAATCGAATGAAACATTTGCATTTTTGACAGTGGGGCGCGTCTTCGTGGATTGAAATATCTATAATTGCAATGCCCACTGTCACTCACTTGTCGATTGCTCACTGTCTCTAGCATGGACAGTCAAACCCCATTGTCAAACCTATAACGTAATAACAGCCAAATATCTTGTCTATCACCTCATTTTTGCCAGGACACAAAAGACTTCTCATAACTTAGAAAAAAACTGGGTTTAATTTTATTGCTTCGCCGCAGAACTTCAATATTTTCTTCACAAAAGGTGATTACGTGATTTTACATGCATGAAAGTTATGCAATATGAAAGATATTATCATTGTTGACATTCTAATAATGCAAAAGCGAGCGAAAAACTCAAATACCTTACTATATTACTAGTACATACGTAGAAAATCCGTATAAGCTTTTCAAGTGATCTAATCTGAAGTCGAGGCAAGTTAGATACATTCTAAGAGGGATCTTGCATAACATAAGTGACACAATGACACAAGTTTTATCTGAGAAATACTTACTCGTTGGAGACACGAGTTAGGTGAAGTCGTAACCTACTTTGATGTATTAAGATTAAAGTTTTTCTGGGCTGATAGTTGTCTAGTAGTCCTATATATTATTATCCCTACAATTATTAATTTTCAATAAAGAGTAGGTTTCGTTTTTAGTTCAATATCTTTTA
Organism: Coenonympha glycerion; assembly: GCA_963855885.1. Classification (NCBI taxonomy): domain Eukaryota; kingdom Metazoa; phylum Arthropoda; class Insecta; order Lepidoptera; family Nymphalidae; genus Coenonympha; species Coenonympha glycerion. Next base: position 8,701,657 of record OY979626.1, read on the forward strand.
ATGAAGGCGTATTTTCGTTGAAGCAAAAAGCGTCGATGTTATAAAACTGTATGTGTAACTGAAATCAATACTTTTCAACCGTGATAAAAAAAGAAAAATCACTTTTTAATGATGAACAATGAGAGTTAACTGAACTTTATTTAAGCGTAGGTAGTTTGCAGGTGAGGTTTTATAAAACGAATGCAGGCTTAAGCTAACTTTTCTGAAGGAAAACGTATTCATTTGATTCAGTCGGAAATGAGCCGCCACCCACTAGCCACTATTACGTGGCCTCGTTGATATACCTACACGCAAATAACATCATTGCCTACACGATACACGAGTAGATTTGCGAGACCATGTAATAAGTATTTCTCAAAATAATGCTATAAAAGGAAATGATCTTAAAAGTGGCATATTATTGTTCACGTTAAAACAATCGCGGTTGCTTCGTATTCTTCGAGAAAGCCTCATTGTCTCAAGACAGTAATAAGCTGATTATTTTATGTTCAATATTTATTATGTACCTAATGGATCAAGGATAAATACATAGGTACCTACCAGATATTTACTGTCTCAGTCGCACTGTGTTGGAAGGAAAGGGATGCGAAACGAGGTCGTTCTGCAATAAATAATTAATTAATAATTAATTCAATAATTAGTTAGGATAAGACAAAACTCCTTAGCAAAACTCAAAAAACTTAAACAATACGAATTTTTAATAATGTACTTAAAACATATCTATTCCTAAATAAACACTAGAGTAACACCTGATAGAAGTGATAACCGAAATTACTTTTTATCAAAAAAAATATTGCATAATTTTAAGAGGACCTTATTTGGCGACCCATCTAGAATTTAGAATATTTCAATAAAGATTTATCCGCTATATTCAAATAGCACGTACGAGCAGCAGCGTTACAAATAGCACGTAATAAAATTACAGAGCCGATATTTAATTGTGCATAATTACAACAGAACCATTTCGGAAATGTTGAAAGCTTGCAGCAAACGCAGAGGCGCTATAATGCAATATAAATGCATAATGCTCCAATGGTATGCTAGATACTATGGATCCTCTTGGAGAAATAAAAAATGTTTTAATTATTATCTTGCAAAACATTTTGTGTACTTTCATTCTTCATTCTATAACTTCTGTTCTAGCCATAAATACTTCATTGCAACATACACTATGTTGCAATTAATGTTTTCCTTGAATTTTCCTATTAAATAATTTTCATAAATACTTCATAGTAAAAATATTGTTAAAAAAATTATTAATCTTTAAAAGTGCTACTTAGTATAACTATATTATAATTATTAGAAATAATTTAAATGTTTCGATTAATCTTTCAGAGTGACCTATAATTATTCTACACGCTGCATAAATAGTTATTTGTTATGCAAGGGCGCAAAGTGGATTTTTGGGCCGAGTGTCAAATTTGAATGCTGAGCGGCGAAGGATTCTAGGGTTGAACCCTGAGCGCAGCGAGGGGTTCAAAGAATAGAATCCTGAGCGTAGCGAGGCATTCAAAGACACGAGACCCAAAAAAATTTGCGCCCGTCCATAACACAAAATTTTTCATCTCACCACAGCGAGGAAAATCATCAGAAGAACCCTTTAGATCGGCATTGCGATTTATGTTAAATGTTGTTTTTGTTAACTCTGAATAATTTCACTTACTGAAACCACCTTCAATCATCACTCACCTTATTTCAAAGTTAAAACAAAAAAATAATGAATAAAAAAATAATAAAAATATTAGGTATTTTCATTTAATCACGATTGGAAACATCGACAACTATCGCACTAGACCAGAAAAAAAAATTGAGACACTTTTTTTTTACTTTTTTTTTGAATGCGTTCTGAAATAGGAATTTCTAAGAACCAAAGATAATATAAAATTTTATAAATATTTTAACAATAATTACATAAACAACGAGGAAAAAACATGGATTTAATTAGATTTGTTTTTTAATTAATAAAACTAAATAGGAGTTATTATATTTATTAATATTCTAAGAAAAAGTAAAAATAAAAAAACTAATGTACCTATACAAACTCTAAGGTCGAACTTTTTTACTGAACGTATGTGTTATTAGAAAAAAAAGAAGTCTTCAGCTTTGACATTGACATGACACGTAATTCGAGTTTGACGTTGGAAATGCTTTTCGCCTTTCGGCCCAAGGGCCGAAAGGGATTTTCATACTACTTTGCCTCCCTTGGGAAAAATGAAAATGCTTTGGCGGCCTAGGGAATATAATAGCATTTTCCGCCCGCATTTCGGGCATTAAAAAACGCTTTTCCGAGCGGGTGAGATGAGGGTATTTCGCTAAAGATAGATTGTCATCTGGCTTAACATCCTCTATTGTTGATCCCGAAAGAAACCACGCATCCTGCACAGTTACAAAAAAATTGTCAATTGCGAGTCGGGCTCGCGCAATGAGGGTTCCGTACCATTAAGACCAATTCTCTTTAGTATTAAAGAAAATTAAACACCCCTGCCCACTAAATAAAAAATGAGCATAAAAATCACGTGTATTGTATGGGAGCCCCCCTTATTTTTTTTAATTTTAATTGAACTATTTATTTCTACGTCAAGTATATAACTAAATATTCTGTGAAAATTTGAAGCGTCTAAAAACAAGCAAACAAATCACGTTTGTTGTATGGGGGCCCCATTAAATATTTATTTTATTCAATTTATAGTATCTGTTGTTATAACAGTAACAAAAGTACATCACCTGTGAAAATTTCAAGTCTGTAGCTATCACGGTTCAAGAGATACAGCCTGGTGACAGACGGATGGACGGACAGCAAAGTCTCCGTAATAGGGTTCCTTTTTTACCCTTTGGGTACGAAAACCTAAAATACCGAAATAACTACGCATTTGGTGAAGTCCCGAGCAAATCTTATTAATTATTATATCCATTAGGTACACAGCTGCAGATACAATTTCATCTAGTAACGCGTTTCATGCTTATAATATTTAAATGCCCATGTAGGTATGTATCTTTGTGGCAACAACTACTTGCTTGCTTGCAAAATATGTAATGAAGCTTTGCCTTTGGCCAAAACCCTAATTATGAGAGAGACTCGTAACCAGAAGGGGACAGGGACACAAAAAAGGGTTTGAGAGGATTTTTAATAGATTTTAATATTTGATCATTTTGTTATAAACCTGTCATTTTAGAAGACTCTCGCTTCGTACCTATCTTTCTAAGATGGTGCTTGAAGTAAGTGCCGATCTCAAAAGCCGTATAGTGGCATGCAACGTTTCAAGTGAAATATAAAGGCTTAACAGTAAAAAGAAAGGCTTTTGGATTCAAAAAGAAAATAGGTCACTGTCAAGATATGAGTGCTATTGTGCTGAAGTGGTAGTTGTTTAATTGTGAGGAATGGAATCTTTGATTCTTCCGTAGGTACGCCATAAGTTAAAAGCTATATCCCAGTAAAGAAAGTTTAAAATGTTGTGGAAAAATATTTGTATTGCATTCACCAGACAAAATAGTTATATCAATACTGAAATTAGAATATGTTTCAAGATAATAATTATTATCCTATACCTTTAAACGAGCAATTCTTGTATAATATATATATATATATGTATATATATTTCTATATAATCTGAATCTCGGAAACGGCTTGAACGATTTTCATGCAATTTAGTATATAGGAGGTTTTGGGGGCGATAAATCGATCTAGCTAGGATTCATTTTTAGAAAATGTCGAACCAAAAAAAAATGTGTCTCCTGCTGCCATCTATTGGCCAGTAGTCATACTACACTCAGATACAGGTCACCATATTTATTATCTGTTAGCAGACTCCGCAAATGTTGTTTTGCTATATAAATTAAGGTACCTACTTGTATGAAAAATTGGTTACGAAATATTCAAACCTACCGAATGTGAACAAAAAAATCATAAAATCGGTCAGTCAAGCCGTTTCGGAGGAGTTTGGTTACAAACACTGACACAATAATTTTAGAAAGAAAGATTATATAGGTATACTTCTTTATAACAAAGTTTTATGCTATTCGATTTATTTTTTGGTAAATATCAAAAGAGTACCTTATACCGGGACAGAAGAAGTTGTTAAAATTTTATAAAATGTATATTCTCGAAACTGTCCCAAAAAAGTAAAAAAAAAAAACAGTCTGTATTTTTACTCTATAGACAGTAGTAAACATTGAGATGGTCGCGTAACTTGAATTCTAGAACCATTTTTCTGATGTCATTTGTTTTTTCAAAGGCTCTCTTTTTATAGTCGTACAGCGCACTGCACCAGACGCAATGCCCTTTTGAATTACTTGTGACTTCACAGTTCACTTGTAATTCAAAAGAGCGCTGGACCAAATACAAACTTGGAGTCAGTCTTTTATCCATTTTTTTTATGGTGGCATGAATACTTTAGACTGTGATGCTGTTTTCGTTTGAAATAAATAAAGATATTCTATCGTTAAAGACTAAAATTATAGACCATAAGCCCATAACCATTGTAAAAAGTATTTTTTGTCTTGTAGGTACTCGTACAGCTGCAGTTTAATTTACGAGTATATTATGAGTAAAGTTGATTTGGATAAAAATGCTTTTTCAAAAAAGATCTTATCCTCTCCTACTAATATTATAAATAATATAAACGCGAAAGTTTGTAGGTAAGTAGGGATGGATGGATCTTTGTTCCTCCTTCACGCCGCAATTACTGAACGATTTGGCTAGGAACATAGATAGCTTATAACCCGGATTAACACATAGGCTACTTTTTATTCCGGAAAAATCCATCGTTCCCACGGGATTAGTTAAAGGCCGACATTCACGCGGGCGCAGCCGCGGGCAACACTATTGTGTTAAATCTTTTTACAGCCGATGATGGTAATCTATCTACCAATAAAGTGTTTGCTCGTAGCTTTAGCTAGAGCTTTGTACCTACTTTTAATGAAAAATATGATTTGGAACAAATAATTTCCACGAATGAATGGCTCGCACGCAATGAACGGTTTAGTTCACGATTCTTTATTTGAGGAAATTATAATGGCTTTGATATTCATAAAACCATTAACAAAATATGCCTAATGTAATCTGAATTTTTTTTTCACAGTTTTGCCATTGCTTCATTGTTGTTGTCGCGGGTATAATTTTAAGCTATAGTTATCTTTCCTTTCCAAATTATAATGGGATTCGCCCAAACACTAAAAAAATCATCAATATTGGTCAAGCCGTTTTCGATATTCAAACACGGTGATGTCAATTTTTTTACATAAAATGATAATTATTTTTTATCGATACATGTAGTAGCCTCTGTCCACTGTTAGCCGACAAGGGTCATTACTATATTACGAGTAAATTTTATTCAAAACAGCCTGTTGAGGATCAACGCACTTGGTGTACTTCCTACGTCTTTGTGAATTCATAAATCATTTACTATTGAAGTAAACACTTCTTTACCATCCCTCCACACCAATGTCATTTTCCTGCCTACCTAAACTATACAGTTATACAATATATTTGTTAATTAATGATAAAAACGGCTTAATTCACGTGAAAAGTCAGGTATGTACGCACGACTAGTTTCGGGCGTATTCGGACTTCGGAGTATTTCTTCAAGGAGCATTTTCCTTATAATTTCATGTTTATAATACTGTATTTCTTCCTAATAATTTCTCCTTCCAGAAGTAATCTTAATAAGATTTATTTTTGCCATTTACAGCAATAAATGCCAAAACTTATTTGAATCCGTTCGCGCTGCTTTGTTACTGTGTAATTAAATTAAAAAAGTTTCGTATATTAAAATTAAAAGTTCGGTATTAAACATTTATAAACCACTAGCTTTTGCCCGCGGCTTCGCCCGCGTGAATTTCGGGGTTTTACAAATCCCGTGGGAGTCCTGGATTTTCTGGGAAAAAACAGCCTCGTATGTGTTAACCTATCTTCAGAAACACGATTGGATAAAAATTCGCTTTTTCATGAATTCTTAGGGAAACGTCACTTTCCCGTTATCGTTCCCTATTCCAACCTTTAATCATGCTTTCAAGCAAGTTCGCTTGAGCAATCTATCTATAGATGTAGCTATAGATTGCTCTAGAAAATTTGGTATTTTGAGTATCCCACGGGAACTACGGATTTTTCCGGGATAAAAAGTAGCCTATGTTTTAATCCGGGTTATAAGCTACCTATGTTCCAAATTTCAGCTAAATCGGTTCAGTAGTTGAGCCGTGAAGGAGTAACAAACATACACACACACAAACTTTCGCCTTTATAATATTATTAGGATGTATTTTCCAAAATAAAGAATGTTAATTAAATTATAGTTTATGTATATTAATATGTACTATGTAATATTTATCAGAACTATCTAGTACCCATAACACAAGCTATCGCTAGATTGCAATGTGTTTAATGTCCTGATATATTATATTATATTATAACTATTATCTAAGTTATTTTTATATTTTTTTTTATTAAAATGTTACAATAAATATTATTATTAGCTTATTCTAATTACTATACAAATCTTGCCCGCATGGAATGGTGCCAAGACTGGCTGCATTTCCGCGTTGAACAGCTAGGCTGATACGTTGCGCAAAAAATGAGCCAGCCCTTCTGTCACCAGTTCAGGCTATTAACCGCGGGGAAAGCTCTCGAAGGAATTTTATGGCACTATGACTCCGTTTGCCGTGGAGACCCCTTTTTTTTTTTTTTTTTTTATCGTGGGGAATCCTCATGGAAACCCAGTCGCCCGGGGGAGCGGCTGGGTTATGCCGGACTCTTACCGGCTAAACCCCACGGTGTTTCCTCCTCGCACCGTATGACGGGAACACGGGAACGCTTGCGCAAACCTCCGCGAACCCGCCGGTGCCCAGCCGCTTGCGCAGCCCCTCCACGAGGTGGAGCATGGAGCTCCCCTCCAACAGCAAGGCCCGCCAGAAACACCTAAGCCGGCCTTACCTCCTCGGCACCCATCCGTAAGGCGACGGACCCCCCCGGGACCGCCACCAAGGGGCCGTGGGCACGGGTAAGCCGATACCTGCGAAGCTTGCTCCTGCACTTCGCAGGCATCGACCTCCCATACCCCGCGGCGGATCTGATCTTTGGCTCCGCCGCAAACCACCAAACGGCCGCAGAGGACAGGGAGAACGGCAACGACACACCGACACTCCTCTTCCCCTGCGGCCCCGCCGCCGACGCATCTAACGGTGCGCCACCGTTTGGTCGCGGGAGATAGGGCGAGCGGCAACGACACACCGACACGCCTCTCCTCCCGCGACCCCTCCTGGCTGCAGGAGACAGAAAACTCTGTCCCCCGCACCCCTCTTGGACGCATCCAGAGCGGGCCCATCTCCAAGCCCACTCCGAGCGTCCCCTCCTGGATTCCTTTTGGCTTCACCGTGGGGCCCAACCACGGCTACTGAGCCCCCCCATCGCGACAAGATTGGAATCCATCGGGGGGGGCCGTGGAGACCCCTCTACGGCAAACGGGGCAAATATGTAACTCTCTAATAGAGAGGCATATTTGCGACGCTTGCCGGATTCAGCAGTTTCAGCTGCGGCTCCCGGCTTTGATTCTCTATATTATATTATATTTATGCAAATAGTAACTTATTTCTGAACGCCTACCTATCTTATAACTAAGAGCTCAACTACGACCTCATGTTTTTTCAAAACTCTAAATATTTGTATATCAAGAAACTCGGATGGAAACAACTTTGCATAAATCCACAATATTCGTAATATTTTGCTTTCGATTATTCATCAGACTGAGTCGGTTTGTTTCACTGAATAGTTTACAAGTTTGCTATTAGGGTTAAACTCCGAGATATCTCAATGATTATCATTTACTGTAGACGCGGTATTCTTAAGTCCCAATTAATTAGAAAAGCTTTGCAGTTTTATTGCTACCTATCTTACATTTAGAATTAAACTAATGTAGTAGTTAGTCGTAACTTGTACGCAGATACCATAATCTGACCACCTTTATAATGTAAAGATGAAGTTTGTATGTTTGTTACTCCTTCAGAATGTAACTGCTGAAGATTTGGCTTAAATTTAGAATGGAGTTAGATTTTACCCTGGATTAATACATAGTCTACTTTTTATCCCGAATAAAAAAACCATGGTGCTCGCAGGAAAACCCGAAATTCACGAGAATTAACAGCTAGTGCGAAAAAAGCTTTAATACCCATTACCCACAGTAGCTTAGAAGCACATCGGTTTTACAACGTCCGCGTGAATTTCAGCTATTCGCTTTCCCACGGGAAACCTGGATGTTTCCGTGAACAAAATATTATGACCTCTTTAAATTCCACCTAAAGGATGGTATATTAAAAATAAAAATAATAATTAGATTTGTGTGCAGTGTTGCACGTGGGTGATAATGGCATGTCTTGCTTGGGAGCTTGGCTTATTGCTTGATTGAGAGGGCGGGCGGTGCTTAGATTATACAGCAAAATAACTCAATCTTTCTTACTAATTCTGGACTTTCGCCAATTCCATTCAATAATTTAAAAAACCCGTCAGGTGCGATTCCATCAAGCCATCGACGCGAGCCTATAAGGTTTGTTTATCGACGCTCATTGCTTAAAGTTCGAATTATGAAATCATGTCAATAAAACAATAATGTCTATTGTCTATGGTTCTGCGCGCACATATAGCCTGTCAAAAAAGTCATGAAACAAAAAAGAGTAGAAAAATAATTATAAAAATCAGAATAAAGTATATTTGTAGTAGATAATTAAATAATTAAAAATTATTAATAATTCTTTACAATATTCTGTAAGAACACACTTTTAAAACAGTCAGATAAGGCAGGGAAAAATGATTGTTTCCGTGAATTAATTTCATGACTTTTTTGACGTATAGTCCATACGCAGTTTACAACTGAATTTTGGCGCCATACCTTACTTTTAACATTTTAATGTGTTATTTTTGTTACTTAGTCAAAACTTTGCGCGGAAGAAATATGTCTAGCAGTGAAAACTACTAAAGAAAATTTAACTCCACCTGACATTTGTAATTGCAACAAAAATGACCCACAATCTTTTACCAACAAAGTGAAGGATTTACGACAAACGTTAGCAGGATTTTATGGTTTGGATTTATGATAATATGAGCGTAGATAAAGTAGTGTATGAAACTCTACATAATTCACTCGTGTGATACTATTAAAAAACCCGCCTGCGGCTCGTTTTTTAAACTCACACTTATGTTTTAATACCCCCCATTATGCATCCGTTTCATAAACTACTATAATCGCATTTGAGGTACGGAACCTAAAAGAACTAAAAATTGACGCCGAAAAATGCTCTACACAACTAGTACACAACTAGCTTTTTAATTAAACATGAATATAAGAATTGTTCACTCTGCGCCATTAAAATGTCGTTTATAAACAGTCAAAATAGTATTGGTAGGTATTAGATATCGCTGACATTATCCAAAGTGAAGGAGGTAAAAGGGCTTTTGTTGACATCCACCATTCCACGCATACAATCAGTCACTTTGTCAACCTTCTGCAGGGGACATTAAAAATGTATTAGGCGAGGGCGTGTATAGCTTTTGTTTGTGTTATTTTTGGGGATTTGGCCCGCACCGTACACATGCCACAACTTAACTTTGTTGAGAGAGGTTCGTGGAAAGAATTATCTTATCACACTGGATTAAGGCCTTACAAAACCATAATATGTCTGGTTTTAAGTACCGAACACGCAAAGAATACATGTTTATAGGCAAATGTATAGATAATAATATCAAGACGCACACCATTGTACCAGGCCGAAATTTCTTAACGTATGCATCTATATAATATTCGTATGTATCTATGTTTACACGAAAATTTTTAATATTATTTTAATATTTACATAAAAATTAAACTGATACTAAATCCTGAAGGAAGTGTTTAAAAAGGCTTTGCCTTTGAAATCTAAAGCATTCAACGTAATCAAAAGTTACGGCCCTCACGTCATTTTTAAAAGCTCGAAACCTACTAACTCTTTCCCGTGAAAATGTGCCAATACGCAAGGCCTTGAACTAAAACAACAAGTAAAGGAAAAAATTCGAAAGTTTTAACTGTAAAACCAAAAGTTGTTTTTGTTAGACATTAAAAAATGTTCACAGGATACTCGTATGTATGGCGTATGTATCAACAACAAAGTATGATTGCCCGAGCTCGAATCCCACCTTTTTTTTACGAAAGTCCCTTAAGGGTACTTGAGTTTCGCTACGATTTAGCCTAAAAGCTAATTAGTAACTTAATTTTAACTTAATCTATTATTAAAACTTATATCTAAGAATCACATTTTTGTACCTCAGCTCTAACTATGCTCTTTTCTTCTTGACATGAGCTTTCCAGCGTAGCTTTGTGTCAAGCGTCATTCCAAGATATTTTGCCGTGTCAGCATAGTATCTATTTAGTATCTTTTGTTTGTCAATATAAATAGGACGATATTCTACCTTCTTATTTGTAAAATCAATATGGGTATACTTAGTCTCATTTAATTTTATCCTCCATTTTTTCGTCCATTTATGGAGTTTATTCATAGCTATTTGTACCTTTCCCACTGCCTCTTGATGGGTATTCCCCACAGCGATGATGGCAGTGTCATCGGCAAAGGTAGCGATAGTGTTATGTTCAAGTTCTGGAAGATCACAGGTATACAGGAGGTATAAGATAGGTCCCAGGACACTTCCTTGTGGCAATCCAGCTTTGATCTCCTTAAGTTCAGAATAAGCATTTTCATGTCGTACCCTAAATGCTCTATTTGATAGATATGATCTATATTGAATCCCACCTGACCAGTTTTTTTAAATACCTAGTGGTAAAATTAATGAAAAAAATAAATAAAAGTGGTGCAAATATCTTGTTGGAACCGACGCAAAATTCCCATGTTGACTATATCCAACGAATATGCGATCATAAATGCACGATAAACTTTTGTTTAATTATTGGCTGCGGGGTAGGTAACATTTCCCGCGTGGGTAAAATTTTTCTGTGTACAGTACTCTTTAAAGAGTTTTGGCCTAGTTTCGCAGCTTGTAGAACGGCTATAACTAATGGTGTAATCGCTTTAAATATTCACCCCATCTGATAATACATTTGTACGCTTCAAGGTGACCTTGGTTAATTTAATATAACTTTGAATCTGGTTTACGAGGTTTGAGTAATAAGTAGTATTATTTCAGTGAATAGTGAATACCTTTGATTATTCTTGAACCATATTCAATGTTATTTTAAATGACTAGATGACCGGACAAACGTTGTTCCGCCATATAAATTATTTCAGCTATCCTATCTTTCAAGCAAGATCAAAATGCACACTGTGTGCAAATTTAATTGAAATCGGTTTAGTAGTTTAGGAGTGAATCGCGAACAAACAAGGTGATGCGTAGTTTATATTAAGAGGCTAAGAAATTACACTTTTATTGTTTAATTACATTGTAATAATTAATGATTAAGACTGTACCTATGCTGTATCAAAACCAACTGCGTACAAATAGCATAAGGGTTAAATACGAAAAGGGTTCAATTCAATTTTTCAAAAAAAAAGTTTTTTTTAAACGATACTAAAAATCGTAAAACAGTCCTCTTGGCACCTTTAGCTACGAAACCCTAAAAACGTAGGTGAAAGGACTAACTACGGTACCTCCGTAACAATCTTTAAGATATTTATATTACTCGGAATTTATCAGATCATAGAGTTAGTATTTGTAACCATAATAATAACACATATTTATTGATTGATGAAATATAAAATTCAAAGGCATCTTTTACGATTCTTCTCTTGGGGCCGTGAAAAATAATAACACAGAATTCTAAATTTGCGAACTCCCATTGAATGATTAAACGCCCACCTCTCGCTACGCCTTTTACATTTGATAAGAAGATTATTTATTTATATAAATGAAGAATTCATCCCGCGGGAAAATCATAATTATGTAATTATTCAAGCCGCTGCTTCATTTTAAAATTACAATGAGTACCTATTATCAAATTTTATGAAGGATGCTGGAATTTTTAGGGTTACGTATACCCAATTCCCAAAAAGTAAAATTGGTACCCTAATTACTAATTACTAAGACTACACTGCTCATCCGTCCATCCGTCCGTCCGTCTGTCTGTCAACAGGCTGTATCTCTGGAACCGTCATAGTTACAGACTTGTCACAGATGATGTTTTTTTGTTGCCGCAAACTTTTTACTGAGTTTAACAGAGCTCACCGACTCCATTAATTGGTATCAACTTGAACTTAATAGCTATGGCCATTACTGAGAATAATGCGATTAGCTTTTTTTTAATAAATAACCGTGTCCCCTTTCATAAAAAAAACCGGCCAAGTGCGAGTCGGACTCGCGCACTGAGGGTTCCATACCATCAAAGAAGTAAAAGATTGAAAGAATCACTTTTGTTCATGAATTTACGAGTATAATTTACATGTAGGTACTTTTGTTGGCGAACCGCAAACGTAACTTTGTTTTTGGTGGTTTATTGTTATTATCAAAAAAACTATAACAGTTAGGAAGTTGATTTTATTTTTCCTGTAAAATATACATTAATGTCTATTAATCATAATTATTTCAGATTTTTCGATTGATAAACTTCGGAGATAAGGGTATTTTTTTTGACAGTTTGCTCAATAAATCCAAAACTATCAGGCATAAAAATAAATAAAAATTGGTTTTAGAATACACAAGTAACGCCCTTTCATATGATACCCCACTTAATATTGTTATCTCATTTTGAAAATTCGAAGTCCCGGTTTTCCCCCCTTTTTAAATATAAATAAAAACAATTTTCAATATTTTATGAGTCCAATGGTGTTGGGTCACTATTACCTAAAACTATTCCAAATTTCAAGTCGATAGCTTTGATAGTTACTGAAATAATCGAGTGTGACAGACGGACGGACGGACGGACGGACGGACGGACGGAGAAAGTCTCACCATAAGGGTTCCATTTTTACCAAATTGGTATGGAACCCTAAAAAAGATCTTGTGTAACAGATTTTTAAGCTACTATAACGACAGACTATAACATTAATTAATTTATACTATATTTGTTTAAACCCTGTAAAAATACATTATAAATTTAGTTTCTAAACGATTACAAGATATAAGACGCCATTATTACACAAAGCGATCCTATAAGCGTTCAGTTGTTTTCACTTGGAGCACGGAATCCTAAAAATTTCAAGGTTAGGTTGGGGTTCAAAAGTAATTTACTTAAGCTTCATTTTGAATTACGGACAGTTCATTTGGTGGCAAAAGGTTTGTTGGGCCCTCCCGGTTTAACGGCACTCTCTAAATGGATGAAAGCTGTTAGCCTTATACTCGGATGATACAGTCTCTCTAAATTTCAAAGTTTGTGTTATAGCACCTCTGATTCTATTGTCCTATACACATAATTTGTAATCCAACCTCGTGTCTTATTCAAAGTTTAAATATGCTATCTTTTTGATACCATAATTAAGCTGTTTCGTCTGTGGCATTACACTTTCAATGCAACAAATCTATCTATTAAGCAAACAGAAATGTTTTGATGCCCTGTAATAAGTATTGTATGTGCGTGGAAGAGTATGAGATTTGGCGTTATGACGAAGAAGTACAGAGAATTATGAAAGAAGAATAAAGATCAATAAGTATATGCAATAATTCTTAGGCATAAAAAACCCCTTAATTTCCACCATTAAGAATCATACTATGTGTTAGAATCAAAGTATCTTGAAACCTAGTAATTTAGAACAAAATATCTTAAAACTTAAGCTTACTTAATCAAGGGCAGCCTAGCGATTCACGCCTACTTCACCTAGACGTAAGCGGAGGAGCGGGAGGGAGAGAAGAAGTGGGTTCACGTGAAGTTCACGTGTATTGCCACGACGTTTTTAAACATTTCACTTCACGAAATATAGCCGACGGTTTCGTAATTTGCTAGACAGGACCGACTTGTCAGTTTTTTTTGTATGTATGAAGGCACTGAATCGCTTTCCCAAAGTCAGTTCTTGTATTTTATAAGACAAATGCAACAAAATCTCATGTATTTGAATGATCTGGATCATCAGTTTTCTGAATTGCTTCGAGATTTATAACCGTTTTCGCAGGATAATTTAATAATACTAAAACACATTTTACAGCTACTCGTCTATCGAATCAACTGCCGAAAATTGCTCACAACAATTTAACAATTTGTGCAAATGTTACGCAAATAATACGGTGCTATCTATGACGTTAAACCTGCTATCAGATTTACCGTTATGATTTCAGTTCATGATACAATCAGTAGTTCACAAGGTAATTTGACTTTCATATGCAGATTTTAAGCTACTTAATACGTTTGAAATTAATATACACGGCGAATTTTAGAGAAAATTGAATGATTTTTTTCCTTTTAAATCTGTTCCTCGGCAATTTGTCGTTGGACACTAGCCCGTGCAGTTGCTGGTGGCGGTCGTTTCTTGCTTAGCAAGGTATCCGTTCCTTGACGGAGCTTCCTATGGGCTGTAGAATCCGTGGGATAGATCGGAGACACTATTTCTTTTTAATCCACAGAACCTGAGAATGCCTTCTCCCTCCAGTCTGCGTGTCTATGTGGGCCGGGAAATTCAGCCGGCCGGGGCCGGGTGTCGTATTGTCAATTGCGTAGCAATATTTAAGATTTATTTCACTCAAGTGTCAAATGCACAACTTTTACTGTCACAAAATATTTTACGGTCACGCCTAAGAAACTGTTGCGTCAGGGAATAGCGCTGTCTGTAATAACTTCTTACATCCGTCTAAATGTATTTTTATTAATTTTTTATTTCATAAAACCATATTTCCACTTTAGTATAAGTTTAAACGACGAAGTTTAAACGTTTTGCGATCTAATACTTAAGTCAAAACGGTCCGTGCAGGTCCATTTGAGCTGTTACCTCGTTAAATAAACCATAAATAAATACTTTGTTAAAATGTAGATAGATTTTAGGTAGTACTTTTACTGTATAAACCTAATTATAATTACTGCTTGAGCACAAGTAATTTGCAGTGGCTTAATTATTCACTATTCCAGCGCCCGTATTCTGTATCAAAGAATGATAGCCACTGGCATATGTTTTTTATCCATTGAAAGTTGGCTATGAAATAAAAAATAACATTTCCTTAGCAAAACTTCAGTGGATAAAAAACATTTGCTAGTGGCTATCATTCTTTGATAGGCACCGAGTTACAGAATAGGGCTACTGGTTTTAACATTAGCGAAGATTATTTAAAATGAACTTGGCCTCTTGGTAATTGTTGGTCTTATTTTAATTATTTTCGGAAAAAATGTTTTGATATCTTTAAATATAATCGGCCAAGTGCGAGTCGGACTCGCGCATGAAGGGGTCCGTACCTCAAGGTAGCTGTCGATGTTGTAAGCTGTATGGCCTAAGCTTTAAGAAGGAGCAATTTATTTCCAGCGAGTGAACCTTTGTGTAGTAAGTGAAGTGAAATTTTAAGCAAATACTGAGCCTGTGAGCTTGGTGTGAACGAGCCTAGTCGCATACGCAATGCGACAAAACCTCTAGAGAATTGGCTGTTTCGAACTATCGTATCCAGCACAGTTAGCGAAATTCTTATTTGAGTATTTGAAAAGAGGAACAAAAAATATTATTTACGTTATTTTTTAGTGCCTCTAGAATGAGCCCAGTTCAAGAAGATTGACTAAAAACAGAATAGGCATTAATTATAACGATCAGTACTAGATTCTATATTAAATAGCTCTTTTAACATCCTAGAGCGTAATATTCGTCATACTTAGTAATCTAGGTATATTTAATAATATGTAATGATAATGAATGATATTAATGTTCTGGAAAAAGATATTTGGTAAATTAGCTTAAAATTCACATAACACTCACCCACATACGTGAATCATAACTAATTTCCATTCATGCATTTGGATGGCACTATAGTATTTTTTCCCGTCACTTTAGTTAGTCACTGCTTCAGTGTTCCCTAAGGATACTGCAATGTGGGGTTATTCAAGGGGCTTGTAAACAAACACCCCAAAAGTCATAAACACATTGGCTGACCCGCCAGCTTTATTTCCCGCATTTTAATTAAAATTTAATTTTTAATATGAAGTATCTCAGAACCGGGGCACTAAGGATATTGTTAATTGGTTTGATGGTTATTACACAAACAGAGAGCACCTGAGACAATAGGGATGGCCCAAGTTTGATACATGCTCACACTGTATAGGCAGGTATATAAACATACTTATGTCATATCATGATCGGACCAAGATGAACACAAAAGAGCACATACTGCCTACCTTTTTTCGCGAGTTTCCGCAGGAGCTATCTCCGCTATGTTGCGGCGTATAAGCGGAAATTTTGACGAATAGCGCTACTTTTCTCTTGTTCATACAAGAGAAAAGAAGTTTGACGTAAAATATTCCGGCGGGCTTATACTTATGTTCATATCGGCGAGAATAATACAATTAATTTATGTAGGTAAGCACTCTATTTACTCGTTAGGAACGATAAATTAAATCAACAACTGCATAAATCGTTAGCCCTGAAGGGCAAATGCGAGATAGCGAAAACCAAATTATAATTTAACGGGCCAGATTGATGATAATGGCCGGAACAAAATTGCGTCCGAAAGAGGGGCTTTGCCCGCTTCGCCACAGCTACGCCTCAGAAATTAAATTAAGTCTAGAATATTACAAGTCACGGAATGCCACGGAATGCCAACAATACGAAATGCTATACTCTATATCACCTGATTTGTAGCTGAGATCTGAGACAAAGAGAGACTATAATTAGAAATACTTTTTTAACAGCAAACGTAAACTTGGTTAGCACCTACGTGACAAGTTAGGAGCTCTCTTTGAAAAGTTATATGGAGCTCTGAGCTCTAGCCCTAATATCATAAATGCGTGGAAGTCGAGTGATCAATTTAACGATCTTTGCAATTCATTCTTAAAGTTCCGTACCCAAAGAGTAAAACCAGGACCCTATTTGCAATTACTCAGACATCACTGTCCATCCGTCCGTCCGTTTTTTGAACCGTGATAGCTAGAGACTTGAAATTTTCGCAAATAATGTATTTCACTTGCTACAAACACAAGTAAATATTTATGTGGGCTCCCATACAAAAAACGTGATTTATTTTGTTGGTTTTCGCTCGATGTTGATAGAGGGAACAGGTAGACGCTTCAAATATTCACAGAATATTTTATTTATATATCTATGCATTTTAATGAATAGTTAATAAATATTAAATAAATAGTTCAATAAAATTAAAAAATATATTTAAGACATACAACGAAGGTGTATTTTTTGCTTAATTAATAGCCTTCAATCAACAAATAAGCTTGATTAAACTAGCAATTGAAAGCAGCACGTACGCACAATATTCACGGAACTTATAGCTTCTCGCAACTTTATCAGATCTCAGCCTTTAGTACTGGTCATCGTTCTGTTTACCACCCTCATGCATATGAATATCGGTATTTAGCCACATTCATACATTTTTTATCCATTTCGCGGTTGAGGCAATGTTAGCTTAAATGAACTCAAATCATGCCTCTTAACTTTTGCCTTAGAGCTTTAAAATTGCAAGCTAAATTGTTTATTTCAATTTCAGAATAGTTTTAGCAAACATGGTAAAAGTAGCAACAGTTCTGTTTGTATTGGATACTAGCCGTTGCCCGCGGCTCCGCCCGCGTGAATTACGATTTTTTACATAATATACCTTCCTACTGGAATTCCTTGATTTTTCGCGGGATTCAGGAGTGATGTTATACAGAAACCTGTTCTTACTTCGTACGGTTTATCTTGTGGTAATTTTGAAAACTCCTTTTTCTTAATCATAATATAAAGTTTCATTAATACGTAGTTGAAAGATCAAGAGGACGATTTTAACTGTCGATATTTCAACCCAGTGACACAGGTCGTGGTCACTACGTGACCACGACTTGTACCAATGTATCGAAATATCGACAGTTAAAATCGTCCTTTTCAATGTGATTTTTATTCTGAAACCACGAAATATGTCAAAAATCATTAAATCATGTGAAAATTTGTACTGGTGGTAGAGCTCTTCTTTCAGGGTTCGGCCGGGTATGTACCACTGGGATAAAATACTCTACTAACAATATTCCCCAGCCCAACATAAGAGTCATTTAAAAATCTTTGCTTCATCTCAATACAATCCAAATTATCCGAATGGGCAATGGCTATATATTTGTTTACGTATTAAAAGACCTATGACATTCAGTCAGTTAGGATTTGTGAACCATTATTTTACCCTTTCCATATTGCGGATGATAAAAAAAGACGCGGCACTCCGGGAATGTCGACAGAAGTGAAAACTTTAATCTGTTCATGTTATGGTTCATGTCTTAATAGTGCCATCTTAATATAAAGTCATGAAACAGTAAATTACATGACAGTTAATTATTATTTAAAAAAATTCGGTAGTAGGTACGTACCTATCTCAGAGTTTTACATTCAAGTTCCACATAAATTGTAGAGATGGCGCTATACTATAACGTAACGAGTTTCATGATTTTTGTTCACTCTAAAAGTGAAAATCTTAAACCATACAAAATCTTCTGCTAAGACTATTTATTTACGGCTGTAAGGATAGTCCAGTCTAACTTTAGCTCAACGTCTTAGCCCTAGGTTCTTTATCCATTCCGAGTTTCAGGTCACCTACTTGAACTTATCGCTAAAGGTTCTGATGCCTGTAATTTCTGAACTACAAAAGTGATGATGATAAAATTTGTATGGAATAATCTTTAAAGAACCTCCTTTCTAACAAAGAAAGAATGAATCAAATCGGACAACGCGTTAATGAATTATAAGTAAATACACATTTTGACTTTGATGCCGTCTTCCAGGGAAACCATGATGAATTTCGGGACAAAAAGTATCCTATGTTCTACCACGAGGTATGAGCTATAATCATGTCAAGTTTCATTTAAATCCATCCAGCGGATTAGCCGTGATGCGCGGTCGTGAAACAGACAGACAGACAGACAGACAGACAAAAATTAAAAAAAATACAGTTTTGGCTTCAGTATCGACTAAATAGTGTCCTCCAACAAAAATTTCCAAAATATCTTCAATGTACAGAATTCGACCCTTTACAGTTTTATTATAAGTATATATATATAGATAGATAGATAGATTAAACGTATCTACTACCATCAGTAGCCCTATGATGATAAAGTTATGAATTTGTGGAAAGCATATTGGTCTAGGATCCCGCTATACAACGACCTTCACCGAGCTGCTTATTGGATGAAAAGTATTTTATATCCAATTAAATATGTCAATAAATATATCGCAAGTGGGTTGCCTAAAAAATTTCAGTCCAGGATATGAAATGAAATGAAATGAAATGATTTATTTATTTTGCCAAATGTGAGTAATCCTATACCTTTAAACGAGCAATTCTTGTATATATATTTCTATATAATCTGGATCTCGGAAACGGCTCGAACGATTTTCATGAAATTTAGTATACAGGGGGGTTTTGGGGGCGATAAATCGATCTAGCTAGGATTCATTTTTAGAAAATGTCGAATTCACCAAAAAAAAAATATGACTACTGCTGCCATCTACTGGCCACGAGCGAAGCTCGGTCACCCAGATATTGAACAATAATATGGATAGTAGGTAAGATTTATAGTATCTTTCACATTTTGCCATTATATTGTATGGCGTGCAAAATATAATAGTTTGCTTGTTACGATACAGAAATTAATTTACAAATGAATCCTTTAGAGAAAATCAATATATAATATAAATAATTACCTACAATTATAAAACGTCATAAATCAAGAATATTCTCAAAAATGTCAAATCTTACTACATCTATTCAAAAAATCTTTACACTAAAGAAACATTGATTATTTAAAGTATGTAGTCAAAGCTTTTTTATGAAATCTGGAAGTATGTCAAATCTTACAATTATTCAAAAAATCTTGTACACAATAAAAGCATTGGTTAATTAAATAGTCGTTTAATTTTTTCCTAAACTTAGACATTGGTAGACTTATAGTGCTGTCAGAAAGTTTATTATATAAAGTGACGGCCATACAATAAGAGTGATATGATTAATTAAGAGAGATATGATTAATTAAGAATTAAAAAAAATCCATTGTAACATGAACTCCTATTTGTTAGAGTTCCGTTGACATCTTAGTTCAAATTAGATTGGATGAGCGATTCAGGTCGCAAATTGCAATTGTGCATAATTGTGCATAAAACCTACGATTTTATTATCCGTTAACTTTTTTTTGCCAAAAAATATAGAACAGAAATACTTTCCTCAGCCAGGAAAGTATTTCTGGCAAAAAGCACTATTTATAACATCCAATCTAATTTGAACTACGATGTCAACTAAACTGTAACAAATAGGAGTCCATGTTACAATGGTTTTTTTTAATTCTTAATTAATCATACCCTGGACTGAAATTTTTTAGGCAACCCACTTGCGATATATTTATTGACATATTTAATTGGATATAAAATAGTTTTCATCCAATAAGCAGCTCGGTGAAGGTCGTTATAGGCTATATTGAAATAACGCACTCGCGAGACAGCGCCCACGAGTACCACCCGACGCGTCGCGCTCGTCGCTCTGGGGTAATACATTGACGGGAGGGTGTGAATGTCCCTTCTTTACGTTAGTAATATTATATATCCCAGCAAAAACATTTTCATGTAAAATGTTGCCAAGACGAGAACATGTGGCTCACACTATCAAAAAGTTATCAGATCTCATGTAGAGCAAGACTTCTAACTCTACACGCCCTAACTCTATACATCCTAACTTTATAAACTCTACATTTTAGTCAAAATATATTATGTCTTGGCTGTTTCGGTACCGTCACATGGGCGTAAAGTGAAGAATTTATTCACTGTTCAGTACTTTTCTAATAGAGTTTTGCAAGTGGCATAATGGACCATGCAAAATTCAAGAAATTTCACATTAAAATTAAATGGTATCACCATTGTTATGGGAAAAAACTTACATTTATTAAAAATATCCTCTAAAGCAAAGGAACACACTTTTGCAAAGTGTGATGAAGTATTTGAAACCAATGCAGTTAGTAAAACCTAAGTGCAGTTTCTGAGGAGACTCAATACCTATCTAATAAATAATCGTTACTACAGAAACTAGGTATTGTATATCAGAAAAGTACAAAGTCAGTGAATAATATTTTTACTTTACACCCATGTGACAGTAACGAAACAGCCAAGACATAATATATTTTGACTAAAGTGTAGAGTTTATAAAGTTAGGATGTATAGAGTTAGGGCGTGTAGAGTTAGAAGTCTTGCTCTACATGAGATCTGATAACTTTTTGATAGTGTGAGCCACATGTTCTCGTCTTGGCAACATTTTACATGAAAATGTTTTTGCTGGGATTTCACTTCTTTTTGTAAGTTGTTTACGACTATATTTTTTATTTGGTTAATTTCCTTTTCTTTGGTGTATTTCTTGAATATCATTGCAAGGTGGATATTTGTCCGAATCAAGTATCCCCCCCCCTCTATCATTTAAATGAGGGAACCCTCCTTGGTTCACCTAGTTTATTTTTTTTCTTATTTGTAGTTTATTACAAAGAGTCCCTATATCAATTTTGAGACCTCTAGCATCAATATTTGCGGTAATTTCATACAAACTTCCATCCCCTATTTTAAGGGGTTGGGGGGTTAAATTTCCAACTTTTGGAATTTTTTTGTTGGTTGTGTGCTAATACTAGCTTATATACCAAATTTCAGAAATTAAGTTTTTATTATACCTATATACTTATGGGAAACCCCATACGAACTTCCAACCCCCTAATTTAATGGATGTGGGGTGATTAACTAAAAATCCTGAAACAGGTATTTAATTGTTTATTACAAAGAGTCCCTATATCAATTTTGAGACCTCTAGCATCAATATTTGCGGTAATTTCATACAAACTTCCATCCCCTATTTTAAGGGGTTGGGGGGTTAAATTTCCAACTTTTGGAATTTTTTTGTTGGTTGTGTGCTAATACTAGCTTATATACCAAATTTCAGAAATTAAGTTTTTATTATACCTATATACTTATGGGAAACCCCATACGAACTTCCAACCCCCTAATTTTATGGATGTGGGGTGATTAACTAAAAATCCTGAAACAGGTATTTAATTGTTTATTACAAAGAGTCCCTATATCAATTTTGAGACCTCTAGCATCAATATTTGCGGTAATTTCATACAAACTTCCATCCCCTATTTTAAGGGGTTGGGGGGTTAAATTTCCAACTTTTGGAATTTTTTTGTTGGTTGTGTGCTAATACTAGCTTATATACCAAATTTCAGAAATTAAGTTTTTATTATACCTATATACTTATGGGAAACCCCATACGAACTTCCAACCCCCTAATTTAATGGATGTGGGGTGATTAACTAAAAATCCTGAAACAGGTATTTAATTGTTTATTACAAAGAGTCCCTATATCAATTTTGAGACCTCTAGCATCAATATTTGCGGTAATTTCATACAAACTTCCATCCCCTATTTTAAGGGGTTGGGGGGTTAAATTTCCAACTTTTGGAATTTTTTTGTTAGTTGTTGGCTAATACTAGCTTATATACCAAATTTCAGCTTTCTAGGTCTTCCGGAAGTACCTAGGAATTTTGATGATCATCAGTGAGTCAGTCAGTCAGTCAGTCAGTGACGAAATTTGGGTTTTTTAGACGTAAATAAAATCTAAAGTATAAGACCTATAAAATTGAAACTTTATAGGTTTAATAAGTTCACTGGCGACATCATTTTCCGAGAATTTTGATTATCTGAAATAATTCAGGCCTAAGTTATAAGGGTTTAAAAATACGGCGAAACACTTCGAGAAAAGATAGGTAGTGCCCTCGCGCTTCGCTTGGCTCGTCTTGGCGGGGACACTACCGTGTCCCCAGATTCGTTGCTACTACAGAGGGGCTAGTACAGATTTTTGCACAAATTTCGAGTTGACTCGCAATAGATGGCGCTGACTGTAAATGTGTTGAGGAATTCGATTCGTTTATGCGATTCGATCCAACTCGAAATTCGAACAAAAACCTGTACTAAACCCTCAGTACTACTCGTATGAAGCCTCATGACATAATTACTCGTATGAATCTCAAGAATTTCCAACACAACCTAAGAGTGACCATCTCTGCTCGGTCAGGACTTCCTATTCAAGAAACAGTGTAGCCGCGTAATTTAAATAGAATAAGGGAATTACACATTCGGGTGATAGATTGATAACTTGACTTAAGGGTCCACTAACCCACGATGTCTCCCATACATTCGTAATACAAAAATCACTAGTAATTCGTGAAAATTTCGATCATGTTGTGATGTTATTCGGGTTCATATGGTAATAATCT
The DNA here is from genome assembly GCA_963855885.1 of Coenonympha glycerion. Taxonomy (NCBI): domain Eukaryota; kingdom Metazoa; phylum Arthropoda; class Insecta; order Lepidoptera; family Nymphalidae; genus Coenonympha; species Coenonympha glycerion. Next base: position 8,725,011 of record OY979626.1, read on the forward strand.
ATGCTCCTGACCATATCTGGTTCCGAAATACTTTTGTTAAACGAAATTGTAAACGAATTTAGTTTTGCTTATTTTTATGTCAAGAAGGACATGTTTTCTGCTTATTTGTTTTGTAATAAAAACAACACTATCTCACGTTGCATTAGTTCAGGAGCACAGTTTTTTACTGTACAGTTAAAGAAAAACACCAGTTAATAAAGAAAGTTACAAGTTTTCATTCATAATTTTTGACGAAATAAAACTGATCATTATTTCGTTTTAAAGAAGTATTTACGAACTAAATATGGCCAGAAGCATAGATTATTACTATATAAATCCGAATAACACCACAACATGATCGAAATATGCACGAATTACAAATGATTTGGTATTTTGAATAAATGGAGACATCGTGGGTTAGTGAACTCTTAACGATAACAAATGTCATTCCCATACATTTATAGAAATTTCGTTTTATTTCCACAATAGAACTGGAATCGAAACAGTTACAATATGGCTATGGGTGTAGATTTTGCATAAATCTATATTGCAACTCTTATATAGAATAAAAAGACGTTTCAGAAATTTCAGTGATATTGGTTTGACTTTTAACATAAATACCTCCTACCTCCAGTTGAGTTAACTATATCAACGCTTTGATTTCATTCGTAACTGTTAATTCAAAGTTTCTGTATCCTGTGTTAAAAAATATTGTCACTTCGCATACAAACCACAATGGTACATTCACGGCGCAGCTTAGGAATCCGTCCTACCGTATTCCTAATGTATTTTTTCCTCATTTCAACACAATTGTTGTCAGTTTCATACCGTTCGTTGGTTTTATAATCATAATCATAAATATCTTTGTTACGGGTTTTATCATGATCTTCTTTTGTTTTGAAAATCACCATTGTGTCAATATACGTAGGTAGTAGGTATACCTACCTTTATCTATACTACATTTAAAACAAATAAAAGCGATAACAACCCTCTTTGGTATGGCATCAATGGTGCTGCAGCTCTTTGTGGGCTCGGGCCTATTCAAGAAGATTTCGCCATCCATCCCTGTCACTAGCGCTTATTTTCTAATTTCGTATGCCGAACTTGTTTTGCGTCCTGCTCAACACCATCGTAATAGCCATCGAAGCCGACCAACAAGCCACCATTGTAAGATAGACCCTGGTAAAATGTACCCTCATGTACCCTGGGTTAAAAATAGACTACGTTTTATCTCGAAAAATTCACTGTTTGCGCAGGATTTGTGAAATACTGTTATTTTCTGGGCGGAGCCGCGGACATCCTTTAGTGATATAATACTTTAAAGGCGGCAGTTTGTACGTGTGAGTGTATGTTTGTACTTTGTATGTATAACTTGTGTCTTATATTATGTTTGTCATTCCTTCATCCCACGTTTACTGACCCGATTTGGATAGGCATGGTTAGATCATACCCTGGATTAACACAGACTATTTTTTATCCTGTCACCCACACGTTGCACGTGTCGAGTCCATTTTCAATCTCACGATCTTTTTTTACTGTACTAGTTAGGCTCACCAAAGATGTTATGCTTATAGGCTCATAGTTGTACCACTGAATATATTTATAATGGTTGTACTGAATGCCATTACTATGGCACTTTGATATGGCCTGTGACGAATTATTGACAGTGCAGGCGAATGATTCATATACCTACCTAGGAAGTTTGATATAAGAAATTCAAGTCACAGTTCATTCTTATCCAGCAGTGGACGATCCATCAAATGATCCATTTTAATATACTCGTAGCTACAATAACTGTTGACCTCAAATATATAAGTAAAGCAATCGCATAACTAATATAACGAGATATCGGAATATGCTTAGCATAGCATAGTTATGATTGCTAGGCGCGTTGATGGAATTCTTCTTAATTAATTCTAATTCTATTCTAATATTTTATTTTATTATTCTATTCTAAATCATTTTAACCTTCATACGTGGGGATTTACTTCGAGATAAAGCAAAACAATTGGTTTTCTATATAAAAAAATAAGGTTTTAATTCTGCCTGAAGGATGAAGATGTTCCTGCAGATATATTATATAAATTATAAATATTATTTTAAATGTGCTTATTTCGCTACATATTTTGGCATTTTGATCGTACATAAATTCCGACAGTCTCTGTTTCAATGGCTCTTACTTACCTACTCAGTTTCCAGACAATCTAATTTAAACTTTGCTGTCGTGCCTCATTTTAATAGAGAATGAATCGAGTTAAAGGAAATACAGTGGGAATGCTCTTGAAGAGAACATAATTTCGCGTTTATTCAATCGAACAACGATAAAAATTTAATAATTGTTGATTCTGTGACAATATTGTAAAGTGGTTTTGTTATATTTGAAAAGTTTTGAACAAACCTGACAGAACACTTAAACTAATCTAACTTGATCGTTCAATTAACGCGATAACTCCCTGCTATTTAAGTTAAATACTGATGAAGCTGCGGTTGAAAGCTGACTTCGTAAATTATAATTTATTACCGAAATTATGGGCCTCATAAGAAGGCTCAGAGTCACTCAGCGGGCGATGGAGAGAGCTATGCTCGGAGTTTCTCTGCGGGATCAAATCAGAAATGAGGAGATCCGTAGACGAACCAGAGTCACCGACATAGCTCAACGTATCGCGAAGCTGAAGTGGCAATGGGCGGGACACATAGCTCGTAGGACCGACGGACGTTGGGGACCCAAAGTACTGGAATGGCGACCCCGCACGGGTAAGCGCAGTGTTGGCAGGCCTCCAACCAGATGGACGGACGACATTAAAAGAGTCGCAGGAAGGCGCTGGATTCAGTTAGCGCAGGACCGTGCGGGCTGGAAATCATTGCAGGAGGCCTTTGTCCAGCAGTGGACGTCCGTCGGCTGAAACGAACGAACGAACGAACGAACCGAAATTAATCAATTTCAAATGAGGTACCTACTGAAATTTAATTTGAACTCATTTGAACTTATTGAGTAACACAATGAATCAATAAACCATGCACAAAAAACAGAGTTATATGTAATTTGAACAGGGATAGTTCTCTAGGGCAACCAAGTTGTATGCTTACCCCACGAGCATGCCGATGTCAGGCTGGTTTGAGTTCTGCTACCGGTGGTCGTCTTGTTGTTCACGCACAGGTCACGCCGAGGATCGTAGAGTTCTTTAGATCGCGATATTGTTCTTGCGATTGCTTTGTTTGAACTTGCGATTCTACCACGACTGCGCCAATTAAGTCGAGAGAATACATATACAACGGTTATGTCTATATAACTCTCGCAATATTGAAATAGTTTAGCGCTGGTATATGACACGAGTAAAATGCCTATGCTGTAAAACAATTATTTGGTATTGGTATTTGTAAGTGTTTTACTCTATATTATATGACAAAGTAGTAATTATTTCATATGACGTATTTATGCTATGCATTAATATGTATTATGCTGATTAGGAAAGGGAGAGGGAATGAGACCGGGATATGGGGTAGTCTTTAGTCCCGCGGGATTGATAAAAACTAACGCAATTAAAGCAGCGACAAAAACTTAGTAGAGTATAGGTACCTATGTGAAACAAACTAAATATTTTCGCAACATTCAGCTGTAATTCGCTCGTAATAAACTGTCATATTTTGTCCTGCATTAGGTCCGTCAATAAATGCTCGCTTTTCCCAGTCCATTAATAAAAAGGAAATATTTTTGCTTTGATGCACTTGATGTGAAAATAACGACGCAACGTTGTAGCTGCACTGAATTAAATGAGAAAACTCGCTGACATCGAAAGCGAAATGGTTTTTTATCTCGACACCGGTTCCTGGAAAATCATTTAGGTAGGTATTATTTTTGACTGAACTTTGCCGTTTTTTGTTTTTCACTTGCGATTTATGTATTGATTAACATAAATGAATAAATAAGTACATGAAGCGAAAACTTTACACGCAGGAGTTTATTGATTGGCATAGGTCAAGATTATGTTATGGAATCGGTACGGTACAAACAGAGTTAAAATTTATCTTTATCGTGACTTTCCACTGATAATACTAATTTTTCCCGCTGATTAGTTCGCTGATTTACGTCCATTCGCTTGCGTAAGAAAAACGTTACGATCACAATCGTTTTTCTTACGCAAGACAGCAGGACACAACATGATGAAAACATTAGATATTATTTCACAAGGACGCGCTCCACTCTGTCAAACTCCGTACAAATCGAATGAAACACAAGCGAGTTTTGAATTATCTATACCTACCAATGATTTGTAATTCTTGTTTAGGGATCCATAAATGGCTTCTTTTATCGAATTGAAATAACTTGTAGAATTGTAAGTGGATATGCTTATACGTTTATCTAATGTACCTAGTACCTATTTTCAATTAGATTTCTACTGAGAACAACAATCATCCATAAGAATACCAATTCAGTTAAGGCAAATTTTAACTAGGATCCCTTTCTTAGAAAGAGGTCTTCTTTATTGTTTCAGCATTAATAATTTTAAGTTATTATGTAACTTAAAAATTTTTAGTGGTTACATTGATATACTTTTTGAGAGTGAATGTTTCACGGGGAGAATTTGTATAGATAAGAAGACAAGAATAGTCAAGAATCGATAACCGTTGAAACCACCGACGTATATTGTAGCTACGGTCCGGTGGTTTAAACCATTTAAACGCGGTAGAATTGTTAACAATCTTTTGCTAATTTTTTATCTTAAAAAAGACTAGAAAACAACGGAAGCGCCACAGAGTCGATAGACTTTATACGGGATCGATGGAAATTCAAGTAAATTACAAATTCCAAACAAGTTGCCACAGAAATCATAATATTCAAGTTTTTGCTAAAAAAAAATGCAAATTAATAATTTCTATTTTCTTAACTTTATGTTAACTGTCTTTTAATTAATCTCTTTTGTGCAATATAAATGCGTTCATCAATTGTACAGGTAACGGTTCTTTAGACCATTTTTTGGTTATAACCGTTTTCGAATTCTAGAATACAATAGAATATAATAGAAAAGGAAATTATTTCTTTCACGTAGGCCTAGCATACCAGGTTCTTATAACTGGTCATTTCATTTTACACGGTTTCTATAATGGTGATAACTTCATGACTTAAAACTTAGTTTACGGGTTAACAATTTGGATATGTCGAGTCTCTTAAAGTATATTTTCCTAGTCCTACCTGACTAAGTTCGACCCAGAAATATCAATTTAACCATTTTGTAGGTGATTTTATTCAGCATGTTCACAACAATAATTGAGAAATATTTTTATTGCAATGTTCCAATAATTTTTTTAAATAAAAGTTTTTCAGTGGTATGAATTCTTATATCACTTTTCTCAATTTTACGCTGACCGATATACGGACCAATTTTCAATAAATATAATTATTATTCATAAATTTTTGGTTTCGGTTCTAAGTATGGGGAACCCCAAAAATTTTTTGTTTTTTTTTCTAGTTTTTTGTGAACATCTTAATGCGGTTTACATAATACATCTACTTACCGAGTTTCAACAGTATAGTCCTTATAGTTTCGGAAAAAAGTGGCTGTGACATACGGACGGACAGACAGACAGACAGACAGACATGACGAATCTATAAGGGTTCCGTTTTTTGCCATTTGGCTGCGGAACCCTAAAAACAAGGATCATTATGTTAATTATAATATTCAAGTTATTTCGCGGATCCCTATCTCACGAGGCTCAGCGTAGCGTGTTCATTGGTTGAACCGTGATAAGTACCTAGATTTTAAATTTTCACAGATTATGTGTTTCTGTTGCCGCTATAACAACAAAGACTCAAAAGTAGAATAAAATAATTATTTAAGAAGGGCTCCCATACAACAGTCGTGATTATATTGCTTGTTTTGCTCGATATTGATAACAGTAACAGGTCAACAGGACGCTTCAAATTTTCACAGAATATTTAGTGTAGAATATTTACTTTATATTTACTGTATAAATAAATTGTTAAAATATAAGGCGGCTTCCATATAACAAATGTGATTTTATTGCTCGTTTTTGATTTGGTGGGCAGGAAATGTTTAGTTTACTTTTATACAGAATGGATCTTGATCTTGAAGTCTCAGTGCGCGAGCCCGACTCGCACTTGACCAATTTTATTAGAATAGGAACAAATAAAACGTAAATAAAAAAAAAAATTAAATTGTACTTGAATCGTGGAAGCGGAAATAAATTTCAGTATGCTCCTAACTTATGTTAGAAACGGAAATTAAAGTCACGATACACGTTCGGTCACCATTTCAAAGGTATTGCGATTCTAAAAGTAGTAAGATTTATTAGTTTTTATATAGGTACCTGGTTTCTGTGCCTTATTGCCTAAGGTTCTGTATTATTCTGCACTTCAAGAAGGAAAACGAAAACCTTACCAACTTTAGGATTATTATGTTGTCTCGTTAGCCGCTTTTTCTCAGGAACACGTAAAGTTATCGAGTTGAAATTGATTAATGATATGAATTAAACCTTTTTTCTTTTGGTTTCTGAGCGGATCAAAGCCATGCAGCCTCATCGGGTATGTGGGACTCGCACACACGCGTAATAATTACACACATAACTTTTACTTTTGCTATGATTTAAACTAACATTCACTGAAGCATGTTTCATCAAATTGCACCCCAATTATTGTAAAATACTGACAACATGAACGAGTAGGTAAAGCATTTGCATAAACTCTACCTATTAGGCATGCAAACGCGTTCCTCATTATCGTACTCGCATTTCAGTTACAGAAAATTTTCCACGTTTAACTTCAAAGCATTCCATACGAAGTGCCTTCTAATTATTATTACAGCCAAGCAAAGCATTCCATACGAATTCCTTATAATTATTACAGCTAGCAAGATTGTTACATAAATTATATTCACAGAAATTATAGCTTTTCCCATCCTCTTCCATTTATTTATTCAGTGACAACGACTCTTACCACTAAATGACCCGAACAGTTTACAGGCTTCACAGTCAATCATGCTGATTGAGGCAATACTTCAAAGGAATCATCTAAATTAAAGTTACAAAGCAGAATTGTTCTCTCGATTAATATTGTTACGTGTTGGGAGTCCGATTAAAGTGCCAGTTTCAATTAGGAGAACATGTATTTAGTAATTAACAAATCACTGACACACATATCCGTGTGTATCCGGTCATTCAATAATTAATTAACGATGGATTAATTACTTCAAGTACCTTTGCAGATGTACTTAACTCACTGTCACCTTGGTTTATCCGTTTTCTGAATGACTTTAATTGAATGGTATGCTTACTATTGACACAATATTGATTTACATCTCAATTCGCAATTGTAATTATTTCAATATCCATGCCTAATAATAATTAAAAAGAAATAGGCTCATGATATTTTTATTACAGTTCAATAATATTTTTAACAATTTTCTAAAAAAATTACAGTATTTTATGAATATATATTTACAATAACATTATTATTATAACAGCAACCAGCACACAGTGTGGGAATCCCTGATCAGAGCAAGACCGTATTTCTGGCCATTTAATCATGACAAACTATTCGAATTACACGCACACAGAACTGACTATATTTTATCCTGTTTTAAACCACAACAAATTTTGCATACGAATTCCACAAAAAGAGAACATAACTGCATCACTATTGATAATCGTACAATTCAATTCAATGTGCGTCCAGTGCTGAGCGAATTCAATATTCTATTCTGCACCGAGAAAAATAATGAATAAAAGAAAATATATTAGGAATATTACACTAATTGTCATAGTGATGTGAGGACTCGTAGTAATCTCGGGTGAATTAGCTTTCCTCCGTCTTTCTATCCATTTGTCAGAGATTTATAAATTAAGAACGCGGTTACCTACGATGTCTCCATACATTCGTCATACCAAAATCATTTGTAATTCATGCATATTATTTCGATCATGTTGTGGTGTTATTTGGGTTCATATAGTAATAATAATCTATGCTCCTGGCCATATTTGGAAATACTTCTCTAAAACGAAATAAATATAAATGAATTTCAATTTGCTTATTTAAATTGCGTCAAAAACAACATATTGTTATCTGCTTATTTGTTTAGTAATAAAAACAACTCTATCTCACGTCGCATTGGTCCAGGAGCACAGTTTTTACTGTCCAGCTAAAGAAAAACATCAGTTAATAATGAAAGTTACAAGTTTTCATTCATAATTTTTGGTATTACGGAACTCGACCGAAGTTATAACAATTTTAATCAAAATAGTTTTATATTTCGTTTTAGAGAAGTATTTCCGAACAAAATATGGCCAGAAGCATATGCTTCTGGCCATATTATATTATTATTACTATAATATGAACCCGAATAACACCACAACATTATCGAAATGATTTCCAGCCCGCACGACCCTGCGCCACTTGTATCCAGCTTGCGGGCTGGAAATCATTACAGGAGGCCTATGTCCAGTAGTGGACGTCCGTCGGCTGAAACGGATCATCGAAATATGCACGAAGTAGAATGATTTTGGTATTACGAATGTATGGAGACATCGTAGGTAAGCGGACTCTTAAATACATGAATTCCATCAATAATGTATGATTTAGTTAATAGTCCAAAGCACATAATTGCATAATATACAATTAATATTCGCCATTTGGGCCGTATGAAAGCTCCTCTTATATATTTTACATACAGGGCGAAAATATTTTTAACTTTATTGTAAAAGCTTAAAGTTTATTGTCGTTAGTTTTTGAGATTCAAAATGTACGATTAAGGTGTTACTAAAGTTATTGTTAATTTATGGTTCGAGTTCGGTGCAAATTAGTATAGTTAAAATAATTTTAATTCTTAAGTATAATATACACTTTTTGTCTGATTTCCTGTTGCCACAGCGAAAGTTGTTGCACTAGCGAATGTGATTTCATTGCAAATTTCTTATATTTATAGGACACAATTCTCCTCGTTTCAGATACAAAAGAAAATAAGCGAACGCAATAAAATACTCGAGGAATTGTTTTTAGTGCCCAACTATTAGTGTGATGGAGTGCGCATGTGCATTTTATCCCGGAGGGTAGTCAGAACAATTGCAAGAAAAGGTAATAAATAAAAGTTTCGTAGAAAACGTAGTTATTTTGCAGAGTAAACAGCCACTTTATTCGTAACGGCAAATAAAATGAAATAACAGTCCTCTGTCAGAAGCTTTTTATTAAACATAGAGAACATTTTATTAAAGCTTTGTTTTAAAAAAATACAACTCTCGATCAAATTTATTTTGAAAAGAATATTATATTTTATTCACTTGCGTTTATGTGATACAAATAAATTGGAATAAACCGAACGAGAGAGGGAGTTATACACTTGATTTATTGGAGTCTTATAAATGGCTTGTTTTCGCCGAAGATACGCTGAAATAAGTATTTCGTTTACATCTCGTAGCCTTCGCCCTACAATATTCCGAGGGAAAACAGCTATAACTTATATCGAACGAGGGAAAGCGGATAAGACTTGTGCGTACCTACATCATAACGTGGAACGCAATTGATTATTACGAGAGCACTACACCTGTCAACAGAGTCGTTTCGCAAATTAATCCGAAATTAATTACGTCTTTTAACGTCTTTATAAAACTTAACAGAACTTAACAGAACAATTTTTGATTACTTTATAAAGACAATTTTATTTCATTATAAGAGGAAATATAAATAAATTTATATATCAGAATTTTACACAAATCGCAATCCAGTCCCAATGTAAGCTATAGCTTGTGTTATGTACACCTACATAAATATAAAATACTGAAAACGTCCAGATATTAGAAAACATTCACAAACAATTTAAAAATAAATTAAACAAAAGCTTTAAATAAGTACAAACTTAAAACTCACAACTTTAAAGACTATTTCATATACCTATGCACGTTATTAGCCAAACTAAACCATTGGAACTATTAATTTTTCACGTATGAAAGCTTGCGCAATGAGAAATCGACAGATTTTCCTGATAAACCATGTACTTAATGTGATATTCGGTTTCAACGGTTTAAAGCTAACATTACTCCCACTATTAAATTGTAGTAGTCTTATCCCAAGAATGCTTTTGTTGTTAGTGGCAGAATTTGCGTCTATATAGTGCGTTAGTTTTATGTTTGTAGGTCACGGCCACATCAGCTCCCCTACCGGCCGGGCTTGCCATCATAATTAAGGCTCTACTCTTACTGAGCCTCCATGTAACTTGTTAAGACTTAAGCATAAGCGTAAGTGTTTATTCTTACCGTCTTATTAGGAACTAAAATATTTGCTAAACATATTTATAGTTTGTACAATGTACATCTAGTACTGTGTAATATTAGATGTTATCTTAGGTTCGTAAACGCATATCCACGCATTCATTCACTATAGTTTTCACAAATAAAAGGCCAGTTATGACATTTGAGAAAGACTCTGGAATTTTACTTGGAACGGAACTGAAAGAAACCATAATAAAGTAAGATTCAATTACATTCAGTGTTTTACAGTGTTGTTAAAATTCCACTAAAATTCCATACATTTTGGCACGTTAAATAAAATAATAGAACTAGAGTTACTATTAGTTATTTTACCGTATTGTTTCCTTTTTTCTTTTCCCTTTTTGATAAATGCCAAGTCGAGCCTATAACATTTCTACGACAATATCGGATGCCCCCGATGAAGCCCGCGTGAATTTTAGTTTGTCACAAATCATTTTAGTCTCATTGGTTGCTCCCGTTTTGTTAATTATATAACGTTAGCAACAAGCTTGGTACCTATATTGACAGTAATTTGTGCAAAAAGAAGGCAAAAAATAGGAATTTTCTCTACGTTTTCTTAGATAATAACCCAATGAGGGTTGCTAGCTAACCAACTGAACGATACAGAATCAGCTCCCATATTGAGACTACAAATTTAAGTGTTTTCTAGCATTCTCCCCGGAAGACAGGGAGGTTGTTTTAGTCCATGCGAATCGGATATACCCTGCCATTGGCAGAAATCTGTTAGGGTTTTTTTCCTCCTCGAAAAAAAAAGATCGTGAGTTTAAAAGAATGTTTAGTATGCCAGGCTATCTTTTAAATTCTTACTACTCAAACTACTTCTCCTTTCTTTGGCTATTATATCGATGGAATCGAACGACGCTACCTCTGTCCGAAGTATTCAGTATTGATAACGATGCGTCTGTTTCCAGGTCGGCTGAAGCGGGAGGCGAATGAATAATATGTAAAACGTCACTGGGTGGTGACGACATACAGACAGCAGTTTCGCTTCGTGTAAGCTTTTTTTGCGTAGAAGAACGAAAATGGGCAAGAAAAACTCAAAACTAAAGCAAGACACGATTGACAGATTAACGAACGCGACATACTGTAAGTATTATTTTTGTCTATAATTGAAAGAACACAAATTGTTAGTACGACTTTGCTGGCTACAATATATCATACGTTACAATATATCATACCTATATCATACGTTGCAATTTATGAATGTAATGTTGTAAACAAGGCTGTAAATTTTAATTTTAGTGGTAACTTGCATCTGGAAAACTAGAAGTATTTTTTCATTACATACTTAACACAATCACTATAATATAATTACATACTTTTATGATAAAGTGTTTTGGTTTATCAACCTTTTTGGTGTTATAAAGGTCCTATTCCCTTTGGTGTTTATTTTATTATATTTTTGCAAGTTATAGATAAATAATAAAATGTAAAGGAGAAATACAGTGTCCATAGTAATATCAGTAATAAAAGTGTATATCTAATAATTATGTATTTTAAAAACAACAATATAGGCTCGATTTCTTTTTTCACGTTACATGTCATTCTGTCAATATGTAACGATCTATTTTCTTTTTATAGCAGAGTGGTGGTAATTGACGCAACCGTATTGAAAAATATAAATAAATTAAATATTTAAAATAATTTAAAATGTTGACGGTCTAGGAAAAAGTACCTCCTTGTCCTTTTAATGTTATGATAGTTGGCATATTAATTTCATATCAGAATTATAATACCCAATACCTCCAAGATTTCCATTCCATCTGAGCTCCCCGAAGCGGATTAGAGTTTCATTGAATATTGCGCTTAGCATATAGTTATTTTAATCAATTGACTTTTAAAGTAATAATAATGATATAAAAGGTTGAATTAAAAAACCCCCGATTACCACACTTAACCGTTTTGTGGTGACGGCCATCATGGATTTGAAACTTGTCATAGTACCTATAATATTCTATTTACTAGTCAAGGCCTCTCATTAAGGGAGTTGTGAAAAAATGCATGAAAAAATCATTTGTAATTGAAAAAGAGCTGATGCTCCTACACTGCTAGACCGATATTACTTAAACATAGCTAGCAAACATCTTATGGGAACTGGCTTTCAAATGAAAAAAACCGTACGAAATCAGTCCATCCCTTTGAGAGCTACGATACCACAGGCAGACATCGACGACGACACACCACTTTTTGCAGTTAAAAATGAGTAACTTTATGGGAATAGACTGATGTTATAAAAATAATATCCGCGAAAATCTTGAATAATAAAAGTGTCTATCATATTTTAGTCAATTATAAAAAATCTTATAAGTTCAAACTGTGAACACTGTATACTGTAACAGTATCCTCTTAAGGTTCCGTACCCATAGGGTAAATACAAGACCATATTACTAAGACTTTGTCGTCCGTCAGTCCGCCCATCCGTTCATCCGTCCGTCCGTCCGTCCATCCGTCCGTCCGTCCGTCACCAGGTTCCACCAGGTAGGAATTTTTTCAAAATGGTACGTTTGCTGATTATTTTTTTGAATTTGATCATATCCTTTTTCTAACCAAATATAATGCATAATACGATTCGCCTAACATGTTTGTAGAACCCATTATCCAACGTGAATCTTCAAGTCAAGTGTGCATGACAAGCAAGATTCACCGCCAAGCACTTCATTTCACGTCATTCTTTGTATCTGTGCTAATAGGAATGTCACAGTTAAGAAGCTTGGGCACCATCATAGAATAATGAAGGAAGGAATCCTTCATCTGAGGGCGCCAGTATATAAAATATCGTTTGTCAGACTGGCAAGATTTATCTGTCCTTGCCATTATTTAGTTTTAGCAAGGTTTAATTTTTTTTAATCAATATAGGCTTACGCTTGACCACAATCTCACCTGATGGAAAGTGACGATGTAGTCGAAGATGGAGCGCGCTTACCTAGAAGATGCCTATTCACTCTTTTCTTAAAGACTTTTTTACCTTTATTCCCAAACAAAACAAAACTATTTAGAAACTTGTCAACCTACGTAACCTTAACAGAACTCGTATGTATTCTGTAAATCGGTGCCTATGAAAAAATGATCGCCACTAGCATACAATTTTTATCCATTGAAGGTTTGCAAAGAAATAAAATTATCATTTTCATACACAAAACGTGTGCATGCAGATCTTAAAGAGAACGATGCGAACTTTTAAGGGTTCCGATTTTTTTTTCGAGGACACTAAAAAAAGATTAAAATGTATAAAATAAGCATAATACTTTGATAAACAGTTACATAAAAAGTAGTTACAGGAACGCCTGCAAGTTCTGCAATAATTCTCAAAGCTCTGTGAAGCCTGCCAAACTGGCACAGACTAGCGTGGTACTGGCCAACCCTTCTTATTAAGATAGGAGACCGGTGGCTATAATGGGTCTTAAAATACTGCAAAAAGCTTAGATTTACCCACCGTATATCTGATAATATCTATAGTTCTGGTGTTATCAAATAAATTTTCCCCGCACGTAACCTTCGCTACGCTGATCCTAAATTTACTTATTGCGCACTTAAGCTGACTAAGCCTTATGGTAAGTGGAGTTATAAGTGAAAATCGATTCGCCAGTCACCGCCGCCGTTTGCGTGCTCATCATTAAGCACCGTAAAACAATCCAGCAATCTAAAGCTTTTGGAAGCGAATTAAGTGTGCTTTAGGGGATAAATAAAGTACTTTAATTTTCATTCTATTCATACCAAATAATACTGATACCTATAGCGTTTATATGTACAAATAATAATTACTATCGATTATAATGAATGAATGGAGCGGAGCGGAGCTGTGTTTGAGTAACCATAATTGGTTACTCAAACACAGGAGATGTCGAAATTTCGTAATTTCGACATCTCTCCACTCAGTTTCGGAAATGTCAAAATGACGAAATCTGATTGGTTACTCAAACACAGCTCCGATCTGCTCCGCTTTGGTGGAAACCGGACCTGAAAATGGTACGTTAATCGCTCCCCAGTTTTATATACAGTAAATAAATTTTCGTGTAGATATAACTTTTCATACACGAAAATATCGCACGACCAAAAAAATAAAAGTGTTTTGATACTTTTGACAGATGCCTATCACAGACAAGGTATTATTTATAGTCACAGACCAAGGCTAGAAAGGACCTATTATCTCAGTGATGATACGTGATCATTGAAGATCAGCACTTACAGACATCACGCATACATTTTTAGGCTCCGCCCTGAAACCGGAGTTATACTTGGTCAAAACTGTAAAATCGCGCTAATGTATGTGCTGACAGCGGTATGTGCTGTCAGCGATATCGAAATGTACGACGCGCGACGCCATATTTGAGAAATTTTTGGCTTCAACATACATCACATCTTTCCCGTCCTCTTAGCGTAGCGTATTTCATCATTGCACGTGATGAACGTCATTGTAGAACATGAGTTATTGAAATGAGATGCGGCTACTGAAAAGGCAATATTTCCTAAAGTAGGTATTCTAGTGGCCGAACATTAACGATTATGTCGGTCGTAAATGTATGGCCAAACGAGTCCATAACAAAGACTTACATGTTTCATCCTGAGTGTAATTTATGATTTCGCTTTGTTAAGGAATTAATGTATTGGCAACAATATCTTATCTTATTAACTTTAACGTGCCATTTTCGAAATTTTCTATTTTAACTAGCTGACCTAGAAAACGTTGTTTTTCCGTACACATTATTTCTAACGTGGATGTATGAAAAATACTTAGTTATAAAAATTATACCATAAAAATTGGTCAAGCAGTTTAATTATGAAAAGTTTTGTCAGAAATATTTTAGTTAATAGGACTTTGCACTATGCATCAGATTTTAACTCGTATGAGTTTCCGGATGCCAAACTAATATTGTGTTGGTTTTTCTTAAGGTTTTTAATGATACTTAAAAAATCTTTTTATATATAGTTACTTTTTTTGTGAAATAGTGATAACAACAAAAGATACCCGATTGAGATTATTGTGGGCTTCTTCTATGGTCAGGGCGCGTTTGAACCCTCGTAAATTTAGTTTTAAGTCGTTAAATAGTCATATCACTATATGTATATAATATATTTAAGTCGTTAAATAGTTATATCACTATATGTATATACATATAGTGATATAACTATAAGTATTTCATGCCTATTAATAAGTGCTTGTATAAAGAGCCTAAATGAAATAAATCATTAAAATAGTTGAATCTCTTTGAATCTTCTCTTCAGTAGCTCGAATAGCAAACATGTCTTAGGAACTGCAATTCCTACTCTAATACGGATTCCCATGTAGACGGTTGTAGTGTGTCGGGAGACTTGTGTCACTGTTTCATCTTACTTGCCAACTACAGAGATCTGAAGCATATTAATTAGTCGTTCCGGGTAGACCGTATATTATATGTAAACAGACCGAGACGAGACATGTATCGCGTTCATCATGACGGTAATATAATATGTTAATACCTGTAGTATTCGGCGATCCTTCCGGCTAGTGCCTAGGAAATTATGAGATGTTCAGCGGCAACCTAATAAGTATAATATACGCAGCTGTAGCATACAGACTTACTTATTTCATTTTTTTACATTAGTGTTCCATATCTCAAAAAGAAAACGGAACCCTTATAAGATCACTTCATTGTCCGTCTGTTTGTCGCGACCCTTTATTTAAGGGCGATGGGTACCATCCGGGCGCGAAATTCAAATTTTATTTAGTTTTTCGCTCATAGTGGGCTAATTATACATCGAAGGCTAATGTCAATGAGTTCTGCGGGCACAACATTTATGCATCTACATGTTTTTAATAAAAACTCTGCTCAACAATACTCATTTACTTCATATTGGTTCCCGATAACTCGAAATCTGGGAAACTGCAAAAAAAATATCTTTCGGGAACCAATATGAGATGAGTGGGAACTATCGAGCAAAGTTTCTATTAAAAACATGTAGATGCATAAAAAGTAGGCCCGCAAAATGCATTGCTTTAAATCTACAACGTGTAGTTAGTCTAATATTTGCGAAAAACTAAATAAAATTTGAATTTCGCGGGCTGGTAGGACCGCAACACCTTAAGTAACTATTAAAGATATCGACATGAAAGGAATAGATGTAGGTAGGTAATGGGTCCGACATGAATATAGACGCAAGAAAAAATATCACATGAAGTGTCCTGATCTAACTAATCTAACTATAGGAAGTTCAAAAATGTACCTAATGTAAATTTTAAGTGGCATCCCTAAAAACAGCTTGTTCAATATCAATGAACTGGGAATAATGAAAATGATATGAGGTTTGTTGATGTCACAGTTAGGGTTGCTAAATTTTATATTTCTAAATGAAATAATATTTTTTGTATTGAAAATAGAATAAAATAAAATAATTGAGACTTCTTATCACGTTAGTGTGTTTCTAGGATCAAGTTAAAAGGTTAGCTGCGGGCACACTGTACGAATTAACCCACACCTTATTTACTGTAATTACATTAAAATAACAGTTAATTCCGAATTAACTTGGAGTATTATGTCAATAGTATTAATAACGGATCGTAAACACAACCCCAAATGGGCACTAGCTATTAATGTCCGAACTATTACGGAATTGGTCTTGGTAATGGCCATTGATGCGAGTTCCATTAAAACACAAGTAATACATTAGTAAGTTATAAGCAAAACCAATTCAGTCCATGTCATGAAAATTACTGATTCGATTCTGATAATACTAATTCTACTTCTCCCTAAGCCATAGCCAAGTTTAATACACTAAATATTATGCTTTGTTAAAAAATATTTTAAAAAATTGCAATTTGGCTATTAATTCTGTGTCCTTTTTGCCGCACTTTCGCCTACGTAGCTACTCTACCGTTTGTCATCAAAATGCCTGAATGTTCAGCGGCGTGATCTGATACTATGAGGTTCAAGCAAAAAAGCAGCGATTAATAAGTACCTATACAAGGTATAGGTTAATTCGTATAGTGAGCCTGCAGCTAACCTTTTTACTCAATCCTAGAAACACATTAAAGTGATAAGAAGTCCCAATTATTTATTTTATTTTCAATACAAATTTTTTTATTTCACTTGGAAAAATAAAATTAAGCAACCCTAATACTGTGAAATCAACAAACCTCATATCATTTTCATTATTCCCAGTTCATTGATACTGAATCAGCTGTTTTTAGGGATGTCACTTAAATTCTATGGTACATTTTTGAACACCCTATAAAGTCAAAGTCAAAGTCTTTATTTCACATAGGCCTAACATACAGGCACTTGCGAACGTCGGCATGACATTTCTTGCATAATAATGGTGATAACTACAAGTCGACTTAAAACTAAGTTTACGAGGGTTCCAAACGCGCCCTGCCGCTGAGAAGAAGCCCGCAACAAACTCAGCCGGGTATTTTTTTTATGTTATCACCATTTAACAAAATAAGTATAAATACTAAAAATAGGCTAGCAACGACAACAGAGCAATCTACCACTTATCAGTCAATTCCAAGGGTTTGTGTCGCTAATATAGTCCTTAATATTGTAATATGCCTTTTGAATGAGTTTAGGCTTGACAAACCCTTTGAATTTATTAAGTGACATTTCAGATACATGATGTGGTAACTTATTATAAAATCTTATACAGTTGTAGTGTTGTTGAGTAGTTTCCTCAGGTTATGAGCTACACTTCTTTTGATATTTTGTTCCCTACTTTAGGCCCGGTTTCCACCAAAGCGGAATGGAGCGGAGCTGTGTTTGAGTAACCAATCAGATTTCGTCATTTCGACATCTTCTCCTCCCTAAGTTTCGGAGTACACATTGTATATTTACGCCCTAGTTCAGCAAAAGTTTTCCGGTTGGCGCCGCTTTGACTGTAATCATAAGGTTCGTCTACACGTGTTTTGCCAAAACAAAGTACCTAGTATAGGTAGCTTTTTTATTACCTCCATGAAATAAACGAGTAGGAATTTAATTTTCTAGTAGCGAAAAAATAAGTAATTTGGCAATACTTTATAACCTAATTTATTATTTTTATCATTGAATGATTTAGTTTAATTTGGACAGCGCTTCATATAAAATCTAAAACGATAATAATAATACTTGAAAAGAAATTTGGTTATACGAAATAATAGCTCCAAGGCCGTAGTTTAAAAAATATCGTTATTAAATCTTTCGATTCATGCGACTAATTCAAAATGTTAAAAATATAATAGCGAGAGTAAATTCAGTATTACCGGGTAAAAGTATAAATAGTAAGAGTAAAAACTTGGCAACCATTTGGAGGATAAAGGACATTTTGGCGATAAATCGAGCTATATTTTGTGGCCTAAATATCGCTAGTTCAATCTCACATAAATTGCGTTTGATTTTTTCTTTTCTTTTTTTTCACCTCGATATAGGTACAGCTTCAACTATAAATCTGTCTGGTTATAAGTTATGGCGATAATAACATTATAGTTTTGACTTTTATCATTGACGTGGGTACATCTTAGATTCACCTGATGTTTATTTACAACTAGTAATAATTATTATATTATTTAAACTTGAAGAACGAAACCTTCAGAAAGCCTGCATAGATAGACCTCATAAATACATGACAAGGATTCTAGTCATGAGACCTGTATATGTTTTACATATATTATTATCCATATTATTAAACATATTGACCGGTTTATATGTACACTGTACAGACTGGCCCCTTCTTATATTATAAAAATGAATAGCAAAATGTGTTGGTAAGCGCATAACTCAACAGCGCCTGAACCAATTTAACCAATTCCTTTTTTTTAATGTTCGTTGAATTTCAAGAATGGTTTTTGCGGCGAGAAAAATTCGAATAATTGCCGGAAAACCCCTAAAAACAGCCCTTTTCTTTTCCCATACAAACGTTTTCTAACTAAAGCGTAGAGTCAATTTGAGCTTTATTGCTATTGCATAAAGTTCATATTAAATTACTAGCACTCACTGTTTTCTAAGCCAGTGACGGTTCTGTTCAGGAGAATTTTTTGCCCTGACTATAAAATAGGAGCAAAAAAAAATAAAAATCTTTTTGACAGGACGTAGTCTGTCGGATCCGCTAGTTCTATATATAATTAGCGTGACTATTTTTAAACTTAAACTGTCAATAATTGGCGTATAGAAAGAAATGATATTCATATAAAATTTGCTTAAATTTCAATTTATATAAGTATCCCTGCGTTTGCCCGCGGCTCCGCCCGCGTGAATTTAGGTTTTTCGCTAATCCCCTGAGACTAATGGATTTCTGCGAGATAAAAAGTAGTCTTTGTAATCTTTTAAGCTATCTATGTTCTGAATTTCAGCCAAATTGGTTAAGTAATTGCGGCGTGAAAGAGTAAAAATGAACCATCTATCCATCCATCCATCCATACTTACAAACTTTCGCGTTTATCATATTAGTAGGAAGGATGTAGAATTTATACAATTATTAATATAAATATTAACTAACTACAAAGTGTGACTATATAGACAAAATCCTTAACTTCATATTAAGTAGATACACAAGCTTTTGGAATGTGAGTTTAAGCAAAATATTATTTCACGTCATAGAAAGTAATGTTCCAGATTACCGCAATTAGGTCACCTATCGGGTGGGATGTTTGATATTTCCAACTGCAATTGTATTATCTTCAGTCGACGCCATACAACGAATTTCATTTCTCTTTCTATTTTAGAAAGACTCACTACATGTGGAACTAAAATATAGGTCAGTGCAATCGCTTCACCAAACATCTACCCATTAGTGGAGAGAATAAATAAAACGAACAGCCAAACAATCTTGTACAATTTTGGCAGTGTTTGCACCGACTCAATGTTCCACATTTGCCAACTTTTGTCCTACTCTTTTTACTCGTACTTTATTTTTACGCGTTTCAACGTATTTTGATACCCGCCTTCAAAATTATTTCATAACAAGCAAGCACGTGCCTTTGTATTGCCTGTGAAACAAAGCAATATTTGCTTTATTATAGAATTATATTTTTATACCTGCCCTTTTCAGCTATTGTCTCTTTGTTTATTTAAATTAAAATGTATAAAGTGAAATTTAGTACACGTGTTTTTGAATCATATTATTTTTTTAGAGCCTAGCGCTGGCCTGACAGAGGTTTCCCTGCCCTTTCAATTTTATATGTATATGTCAAAATTCTAAGCCATCACTAGATGCGTTTTAACTCACAAAGTTTCACCAATATCAACCATTTTCTAGTTAAAAGAGCAAGTAAATATTATATTAATCATGACACACCTAACACTAACCGAATACTCAGGCGGATAATAATTCAGCCAACAACGCTAGAAACTGTGGCTAAAAAGGACGATGTACTTAGTCGATAAGATGATTTATGCAAAGTTATACACACACTTCCTAAAGGATTTCTCAAAATCCGCACAAGAACACACCAAACAAAGCGAGGCGCGTCAGCTAGTCTATAAAATAAAACCTCCTTAAAGGTTAAAGTTCAGTTGTAAGCGAATCACAATGTGGGTAAATCAACGCTTTTGCCTTGCCTATTCCAAAATTTATTATAGTAAGTCACGAAAGCACATTTTTTGTTCGAAAACTGTAACACTCAAGGAGACTATGGTAATGGGAGTTGCAAAATAGGTCTTTGACAATAAAATAGAAAAAATCAGTTTGATTGAACATCTTTTTAGCTCATTATTTGGCAATTGGTCGCTGACTAAAGCTTAAAGAAAGTTTGAGACAAAAACCGCTAGAATACTATGATTTTTTCGGAATAAATAAAGCTCATACCTTTCCTGAGTGTAGTTCGCGCGAGAAATAAATCATACTTAGCAAAGTCAAGTTTTATAAAGTTTAGAAACTGGTGACGGAATTGAGAATCCGGTAACATTTTTGCTGTGAACTGGGAACTTTCTTTCATTTATTTTTCACCGGTAAATAAATTTAATTTAGTCTTTCATAAACTAAAAATGATAGATATAAGGTACATCAAAGGCCCTGAGAATAAAATTAAATGTCTTCTAAAATTGAGTTAATTGTCCTGGAAAAAATTCACGCATTTCGCAAAATGAAAGCTGTAGACAAATTATTACAAAGAGGTATTTATTGTACCTTATATTTCGTTGAGAATAACTTGCTCAACGTTCGATAGAAAAATTCTTACTTCTTCAACTTTGCTAAACGTTGAGCTTTGACAGTCATTGTAAGTTTTATTGAATTTTTTTTACCAAAAGCTCTCTTCAAACGAAGTTTATGGATTCGCTTATAAAAACTAGCACGCTTTGACCAGCCGCTATGATTTTCACAACAAACATGAAATGTTGGAAATAAATAAAAACATGTCGAAAACAAACTGTGACATATTTTCAGTTTGAACATCGTTTTAGCAATTTACGCTATGAACGTGGTTTTAGACACTTTTACACGACTCCGATGCCAATGCCCTTTTGATATTAGATTTGTTTGAGCTTTACTCGAACCACATCAGATGGAAAGTGATAATATTCACTTGAGCTTACAAACAATCTAAAGCAAAGGTAAGATTTCGTTTGACATACAATTTTTGACTACTTATACCGAATTTTAGTTAATTTTAGGGTTCCAAGGATTGTGTAGGTAGGGTTAAGGGTACCGATATTTACTGATGCAAATCTTAAAATCTATCGATAAAACCTAAATTTCAACTATTAATAAAGTTAATAGTAAAAGACCGAATTATCCTGTAAGTATTCGAAAGCACCCATTGCCGGTTCGTGGGCTGAAAAATTTACTGGCATATCTAATATTGGCTGGCATTAGATGTGTCTTGCCAACTGAATATTAAGTACTTATTTAATTACTAGCTGTTGCCCGCGGCTCCGCCCGCGTGCAGTTCGTTTTTAAGCTATTGCATAGCTTCTATCGCGGGCCTTGACGGGTGAACCGAATCCAGAAAAACCGTAACGAAAAAATTCCACCAACCAACAAGCCAACATTAAAGTCATCCTTATTGTCACAGGCATATAATTTATATTGCAAAAATTGACTTAAAATATACCTATAGTTCCGCTTTTGCCCGCACCAGCGCTAGTTGATTCGTATTTTAAAAATTTTTTTAGGAACTCTGTTTTTATGTAATTAAGGTTAAAATTTCAATGGCAAAGAATAAACTTAAATTTTTGATAACTGTCAAAGTATAGTGATGCATCTTAACCGTGACTCGTAAAATTAGGTATCGATAAAGTTGAAAAAATATATATGAAAAAATCAAATTTAATTTATTTCTCCTGATTCATAAAAAATCACATAAAATGACATAATGGGCCAATCAGAGAACTGTTGAAGGAAAAGAATTTACTATTACCTAATTTGAGAAAACTTTTTATCATAAGTTGCTACATGCAAAACTTTGTTTAATCTTATGTCTTCAAACGAGCAATTCGTGTATATATTTGAATCTCGGAAACAGCTCCAACGATTTTCATGAACGGTATACAGGAGGTTTCGGGGACGATAAATCGATCTAGCTGGGATTATTTTCAGAAAATGTTATATTCACCAAAAAATAAACTGAGTAAAGACCGATTTGAAATACAAAACATTGTTTCATGTAATATTATGAGGAAAAGTAAAACTCAAATATCCTTGAAACACTGTCACTCAAGTGTCAACTTTAATTTAACACTGTCGGGAACAGGCCTAGAATCCCGTGATTCTAGGCCTGTTCGGAGCAGATTGTACTTGTTTTTGAAGGGAACTAATCTAGCCTTCAAGTAGCTTTGGTCCATGTTTCTTTTAAAATTGGCTCCCTTAAGAAACTGAAATAGTAAGATCTTCAATTCTTCAATAAATTTACTGCAATCTATTACCGCAATGAAAAGCCATTTTTCTACTATTGATAAGCGTACAAAATCCGTATAGTACCTAGTGATAAAACTTCCTAAGATTACTCTGAACAGATTCGTCTATACGCGGAACAGTCGATAATGTTTTATCGATATTGTTAGGAGGACTGTACCTTCAGTCTCCATAGCAACAGTTTTCTATTATTATTTAACTTGTCATACTACTGTAAAATAAAAACATTCGTCACAAGTTCCAACAGTATTTATTTTACTTTAATATGGTAGTAGAGTAAAAATAAAGCTATAAATACGTTGATCACGATGGCGTCGGGCTCAAGTACAAAAATTGAGACTTTAAATAAAGAAAATTTCGACACATGGCGAATTCAAGCAAGGGCCGTACTCATCAAAAATAAATTATGGAGTGTTGTTGAGAAGCCGCTGAATCTTGAGAAAGCTGATGAAGAGAAGAGAGAGAAGGATCTTTTAGCTCAATCTGAGTTAGTACTTTTAATTTCACCCTCTGAATGGAAGCAAATAAAAAACTGCAAAACAGCTCACGAGATTTGGACTTTGCTTGATTTTATATATGCCAGTAAGGGACCGGCTAGGAAGGCCTCTCTTTTAGTTAATAGGAAGTTAATATTGTCCAAAATGGAAAATGGCAATATTAGAGAGCATTTAAATAAGTTCATGGACGTGGTAGACAAATTGCAGGATATGGACATTTGTATTCATGAGGATTTGCTCACTGTTATGATGCTATACAGCTTACCACCTGACTACGAAAATTTTCGTGTAGCGATAGAATCCAGAGACACGTTACCGAAACCTGAAGAACTCAAGGTAAAAATTTTAGAAGAATCAGAAGCCAGACAATTCAATAATGGTTCCAACACCAATACTACCAACACTAAAGATGAATACGAAGAAGAGACAAATTTCAAGAGAAAATTCAACAAATTCAAAGAGGCAGAGCTAGTGGCAGCTACGGAGACAGCCCGGGAAATTATATGGCTACAACAGATGTTGGAGGAAATCACTAAAACTTGCTAGCTTTATTGTTGACAATGAGTCAACAATAAAGCTAGCATACAATCCGCCGTACGAGCAACATAGCCGAACCAAGCACATACAACGAAGGTATCTCTATGTCAGAGAGTGTGTGGCAGCTGGCATACTTGAGGTCAAGCAAGTTACTACTGAGGACCAACTGGCTGATTGTTTCACAAAGCCCTTATATGCACCCAGACTGGAAAGGCTGACTAAAGCTCTTGGCCTCTGTTCCTACAAGAGGAGTGGATGTTAGGAGGACTACGATGTTAGGTTTTCTATTATTATATAACTTGTCATACTACTGTAAAATAAAAACATTCGTCACAAGTTCCAACAGTATTTATTTTACTTTAATAGATATGTTATGTGCAGTACTGGCTGAATAGCGAAATTTGAATGTCAATGTTCTAGAAGAAAATTATTACTAAATGTGAAATGTGAAATCAACCGTAAAGTTCTTATTAAGCTATTGCATAGCTTCTATCGCGGGCTTTGACGGTGCAGACCTAATCCAGAAAAACCGTAACGAAAATAACCTGGCACTCCTAAAGTAAAGCTTTTGGTACTAGTCTAGCATGACAGCAAGGAGCGCAACTCCACAACTTTTTAGTTTTTAGTTTGCCATCTATCAAAAAACAGCAGAACTTTTTAATGAGTTTTTGAAATATCACATATTTCAAAAAGTCATTAAAAAGTTCTGCTATTTTTCGATAGATGGCAAACTAAAAACTAAAAAGTGTGAAGTTAGCCTGGTACCAAAAGTTCTACTTTTCTATTGATGGCAAAACTAAAAATAACTTTAAATTGTATGCAATAGCTTTACCGCGGCAGTCTCCGAGTGCCACACACCTTTTTTTTACGAAAATGTTTCCCGTGGAATTTCTTAATTTTTCCCAAGATTTCCCGTACAAAATGAGTGGTCCTTGGGTTCGATGGACCCGTAAAGGAGTCTTCTTCCAATCTCTCCTATCAACGTGCTATCTTCTTTTACACAATTTACCTATATCTTCTTTGGTCTTCCTCTACTTATACACTCTGTCGAAATCGCTTATGTTACTCAATTCGCATGGAGTAAGATAGAGTGGGGCGTGTCATCGTGGATTGTAATATCTATACTAACCAAACTTATCTTATTCTGAGATGATACCAACGCCCAGATATTGTAATTAAGCATTCTGATGCGCTACTTTAATTATTTTATTATGCGTTAATTTAATTTATTTGTTTTAATTTTTTCCTGCGCGTTTTTGTGTACACGATCTTTAGTTCGTGGCGTCACCCTGTCAAGGGCTCTAACTGAAAATCAGCGCTGTGTGCTCTCATGCTTGCATGGGGCGCGCAGCACTATGCTGAGTTGGGGCCCATTTCTGGGTTGTGCCACACATGACAAGCGGTGTCTGGTGCTTCCGTCACTTGAGCAACAGTCTAGTATTTGTTGCCCAGGTGGTGGAAGCTTAACGTTTTAGTACATGAGTGTGTACTTTGTTTTATGTGTGGCATAATGTGTGGAAATAAACATATTTTTCTTTCTTTTTTTCTTTCTTTCTTTCTACTGTGTACGTAGCAACCCGTTCCTGCTACGTACGGGTTATCTTGTATAGTTATACCTAGTTGCACGATCAAAAGGACGATTTAAACTGTCGATATTTCGACCCCGTTTTGATTGTGCTACGGAGATAAGTAGCGGTATAGGTTTTTTTAAACATCCCACGGGTGCTCTCAAATTTTTCAGGATGAAAAGTATCTTAAATCTTGACCGGGCATATACATATATAAAAGTAGGATCATAAAATTTCATTAAAATCCGTTACTTGAAAGACGCCTGCTAACTGTTTTTGTAATGTTTTCTTTCCCGCGGGAACTCGATTGGATTAATAAGATTTACTATATATATATTTTGTTAAAAAGGCAACATAAGGTATCAGCATAACCAATTTAACTAAATTAAGTTCATTAGTTGTTGTTTACAAAGCTGTTAAATTAATTGCAGTTTTTTAACTATCCCACGGGAACTCTTTATTTTACCGGGATGAAAAGTATCCTATATGTTGACCAGGGACATAGGCTACCACCACACAAAATTTCATTGGAATCGGTCCAGCCGTTCCAAAGATTAGCCCGTACAAACAGACAGACAAACAGACAAACAACAGATTTATTATATGTATTGATGATTACTATAGGACCAATTCAGCTAGTTAGTCTAGTGCATTGATTAAACATAATATAAAGGATCAGCACTAAAGGTACAATATACATCGGTGACTAAGAGACGTCATGCATGTATTTTAATGTTCCGCCATGAAGCCGGATTTTTAATTTGTCAAAATCGTCAACAGGATTTTTAATTTGTCAAAACGGCCGACAGCCGTATTTGCTGTCAGCGTTACCGAAGTGTAAGGCGCGTGACGCCATATGTGAGAAATTTTTGGCTTCGACATACTTCACATATTTCTCGTCCTCTTAGCGTAGCAGATTTCGTCATTGGTCTAGTGGCACACCTGCCGAGCGTACGGCGCCGAAAATTCTGTTCAATACGGCCCAATGTTTATATTAAGACCTATGACACAACAACTGAATTTCTGACGCGCGCTGTACCTTCAGTTGGGCGACGCGACGCGACCGAAAGTTCGTCGACGCAGCCGAACTTTCGGTTGAAGGTTCGGTTTCGGAAGTTGAACGTTTGACGTGTGCTTCTCGCGTGCGCGGCGGCTCATTCTATTTAGCTGTTGCACCCAGAAGTGCTTTACTTTCTTCTTTTTCTAAGCGCTCTATACCAAATATTGTAATAAAATAATTTTGGGTAATTCAACATGTCACAACCACACACCATAAACACAACGCCACGTTATCTTCAATGCGAATGCGCCGAAATAAACGCTGGCGTCCCGAACTCCCGACACCCAACCGAAGGTGCGGCGCGTTTGGTGTGACATGTCAACCGAAAACTACGATCGATATTTCAGTTGCTGAACTTTAGGCGCTGTGTCACTACACTAACATGGGTGTGTCCTGACACTAATAGGAGTCAAATACATCTACAGTCTGATAAGGATCTCTTGGCACTTGAATGTCTTAGTCAGGAGGGCGTTGTTATAGAACAAAGACAGCCAGAAAATAAAATGTCGTCAATTTTAGTTTTATTTTAGTTAATATTAAGCAAAAACAACACAAAATGCAAGAGCTATATACCAACAGAGCGAACTATCAAACAATATCACAAGATAGCGGCGTTAGTTCCGATTTTGGCCACGCGCCAAGATAGCTTTTTCGCACTGTATTTACAAATTACTGATGAAATAAGTCACTCAAAGTTCTTGGGAACTCGACTTCACCTTTATTCAAATATGGAAATAAGAACAACATGCAAGAGCGATATACCGACAGAGCGAACTATCAAACAGTATCACAAGATAGCGGCGTTAGTTCCGATTTTGGCCACGCGCCAAGATAGCTTTTTCGCACTGTATTTACAAATTACTGATGAAATAAGTCACTCAAAGTTCTTGGGAACTCGACTTCACCTTTATTCAAATATGGAAATAAGAAGTCTCATAATATCCTGTCGCTGACGCCTTCGTCTCGATATCCGGCGTACAGTCTAATTTAATGCTCCACCTCGGTTTCCGTTTGAAATACATACAAGGACGGCAAGTAATTTGAAACTCCAGCATCTTGGCACTCTTTGGCATTTGATATTAACGATGTTTGTTTCTAATTTGCTCAAGTATCTTTAGAAGTTTTATTTGTTTTCATTTAACAAGAAAAAGAAGTAAAATTTCCGTTGAATGTAAAAATAAATAAATACTTAATGTGACGGATACGGTATACCAGTACCTACAGAATATGAACCAATCAGTTATGTGTGACTCACCAATATATGTCGGTGGTGTGACTTTTAGTAAGATTTTCGGAAAACAATTAGTACGAATCAGTTGCTTCTATGCTTTTCCATTCACTGGAATCCATTCATTCACAAATTAAATTATTGGTTTTGGAACCGAAGTTTTTGTTGTATAGATTGTGATGTTTTATGTCTTTATTATAAAATTTATGAAGATGGGAAGCTTGGAAGGTATTTACTACATTAGTAAATCTTTCCATTAGTAAAAAGTCAGCGCAGTTATATTTAGTAGGCACGTCATTGCAACAGATTAGATCACACATTACATCTTTGCCAAATTATAGAAAAAAAAACAATATTTTATGCACCAGCAACAGCCTTTTGAATTTTATAAATAATAAATACTTATATTTTCACAAAATAACTGACATTAAGTATATACATAGATATACTCGTATGGGCCTACTCCGTATTACGAACCCTTGATCCATTTTCTAGGGACCTCGGAGAAAATCTTGAGATAAAACAATCCTTTTTACGGTCTACACGTCCGAGTAATACATAATAATATGTAACATATTATGTTGAGACTCTACCATACAACAAAAGTAAAACGCACGAGCATATTTCTACATTATATCTGCGTCATTTATTGAAATTATGAATATCGGACTCAATGACGAAACACGCTACGCTAAGAGGACGGGAACTATGCGACGTATTTTGAAGCCAAAAAAATCTCAAATATGGCGTTGCGCGTCGTACATTTCGGTACCGCTGACGGTACATACCGCTGTCGGTCGCAGACATTAGCGCCATTTTACAGGTATGATAAATTAGAAATCCGGCTTTAGGGCAGAGCCTAAAAATGTATGCGTGACGTCAGTGAGTGCTATGTTTAATCAATGATCGGACTTCAGTTACGGGTAAAAAACGTTATCGCTTTTTGTGTATAAAGATTACATCCTCTTAAGGATTGCCCCCGATAGCATCTTCGGCTAAATCGTCAATCACCATAGGTGAGATCACAGTCATATCTCTACCAATTTCTAGTGTGTAAAATATCTTCAAAATTTCATAATATTATGGTGCTTTAAAGTATTGTGGCTTAATTTAGATAACCCACTTAATAAAGTTAGTTACTTATTAGCTTTAACTCATGCTAAACTTGTTAACTAAATATTTTATACCTCTAAGCAATACATTATGATAGCTACGAGTACCTACGTCTTACGTCCTTCCACGTTTTCCCCCAAAACGTATAAATCGTAAACGCTAAGGAATTATGAGATAGCACAGGTTCGGTTAATAACTCAACATCAACTGTTAAATATAGCCAGCCCTTCCTTTGAATTTATTGAAATTATAACTATAGTTAATATTTATATGATGAATTTGTGCTATCGAAGTTTATGTTTTCAATAAAATAATATCTGGTTGACCGAGCTTCGCTCGGTAGTTTAACTACTGGATAATAGATGGCAGCAGAATTGCTTCGCTCGGTAGTTTAACTACTGGCTAATAGGTGGCAGCAGAAGTCATATTTTTATTATTTTTTTTGGTAAATTCGACATTTACTAAAAATGAATCCTAGCTAGATCGATTTATCGCCCCCAAAACCCCCTGTACACAAAATTTCATGAAAATCGTTGGAGCCGTTGCCGAGATCCAGATTATATAGAAATATATATACAAGAATTGCTCGTTTAAAGGTATAGGATAAGTATTATTTTATAAAATGTTGTCTTGCTTCTCGTTGTTTTTTTATACCTTAAATAATAACATCCAAATATAAGACTGTTGCATTTTTCATTATAAAATCACATTGGTCAGGACCCCATATCAATAGCAAAAAGCTTCGCCCAACATCTCAAGAGCTTATTCATTCGGCTCACATCTATGCTTCGGCTGTATATTCCTGGGGTCGTACCACCATCTCTTAAAGTACCTAGTAATGCTGCAGTACTGTTTTGACATTTTTTACTTTTTTCATTAGTATATATTAGTTATTTAGGATGTCCCCTCAGCCTCACTGCAGCCTTGACTTTAAAATATTAAAAACTTTGGGAAATAATAAAAATACATAAATGAGTATAAAAAAAAGTCCTGGTAACAGCGCAGTAATGAGAACTATTAGACCTACCAGAAATATTTCGAAATATAAAAGGATTTACGATTGACGGAGTTTACGTTACGAGTTTACGCCTTTCGATTTCATCTCTCTATTACATTTCATGTCACGATGCCAAATCGATATTGTTGTCACGTCTCGTTGCGCTACTTTAACGTAAATAATACCTAAAAACTTTGTTTCTTCAAATGTTCACTCATGGACAAGGATGATTCATACATGTTACGAAAATCGCGTCCCATTGTGAATATGTCTGGAGCTCGTAATTAGCTTCTTGTGCCTTGTTATTTAATACTATTAATTCAAGCTATGATTGCACGGTGGTATGAGTATGATTATGGTTTGTATTTAGAACCTGTTTTGAATCAGCTTTATCGATCAAAAAATAATATATCGATGTTAAAAAATACCTAGGTAAGTTATTGGTGCCAATTCTGTCGTGAAAAATCTCTAAATTAAACTAATATGTCCTAAACTAAAAAAAAAACTTAAAACTGTGCATCATTTTTAAAATGCGTTCCATGGAAAAGGATACCACTAGTTTTAGATGCGTCAAATAAATTTAATATAGAGATTTTGCACAACGGAATTGATACCAATGTATCCAACAAACTGTCCTAAAACCAAAAACTATTGCCGGATTACCTATTGTTTATAGCCGATTGGATCAGTTAGAACTGTTTGTGTTTGGGCGTAGGTTGGCGTGAAATTCAAAAATTTTGGTGGTGTACTTTTAAACTAATTAAATAAAAGAATTAAAGAAATGTCAAAAATAGTATGGAGTCTTGCGATTTCATTAGTTTTTAATTTAATTATTATATTCTTGACTTTGTTTCGAACAACTCGGTGGTAATGTGATTTTATTAATTTTAAGTCGCACGAAGTAAAAACAACGGAAGCTAGTTAAGGTGTTGCGGCCCTACCAGCCCGCGAAATTCAAATTTTATTTAGTTTTTTGCAAATATTAGACTAACTAAACATTTTAGATTTATGGCCATGCATTTTGCGGGCCTACTTTTTATGCATCTACATGTTTTTAATAGAAACTTTGCTCGAAAGTTCCCACTCATCTCATATTGGTTCCCGAAAGATAATTTTTTGCAGTTTCCCAGATTTCGAGCTATCGGGAACCAATATGAAGTAAATGGGTATCGTTGAGCAGAGTTTTTATTAAAAACATGTAGATGCATAAATTCTGTGCTCGCAAAACACATTGCCATTAACCTTCGATTCATAATTAGCCCACTATCAGCAAAAAACGAAATAAAATTTGAATTTTCGCGCCCGGATGTTACCCATTGCCCTTAAGTTAAAGTGACTAAAACAAGGTCAACGATGAGCCATTATGAAATTTTAATATATTTCAGTTGAACTAAAAGGAATAATGAACCCACAGGGAGAGAGATAAAAGTTTTGAAGATAAAACGCCCGAAAAGCCTTAATAAAAAAAACCGGCCAAGTGCGAGTCGGACTCGCGCACCGAGGGTTCCATACCATAAAAGAAGTAAAACATTCAAAGAATCACTTTTGTTCATAAATTTACGAGTATAATTTACATTTAGGTACTTTTGTTGGCAAACCGCAAACGTAACTTTGTTTTTGGTGGTTTATTGATATTATCAAAAAAAGTATAATAGTTAGAGAGTTGATTTTATTTTTCCTGTAAAATATACGTTAATTCCTATTGATCATAATTATTTCAGATTTTTTGATTGGTAAACTTCGGAGATAAGGGGGGGGGGGGGGGGGACGGTATTTTTTTCGACAGTTTGCTCAATAACTCAAAAACTATTAGGCATAAAAATAAATAAAAATTGGTTTTAGAATACAAAAGTCATGCCCTTTCATATGATATCCCACTCAATATTGTTATCTCATTTTGAAATTTTGACGACCCGGTTTTCCCCCCTTTTTAAATAAAAATAAAATAGATTTTCAATTTTTTATGATTGCAATGGCGGCGCGCCGCAATTACCTACAACTATTTTAAATTTCAGTTCAATAGCTTCGATAGTTACTGAAATAATCGAGTGTGACAGACGGACGGACGGACGGACGGACGGACGGACGGAGAAAGTCTCACCATAAGGGTTCCATTTTTACCATTTTGGTATGGAACCCTAACAATTGTTATTTCAAATCAGAAGTTACTTGTCCCTTAACTAACTAAAAAAAAACCGGCCAAGTGTGAGTCGGACTCGCGCACCGAGGGTTCCATACCATGAAAGAAGTAAAACATTGAAAGAATCAGTTTTGTTCATGAATTTACGAGTATAATTTACATGTAGGTACTTTTGTTGGCAAACCGCAAACGTAACTTTGTTTTTGGCGAATTATTGTTATTATCAAAAAAAGTATATTACTCAGCGAGTTGATTTTATTTTTCCTGTAAAATATACGTTAACTTCTATTGATCATAATTATTTCAGATTTTTCGATTGGTATACTTC
Source organism: Coenonympha glycerion (assembly GCA_963855885.1). Lineage (NCBI taxonomy): Eukaryota > Metazoa > Arthropoda > Insecta > Lepidoptera > Nymphalidae > Coenonympha > Coenonympha glycerion. The sequence goes on from OY979626.1 coordinate 8,757,528, forward strand.
GGAGATAAGGGGGGGGAACGGTATTTTTTTCGACAGTTTGCCCAATAAATCAAAAATTATCAGGCTTAAAAATAAATAAAAATTAGTTTTAGAATACACAAGTAACGCCCTTTCATATGATACCCCATTCAATATTGTTATCTCATTTTGAAATTTTATCGACCCGGTTTTCCCCCCTTTTTAAATAAAAATAAAAACAATTTTCAAATTTTTACGATTGTTATGACGTCGGGTTACTATTACCTATAACTATTCTAAATTTCAAGTCGATAGCTTGAATAGTTACTGAAATAATCGAGTGTGACAGACGGACGGACGGACGGACGGACGGACGGACGGAGAAAGTCTCACTATAAGGGTTCCATTTTTACCATTTTGGTATGGAACCCTAAAAAGAGCTATAAAAATCATATAACCGCTAAATAAAATATCTAGAAAAAAATGATTTTTCTGTTTGTGAGCTATGATACCATCGTTTTGTATCCAGATAAACAATAAAACTAAACACTACTCTCTTTTGCGTCAGGATTTATAAGAAGTTAATTTCATATTTACTGCATTGAATTGGCTAGATTTGATTACTACGATTATTTCGATCAGGAGAAAGGGAGCGGCATAAATATTTACTATTCAAATATTAATATTAATTTTATAGATTCATGGTCCATTTAACTTTCACATTTTAAAGATTGTGTTTAGCAAAAATAGACAAAAACAACAGCAGCTGCAACATATTATTTTATACAGTGTTTTTTTACTGGAGAAGACAATTATATTAGGAACCATGGATTCGAAGAAAAACTCCTGTAGTAGTGTAGTGGAAGTTAGTCAAATTCTACAAGACGTTATTTCACACTTTAGAAAAATTAAATACGTATCGTAAATCATACTCGTAATCTCAGAGCATTGTAATCATAATACTTAAGCGTACATAAATCATTGAAAAACATTTTAATTATTATATTTAACATACATACTACAAACATAATATTATATTGCTTTTAATTCATTTGCAATGGGTTCTAAGTTGAATGTATAAACTTTACAATTCACAAAGGCGCGCCCCACTCTGTCAAGACCACTTATGTTTCTTTCGATTTATATGGAGTTTGACAAAGTGGAGCGCGTCATCGTGGATTGAAATATCTTTACTAAACTAATTTGATCTGTTTCAATAAATACCACAAAGAAGGTAAGCACTCGTAGATTTGCTTAAACGAGTGAGCGAGTTAAGGGGATTCAAGAAAGTACTTTCTTCATACAAATGTATAACGGTGATGACCCAAAGCTAAGCATTAAATCGTTTTGTCTCGTCATTATCTAGGTTGAGTGATACATAAATAATTGAAAAAATAATGAAATAAAGTTAGGAGCCTCGAAATATTCATATTTTAACTATAAATTAGTGTCAACTTTGTGCGTAAAACAATAAGATAAGGAAAAAAAAATAGTAAAAAATCATATCCTTTAACATGGTTCATTTACTAATAATCTGAAATAAGTTTACTTTGAAAGCATAATTTGAGTCGATTTTCGCAAAACCAGGTTTCCCAAATGACTGTTCAACCTTTTTCGCAAGCTTGATTTCGATGCAAATTAGTGCCCTCTGACTGAAAACGGAGCGGGAACGGGATGGTATCGCGGAAGTATGCGCGCATGCACTCACTCTATCTCTTTCCGATACAGTTTAGGTGATTCGTCTACAACTTGGCCACGTGCGCTGGCAATTTCGGTCGAGCGTGCTGCGTCACCTTAAGCTGTCAATTGATCTATTTTATCGGCTAGATTAGCACACGCGACATGTCTTAGTTATCTGGCACAAAAACGAGATATCTAAATCAAGAAACATTTCCATTGTCATCTCGTAAGAAATACCCACTTACATAATAAGAAAGTTTTATAATAAATCGTAATCGTTTTATTATGCTAATTGATTTCCAAATTGTCGTAATCTAGCTACGGCTCTTTCCGATGATCTACTTTCTGTCTTGATTTATGAAGTCTGGTTGTGTTTTGTTTTTTTTTTTATATTCTCAATTAATATTTATCATATTTATTCCCATTGTATTTAATATTTTTAAATAATTGGTGTATTACTATTTTGAAGTAGTTTTCAATAATTTCTCTTTTTGTATATCGAGCTACTAAGTAGTTAGGTAAGTAGTAAAACTATGGTTTAAATGTATGGTAAAAACTCTCACGCACATAAATTTGTAAAAAATGTGGTAATACTACGTCTTTGGAATATTTTATAAAATAAGAATAGACATATACCCTGGATAGGGTGGACGGCGTGAATAAATGTCGCCAGTTTATCGGTGTTTTGCCACCAACAGTAAGGCCACTCTGTGGTTCGATCAGCAGCCACCTATAGAATTTTGACCGATGGCGCTACTGTATTCTTGCACGAAAAACGTTGCCCATATCCTGAGTTTTCTTATGAGTTCTTTAATTAAAAGACGAACAAAAATATCAAGAATCGTCTGAAACTTGATCCAAGAGCTTGCCTGGTTTGGTAAAAGAAGTTGGTCAAAGTCGCTATTGTTTTTTTTCTGTGTCGATAATCTCATGAGTGGGAGCTGTTTAGATGTAATCATACTTATATCAATACCATTACGTTTATACTTTGCTTACACAAGTAAGGACCTTACCTCATTAGTGAAGGGCACGCACTATATTACTTAACATACTTTATCAGCCATTGCGTTTCCGAGAGTGCGCCACCACACACGGTCTTCCACCTGCCTCATCCACCCGCTACCAGCGACCTATTTCAGGTCGTCGTCGGTCCAGCGGGCAGGAGGTTGTCCTACGCTGCGCTTACCGGTTCGCGGTCTCCACTCCAGAACACGTTTGCCCCAACGGCCGTCGGTCCTGCGACAGATATGGCCCGCCCACTGCCACTTCAGCTTGCTAATCATTTTGACTATGTCGGTTACCTAGGTTCTCTTACGGACGTGCCACAGAAAAAAAATATATGTCTTCTGTGGGACGTATTACAGCCTGATAGAAGAGACGAAGAGACGCAAAATTGTATTCACCTGTTAGCTATCGCTGTCAAATGCAGTGTTTACTAGAATTTTGCAAAGCATATATAGGTATATAATAACATATTACGCACTTAACTGCGCTCGCAATCCTGAGACAATTCAAGTCCTAATATGTCTAGTTATTTACCCGACTACAGTATCCATATAAATTATACAATGGTGATATCGATCATTCAGAATATAGGGCGCCTTCAAATTTGCAGCAAAGTGCTGCATGGCCGCAGCGCGTCCGATGCGCTGCGGCCACGCTACTTTGTAAATCTTGCAGCAAAGTGCCGCGTGGCCACGCATCAGTTCATCGATCGACTAGTGACTTCGCGCTCGTATTTTTTGTACAAGTCTAGAAAATCCGAGTTCATCGAGAAACTATGCACTACACTACGATTCTCAAACCTAGCGACATCAGTGCGGCTACAGCGCTGCAGACGCGCTGCTACTGCGCGGCACTTTGCGGCAAATAGAAAGGCACCCATATTCTGTAAGAAAAATCTTACCACCAGATAAACTTGATTCGATTGAGACTTAATACTCGCAACCTGACACGCAGCAACTACCTCACAGTAGGTACTGTTTCGAATTCTACCTCTTTGGTTTATTAGACATTACTATAGTTTAAAATCAATAATATTCCGTTCCATATAATATTCAGTTTATGCTCCGGCAATCAAGTCCGGGTCTAAAATAAACTACACTACACTAGCATCTTTGTATCAAACTAGCATCCATCGATGGCTAACCCCATAGTGTTTCATTATTACCGAAGATTCAAATTAACAAATAACAAATTCTATACCCTTTCATATCAGTTAGCAGTGGAACCCTGGTCTAAGATCTTCATTTTTGTGTAAAAAAATTTTCTTACGCAAATTAAATTGTAACAATTCGAAGCGAATTCAAAAACGATAAGTGCTACAAGTAGCTCGAGTTTCTTTTATTGTGCAATTTCGCAATAGGATATTACACAAAATCAAGATGTATGATACATAAAACTGGCTATTAACGGCCCGTGGTGCCGGTCTCGCCGCGCGCCGCTCGCCTCTCTCCGCTCCAAAATTCATCTTGCTCCGATATATTATGCAACGAGCGCTTCGAATATTATTATAATAATCTCAATTCAAATTTTATATCGAAGCTAATACCGATCGAGGCCGGGAAAGGAGACTTTCGTTTGGCTACCGACCGCCCTCACGCCGCGGCAAGTTATCACGACTACTTTCGGTTAACGCAACATTAACACCGGACCACATATTAAATCTACCTATTAAATAATTAGGAATTACAAAACACAATGTTGCATCATAATTTTTTGTTTTATTATAAAAAATAAAAAGCTATACATAAACATAACAGTCGCAGTAAAATACTTTCATTAATTGAACAACATTAACACTGTGCACTAATAACGAGTAAAGATGATAGTCGATGATGACGATGTCCCGCTCGCCGCCCCGCGGGGGAACGCGTGGAGGTGACTATTTACAGAGCGTCCGGCCGCGGGCAGCAGGTGGTGGATTTTAAATTATCATAAAAATTATACTATTTATCATTTGGTTATAAGATTTCCTAGATCACATAAGGGAAATGGTTTTTCGCTCAGCAATAAATATAGTAACTGGTCGTAATATCCTACCACCTAACTAAATTTCTGTGGCATGACTCAATGGAGGGGTCCGGCGACGTGGCCGGGGGGACCGTATTGGGAACTCGTGGCGCCGCTCACAGCGCCGCTTGCGTCGCCACCGGTGAGCTCGATCTCGGCTCCTCCGTGGCCGCCGCCTCCGCCGAGCACGGCACCTTCGAGTCCTGATCCTCCGCCGATGCCACCGAGATCACCACCGCCGAGAGAACCGCCACCGATAGAGCCGCCATCGATAGATCCACCGCCGATGCCACCACCGATACCGCCGCCGCTGATACCGCCGCCGCCGATGAAACCGCCTCCGATGGCACCACCTCCGATAGCGCCGCCTTCCCTCTGGGTCTGGTACTTGATGAAGTATACTTCAGGTTTGGAAGGTTGAGTGGGAGCTGCTGTCGGGATAACGATGTCGGGCTGCTCTTCGGGCTTCTTGACCAGAACGTATACGAGGGTCTTCTCTTCGTTCTGAGGCTGGACGGGAATGATGGGTTGCACGGGGGTAGGAGGAGTTGGGGCCTTGATGAAAATGATCTTGTAGTGCTTCTGGGGTGGGGCGACGGGGGTGATACGGGGCAATCTCTGTTCCTGGGGTTCCGGAGGAGGAACGTGGACGTAGATGTGTTTTTGTACTAGAGGAGCACCACCAAATCCACCTCCAAATCCGCCGCCGAAACCAGCGTCACCACCGAAACCGCCACCGTTTCCACCGCCGATACCACCGCCGAGTCCATTGCCGAAACCTCCGCTGAATCCACCGCCGAGTCCACCGCCCAGTCCTCCTCCGATTCCATTGCCGAATCCGCCACCGAGGCTTCCTCCAGACAAGGAGATACCACCAGAAGAGTGACCACCACTCAATGAGATTCCTCCAGATGAGTGACCACCAGAGAACCCTCCGAGAGAACCGCCAGAGATTCCTCCTCCTAGAGACGGAGCTCCATAGCTGCTGGAAGGAGCTGAGTAGCTGTATCCAACTGGAGCCTCTGGCCGGCCGTAGGCCAACGCCACACAGGCGAGTACCTTTAAACAAGCAAAAGCACAATGTGATTCTTGGGTTACGTAACATGGCAGGCAATTAATAAAATGTTCTATTAGTGATACAAAATATACAAATATAAACATTTTCGCCGTGCAAAATTTAAACAGATAAAGTAAATGAATGCAAAACTCTCTGTTTTCAATAAATCGTTAACTATCTAAAAATAAGTAAGTAGTATGCATGTTAATTGCCCATGGATAATATTGTTTTATCTCTGAATCAAATCACGGATCGTATGTTCCACGGGAGTGATTACACGCGCCCTTGATCCATATTATTAAGCAACGCTGAACATTAGTCGCTGTTCACTGAACAACCTCTGAGAAGTGTACAGAATACTGATCGGAGTTTTACTTTTATTGTAAGTAATTTGAAATCACTATGTGTAGAAGCGTGTAGTGAAATGAAAATAACGTTGTGAGGAATACTGATTACATACGACAACGCATGTGTCCCTTGTTCTCATAAATATTTGAATTTTATACCGTTTCAAGTGATGTAATAATTGGAATACTTTATTCACAATATGGTTTAAAAAATATTAACATGAACCGTTGTATGTTTTAGTTGGATCAGGCGTTCATTATAGACGATTTAGTTATTTGATATAAGTATCAATTAGGTGAACGATTTTTTTTAATTTTTTTTCGTCACTGTCACATATTTACTCAGCACTATTTGGCACACAGTCCATTCTTAATGTCCATTGTTAATTTAATGGCTTGACGTGGTCACTATAACACTTCACTTTTTCACTTGTCACCTGAAATAATATACTTTACTATGTGTGAAACAAAACACAAGTTAGTATAAATTGCATTAAAATCGCATGTGCCAAATAGTCTTAAGTCATAATTATATATTATTTACAATTAATTAAGATTGTTAAACAAATAATTTTATGAATTTGTTTCCAATGTTAGTAACTAGCGCGAGCGAACTTACCACGAATGCACGCATATTAGGTTTGGTGAGCACGACTCAGGTTTGAGGAAACTACCCTAGCTTCTGCTTAAAGTAACACTTGCTAGAACAACTCCACCTTTCGGAGATGTTCCTGGCTGTGTGAGCTTATGTTAACTGATGACATTTGCCTCGGCGACCCGCTCTTAAATACCAAAATGCTCATCTCGTCACAACACTCCATCCCTACGAGCATTTCACTTGGTAACTCGTCATTATTTAACAACTATACGGTCCTTTCTTTTCGACGAGGTCCGTGGTCGAGCCGCTCTCATTCGATACGCAGCCTTAGCGTCCACCACTCGCCTCCCCGATACCTCTTTGCCGTCCGATCAACAATAAGGCTCAAATTCGTTCAAAAAGGAGCATTCACCGTTCGACTGCATTGATGAAATATCGATACTTTTTCATAAAGAGATCTTCTTGGTTGTCGGGATAGAGATTGTCCGTCCTTTACCTTCTAAGCTGATAAGTGGTGGGCAATACGCCTACTTCATATCGGCATAGCTATGAAATTCGTGAAGGTGTAATTTGATCTATACTAGGTTAAATTTAATATGTTTTCATCTTCTATGCATTCCTTTCCTATACCATTAATACGATTTGATGGATTTTGTTTCATAGTCCGATTATGATGAATATTGACCGTGAACTTGGCACGTTTACGATACGTTTTTATCTACGGAACTAAATCGAAATGTTTTTCTTCCACGTTCTGCGGACCGCTAAGGTATGGGAATCTTCCAGCTTCCGTGTTCCCAGCCAAGTAATAATTGCTTGGTGGGTGCCTTAAAGAGAAAAGAGAATACGATTGATTATTCTCAAGCGCAAGCCTATTAACAATAAAATAAAACCGGCCAAGTGCGAGTCGGACTCGCGCACCGAGGGTTCCATACCATAAAAGAAGTAAAACCTTAAAATAATCACTTTTGTACATGAATTTACGAGTATAATTTTCATGTAGGTACTTTTGTTGGCGAGCCGCAAAACTAACTTTGTTTTTGGTGGTTTATTGTTATTATCAAAAAAAGTATAATAGTAAGAGAGTAGATTTTATTTTTCCTGTAAAATATACGTTAACTTCTATTGACCTGATTGTATGAAACATTGCCCGACTTCGAATTGGTTTACACCTACATTAAAAATTATTTCACTCTTTGTAGTGGCATTTGAAGTTGGTTTTTTGGAAAGCATTTCCTATTTTTATTTTTTACTTTTTAGTGGAAAGCAACAAAATGCACAAGGCGTTGTAGAGATACCCAAATCGTTTGAGGTCTGTTTATAAAATCTGAAGAGTTCCCTCAATTTCACCAAGATACCATCATCAGATCCTGACTTAATGAATATAGTCATCAAATCAGTATCTGCTAGCAAATGCACCAGTAACTTTACCCAACTCGCTTCAAGTATACTAGCAAAATTTGCAGAGTTCCCTCAATTTCACCAAGATCCCATGATCAGATCCTGACCTGATGACCATTGGACAACTTGGAAAATATTACTCTTTCAAATAATACCCAAATTGTTTCAAGTGTCCATATAAAATTTGAAGAGTTTCCTCAATTTCTCCAGAATCCCATCATCAGATCCTGACCTGATTAAAATGGGACTATCTGGAAACTATACCCTTTTAAAAAAAAAAGAATTTTTCAAATCGGTTCACACGTCTTTGAGTAATCGGTGAACATACATAGATAAAAAAAATAAAGATTCCGACGAATTGCGAACCTCCTCCTTTTTTTGAAGTGGGTTAAAAATACCCCTTATCAATGTGCGACTTAGATCTTGTCATTCTGGAGATCACTACTTTCTATCAATTGCGATGTTGTTACTGGATTAAACTATCCAGTTTCAAAAAAAATTGTAAAAAATTATAATAAATTTTTTTATAAGTTACAAAAATATCTTTATCTACGCTCATTGCTTAAAGTTCGAATTATGAAATCAAAATGTGTCACATATTGACCTACTTTATTCACAGACTTCTATAATTATTAAAAAGTTATTCATTATAACATCGCTGTACTATGGAAATATCTCTAGATCGTTGAATAATTTCTATAACGATACTCGGCTCGGGTTCCTGTATTTTTATGTGTCGTCATCACAGACCAGGGAATAACTTTCTTTTCTCTGTGGTCGTCATAGCCAAAAGAGATTGTAGAGCCAATCCTCAATTTTTTATTTTTATATATGGAGTCCACAGACAACATTTAGTTGGTAGTCATGGGATGACCATGATCGACCATAGACAACAATTAATTCACGGAAAGAATAATTTTTCCCTGCCTTATATGACTGATAAAAAGTGTTCATACAGAATATTGAAAAGAATTATTTATAATTTTTGATTATTTAATTATCCACTAAAAATATACTTTATCTGACTTGTATAAATATTTTTCTACTCTTTTTTGTTTCATGACTTTTTTAACAGACTATACGCAGTTTACAACTGAATTTTGGCGCCATACCTAACTTAACATTTCAATGGGTTATTTTTGTTACTTAGTCAAAACTTAGCGCGGAAAAATGTCTAGCAGTGAAACCTACTAAAGAAAATTTAACTCCACCTGACATTTTAGTAATTCCAACAAAAATGACCCACAATCTTTTACCAACAAAGTCAAGGATTTACGACAAACGTTAGCAAGATTTTATGGTTTGGATTTATGATAATTTGAGCGTAGATAAAGTAGTGTATGAAACTCTACATAATTAGGTATTAAAACACTCGTGTGATACTATTAATAAACTCGCCTGCGGCTCGTTTTTTAAACTCACACTCATGTTTTAATACCCCCCATTATGCATCCGTTTCATAAACTACTAATTTATGTGAAATTAAGGTAGATAAATATTTAAGATAGAATAAATCTCATTTTACTCAAAATATAGGTTATGAATACGTCTATTAAAAAAACATAATTAACCCAAACTATACTTGAATGGGTGAAGTGTATTGTATACCTACTAATTTCATAAGTTTTTTTCAATCCTTGAAGGTGCAACTGAAATTTAAAAGGTAATTCTAAAATTCAAAACGTGATAAAGTCGCACTACTTATATAGACTTAAAAACATTTTCGGCGGATGGCTAAAAATGGTCACATCTTGTGCGGTATTATCTACTTGCAAAACATGAAAATCCTTTTAAGCTTTACTTTACCATGAGCGAAATGTATGAGTATTTTGCTTGGTATTATGATTAATAACGGGTCGGCTGCTTGTTGCAGTGCCTAATCCGCGTTCCGTTCTTGTTTATGTTTTTACTAAGTGTGGCTAATTACGACCTTATTACAAAAAGATATGTGAATGATGAGATGGAAATTTAATGTAATGTTTTACAAGATTTTGTTTAACTTGCAATTGAATGATATGCATGGTCAGTTGTTCTAAATCCAACATGGCGTAACACATATGCGAAATAGTTATTTTCAATGCACTCTTGCAATATAAGTATCAAAATAGAGTACGGATCTAAATATCTGTAATCCTTAATATATAAATGTGAAAGTGAGTTTGTTAATTGTTGGTTTGTTTGTCTTTCAATCTGCAATCACCGACCTGATTTTTTTTCACAGATATACAACGTGTTCAGGACGAATACGAACAACTTCGAGGTATTGAACAGACCACTTATAGGAATCGAACCACATAAGAAATAATTTTTAAATAAAATAAAAAAATAAAATTCAGTTTTCATACAAAGTAATTCAACTATTTCCAACTATCCATGTTACACACACCTTTATGCAAAAACTGACATCGTCGCATTTTAAAACATAACTTATGAATGGTCTTAATTTTACTAAACAATGAACACTGTTTGTGGCCACAAGCGAGGGTTGTCACAATAAGGATTTAATGAAAAATTAAAAAAAAAAATTATTTGTCAGAATTTTATCAACGATTCGTATCGTTTTAAAGAATGGGTTTAGTAAAGTGATTTAAACAGTCATCTATGTGTGAATTTAAAAAATATGAATGTGGAAAAAAGGAAATTCAGGATCAATAGTAGCAATCTGCTGAACACGAGTTCGAGTTTCCCCTCGATTCTCGAAGAGATAGGCCAACAGTCCATCACGCTGGCCTCATTCAGATTGGCAAATATGGATTGGCATATTACACATACCTACATCGATAGAAAATTCCCTAAGATTACTCGTATTTGAAAATGATCGTAGGGAATTCACTAAAATTTTCGCTTATAACATTGCTTAGCTCGATGTTTAATAATTTTATTAATACCTGTACCTAATTAATAACATAATATCATATTATGCATGTAAATTGTAAATAAAAAAAGTCAATTTCACATTGTACCTTAAAGCTACAACCCTGATTTAACCGGCTGGACCGTCGCACACTCAAGGGAGCTTCAACAATAAAGATAAGGAAACAATTAGTATTTCGATCGCAGTTTAACTAAGGGATACGTATACCTGAGAGAAAGAGAGACCCGAAGTTCTACAAAAAACTTCAGGAGCTTATGAACTTGCGGCGCGCTCTTGTTATAATTTTTAACAATATCGACAATCGATACTGAGAATCTTACTGATGAACTTAATTGTTTACCTAACTATTCAGTTATGAACTTATACGAGCTTGCTGACCTACGTTTACGCAGACAAAAGTATGTTTGTATTTTTGAGTATGGTAAATGTAATGTAGACAGTATGTAAGCTTAAGTGAATTTAAATAGATTCAGCTTACTTCGGTATTCTACCTTTTACGAGTACCTACTTACGGTGTAAATAAAGTCTTTTTATTGGCAGGAAGTAGGTAAGTACATAATGATTTCGGTTACAATCATAAAGTTTAAAATTAATTATTTTCAATATTGCCAAAATGTAAAAGATTGAAATCTAAGGAAAATTTATATTCTATCGTTCGCGGTAAGACTTTATTTATCGATGCCGACAAGATAGCTTCTACTGGCACATCACTACTCAGACCGTAGTTGTAGTATTTTTGAATGATTTAAGTTTGGCAACGTCGCAAAAATAAGAGTGCGGCATATGGGACACATTTTTGGATCTATTTACAAAAGAAAAATTATTTTCTCCGAAAATATCCATTTTAGAACTTATGTTCCTTAGCCATTTTTGATTACTTTTCGATAAGGAACCTAACCCTAGAGTTGTTCGTATTCGTCCTGAACACGTTGTATATTTCAAGACCCGGAGAGTGACATAGCCTACTTTTTGTCCCGAAAAACAAACCTATACCTGAGGGATTGCATTAAAAGTGTAATTTTTACTGTTTCACTCTAGGCTCCACACACTCGATATTGTAAATAGTAAGGCAACTTCTAAGAAAGTAATTGCCAGGATCTAATACCTACAATTCTAACGTCTGTCGTTTTTAATCTAGCGCAGTTTAATTTTTTAATATTCTTTTTCTTAAATGACGCAGGCGATGTTGTGGGTAAAAACTAGTATAGCGCAGTTTAATTTTTCAATATTCTTTTTCTTAAATGACGCGAGCGATGTTGTGGGTAAAAACTAGTCTGGCGCAGTTAAATTTTACCATATTCTTTTCCTTAAAAACGCGGGCAATGTTGTGAGTGAAAGCTAGTATTTGATAGACGTAAATACTATACATTGAAGAACATCCAGACATGGAAAACATTCATGCTCATCACACCAACATTTTCCAGTTGTGGGAATCGAACCTAACCTTCGACGCAAGATCGCTACCGCTACTCCGCCATTCGGTCGTCCCGCTACGTCATACTGTAATGATAACTTATTTTGTGCTGTGATAACTCAAATCAAAATGGTCCTAAAGTTTTGTATTTTCAACCGACTTCAAAAAAGGAGGAAGTTCCCAATTCGCTATATGTTTTTTTATGTTTGCTACCTCTCACTATGCTCTCACTGGTGAATCGATTTTCATGATTCATTTTTATTAGAAAGCTGACGTTTCCCTTGTGGTCCCATTTCAATTATGTCCAGTTCTGGTTCAGTCCGTTCATGAGAAAACCATATAATATAAGTCTTCAATCTTTACTTGGAAAGGATGTATTCAACATTAGTTTGATAAGAGTAGAAGTCGGTTTTTTATTAATTAATTAACGGATATTATAGCAGAATAATACCTATCTACACGCACATGCCAAGACGGTTCAGGGAAGTCCATTTAACCAAAAATTTTGTGTTATGTGAAAAATTGCTTCGTGAAAATAAATAGTTCAATAAATATAAAAATACCTTCGTGCATACCAGTTAATTTACAAATCCCATATGGTACAATAAGCTGCCGCAATGCAGGCAACCCTACTTTGTTTTCGTACGAGGATTTTTTCCTTTAATTGTTTACTATACAGCACACACATATGCTAAATTTAATAAATATCAAACTTACTTACATACGTTGTTTACTTACTTTACATAAGTAGAAATATGTCAAACTGAGTTGAATTAGGTATTATTTATATTGTTCTCTGTGTTTGCAAAACAGCTAGTCCTTTTGCTCACTTTCTTTTATTCGGCAGCCTTGTTATTTACTACAATACTAAAAAAAGAACCTATTCATCCTCAATAAACCCAGTACAAACAACCTCCCATTCTTTGAGAGCAAATTAATTGCTTCTTAATTGAATTCTATATTTATTATTTTGGAACAAAATTTATACTTACGTGAAAAGAATGGAAATAATGTAATTCTTTTACGGTACATTTAAATAAATATTGATTATGTTGCCACAAAATGCGTTCATAATAATTTTCAGCCAAACATAACCAAATTCAATAGCTAAAAATAATATAAGTACCTACCTTATCCATAAAAAAATCTGCTCAGCTATTTTCAAGCACACCTATAAAAATGTACACGCGAGTGATCATTGTAAGTAATCGCCCGTCAATCTTTTCTTTAGGCTTACCCATCTACATTAGAAGGGTCAGGATAGTTCAAATGATTTTCGGTAGCTTAGCCGGGCTAAATATTTTTTGTCTAAGGAAAACCGAATCGTGGTGACTAGGAACTCACATTGGTGGGTAAACTGGTTCAAGATCAAGGGTACTATAACTACAATAGTCGGCTGGTTATGACAAGTTACTAGCGTGCTGGCTTAATTATAGGTATCTCACTCTAAAATACACTTTTTGGCAACAAAATGAAAACTTTCAACTACGTTTCATTTGGAGGCTTTATATAAATGTATACCGGGGTAGAATCTATTAGGTATACTTATGAGACAATAAACACAAAGCTTCCTTTAAAATTTGTAACAAACTTAGGTAGAAAACCTTTTTGAGTACTTGGCATGTTACCAAAAGAAACGAAGTTTTTCTTAAATAATAAAAAGATACTTTTCATTCATAAGCATTTTAATAGCGCACAAGTACCCACCTCTCGTATAGCTGAATAAAAACCTTTTTAATTTGGTAATTAAACCGCTACTTGGCAAACTGATACATTATTCGATTTGGAGACTTATAAAAGTAAACGTGTAAATTATAAAATCACATCGTAAGTTGAAATTAAAGTACTTATGTTATGTGTCCATGGTTATTTAACTCATTACAATATTATTCATTATGATGTTGAAATAACCTGAGAGCATGTTACTTTAAGGCTTTTTTATGTTGTTTGATGACCGAATTAAAAATATGTAAATTATATTTGACCTGCCAGGGCAGGTGTGGGGTTCGGTAAACAGCCCAGTGGAATAGTAATTATAATCAATACAAACAAGCAGATAGGTATAAAGTTTTACTATGGTGACGGTGAACGAAGTGGATCTGCAAGATTTGATTACAGATACATAAACAAACATCGGGACGAGTGAAACTAATTAAAAGCTTAGAAAATCTCTTGTATACGCTTAAAATTGTTATACTCAAGTAGCTCAATATATTAAGAATTACTTAAGTAGGTAATTTGTAATATTTATTTATTATATATTTTCTGTATTGGGGAATGAGTCTAAATTATAACTTTTTCTTTTTATCAAATTAGCATATATAACACGGTCTGATGAGGCGACTAAAAATCTTTTTATAGATATCTCTATATCTGCATCTATACTTAATTAGTATATTATATCTACTAGCTGACGCGGCAAACATTGTTTTTTCAATAACTTACGTCCTATTCTCAGACGTAGCGTATGTAGACATTTTTTTATAAAAATCGGTCAAGCCCTTTCGGAGGAGTTAAATTACGAAAACTGTGACGCGAAACTTTTATATATTAGAATTTTTAATACAAGTGGTAAATAAATTAATTATTTTAAATATTTACAATTAGGGTTTTATTAAATTTAATATTGTTGTTGGATTATTTTGGCCAAAAATATTTAATACATAGATAAAATAATTTGTTGGACTGTCGTAATAAAGCAATAATAAATAATAAAAGCTAGGTACAGGTGATAAGTGCACATTTTAACTTTGAAGAACAATAGGGCCTTAGAAGATTGACCATCATGTTAAGGTCCTGGATATAATAAAACAAAATTGTATAACCTTGCTGATCTTAAAAATACAGTTCTCCTAACCTTGCATATTGTTTAGTGTTCATTATTAAGTAATACATTCGTCATCCTCGTAGGTATCAATTGCATGAGGTACCTACCTACAATTTGATCAGCGGCATTGAATTGGAGATGAAATAATTGGCACTGCTCAATATTACATACTCGTACATTTACGGTATCTAGTATTAATAAAAATTACCACGGATGTATGGAATCTCGTACCAAGATGATTCAAACACAAACTTTATTTTTTATATTTTTTATAGACTACGGTCACATTAACTCCTACAATTATTATTTTTAGGGTTCCATACCCAAAGGGGAAAACGGGACCCTATTACTAAGACTTCCCTGTCCGTCCGTCCGTCTGTCACCAGGAAGGTATCTCTAGAACCGTGTTAGCTACAGAGTTGAAATTTTCACAGATGATGTATTTTTGTAGCCGCTATAACAACAAATACTAAAAAATACATAAAATGAGTACCTATTTACAGGAGCTCCCATACAATTAACGTGATATTTTTGCTTTTTTGCTCGATTTTACCGTTTTATATTATATTCAATTTAAAAATAAATAGAAAATTTGTATTAAAAAAAATTAAGAGAGGCTTTACTACAAACATCTCTTTTTGCTCGTTTTGGAAATTGTTGGTTTAATATTATTGAGAATTGGTCTTAGTACGGAACCTTCAGTGCGCGAGCCCAACTCGCACTTATTAAGAACACCTGAAAATCCGTACTTAGCCGGCGTCAGTTCTTTTTTGGACTATGGTCCAATCTTTCCACTCCACAAGAGGCTTAAAAAAGTTTTGAGGCTAGAAATATGTTCCATAAAAGTTGTACTTAGGGCCTGATTCACAATTGCCAGATAAGTGAACTTTATCCAACGAATAAACTTGACAGATTCCCACTTTTCAATTTGTTACATTTTTGTCACAACATCAAAAATATAATCGCTTTATTTGTTTATCTGGTGATTGTGAAACAGGCCCTTAGTCACAAATGCGTAAAAACAATTGTGACATTTAATAAATATCCGCAAAAAAATGAGCGTGAAAATATACAAATAGCTTTCTGTAGAGTCTTCAAATGAGAAAGCACGTAATGTAACCCACTTTTCCACCTCTCCGCACAGGCGAAGTAGAAAACCAAAATTTTCGAATAAATTCATCCAGATTCACAATTCATAAGAGCGAGACATTCTTCTTAGTTCTCATCTCTTTTCACATTTTTCCCGGCTGTGCTTGTTACTGTTAACTAATGTTGCCAGATAATTGATTAAAAGTTTAACTAAACTGAGACCTTATTAGCTTCTGACCTCCTCTTTTTATTGTACCACCTACCTCATACTGTCCAATAACCGCTACTTACCCCGATGGTTGTCTGGAAGAGATCGTGTGATAAGGCCGCCATATTTGAACATTTGTTTAATTATTTCTTTTATTTATGTTTTTATTTCTTTTTGGTTTTGGTGTACAATAAATAATTTTCTATCTATCCTCTCTTTAATCAGAAATTACTTTTGTAAATCAGGAGGTAAATTACAGGTATTGTTAATCCGCAAAAATGTTTGTTTTCATCATTCTGTTTTCCAAAAATTCCAAGCTGTCAGAGGTTTTGAAAATTTTCATTATTGAATAAAATAAACTGTTTTACACCCATTTTTTCGCTAATTCACAAACTGGAATAAAATATTATTACTAATAACACAATATTTATGCTTTTTTGAGAACTACATTATTTTTAGAGCTCCGTATTTCATTAAGTAAATTCTTTGCACACTGTGCACTATTTTTCCAGCTATCAAGTTGAACTTATAATTACCAAATACTGAGAGAAACTGTGAAACGTGTTTCAAGCAGTCAGAAGGTCATCTTTTATTTCTTTTCCGAAACCAATAATCATGAAAAGCAGGAAGCAAGATTTTATAGCACAACTGTAGGTGTATACTGTAGCTTTGAACTCTATATTAGATCGGGCTAAGTATGACAGCATCTTTCTACTCTTACCTACTATTATTAATTACAGGGAATTCTGATGAAATTTTTGCGTTCAATAGGATCCCCTACTCTAGGGGACTCTGATGAAATTTTTGAATTCAAGATCCCCTAGGGAATCATGTTAGGGGATCCTGGTGAACCACCTCTATTAACTATCGCCCGATGCTACGTGAATTTTTGGTTTTCACAAATCCCGAGAGAATCATGTATTTCTTAGGATAAGAAGTAGCATATATATATATATACTATAACATTGAACTTAATATCAAGGTATATGACCTGCATTCTAAATATCAGTTATATCGGTTTAGTAATTACATCGTGAAAGAGTAATAGACATACACTTTACTATTAAGTTTGATGCTGTAGGATCCTCAATAAGCAAATCCGAGTAGTACTTCACCGACTTTTTTATGAACAAAATTTGTTATTATTATATTGAGGGCTTTATTACATATTCATCAGATTTGTATATTTTTGCTGCTAAAAAGCACTCTGCATGCGAAATGTAATTAAGGTAAAAAAATATCTTATAGAAAAATGTAGAGGCTTTACAAACTTTTTGAAATAATGACATACAATTATTGCACTTGACAAAAAACACCTATTACACTGATCTCTATTACTATACGCTGGATCAAACATTCTATACAATTAGCAGTTCATTTTTTGTGCTGATTTGAAACGCCCCCTTCAAAGGTCCTCGGTACTAAATTGTCATTTGTTGGTAGTGACTATCGTTTTGAATTTCATTTTATTTTAGTTCGCAAAATAAAATGACAAATAGTTACGCAACAATCAGCGCCAAAATGCCGAAAATCACGTTGACAGTCTGAGATCCATGGAATAGAGATCAGGGGGCCTACCACCGTGACCTTAAGTAATATTATTGTAATATTGTTTTAAAATTTTTATACTGACATTTTATGAAAATGTAATATTGCTTTAAGTCACGATGGTAGGCCCCCAGTGACCTATAATAATTATCGCCATATCGTTGCTAATTTGAATACAATTATTGTATACCCATGATAGATAAGTATACCAGCGAAAGTAGTCAAAGTCAAAACCATTTATTTTTGCTTTTGAGAAATTGCTAGATTGTATGCCATTCTGGAGAAGTGTGCCTCCAAGAACGAAATTAAAAACCGTATTGAATTTCATGTATTTAAATTGCGTCTCACCCACGAAGATTTCGAAGTGGGCACAGCTACTCTGTAAAGCGGTTTATTAAATTGAAGCGAGAGGCTGGATGTAAAGGATGTACAATTCAATTTTTTAAGGGTTTTTTTAGGAGTCTTGATGTGATCCCAAACAAATATATCAAACAGACCCAAATGTGTTTTACGAAATATTCAATCAAAATGTACTAATTTAGTTGCATTTTTGAAAATAAAGACTTATTTACATGTTTCATTTGCTGGTACCGTGGTACTCCAGTTTAAAGACGTTTTGTTGTTTCTAATATCTTCATTTAATCCCCCGATATTTCGCCAAATAACTTAAATTAGAAAAGAGATATTTAAAGAAAAATCACATTTATGTGAAATACCTACTTTGATTGTATATTTTTTTATTTAGAGCCGATTTTCCAATCGCCAGATAAATGGTAAATAAGGAATAAATATGACGTTTTGACAGTTTTTGTATGTTTCAATTTTATTCCTCAGATAGTCTATCTGGCGATTGAAAAATAAGACGTTTAGATAAGTATTTCCGAACCAAATATGGCCAGGAGCATAGATTATTACTATGTGAACCCGAATAACACCACAACATGATCGAAATTTGCACGAATTACAAAGGATTTGGTATTTCGAATTAATGAAGACATCGTAGTTCACGGGACTCTTAAAAGTCAAAGTATAGTTGGCAAGTGATTAGCTTGTCAAACGTTGGTGGGATAGTAAACCGAGGCAACTACTTGTAGCTGTCACATTGCAGAAAAGACACGCGGGGCAACTGTTGCGCAATAGACTCCGATGAGTGAATTTAATTAGCGTAGCAAGTACACCTTGAACTATACGGTTGCGAGGTCACTTTTAATTTGATATCTAAACACAGAATTGTGAAGATTTCATGATTTTTATTAGTATACTGTGTTTTATGGCCCGGCGTGATAATGCCCTACCAAGTACCAACATATCATTGACATTCGTTTTTAATTTTGTTATTAAATTATCGCTCCATAATATGTAGTATAATGCTCATTGTGAATAAGTGAATCGATGCTCAATAAATCATAACTAATAGTCATTCTAGTAAGAAATACAATATTGTAAACAAACATTTTAATAACGAATCTTATAACTATATCGAAGTCGATTACTTCATCTTAGCGTCTGTCTGACCTTTCTAAAACGTTCTCTAACAACATATAGCTAACGAGGGAATTATGCTTTATTTTGAATTCTAATCGGCGCATCGGATTCTTTCACCTCTTGCATCACGCCTATAAACATACATTTCTTTATATTATCAGTACCACATAAGCATTCGGCTATTCATTACTTTTTGAATGTAGTTTCTTGATCTGAATTACTTCTATTACCTCTTTTCCCTTCTTTTTATGTTGGCGGTTTCATCTTTGAATTGTCTTTTGGCTAGATACAGATTTAAATTTCATAATTTGTAAGCACATAATAATAGTTGGTAGTTTTATGAATTGATAAAAAATTTCTATCAAATCTTATTATTACTTATAACATAGGTACGTTTTTAGTAGAAGACATAACTGCGTAAGTTTAATTGTATATTTATAATGTAATCTGATATTTTATTTCATTTACAGCAAATGAAATTCATCAGTTCACACAGTTGTTCGAATCCTGATTACGAGCATACACAATTACATGCCCTGGCAAAGTGCCTAAGAAGGAAAACATCCAAAAAAAATCTGTTTTCTCGTATTCACGGTTTCTCACGCCCTATTTTCTCACTGAGTAAACACAAACTCGTTTCCACTTGACGTTCCATTTTTGCTGACGTTAAAAAATAAAGGAAGACATTGGCGCAGCACAAACGTAAACACCTTTTCATCTCACCCGCTTGGAAAAGCGATCTTTAATGCCCGAAATGCGGGCGGAAAATGCTATTATATTCCCTAGGCTGCCAAAGCATTTCCATTTTTCCCAAGGGAGACAAAGTAGTATGAAAATCCTTTCCGGCCCTAGGCTCGAAAGCATTTCCAAAGTCAAATTTGTTTGATTTATCTGTGGTCAAACTCGTATTACGTGTCATGTCAATGTCAAACATCAAAGCTGAAGACTTCTTTTTTTTAATAACACATACGATCAGTATCGAAGTTCGTTTGTATAGGTAAATTAGTTTTTTAATTTTACTTTTTCTTATAATATCAATTAAAATAATAACTCTTTTTTAGTTTTATTAATTATAAAAGAAATCTAATTAAATCCTTGATTTTTCCTCATCGTTTATGTATTTATTGTTAATATATTTATAAAATTTTATATTATCTCAGGTTCTTAGAAATTGTTATTTCAGAACGCATTCAAAATAAAAGTACACAAAAAAAGTTTCTCAATTTTTTTTTTCTGATCTAGTGTTGTCTATGTTTTCAATCGTGATTAAATGATAATACCTAATACTTTTTTTTGGCTTTATTCATTATTTTTTGTTTTAACTTTAAAATAATGATGACGATTGAAGGTGGTTTCAGTAAGTGAAATTATTCAGAGTTACTAAGAACAACATTTAACATAACTCGCAATGTCGATCTAGTGTTCTTCTGGTGATTTTCCTCGCTGTGGTGAGATGAAAAATTTTGTGTTGTCTTGTCTATTTATAAACATGCAATTTTTGTATGTATGTATATTTATTTTGCAGATCTCGGAAACAATTTTGATGATATTTCTCATTTAAAAGATGGTCTATTTTTTAAGTTTTAGAATCTAGGTAACCGAGCAAAGTTCGGTCACTCAGATTATGAAATATTTTATTTTTATATCGTCCATATAAAATTACCACAACAACTGTACTGTAATCAATTTTCGAGATGCTTCCAATTGACACTCGTGGATCAAAAAGTGTTCACTGTAAACAACTTGTATACAATATTAGTTGTTGTCAGTCATGTTTCAGTATGTGTCTGTGGCGAGGAAAAACAATGTTTTTTCATCGACCTACATCGCAAAACTGACGAGTAAAATGTTGAACTAACAACCGGGGGGTGTCCCGGTAACTGTGTTTAGTTCCTGGTGCCGGACACAGCAAGTTCTATGGAATCTACGTTTGTGTAGAGCCTTAACTTAAATAATTTATCTTGTGCTCATTTTTCTGTTGTATTAGAACACTTTTCACTTAAAGCGGTACAACGTCTGTACTCGAGCCGACGTTGGTCTATTAATTTACAAGCTAATAGGTTTAATGTCCTTGACAGTGTTTGTTAGTCTGCAATTATGTTTTAAGTGCAAGCAGTGAACTTGCCATAATAATACGGTACGCACGTATACAAGTTACGCTCGCGTGGAACGGTGCCAAGAATACTGGCTGCATTTCCGCGCTGCAGGGCTAGACAAAGTAACAGTCGTTTACCGTTGACGACCGTAGACAAAAATGTATGGACAAACCACGTCATCGAATAGAAGAAAACACGCTGTTTTTGAAAATC
This sequence comes from Coenonympha glycerion, assembly GCA_963855885.1. Taxonomy (NCBI): domain Eukaryota; kingdom Metazoa; phylum Arthropoda; class Insecta; order Lepidoptera; family Nymphalidae; genus Coenonympha; species Coenonympha glycerion. The sequence continues at coordinate 8,779,336 of OY979626.1, forward strand.
GAGTACGACTATTAGTCGTTCTCGCAGACTTGTAGATAACTTTAGCGTACTGCACGTGCAAGCGACAGCAGCAGTAGCAGCACGGTTTAACAGCGCTACGCGTAGAGTACATTTTGCTTCCATATATTTTGTACTGGCGGTCACGTGGTTTTTCTACAGGCGTCAACGCTTAACGCTTATGTTACATTGTCTAGCCCTGCTGAACAGCTAGATTTAACGATGCGTTAGCACAAAATTCTGTCATGTTTGTTAGTACTCGTTTCTCGGGAAGTAATAATAGGTAACTATTAAAATGTAGCTGGCAGTTACACATGCTGCATAAGTGCATAGTATATAATCTTCTTGAACTGTTTTATACGAATACAGTGGTAAATATTAATGAACATATTATATTCTGGGTAATAATTTACGTATCTGTTATTATGGAAAAAAAATAATATTTAAGAAATACTTAAACGTAAGACATAGGATTTGATAGATCGAGAAATTAAAAGAAAATTATAGCTTCCGTACATCGTTATTATTCAACTTGCCTTGCACCAACACCTTTGTACCTAAATATTATAGTCAATAATATTTATTACTAACTACTACTAGGTACTAGGTACTAGGTTTTAATTGCAACTATTTTCACGTAAATATTTTCTTTATAAATCCCACGAAAGTTTTGGGGATCAATACAGTCATTCAAAGTTTCATTTCATGATATGAATGTGACTATGTATTGCCGTAGATACATACCTATTACGTTGAAAAGCCAACAAGAAGCTAACATACATACCTATAGGTTATATAATAGATACGAGTAGACCCGAAGATTTGATTCCTGCTCGTGACTAATGTATATTGGCCATTAGTCGAACGAGCGTCTTTCAGTATTGCGTCCGCACTTAACCGAAGATTAATGGTTTGATTTGTTACTATTGATGGCATTCCCAATGTCGTCTATTATACTTATTCACCCATTTATTGATATTAATTTCCAAAATCTGATGTATCTCAACGGAATACTTGGTCGTTCCTTTGAAATATTATACATGTAGTAGGTAGAAAAGGTACACTTAGCCTGTAATTATAATCTTTTAATATGTAAACTTCTAATGTTAATGAAATATTAATATTAAGTTACAAATACTATTGGTGAACTGTACTATCAATTCCCATTCTCAATAGTTTTAAAGTAAACTAAACACCCACCGAAATTCAAAAAACGAGAAAAAAAAATCACATTTGTTTAAAATTATTTTATTCATCAATATTCATCAATTATTTTCAGTCGGCAACAAAAATAAAATATAACCAGTGTAGCTATCATGGCTCCAGAGATACAGCCTGGCGACGGACGGACGAACGAACGGCGAAGTCTTTCTAGTAGGGTCCCGTTTTACCTTTGGGTACGGTACCCTAAAAGTCCTGACTCAGTCTTTCACTGAGTCACAGAGTTCAAATTCTTGGACCAAAAAGCTGAAATGCGCATCGATTTCTTGTTACGGTGAGTGTAACAAAGCTCCTCTTGACCGATTATTTATGATTTTTTTTTTACCTACGTAGGCATATTCATCAGGAATAGGACTTATAAACTCTATTTCATACAACTCAGCGATAAAGATGTTAAGGGCGAAGGGAACCATCCGGGCGCGAAATTCAAATTTTATTTAGTTTTACGCTCATAGTGGGCTAATTATACATCGAAGGCTAATGGCAATGAGTTTTGCGGGCACAACATTTATGCATCTACATGTTTTTAATAAAAACTTTGCTCAACAATACTCATTTACTTCATATTGGTTCCCGATAGCTTGAAATCTGGGAAACTGCAAAAAATTATCTTTCGGGAACTAATATGAGATGAGTGGGAACTTTCGAGCAAAGTTTCTATTAAAAACATGTAGATGCATGAAAAGTAGGCCCGCAAAATGCATTGCCATAAATCTACAATGTGTAGTTAGTCTGATATTTGCGAAAAACTAAATAAAATTTGAATTTCGCGGGCTGGTAGGGCCGCAACACCTTAAATAGCAAAATACATTTGCAATCCCAGCTGGAATAAGCAAAGACTTTTAATGATGTCTACAGGATCAATCCAAATGAAAACTCTTACTTATATCTGGTTATACTTAAAAAAATATAAAACTAGCCAAGCGCGATCGGACTTGCGCATCGAGGGTTCCGTTACTACTGTAGCCATAACCATAAGAATCACTTGTCTTGTCTTGTTAATACCAAAAAAAAAGTATAATTTATTGCTGTTGACTTTATTGCTAGTGGGCAAATCCACTACTCCAAACTGCACAGCGTGTGGAGTAGTGGAAGATGTCTATCATGTCTTGGTGGAGTGTGTCCGGAACGACGCAATACGACGATCTGAACCATTGCTAAGTGAAATATGCCAATCAACTGGCGGGATAAATATAGCTTTGGGAAACTTGACTTCGATTAATATGTTAAAGACTTTAGTTGCAGTATACATGAATGCTGCAGCTTTAAGATGTAATTAATCTATAAGTTGGTGTATATATGTTGTGTTATATATTGTATTTGGTAATGTTAACAGAGCGACGTAGGCGCTTCAGCGTCCAAGCTCTTTAAATAAAGATTAAAAAAAAAAAAAATCATAATTATTTCAAATTATCCGCTTGGTAAACTGCGGAGACAAAAGGGAAGAACCGTATTTTGTTCGGCATTTTGCATAATAAATCAAAAACTATCGGGCATAAAAATGAATACGGTATTTGAATAAACAAATCTACGTCTACTTTATATTTTTATCTTATTTTGAAATTTCGACGACTCGGTTTTCCCCCCCTTTTATAAACATATATTTGCATTGATGGCGAGCCATCATTACCTTCAACTATTGGAAATTTCATGTCGATATCTTTAATAGTTTAGTTTTTTTTCTTTTGAGGTACGGAACCCTAAAAATAATCGGAATTACGCAACGTGAAGAAAACTCGAGCTCGAGGTGATCACGACAATCGATTCTATCAAACTAAGTGGTTCCATTTGGAGATTATTTCTTATTTATTATACCCTTGCAAATATCTTACGAGCTTTTTTTACTTCTTCCCTAGGTACTTGTGCTTTTACTCCATATACGAATTTCCAATTATATTATCTGTTATCTGTATTTTATTTATTCTTATTTAAAAAGGGGGGAAAAATTATAAAAAAAATATCGCCAACTTATAGATAATGTACCTACCTTATTATAATAATTAGAACCTGGGTGACCGAACTACAATTAAAGAAACAACTGTAAGTCTACCTAAAATAATAAAGCAAAATCTTATGTAGTTAAAAAAATCATCAAAATCGTTAGAGCCGTTTCCGGGGAAATAAATTAATGTGTATAAGAATCGCTTGTTTATATGCACAATTTTTAAAATTATAATATACACAAACGATATTCAATAATGCATTAAAACGCATCCTTCAGGTGACCAAAACGTGTCACTTCTAGTAACTACAATAATTATTTATTTTCAGTCATAAAAGCAGCACCGAGAGACGAGTTACGCATTTTTATTGGTTCGGGTTCCCTCCCAAATAAAAAATGTAAAAGGTGTGGAAGTACGTAAAAATACTCTAGCAAGGAAAATTGAATTAAGGTTAAGCCTTTTACAGGCGATTTATTTCAATAAATAATTATTTTGGGTATGTATTGGTCGAAAAGCTTTCATCCCTCCCGTAAAATGTAGCGGAGACGACGTATTAGATGAATTTTGAGACTATTCATACAAAGCATATAATGTGTACGTGATATTGTAAGTAGATAGATACATATATTGTATACGAACTTGCGTTGTCCTTTCAAAACGTTGAGCGGCGACGTGAGGTGCATAAGACAGTACGAATACCTGCTTGCTGCTATACCTTTTGTAATGTAACACGATTAGATAAACACTGCTCAGGAATTTACTTATCTTTTAATACGTGTTCTATGTAGTTTTTATTTAAAATAGTAGGTAAGTATGAAAAAATAAGTAAAAAGTAAGTTGTAACTTGCAATGTTAACTGAAATTCCAAGGATCAGACCCTCGATTGTATCAGAAAAACGTATTCATCGTTTAGAAACTCTGCCCGCTGACTGGTTCCGTTTTACGTCAGTCAATAGAGGGTAGAATTCGCAAATGATTACGATAAAGATGAATCTGTTTTTCTTAGGCAATCAAACCCCAGTTCACGATGAAAGTGATTTAAGAAATCGATTTTGATGCGACAGGTATCTACGACCTACGTAGGTATAATTATAGTACTGGAAAATTCGTGAATATTTGTAAATTGCACTAAAACTAGCTCCGATTAAAAAAACCTTTGTCACATATAAATTCTAGAAGTAGATAAATACAGAATTTAAAGCATCAATATAGGATTAGAATGTCTCTCTTTTATAAAGGGACTGAACTTTAGACCTGATTACGGAATTCTAAATTTAGCGTGTCTCAAATTTATCTTTTTCACAATGGTATAAATTAGGTAATTAGACAACTTTTATGGCTTTTAGCTCCTAAATCGCAGCTAGCTAGCTAGAACTATACCTGTGGAGAGGGATAGCACTTTAGGCCTGTTTCACTATCTTGTGATAAATGTCAGATAACGTATACACAAGTTTTCTTTATCTGATGCTGATCTCTGTGCTTTGTTGAAAGAAGAGAAATTTGATGAATGGGACAGTATTTCAGTCTAAAACGTCACTTAACTAAAGCCAGGTTGTTCCTGTACTAGAACCTATAGTAAGTCCTCTGATAAATAAGTTAACAAAACATATTAAAATATCAGGTCACCATTAACTAGACTCGATTTTCTCGATAACACTTCGCCTACATGTGGCGTGCACATAGAAAAAATTGCCCCCTGGGGTATGTGAATTTTTGTGGTTAGCCTATTAACCTTGCTTTGCCATAAAATGTTCATAGGATATTCAACCCTTATAAAAATCCAAATGTTTCGTGACTAAAACCTAGCTACTAAAGCTTATATAATGATAACAGCGAATTCATATAGGTATAAAGTCTTTTGTAGTCTCGTGTGTACGCTTTTGTAATAATGACCCCCAAATCGGTTTAAACATTTGTTAAGTTGGGGTTTACTTATATGCAATACTGTTTTAATGATTTTTTGTAGGTATTAAACGTTTATTAGAAAGTGGTATTTAAAAGTATCCTTTACCATTTTTTTTATATTTACCTATTGCATTAAAAAATATTTTAAATGTTGATACAAGCAAGAACTAACTCTGAATGTCTTGTCCATTATTCTCAATGCAAAGCTAATTTTCAAAAATTGCCGTAGTGTTAGACTTTTCTTAAGGGCCGGTAAACCTACGTGGCAACACTAACTGTCTGTAGTTCTTGAAATGTATATTTTATTTTTAATAAACGGTTTGTTATAACAAATTGAGCTTACCAGAGTGCAACGCAATAAAACATTACTTAGACGTGATTTTTAAATTCCATTCAATTAATCACAATGTACCTAATTTATTAGGAACCTTGGCAGCTTATGCTCATTCTCTGACCGTGGCTTAGCGTGTTACGCAAAGACAAGAATACAAGCTGGAGTGACGTACTCTTTAAGTGAACGGCAGCGCCTTAACTAGAGTTGGCGATCTAGGCCAAAAAATGACCGCATCTGGCAAATCCACTTTCGCTCTCTTCCGAAATGACCGCACGCTAACCCTATTATGAATTTTGGTCACTACTGAGATTAAGACGAAACGTAATCATCCGTGCAATAGGTAGGTATATCTATAGGTAGATTAAAATGAATGTCTATAATCTAGTTCACTTAATCTATACGAATAATAAATTATTTATTTATTTTTTATTACCTAGAAGACAAGTGTTTATTAAATGATAACAAAGGATATACAGGGCTATATAAAAAATATCAAATCGCTTTCGGCCTGTATTTGTTTATATTAACACTCACAACTTTTGTTCTACGACTTTTCGAAATTCAGTATTAATTTATTGAGTTATCTGTGGTTGGCTTAACTTCTTAGTAGATCATAGCTTTAGTATCGATAATGTCGCTCCTCGCATCTCCTCTATAGTTGGTAAGGTTAAATTTGAAAAATTCAAAAAATGCAATTAACGACGATATCATTCCTATGCATATACATAATGCAATAAAAAGTTAAAATTATATAGATATTATTCAGATTAAATATTGTCCAAATTCCGTGGATGGATTCATATATAACTTTCATTCAATCAAGTCTTTAAAAGTACATTAATTCGCAGGCGAGTTAAGTAAATTGAAATGTAGTCCGCATCGTACTCGTGTGATACCGATTTCATTGTGCGATGCGAAAATCAAACCGCAAACCACTTTCAAAACCAAATAATTTTTTTATGTAACGGATGCACTTTTTAAATGTGAATGCAAGTCAATACTTGTCATCGCACATCGACATGGCAAAATTACTCTCAACTCGAAAATGCCTCATACGAGAATGTGCATTTCGACTTCCGATTTGGGGAGTTCCCAAAATAGGTAAAGTCTATAAAGAACTAAAATATATACATATCAGTATTTTTTAGAGATGGAAGATCAGATTTGAAATTGTCGCAATTTAGGCTTTAGCTGTAAAAATAGGTTTTGTCTGTAAAAATATTTCGTAAAGCAATTAACGACAATATCGAATCTCCACATCTAAGGGTACCGTGTGAAGGGTACTGAATAATTTATCGTGCGCGGGATCGCCCACGCGAGTGAAAACGGCCATTTACTGGTTCCAAAGGATCGCGTCATTCCATTGTAAACGTTTAGTTACACAACAAAAACTTACGTTTATAGTTTACAGATTATCAAATAAGTCCAGAAACAGAAAATATAGGGAGGCACAAAATGTTAAATCGAAAAACCTTGCAGAGCTAAACTTTTGTTAATACTTAAGTGTCGTAAAAAGTGTTCTAATAACATTCATAGTCATGTTATTGAAAAACTGGATGCGTCCGAGTTGGTAGACTTGAGGTAACGTAGTTAAATTCAAAACCATACAAGCTCTGTTTTTATTTTTAATGTTAATTAAATAGTAAACTTATTTAAAACTTGTAACTTAGTAAAAATGGTAACTTGTTTTATTTAAAGGTAGGTTATACTACAGTAACTTAACAAGTTTCAGATTTGTTCTTTTTTTTGCGATTTGAACTTTATAACAAGTTTTCAATGTTTAGTTCTTTCATATTATATGTACAATAATGTCGGGAGATTTTAAGATGATTTCATGTCACCTGTGTAAATAAAATTATTCAATATCACAAAAATTTATCACATAAGCTCATAGAATACTTACCATATCAAAGTCATTACTGAATAATAACAATATATTTTTTTTTAATCTTAATTCTAAACTCTAAATTTAAAGAGTTTAGTCAAATTTGACTATGTCACTCTGTATTTTTTATATATAATGAAACAGTACCTATGTATTATTATAACGTTAAAATTGTACGTGAGAGAAGAATTACCTTCTCTCAAGTGCGATCTCAACTAACCGTAATGTTTGGTAGGCTGTGGTTGTGTGTGGATAGGCCACAGACTTTATTTAATGTAGTCTGAGGGATAGGCCAACACGCTATTAAAATTGCCAAAAGCACCCTGAGTGTAACAATATAATTTATCAAATTTTATATCATAAATTCATAATGAGTGCATTAAATCTTTAGCTTAAAAAATTATAACTACGCAATTTTTAATACGAGCTGTGTTAAAAATTAAAAATATAGTAAATTTAAATTAATTGCCATCGTGATACGCAAAAGTAGCTTCTAGCAACGCGATATATGATACTTAATCTTAAACTAGTTTTGACCAATGCGACGCGACGTAACTTTATACTGAGATCAGCACAACGGTCAAAACCCCCTTTCACTCTTTCGAAATTCCTGGACCTGCTCCTTTGCATAGGCACAGGGTATTAAAAATTTCTCGACTATTTCCACTGACAAGAGATAAACTTTTTTACAGCGGCTAAAGCATGTCAAAATGGAAAAGGAGAATCTTTTCTTGATTCACCTACGAGAATCTTTTTTCCATTCGTACGCAAATGCTTGTAATGTTATCAAAATATATCTGTCGGAGGGAACATATTTTATCCTTTCAGGTCCCTAGATAAATTGTCCCTTTTAACATGGTAGCGTGAAACGTAATTTAATAATTAATTTCAAACAAACTAAATTAATACTGAAATGTTACCTGAGTCTGAACCTAGTAAATCGAGTTCACATCGCGTAGGTATGATGGTGTTTCCGCCATGCGGTATCCTATTAGGCTCGTGATACCTGAAATTGAGGCAAAATATCGAGGGGTAGCACTCGAATATTGATACACAGAAACTGTTGCTTATTTAACCCTAATAATATAACCTAACCTAGTATTGACTTATTACGGCAAAATATACCCGATGAAGCTCCCATAACTTTTGGCCTTAAACGATCAATCCGGGTCATTTACCAGGGATCCTATTATGATCATACTTAATTCATTTTAAGTAGATACCCGATTTATTTAAAATTATAGATAATTCTACTAGTGCCGAACGGGCCAAGGGACGCAAATATGAATCTCTTGACAAGATTTTCATATTTGCGCCTTTTGGTGTGGAGACTCTGGGGCCGTGGGGCCCAGGGGCTCGAGCTCTTTTTGAAGGAATTTCAAAGAGAGTTATCGAGTCTACCGGGGATCCAAGAGCTGGCAGCTACCTTGGCCAACGTATTAGTTTGGCCATCCAAAGAGGCAATGCTGCCAGTATCTTGGGTACCATGCCTCGTTGCGATGGAATCGATGAGGTTTTAAATTTATAACCTAGTTTTTAAACTGTTATTTTTCTTTTAAATCTTTTTATGTACATATATTTAAATTTCTGTAATATTAAAACATGATTAAATTCTACTGACCTTCAAACTATTACTCTTATTTGCCATTCATGCTGAATCATGGGCACACGCAATGCAATAAATTCTGCAATATCTATTTTTTTTTACACAAGTAGGTATAAGACCCAATTTTTGCTATAAGGATTTTCGTAATAAAAGGGTTTCCGTAATAAATAGTATAATGTTCTCACTTGATTGGTCTACCCTACACTTACGATTTCGAATCATCATTAATGAAGCTCCATCTGTAAACCCATCAAACTTTGCCTGACTCTCTATATAGTATATCATATTTAGATTCTTCCACGTGTATTGCACTCGTTGTATTTTTAATGCGAATCGTTTAAATGTATTTAAATTTCCTTATCATTAATTTTTCACCCAACTGCGCAGGCTATTTATTTTTTCAGTTAATTTATAAGGCTTGTTAGATCGTAACATAAAAGGTGTATTTTATTGTTTAATAGTGGGAGAGGCATAAAATACATAATTATACGATTTCATCTAGGCTGAAATACCTACTTTAAAATTTAAATATAAGGAATCATTATAAAGAAACCCAAAGCAGATTTAGATTTAAACGAGTACTTTTCCATATGGTACTTCTGTTACTGGTTATTGTTTAGCGGTAGGTGTTAAGATAAAACGATTTTCAATTACGAGCAAGTACTTTCGATTTTAAGTCACGATTTACCACAAATGCATATGAAAAAACTTATACCTAAGTCGGGCTTTATGATTCATGAATAACATCATGCACTTGTTGATCGACATAATCAGAACATAATTTCAAAATTCAAAGATGCGTCACCCGATTTGATGATTTTATCAAACTTCACGTTATAATATTTATTTACTAAAGGGTCAAGTAGTAAATCGCCATTAACTGGATCATGCAGAGAATTGAGATCCATTTGTTGGCACTACTTCTAATTTACGTATTCTCCAAGTACCTAAGTAATTTCAATTTATCTTAAAAGTAGTTCAGTATGATGTAGCTCCAAAACAAAATCCAAAGAGATCAGCTTTCGCAATTGTTCTACAAACGTAACACTTAACTTTATCTACTTTATCTAGCACTCGTGAAATACAAGTGAGAATTATATATTAAATTGCAATAACTTAATGTCGTAGAAGCCGTATATAAGCGATTTTTAATGAAGTTTAAAAGACAATTAATTTCAAATTTAAACGTCATGTATCTTGGGTCTTTAATCTAAAATCGCGTAGAAGCAGAAATACGATTGGATAAAACTTTCTCGATAGAAAGTTCCCCCAAAAGTTGCTCCAAAATCTCAGATTTTCTCATTTTTATCGGAAACAACAATGGATGTAATTGTAATTTTTGTTTTAATGTGTCGGTAATAATAATATAAAAAAAGCTTGAGAATAGATTTTTCATGACTGGCTTAGTTTTTGAGTAATGAGGTAAAAGGTCGTCTTTCTGTTATATTCTTCCGCGGCGCTGCATGTCGCACCCGTCAACGTATCCGTGAGAGTGAGAAAGACAAAAATAAATCCCAGCAAAAACATTTTCATGTAAAATGTTGCCAAGACGAGAACATGTGGCTCACACTATCAAAAAGTTATCAGATCTCATGTAGAGCAAGACTTCTAACTCTACACGCCCTAACTCTATAAATCCTAACTTTATAAACTCTACACTTTAGTCAAAATATATTATGTCTTGGCTGTTTCGGTACCGTCACATGGGCGTAAAGTGAAGAATTTATTCACTGTTCAATACTTTTCTAATAGAGTTTTGCAAGTGGCATAATGGACCATGCAAAATTCAAGAAATTTCACATTAAAATTAAATGGTATCACCATTGTTGTGGGAAAAAACTTCCATTTATTAAAAATATCCTCTAAAGCAAAGAAACATACTTTTGCAAAGTGTGATGAAGTATTTGAAACCAATGCAGTTAGTAAAACCTAAGTGCAGTTTCTGAGGAGACTCAATACCTATCTAATAGATTCAAAGATTCAAAGATTCAAATCATTTATTTCATATTGGCCACTACTTGTGAGCACTTATGAAGGTCAAGTAGGTACATATACTTATTAATAGTGACAACTATTTAACGACTTAAAAACTAAGTTTACGAGGGTTCCAACGCGCCCTGAACTGAGAAGAAGAAGAAGAATAAATAATCGTTACTACAGAAACTAGGTATTGTATATCAGAAAAGTACTAAGTCAGTGAATAATATTTTTACTTTACACCCATGTGACAGTAACGAAACAGCCAAGACATAATATATTTTGACTAAAGTGTAGAGTTTATAAAGTTAGGATTTATAGAGTTAGGGCGTGTAGAGTTAGAAGTCTTGCTCTACATGAGATCTGATAACTTTTTGATAGTGTGAGCCACATGTTCTCGTCTTGGCAACATTTTACATGAAAATGTTTTTGCTGGGATTTCACTTCTTTTTGTAAGTTGTTTATGACTATATTTTTTATTTGGTTAATTTCCTTTTATTTGGTGTATTTCTTGAATATCATTGCAAGGTGGATATTTGTCCGAATCAAGTATCCCCCCCCTTTATCATTTAAATGAGGGAACCCTCCTTGGTTCACCTAGTTTATTTTTTCTTTATTTGTAGTTTATTACAAAGAGTCCCTATATCAATTTTGAGACCTCTAACATCAATATTTGCGGTAATTTCATACAAACTTCCATCCCCTATTTTAAGGGGTTGGGGGGTTAAATTTCCAACTTTTGGAATTTTTTTGTTGTTTGTGTGCTAATACTAGCTTATATACCAAATTTCAGAAATTAAGTTTTTATTATACCTATATACTTATGGGAAACCCCATACGAACTTCCAACCCCCTAATTTTATGGATGTGGGGTGATTAACTAAAAATCCTGAAACACGTATTTAATTGTTTATTACAAAGAGCCCCTATATCAATTTTGAGACCTCTAGCATCAATATTTGCGGTAATTTCATACAAACTTCCATCCCTTATTTTAAGGGGTTGGGGGGTTAAATTTCCAACTTTTGGAATTTTTTTGTTGTTTGTGTGCTAATACTAGCTTATATACCAAATTTCAGAAATTAAGTTTTTATTATACCTATATACTTATGGGAAACCCCATACGAACTTCCAACCCCCTAATTTTATGGATGTGGGGTGATTAACTAAAAATCCTGAAACACGTATTTAATTGTTTATTACAAAGAGTCCCTATATCAAATTTGAGACCTCTAGCATCAATATTTGCGGTAATTTCATACAAACTTCCATCCCCTATTTTAAGGGGTTGGGGGGTTAAATTTCCAACTTTTGGAATTTTTTTGTTGGTTGTGTGCTAATACTAGCTTATATACCAAATTTCAGCTTTCTAGGTCTTCAGGAAGTACCTAGGAATTTTGATGATCATCAGTGAGTCAGTCAGTCAGTCAGTCAGTCAGTCAGTGACGAAATTTGGGTTTTTTAGACGTCAATAAAATCTAAAGTATAACACCTATAAAATTGAAACTTTATAGGTTGAATAAGTTCACTGGCGACATCATTTTCCGAGAATTTTGATTATCTGAAACAATTCAGGCCTAAGTTATAAGGGTTTAAAAATACGGCGAAACACTTCGAGAAAAGATAGGTAGTGCCCTCGCGCTTCGCTTGGCTCGTCTTGGCGGGGACACTACCGTGTCCCCAGATTCAACGTGCAGCATTAAGGAGCACACCACGGCTGTGCCCGCGAAATTCAAATTTTTCGTGGTTTTTCGCGATTTTTAAGCTAATAAGATATAATAGGCTTATGGCCGTCAAATTGCGATAATCCCAATATCTTCTTCACGTGTTTATATAAAAATCTCTGCTCGAAAGTGTTGAGTTAAAGAAATTAGTCCAAGAATTGCGAGTTACTTACATAAAACTCGATACTCGGATTAATTTCCTAGGATACACATTTTTATGCAAAGATTTTGATATAATCATGTAAAGATGATACTGCCATTCTCGCAAATTGATTGCCATAAGCCTATCATGTCTAATTAGCGTACAAATTGCAAAAAACCACGAAAATTTTGAATTTCGCGGGCAGACCCGTTGAGTTCACGTTAATACGAGACGAGCAGTTTTCAATAGTGAGCCCCCGCCTCCGAAAAACGTTCGATACTCAAATACGACTTTTGGATTGTAAATGAACCATGTAACATAAAGGATGAGCCCTTTGTGACGTCACGCATATATTTTTAGGCTCCGCTCTGAAGCCGGATTTTTAAGTTGTCAAACTGTAAAATGGCGCTAATGTATGCGACCAACAGCGGTATGTGCTGTCAGCGGTACCGAAATGTATGACGCGCGACGCCATATTTGAGAAATTTTTGGTTTCAACATACGTCACATAGTTCCCGTCCTCTTAGCGTAGCGTATTTTGTCATTGAAATGAACGGACTCATGCGAAACCCATGCATGCCGAGTGCATAGTTGTCTGAACACTTCGCTGCGTAGAGATAATATTATAAATTTCCTTTCACTTACGACACCCAAATAAGCGCATCAAACTACTTCGATTGCTTCGATATTATATCGCTTAAGAAGCGTTTAGGCTTATCTCATACGTTGGAGCATTCCAATTATTTTTTTGAGCGCCCTCGTCTTTATCTTGCATTTTAAACTGTCAAATTTACATTAAATACAGTGAGAGTTTTTACTATGATAAGGTCAGCATTAGACCTACGAACTAAATATATATATGTATATATACATACGTATTAAATGTATATATATTTAGCATCCAGAAGTAAAATTCATACCAAAAATAATAACAATTTAATTAATACAAAACTTACGTCATATGTACAAACCAATCAATCGATAAAAATTACATCTCAAACCTTAATTAATCTTTGAACAAAATAAAGCACCAAATCATATTAAATTGAAGAGAATTAAATTATGCAAGGGATTTTATTTAATAAGAACAATAAGGAAATCAGATTATCAAAGCTTAATTTCAATTCTAGCGCCAATCTCGATTCTCGACTCCCGCCAACTCTGCGCACCACAGACTATCATAGAGATGCCTGCTGATCTTCTTCTTTATGATCACTGGCTCCGCGCGCTGAGTGTTTGAGCCATTGGCACAATGCCTGTTGTTGACGACCATAGAGGTTCCAGTACGAAGTTTTAATGCAGATCTGAAGGAGTTTGCTAAATCGGCCATTCTGATATCGCGACGCCCTCGTTGCGTAAATTTTTTGTTCGTTTGGCTGCTGTAGGGCTGCTAACATTTTGATGATAAGGCTACCGAAGGACCCAGCACTGATCCGTTGACAGACTACCTGTGTTCCTATAATTGGGCATTGCATTAGTTATCTGTAACATTTACACATCTCGCAATAATTGCAATACACAAAATCATCATCTGGTATAGGTACACATAACACATGCTGTATAGTCAGTACAACAGTCACACGCAGTATAGTTGATAAAAATGTCGTTTTCTCAGTTCATTACAAAGTACAGAACAGTCCAACGTAACAAGGTCAGTGAAAACATTTAGGCATAAAAGTTAATGGCAAGTAAATGGCAATAATTATTAACTAAACAAAAATCATACAACGTGAGAGCTCTCATAACTAAATTTACCCAATACCACAAATCAAATATCTTCTCGGTCTCTTCATCATAGCGGTATTAAGTCCGCACCGATTCACCAGCAGCAGGTTCCGCAGTCACCGTGAAACCTGCGAACATACCAGCAGACCAAAGGGCGTCCCCAATGCTGCGAGGACCACACGTCCTCCAAGGACCAAATGTCCACTGAGACCTCAAGCCTCTCAAGGCCACATCACAAGGACTACAAGTCCAATGAGACCACACGTCTCACAAGGCCACACGTCACAAGGACTACAAGTCCAGTGAGACCACACGTCTCACAAGGCTACACGTCGCAAGGACCACAAGTCCAGTGAGACCACACGTCTCACAAGGCTACACGTCGCAAGGACCACAAGTCCAGTGAGACCACACGTCTCACAAGGCTACACGTCGCAAGGACCACAAGTCCAGTGAGACCACACGTCTCACAAGGCCATACGCCTATCCATCACTGATGCCAGGTAGGTATGTACTGTGTGAAGTAGTGAAATGATCAACCATGATCCTATGGGCATGAGAGAGGACCAATAGATAGAATAAGAAAATCTTAGAGAAATGAAATAAACATGTCAGTTTGTATGTTGGTAAGTAATCAAGTTTTTAGCTACGTTGAAGGTTAAAAACTGGTAACAAGGAAAGGAAAACTATGTTAACATGAGCAAATCAAGACTCTACTCTCACACAATACTCTTCTTAATCCGCGATGTTCAATCCCGCAGCACATTACAGAGATTCCTCATCAATCATCATCAGAAAAGCATTTTACTTCAGAAGGCATCCTCATGGTTCAACTCAAGGGCAATGGTATCATCCCGATACAACACATTTCATTCGACTAGACACACGGTCCCTGCAGTCGTCATTACTTAGGATGCCGGCAAAAACACTTAACTCTAATACATTCATGAAATAAATACAGTGTTATTTCAGTACAACACTCCCAAGTGATTCAGCAAAAATAAGATCGTAAGGTTAGCCATTAATCATTATAACACTCCCAATATGACCAGAAAGCTTAGTGTGTATCAGCACATGTGACACACCACATTTCCATAAGCTTGCTAAAACCAACAGGTGATTGCGTAAATACTTATAAGTAATTGCACATCGTCCAAGCATCACCTGTAACTGTAGCAAGGCAACCATCTGCAGCTAATCTGTGTCTTTACCCGACAACCGATGCAAATGCTAACCAATCAGTGCCCAAGATGTAATTTCATTGATGCCATATGCATTTTTGTAGAATCACATAGCAGTTATCAATCATGCACCTTCATGCATGCACAATAACAGCAGCTATGTGCCTATTGTTAGCAAGACTGCTCACAACAAACTTCTGTGTGTCACAACCTAATTTGATTAACCAGTGATTTGTACATTTCAAAAAGACTGTTATCATTCAATCTTTAAAGTCCCTTTAATACAGTTAGGTAATCAGAACATACATTTGATTTTTGAAACAAGCATTATTCAAACTGTAGATTCAAAGACAGCATAGTTAAACGGTATCCTGATTTCATCCATCATTACCAATGTTTTTCGATGATAGTGTATCATACACTAACAGAAAGAAAAATACTTAGCCATGAAACGACGTGTTTTACTTTGTAACATTCCAGATAATAAATACACCTAGTATTTCATACTCAAGTCCCTCTGGAATACATTTTTTTTTTATTCATCGAAATTCTTATAGGTAGGTATACTTGTCCATGAGTAGGTACCTACTTCTAGAGCTAGGTAACTTATAATTGAATACCGTCAGTTAAACAGCTCATCTATTGATTGATAGACCTAATCATCTATCTACCTCAAAGGTACTTTACCATAGTTTTTCTCATAATTCTCCAGATAAATAATAAAAATAACACTCTTTCTCACGAAAAGATATCATTAACAACTGCAACTACTTTTATATTTAATTAAGCCGAAAAATATTCAATTAAATAGATGCATAAGTCAAAATTAATGCATAATATGCTAACTTAGTCATGACGACTAAATATTTAATCAAACCGTCTTCTTTTTGACGTATGTAGGTACCACTTCTGAAAGTAGTATCCCAAATATAAAGCAGCGATTTATTTAGAAATGAAAATGAAATGCCACTTAGTCATTCAGCTCAAATAAATCTTCTTTAAATTTTCTCCCAAACCAAGATCGTAAAGTAATGTTTAAAAACTTGTTGTATGAAACATATCCACAAGTTTTCTTGCTGAGGTTTGCGTCCTGTACGACCCTCACTCTAGCTCCATCAAAATTATTAACCTCTTGAAATATTTTATTTCTCAGTTTCACCAAGCATGAATGCTATCCCAGTATTATTAAACATAGTAAATGACAAATTTCGAGAAGGAGTTATACAAAAAAAGTTCCGCCAAACCACGATTGATATCCTGGTGGACTCTGATGGTCTCGATGATTTGTCGTTTCTACCGATTGAAAACTTGCAAGTGTATATTCATTGGATTTCTACCTTTTGATGGTCGTTCACATTGTTATTTAATCATGTCTCGCAAGCTGTTTAAGAAAATCTTTTTTTTTTTTTACTAAATAGGAGAACGTGGAATTTATAAGAGTCGATACCGTGAAGATAATTGAAGTATGACAACCATATCGATTCTCTCCACTGCTTGAAAATAAATTTAATATTTAGGTACACAAGCCATACAAGCACATTGTCGGCAGCATGTCTGCAGCATATAAAAGACAAATCATTTACCAATAAGATAAGTTTGATAAACACTTCTCAAAAGCATTAATAGAAAACATAGTTTTCAAAATAATTTCATGTTTCATCAATGTGAACCAATGATGTAAACTGACAGTAAGGAAAATAAGTTTATGAACTCGTTTTTATATCTTTGTGCTTGAAGTACTTATATTTTGTGCCGAAGAAGACGCCGCGTTAGATCACTGTTCCACAAAATATCATTTTTATTTCACGTTCAAGTTAAATTGTTCCCAGGTTGATTACTTTAATGAATTTGTTAGACCTCGGTATCATGTAGTGATCTAATTACTTCATACGTTTATTTTGACGAATCTAAATTTAGTTATTGGTGCAAACTTGTTTTATAAACTTGGTGGTAATTTTAATTTATCATAATCTGTAAATGAAGTCTATGTAAAAATAAAGACTTACATTTTCTATACTAGCTCGGTCTCCCTGACTATAACAATAATAATGTCAATTTTATTTTTATCATTAATAAGACAGATACACTTCTTATGCTCAAAGAAAAAGTTTAATGGTACGAAGGTTAATATGTACACAGTAGCACGGAATACCTAATAGTACCTGACGGTACACAAGGGTCACTCGGCAAGATGATTTAAAAGAAGTCGGTTAAAAATAGCGACTCTAGCGCTGACACAAAAAGTGCATTTCAGTTCACAATGGCACCTGGCCACGCCTCTGAAAAGAATTTCTCTTTCTATCGCGTAACTTATTAATTTATTTTAAATCTCTGCCAAAATAATGCTTTCCTTTTTACCTTTTTAATTCTAACTGCAGCTTTCAAACTTCAAAACAATTTGTTGTACTACATAGAGGGTTTACAGTAGCAACCAGTACAAGTTCAATGGGACATTTATTTATTTTTTCAAGTATAATAATAATTTTCTCATTAGTTTGAGACACACAGACACAAAAGCTTAATTCACAAAGCCTTTAGCTGTTTATTTTATAAATAGTAGCAATTCCTTAAACAATCATTAATCAAAATCAATGTTAATGATATATGCAAATCATATGCTCAACAATTCAATGGTCATTTCCAACTTAACAAAGTTGATTCATTTCAAATGAGTAAAGCATTTACTAACTTTTTATCTACTTATTCATTTATTTAATTATTTTTACCCTGTTATAGGTACACATGTTGATATAATTTACCAACAGTTAGTTATAATCAGTTCTTACTCACCTAGACATCACCAAGATTACCAAAAGTCACACAGTGCCAAAGTAGAGCACTAATTCCCTCCTCGCGAGGCAGCAGCCTCCAATCACGTCGCTCATGACGAGCCCGGCAGACACGCGCAGCGTAGACTCGCAGGTTGTACAACAGCGATGATGTGTAGAACGATCACGCAGATCAACAAATAGTAAGTATGTGAACAATAAAAGAAAGTTAGTAGAATCTTATCAAAGAGGTGCGAGATACGGTGACGAGAACGAGATTCATTTGCGCTTAAGATTCGATCCAAGTCTTATTTCAATCGATTTTTGTAATCGAGGCAACTTATTCAGCAAATTACGCAGTTATCAAAATTGTATGGCAAAAACAAACGATCATCGACACGCAATTTAACAAAATGGTGGTTTATTTTATTTTTTTCATCATAGCTATATTACTTTAATTTGTACAGGATAATCGGCCAAAAGGGCTTGGAAAAGGATCCCACTTCTGAATTTAGCATCCAGAAGTAAAATTCATACCAAAAATAATAACAATTTAATTAATACAAAACTTACGTCATATGTACAAACCAATCAATCGATAAAAATTACATCTCAAACCTTAATTAATCTTTGAACAAAATAAAGCACCAAATCATATTAAATTGAAGAGAATTAAATTATGCAAGGGATTTTATTTAATAAGAACAATAAGGAAATCAGATTATCAAAGCTTAATTTCAATTCTAGCGCCAATCTCGATTCTCGACTCCCGCCAACTCTGCGCACCACAGACTATCATAGAGATGCCTGCTGATCTTCTTCTTTATGATCACTGGCTCCGCGCGCTGAGTGTTTGAGCCATTGGCACAATGCCTGTTGTTGACGACCATAGAGGTTCCAGTACGAAGTTTTAATGCAGATCTGAAGGAGTTTGCTAAATATATTAATATATTAATTTTTGAATTAAATAAATGACTGTTATAGGTGCAACTACTCCAAAGAATCTTCCCACGAAGAGATTAATTCAAAAAAATTTAAGAGATTAATAAAAAAAAATCAAACATAAATATTATAATAAATATCTGGGTGGCTGAGCTTTGTTCGGTAGTATTACAGCTTCTCACCAATTGATGGCAGCAGGAGTTAACTGTAATAGTTTTACTTTTCGCCAATAGATATCAGATATAGAGTTTGGATGAATCCAAGCTAGCTCAATTTATTGCCCCCTTGGTTTTGGGCCAAAACCAAGGGGGGGGGGGGGTTGTATAACCCCCCTAAATTTCATGAAAATCGTTCGAGCCGTTTCCGAGATATAGATTATATAGAAATATGTAACTAGGTATACATACAAGAATTGCTCGTTTAAAGGTATGGGATAAGCTACATCTCTCTTCGTTCTCAAAATGCAAAGTTTATCATGTATTAAACGTGATTCTTTTAGAAGTACGAGTATATACGAGTAGGTAGTATTTTGTGTAGGTAGCGTAAAAGCAGCAGTCATTCAATAATGCCACAATGCCACTACATCACGATCACAATTTTGCGGTTGTAATATTGATCGGTACGTGTATGCTGCACCTTATAGATTTAATAGTTGCAATTTGTACCTTTACAATAATTGTGGTCGATCAATAATAATTAACTAAATCCATATCTTTATGTCTCCGCTCTATATTGCGCAGTAAACTGCAATCGATATCACAATGAAATTCACGAGTTTGATTGTGTAAGAAAAACGTATAAATAAAGACGATACGATACCTACATAAACTCGTAATACTTATTATTCATCGTATTCGTAATTCAAAAGCCACTTCTGTCCCTTGATTGGCTGTATTTACTGAAGAATTTTCGTAGTTATGATGTAGATATATTTTTGTTTTAATAATATGGATGAAAATCGTTTTACGCATTCCAGCTTCCGAAACAACTTAATAAGGGCATAGTATATCTATGAAATTACTAAAACCCGTTAAATATATTTTTTTATGGTAGGGGAGCCCACGATGCTAAGTCGGTAGTTACTCGAGCGCGGTGAGGACCTATTTATTGCATTGTAAATATTAGGTGCTAGAATCAAAAAGAGGTTATATGTTATTTGCTATTTCAGTAGTGGGGGGAAGATACAATATAGGTTTTCAAAAAATAAAAAAATAAACTACCAAAATCCTCTCTTTGGCTCCCCTACTATTATAAAATAAGAATCGATCTAGTCGTACAGGAAAGGAAAGATTTTCTCGTAGTTGACATACCCATAGATATTTATATAATTAGGTAGGTAATAAAAAGGTAAAGATACAATCGACTATGCAATGGCTTTTCATAAGTTGAAAAATAAGATTCATTTAAATTGTCTTTGGAAAAATTCACGTTTTTTTTTCTCCAATCTTTCCAAGGTAATCGTACCTGAGCTTCAGGTTTTAAATAAAATAATCTATTTGGAGAAGGGTCAATAGTTCAAAGGCAGCTCAGACTAAAGTACACAATGTTATTGATGTAGGTAACTGCTGTCAAACACAATTGCGATATCAAAAAGACTGAGAAGTTATATTTGAATTATAACAGTAATAAAGTTATCATTCTAGCTAGAACTCATGTCTGTAGACACGCAAGACAGCTCTGTGACATGCAAGACATACAAAACACAGATGCCCGAAGTTTAATGGAAAGTGAACCTTCGAATGTGGAAAACATATTTTCTATACGAGTTTTAATTCCGTTCGTTCGATGTTATCAAAGCAAAATTTTAACTGGTATAAGTTTGGTGCGCGCACATCAAATGTAAACAAAAACTTTTACAATTTATAGTGTTGGGGCACACCTGAGTAATTCACGTCGCTAAAAGTTCGGCTCAAGACGCTTGCAATGTTTTCTAACTAATCCATGCCACGACGGCTGAAACTAATTCCGTAAGGCGCCTAATTACCTGTTTATTCAACACCATTTATTGCTTTGTAAGCGACACATTGAGCGATGCGTTACACGGCTGAAAGTTCAACCAATAGTAATGACCAATTACCGACCAAGTACTTGTCATGCCTGGCACAATCGCAATGTGTATACCCTAATCCGTAGTTGATCGTCACATCATTATAGTTAAAGTGCATTTCAGCATCTATTCGATAAGCAAGACACCATCTAAATAATTTCTTTTACCTTTCCATAATTTTAATTTATAAGTAGGTGTGACTACTAGATTGTTGTTAACCACATCCGTGATTTTCCTGTAATGTTCGTCAAATACGCTACTACATATTGTATCCAAAAACAACCATTAAGTACATAGAACTTTAGAAGCAACCGTTAAGCCGGCATAGACACGTTACTCGCTTGAAACTTAGAACTTTCAAGCTTAATATATAGCTTATCACACGGAACTATAACTATACTTCCATTATAATAGTAGGTAAGGCTAAGTAAAATCCTATTCAACGACACCCCGACACACACACCAGGGGTAGACGAGAAAAAATATCATCCGCACTTTACACGCTAGGATACCCTAAAATTTTCAAATTTTTGTTATATAGCCTTTTTATGTAATTTTTTAAAAAATTACACAAAAAGGCAAAAATTAAAAAAGCATACTTTTAGATGGATATTTATGTAAAGAAGGTAAACATTAAGCAATTAAAAAATTAACGTCTACAAAAATCACCATCAAGCTCATTCATGATTACATCAATCTTGGAACTTCGCTAATAACCATAAACGAGACTCGTTGATCGAGCCATTAACTTTACGATCATTCCGTGGTACAGTAATCTACAATTAAAACTTGGGTAGATAATAATAACAATTTTGGTATTATATTATTGGCACTCAAATCTATTTTCATTTAAAAAAAATTAAATATCTGGATCTATTCTAAAATTGTTTCTTTTTCTCAAAAACCTATAATATGTCATTAAACCTATATTTTTGATTGTCTTGCTACCAAAGTTGGATTTTCATACCTTTTTAGGTTAATACTGATGAATTGAATTTTTGGGCACAGTCCAAATAACAACTTTTCAGTTTTCAAGATAACAAAGATGAAGTGATGTTTATACAATTAGACCAAAAATATAGATGGTGGTGCCAGTTTTGCCAAGTGGTTTTACGACGTAATTTCCTATCATCTTGTAGGTATTCGTTTTACCTAAGTCACGGAATACCATAATAAATAGTACCTAAGTGCTTAAAATTTAAACTTTGTTCCTATAGTATCTTATTAATATATATTTTATTTCGCAGATATCACGGCTCTAACAATTTTGATGAAATTTTGTAGTTAGGCATACCTAGTTTAAAATACTCATAAAGTTTTAAGGTGGGCCCGCACACAACAAACTTAATTTTTTGCTCGTTATTGAATTTGGTGGTAGGAGTTGGTCTTGATAGGTACGGAAACTTCAGTGCGTGATCCCGACTCGCATTTGACCAATTTTTTTTTTTATGTGAGTTTAATTAGGTACACGTATAAACTCTCTCATCCTGACAATGACTTATGTTCAACTGAGCTGAGAAGAAGAAGTAGGTAAACATTATTGCAAAAAAATAAATAAAAAAAACAGCCAAGTCCGAGTCGGACTCGCGCACCGAGGGTTCCATACTATAAAAGAAGTCAAACATTAAAAGAATCACTTTTGTTCATGAATTTACGAGTATAATTTACATGTAGGTACTTTTGTTGGCGAACCGCAAACCTAACATTGTTTTTGGTGGTTTATGGTTATTATAAAAAAAAGTATAAAAGTTAGGGAGTTGATTTTACTTTTCCTGTAAAATATACATTAATGTCTATTGATTATAATTATTTCTGATTTTTCGATCGATAAACTTCGGAGATAAGGGGGAACGGTATTTTTTTCGACAGTTTGCTCAATAAATCAAAAACTATCGGGCATAAAAATAAATAAAAATCTGTTTTTAAATACTCAAATAACGCCCTTTTATATGATACCCCACACAATATTGTTATCTCATTTTGAAAATTTGAAGTCCCGGTTTTCCCCCCTTTTTAAATAAAAATACAATCAATTTTCAATATTTTATTATTGCAATGGTGTTGGGTTACTATTACCTAAAACTATACCAAATTTCAAGTCAATAGCTTTGATAGTTACTGAAATAATCGAGTGTGTCAGACGGACGGACGGACGGACGGAGAAAGTCTCACCGGGTTTTTACCAAATTGGTATGAAACCCTAAAAGTGACTGAGGTACCTACTGGAACACAATATGGAGCTAATATAGGTACTTAGTGTGTGGTAGCTTAGGTAAACAATCTCTTCCAGTTTAAAGTTGATAATAGGAAAAGCTTCAGCGTTTCTTCGTTGTTAATGAGAACTATCGCTATCTTGATTAGTGAAGCGCAGCTGAGCGTCATTGAACGTCAAATTGAATACATTTTTGAATTTTGTTCCATTTCTATACGTCGCGAACAGTCGTGAAGTAACGCTATTTGTCACCCGATCTTGGCACGGGAAATGTGACAAGTGCACCTGCAGTTCACAAACACGTAGGTATTGAGTATTGACCGCAGTGCTGATAACTGGGTCGACTTAACACATTTCATGTCTCACATGCTTGAACATGTGGCTCTAGTTGGATAAACACTCCGGTTTGAGTAATTAAATAATTAACATATTTTATAGATAATGTGTTACAAAATAGAACCTACAAAATCACATCAGAAATGATGTCAGTTTAATAGAGTTACGAGTAAGAGCATTGGCTTCGCCCACTTATATTTCGAGTCATGCTCAGCTTAAATCTACAATGTAGACGTACAAATTCCGTGGAACGATATTTCGTCGCCTGAACTACGAGTATGAGTGAGACAACTTACATATTTATGGTAACTAACTGACTTATTTTTACATTTTTTTTGTTTCTAGGGCTATGAGTAGGTATACTTTATTATACTAAATGAGTCAATAAAATATAGGCTCACGCAAAACGTCCCAAAATGGCGCATATTCAACGACGTTTATTTCGTATTTTTCTAAACTCCAATAAATTTGCTGATTTTCAGTTTTTTAACTTAAAATTTTAAAAAATAAATTAAGTGACTTTCTAAACAAAATTATATTGAGGTGAAATACTTGAATTATATATTTTATTTCGTTTATTTAATTTACTAAATGAAATCTGGAAACGTCATTTTATTGCATCGAATAAAAGTCTGAATTAATTTTATATTGTTGTTTACTACTAAATACTAATAGTAGTTTGGAATATGTCGGTGACAACCAGTGAAGGATATCGGCTTGGCGATGCATTATCACCGTATCAATTCTAGTATTGACATGATATCGACTTGAAACTGAATAGCTGCTCTTGGAACTACCTGGTGTTATACAACATCCGCCTTGACATCAACATTTCTATAATGTTGGTAACATAAGAAGGGAAACGTTATAGCTTTTATAATATAGTCTCCGGAATACAACTTTTTTGATGTGAAGACTTCTTTTTAGGGTTCCATACCAAAATGGTAAAAATGGAACCCTTATGGTGAGACTTTCTCCGTCAGTCCGTCCGGCCGTCCGTCCGACCGTCTGTCACACTCGATTATTTCAGTAACTATTAAAGCTATCGATCTGAACTATTAAAGTTATTGGGCAAACTGTCGAAAAAAATACCGTTCCCCCCACCCCCCTTTTCTCCGAAGTTTACCAATAGAAAAATCGGAAATAATTATGATCAATAGGAATAAATATATATTTTACTGGAAAAATTAAATCAACTCTCTAACTATTATACTTCTTTTGATAATAACAATAAACCACCAAAAACAAAGTTACGTTTGCGGTTTGCCAACAAAAGTACCTACATGTATATTATACTCGTAAATTCATGAGTGATTATTTTGATGTTTTACTTCTTTTATAGTATGGAACCGTCGGTGCGCGAGTCCGACTCGCACTTGTTGTAAGCAATTTAGAAACCGACAACAAAATTTGCGATAGAATGTGGTGTTGCTATCAGCTTTATCCAAATTATTTTTAACCACATCAATTCATTGATTGATATAATATAAAGGTAGGAAATGTTCATTTTCAATACACTCGATAGCTAAAGGATCACCGAATTTAACACGAGTATTTGTGTAAAACACGGATGCAAGTCCGTAAATATGCAAACAATTTTTTATGGATCAAATTTTTTACCTCTGACTTTGAAACAAAAATTATGCCTAATACGTTGTAACAATATCTTATGATGAGTGAGTAACCTATATGTTGATGTTAATATAATGTTTTAGGAATAATGAAAAAACATAATGTAAAAGTTAATAAATGATTTAATTTTATATACGAGTATAACTAGATTTATTGTTTACTCTTAAAAAACTATTCAGATCAGTACAAAAATAATAATAATAAGACTAATAATAAATAATTACCAATTTTTTTCAGGACATAAGCGAACCTAGAGGTAAAATTCGAGTTAAAAGTAACGAGTTAGTAAGTAACGAGCGCATCATTGATTGTATTGTATCGATTGATTGCATTGTAATTAAGCTATTGTAGATATAATATCTTGACTAATATTAGTATTATAATATTATAAATGACTTATATAATATCATGACTAATATTATATCTACAATATTCAGTTCTAGAAATCTAGACATATTTTTACCAATCCCAAAGATACCGTGGATTTTCGCGGTGTAAAAAGCATTTACTGTGGGTAAAAGATTTCAAAGTAATTAATATCCAAAGTAAATAATTAAATTCCAAAAAAAACTTAAATACAAATTATAAGATTGAATTAATTTCGAATCGATTGGTCATTTTGTTTTTAAACTTGACGAACTTCGCAATTGCTTTACTTTTTAGTCCAGTCACAGTTCGATTGCTATCTACAACTATAACTGGATCTTCCTTCTTTTGAAAAGGCATTGGTCCGTCCGGTGTGGTGACGAAATAAACAGAGGGAATATTAAGGGACTTAGGATCGGCATCAGTATCATCAGAAAATACGATGTAAACAACAACAGGTTTGACATCTTCGCCCCTACCAAGTTTGATGCTTTTAGGCGCAGTTGCGACTACGATTTTGTAATCGCCAAAGGGCTGCGAAATTATTGGTATATTCATAGTATTTTTGCTTTCTTTCGTTTTAGATTCATCGGTCGGTGGCAGTGTTTGAAACATTAATTTCGCAATCTGGTTTGTTGATCCAAATCCCAAGTTTGCGTTTTCTGGGAGGATTGCCATAGATAAAAACTCCTGCACATCTCCAGTCTTTAAGTCTTGAGGGATTTTCGCAAATATGGCACCAAACGACTTGGCTTTTATTTCTTCTTTCGGCATAAGCGGCTTTAACTTCACACTGAATCGGCTATTTATTGGTGGGCTTCGAATTCCTTTCATATACAGAAGTATTAAAAGCACTTTGATTACCTGTAAATGATACTCCATTAGAGTTAAATCAGCCAATCAGTGTAACTAAATGATTATGAACCAACAATCAACACGTACACTTCGTAGAGATACTGCAAATGAAGGCATGCCGGTACTTTCCAATGAATTTACAGAGATACACTAACCGTTGCAGCAATCTGAACCGGGAAGCCTTTGTTAGGTTTGTTTACAAACAGGGTTTAGTAGCTAAGGATGTTTGGATGACGTTATGGAAAAAATATACATGCTAATATCATTTCCATGCATGTGATTTTTGTATAAAGATTGCATCAAGGTACTCATTGCGTCATAATTTTAAATCAATAATGGGTTCTTAATCTAAATCATACTTAAATGCCTTTAAACAGACAGACTAGCGGTCAAAAGCCAGTAATTTATTAGACTTCCATACCCAAAGGGTAAAAACGGGACCCTATTATTAAGACTTCGCTGTCTCTATCTTCTGAACCGTGACAGTAAGACACTTAAAATTTTCACAGATGATGTATTTCTGTTACCGCTGTATCAAAAAAATACTTAAAAATGGAATTAAATAAATATTCCATACAACAAACGTGATTTTTTGGCTTGTTTTAGTAGTGTTAAGTGATATTGATAACGGTAACAGATAGAACGCAACGCAACGCTTCAACCCGCAGTGTGCGAGCCCGACTATCACTTGATCAATTATACTCGTAATATGAATTGATAGTAATGATTCGTGAAGTAAGGTTCTTACGTTGCCCATGAAATCTGCGAGACCAGTCCGCAGTGGACATCTCATTTCTAGGGGTAGATATTTAAATTAACTCCAGTTGAAACTCAATTATCCCTTAATAGTTCACGTGTCACACCTTCTTTATAGTAACAAACTCTATCGTGTGGACAACACGAACTATTAAAATGTACATTGTTTGCGCTTTACGCTAGCACTTCGGTTTATGCTAGGCCTATCGCGTCGACGGCCTGCACGCCCCTCTCCCGCGAGCGGTTTGCGACCAGCGCCCGCGCGCGCCCCGGCGGCGTTCGCTCGCCCAGTTCGGTGCTACAAGCCGATTGAAACGGTCATACCCAAGCCCGCGTTGCCCGCGTGAAATTTTGCCGGCCACGCCCGTGTCGTTTTAGTTCTTACGAGCCCGATTTATTGTGCTGCTTCGTTTGCTGTGTTGTCCGCCGCGTCATTCTAACGCCGCGGGCCCATTTGGCTATCCGGAATACTGTTTTTGTGCTCCCGCGCCACCTGGAAACCACGCCGCCGCGGACTCGCTTCGCTACCCGCGAATTCGTACCGCCGCCGCGAAAGATCCCTCAAGGAGGGCGAGTGTGTTCCTATTTGCATTTAACACCGCAGACATCACACACTACATTCATCCTACACGAACACACTCCCCGGATTCCACGTGCTGGCTGTCTCCATGCGCCGGTAAGTACCTAGTAGTAAGTCACTCTGTGCCGCGGGATTAAACCCAGTGCAAAACGCCTAATAAAATTTTTTTGGCGGGCCCTTTTCGACCCGCCACCGCCGCTGCCTGTGGGAGTCCGCTGGCCTGCTCTGATGGGCCCGGCAGTTGCCCGCTGATTCATCGTGCACAGGCGCGGTGCGTAATCATTATTGGTAGCAACGAGCGCGGTTTGTCTACACCTCGCTTTGCGTTTTGCGCTGGTTTTGCCCGCCGCGCCGTTCATTTTCTGCGCCGCTGGCATAAATCCCGCTTTCCGCCACGCGCCGCGTCGTCCGCCGCGCTGTTAGCGGAAATTCCGCAATCGCCGCCAGTTCCGCTGCGTTAACGCCGCGTTTCGGCCGCGTTCCGCTTATTATAATTATAAGTTTAATTTTTATTTTAAGTTTTGCTTGCGTGCCGGTACCGCCCGCTCGCCGTAATTTAACACGCGTATCTACTACGGTCGCGCCGCTTTGTTCATTGCGACTACGGTACGACCGCGACCGCGATACGACTTGTTTACTATTGCTTTAATTTTATTATTGCTTGCACTCGCGCCGCCCGCCGACTTGCCGGCCGCCTTTTCAATTTATTGTTGCTTTATTTTTGCTTGTTTACATTTAATTTGTTAGAATGTCCGCGAACATAAAAAAGCTAGCTGTACAGATACAGTCTGAGCTTCGCTGGGCGACGTCCGCCGCGGGTTTGATAGGCCGCGAAGATAGAACCGCCGCCCTATTACACCGAGCGGACCAGGTGCGGACTCGGCAGGCCTCCGTGGAGCAGGCCTTTCAAGACCTGCTCACCCTCGGTCCCGAACAGGAGGTACTGAGGACGGCTCAGGCCGATTACGACCAGTTCTTCGAACTGATGGACTCGGTGGTGGAGGCCGCCCATGGGATCCGGACCGCCGCTGATGAAAGGCGTCGAAGTGGCGCTTTTAGGGACTCCCCCAGCCGACCGCCCACACAGCCGGCATTACTCGGGAAACTGCCCACGATCGAGCTGCCCAAATTCGGTGGGCAGCTTCAAGAGTGGATGGGCTTCCTGGCGTTATTTGACAGTCTGGTCCACGCCAGGAAGGACCTGTCCCCCACCCAGAAGCTGACATACTTACTGTCCTCGCTACAGGGCGAGGCCCTGGACGTGGTGCGGCACCTCGACCTCTCGGAGGAGAGCTACACCACGGCCCGGGAATTGCTGGCCAGGCGCTACGAAAATGTGCGCCGGTTGGCCGACGCACATGTAGCCCAGCTACTCGCCTTGCCCGCCGTCACCGGGGTGGCCGGCCTCAGAGAGGCCTTGCTAAACCCCTGCATTGTGGCCACCAACGCTCTCCGTCGATTGGATCTCCCCGTCGACCAGTGGTCCTTCTTGTTGTTGCACATAGTGCTCTCCCGCCTGCCGTCGGAGCTTAAGCTCCGCTTCGAGCAGCGCTTCGGAGGGGACGGTGCAACCTACCTGCCCCCTTTCTCCGACCTCCTGAAGTTTCTGGAGCAGGAGTGCCTCCAGGCCGATAACTCCGGAGTTACCGGCCCTCGAGTGGCCCCTGGGAGGTCCGAGCATGTCCGAGGGGGTGGGGCAAGGACTGGCCCTTCGGCGGGGACCGGCCCCAACCGGCGAGGCCGTGGAGCCGACGCCAGAGAGGGTCGCCGGGTGTCACAGTACAGCGGGGCTGTGGCTACGACGCCCCCCCCCTGTGCCTATTGTCGGCACCCCGGCCACCAGGTCTCCTCTTGTTCGCACTTCCTGGCCAAACCGGTTGCGGCCCGGAGAGATTACGTGGCGACACGCCAGTGGTGCTTCTCGTGCCTGGGCCAGCATCTTGTAAGAGACTGCCCGCGCCAGCGGCCCTGCCCACATTGCGGCGGTGCCCATTCGGCCATCTTGTGCGCTAACCGGAGTGGTTCCGGTCGCCGGGACGTTGGGTCGCGCACCCCCCCATGGGCGGGGGCGCTCGATCGCGCACCCCCCCATGGGCGGGGGCGCTAGTCCTGGCCACCCGGCCAGTCCCGTTAGGCGTTCTCCGGTGGACCACCAACCTCCTAGTGGAGGTAGGGGTTCCGCCCCCCGGAGGAGGGCTTCACCACCCCGCGTCACGGTCACATCCCCCTCGCGTCATTACGACGGGGATATCGCGGCTGCCCCATTGAGCGTCGTCCCGCGTCGGTTTTCGCCGCCACTACACGAGTGGCCGCGACTGGAGCGCCATCCACCCACCATAGGTCGAGGCAATCCCTACCGGGTGCCGGACGCTAGCCGCATGGTGCGGCCCCGGATGGGAGCATGGTCTCCGTACGGCATGTTCGTCACCTCTCCGTACGGAATGCCCTCCACCTCTCTAGCGCCGCCCCAGCCGGAGCACCCCCGTCAGTGGGATCCCGCTGGTGAACCCTCGCCGCGCTAGGTATCCGCCACCCTAGCTCCCACCGTGGCCACCTCCCCTGAGACTCTGAACCTACAGCAGACAGTATGTCAGACCATACTTTTGCCGACGGCCTCAGTGAAGGTGTATAACCCTAATGGTGAATCTATGACCGTTCGTTGCCTTTTGGACCTGGGTAGCCAACGCTCCATAGCTTCGTCTTACTTGGTGGGAAGGCTAGGGCTCCCTTGGAGACCGCGCGAGTGTCGTGTCATCGGTGTCGGTGGCGCCACGCCCGCATCGCACAAGGGAGAGGCTGAGTTAATGTTTAGTCCTATTAGTGGAAACCTGCGGGTTTTGATTATGGTGACCGTCATGGATAACATTTTAGGTCCCCTTCCGCAAGTTCGGGTAACCGACGCCGCAGTGCGCTGTACGTCAGGTTTAGCCCCCGCTGACCCCCACTGGTCCGAACCCGGTCCTATGGACCTTCTTTTGGGTTCCGACGTGCTGGGTCTTATCATAACTGGGGGAGCTAGGGCCCTGCAGACCAATGGCCTTTGCGCTTTGCCCACTATATTTGGCAATAGCTTCTTCGGTCCGGTTTTATGGTCTAGCCCCTCCCCGGAGCCTGACCCCATCCAGGTCGCAGGCTTGTCGCTGACCGATGTTGTCCAGCGATTTTGGGAGGTTGAAGAGCCGCCTCAGGCCGCTCGGGTTAGCCCCCTTGAACAGGAGTGTGAGTCCTTTTACAGGAATAACACGGGGCGCCGTACGGACGGACGCTTTGTAACCCGTTTGCCACTCCTGGCGGCACGACCCCACCTAGGTCAATCGCGGGCCCTCGCTGAGAAGAGGCTCCTATCAATGGAACGGCGCATGAAACGGGACCCGGTCTTCCGTAGCAAGTATGTGGCCTTCATGCGGGAATATGAAGACCTTGGTCACATGTCGCCGTCCAACTTTGATTGGCGTTCGAACGAGCATTACTTCCTTTGCCACCACGCCGTTTTGAAAAACCCGAATGGGAAAATCCGTGTGGTTTTTGATGGCTCTGTTCCAACGTCCAACGGAGTGTCTCTCAACCAGTGCCTACACTCCGGTCCCAAGTTGATCAAGGATATCTCCGACATCCTCACGACGTTTCGGCAGCACCAGGTGGTCTTTGTGGCCGACATCCGCATGATGTTCCGCCAAACCGTGGTGCATCGTGATGATCGGAGGTACCAGCTGATATTATGGCGCGAGAGTCCGAGTGACCCCATACGAGTGTTCGAGCTGAATACGACCACCTATGGCCTTCGGTCCAGCCCCTACATTGCCATCCGGTCATTACTGGAGTTGGCCGACCGGGAACGACTGAAGTATCCTCGCGCCTCAGCCATTTTGGAGTCGTCAGTCTACATGGACGACATTTGTACTGGAGCTTCCAGTGTTGAGGAAGCCTTGATTTTGCGGGATGAGTTGATTGCCATCCTGAAGTCGGGTGGATACGAGCTGAGTAAATGGCTCTCGAGCTCCCCGCTTGTCTTAAGGGACTTGCCGGGAGAAGATCAGCAGGATCCACACATTTTCGAAAATCCCGAAAATCCTAATTTGCTGACAGTATTGGGTATACAATACCAGCCCGTGCAGGACATTTTTACTTACCGGGTCAAACTGGATCCCCCCTAAGACTTGGACCAAACGTACGGTCTTGTCCACGGTGGCACGTACCTTTGATCCAAATGGGTGGATCACCCCCGTAATATTTTTGGCCAAATGCTTCCTGCAGAAGCTCTGGTTGGCTGAAGTCAGCTGGGACGAGCCCCTTCAAGGGAGGTTATTACAGGAGTGGCTCTCCCTTGTGGCCTCACTTCCGAATGTTAATCGGATTTCGATGCCTCGTTGCTTCCTACCGCCCGGAAGGTGCCACGCCAGTCTCCACGGCTTTTGTGATGCGTCCGAAAAGGGGTACGCAGCCGTGGTCTATTTGCGGACTGTCAGTGACACCGGCGAGGTCGCAACCCACCTTGTCTTGGCGAAAAGTAAGGTGGCCCCAATTCGGTCACGCTTGACGATACCCAAATTGGAGTTGTCTGGAGCCGCTCTTTTGGTGCGCCTTCTCAACCATGTGCGTACGTCCCTCCTATCGATTGTTGACCTGACGGACGTGTACGCCTGGTCGGACAGCGAAATTGTCCTTTGTTGGTTGCGAGCCGCTCCCCACAACTTGGAAGTCTTTGTTGCCAACCGGGTTTCCCAAATCCAGAATTCGGAAACCCCGTTGACCTGGAGACATGTGCCAGGGGACCTGAACCCTGCAGATTGTGCTTCCCGCGGATGTGAAGCTTCCGACCTTGTCAACCACTCTCTTTGGTGGGGCCCTGACTGGCTGACTCGGAATGAGTCCGCCTGGCCTCAGAGTAGGTTCTCCGAGCCCGATGTGTTACCTGGCTTGCGAGTCGGAGTTGTGGAAGATAAGCCAGCCAATTCGCTGAGCTATCTTCAGGAACGCTACAGTTCCCTTGATAAATTGATTGGGGTGACGGCTTGGATTCAGCGCTTCACCCACAACGCTCGGAACCCACCCGACAAAATGTCGAACCCGGTCTTGTCGCCCCTGGAGAGACAGGAGGCCCGGACCTTTTGGATACGTTTGGTTCAACTGGAGCATTTTGAGTCCGCTATTGAGACACTGAAGCGAGGTTTACCTTTGAAAGGCTCGCTCGCCCGCTTAAACCTCTTCCTGGATGACGCCGGATTGATACGCGTCGGTGGACGCCTCCGGAATTCTGATTTACCCTATGGGGCACGTCATCCCTTATTGCTTCCGAACAATAGCGCTTTTGTAAAATTGTTGGTGACGCATTACCACGTCAAAAATGCCCACGCTGGCTGCAACGCCCTTTCGGCCATATTGCAGCGCGAATTTTGGATTTTATCGGGACGACGCTCCATCCGAAGCGTCATTTTTAAGTGCATTCCGTGCTACCGCCTGAAGGCCAGCACCATGCAGCCCATTATGGGGGACCTCCCCACCGACCGTGTCGTGGCCTCGCGCCCTTTTTCGGCGGTCGGGACGGATTTTGCGGGGCCGTTCTTCGTCAAGAGCTCCAGCCTCCGCAATGCTCGTTCCCTCAAGGCCTACCTTTGCGTTTTTGTTTGCCTGGCTACCAAGGCCGTACACTTAGAACTGGTGAGTGCCCTCAGCACCGAAGCCTTTGTAGCCACGCTGGGCCGCTTCGTTTCACGCCGAGGATATCCGCACCTGATCCGATCGGATTGTGGGACCAACTATAAGGGTGCCGATAGATATTTGAAGGAAGTCGTCCAATTTTTGAATGAAAATAAGATAGGCCTCGGCACGGCAATGTCCAAGATGGGGATAACTTGGACCTTTGACCCGCCAGCTTGTCCCCACTGGGGCGGGATCTTTGAAGCCGTCGTCAAGGTCTCAAAGACGCATCTCCGACGCGTGATAGGTGAAACCATTTTGACATTTGAAGAGCTCGCTACCGTTTTTTGTAAGATTGAGGCTGTACTCAATTCTCGGCCACTCTGCCCCTTATCGTCCGATCCCAATGACCTGGAAGTTTTAACCCCCGGTCATTTCCTAATTGGTGAACCCCTTAACGCCCTGCCCGAGTACCCCTTCAGGGACGTGAAGGTCTCACGGTTGTCTCGTTTCGAATTGCTACAGCAGATGACCCAAAATTTCTGGCATCGTTGGAATTTAGAATATTTGCATCTTTTGCAGCAGCGCGTTAAGTGGTCAGACAAGACCGACCCACCTAAGGTTGGTGATCTTGTCCTAGTTAAGGAGTCTAATTTGTTGCCTTTGTGCTGGCGTCGTGGACGCATTCTTAAATTGATATATGGATCCGATGGGGTTCCCAGAGTTGCCGAGGTAATGGTCGGAGATTCGGTTTTGCAGCGAGCCGTCTCTTCCTTATCCCGCTTGCCCATTGGTTAGTGGACCCCAAATCCTTGGGTCCACTGGCGGGGGTGTTTGCGCTTTACGCTAGCACTTCGGTTTATGCTAGGCCTATCGCGTCGACGGCCTGCACGCCCCTCTCCCGCGAGCGGTTTGCGACCAGCGCCCGCGCGCGCCCCGGCGGCGTTCGCTCGCCCAGTTCGGTGCTACAAGCCGATTGAAACGGTCATACCCAAGCCCGCGTTGCCCGCGTGAAATTTTGCCGGCCACGCCCGTGTCGTTTTAGTTCTTACGAGCCCGATTTATTGTGCTGCTTCGTTTGCTGTGTTGTCCGCCGCGTCATTCTAACGCCGCGGGCCCATTTGGCTATCCGGAATACTGTTTTTGTGCTCCCGCGCCACCTGGAAACCACGCCGCCGCGGACTCGCTTCGCTACCCGCGAATTCGTACCGCCGCCGCGAAAGATCCCTCAAGGAGGGCGAGTGTGTTCCTATTTGCATTTAACACCGCAGACATCACACACTACATTCATCCTACACGAACACACTCCCCGGATTCCACGTGCTGGCTGTCTCCATGCGCCGGTAAGTACCTAGTAGTAAGTCACTCTGTGCCGCGGGATTAAACCCAGTGCAAAACGCCTAATAAAATTTTTTTGGCGGGCCCTTTTCGACCCGCCACCGCCGCTGCCTGTGGGAGTCCGCTGGCCTGCTCTGATGGGCCCGGCAGTTGCCCGCTGATTCATCGTGCACAGGCGCGGTGCGTAATCATACATTAAAATAAAATCTTTACCTTCCAATTTCCTTTTAGTGTGTAATTTAAAAAAACATGCGTTATTTTTTCGAGTACGATCAATTCTGTGATGGAATGGCTAAAAGCAGATTGATTTATTTATTTATAGAATTATGTACCAGAAACTTCACTTAAAATTATACAAAGAAAAGACGTGCACAAAAGACAGCTTATCTCTACTGGAGATATTTCTTCCAGGAGCCCTTGAATGTGGGAAAAATAAAGTTTGGTAATGCTGAGTAGGTACTGAAAATAGATATTACTATTGATAAAGTATAAGATATATATGAACAGATTTTTTTATGGCATAACTAAGTACTTTCTTTAATTTTTTTAAATCTTTAATTGCTCCGTAAGATTTTCTTTTTTGCCAAACATCTTTTGTTTTTTGGAACAACTTGAGTTGATTTTGAGACTGGAACTTTTAGTATACTTACATTTAATTAACAGCTTCACACGTTTTTGAGAAAATGTCCATAAGTAGATGCTAAACGGAGAGATAAATAGACAGAAAACTAAGCGACCTCAACAGTTTTTAATTTTTTTTTTCATTTGAAGCACAGAACTCTGGAAATAAGTCTGAGGTTTATCATTACTGCCGCCTGTAAAGACAGCTACGCAAAAGCACTTGTACGTGGTTATGGTCACAATTAATGTTATACAGTGGGAGTTTTTGTAAATTATATTATATACTTACCAGAATAGGTACTATTTTAATTATAATATTACAATTCTAATTATATATTATAATTTACAAAAAAAAAAGAAACAAAAACTCGCCACTTTATTTTCATTTACCCAAAATTATAATTAAATAAAAATAACGGAAAGATCACTAGTGATGCTAACTGTGTTGAATCCGGGGTAAAGTTTATTAACGAATTTCTATTCATACCATTTTTTCATTGAAAGTGATTTTCAATTAAGTTACCAACCATAAACGTTTTCCAGAATTTCCACATAATAGACAAAAAGCAACTAAATCTTTCACTATATTTATGTTCTTTTTCATTGCATTCTGAATAGTTCCTACTCGTACCTGTTGTTTTTTAACAACGGGAAATGCATTTTTGTAAAAGAAAGTAAGACATTGAAAATCTCTAGTTCCTAACTCATTATTTCTCTGTTGATTTTTTAAAACCGATTTTAAAAGCGGACCTAGCTTCTGGAATAACATTTTTTTTATAATCCAATTTTTTAGTAGTTAAAAAATAACGGATATCGTTATTTTCAGTACTTAATTATTATTCTTTCTTTGTTCGAATTACATATATCGATAGACATTGGTTTTATTATAATTGATTTTTAATTAATTGATTTTTTTATTTTAAACCTTAAAATTCTAAAGTATTAATTAATTCTTATGTCTTTTCAACTTCAATTAGCCGACACCTATACTTTCAAAGCATTATTCCTAATAATGCGTACCTACATCTTCAGAATTTACGCATTTTAAATCACGGATTTGACTTTCAGTAGGTATTTTATATAAGTCGAAATTTTTATTTATAAAGCCTTTTGTTATTCGGTCTTTTATGTGTAACCACTCAATTTTGCGGACACTGGGCATAATTTTTCATTTTCACACTTGATTACGATCAAAGCCAGGTACACTGTACACATTTGCTGTTGCTACATAAAACTGGAAACATATTAAAACATATTGAGTTTTAATACATAGAATATAATAATAAATAAATAAAATATTCGTTATTAAGCCAAATTATGACATAAAAATATATATTAAAATTAAAGTATACGAAGTACCGCAAACCTTAGGAAATCAAAGAACATACTATACATACAAATTTTACCCCTTGGTTCCGAGTGATCCAGCCACGTACTCGTACCACACTTCAATGAATGTTCTTCAATGAAAAGTTGTCTAATTGGATGAGGATCCTGATGGTGCGGTGCAGGACTGCAACGCTGTTTTTCAGGCAGAACAGGTTTTATGTTTTTTGTTTTTTCAGGTAACTAGGATATTGTAAACTAGGCTGCTTAATCCATAATTTACCTTAAAATATACTTAAAATTAATGGATTTTAAAAGAAATAGAATATAAGTAGTAAGTACCTACCTATCCATAAAGCAATGACAACATAAATATAATTGTTGCTTTTCTTACATTTTTGTTAGTTTTGTATTAATTCTATTTCTGGGGTTTTTAGTCCCGATTTAAGTACTTGAACCAGCAAGATTAAAAAAAAACCGAGGTAAATGAAGACGATCTTACACTTCCAATAAATATCAAATAAATGTGTTAGGAACTCCGTCACACCACGATATTTTACCGATTTACCTCAATGGTGTAGAATAGCTTATGACGTATATATTATGTAGGCTACTATTTATCGAGGATAAATCCATTGTTCGTAAACCTTTAAAACGCAATATTGAAATCGAGTCTACTACGCGTTTGACTTTATTACACTGGATGTTTAGATGAAACTCGCTGAACTGTAAGAGATAACAGAGAATAGTTACAAAGGCCCACCCTATTACCTATCTACATAAACCACCCGTGACCGCAGACATCGTTCAACCCTTTTTATTCAGACATTTAATTAATACCTACTCAGCTTATACTCTATATTGTTAGCATTCACAAAAATATTTCAATTTGTTATAAGTGAAATGAAAGAGAGACGCGATATGAATAATCGTATTGGATTATGTAACAGAAACATTAAGTATTTACTGAATACAAACAAATTTCCAAGTCAATATTATTAAAAAATGTATTTATAGTTCGTATAGTAAAAGCAATACATATTTCGTTTCCATTCCTTTTACATTTAAAAAACGGCTTTTAATTAGTTACAAAATCAGCTCTGGGGTCAGCAGACACGTTTGTCTTCTAATAAAAAATCTTTTCATAATTTTATGACTTCTAAAGAGGTTTCGCTAACATTTTGTTAACGTAGTCCTTCACTTCAATATTTCATCTCCTTTAATTTGAATAGATAAATAGTTTACACTACTTTTTTATAGTTTTCTTTTTTTAATTTAATTTTAAATTCAAAATATTGTTTTCAACCTACCTATGTAATTACACCTACATTGTACATGCACCTATACAACCAGATTATAGAGCGAAATCTCAGGATTAAAACAATTTGAAGAAAAGTTCGTTTTATCAAGACTTTAAGGAACCTGACAATGTTCTCAAAAGGTATGCGAAACCCGAACCTTTCTTGGGCAGCGTTGTGGCTGTTGGGATATCGCCAAAACCGTCTCATTTTCTGAATGAGACGGTTTTGGTGAGAGATCCGTGCCCAGTAGTGGAGCATAGAAAGGGTTAGAGATTTAAAATTACTTATTTTAGCTATTATCAGTTACTGAATCTAATAATGACGCATCGTACCAAGTTATTTTTTTTCCTTTTTTTATAAGTATTAGGTTCGTGGAATATTATCACAGAATATAAGAAATTGCGGAATTATCAGTATAATTCTCACTTGTTCATAATAAACAGCTTATTTGCTTATAAGTGGCCATTAGACTATTAAGTCCTCGTTCACAATCCTCTTTGCTCTCAAATAACAAAATAATCTTTAGAGGTAATTCCATTCCATTTTCATTACTTAATAAGTTTAATATTCTCATGACCATATTTAATTATTTGCATTTAAAACTATTGGGTTAACTAACTTCTATGAGCATTAACTTGAAAAAGTTTGTCGTAAAATTTTACCTTCTCAATTTAGCTGCATTGAACTTAGATGAGTGACAATAAAAGTGATCCATTAAACGTATTACGACTTATTAACTTCGGATATCAACGGTTGTAAACGACCATTTTTACGGTTCTTCTATAAAATTCCTTTAAATAAATATCTATTTAGTAGGTATACGATTTTATGTGTTACTGGAAACAAACACATACATAATCATACAACCCATGGATTCTATACAATGCCAAAAATTGGCAGAAAATTATATGATAGTTAACCGTTGGTGATTTCAACGGTAAGTCTACAGGGAAATCGAAAATGTCATGTTATATACGAGTACGAGTAAATTTGTAGTGTCTGGCACACTTGGTAATAGGTTATAATTAAAATTAGGAGGCGTTCAAAATAAATAAAAGTGTAATATTGACTTATAGGTGTACTTGGATAAAAAAGAAACAGTGAATTCATAAAACTTGTACAGACTAATTACAACAGAGAAATAAATTAATTTGGGTTGAATTGCTATTTCCTATCTGGAGTCGTTTTAAAATCCGCATTCATAAAAGCTCAAAAGTCATCAGCTGTGTCTTGGTTCTATATAAGCAGCACCGGCAGAATTTATTGGTAATTGTGATATGTTTTCACTTATATGTTCTGAATCTATTCTTTGGTCTCCTTTGTATTGAACATATAACACTTCATGCTCTGAAACCTTCGTCGGTTGTGGCAGAATAACTTGTTCTGTAGCTTCAGGTTTCTTAGATAAAACGTAAACGATAGTCTTTTCCTCGACTGGTGCTAAACTCCTTAAAAGGTTAGCTTGTTGCTGTTGGTTATAGCGATTTTCATAAGTCGGCACTTTTACGAATATTATTTTATAGGTTTTTCTCGGTGGCAGTATACCAGGCACTACTGACTGTTCCTCAATGTCTGGTGGCGGCACATGGAAAGAAATACTCTTAGTGATCGCTGGCGGGGCAATATTCGCCGCGCTTAAGGATTGTAACGATAAAGACGATAATTGGTTGTTTAGTAAACCTGATTGCTCATATGATGCGGCCTGTGAACTTTGAACGTTGAGCTGAGTTTGTTGAACATTCAAATTTGATAAATCACCTCTGTTTTCTTGTGTTTCCACAACCTGGTCGTTAAATTCACCAGAGTAAGGTTGTACACTATTTAGTATATTTAGCACATTAGGCACAAAATCTTGTATTCTAATAGCACTGTTTTCGTTTTGATAAGAGTTTTCAACAGTTTGCGAGCCAATATAATGTTGTTGCGTTTCAATGTGCGGTATATTTGTATGTTGCGGTATACTATTTTCGTTTACTGTTTCAACTTCATTGATATTTAAATTCACAAGAGGTGGCACGTTTTCAACTTGATGGACATTAAGAATGAGGGATGGCTCGTTTTGCGGAACTCGTAGATTATCCAATAATTCATGCTTATTATTTTGTAGACTTACTAGTGGTGGAACGTTATTTTTTATCAGTTCAGGATAGTTCGAAGACAATACAGTTTGTTTTACAGAATTCAAATCGTTTATGAAAGAACTTTGCGCGACTGCATTTTGGATAGGTTCTCTGGCATCTACACTGTAAGTATTAAATTGAGTTGGGTTTAATTCTTGTTTAACGCCTACTTCGAAGTTTTGCTGTCCGGATTGAACAGTGCTTTCCAGTAATGTTTTTAATAAACTGCTTTGTATTTGTTCTTCATTTGTATATTGTTGTGAATGGCGATAGTCGTCATTTGGCAAGAAGTTATCCAATGTTTTAGTAATATCTACGTTGCTTGTTGTTAATGTTTGTTCTTGAGAGTTCTGTAGAATTCCATTCGGCAGCTCAAAAGATATGCTCGGTTTAGGATACTCATAACCGCCTTGTGCACTTTGAACCAAAGCGATAATATTAACCACCTGAAATAGAAAAAAAAAACTGTTTTTAATAATTCTAACAAATTATTCCATCCAAATAAACCAAATGAACTAATATACTATGCATATAATTTATAAAAAAACTACAGAGATTAAG
This sequence comes from Coenonympha glycerion, assembly GCA_963855885.1. Lineage (NCBI taxonomy): Eukaryota > Metazoa > Arthropoda > Insecta > Lepidoptera > Nymphalidae > Coenonympha > Coenonympha glycerion. Next base: position 8,820,374 of record OY979626.1, read on the forward strand.
AATACAAACCATTAAAAACCCCATGTTAACTCCTACAAGTTGCAAACAACTCAGTCTTAGTGTCACCAACGAAATAAGATAGAATCTTCACTTCCTTAGTTATATATATAATACTTTCCCCAAACTATGTTAATAGGCCTATGTTAAATAATTCTGCGTGACGAATTAATTTATTATTCAAAAATATATCAGATGTTTTAGGTGTTTTGAAACGATTGAATAATAAAACAGTATATTACGATGTGATAGATATTAAAACCTTACTGGGGTTTAGTTAGTCTTTGCTACCTGTTCGGTGTTTTTTTTTTTGTTTCATTTACTTTTTATTACCTAATTTTAAGTTTATTATAATCATCGTTAACTAGGAATGAAATAAGAATACTTGTAATGAAATAAATACACAACAAACACAGACAAACACACACACACAGACACTAAGACGCCAAACTTACAACACGAGGGGTGTTGTAAGTTTGTTTGTAAGTAAGTTTGTTTTTGCGGTGGGGGTCTAATTCGCTGTGAGTAGTAACAAAAAATATCTAACATGTTACATGACCAAAAATATGGTATCGGTCGTAATACCTATGTTTTTTCAATATGGTAAACAAATTATTTAGATGTTTTTTTAGAAAAAATATGAAAAAATACAAAAGTCTGTATAGTCTATGCACGAAACTTATCTTTACAAACCCATTAATTCAGAGACCGTTTCTATGTGGATTCTATGTTAATAGGTATCTCCGAATCTTGTCACATGTCATCAATAAAATGAGTCTATTGTTATGTAATCCCTACTAATAAATAACTTGTTTATAACATTACGTGTGGAATATGGTCTAGTTTACGTAACTGTTTATCTGCTATGGGAAAGTTAACCGAGTGACATATTATATATCATGTAGGTAGGTATGACGCTGAAAAACATTTATTGAAAACCAATATCTTACTTTTACCGAGTAAAGATTTAGAAGTTTGTATGATATCAAGAGATCTCAATGATGGTTTTTTTATTCTTAGGTCAGAGGATAAGCATTGCCATCCAACGTGGCAATGCTGCCAGCCTTCTGGGCACTTTTCCAGTTGACACCGATTCGGAGGAATACTTTGACGCTTAAAGTTATTCCTTGTTATTATTATTATTATTTTTGATTTTCCTCTTTTTTATAATAAGATTATATTATTATATTAGTTTAGATTTTATTTTAAGTTTTGTATATATACCTAATATTACTTGTAAATAAAGGCTTATAAATTTAATACAACATCTTAAATGGTTTTATAATAATGTAACATAGTTGACTGAAAATGTAATAATTGTTTATTTATTGCATTCGTATAATTGATAGTAGGATACAGACTGTTTTTACTTTTAATTCTATTATTAAGTGAAATCAATTTATTTGGGATAAAAATTTTCCAGATCAGCTAGTAGTTCTTTAAAGATCTCAAAATATACGAGCTACCTAGATTATTTATTAATATTAAATATTTTTGTTTTGTTACAGTTACTGAAAAAGAAATAAGGCTCTGGTACGTATTCTGTGACTTTGTTTTGTTTAATGAAAAAAATCGAACTTCAACCACGGTCCCTATATTGAGAGTGTTTGACTATGCATTATGCAACCATGCTGACACATGCGGGTTAGCAGGTTTCATACGACAATGTGCAAATTTTTGAAGGATGCAGATATTCTTACGATGTTTTTCTGAAAGTTTCGCCAATCGTTTTCGCCAATCTTTTTGAGCCCTCTGAACGTAGAAACAGTGTGTGAATCCAGACAAAGGTATCGTTAGAATCCTCACATCATTCCGAGTGACATAGGCTATAATTTTTTGGAAAATGTTTTACCACAGGGTAGTCGTATTTTAAGTTATTTAAGTTAATTATTTACTTGTATACTAAAAAACTAGCTTTTGCCCGTGGCTTCGCCAGCATCGATTTAGATCTTTAAAGTTACCCTAAATCACTCATTGTTGTCCTAAGTTACTGCCTGGATTAAGGATATCAATGTATTGCCTGCGGGAATCGGTTCACCTGTCCCAAAAATTGTTGGCATCATGACTTTCACTGGCAGAAAAGTATCCAACAACAACTATCTAAGCTATGCAAAATCTTCTATCTGACTTACTTAAGAATACTTAATTATGCATATTATTTCAGGCACAAAGGTTTTTTAAAGGACTGTCCAAACGGGTTGCTGACTGAACAGGTGAGAAAGAATATAAAATCCATATAACTGGCCAATTAGCTTGTTGGAATCACACATTGAGGGTTCCGTACCTATTTTTATAACTTAAGTCGCGCGCCCCATAAGAAAAAGTCTTGCTTAAGTCTTGTCTGTGGGATGGAAGGTGGCTGAGTGATGATGATGAGTCAGTGAGGTAGTGAATAAAATATGTAAATAAAATATATATAATCGGTATTACAATAATTAAAAACACATGTCTACATTAATTCTGATTTAATATATAACAAATTGTCGGTTGTCTCTATACGCTATAATAACAATTATATTATCACAATTCTGGACTTCCTATTTTTTATTACTAGGTATTATGTTTACAAAAGTAAAATAGGTAACAAAATTTTAGTCCATATAAATAAATGATTATTATTTATTGCATTAACTCACATATCTGTTTCAGGGCTTTATAAAGATCTACAAACAATTCTTCCCTCAAGGTGACCCAAGCAAATTTGCTTCACTAGTCTTTCGAGTTTTCGATGAAAACAATGTAAGTAATGCCAAATCATTAGAGGAAAGTAACGAATATGGAGTAGTATACCTAAAATAGAATACCGCCTTTTCTCGGAATTAAAGACTGTGGTAGTCTAATAATGCTTGTTAGTAATTATGCGTTGTTTGCGCATATTATTACCTCAGCGGGAGGTTCCGTGTTCGATGATAACAAGTGCCAATTTGGTATTTTACAATTATCTTATATGCTCATATCTGCATACGTATTTACTAACTCGGTGCCTATCAAAAATGATAGCCACTGGCATATTTTTTATCCAATGGAGGTTTGCAATATAAAATAGAATAACATTTCCGTAGCATACCTTCAAATGGATACAAATATATGTAAGTGGCTATAATTTTGATGTAGTATAGTTCATAGAGTCCGATGCAAGAGTCCAAGCACTTCATAGAGTCCGATGCAAGAGTCCAAGCGGTTCATAGAGTCCGATGCGATACTGAACCTTTCCATACACCATCGGTATCTCTAATTACCTACTATTGGAAGAAATCAGGCAATTAAAACGACTTCAACACACATTATTGCCACAGCAGTCATTATCTTTAAATTATATTCAGACCAGATTTTCTTGATACTTTCCCCGGATTGCACGAAATACATTTAAAAATTAAAGTGCTACTTCAACTAATTTAATCACGAAAAATATCAAAATATCATACATTTTTTGACATTGTTTGCGATTAAATAAGTATAAGTGCCACTTAAATTTTTGCATTCGTTTCGTGCAACTCGGCCATATTCAGTTATAATTTAACAAGCAATCTCTATAATGTCATTATTTTTCAGGATGGGTCCATTGAGTTTGAAGAGTTTATACGAGCACTATCGGTGACGTCAAGGGGAAATCTAGATGAGAAATTGCATTGTAAGTATATACGTGTAGCTAAATTAACATTCATATACTTATATATATTTTGTAGATATAATATATTTAAGGTTTATATTTCAAAAGATAACTTTAATTTGATAACTTCAAAACAAGATTAAACACATATTTAATTGATTAGTGAACCATAAACGTATTTAGGTGGCCTGGCCCAAAGGTGACCACTGACCAAGGCCCATATTCTGTAAAAATGACACAGGGTCACAGCATCTGTCCCGTAAAATACGTCACCTTGTTCATATTTAAGTTTACTAAATTAAAAATACTACTACCGTACTTTAAGCATGCACTGACCTACGATTTTTCCACACATTCGTAATACAAAATCATTTGTAATTCGTGCATATTTCGATCATGTTGTGGTGTTATTCGGGTTCATATTATAGTAATAATCTATGCTCCTGGCGATATTTGGTTCGGAAATACTTGTCTAAAACGAAATATAAATGAATTTCGATTTGCTTATTTTTGCGTCAAAAAGGACATGTTTTCTGCTTATTTATTTTGCCATAAAAACAACACTATCTAACGTCGCATTAGTTCAGGAGCGCAGTTTTTAATGTCCAGCTAAAGAAAAACACCAGTTAATAAAGAAAGTTACAAGTTTTCATTCATAATTTTTGTTATTACGGAACTCAGCCGAAGTTATAACAATTTTGATCAAAATTGTTTTATATTTCGTTTTAGAGAATTACGAATATTTCCGAACCAAGTATGACCAGGAGCATAGATTACTAAATGAACCCGAATAATACCACAACATGATCGAAATATGCACGAATTACAAATGATTTGGTATTTCAAATGGATGGAGACATCGTAGTTCATGGGACTCTTAACTATTCCATCTTTTTTCAGGGGCATTCCGTTTGTATGACGTGGACAATGATGGATATATAACAAGGGACGAAATGTATAACATAGTTGACGCCATTTACCAGATGGTGGTAAGCCTCAATTCATTTCTTTGTATGTTGTTTTATTTCCTAGTTTATTACAACATGGGTTCGTGTTAGTAGAAAAAGTCTTATTTACTCGATAAGTTCTATGATATTCTCGGTATCATCTCCCTTTTGGTATTTGGTAGATAGGTATTAAATTCACCGACTTCCTTTCAGTAAAATGTAGACCGATTAACTGGCACACAATATGCATGGTATGAGGTAATCAATACTAGGTCTATGTAGGAATGCAACACTTCATTGCCACACGATACTACAAAGCCAATTGCAAAAATAGTAACGTATAAATGATTCAATCTAAAAATTTAGAACGAATGTAACCTAATTATATAAGTTTTATAAATATACGCTGCTTATCTTTCTGCATGAAGGCTGAATAGATAAGTATCTTATTCATTACGGAGGTCTTAGTTAGAAACCAATTAAATAGAAAACTAACTACCTACTCAAAATGTGACCAGTTTTAAATTTTCGGCTCAGTAGAAAACTTATTATGTGCCCGGTCAGATAAACTAATGTATAAAAACTCGTGCCAGTGACAAAACTCCTCCGAAACGACTTGATCGATATTTACGGTTCGGTACATTCGGTAACTCTGATAAATTAAATAAGTCGTAAGCTGTTTTTCATACTCCTAAATGGCAAAACAAAGTTTGCCCGGTCGGATATGTTTATAATAGTTTTAAACCGTAATGTTTACTTGATGATTGGGTATATTTTAATGCAATACTTACATCCATATCAACTTACTGCAATTTGAACTTAAGGCAATTATACATCGTAGGCAACGAGTGTTGGGGGCACAACATTTTTGCATCTACATGTTCTTAATAAAAACTCTGCTCAACAGTACTCATATACCTACTTCATACTGGTTCCCTGTTGCTCAAAATCAAAGAAACTGCAAAAAAATATACCTTGGGAACCAATATGAAGGGAGTGGGAATTTTCGAGCGAAGTTTCTATTAAAAACATGTAATTGTAGATGCGTTATATGCCCGCACGTTGCCATAATAAACCTACAATGTGTAGTTAGTCAAATATTTGCGAAAACTAAATAAAATTTGAATTTCGCAGGCTGGAAGGGCCGAAACATCTTAACTTCGAGATCGAGTACCTATTTACAGGCGAATACTTCAACGAATTTGTACATATTGGTTTCAGGGACAAACGCCGCAGCCTGAAGATGAGAACACGCCTCAGAAGCGCGTCGACAAAATCTTCGATCAAATGGACAAAAACCACGACGACCGTCTGACGCTCGAGGAGTTCCGCGAGGGAAGCAAGGCCGACCCCCGCATCGTTCAGGCGCTGTCCCTAGGGGGCGATTAATCGACGGTCATCCTCTCGCCGGAATTCTCATTTTCTTCTGAAACGTAGATTTCCTCCATCATGGTTTTAACTTACCCCTGACTTAATTGAGAAAAGTCATTAACAGTCCGAGATCGGTCGACAGAGCAATTTAGGTACTAATGACGGTTTTTAATAAATTAATTTATTTCAATAGATTTTAGTTATTATTTTAACTTCTAGGATATATAATATGTAGTATATTATGCAAAATGTGTAAGTTCATTCGCTTAGAATTTATTTTTACAAGTACTTGTGCACGGTCTGCGTCGTTTGATGTCCATTGGGAATACCGACGCCGCAACGCGCGACCAAATGAAATCGAACGAACTATAGTCGGTAGTTCAATCCACGAAGCTGCGCTCCACTCCTTCTCAATCGCTTATGTTTCATGAGATTCGTGAGGCAGGAACTCGTCTTTGCGGATTAAACTGCCTATATATTTTATTCTACTGCATTTTTCAATTACCTTTATACATCAAAACCCAAGAATTGCCTTGTCGAACAGCATTGGACTTTACAACGGTATTCAAAGCATAAATACGCTGAAATTTTCAGTAAGACTAAGAGTGTAAATGTAATTTTATAATATTGTGGACAACTTGCAAGTTGCATCAAAAATATCGTATTAAAAGCGTTGTTATGATTTGAATGTCGTAGATATTCTTATCATCGCCCTGATCATTCCCGTTTATTATGTAATATAACATCATAAAAATTTTCATTTTGCACGCTTAAGTAACATTTGCCAACTTTTGAACTTATAAGGTACGAGTCAGTTGGTGTTGGAATGCAGATAAAAGTTTTGATGTGTGATATTTATTTACACAGAAACCTTATTTTGTTAGATAAAGGTGAAGAGTTTGAATAAAGTTCCTCCAGAAACTATAAAAAGTTTTGTCAGTAATAAATACTCAAGGCCTTTTTCTTACCACGGAGTCTTTTTAAAAAATGAGAAGGGTTTGCATGCCGCCACGATGGCTAGTTGCTCTTATCAGCAAATTCTATCAATATTAATTAGTAAGAATTACTTTACAATTTGTAAAAAGTTTAAAATGGAACAAGCTCCTTATATTTTTTTCTAAATCGAGATTAGAAATTATTCAAGATTCTAAAAATATATTAATATTTCTTAAAATGAACTCGGTTATCGGAATAAATTAAACGAAATAATAATAATAATAAAAATATACTTCTTTACTGCAATATATTATTATTTATTTTTATTTTGAGTCTCACTGATTAAACACTCGCTATCTAGTACGCATACTTCAATATTGGAATGAATATTTCAATCATAACTAGTCAATTAATTTGGAAGATAGAGGTACGACCTTGTGAAAAATTGAGCACTTGGAGATCCGCCAAGTGTACGACTTCTTTACATATTCTGTGTATACAAACGACCTTTTCCATCTTACTTATTTTAATAAATCATATCATTCTTCAATTTGCATACTTGGCATCGATATAAAATAAATAGGTACACGATTGCATTTCTTAAAAGATTATTTTCTAAAAAAATCTGCACATAATCATTTTATTATGAACTTATTTTGTACCAAAATATTATTGTAACATTATTCACATGAAATGTGTTTTTCTGCTAATTGTGAAGAAATTATTGTCTAACTACTCTAATAGCAAAAAATGTTTTATAAGACGAATATTATATAAGGCAGTGCATTCATAATATATACCTATTGAGTTTTTTGGCTTTTACCGATTATATTTTGTACAAACTTTCAAAAGGCAAAGTAGATCATACTTAGTCGTGTTTCTATGGTTGAAGAACCTGGCAAGATGGTTGAAAGATTTTCTCTCTTTTTAACTTGAAGGTTCGACATTTGCCCTGCAAGAAGGACTATAGAGAATTTAAGGTACCGAACCTTATGTTATATTGAACAGTATATACCTTATATACTGTTCAAAGAAAAAAAGGGAATACGATGGCAGGTGAAACTTCTTTGTAAATTATTAAAATTCGTGTTGGCAAATTTCCTCATAATCACAAGCAGTTGTACAATGTAGCGACCATTTTGTCTTGAGTTCATACATCAATAAGAGTAGATACCCTTCTTATTTCTTATTTAATCCTTGTCCAATAATGAGATAATTCTGTGCGAGAGAATGACCTCTGGTTAAAAAGCTCTTACATTTCACGTTTCATTAAAAGCAATCTACTTGTAGTTACGAGTAACATTGTCATAGTACAGTTTTCATTCGCCATCTTAACATGTTCCTGTTGCTCAAATTATTGATGACTGTTGAACTAAATTAGTTTATACCATTTCACTAAGCATCACATTCGTTATTCTCACAATATTCGTTGAGAGTAACTGGAATCGTTTCATAATTCGTTGGTTTCACTGTGGATCATCAAAGAATTTAAAAACCATCTCATTTTACTGTATTAATGACGTCAGATGCGCCTTCGCTGTGGTCTGACGCCAAATATAATATGTTTACCAAGCCACCAATAAGAAACGCGCACATTATAAAAATTCGTGACGTAGCAATCAAATCCAAATCATTATTACATTCATGAGATTATCATCTACGAATATTTTACTACAACTTTTTCAAAACGATTGTTAATTGTTGATTAATATTAGGTTTTTAAGACTTGCGCCCCATTATATTATATGTCGTTAGAGTATTTTGGGACAATATTAATTAAACTAATAAATTATTGGTGTTATTGACGTACGTTTTGGGTTTTTACAGCCCCATAATTACTATAATTAATGTCTTAATTATCTCACGTCAACTTATATCGCGGCATGGCCCCGGGAAGGATCGTGATGATGATTATCATTAATTATTATTTTTATCCACACAACAAGTTTAAATGTTAAAACTGTAAAAATTGTTATAAAATTTTAAAAATTAAATATCAATATGATTTTCAATAATTAAAAAATGCTATGTGAGAAATACTCTTTCACTATACCTGTTATAGTTCTATAGTCAGTCCCTATAGGATAAGCAATGTGGTACCTACTAAGGTAAATTAGCTGCTTACCCACTATTCAGTTGCTATTCAGTCTAGTATTTTATTCGCTTCCCGCGAGCTTCAGCTATACTCTATAATAAAGTTATATAAAAAATAGTGATATAAAAATTAATAATTATTTTTCCATGTCTGATGTTTCATATCTTCTCTAAGTGTTCAAGTTTGTAAAAATAAGTACATTGATGTAAGGTACAAAAGAATTGCAATGACAATATTGGTAGACCCCACTGTTTTAAGGCGTCTTCTGAGGGAAAATCAGTAAGTAGACCGACATCTATTCCTTAGATTGGAGGAGTAGGTTACATAGAGATCTGTTCGAACGTAATAACGCAAATAAAAATTATTTATTTTTATTATTGTCTTTTGTGCCTTAATCAAGTTTTCATCAGCTATTTAAACCTTAATGCACTAGATTGACCTCTTTGATACGGTTAATAGTATTTTATTATAGCATAAATTGACTTGAGAGCATGAACTATGTGCGAGTAATTTGTTTGTCGCAAGTTTTATAAGTTTATATAAGGTGCGTTCCCAAAACGAACTAGAGTAGGAAATATTTGGGCTGTGCAATTCGTATAGAATATTTAAGTGTTAGAGACTTGCGTGATGATTAATTATTAATTATTTTTTGAGAAAGAAATGATGCTAAATATAAAGCTATCTGAAAAGGAAAGATTGACCTGTAATTAAATTTAGTTGTGCCTTGTATTTAATGTTCGTAGTAATTATTATTTTATTTTTTATAACCAAGAAATATTACATACACATTACACACTCCTTGCACTCGAATTTAATGTTAATATCTACTTTTTGATAGTTTATATTGATAGGGACCTATTAATACCTATAATATATCTATATTAATATTGACGAGTTTGTTTTTTTGAACGCGTTAATCTCAGGCCCTACTGGTACAAATTGAAAAATTATTTTTGTGTTGGAAAGTCCATTTATAGAGAAAAGCTAAAAGCTATATATCATCAACGTAATAGGCGTGGAGCATCAATGAATGTTACAAAAAACGGGAAAAATCGTTCCTAATAGAAAATTTGGTTGGGTGCGCAGCATAAGCGGTTAAAGTTACGAAAAAATCATGTATAACGGAGTCGTTCCCTTTAAAAGTTCTAAAAAAGTCCTTGACATGAAATATCTATCTTTTAAAATTAGCAAGGCCAAAGCCCCACATAACAGCTATTTTTTTAAGCTATTGCATAGCTTCTATCGCGAGCTTTGAGCGTTGAGACCGAATCCAGAAATTCCGTAACGAAAATAACCTAACACCCCTAAAGTGGAGCTTTTGGTACCGAGGTACCATGAATGCAGGAGAGCGCACCTTCACAAACTTTAGTTTTTAGTTTTGCCATCTATCGATGAATAGCAGAACTTTTAATGACTTTTTGAAATATCACGCTTGTCTCTTTAGTTCTGCAAATCGCCTCTAGATGGCATTGGTTGTATAGGCGTAACGCAGCCGCAGAACATTTCAAAAAGTCATTAAAAGTTCTACTATTCATCGATAGATGGCAAAACTAAAAATAGCTTAAAATAATATTTAATCGTAGTAGCTCGTAGCTTTACCGCGGCAGTCTCCGATTGCCACACGTCTTTTTTTAATATTTTTAAACAGCATTTAACGAAAAAAATACTAATTTTTAAATATAGCATAATATACAATTATTTTCATTGCAATATTCTTGTTTGTGTGATGGCACTATCACTATAGGACAATTCTCAGACATTTTTCAAATTGTAGAATATTAGGATTTTAAAATTTTAATTACTGCTTCATTCTTTATATTATAAGCAACTCTTTAAAATAACTTGTTTTTAAGATTCACAGTGTCACTAAAAATCACATTATTTTAAAAAGTAGTTAACGCTTCAAGCGACTCTGTACGTAATAATAAGTAATAATATTTAGGTACCGCTTATAGCTTTTGAACACTGAGGCAATAAGTAATGTAAATAGAACAATTCGCTTTTGAAGAGCTGCAAATGCTATACAAAAATCTAAATCGCGTTTAAATATTATTATAAATTATTATAACGTACGTCTACGGTTTACACTTAAGTATGTGAAGTTAAAACTTTTGAAAACTTTTACTAAGTTCGGCAGCGAACTGAATTTTTATAAATTAATAGGTTACATTTTTAATTACGATAATACACAGGGTTAAATTAAAAACACTAAAATGATGTCGACATGTAGTTCCTATCATTAATAAAATTTAAAAGCCTCTTTGTCTCACATAGGCCTAGCTTGTTAAAATGTCAATAAGATATCATAGTGATACGAGTGGGTATCCGGTAACTTTCATTATTGACTTTTCGCAGTACTTACCTAATTAGTATACTCAGTATGCTGTGTTACAATGACTTGTCGTTAGGTCGAGTGGCGAGCTCTGGATAATGAATACCTACATGTATGAACAAAATATCGAGTTGCAAAAATAAAGCCTAACATTTTAATTTATTAGGACTTTTTAATAGGAACTATGGTCCACGAGCGTTTTGAGGTTTTTTATGTGACTCTGTAAAATATTTTTTAATTACTCATATATAAAGACAAAATAATGTTCTTGTATAATGTTGGCATTTTGTGTATTTTTTATACTACTTTAAGTTTTGATTTTTTTTTAATAATTGCACAATAAAACTTCAGCCGTAACATCTGGTCCACTTAGACATTTAGACCTTGTTTAGGCTAAAATTAGTACTTATTCTATTCACTTTTCTGTCTCCTAACACACTGTTGCTGTTTTATTGTGTAGACACCTAAGAAGTGCAGTGGGAAATTTACTAATCGTGTTTTAAATGGATTGTTTGTACCTATTTCTATTTTTATAATTAGCTTTCCAGCTTTCCAGTTTATTTTACTAAAAAAAAAATTAAATAGGATAGGATAGAATAGAATTTTATTCTACTTACAAAAAATTTTAGAACCCTGTATAATTGTATAATTGACCTTTAGGCAGTCCTGATGTCGTTTATAGGCTTATTTTATAAATGCTAGTTTTAAATCGCGTTTTGTTTGATAAGTATATTTTTATCGGTGGTAGATAATAATTAATAATAAGTTGTACTAAATATGCAAATAGCTTTTGTGTTTCATCTCCTTATTGGATACTAGCAGATACCCGCGGCTTCGCACGCGTAAATTTTAGTTTTAACTATTATACGGGAACGATCCATTATCCGGAATAAAAAGTACCCTTTGTGTTAATTTACATGAAATCTATCTTCATTTCAACTTTAAACCAAAAATTTTTAGTAGTTGTGCGTGAAGGAATAAATTTTTTTATTATCACAAAAACAATGGATTTTCCCGAGAAAAAAATAGTTGATTCTAAGATATAATCTATCTCCATTCCACAGCCCAATCGGTTCAGAAGTGACGTCACGATGGAGTATTTCTCCCGCATGAATATCTGCTATTTAACTATTTTCTTAGAAACCATGGAATTTCCCGGGATAAAAATTTGCCTATGTATTAGTCCAGGATAAAACCTATCCCTTTTTTGAATTTCAGTCATATCCGTTCAGTAATTATAGCGTGAAGTAGTATTTTTCCCGCGTGCATATCTGTTTTTAAGTTTCCCCGCGGAAACCATGGATTTTTTGGGATAAAAAGTAGCCTTTGTATTAATCCAGGATAAAATCTAACTTCATTCCGCATTTCAGCCACATCAGTTTATTAAGTAACGCGTGAAGGAATATTTTTCCCGCGTAGATATGTGTTTTTCACTTCTATCATAGAAATCATGAATTTTTCCAAAATAAAAAGTAGCCTATGCATTAATTCAGGATATAAACTATCTCCATTCCAAATTTCAGGCAAATCGATTCAGTAGTTGCGGCGTGAATAATTTTTGCGTGTAAATTTCTGTTTTTTAACTAATCCTATATAAAATGAAGCTTATGTGTTAATCCAGGATATAATTTATCTCCATTCCAAATTTGAGCTAAATCGGTTCAGTAGTTGCGGCGTGAACGAATATTTTTCCCGCGTGGATTTCTGTTTTTCACTATGATCATACTCGTAGAAGTCATGTCCGAGATGAAAAGTAGCCTACGTATTCAATTCAGGATAAAATTTATCTTTTTTCCGAATCTCAATCATATCAGTTCAGTAATTACAGCGTGAAGTAGTATTTTTACCGCGTGAATATCAGTTTTTCAGTTTTCCCGCGGACATCATAGATTTTTCCGGGATGAAAAGTAGCTTTTGTATTAATCCAGGATATAATCTATCTCGATTCTAAATTTCAGCCAAATCAGTTCAGTAATTATGGCATGAAGGAATATTTTCCCCGCGTGGATTTCTGTTTTTCACTATTATCATAGAAACCATGAAATTTTCCGGGATGAAAAGTAGCCTATGTATTAATCCAGGATAAAATCTATCTCCTCTCCGAATACCATTCATATCAGTTCAGTAATTACAGCGTAAAGAAGTATTTTCGCGCGTGAATGTCAGTTTTTCAGTTTTCCCGCGGAAACCATGGATTTTTCCGGGATAAAAAGTAGATTTCGTATTAGTCCAGGATAAAATCTATCTCTATTCCAAAAGTTTTCCCGCGGACATCATAGATTTTTCCGGGATGAAAAGTAGCTTTTGTATTAATCCAGGATATAATCTATCCCGATTCTAAATTTCAGCCAAATCAGTTCAGTAATTACGGCATGAAGGAATATTTTTCACGCGTGGATTTCTGTTTTTCACTATTATCATAGAAACCACGGAATTTTCCTGGATGTAGGCTTTGTAATAATCCGGGATAAAATCTCCTTTCCGATTTTCAGTCATATTAATTCAGTAATTACAGTGTAAAGTAGTGTTTCTCGCGTGTGAACATCAATGTTTCAGGTTTCCCGCGGAAACCATTTTTCCGGGATGAAAAGTAGCCTTTATATTAATCCAGGATACAATCTATCTTTATTTCGAATTTCAGCCATATCAGTTCAGTAATTACGGCGTGAAGTAGTATTTTTCGCGTATGAATTTGTTTTTCTTTTTTCCTGCAAAAACCATGGATTTTTCCGGGTTAAAAATTAGCCTATTTATTAAACTAGGATATAATCTATCTCCTTTCCAAATTCCAGCCAAATCGGTTGTGCACTGGATTTTTTTTCCGCGTTAATTTCGGTTTTTTTACTAATCCCACGGGAACCATGAATTTTTGGGTGATGAAAAGTAGCCTTCGTATTAATCCAATATATAGTCTATCTTTATTCATAATTTCAGCCATATCAGTTCAGTAATTATGGCGGGAAGTAGTGTTTTTCCCGTGTGAATATCTGTTTATCCCTTCTCCTGCAAAACCCATGGATTATGCCGGGATAAAAAGTACTCTATTTATTAACCCAGGATATAATCTATCTCCATTCCAAATTTCATCCAAATCGGTTGTGTACTTGCGGCGTGAGATTTTTTTTCCGCGTGAATTTCGGTTTTTTACTTATCCCACGGGAACCATGAACTTTTTCGGGATGAAAAGTAGCCTATGTGGTAATGCATGATATAATATACCTCCATTCCAAATTTTACCCAAATCGGTACAGTAGTTGCGGCGTGAAGACGTATTTTAACTTGATAAAATCCAAACTTCGGACCCTCGTTTCACCCCCTTAGAGGGTGAATTTTGAAAAATCCTTTCTTAGTGCTCCCCTAGACCTCATAAGGTATCTGTGTGCCAAATTTGGAGTCTCTAGACCCAGCGGTTTGGGCTGTGCGTTGATATGTCAGTGAGTCAGTCAGTCAGTCAGTCAGTCAGTCAGTTTCTTATTTTATATATATAGATAATTGTGGTCATATTAACTTGTTTTATGTATTTGCACGCAGTTTGTAGACTCCTAACCATATAGGTACATTGGTAAGAATGGTGACCGTCAAAAATCCTCTGCTATTCTTTACTTATTAAACATGAATAAAGTTCATTGAAATCCACTAGTCTGCCCGCGCAAATCTATAAGTACGAATAATCTATAGGTACGAATATTATAAAGAGATAACGTAACAATGTTTGTGAGTTTGTGACGTTGTAAGAGGTAATCTCTGGATCTACTGAACCAATTTAACTGAAACTTAACTTTTACTGAAAACTACGTTATTATGGGGTGTCATAGGCTATAATAATTTCCGTATCTTTTTAAATTAATTACGTATCTTTATTTAAACTTGAATAATGAAATCTAAGTTGTAAAAAAAATTGCTTTCATCGCATGCACTGCGGAAACTATTGAGGATAGAACAAAACAACACTACAATCAAAAAAAAATCAAAATCTGTAAAAAAAATTAGATAATAGTAGGCTTATGGAAGTCAATTTGCGGGAATGGCAGTATCATCTTTACATGTTTATATTAAAATCTTTGCTGGAATTCCCGCAATTTGAGAGTCATAAGCCTATTTATTATGTCTTTTTAGCTAAAAATCGCGAAAAACCACAAAAAAAATTGAAATTCGTGACCACATCTGTCACATGCTCCTTATCGTAGCGTATTTCGTCATTGGTAAAGTTCAATATAGAACACAAAATCATGAATTACAGCTTCATGCAGTTTAATTAATGAAGCTTATGACTGTTGTACTTTTATCTATTTGTAACACATTATAAAGTCTAAAAGTTGGACTCAATTTAAAAGCTACGAGTATAAGTCGCTATTTAATAGCTATAAGTATTATTTTTCATAAGTGCTTGTAAAATGAGCCTAAAGTATTTGAATCTTTGGAATGTATCTCCATTCCAAAGATTCAAAGATTGTAGGTAAGTAACCTGGAAGAACAAATTGCCCTTGACAATGAGTCACCATTCTCCCTTGGTCATTTATTAGACGTAATTTTATTAGTAGGTACAATATCAAGTGATAGGCGAACTTTGAAAAACATTCAATTTAGTACATCCGAAACATGTGAATTAGTAACCTAGTAGTAAATGCAATTATAAAATAATAAGCGGAGCGCCAGCGATGAGCGACGACGTTTATAAATCTATATAATATATAATAAGAATTATTGACTCGGTACAATTTTGCGTATGAGCATTATTGGCTTTTGACAGCATTTGCAACTTGGTACAGAAGTCAGAACGTACTTATATAAACAACTGAGGTGTAATATACTGCATCCTTATTTAGAGCAGTCTGACAGTCCCATCCCAAAAAGTTATTGTGCCTTGATCGAAACGCAAATAATGTTTATACGACATAATGTATAGGTACTTACGCGGAAAGTAGTTTAAAGATGTACTTAGTTTTAAGATACGAAAGTTAATTGCACACTGGTGCAAGGGTCGCATGATTTGCTACGGTTTCGTGCTTCAATAGGAACGAAAGCGGATCACTTTGTTTTCCCTCTGTCTGCCTGTCTGTCACGACCCTTAATTTAAGTAACTTTTAAAGCTATCGACATTCTCTAGTGTCCCGACGTTAATGCAACGTTTTTCTTTTTATTTAAAGGACATAAACCGGCGTGTTGAAATTTTAAAATGACTTCACTTGTAATATATTCTAAAACAGATTTTTATTTATTTTGGAATTATTGGGCAGAATGTAGAAAAAGATACCGTATCTACGAAGTTTACCCATTGATCTAATGGTCCAATCCAGAAATCTGAAATGACATAATACGATTAGTTATAAAGATTATTAACGTATATGTTACAGGCAAAAAATCAACCCTCGATGTAGTTATACTATTTTAAATAACAATAAACCTCATAAACAAAGTACTTAAGTTTTGCTGCAGTTTGTTTAAAAAAAGTGATAGTTATGGTTTTATTTTTGCCGTAGTACGGAACC
Organism: Coenonympha glycerion; assembly: GCA_963855885.1. Lineage (NCBI taxonomy): Eukaryota > Metazoa > Arthropoda > Insecta > Lepidoptera > Nymphalidae > Coenonympha > Coenonympha glycerion. The sequence continues at coordinate 8,837,151 of OY979626.1, forward strand.
CTCGATGCGCGCGTTTGACTCGCACTTGGCTGGTTTTATTCATTTTTGAATCATAATTACCATAAAAACTGCGATCTGGTTAGGAAGATGCTACATCCAGATTTTTTAGCGTGCCTAGGTAACTATATTATTTTATGATAATGTTAGCCAATTGACCAAGAAATTTTTATTCATAAACTTAAAAGCAATGGACACAAATGAAATTGTAATTTTGTAATTAAGTTCGTTGATACCCTAACAGCACTCATATATTATTATGTATAATGTAAGTATATGCAACCACGACCTTTGCGGCACCGTGCGACTTAGCATCTTCGCACACGGCTCGTTATAGTAAGCGTAGAGTAATCGGCGCGTAAGACGAGCGCAGTACGAGCACGAAGATGTTCAAACATGTCCGCAGACGAAATGGTGTTGAAGCAAATCGTAAGAGGCGTTAATTACGATAATCGTAGCGTACTTGCGTAAAATTATTATCTTCAAAAGCACCCGAACTTAACTGAATTTCAATTTTTTATGACTTTAGACTATGTATGACGGAAAAAATAATTAAATTCATCAAACCGGTTGAATAATACCTACAGTTTACGAGACGATTCGTTTGTGCAATACTGCAGGTCTCGTAAGCGTAGCGTCATAACAATACGCCTACGACCTGTGTGCGAAGAGACTCAATATACCTACTAATTTCTCTTTCAGTTCGCTGTCTTAAATTTTTAAGTAGTTACCTCTATTTCAATGTAAATATCTCTCTAGTATTTAATTAAATTACTCGGCTACTTTAATACCTACACAGGTAAATACATTATACTAATATCCAGTTTTAATATAATTGATTAATAATAAACAATGTTGAAATCGAGTTGATTGTTTCTACTCATAAAAAGTCACTCCCAATAGTAAGATGTAGCTAATAATAATATGCTCTAGACCGATCCGGCCACGGATCTATTTTACCGAGATTTTCCACAGGCTCAAGGCAGGTGCATCCTTTATTCCTTCCCTCTCATAATCCGATGGGACGACATCTTCGACACGAACGGTGATAGAACAGGCGTAAGCCCGACAGCAAAACGCGCTCCCCGAGGTCTCTTACTGTGTGACCGACGAACCGACCGAATAGCGTAGCGGTGGCGATCCTGCCGTCTGCGTCGGCGGTCGTGGGTTCGATTCCCACTACTGGAAAACGTTTTTGTGATGCGAGCATGAATGTTTTCCTGTGTCTGGGTGTTTCAATATATTGTTTTTGTTATAGATAATGTATATTGTTCGACTTTAGAATTTGAATTGGTTGCTATGACAACTTGTTGTTGATATTCATGTGTCAAGAAAAAAATAAAAAGGCAAAATACTTTTCTTGTTCAGATAATATGTTTTATTATTTATCTACCTAATAAATCGCATACGGCTGTACTGGTGTGCTCTAAATTCACTGCAGCATTACTCTGCTACTCTCTCTATATACTAAAGGTTATGGGCTTTACGTGAGAAAATAGGAAAATAGAAAAATGAGTCACCACGTACGTATTGAACCGTTGAAGCGAGAAAATTATGATACTTGGCGGATACATGCAAAAGCATTGCTATCGAAACTTGGCCTATGGAATTATGTTTCCGATCAAATTAAAAAGCCTGAACATGACGGTGATGAATTAAATAATTATGTAGAAAAAGATAATCTTGCATTGTCTGAACTACTACTAATAATATCACCAGGCGAGTTAAAGCAAGTAAAAAATTGTAAAACTAGTAATGAGATCTGGAATACGCTGGAAAACATATATTACAGCAAAGGTCCTGCTAGAAAAGCAACTCTCTTAAAAGAATTGATCCTGAGAAAAATGAAAGATGAGGATGATATAGTTGATCACTTAAACAAATTTATGGATATTGTCGACAAATTAGCAGATATGGGCATAGACATAAATAAAGATCTATTAAGTATTATGATGCTCTATAGCTTGTCGCAATCATTTGAAATTTTTAGGATCGCTATTGAATCCAGAGATGATTTACCGGATCCAGAAAATTTAAAAATAAAAATTATTGAAGAAGCGGAAGCAAGAAGAAATATCGCCAGTACAAGTGAACAGAACTCTGAGCAAGAGGCGCTATATGGGAGACAGCGAAATCAAAATAAGAAATTTGTGATTGAATGTTGTAAATGCAAGAAGAAAGGGCATAAGGCCGACAAATGCTGGTCAAAAGGGTCAAAAGTGAGTCAAGGTGATAAAACAAATAATTCCAACCTATATTGCTCTGAAGAAACATGTCTTAATACTAATGATAATAAAGAAAAAGCAAAGAAATGGTGTCTAGATAGCGGATGTACGTCACATATGACATTTGAATTAGAAAGATTCAGCAATCTAGAAAAAGAGGACATGAAATCTATAAAATTAGCTTCAGAAAATTGCACTGCAAACATTGAAGGACATGGTCCAGTGAAACTGAACATTGTAAAAAGACCCAATTTGCAACTGACCGATGCATTATATGTACCGTCACTAACTACAAACTTAATGTCAGTAGGTAAAATGACAGACAAAGGCGCAACAGTCTTATTTAAGAAAAACAATGCAACTGTTATGCGAAATGGTGAATTATTGCTTAAAGCTGAGAGAAATACAGATGGTTTATACTATATTAAAGAAAACTTAGAAGAAAAAGCAAATTTGAGTCAATTGAGCCCAATGCAGAAATGGCATAGAAAATTAGGACATCTTAATGAAGGGCAAATGCAAATAGCACTTAATAAGAAAAATATTCAAGGCTTAGAATTTAATAAAAATGAGTCAGTAAGAGACTGCGAGGTCTGTGCTAAAGGCAAGGCAACAAGAGTACCATTTGAAAATGCTAAAAATGAGCAAAGGACAAATGAACGATTAGAAATTGTGCATACAGATGTATGTGGTCCCATGAGGCAGCCATCGATAGGGGGTTCTAAATATTTTATTACATTTACAGATGATTATTCTAGATATACTAGAGTATATATGATGAAAACTAAAGATGAAGCCCTATCAAAATTTAAGGAATTTCAGAAAGAGGCTGAACGATTTACTAAGCAAAAGATAGTTTGTTTGCAAAGTGATAATGGGACTGAATATATTAATAGTATATTTGATAATTACTTAAAAGAATGCGGAATCAAAAGAAGGCTTTCAGCACCGTATACACCACAACAAAATGGTTTATCGGAAAGAAAAAATAGGACCTTACTTGATAAGGCAAGATGCATGCTAATTGATGCTAATTTAAAGGAAGAATTTTGGGCTGAAGCAATCAACACTGCAAATTATTTAGCTAACCGTAGTCCATGTAGCAGTATTGATAATACAACACCATTCGAGAAATGGGTACAAAGGATTCCATCAGTAAGACATTTACATATTATTGGGTCGAAGGCATTCGTTTTAAGAAAAGGAAAGAAAAATGGAAAGTTCGAAGCCAGGGCGACACCTGCAATTTTTGTTGGATATTCGGAAAATCATAAGGCATATCGAATTTTTAATCCAAAAACAAGGATGATGATAATTAGCAGAGATGTTAAAGTAATGGATAAAATGTACTATGAAAAAGAAATAAACGAAGAACAAAAACAGGATGATATCAATAAAAATGATATTGAATTAATATTATCACCTGAAAATAAATGTTCAGAAAATTATGAAGACTTGGAAAGTCATGAAGTTAATGAATCTGAACAGGAATCAAACGTTGATGAAATGTTTGTCGATGCAAATACAGAATCAGATGAAATAAATAATGAAAGTTTAAATAATGAAGAAGAAACGACTATTTCCGGTAATGAAAAGCGTCAAAGAAAGCCACCTGTATGGTAGAAAGATTATGAAATGGATGTTGAACAATTGTTTCTCTGTGAAATAGATGAAAATAGTGATGAATGGGAAGATTCAATAAAAAGTGAGATCGAATCCCATCTCAAAAACAATACATGGAAGGTCGTAAACAAGAATGAAAGTAGAAATCTGATAGATAGTAAGATGGTTTTAAAATATAAATACAATGAAAAGGGTGAAATAGATAGAAGAAAAGCGAGATTAGTAGCGCGAGGTTTTAATCAAAAAGAAGGTATTGATTATACAGAAACATTTGCACCTGTTGCGAAAATGAGTACGATAGGCCTACTCATCGCATACAATTCACAATTCACCCATGTAGGGGGAGAAATGATGTTGTCGCAGGCGAATTATATTGAAAACTTGATAAATAAGTTTAACATGGGCGAATGTAAGCCGGCTTCAACACCAATGGAAACGGGTTTAAAATTGGAGACAGAACAAAATATAGAAGAGATGAATGAAATCCCATATCAGGCTTTAATTGGTTCTTTGATGTATCTGGCTGTAGCAACACGTCCAGACATCATGTTTGCTGTAAGTTATCTGAGCCAATACAATACCTGCTATGGAAAAACACATTGGCAAGCTGCAAAAAGAGTTCTTCTTTACCTAAAGGGTACGAAGGATGTAAGCATCAAATATAAGAAAAAACGGGATGACATTAGTAGGTATGGCTGACGCTGACTGGGCGGCATGTACAATCGATCGTCGGTCATACACCGGATACATTTTTAAATATGGAGGAGGATTGGTCAGTTATGCCACCAAAAAACAAAGATGCGTAGCATTATCAACCGCTGAAGCGGAGTATATGTCATTAAGTGAAGCAGCTAAAGAAGCGTTACATTTAAAGCAGTTATTAGAAGATATTGGAGAACCTGAACAAATAGTTCAAATATACAATGATAATTTAGCCGCGCAAAAATTAGCAAGCAACCTAATGACTGGCAAGAGGTCAAAGCATATAAGTATTAAAGAGCATTTTATTAGAGAATGTGTTCAAAATAAGAAAATTAGAATATCTTATAAAAGCACTGAACACATGGAAGCAGACCTTCTTACCAAAGCATTACCTCTATCAAGACTATTGAAATTACTGAAGATGGTAGGGTTGAACACTCCGACTTGTGAGAAGATTCCAAGGTCGTCGTGAGGGGGAGTGTTATAGATAATGTATATTGTTCGACTTTAGAATTTGAATTGGTTGCTATGACAACTTGTTGTTGATATTCATGTGTCAAGAAAAAAATAAAAAGGCAGAATACTTTTCTCGTTCAGATAATATGTTTTATTATTTATCTACCTAATAAATCGCATACGGCTGTACTGGTGTGCTCTAAATTCACTGCAGCATTACTCTCTCTATATACTAAAGTTTTTATGTATATTAAATAATATTATTTATATTCATATCTAGTAGTAGTTTGGGGCTAGATTGCGAATATGATTCTTGATAGGAAACCCCAATACTAAACTTTATTGGCCAGACCCGGGAATCGAACGCAGGACGACGTGATATGCAGTCGGAGATGTTCATCACTAGACCAATGAGGCAGTTACCTATAACAAGACTGTAGCAATTTCAAATCGTCGAGGTCGTCGGGATGATTGTATAGGACTGTCGCATGGAAATGAGGAAAAGGGGGTCTCCAATAAACACATAGGTATATTTTAAAATAATATTTATTTTAATCTTCATTGAGATATAAACTAGAAATTGACAGTATTGTAATCATAATAGTCCCCTACCTATTTCCTTCGATGTACAATTTGTTCATAATTCAAGAGCCCGGAGCTCCTAGAAATAAGTTATTTTTACCCACGACGGAACGGAGTACGGGTATATGCGTTTAGGGTGAGAGACCGTTTGTACATTAGTTTGTTGATGAAATTTTTTGTATGTTGTGTGTTAAATTGTTCACACAAAACGAATATCCAATAAAAAAAAAGTTTGTTTGTTTGTTTGTTTGTGCACATGCAATGTTCCCATTTATTTCCAAAACGGTTGAACCGATTTACATTCAGTTTTCTGTATAATGTTTGGTCACAGACTTTTGGTATTCATTGGCGATGGTTCGTAGATAGTTGTTACGAACATCGATCACCAGGGGGCGCCATAAAAAACATTTATAGTGCAAACGAATGTTCCCATTTATTTCAAAAACGGCTAAACCGATTTCAATATAGTTTTTAATAAAATATTAGTGACTTATTGGCGATGGTTCGTAGATAGTAGTTACGAACATCGCTCACCAGGGGGCGCCATAAATACATTTAGAATGCAAACTTTTGGAATAAAAACGACTGAATCGATTTAGATACATTAATAGATAGTTGTTACGGAAATCACTCACCAGGGGGCGCGATAATAAACATTAATATTGCAAACAAATGTTTCCAATCATTTCTAAATCGACTGAACCGATTTGGATACAGTTTTCTGTACAATATGAGTGAATTATTGGTAATGGTTCGTAGGTAGGTTGTTACGGTGATTGCACAGCAGGGGGCGCCACAATAAACGTTTCTTTATCATTTGGTAGCGAGATTTTCTAATGTGTCTGGTAGTGTTTCTAGTAAACTCCTAGTGTTAGAGATTGTTTGATATATTCTAACGAGGCTCACACATTATATTTGGTGACAAGGACATTATATCTGATGATGCAACTTGGGATTGAATGTTACTTAACTATCGTAACTATTAAAATACTTCGAGCTTAGACTCATTTGGTTTCGTTTAACTATTCTAACACATTTGATCTGATGACAAGGGTCAATGATGCCTTCCGACGCTGCATAGAGGAGATAGTGGCTAGTTTAAAAATTAATTTTTATTTTGTAATAATATAATAGGTATAATAATTGAAAAAGTATAAAACAAGTGGAAAATTAAAAAATTTTAAACACCCACGATTCTTAAGGACTTGAAATTGAAAAAGGATTAAATAATATTTTTAAAACTCCCCGACTAAAGGAAAGTAAGGACTAAGAACCTATCAGTATAATTACAAATCCAAGAAAATCCGTCGGAGCTGCCATTGCCATTTCTGTTTCCAATATCAATTAATGCAGTTAGTCCTATAGGTAAGAAGATCGAGAAATTGAATTAGTTACCAAATGAATAAAGTAAACACACACACTGGTAAACAGCAACATCTTGCACCATCAACACCGGCACAGGCAGAACATAGCAGGTTTTTGATGGTATAATGGTAAATGAGAGTAGAAAATGTGTAAAATGCCAAATACTTATTCTCTAAGGCCTGGTTACTAGAGACTTCAACTGAAGCGTTATCCTTAAATGGCGTTTTACTCTAAAAGTACTTAAGTACCCAGATCTCACAAATTTAGTAACCTTCGATGGTATCGTACTAACTTGGAAGAGGTAAGTAAACCCACCCCCAACGGTTTGTACACAGCATCGCGCCGAAACACTAAATCGCTTGGCGGTGCGTCTTTGCTGGTAGGGTGGTTATAGCCACGGCTGAATCCTCCCACCAGAATAGACCTGAGATAATTTTAAATTATAAAATTCCAAAGTGGCTCGCGACGGGAATCAAACCCGCGACCTCCCACTCGAATCCGAGTTCGCATCACTGTGCCATCAGGTCGTCGAAAATTCTTAAATGAATGTCTTTTGAGAAAAGGGTTAGACCGCCATATGTTACAATTTAAAAGGCATCTTCTAGGTAAGCGCAAGGTAAGCGCCTAGTCTTCGACCACATCGTTTACTTTCGATCAAATGTAAGCCTTTAATTAATGAGTAAAAAAAAAGGTTTAAGCAATCAGACCTATACAACTTAGGATTTACTTTTCAATCGCCGCATAAACTATTTGAGGAATAAAAAGACAATATTATGCTATACAAAATCTGTAATACGTCGTCGTTCATTTATTCCCTAGTGATTATTAATATTTTTTTTAAGTACCAATAGAAGGTAATAGCGTCTTGGGCATTATGATGATGTTAAACATTTTGTTCTTTGTTGTGTGATAAAATACTATTCTTTAGTTAATTTTTTTATTGTTTTATTATTTTACTAGCTTTTGCCCGCATGAATACTGAATTTTTTTTCAATACATTCTCGGGTTATGTAACCATTTTAAGGTAACCACTACTTGCCTAGTTATTTGCTTGCTTGCAAAATTGAAAACAGTAACTAACCGACATAGATTTTAAAGCTTACAGTTTAAGATTATCTGGCGATTGAAATTTCAGCCCTTAATGGCGCCGCATGTTACGCAAGTCCAGGCATAGAGTCCAGGCTAGAATTTGTCAATGGGACAATGATCACAGATTAAAGATACTGAATCTCATACATAATATTATTATATAAATGGGAAAATGGGCGATTTATTTATTTATTTCAATAAATAAATCGCTCATTATAGCGATAGCATGTGCAAAGCCGGGCGCTGTCTCCTTAGGTACTTGATTTTATGAAGATTCTTTTAGACCGAATATCGAATGGTGATGCCAGAGCCGTCGAATTTTAATTTTCAGCATAAATATTCTGTTCGATAAAATCTCGTATCTCGGTTCAGAAATAAGCGGTTTCAACACTGCTGATGATGCTGAACTATAAGTTATTTGTCAGCTCTTCGGTTTTAATACAAGAAGCTAAGGGGTAACAACAGTAGTGGAGATGTTGCATTCTACACAAAGACTTTTATACCTACATAGAAGTCTTTGATTCTACAGATTATACAAAGTATCTATTATTTCGACACATTCCTATCAAATATCAAATTGGCTCAGGTCTTGTCTGGTGGGAGGCTTCGGCCGTGGCTATTTATCACCCCACCAGCAACGAAGTACCGCCAAGCGATTTAGCGTTCCGGTGCGATGCTGTGTAGAAGCCGTTGGGGGTGACCTTACTTACCCAGGTTCCAAGTTAGTACGTTAACATCTTCGGCTGCATCATCACTTATACCATCAGGTGATTTCGCAGTCAAGTACTAACTTGTATAGTATAAAAAAATTGCTTGATGCCTGTTTTTAACCAACTGCCACCTGCGTATGCAAAGGAAGACAAATACATATTTGTTGAGTACCTATTTAGCTGTCACAAAATCATGTCACGTCATGAGTCTAGCCTTGTGTGACCCTATCAATTACAAGAAGCTGTAGTTTTAAAAATGTTTAAAATCTTAATTGTTAACTACTCTTTGTAGTCGTTTATTATGCATATATTGTATAATCATGAATATCTATCATGTCACCCATACCGAGAGAGTTTTATATAGAAATATATATATATATATATATATGTACAAGAATTGCTCGTTTAAAGGATATATCAGTATCAATGGTTGCTAACAATTCTATATCGTCAGGTTGGTCGTAAAAAATTACAAAGTAAATAAAAATAAATCATCAAAGTAAAATTGCTAAATCATAATTATAATTAAAATAGAATAAAACAATTCTAATCCTGCAATTATAAATATTAATAAAAATAAATTATATCAAAATTATAGTATCTTTAGATATGCTGTATGTTTGCAGGATCAAAAATAAAATACTTGTCCACATTAAAAAAATATTGTATAATTGTAATTTGTTCACACAAAGAATTGGATAAATTATAGCAAACCAATACAATTTTCAATTTCTTTTACGACGGCATAACAATTATAATAAATAGCAAACTGACTTAAATAAGATATACTTACACTGACTACAGTATATCCATATTATAAACCTCAAAGTTGAATAAAATAATAAAACTTCAAACTCAATTATTTAAAATTAAAACTGAATAAATCAAAACAATTATTAACTTTTTTACGACGAAATAAAAATGTGAATAAAAACTAATTGACTCAAATACTTATAAGATATACTACAATATATACTTGATTAGAATCACAAAATTGAAAAATAAAAACAATAGATCCTCAAAATCAATCATTGAAAATTAAAAGTGAATGATTGATTCATTCACTTTTAATTTTACAATTACTAACTTCTTCTACGACGGAATAGCTATGAGATTAAAAAACAAACTGACTAAAATAAGATATACTACAATATTTCTATCAGAATCACAAAATTGAAAAATTAAAAATAATAGAACCTCAAATTCAATCATTGAAAATTCAAACTGGATAAATCGATACAATTATTAACTTCTTTTACAACGGAATAACAATTAGAATATAAAACAGACTAAAATAATATGTACTATGTTCTATCACGTAACAAAATTTCAATCACATCCATAGTGAAATTGTATCATGTAACAAAACTAATCACATCCATAGTAAAATTGTATCATGTAACAAAATTAATCACATCCACAGTAAAATTGTATCATGTAACAAAATTTCAATCACATCCATAGTAAAATTGTATCATGCAACGAAAATTCAATCACATCCATAATAATAATACAACAATTCACATTCAAAATTAAATTACACACCATAATTACTTTAAGGCACTGTTACTGCCCATGTTATAAATTGAACTTAAGCTGGGCACTGCCTGAGAAATTCTGAATCAAAATAGGCAATAGTAACAGTCATATCATCTCTAAACATACGACTTACGTCGGACGACAGGCTCAGTAAATGTGCGAGCCTCGAGTGATCAACCCCATATTCAGTACCACCTATGGCGTGCCTAATAAGGTGTGTGGCTGCATTTCTGTCCTTTGGTTTACTCTTTAAACTTTCTTTCCTATGAAGCAGAAGCTCATTTATATCACCGAGCTGAATATTCTTCTTGGGCAGCTTAAGAGGATTAAAGAATACCTTCCCTTTCATATGCTCACCAACTAGTTTAACCGCTTGCAGTGGTGTCATCATGTCCCACAAGCCGTCTGATGCAATAATAAGGAATTTGTCTTTTGGCGTTAATCGGTGATAGTAAATATCTGGTTTGGCAGTCAGGTAAGGTGGTGTATAATAATTTGCAGGAATAGCCTTTTCACCAACCACAGGCACTGCTACCTCAGATAATATTTCAGCTTTCCACTTATATCTATAATCACCTAAACTTCGTAATGGTGCGAGCTCCCCCAGGAGTCTGTCCCTGCGTATCACAGTTTTACGTTCCACATCCGGATGCTCATTCCATATCCTTTTCAGCTCATCAAAGTTTTCCGTATTATGCTCTTTTGTTATTTTTTTAGCTATCCATTCATTATCTTCTTTCATAGTTCCCACAACTGCATTACAGTCGCCAACATTTGCTATATACATATGCGGCCCATCTATGTGGGTCACGCACGCTACTGCACCCGACAGAGCAACTGACAGTGTTTTGTTATTAACTGTCCCGTTTGCTTTAAATGGTTCTACAACTTCTCTGGAAAGGTCTTCATCTAAATGCATTATGCTTTTTTCCAAACACTCTTTGACATCAATATTGTTTTGGGCAGTTTGCATGAGTTTTTGCAAATATTCATTAAAACTTTTGTCATAAAGTGACTTAAGATCTTGCACAATTTCTGCCTGAAAGTATAAGGAGATTTTTTGTTAGAACACTCATAATTTTTAATGTAATATTCATTTTATAAACAGCACTGAGCATTTTAAAAACCGGCCAAGTGCGTTCGGACTATTTATCAATCTTGCCAATCTCTTCGCCAAAAATTTAAAGAAATAGGTATTCTAACAGTAGAATCTCAATACTTTTAGCATTGCCTATTCTTTGTACGTCAAAATATTAATAATTATAAGAAACATATAGATATAAGTAACCATCCAATTAGAAATGGAGGACACAAGTTATTTGTAGTGCCACACCATTTGCTTGCATAAGGTACAGAAGTCCTTTGTGGGGTTGAGTATACGCTTCTACAATATGATCCTGAAGTCCGTTTTGGACTTACCTTTACACAGGTTTAAAACCCCTGTCAGGAAACATCTCATAAATCAGGGTAACTATACTATTGAAGAATCTTTCAATGACAAAGATTCTTGGAATGATAGGGATATATTTCCATCTCCTCATGAGATATCTTGAAAGTTATGTAGTTATTTTTCATCATAAGAATAAGAATATGAATAATTGTATATCATGACATTTTTGAAAAGAGAAAGTGCCGAGTTTCTTGCCAGTTCATCTCGGTGCAAACCTGCATTCCGAACCTGGCCGTAGAGTTTTTGACTTTTCATGGGCTATTATTTAGGCCTGTGTGAATAATAAAGAATCTCATTTCATTTCAATCATTAATATAATATAAACCTGTTTATAGGAATGTAGAAGTAATAACCTTCCAAATAAATACCCCACTTGGTATAGTTATCTCACTTTGAAATGTCATCCTCCCGGCTGGAGAAATCATATCCAATAAGTATAAAAATCATTTTAATTTTTTTGCAATGACTTTGGATCTCTATTCTGTACAACTGCTCGAAATTTTATAGCTGTAATGGTCACTGAAAGAATCGACCGTGACAGATAGACGAGATACAATGAAGTGTAGTGAGAGGTTCTGAGAGTGTAGTTTAAACTTACCCTATCATTAAAGGTATCCAGTAATAATTCTCTAGGGTCTTGTTTGATATATTTCTGCAGCTGGTCAGAAGGGAGAAGAGCAGCTGCTATGTATCTGAACAGACGTTTGGATATAACTTGGGCACAAGCTGCACCACCATGACCATCAAATACTCCCATTAGTAATCCTGGAATACAAGGCAGTACATACTATAAAATATAAGAAGTAACAGACGTGCTGGACAAAGTTCAACACATTAGGGAGATTATTATACATATACAATAGTATTTCGATTATCCAAATCAAATAGAAACAGGAGTATTCCATATAATCGAAAATCTGGATAATCGATTTCAAAGTTAAATCAAATCATAATTAAATACTAGCTGTTGCCCGCGGCTCCGCCCGCGTGAATTACAATTTTTTTACATATACCGTGGAATTCCTTGATTATTCGCGGGATTCTGGTGTGATGTTATACAGAAACCTGTTCTTACTTCGCACGGGTTATCTTGTGGTGATTTTGAAAACTCCTTTTTCTTAATCATTATATAAAGTTTCATATACGTAGTTGAAAGATCAAGAGGACGATTTTAACTGTCGATATTTCGACCCAGTGGCACAGGTCGTGGTCACTACGTGACTACGACTTGTACCATTGTATCGAAATATCGACAGTTAAAATCGTCCTTTTCAATGTGATTTTTATTCTGAAACCACGAAATATGTCAAAAATCATTAAATCATGTGAAAATTTGTACTGGTGGTAGAGCTCTTCTTTCAGGGTTCGGCCGGGTAGGTACCACTGAGATAAAATACTTTACCAACAATATTCCCCAGCCCAACATAAGTCATTTAAAAATCTTTGCTTTATCTCAATACAATCCAAAATATCCAAATGGGCAATGGCTATATATTTCTTTACGTATAAAAAGACCTATGACATTCAGTCAGTTAGCATTTGTGAACCATTATTTTACCCTTTTCCATATTGCGGATGATAAAAAAGACGCGGCACTCCGGGAACGTCGACAGAAGTGAAAACTTTAATCTGTTCATGTAATGGTAGTGCCATCTTAATATAACGTCATGAAACAGTAAATTACATGACAGGTAATTATTATTTAAAAAAATTCGGTAGTACGTACCTATCTCAGAGTTTTACATTCAAGTTCCACATAAATTGTAGAGATGGCGCTATACGGTATAACGTAGCGAGTTTCATGATTTTTGTTCACTCTAAAAGTGAAAATCTTAAACCATACAAAATCTTCCGCTAAGACTATTTATTTACGGCTGTAAGGATAGTCCAGTCTAACTTTAGCTCTACGTTTTAGCCCTACGTTCTTTATCCATTCCGAGTTTCAAGTCACCTACTTGAAATTATCGCTAAAGGTTCTGATGCCTGTAATTTCTGAACTACAAAAGTGATGATGATAAAATTTGTATGGAATAATCTTTAAAGAACCTCCTTTCTAACAAAGAAAGAATGAATGAAATCGGACAACGCGCTAATGAATTATAAGTATATACACATTTTGACTTTGATGCCGTCTTCCAGGGAAACCATGATGAATTTCGGGACAAAAAGTATCCTATGTCCTACCTCGGGGTATGAGCTATAATCATGTCAAGTTTCATTTAAATCCATCCAGCGGATTAGCCGTGATGCGCGGTCGTGAAACAGACAGACAGACAGACAGACAGACAGACAGACAGACAGACAGACAAAAATTAAAAAAATTACAGTTTTGGCTTCAGTATCGACTAAATAGTGTCCTCCAACAAAAATTTTCAAAATATCTTCAATGTACAGAATTCGACCCTTTACAGTTTTATTATAAGTATAGATAATCAAAACATCTCCGAAATAAATTTTTTGGGAAACGCAATTTGAAGAAAATTAAATCTCACATTACAACTGTTTAATTTGGAAAATAACCATAACTTCTAAACTATATCAGTATATGACTACAGATACAATTTGTGAGGGCCTGGGCTACAAAATTGCCAAATAAAATGTTTGAAGCTGTGTATAGTCAACTAGTAGGGCGCGTGGGAGCGCGGGCCACATGTGGCCCGCGGGCTGTCTTCTCACCTATAAAAGAATCGCCGTCATCTCCATCGCCAGTTGGAATCCGATTGGCAGTGGGCTAAAAGAATTACCTCGGAGCACGGTCATGGATTTAAAGATAGTTAAGGGCTGTTTGAATAAAAAATACACTGAACCTCATCAGATGAGGTTCAGTGTATTTTTTATTCAAACAGCCCTTAACTATCTTTAAATCCATGACGGTGCTCCTCAATCATCATCCAAATCGTAGACCATCATCTCTTCTCATACTTTTCATAGTTTTTCATAAGCCTTTGGGTTTATTGTAGCATTCACATTTTCCATGAAAAAATAAATTCAACCACTTTGATTTTTTTTCATTCATCCCGTAGACCTTGAGATTCTAATTACGTCTTGCATAGAAATCACGCTCTTATCTTTTATACTTTCCGAGATATAAAAACACGAAATTTGTATGGCGGCCATCTTGAATCCGCCATTTTGATTTTTTTCAGCTAACTGCCAATTGGATGACGTTTCGAGTTACATTTGATCGAGCACCCCCCACCTATCTTCGATACCCTGGCTGTGCTCTTCACCCGTCTCCGAAATCCTCAATCATCAGCTCTCTCCATATTTTTCTCTAGTAACTCTCCGAAAAACCGCATCACAACCTTGCATAATTACCAACTGTTAGTCTCTTCAACATTCCCCATACATTTTCTATGGAAAATAAATTCCGCCATTTTGAATTTTTTTTCTATCCATCAAATAGACCTTCGGGTCCTGATCACTTCTTGTCAAGAAACCATTCTTCCATCTTTTATACTTTCCGAGATATCGGCGAAATTCGTATGGCGGCCATTTTGAATCCGCCATTTTGAATTTTTTTTCAGCTCACTGCCAATTGCATGACGTTTCAAATGACATTTGGTCGAGCACCCCCCACCTATCTCCAATACCCTTGGCTGTGCTCTTCATTCGTCTTCGATATCCTCAATCATCAGCTCTCTCCGTATTTTTCCTCCTCATGAATTTTTCCCCTCTATACGACATCATCCTTCAAAAAAAATTTTTTCATACAAAATTGTTCAGGAGAGGTGATCAATGAGTCAGTGAGTCAGTGTTGAATCAGCACAAGCAGCTATATATATATTAATTAGTCACAGATACTCCGGCCTATGAAGTTGACTACACTATACTTATATGTGTATAACTAGATATACACTGGCCTATGTGAAGATGTTTTAAGGTTTGTGGATATATCATAAGAAAGTATCCATCGTTTGTTTCCAGGAAAATCAAATGAAAAGAAATTAATTAATATCTAAAGATTCCTACAATAAATTAATATGATGTATGTACCTGGAGTCAATTTGCACTGAGCTTCACTGCGAGTGTCCTCAATGGGGTTATTTGATGGCAACTGGTTTGAATCATATGATTTAACAGAGCCATTTGAAAAATCCTTATTGAATTCATTCTTACGAAGTATTACTGTTACCTGTAAAAGAAAGAATTAAATTCAAACTCGATACTCAAACTAATTTCCTAGGAAAGACATTTTTATGCAAGGATTTTGATATAAACATGTGAAGATGAGACTGCCATCCTCGCAAATTGACTGCCATAAGCCCATTATGTCTAATTAGCGTACAAATTGAAAAAAACCACGAAAATTTTGAATTGTGCGGGCACACTCATTGACTTCACGTTAACAACTGCTACAGTTTAAAGGTCCTTATAAAGGGCTTTCAAGTGATCTAGATAAAGAATGCATGTTAATTTGAAAACATCAATTTTCCACTTTGTGCATACACTTTGGCATAGAAACATGTTCTATCCCTACCACCTGGATGGCTGGCAATATTTCTCTATGTAAACTATGGAACCAGTGTTCTTTTAAAGCTGTAATATGGGGCTATTCAAAGAGTGGATTATATAACTCCTTAAGAGCCGGTAAAGCATTTGCAATTCTTTTGGTGCTTAATGTCCATGAGCAGTGGTCGCCTAACATCAGATGACTTGCTTGCTAATTTTGTTCATTATAAAACTACAGTAAATTTTATAAGTGTACCTCACAGGCTTTGTGGTGATAATATTTAATCTATACTGATATTATAAAGCTGAAGAGTTTCTTTATTTGTTTTTTTCTTTATTTGAACTTGCTAATCTCTGGAATCAGAAAATCTTGTCTGAATTGAAAAATACTTTTTGTGTTGGATAGTCCATTTATAGAGGAAAGCTATATAATATCACGCTATGACCAATAGGAGCAATGCATCAATTTAAAATGTTGGGAAAATTAGTTCTTTTTGTAGATCATTTTTTGCATATGCTGCTCAAACAATAATTAAAATTACACAAAAATCATGTGTAAACGATTTGTTCTCCATTAAATGTTCTAAAAAAACCAGCACCACCATATGTTTATCTTTTAAGGTTGGTTCACTATAATGGGATATCTAGAACCAGAAATTCATGCAGACAAAGCCACTCACATCAGCTAGTAATATAAGATATTGAAGCATAGAAGCTGCAATATTGTCCTTCTGCTGCAACTCCTTTTAAAAATGATACCAACATCACTACAAAAACATTACATGCACCAGCCGTGATTAGCTGACTTGTCAGCTTTGCCGGTCAGACAAACGACTGGACCACAGTTATTACACAGACATACGCTATGTTTATTCTATTATTTCAGCTGATGGACGTCCACTGCTAATAATCAAAGACCTCCTGCAATGATTTCCAGCCCGCAGGTCCTGCGCCATTGGTGTCCAACTAGTACCTCTGGTCGGAGGTCTACCAACACTGCGCTTTCCCGTGCGGGTCACCACTTTGGGTCCCCAATATCCTTCGATTCTACAAGCTATGTGACCCACCCATTGCCACTTCAGCTTCGCGATACGTTGTGATATGTCGGCCATTTTTAAGTGGAAGAAATACTTACTACCCATTTGCAAAGCTTTGTCGATGACTTTACCCGCCACTTGATACGACCGCAACCCGCGGATGTCTGATAACAGACGAGCGCCGGTAGTATGAAGTTGTTAAAATAAGGTTCGTTTTGTATCAATGTTTATTATGTCACTTATGAAAAAGAAAACTTGTCAATCACCTTCGTAATGTCTGAATAGAAAAAATATGTTTGTAAAATATTAATTTAATAAAAATATAATTCTCTAATATCTTACAATGGAGTTTATGTTTATATAATAAATAATCCCGGCCTCGTACTTTAACATGGTAGCAGATCGTCCAAAATAGTAAGATATGGTAAGCTGCGAAAATATTATAGATAAAAAAAATTGAAGGAGAATTGAAAAATTATGAGAAAATAAAACGTAGGTAAAGATAAAGGAAAAAGAGTTATTAAAATGGATAGTGAAGAGGAGATTAAAATACCTATTTTCGACGGAGCTAATTACGACTTATGGAAATTTCGACTAAAATTATTTTTAAAACTAAAAAAA
The DNA here is from genome assembly GCA_963855885.1 of Coenonympha glycerion. Taxonomy (NCBI): domain Eukaryota; kingdom Metazoa; phylum Arthropoda; class Insecta; order Lepidoptera; family Nymphalidae; genus Coenonympha; species Coenonympha glycerion. Next base: position 8,854,999 of record OY979626.1, read on the forward strand.
TGTGATGAGGCCATTGAAAATGAAGAAACTAAACCAGATATAGATTTAAAAGCAAAAAACTATATTGTTATGAGTGTTAACAATTCGCAACTTAATATAATTTTAAATGAGGACACAGCATATAAAATGATAAAAAAATTTGATGAGTTATATTTGATAAAAGGATGTGCAAATAAACTTCTACTAAAAAGAAAATTGCTCGATATGAAATTCAAAGAAGGAGACCCGATAGAATTCTTTCAAAAATTTGAAACTATAATAAATGAATTAAAAACTGCAGGAGATATTATAAACGAAGAAGACAAACTTAATTATTTATTGCTAACATTACCAGACAAATTCTCACACATAGTAAATATTGTAGATGCATTGCCTAAATCAGACCAAACTGTAGAATATGTCAAATCAAAACTCATTTTGGAGTACAAAAAGAATGAAACAGAACACGAGCAACAAGTTTTTCAGAGTAACAGTAGACAAAGAACACATGGATTGAACAGGACAACGACAAGACGGCAAAACTATTTATCAAGAGGACATAATTATTATTCTCATGGACAATTTACAAGAGGAAAAAACTATTATACACGTGGACAGTATACAAGAGGACACAATTATATATCAAACAGATATCGAGGCAGAGGAAATCGTTATTTTAGAGGTCAACATGGACAATATAGAAGTGATAATGGCGATAATGGTTTTATAGCAGAAGTAATGAATTTATATAATGAATCAGAAAAATCAGACGAAGTTACTTGGCTGATCGATAGCGGATGTAGTAATCATATTATAAATGACGATAATTTATTTTGTGAGTATAAAGTATTAGATAATCCAATAGATATTAAAGTAGGCGATGGGTATATATTAAAATCAACTAAAATAGGTACAGTTATGATGACATGTCAGGTTAATAATAAAAAATATAAAATAACAGTAGATAACATATATTATGTACCAGATATGAAAAGAAATTTGTTAAGCGTATCATCAATTGTCAATAAAGGCAATATGATTAAATTTAAATATCAAACAGCACTTATATATAATTCACGACATAAATTAATAGCAGTAGCTAATAAAAGAAACAAATTGTATGAATTGGAATGTCAGGTAATTAATGATAAAAATATATATGTAAGTGAATCTAATGTATCACTAAAGGAAAAAGAAAAATTGCACCGATTATTAGGTCATGTTAACTTTGGGAAATTAAAAATAATGTGTAGGCATAATATTTTAGATGGGTTACCCGAAAAATTAAATGAAAATTACGTACAATGTGAAATTTGTTTACAAAATAAAATGACAAATTTACCTTTTGAAAACAATCGGAGAAGGGCTACTGATATTTTAGAAATTGTACATACAGATTTAAATGGTCCAATAACTCCAGTAGGCTATAATGATCAAAGATATTTTGTATCATTTATTGATGACTACAGTAGGTATGCAGTTGTTTGTGTTATAAAAAATAAAAGTGATGTATTTGATTGTTTCAAAACTTTTGTTAAAGCAGTTCAAAATCAGACAGGACGGAGAATTAAAGAAGTGAGATGTGATAATGGTCGAGAATATATTAACAGAGATTTCTTTGAATTCGCAAAAGAGACAGGAATATATATAAAAACAGCACCACCCTATACTCATGAACTAAATGGAGTAGCAGAAAGATACAATAGAACTATTATGGATAGAGCTAGATGCCTAATGGCAGAAGCAAATTTAGAAAAGAAATATTGGCCTGAATGTATATTAACTGCCGCATATTTAGGAAACAGAATATTGACAAATACCTTGGAAAAGAAAAGTCCTTTCGAAATATTTTATCGGAGGAAACCAGACATAAAAAATTTAAGAATATATGGAAGTAAATGTTTTGTTAGAATACCTGAAGAAAAAAGAACGTCAAAATTGAACCCAAAAGGAATAAAAGGAACTTTAGTAGGTTATACCGAAACTGGATATAAAATTCTAATAGAAGATAAAATAATTATCAGTCGTCATGTAATTTTTATTGATCCTGAAGCAGAAGTTATTAGATTCAGTATTAATAATGAAGAAGAGAATTGTGAAAGAAAAATAATTAATGAAGAAAATAATGATAAACGAACTCAAAATGATAAAAATAATACATTAAAAGAAAAGGGTGATGATGATAAAGAAGAATTTTACGACACTGTTGAAGATGATGAAGAAGAAGAAAGAATAAAACTTAGAGTTGAGGAGGTAAATAATCGAAGTCGTCCCAAAAGAGAAAGAAGATTACCGGAAAGATTTAATGATCATGTTGTTTATGTAAACGTTTGTAATGCTAGTATACCAGAAACTTACGATGAAGCAATAAAAAGTTCGGAATCCAAAAAATGGAAGAAAGCAATGGATGACGAAATAAATAGTTTAAAACAAAATGAAACATGGGAAGTTGTCGATGAACCAATGAATAAGAATGTGATTGAAGTAAAATGGATTTTCAGAATAAAATCAAATGGAAGATATAAAGCACGTGTAGTAGCAAAAGGTTTTCAACAAGTTTATGATGAAAATGAAGAAATATATTCACCCGTAGCTAGAATGATAACTATGAAAGTTTTAATGTCAATTGCATGTGTAAGAGGTTGGCATTTAGAAAGTATGGATGTTGAAACAGCTTTTTTAAATGGAACTATTAAATCTGAAGTCTATATTTATCCACCAGATGGTTATGAAACTGGAAATAATAAGGTCTACAAACTAAAAAAGGCGTTATATGGATTGAGAGAGAGCCCAAGGGATTGGTACGAATGTTATAATGAATTTATGTTAACCATTAACTTTGTAAGGTCCGACTACGATTATTGTTTATACATAGGATGTATTGATAATGAAAAAGTATATGTTTGTTTATATGTAGATGACATTTTGATCTGTGCAAAAAATGAAAATACAATTCAAATTATGAAAAGACTATTGAACAAAAGGTTTCGCATGAAAGACCTAGGGAAAGTAAAACAATATTTGGGAATTGATATTGATTATAATCCGGAATTGAAGAAAATGACTTTGAGTCAATGCAAGTATATAGAAAGTTTAGCTGAAAAGTATAAAATTAAGGATTCTAAGAAGTATGAAACACCTATGGAACAAAATTTATCAATTGAACCTGGAGAAATAAATAATAGTAATTTGAAATATAGAAATTTGATTGGAGCGCTTATGTACATAGCAAGCGGAACGCGCCCAGATATTTCATATTGTGTAAATTATCTTAGTCGTTTTCAAAATGCTTACAATGAAACACATTACAAATATGCTTTACGAGTTCTGAAATATTTATATAATACCCGTGATCTAAAACTAAATTATAATGATGAATATGAAGAATGTTTTGATGCTTTTGCTGATGCTGATTGGGCAGCTGACAAAAATGATCGCAAATCAACTACTGGAATGATATTAAGAGTATACAACAATCCAGTAATGTGGAAAACACAGAAACAGAAAATTGTATCACGCGCATCAACGCATGCAGAATACTACGCATTGGCAGATTGTGTGTCTGAAATTTTACCAGTCATAGGAATTTTAAAAAATTTAGATGTTGATATAAAAAATCCAATTAAAATTTATGAAGACAATAGTGGTGCCATAGCTCTTTCAAAACATGGAAAATTTTGTAAAAATTCAAAACACATTGATGTTAGTTATCATTTTATAAACGATTATGAAAAAAAGGGTATCATATGCGTAACAAAGATACATACAGACGAACAGCTAGCTGATATATTAACAAAGGCCTTAGGCAAAAATAAATTTACGTATTTAAGAGATTTAATAAATGTTTATTGATTAAGTTTATTATAATGTATTGATGTTATTTAATGTTCCATAATTAATTGATATTGTTGAAAAAGATAACTATTTTTATTCTATTTTAAGTTTCTTTGCAAAAATATTGTTAAATGATTTATTGTAGATTGAGTAATTAATTTATGTTAATTGAAGAAGTATTATAACAATGTAACAGATACAAAACTCAAGGAGGTGTGTTAAAATAAGGTTCGTTTTGTATCAATGTTTATTATGTCACTTATGAAAAAGAAAACTTGTCAATCACCTTCGTAATGTCTGAATAGAAAAAATATGTTTGTAAAATATTAATTTAATAAAAATATAATTCTCTAATATCTTACAATGGAGTTTATGTTTATATAATAAATAATCCCGGCCTCGTACTTTAACAGAAGTGATCAATGAAAAATGAGATGGTTTAAGAAATTGTACTCACTTCTTGTGGCGTCAACAGGACCTCAGGATCGTCCTTCTGGGTTTGACTTAATTTTATACGGGATGAATGAAAATTACGGGCCCTAAAGCCCAAAACGTAATGTTTGAACCAAGCGCTGGCTATCTTCGCATTTAAATGTCGATCTAGTTTTAAGCAAGTATTAATAACTATATTAATTGAACAATTCATATTTTTTATGAAGACCAAAAAAATTAAACGGGCATGTTATGCAATCACCAAAATTATCTAACTTTTCGCAATGCAATCGTAAAAAGTTAAAGTTTATCTGTTTAATTTTATACAACGAATCTTCTAAATAATTTAGTAATACATATAATTAAATTTTATGGTAGGTATTTGTATTTATTAGCATCGGTACTCGGTAGTTGGTCTTAGTACCACAGAGTACTTTTATGGTTGGTACCAAAGAGTATATAATCACCTGATCAAAGATAATCACTACGTTTTTGTTTTTGGTTGGTACCACAGACCAAGGAAATAAGTTTTTATATTGACTATAGTCTTTTCAACGAAACGCGAGACCAGACGTAAACAAAAGCCGATCATTTAGTAGTAGCGACGACGGAACAAACAAAATATGACTATCTCTTTCTATCTTGTTTGTTTGCTATCTGCCGCACCGCTCACGACTTTCGCTTTCAAGGTCAAAGCATGTCATGGGGGTTATCGTAAACATTTGGATAATATTTTATATTTTATTTTGTTCCCCTAATCATAAACCTAGAATAAATATTTTAATTGACGCGTGATATTGACGTGTCACTTGTCTCAACATTCGAAGCGATTGTATAGAATAGCGTCCATTCGCGTGGATGGCGTGGCGCTGCATGACCTGACGTGCCACTCAGCGTGCTTCTAGTGAGGCACTGAAGTGGCGCGTAACACGAAACTTTCACTTATGTTAAATCTAGTTTCAAGATATCATTAAAAAAATTCAAACAATACGATATTATTGTCAAAACATAAATTTATTTTAAATTTGAAAAATTAGTATACGTTAAAAAGGTTGCGCAACCCTGCTTAAGCGAATGACCTTACAGTCGGTTTGTTTACGTCTGGTATCGCTCGAGATTGAATAGACTTTAGACTTACTATGATGACGTTTTTCTTTAGGAAACCAGCGTCGCTAAACCTATGACTAAGGAAGTAATGGACACAAAGTAGTGAATCTTTTCGGCTGGGTATATCCGCCATCTTCTGTCGCATCAAAAATAGCCAATCACAGCTATCAGCCAATCACAGATAGGCACCAGTCAGCTGATCAGAAGGGCTGCTCTAGCTATCTATCGATATGGAAATATTATCGAAGTAGTTTGTGGTAAGTAATTAAATATTTAAGAGCAAAATGAATGAATTATTACTATTAAAAATTAATTTATAGTAAAACTAGGTTTTGCCAGCGGTGCATATTATGTTTCCGGATAAGGATTTTTTACTTATCCCACGAGACTAAACTACATTTGATACGAGTTTTTGTACCTATAGTAAATGTTCGCATCCGCGGCCCGTTTTATTAACGTGAAATCAACGGGTCTGCCCGAGAAATTCAAAATTTTCGTGGTTTTTTGCAATTTGTACGCTGATTAGACATGATAGGCTTATGGAAATCAATTTGCGAGAATGGCAGTATCATCTTTACATGATTATATCAAAATATTTGCATAAAAATGTGTATCCTAGGATATTAGTTCGAGTATCTAGTTTTATGTGAGTAACTCGCTAATCTCGGACTAATTTCTTTAACTCGACACTTTCGAGCAGAGATTTTTATATAAACACGTGAAGAAGATATTGGGGTTATCGCAATTTGACGGCCATAAGCCTATTATGTCTTATTAGCTTAAAAATCGCGAAAAACCACGAAAAATTTGAATTTCGCGGGCACATCCGTGTTGTGCTCCTTAAAGCGGAAATAACTACGAGAAGTCAGAGGTGTAAAACCTCGAGGTCCAAATAGAAGGTAGTGATATTAGGAGCCCTACTCATCTATAAACATTTAACTTTACATATATGAATTTTATCGATATAGGTATAACAGCGGTCGCATCATTAGTACTTTGTTTTTGTTTTGTTAACATAACAACAAAAACTAAATCGAATTTATTTCAATCCTAAAGAAATATTTCTTCTTTTACACATTATATAAGTGCATGTAATATGATCATAACACATAATAACACATAATTTTTAACGATTTAACGATATAATTAATGAAATCGAATACTGACCTATGAAATGTTAAATGTGGCCTATTTTTGTCTTTCCGCGATCTGCACTGCACAACACAACACTGAGTAGGCATTTTCACACCTGAATACTAATTATAATCCGCACGTAAATTAGAATAATAATATGATTGTCTAATATTTCAAAAAACATGATACTCATAAACTTTGTATACATGTTTCGACATGTTCGAATCTACAAAATGCGACAAATTATGGAGAAATTGGCCACCCGGCTATTTTTTCGTGACGTCACAACTTCAGTGTTGCCGAAATCAGAAAAAACAAATATGTTGCTATCTCGTTTAACGTAAACAATTTTGAATTAGTTAGAAAGAGACAATATAATGTTTGTTATAGTCATGTCGATTTCACGCAACATATAAATGCATATGTGTGTGTAGAAAACTAGAGCTGCTCCACTTATAGTTTCCTTTCTCGTAGCGCTAAACTCACATATTTCAAAAATCACGCACACTATAATCCTTCATTTAAGAATATGGTCAAAAATATGACGAGGCCTGTGAACTACAATGTCTCCATTCCAAAGAGCTAAATATTATCAATGCTCCATTCATTCAAAATAACAAATCATTAGTAATTCGTGCATATTTGGATCATGTTGTGGTGTTATTCGGATTCATATAGTAATAATCTGTATGCTCCTGGCCATATTTGGTTCGGAAATACTTCTTTAAAACGAAATAATAATCAATTTTGATCAAAATTTTTATAACTTTGGTCGAGTTCCGTAATACCAAAAATTATGAATGAAAACTTGTAACTGGTGTTTTTCTTTAGCTGGACAATAAAAACTGTGCTCCTGAACTAATGCGACGTGAGATAGTGTTGTTTTTATTACAAAACAAATAAGTAGAAAACATGTCCTCTTTGATATAAAAATAAGCTAAACTAAATTCGTTTACATTTTCGTTTTACAATTTCGGAACCAAATATGGCCAGGAGCATAGATTATTACTATATGAACCCGAATCAACATTATCGAAAATTGTACGAATTACAAATGATTTTGGTAATACGTTTGTATGGGAGACACCGTGGGTCAGAAGACTCTTAACCCATGGAATTGTAAGTACTTTGTACAACTGGAAGGCTTACTGTGTATCGAAACACGCGCCGAGGGAGAGGTCATAAATCTTGGTGCGTTCTCTTTCAAAGTAGTGTAACCATTCTTCTTTTGGATTTGACAGGATTGTTTGTACCTAATCTAAATAAAATCATAAATATATATACACTAGCACACACCGCTCTTGCGTCTCATCATCTAATAAGCAATGTGGATACTTACTAATAATAAATAAAAGAAAAATAAAAAGTCAGAGTAAAAGATTTTAAGTCGTTACTGTATCTCATGCCTTTGGCCAATAAAAATCGGAGCCTTTGGCCGATTTTTTTTGTTCAACTGCTGATGAATATTTGGATAACAGTTTGTTATGACAGATTGTTAAACCTCTTAATAATTTTTACACCTTTTAAAAAAAATCATAAGTGACTTTAAACTACTTACTCACTCTTTTGATTTTATGCTTTCGATTTTTTACCTCGCGCTTCAATTTTATTTTCCTTGGTGTACCAGGCAATGTTGATGTCTGTGTACAGATATCAAGTTTCATCTTTTTACATGAAGGACTTTTAGAAGATCCAGGTTTTACGTCTTCTGAATTAGTCAGGTATATATCGCGCTTAACACATTTTTTGTTTTTGGCAAAAATCTGTCATGAAATTACATAAAAATATGTTCCCATAATCATACCAATTGTTGTTCAGTAACTTATTTATTAGGATACAATGTTGTTTATTTAAGTAGGTACATTTTTTGTTTTCGGCAAAAATATGTCATGAAATTACATAAAAATATGTTCCCATAATCATACCAATTTTTGTTCAGTAACTTATTTATTAGGATACAATGTTGTTTATTTAAGTAGGTACTTTAGTAATACCTTTGGAAAGATAGAGAGAACCACTCCAAGTTTCAACTTTTTTTGGGCCTCTGTTCGGAATGCAGTGAACAAACCACAGAGCTTTTAATGAAGGTGTCCCAGGTGTCACCTCTTACTATTGAAGGTGCTCCCAGGTGTCACCTCTTACTATTAATTTTTCCTTCAACTCTACATCCGAAGGCAAACTGGAAATGCAAATTGTTGTTATTATGTTATAATATATAAATAAATTAATTGGGTCCACCACTACAATTTTTCCAATAAAATTATTAAAATAATAGGGTATTTGACTCCAATTTTTTTATTACTTTATTATAAAGTAGAATTAAAATAATGACGTGCACTGAAAGAACTAATTAAATCGATCAAATAACAAAAAAATTATAAGCATTTTAAGATCTGTGATTAGACAGAGATAGCAACATGAAATTGTGACGTCACAAAGTACCAATGCCATAGTAGCTTCGTGCGGCTTCATACAAATTTTCGTTTTGCGAGAAAGGGATAGAAGATCCCCCCACTCCAAACTTTAAACGCCTGTAACTTTGTAAATCTTCGTTGGATTTTAATATTTCTTTCACTGCACGTTATTATTTTTATCCTAGTTTATAATAAAGTAATATTTTTTATCAAATTCAAAAGTAGTGTAAGACCCCATTCCACAATATGCAAAATTATTATCACACAAAAAAATCTTCTTTGTGATTTGGTTTTCAAATTGACGCTTTGACCGATGTAATATGAAATCTTCGATTAAAGTTAACGACCCTCATGAATTTTCAGTTAAGTATTTAAGTAGCATGAAATTACCAACGTACTTTATTCGTACAAAGTAGGGAGTACTACAAAGTACGTGGTACGAAGTACAATTCCATGATAAGTAGTTTCAAGTGTAGTCACCCTAGTTCACACGGATGTCAAACTATTCACTATTCATTGTGCGAGAGGGACACACCAAAAAAAAAATGTCTCGCTTGGGCTCATTTCTATAATGAGATATTGGTTACTTAAAAAATACTTTAATCACATAGAAATAAGGTTCATTTTAATTGTTAAATTAATAGAAGTAAGCTTTCCAGTTGTACGAAGTACTTATTAATTCCATGAAAATAGTTCAAAATGGCGGATTCAAAATGGCCGCCATACGAATTGCGTCGATATCTCGGAAAGTATAAAAGATGGAAGAACGGTTTTTTGACATGAGTTGATCAGGACTAGAAGATCTATTCGATGGATAGAAAAAAAAATCAAAATGGCAAAAAAAAATTTCCATAGAAAATGTATGGCGGATATTGAAGAGACTAAAAGTTGGAAGGCGAATAGGGGGGAAGACGGCACGCGGGCCACATGTGGCCCGCGCAACCACGCGACCTACTAGTTACTATATATATAGCTATTGACAATATATTTTGCAACTGTGAGATTTTGGATAAGGCTATAATAAATAAGCTTAGGTCTGATCACTGTGGTCAACAAATTTATGTCTTAAATAGTGTCGTCAAACTGAAGCATATAGTTAAATGCAGACCCATAACAAAAAATAAGCTAATGCGGTTTAAAGATAAAATATCTACTACAGTTCCTGCCCTAGTCTTTGAACATGAGCATCCTGATAGCATTTATGGAACCTTATTCAAAGCTCTAGATACGGAGTTTAATAATATATTTAAATTGAAAAATATAGATGTTATGAATAATAAATTAAAGTTCAGCGATTGGGCAACTCCCGGGATTCATAAAAGTAGAAAAAAATTGTATGAGCTTTATGAGGAAAGACAGTTTAATCAATCTGCAATTTTCCGAGATCGGGTTAAAACTTATTCAAAAATCTTTAAAAATGTTTGTATGCAAGCGAAATCTCTGCATTTTAAAGAAAAAATAACTCAATCCGATAACAAGATAAAAACAACATGGAATGTAGTTAATAGAGAAGCAGGAAAAACCAAATCTCGCAACTCCAAGATCGAAATAGTTGCTAATGGTAATAAATTAACATCAGACATAGAGGTCGCGAATACCTTTGAAAACTACTTCCAGAATGGTCCTGTTTTGTTAACGGATTCTTTAAAGTCCTCACCAACAACAGCTCAAAAACTTTTAAGGGACAACGTGAAAGAGTGCTCTATCGTATTTAAATTTGAACATATCACTGCAGCAGACATAAAGAAAACCTCCCGGTCGATAAAAATTAAAAGAACTGGCGACCTTTGGGGAATGTCTGTGCAAGTGGTTTTCAACATAATCGACACTATTGCCCCATGTTTGGCTATAATATTTAACCAATGTGTTGATTTAGGTATTTTTCCAAATTTAATGAAACATAGTAAATTGATACCGCTATTTAAATCTGGGGATAAACAAGATCTTAATAACTATAGACCAATTTCAATCTTACCAACACTTAGCAAGATATTTGAAAAAATCATACTGGACCAACTCCTAAGTCATTTTAACTCAAATAAAATTCTTCATTCCGAGCAGTATGGTTTTACTAAAGGCAGGAACACCACTGATGCAGGTGCCAAGTTATTAAGTCATATCTATGATGCCTGGGGACAGTCTCAGAATGCTATCGGAGTCTTCTGTGACCTGTCCAAGGCTTTTGATTGCGTTGAACATCAAACGCTACTATGTAAACTAAGCCATTACGGTATCAAAGACAGAGCTCTCGATTTCGTTGCCTCTTATTTAAGTGATCGAACACAAAGGGTATGCATAAATGACACAAAATCACAGGGTTGTTCCCCCATTATGGGTGTGCCACAAGGTTCAATATTAGGCCCTTTTCTATTTTTAGTGTATATAAATGATTTGCCACACCATGTAAATGGTATTTGCGAGATAGTATTGTTTGCTGATGACACTTCCCTAGTTTTTAAAATAGATAAAAGTAAAGAAAATTATGACGATGTAAATTGTGCTATCGCGCACGTATCGCACTGGTTCACAGTTAACAATTTGGTTTTAAATTCAAAAAAGACTAAGTGCATTGAGTTCGCACTTCCAAACGTAAAAAAATTAGTTAGCAACAAAAAGGTGATTGTGAATGGAGAAACACTAAAAATGGAGAACTCTACAGTATTTCTGGGGGTAACCTTAGATGATAAACTACAATGGGGCGCTCATATTGAGACTCTGGCAGGTAAACTTAGTTCAGCTGCCTATGCTGTGAGAAAAATTAGACAATTTACAGACATTGATACAGCCAAGCTTGTTTACTACGCCTACTTCCACAGTGTTATGTCCTATGGTATTCTATTATGGGGCAAAGCTGCTGATATTCAAACTATATTTGTATTGCAAAAGAGAGCTATTAGATCCATATACAAAATGAAGCCACGCGAATCTCTTCGCCAAAAATTTAAAGAAATAGGCATTCTTACAGTGGCGTGTCAATACATTTATAATTGTCTACTGTTTGTACGTCAAAATATTAATAATTACAATAAACGGATAGATATAAGTAACCGTCCAATTAGAAGTGGAGCACATAAGTTAGTTGTAGTGCCACACCGTTTGCGTAAGGTACAAAAGTCCTTTGTGGGGTTGAGTGTACGCTTCTACAATATGATCCCGAAGTCTGTCTTGGACTTACCTTTGCACCGGTTTAAAGATACTGTCAAAAAACATCTAATAAATCAGGGTTACTACACCATTGAAGAATTTTTAAATAACAAAGATTCTTGGAACGATAGTGATATGCTTCCATCTCCTCACGAGATATCTTAAAAATATTGTTTCATACTAAGTACTAAAAATTGTATATTGAGACATTTTTTTTTAAAAGAGCAAGTACCGAGTTTCTTGCCAGTTCTTCTCGGTGCAATCCTGCTTTCCGAACCTGGCGGTAGAGTCTCGACATTTTCATGAGAGCTTATATCTAAGCCTATGTGAAATAAAGAATTTCATTTCATTTCATTTCATTTCATTTCATTTCATTTCATTTCATTTCATTTCATTTCATTTCATTTCATTTCATTTCATTCGTGCTGATTCACTCACTCACTCACTCACTGATTGATCACCTCTCCTGAACAATTTTGTATGAAAATTTTTTTTTCAACAACCATTTCGTATGCAAGGGAAATATTCATTCGGAGGAAAAATACGGAGAGGGCTGATCATTGAGGATTTCGAAGACGGGTGAAGAGCACGGGGAGGGTATTGCAGATAGGTGGGGGGTGCTCGTCCAAATGTCATTCGAAACGTCATGCATTTGGCAGTTAGCTGAAAAAAAATTCAAAATGGCGGATTCAAAATGGCCGCCATACGAATTTCGCCGATATCTTAGAAAGTATAAAAGATGGAACAACGGTTTCTTGACATGAGTTGATCAGAACCCAAAGGTCTAGGCGATGAATAGAAAAAAAAAATTGCGGATTTTTTTTTACCAAAGAAAATGTATGGGGAATTTTGAAGGGATTTTATATTGGCGAGAAGACAGTACCATACCGGAAATGAAAAATAGATTCGTCACTTTAAACCCTAATATCTCTCCTCGTATCTAAGTTAATAAAATACTAAATTATTACTTTTTGTTATATATATGTATATTAAAATACTGTACAGAATGAAACAAAAGGTGTGGAATAAGAACTATATTATCAAAATCATCATCATCATCAACGGTATCATCTAAATTAACAAAGGAGATTGAAAAATTTTATTATCTAAATAAAAAAATAATGGAAATTAGAATTATTATAGTAGTAACTAGCTGTTGCCCGCGGCTCGGCCGCGGATTTTTTTACATATACCGTGGAATTCCTTGAGTTTTCGCGGGATTCCGGTGTGATGTTATACACTGTATAATATACAGAAACCTGTTCTTACTTCGCACGGGTTACCTGGTGGTGATTTTGAAAACTCCTTTTTCTTAATCATGTGATTTTGAAAACTCCTTTTTCTTAATCAAGTGTCGAGTTAAAGAAAATAGTTCGAGATTTGCGAGTTACTCTATGTGAGTGAAACTCGATACTCGGACTAATTTCCTAGGATACACATTTTTAATGCATAGATTTTGATATAATCATGTAAAGATGATACCGCCATTCCCGCAAATTGACTGCCATAAACCTCTGATGTGTAATTAGCGTAAAAATTGCAAAAATCCACGAAAATTTTAAATTTCGCGGGCAGAGTCGTTGATTTCGCCATGATTTGCAGTGCGTTGTGGGGCAACATTCTCTGCGGCAGTAACTGCAAGCAGGCACTGCAGGTATTGCTTTGAGTAGGGCCAATATGTATTACAGTAAAGGTATATGTATAATAGATCAATGTTGTACTCTTTGTTGTACTATAAGGATGTTTATCTACGCTCATTGCATCAAAATGTGTCACATATTGACCTACTTTATTCACAGACTTCTATAATTATTAAAAAGTTATTCATTATAACATCACTGTACTATGGAAATATCTCTAGATAATTGAATAATTTCCATTACGATACTCGGCTCCTGGGTTCCTGTATGTTTATGTGTCGTCATCACAGACCAGGGAATAACTCGGAATAACTTCTTTTCTCTGTGGTCGTCATAGCCAAAAGAGAGAATCCTAAATTTTGTTTTTTATTTATATATGGAGTCCACAGACAACATTTAGTTGGTAGTTATGGGATGCGCCATGATCGACCATAGACAACAATTATTTCACGTAAACAATAATATTTTTCCCTGCCTTATATGAATGATTAAAAAGTGTGTTCATACAGAATATTGAAAAGAATTATGTATAATTTTTGATTATTTAATTGTCCACTAAAAATATACTTTATCTGACTTGTATACATATTTTTACTACTATTTTTTGTTTCATGACTTTTTTAACAGACTATACGCAGTTTACACCTGAATTTTGGCGCCATACCTAACTTTTAACATTTCAATGTGTTATTTTTGTTACTTAGTCAAAACTTAGCGCGGAAAAATGTCTAGCAGTGAAACCTACTAAAGAAAATTTAACTCCACCTGACATTTTAGTAATTGCAACAAAAATGACCCACAATCTTTTACCAACAAAGTGAAGGATTTACGACAAAGGTTAGCAAGATTTTATGGTTTGGATTTATGATAATTTGAGCGTAGATTAAGTAGTGTTGAAACTCTACATAATTAGGTAGGTATTAAAACACTCGTGTGATACTATTAAAAAACTCGCCTTCGGCTCGTTTTTTAAGCTCACACTCATGTTTTAATACCCCCCATTATGCATCCGTTTCATAAACTACTATTATTGTTTATACAATTCTTTAATCTACCTTTATGTTGTTTATAACTAAATAAATATACAATTCTTTAATCTACCTTTATGTTGTTTATAACGACTAAATATTTTTTTATTCCATCAAAGATTCATGTAGGTAATCAGTAATGGGTTGTTTCATAGTTTCATGTCGTGTGAAACCATTGATTAAATATTATATTAAAGGATCAGCACTTACTGACGTCACGCATACAATTTTAGGCTCCGTCCTGAAGCTGGATTTTTAATTTGTCTAAACCTTAAAATGGCTCTAATGTTGCATACATTAGCGCCATTTTGGTACCACTGACAGCGGTGTGCTGTCAAAATGTACGGCGCACGTTCGCCATTTTTGAGAAATTTTTGGCTTCAACATACGTCACATCTTTCTTGTCCTCTTAGCGTAGCGTATTTCGTCGTCCAATGAAAGGTCAACAGTGAGATTTTGTCGCAAAATTCCAACTGATGAAAATTGATGAAAATTGATTAAATATTTCGTCTCAGATTCAAACTCTTAGAATACCTAATAAATATGGCAACATTAAATTGCTATGGCACTTTTTTCACTTCCTTCATCCGACATCCACACAAAAAAAGAAAGAGAACGCATGCTCAATGCGCATGTCGTATTCGTCATTCTTCACTGTGGCCGACATTTCGGAAATATCTGTCTGAACAGAATTTGTTAATTTTGGTCGCGGAGTTAACAATTTTAATACAAAATGCCCAACCAAGTGCTAACTATAGAGCCGCAAAATGAACTTAAGTTCAAAGGTAAGTGATTTTCGTTTTGTAGTTCAAAACCTGCAACCGCCGCATTACAACTCGGGCAGTACCTATAGGTCGTGTTAGCTGCTGACAAAATATGGAGTTCTATTTCAAGATATCGGCATTTGTCGGGGCGCGGCATCATGTATTTGAGCTTATTACTTTAAATACACCGAAATGCTATACAAATATCAAATGTTCCAAACTGAGCAATCTTGTCCATGGATCTGAATTGTTAAAATTATCAATTACACACATATCGCATTCTGAGAGACACCGATAACGGACTGAAGCGACATAGCAGATTTGTTATGATCATCATACATCATTTTGTATTTCCTATTAAATTCAACATAATATGTACCTAGCACAATAGTGAAAACTGGAAATAAACGATTAATATTGTTATGACATACTTGATCATTATTGCCCAGTATTTGCCTTTCTAACTAATTTTTCATTAATTATCAAATGCAATAGTTGGTTAGGCTTAACACAAACAAAAATTGATTGGAATTTTTCTCTTATACTGACATATTATATGTAATATGGTGTGTATAGTTGTAGTTTGTAAGCAGCAGACAATTTGAGTTGTTAATAATAATCTGCAGCAATATAATTACCTATAAAAATTTCTGCTGCTTTTGAATTAATTAAAGCACAAGTAGGTTTATTAGTTACTAGCTGTTACCCGCGGCTCTGCCCGCGTGCAGTTGTTTTTTTTTTTTTTAAAATGTCTCCCGTAGAATTTCTTGATTTTTCCCAAGATAAACGAGTGAAAGGCCCTGGGTTCGATGGACCCGTAAAGGAGTCTACAATCATCTTTTACAAAATTCACCTATCTCTTCTTTGGTCTTCCTCTATTTACACTCTGTCAAAATCACTTATATTCACATGGAGTTAGACAGAGTGGGAGTGGGAAATATCTATACTCATACTAACCAAACTCATCATATTCTGAGAGGATAACAACGCCCAGCTATTGTAAGGTTGAGAAGAAATTCAGTTATCTTGTAGTTGTATAGTTATACCTATAGTTGTACAATCAAAAGGATGATTTAAACTGTCGATATTTCGACCCAGTGGCACTTGTACCAATAGATCGAAATATCGACAGTTTAAATCATTCTTTTAATTGTGCTACGTAGATGTCATAGGTTTTTTAACTATCCCACGGAAACTCTGTATTTTTAGGATGAAAAGTATCTTAAATGTTGACTGGGCATATAAAGTACGATCATAAAATTTCATTCAAATCCGTTACTTGAAAGACGCCTGCTAAACACTGTATTTGTTATATTTTACTTTCCCGCGGGAACTCAATTGGTTTAATAAGTTTTACTATATATTTTTTTTAGACGGCAACATAAGGTATCAGCACAACTATCATTAGTTATTGTTTACAAAGCTATTAAATTAAGTTCCAAAGATTAGCCCGTACAAATAGACAGACAAACAGACAAACAGAGAAACAAAAAATTTCAAAAAATTCAAATCAGTTCTATTTCACTTACATCCCCTGACTCGGTTTTTAGCATTTTTTTTCATTGTACAGAAATTCGACCTCTACAGATTTATTATATGTATTGATTTTATATTTTAAGAAAAATATAAATAAAAACTTGCAGGGGCTTTAAAACTCAAAAGAGATCAGTCATTCAGAACAATTTGAAATTATAGACATCATATTCAATAAAGAATGTAAAAGTTTTCATAGTTATATACCTACTTCACTTTGCTGTGTTAATGCAATATGATATAAGCTACTTCTTGGTAATGTAATGATGTCCAAAGTCCATTGACAGCTGCCATATACATTTGTGGTAACCAATAACACAAAGACTTACCTTACTTAGTTAACTTATAACTAATGTAACCATTTTTTTCTTGTGGCAAAGTGGGGTCAGCTTCAGAATTTTGTGTATACCTAAATAAAAATGTTTAAAAGTATTTCTTAATAAATACAAACATTTTAGTAAATAAAAAGAAGGGACTGATTTAAACATATCAATACAATCTTATCTTTTCCTTCAATTAATAAAGGTTGGGGTTTGGTAAAGTAGGACTTTTTTGCTCTCGCTGGGGACAACGGGACAGACAGGCTAAAAATGGGACAATCTGCCCAAAGCTGGATGTATGGTTACATTACCTTTAACCTAAATAATTATTGGGAGCAGAATACAAATATGAAAATTTGTAGTAGCAGCTTTAGATGTTCGACTTATTTCTATTTTAAAGACTGCTTACACTTTTGAAACAAAATTATGTTCTCGAATTACGTGGAGCTGTGTGTTTATGCACTTAAAACAAAATTAGGTATGTTGTTGAATTGCAGGGGAGCCACTATACTCAGACTTTTAATTCAATGCCGTAAAATGACTTTCAATGTCATGTAAATTATATAATCAAAATAAAAAAAATGTCCAAGTATTTCATACAAATATAATTTATTTTATATTTTTATTACTGTTATTTGAGATTTGGGAGCATTTGATCTCTATTATATGGATCTCAGACTGTCAACATAATGAAGACACTTGATTTTCGCCATTTTGGTGCTGATTATTGCAAAAACTGGTGTGAGCGTCCATGGAACTAAAATAAACGACATTCAAAAATCTAAATGATGGTCACCAGCAACAATTAATGTCAATTTAGTACTATTTAGTAGTGGATCTTTGAGGGGCCCCCCTCAAAGCTTCAAACGGGAATAATAAATGAACTGTCAATGGAATGTTTGATCCAGCCGATTAGTATAATAGAGATCAGTGCTTGAGAGTTAAAAAAAATGTAATGGCAAATTAATTATCCAATCTTCAAAATTGACAGCAGTAACTCTAATACCTCTTTAAGATTCATTCCAAAAGCAATCATAGAAATACTATAGTCAAATCATATTATGGCTATGACTGTTGATTTAGTAAAACATGCTAATATCAGCTATAGTAAATAACTGATGAATCGATTTGGCTGAATTTGGAATATAGATAGATTATTATATCTTGGATTGGATCTGATAATTTACTGTATATTTTATACTATCTCAAGTCTGAGGTCCAATGTATTGGTGAAAAACTGAAATTCACGTATTCAAAAAGACTAGAGAACTAGAGAGACTAGAAATATATTTGACTAGAATAATACATATATTTGACTGGCAAGCTACAAACAGGAACGTTTTCTATATAAAATCAATAACTTACTTACTAACTTAATTACTCACTTCAACTACTTTATTAGCTCAACCACCCAAAGTGGATCCTAGCTTCCTATACTAGAATCCTATCCTTGTCAGTACAAGTCTTGAAGCAATCTTCGCACAATACAGAGCTATTATAAAAATATACCTATTTTTTTCAAATTTTACAATCAAACCGAGACTTAGAAATAATCTCATATTTTCAATTTATGATACAGAAAAGGCAACATTGTTTGGTTTCAAATGTAACTTAAAGAAAATTAACTTTTAATGGGGTATTTTGTATAACATTATGTATATTTCTTTTCATTAATTAGATTAAAAATTGGAATCAGTTAATATAATCTGCCCTTTGGTACTGTCTCCGAAACAGGCAATGATAAATGAAACATATTTGGATTAACTGAAATCTGTAATGATATGGTCGTTATTATTGAATTATTTTAGTTGATTACACAGGACTGTTCGAGCTCGGTCACACAACATACATGCAACTGACGAATCCCTCGGAGCATACCGTTTTGTTTAAAATCAAGACGACTGCACCAAAGAAGTATTGTGTGCGTCCCAATTCTGGTGTGCTCAGTCCTAATTCTAAAGTTGACATCGCCAGTAAGTTGTTGCATAAACCTTTTAATAAATCTACCATTTTTATTGTCAATCAAAGTTTTCAAAATGTTGTTGTAAATATCTATAGTTGTAAAAATATAACAGGCCCGTTTTGGCGTTTGAGACATACCATAGAATGTAACTTGGAATTAAACTGATGAACCAATAAAATAATAATTTATTACTTAAAGTCTCAGTTACATTCTGTCTTTTTTTAATTTTAGTGTAACTACATACTTACTGAATTTCATCTGCTTCATTCGATTTTAATAGTCTCGCAATGACATATGTCGAAACAGGCTTTTTAAATCTTTACAACTATAATTTAGAATTCATTACTATAGCTTGGCAACTTCGTGCGGAACCCTCCTATGGGGTGACAGACGGCCGGAGGACGCGATAACGTAACAACTCTTCCCCGCTAAACCGCCCACAAACCGCTGACATTTAAGTTCCTAGCCTCCCCCACCATCAGTCACCCCGCATGAGGGTCCCGCACGAAGTTGCTAAGCTATAATTTTTATAGCATTAATCAGTTATGCCAGATGGATCAATCTGCAGACATGCATGTTGCACAATGCTGTTTTTCTCAATGAATTTGTTAAAATCAGCATGTTTGAAATGTAATTAATGGGTACCTTTTTTTAGTTACTCCACAGCCAGTTCATGTTGATAACAATGAAAAGCATAAACACAAGTTTATGGTACAGAGCGTCATTGCCCCGGAGGGGAAGACTAACATAGATCAAGTGGTATGTTTACTGTTGTACTATTTTTAATACCTAAGTTGTATTATTATAAATTTAATAGGGGAATACCCTTCCCGACATCAGCAGTGCACCACAGAAACGAGGAAGCAAGGGTAGTAGGTATGTAGCCATGATGTTCATGTTTGATTCACAACCATCCCATGCATTAGATATAATTTACTTCACTCTGATTCGCCCCTGTAATCTGTACTAGTATTATAAAGCTGGAGAGTTTGTTTGTTTGTACGCGCTATTTTTGTTTGTGTTGATTAATTCATTTATTGAGGAAGGTTATAGGCTATATATAACATACTTATCAGTCTTACTTTCTTTACAGTGGAAGGAAATAAGTCCTGACCAGCTTATGGATTACAAACTGAAGTGCGTTTTTGAGACGCCGCGAGGTGCCAATATCAATGTAAGTTTATTTAACAATTTTAACAATTATATTATCCTCTTTATGAAAGTTAAACATTAATTATTTTATAATATCTATAAATTGTGCTATCCTTCTCCATAATATTTAAACGATAGAGATTACTTACCGCTTGATAGACTTGTGCTTGACTAGAATCATGTCTGTCCATCAGACAAGCAATGATGAGATCAAGGATGGAGTGTGCTTGCCTAGAAAAAGCCTATTCACTCTTCTCTTCAAGCCAGATTATACATTACTTTGTGGAACTGAATAAGTATCCATGCATATTCATCCAGTTGTCACATACCATAACGTACCCCATAGACCTTAAGTATTTCATTTCAATATAAATATTTTAATAAAATACATGACATTAAGGATTCCGGGGACACAGCGCCGCCCGCTGATATCATCAAGAAGAGGGCGACAGCAGATGACGCTAAGTCAGTTATGAAGGTAAATAACATATCATTTATTATATTTTATAGTTTGTTCATAAAGGGACATGACGTGTACATAGAGTTGATGCAGATCCATCTGCCTTGTGATTAGTAATATTTTGACAGAGGCAGAAAAAATACCAAAATTGAGAATTGTAGTGAGTTGTGTGCTTTTTTGACGTTTTTTTGCCCATGTTTTTCACAGAATACTGTTTTTGTAGATATTAAAAAATAAAATGACACTTCAATCATAGAACTGAGCTTGACTGTTGTGACTTGTGACACTCAAGTGCCACGAAATTTCATTAGTAAGCTGTAGTCAATTGAGTTTTTGATGCTTATAGAGTTTAATCTGTTTTGAGTCAGAACAATAGGAATTATATAATAAAGTAAATTTATTATTTATATTGGAGGTTTATGATGAGTACCTATAACTTTTTTCTACATGGCTATATTATATGTTTTATTATATTTATTGAATATGCAATGTGCATCAGCGAATCAAATGAAAAGCAAGATTGATGCAGTGTGTAAAAGAGAGATGTCATGTGCGTGGTAAGGGGAGTGGATTTTGAGTTTCCGGCTGATAAAACCGAATGATGTTTGTTTACTTGCTTCTACCGACCGCGCCGTCTGCCATATTAGTGGGCTGATCCTATATCGTTAGTGAGCAACTCGTACGGGGTTATTAATTAATAAAAAGAACGGAGGCAAAATAATTTTTTTGTATTATTTTTGCAGTTAGCAACTAGCTTAGTGACTTGTCCAAAAGTAATACTAAATTAGGCTTTCCGCCTAATTTTTTTTTAGTCAATAACCTACCACATATATCTGGTGAAAAAAATAGGTCAGACAGACGAAGTTATTGACACTTTTAAATATATTTACTGTTATTTTAAATAATCCAAAAATTACTTTTTAATTAAAAGGAATTTAATTTTAAGTTGGATAAAATAAGTAGTTATCTGGGATAAATAGGAATTATTGTCTAAAGAATTTCGTCTGAATCATCATATTCATCTAATTTGGTTGTATTATATTAACTAAACAAATTGTAATTTTGATGAAATATTACTAATATAAACACCTAAAATTAAGCAAGGTCTAATGTAAACCTTGCTTAATTTTAGGTGTGTGTCAACGGAACTTACAAAAGTCAAATTCTGCAAGTTTTGTTGCCTATCTAAACTTTTTGCCTAATAAAGGTGAAAAAAAAATATTTTCATAAACACTATCTGCAACTTTCAATCGTACTTCCTTCATATCACAATTTCTTGGATGCTTATTTACAACCATTTTGTAAATGCATATGCTAACTAAAATAATAAAATAAAAGCTATAAAAGGCTACATAATACAAGCAAAGGTTAGATAATGAAAGTGCCGAAATCGGATATCAGTTAGGAATCAATAATAGTTATCATAATATAATAGTTTGCCATTTCCTATTTAGCATGCTTTTCCATAAAACTCAATTTTCATTTATCACTAAAACTTTTCGAACCAAAGGCACCATTTGTGTGTGTTTTTGATCCGTGAATGGCAACCAGCAATCAGTACATTGAAGGTGTTCACGAGCAGCTGCTTTAAACTACGTCCAAGCTTGGCATGTTAAATATATATTCCAGGATGCCGAAGGTCCCATCCCGAATGAAGCTAAGAAACGGAAGGATGATGAACACACGCCTGTGTCTCCTAACGCGAAGACGGTACCGCTTTCATTATCTCACACTGATCATGTATACCTTGTCTAAAATAGGATGGTGATTTTGACAGCTGACACATAGGGATGGTTAGTGTATTATCGTTGGTGCGCCTATTCGATTATCATCTTCATAGAATTTGGAATCGATAGCTGTATGGTCAAACTTTAAATAAAACATTTTTTTTGTATTTAATGATAATTTAATACAATATTATGTAAAAACCTATATACATATGTATTTATTCATAAAAGCCCTCCCACGATGACGATTTTGATTCGTGCATGGTTTCATTCGCTCAGTTACATAATAAAAATAGAATAATAATTTATCGAAATGTTTATTTTTCAAAATTCGATTTATCTTATTTCAAAATCGATTTTTGATAGTCTGTATTTTATTGTATTTATTATATATTATGTATTATGTATTATATGTTATACTTGACTACGATAAGTGCCGCCCACTTATCGTAGTCCCATCAATGAAGTTCGACATTTCTGTAGTAATTTTTTTACCGAAAAAAATTCGAAACTTCATGGATGTGAGCTGCCAAAATCATCATCCTATTTCAGACAAGGTATAGGTTATATCGAATAGTGCGACGTCATAGGGCTCAACTATTCTATGCTCAACTATATGGCATACTATACTTGACAATAGTTCCTCAGAAAAAAAATCTAATCGAGTAAAAGAAGCGCGTTAAACTCATAATATTCTGACCGAAGCCAAACTTTACGAGTACAAATTAGATATAATAATGTTAAAGAAAAAAAAAGAAAAAATTGGCAACTTGTTTGAAAGCAGTTAGTTAAATGATTAAAGATTGTAACAACCGTAGGATGTTATAATTAAACATAGCTGAGATACCTTATGATACAAATCGTTCTTTTTAAATAAAATACCCTTCCCTTTATACTCATACTTCATAATGTAGCCTTACATTTGATGTTCATTATAAATGTTGCCCATAGACTGCATGTTTGTTTTTTATTTGCATTCATAAAAGATTAAAATCGCTAGATGAGCCCTAAACCTCCGAAAACGTTCACGTTTTTTTCTTGAGTGCGACACGTTGTGTACACACAGTGACAGCGACATAAGATATAGTGATATAGCAAGGTCTATTTACTCTTAAACGAAATTTGCACTTACGTTCTCTGTCGACTGTCACACAATCGCACACTACCGGCATGCTGAGAACACTCGCTTAGCATGTTTGTGGACGTTTTGGATGTGCACAATGTAGGCTTAGGGCCCATCCAGATTTAAATCTTTGTCTTTCATACATACGTAGTGGTGAAATTACCATTTGCATTATTTTATTATTTTTCTTTCTATGTATATTTCCAGACGTCTTTCCCAAAATCTGAAAACCTCGAAAGCGATTTGCAAAAGGCGACGAACGAAGTCATTCATTTAAGAGAGGAGGAAAGCAAGTTAAGACATGAGAATCTGCGGCTAAAAGTGAGTTTTGTTTGCGCTATTCATTCTATCATATTCCACCGAAAATCACGTGTGATGATTAAACAAGTCAGTCGACTTTTGCTACTTGCTTACAGTTTTATTATTAAGTGACTTGTGATTTGGAAAAAAATTTTTTCGCTTACATGTTCAAGAAAATTCGGTCACTTCTTGCGGTTACAAGTGATATAATTTTTTTAAATCGGTTCTGTGAAACTTGCAAGAAGTACTATATATTTTTTATTTTCGGAATGAATTCTTTTCTACTTTTGTATCTTTGAAATCCCGGTCCTGGGACCTTGTTATAGCAGTATTATTGTAATATTGTTTTGACATTTTCATACTATGTCAGTATGAAAATTCTAAAACAATATTACAACAATACTGCTATAAGAGATGGTGGTACGGCCCCTGTTTTCGGGCTTACCTCAGTTTGTAGTCGGTGGCATTACCTCTGTCGCAACGGCGTCTGCGTTGCACTTTAGGAAATGGTTCAAAATATATGCTTATGCAAGTTGGATGAATCTAGAAAATGGTTTTTAAATTTATCCAACATAGCTAACTAGACTTTTAAACTCGAACATTGCAAGGTTGGCAGAAAGCCCGCATGTTTGTAATGGTGTTGTGGCATGAATGTTTAATGTTTAATGTGTATTTAGCGAAAGTAAACTTCGCATGATATATTATACAAGTATGATATATATACATTTATTCTCCTGGCAAATAATCCAACATTAATAATACTTAGTAATAGTACCAATAAACATAATGTCAGGCGTAAACAGTATTTATTAAGTTTAGCATAAGTATTTGTGTGATCTCTTTATTATATTGGGGTTCCAATGTACATAATGTGATTATAGTCATTTTAATAATCACATTATTATATTATTATATAATAATAAAATTATGCACAGCGAATTATTTCAAGTAAGTTTCCTCTTACTAAATAACGAATATAGGCTTCAAAGGAAGTTTAACAGTTTTCGGAATATCCATATGCGGTTTTATTCAACCATCTACCGCTCATCAAATCATTTAATAATGTGGAACCAGCTACCAGCAACAGTATTCCCTCAAAACTATAACATGGGGTTATTCACGGGCGGATAAACAAATTTCTTAAGAGCCGGCAACGCATTTGCAGTTCCTCGCTGGTGCTGCAAATGTCCAGGGGCGTTGGTGATTGCTTACCATCCGCTTGTGTGCTCGTGTTGACTATAAAAAACCACCAATGAAGAGATCCGTAGAAGAACCAGAGTGACTGATTTATACGAATATCTCAACATGTTGCGAGGTAGAAGTGGCAGGACGAAGGTAAATAAATAGTTCTGGATGGAAGAAAATTAGGACCCACGTTGTTGGACTGACGACCAACATGTGTACACGTGAAGATGATATTGCCATTCCCGAATTTTAATTGTCATAAGCAATGTCATATGGAGTTTTATAATTATGATGACGAGCCAAATAAAATGTGAAGACGGACAAAGCCTATACCAGTAACATTAACATATCTGGTTTTATATGTACCATAATAGTAAAGATATATGTGTTTAACTTCATTATATAAAAACCTAGTATGATGATGGAGACATATGTTGGCTATGGAAATAGTTAACTACACAAAACAAGCAATCGGATTATAGCTCTTTTGGCTTCTACTAGCACAGTTCTGATACTAATACATTGGTAAAGTTAACCTTTAAATCTTCAAAAGGGAAGCACGTCTAATTAATACGTCTGCCGCCCTCATGTCCTGTCATGAAATTTTGTGCCAATAGAGAATCATATCCAAACAAGTTAACGAGTACCCATAACACAAGCTTTCGCTTACTTTGAGGCTAGATTGATGAATATATGTGTATGATGTTTATGTGTAAAGTCATGGCTAAAGCTGGAGGTCTAAAATGGAGCGGGTTTGTTTGCCTTGAAAATGGATATTCATTTTTCACTTAAAGGCATCCAAAATATGCTTGGCTAGAAATACGACGTATTGAAACATGCTTTGCGATTATTTTTATCTATAGTTTATGAGCCAGTGCGAAGATGTTTTATTCTGGATTATCATACGAAATCTTGCTGAGTATAATATTTATTTCTAATAACTTTGAGACATTTTTTTACTGTAAAGAACTAACTATATTGATCACATACATGATGGTCCATTCGTGCACCCGACCGCCAATAAAGTTCTCAGCAGAAATCGACCCGGATATGTACCTTACCTAACTTGACCCATTTCAAATATAAGTATCGCATCACCCGGCTCTTTCTATCCCGTTCTAGTATAAAACACTTTACAGGCTGCGCATTACAGATAGAACACGAAGACACGCCCCATTCCTTCCTACCTCCTTACCAATCGCATTAAAAAGCGATATTGCAGGTTTTAAATAACGTTTGAAATTTAAAATTTCTATTTTCCAATATCATTAAAGCAAGTTTCTTTTGCTATTGGAGCATCAAGAAATGGAAGAAAATATTCTGCAATGCGAAATTATTTGTCGTATTACGTATACATTAGTTTTACTTTGTTTTTAGTGTTAGGACACACCTGCTCAAAGTCCAGCTGCCAGTGTTAGCTTTTTGTGCAAAATGATTTCACTTATTATTATAAGGATGTATTGGACCGACGCGCGACGTTTTGGTGACGTCAATTACTCAGGTGTGTCCCGACACTATATTGATACTATAAAGGAAAATGACCATAGATGTATGGTATCCCGTAACAAGCTGAATCAAACCCAAACTTTATAAACTACAATCTCCACATTAACTCCTACAATTATTACTTTTTAAATTAACATCCGGATTCTAAAGTTATAGGCAAACAAACAATTTGTACTTCTTGGTAAAATCAGTATGACACGAAATGTGCATCGAAAAGAAAGTAACTTTTTGCATGCAAAAATTAAATTCCGGATATGAAAAACAAATTCCTAGTGCCTATGGTTCCTAAAAAACACTATTTTATTTTCCTAGACTGTTTTGGTTTTGGTTCACGAGAAAACTTGATACCACCTGTGGTAATTCTCCTTTTCATTTAAACGTGTATAAATAGTTCAATCCACGAAAACGCGCCCCCCTCCTGTATATCGTAAAGTGTTAAAAAAGGGTGGGGCGCGTCGTTGTGGATTGAATATTAGTTGAAGTTATAAATGCCGAGCGTGATGTAGATCTGCTAAAAAATCAAACTTATCTGTATAGTAGTCTCAAAAGTTGTTTAAGCATAAAAATAAAAGACTGAATAATAAGCATAAAAATATAACGCACCATGTTTCATGACACCATTGCAAAAAATAAGATGTTTTCATAATTTTTTATTGCAATTACCTTTTCCTGTGCAATTAATACAAATGGAATATTGATTGCAAACAATGTGTTTTTTCATTGGGCCTCAATTTACAAAAAAAACTAATGGTAATGCCATACCACTTATTATGTGCAGTGATACCTGCGTTTTCAATGTATCAAAAGATTGAGTTAACCGATTTCAAACAAGTAAAACCGGCCAAGTACGAGTCGGGTTCGCGCACGGATGGTTCCGTACTACATTAGAGAAAGTAAAACCATAAGAATCACTTTTTTCCCGAACCGCAAACTTTTAATGCCACAAAATTGTTAATATCAAAAAAGTATAATAGATACAGAGTTGATTTTATTTTTCCCGTAATATATTGTAATTTCGCCAACTCGGTTTTCCACCCATTTAAAACAAAAATCAAAACGATTTTCAATTATTTGTGATTGCACTGACAGCAGGTCATTAATATATATATATAGCTGCTTGTGCTGATTCATTCATTCACTCATTGATCACCTCTCCTGAACAATTTTGTATGAAATTTTTTTTTTTCAATGACCATTTCGTATGATTGAGGATTTTGAAGACGGGTCAAGAGTACAGCCAAGGGTATTGGAGATAGGTGGGGGGTGCTCGACCAAATGTCACTCCAAATGTCAAACAATTGACAGTTAGCTGAAAAAAAATTCAAAATGGCGGCCAAACGAATTTCGCCAATATCTCGAAGAGTATAAAAGATGGGAGAATGGTTTCTTGACAAGAAGTGATCAAGACCCGAAGGTCTACGCGATGAATAGAAAAAAAATCCAAAATGGCGGATTTTTTTTACCATAGAAAATGTTTGGGAAAAAATGACTGAGGGTTGCGATACATTTATAGGCGGGAAGACAGCCCGCGGGCCACATGTGGCCCGCGCCTTCACGCGCCCTACTCTATCTATAGTCATTATCTAAAACTATCAAATTTCATTTCGATATCTTTAATATTTACTGAAATAAAAGGGTCGAGACACGTGATTTTTATTTATTTATTTTTATGCCTGATTGTTTTTGATTTATTGAGCAAACGGTCGAACAAAAAATACCGTTCCCTTATCTCCGAAGTTTACCAATCGAAAATTCTAAAATTATTATGATTAATAGGGATTTATGTATATTTTACGGGAAAAATAAAATGAACCTTGTATCTATTACACTTTTTTTGGTATAAGCAATAAAGCGCAAAATTCAAACTTAAGTTTGCGGTTTGGTAAAAAAAGGGATTCTTATAATTTATTTTTTCTAATATGGTACGGAATAACAGAACTGAGTCCGATTCGCACTTGGCCGATTTTTATGATCGCGTTCATGATTGTGTTAGCTGCAAGTAGCGGTGCACGCGCGGGTGATATAAACAAGCGTGTGTGTTGCAGGAGGAGCTGCTCCGCATGGCGCAGGGCGGCGAGCCGCGCGTGCAGCGCGGGCACTCGTACGGGCCCGAGAAGACTGAGCAGATGGCACTGATGCCGTGGATCGCCACCGCGGTCGGCATGGCGCTGCTCGGGATCATCATCGGCAAGTTCCTCATGTGAATGCGCTCGCGCGACGCCGCGGCGGTCCGACGCCACCTGACAGATGCCGCTGTTAACGCAATCCTCACATAAGGCAGCTTACATTTTATTACTACTTAGCCACTCCTAACTTTCAACGACACGCTCATGAGCGAGACCTCGCGCGCGACGCCCGTCTCCGCTCCGGTTCAGTTCCGACCACTTCCACTTGAATTGTTTTATAGTCCGCGACTTGAGGCGTTAGGACAATCTACTTGCTACTGTCTGTTATGAAAGAGACTCCGGTTTCTGGAGCCGGGCTCGTGTAGTGGTGCGAAGCTCATGATGTAAATACTCATATGCCAGCAATATAAGTTACAGACGCATTTTCTTGTTTTGTCCCAAAATATTAGCATTCTTTAATTTTATTATTTGACAGAAGTAATTCATAAGTAATGAGCATCTGTAAGTTACAGTAATTGTATCAAATAAACGATTAGCCTCGTGTTGCTTCCGGTTCACAAGAAAGAAAAATAGTCACAACTTCTACTGCCTGCATAACATGAGTTTTCTGATAATCATAATGTTCTCGTTTATGTGACTATAATATGATAAAACGTGTTATTTAGTTAAGAGTTCGAAATATAGGGTACATGACAGTTGTAACTTTTGTTGATAAACGCAATATAAATAATTATATAAGATTAATAACTAAAATCAACACTGTGGCAGGCAGATGTTGCTTATTTAGGTTTTTCGAAAAAAAATCATAACAAACCGTAGGCTTTTAATAACAGTGAAATTGCGGAAATAATAGAATTGTTTTTACATGTTAACATATAAAAGTCTTTACTTTGAAGTTCAGTTCCAGTTTAGGTAATTAGTCAAAAGTATCAACTAATTTGTGATTTACTCGCGTCAAACTCTTTATCCGGACTAATTACCTAAATTGGACACTTTCAACCAATTGTTTTTATTATCAACATTTTGAAGATGATATTATTGCCATTTCCGCAAATTTGATGACTTATACCGTTGTCTTACTAGTTTGCAAATTGTTAAAAACCATATAAAATTTTAATTTTGCGGGCATAGGCATAATATTGAAGCATAGCTATTTATGTCGAGTTTCTACACTTGAGATACCTTACCGTGCCGTCCCCAGTATGTGCTGGCCATGACATTAAGAATTTAACTCGTTAAGGTCAGTTCATTTAATTCAAACCGACATAATATGGATTATCAGTATTTATATTTTTCTGCAAAAATGAATAGTTAATTGAATGATAGAATTGTATATTCTTATCAAATAACGTAAGTACTTTCAGCTAATGAAAATGATTCAACATATATTTCTTGATAAATTAACATCAAATATGGTCCAGTTTACATAATAATATTATGTGAAACTATTTTCGGGACATTGCTAACCCGGTAGAAACAATAGCAATTGAAAATGTCATGTACCCAATTCCTCCTTATCACCGTGTAACAACTATATACTGCCTTTTTACTTACGATTAGATGACGGATTGTTTAGGTTTTTGTTTAACTACTTGGTAATGATAAGATCTTTTGTTTCTTTTTGTATTATTTTAATTTCTATATAGTACAGGTCGCGCAGTGATTTAAGATCGCTCGGTAAAAGTAGAAGGGGTATGCGCAGTATTCAATTCTTAGGTCTAAACGGAGGGGTGAGGGGTGAGTGAGTTTGCGGGGCGGGTGCGCCTGAGCGGCGCCACGTCATAGGTTAGTTCACTTCCCGCGCTGTGTTCGCGCGTCTCGGTGTGTCTTGAGTACAGTTGCGCACAGATTGCTTAATTGAAAAAATGCCTGAAAATAAAGTTTTAACACGGCAAGCCCGAAAAATGGTTTATGACGTGAATTGTTACGTGAAAAAGGAAACTGATGAAATCGTGGGTATGCTAAAGCAAGTAAAAAAAAACAAGTGCAGAAGCCGCGACATCATTAGAGAAAATATTGGTAGCACCTATAAATCGTTTACAACTGATTGAAAATCGATCAACCAATGTTGCTGATAAATCGCAAGCAAACACTAGCGTTTTTATTTGCTCAATTACTAATATACGAAATTATAATAAATTACTTCCCTTAGCATTGTTGTGCGCGATTGTACACATGCGCAGATTACCCACACTAGCTTCACCGAGCGATCTTAAACCATCGCGCGACCTGTATATAGTTGTAAACTATGTTCACTTACACGAAGAATATTGGAGATATTTTATGAAAAGGTATTTCTAATAAGGTTTTAATATTATAACTGTGTAAATCTTACGTAATATCTCTTTGACAGGTGAGCACAATTTCATGTACGGTTTGCAATAATTATTTGACATTTGAATTGCATTATTTCAAACAACGTATGTATGATTATAATATGATTTTCTCTATGATAATATGAAGATAATTAAACTGAAAACCCATAATAAAACAGTTTCATCGTATTGCTCATGAAAGCGGTGAAATGTTCACAATAATAGTATACATTCTGGATGAAGATTTAATTTTTAATTCATTTATTTTTATTTTATAATTGATTAATTTAAAAATTACCTAAAGCATTTATTGTCTCACTACTCAATAATAATCTATTCAATATTAAATAATTTAATAATTCTAATGTTCAATGCGAAATAATTATAATGATTATTAATTTTTTTTACTCATGAATATTTTTCAAATATGACTATTAAACTTTTTTTTCAAAACCGTTATCTCTCATATACTTGTTATAAATCTTTGTAAATAATAATAATTAATGTGCTTTAGATTAAAAATGGTAATAATTTTTAAAGCATTTAAATTTTTCGAAAAGTGATTCAAAATCAAAAATTTAAACAATTGTTGCCAATACAATATGATATAGATATTTCAATCAAAGACGCGCCCCACTCTGTCAAAATCGCTTATGTTTTACTCAAATCGTATGAAGTTTGACAGTGGACTGAAATATCTATAACCATAGTTATTGACAGTATTAAAATTATATGTATAGATCACTTTTTAAACTGTAAGATTATAAACTTTTGGCAGATTGTAAACATCGTTAGATTATATTCTATCTCGCGAGATTGTGTACTGTCGAAAGATTGTGAATTGTAACAGTTTCACGCATTCTTAATCATGCGCTTTCAGAATCGTAAAATTCTGAAACGGCATGATTCTCACGCGTTGACAATCAATTCATAAAAGACACTGCACAATCTTTCGACAGTTCACAATATTGCGAGATAGATTTTAATCTAACAAAATTCATAATCCTTTAGTGACATATACATAAAATTAATTACACTTTTCTTTAACCAAATATCTTAAAATACAAACCAACTATAAATTGAATACAACTGTTGCAATTCGTTTGTAGAATTGTGCAATTTCAGAAGCTGTAAACACATTTTGACGAATATATTTCGTAAAATATGCTTTTTGTTTTTTTTTTCATTTTGGATCTTGAATTACATTTCAGAGTTTAAAGTAAAGTATTTAATTTAATATTAAAACTTATTTGAGTAACCATTCACGATGGGTTTCAGCTTATTGTTGATTTCTACCTTGATATAAACTTAATTCCAGTGTATTATTTGTAGACATCAAAATCACTACTTATAGCTTACGTAATAATAATTTGAAGCAAGTTAAATTATAACTACGTACAAATCATTGAGTTTTTTTTACCAAAAAAGGTATTGTTATTAATAACAATCATCAATTATTATTGTTATTACATAAAGTTAATAACATTGTTATTGGTTATTTGTATCCTATAAGCTTTGGTGTTGTACTGATAGAAGCTAATAAGAGAGATCGCTTTTGAAAAAAAAATACAATAGTACTTCAACGCCTCTAGTAGTTTTAATTCATATTCCTTTCAATTTGGTGGTGTCAGGTAAAGTAACTTTTATGGGAAATGTATCGAGAAATTGCCATTTGTTTATAAATCTGTAGGGCTTTTTTTTACAATAGGTACATTTAAATTAAATTGTATTGTTGTTATAAACTACTATGCTATATTGTATCGTTTTCTGAAATAAATTAATTTATTTGGAATGTAAATCCAGGAGTTATTTAAAGTTATTGAGGTAACGATTTCATTATAAATATTGTTTTTGGAACCTTTCTTACTGTCCCCAGGCATTTGGAGGAAGAAAATGCTTTTCATATTAAGTACGGATTCGTTAAAAGGCAAATAAGTGGTAATGGACAAACAATATATTATAGTGAAGTCGCTGCTCCAATATTCTAAAGATCCCAAACCCTACAAATGGACTAGCTTTTGCCAGCGACCTAGCTTGCGTGAAAATCGGTTTTTCGTCAATCCCGTAGTCCGTAGGCACCTAGATTTTTCGGGGATAAAAAGTAGCTTACGTCGTACGTGTTCAGCATATCCCTACGCTATCTACTGCTAAATTGATTCTGTAATAGTGTTACACCAGCCCCGAAGTGGGCATGGCATACCCTTTACTACCTACATATTCTCGCATAGCTGGTCATGCTGATTGACTGATTGATTCACTCCTGAACAATTTTGTATGAACTTTTTTTTCCACCAACGGTTTCCTATAGAAGGAAAAAATCATTTAGAACAAAAATATGAAGAGCTGATGTTTGCGGATTTCGGACACGGGTAAAAAGATGGGCTATGGCCTCAGAGGCAGCCCTTGAATAATCCATTCCGTTCTTTAGAGATACGGGCACTTGTTTTACGATGCAATTATAGTACAGGTTATAATTTTTACAGATTTTAGTCTTTTCGATTCCAGCGTGTGGCAAGCGAATTTTCGAAAATCATCGCACTTTTCTTTCTGATTAAAAATAAAGTAATGTTTTCTTTGACAAAAATTTTCTATCGACAGTATTAAGAGTACTTTCCCTTCAGGTGGCATTACAAAATTCCACCCTGTATACTTAGTTCCAATCCAATCCACGAAGACACGCCCCACTATGTCAAAATCGCTTTTGTATCATTCGATCCGTATCTATATCTATTGACTTAACTGGAAGGGAATGCTAAGCAAACACATTTGAAATGCACATGTACTTTAATAATAATATAAATATTTTAATGAAATAATGATACAATTTGCTACCAACAAGTAGATAATATAGTTAGGTACACATTCAATTAATAGAGTCTTAGACTAACAACCAATTTTCCTCTTCTCCAAATAACAAACATAGTAGGTTCGCAGCAATTAAGTTGACCCAAAATGGTGACCGTCTGCGCAGGTATATCTCCACGAGCCCACCTTATGCGCTTCCCCGAACGATGTCATACCGCAACTCAATCGACCCCCGAAAATGAATTGTAACGCGTAGGGTTCAACTTATACGCCGCCTACTACATACATAAATATGTTGTGGCAGATCTGAGAATGATCATTACATGCTTAGCCGAGCGATTCACGAAATGATCGTATTTCGAAGAAAGATACTAAGAAGGTATTACAGTTTACGAGAGCAAACAATGTTGAAAGAGTTTGGTAAAACGTTAGATTGTCTTTCACGTTTTTCATACATTTAACTACAACACTATCATAGCAACAACACAGCTAGCAGCTAGCAACGGGGTCGGCATTATTATGAAATTATAAAATCTGGCCACGACATATTGAACATTAGCTTTTTCCCGCCACCGGAGCCAAACCTCACCTTCACCAATCGCCGGACCCATGCAGTGTTAATTCAAAATTTTAGCCAAATCGGTTTAGTGTTACATAGAAGTCACAAACACACAATATGCAGACTCAATTAAGGCTTTACTCTATTATTGTGATAGCATAGTAGTGCTTATCAGTGAAAATAATAACACTTGCAAGCAATCACACAAGAATAGTTAATTTTTCCGGTAACTAACTTTGGAGTAAGCAGAAGTTTAGCTGACGTACTTTTGATACAAGAATGTCGCAACAACAAGGCTCAAATGACTTGGGGTTTTCTGGAGGTGGTGAGTAGCAATAGCAGCAATTACCTAAATCTCAAAGATATAACAAAAAATTCAACTCATGATCCGAGATGGCACCTCAAAGAGCTGCTGCAACTATGGAGGAAGCAGGAGCTTAGCTGATGTGTTTTTGCTGAAAGAATGTTGCAACAACAAGGCTCAAATGACTTCGGATTTTCTGGAGCAGGCGAGTGGCGATGGCAGCAATTGGCTGAATCCCAAAGATATCATAAAATATCCAACCCAAGACCCAAGATGGCATCTCAAAGAGCTGTTGAAACTTTGAAGCAAGCAGAAGCTTGTAAGACGTGCTTTTGTTAATAGGATGGTGCATATTACTTTCCAAATATCAGCCACAATGGTTCAGCAGTTACGGAAAGACTGCGTAATAAACATTCAAACATACAAACTCATCAGCGTTTATAACATTAACCCGATTATACCTATGTATATACATATTTAAAAATGTTTAAATAATTTTATTTAATAACTAAAAGTATTGTGATGAAGGAAAAGCGCTACTATAAATTGAAAAGGTTCTGTCAAATTTTAACGGACACATACATAACCTTATTTTGTTGGGGAACATTATGCGTGTGTCCAAACGAAAAACGGATTTTGGACACTTTTGTAAACAAAACCTGTTAACTGTCATACTTTAAAATAATTGGTGTAGTATCTTATATTACACAACATCGATGTAATGATAATAAGAGTATATATTTTTAACTTAACATTTATCAGTAACTGTTAGTTACAACAAAATGCTGACTCGGAAGCGTTTATTATTGTTGCCCGTGGTACCACGGGTACACTGTGAATAAAAAAAGTATAACACATTTGTATATCTTTAAAAGACTTAGTTATTTAGTTTATCCTTAAACTGAAATAATTGAATAAAGAGACAAATACAACACGAAACTTAAACTAAAAATACTAACATTGTATTAAAGTTCCTTAAATTGAAATATAGATGGTACTTACCACTAAAAGCTCCAGTAATAACATGAACAAAAAACAATACTTGTGGTAACCTTGGGGGGACCACGAGCACCAAACGCCATAGGACAGTAAATTTTGTCCTTCGGGCATAAAACCAAACATAAGAACAGCACAATAATTATAATAATTTTTCAACGCACAGAACCATGGTATCGAATTACGGGATCCCAAATCATATAATATTAAGTGAAACTGTCCTAGGACCATAGATTTTTTTTTGGAAAAATCATTATAGCCATAGAGATACTATGTACTAACGTACTAGAGGGTGCCACTCTTACGTGGCTGAGTGGGGAGCGGCGTGTGAATGAATGAGTTGAGGCGACGTCTCGTCAACTTATAGGCGCAAAAATTTTATTCGGAGTGTCCTCTCTTGTTACTCAATGATTATAGCATATTTAATTTTATCTTGAAGTGCGAGTTGCACATAGAAATTTAAAAAAGAATTATTTATATAGCTAATTGGCTCAGGTTCACGTAAGAAACTTAAATTCATTGAATCGAAAGAAAAAATTCCTGACAGCGAGTTTTTACACGACTGCCCAAAAAAGGAGTTAAATGATTTTAGGGTTCATGTACCTAATATATGAGTTTATTTATTCCGCCATAACGGCTGAATAGATTTGAACATACTTCTGGGGTATCGTTGGAATTCTTACATCATTCCGAGTAACAAAGGCTATATTTTTTTTAGAAAAAGACGATTTAGCATAGGGCAGTCGTGTTTTTTGGAATTTTTAATTAAACTATTTACTTGTTCAAACTTTATTTTTTCACAAATTTAGTTTTGGTCTTCCTCATACTGCGCCATTAAAATGACAATATTTGATTTTAAATCATAATTAAAAGTATTATACAGCACCCGGCAATAAATATTGCACATCGACCTTTGGAAAGAGACAATCGGTTAATTTCGGCTTCGTAGAGCGTTATCTCTGTCGCACACTTCCTATATGACTGACAAAACGTCACCGTCATAGATACCGGACTGTTTGTATTTCGTGCGACAGAGGTAACGCTCTACGAAGCCGACGAAGCCTAAATTAGCAGACTGTCTCATTCCAAAGATCGATGTGCAATATTTATCGCCAGGTACTGTAAATCATTATGATATTTAAATTGCATTTTTTAATACTTTTGCTCGTAAAGTGGTTGTAGTGTCGGCGTTTTCAGACCTTCTATCATAAGTTATCATTTGTAGTTTACTGCCAAAACCAGCTTTACAATGCATACACTTTATCGAAAGAATGTGTTTTACTTTGTAATTACTACTATACTTAGTGGCAAATGACTTTAGTTCCTAATGGCCGCCGATCACCTCATAGCTGATAGCTACTTAAAGATCTAGGTATTCTCTCAAAAATATTATCTTTTTTACTTGAAAAAGTATTGAAAACGTCGGTTACCCCAACATGCAGTGATTTTAGTTACCCTTGAAGCTGTGTATGGCTCGAGAGCTAAAAATCAGTTTACGTACTAGAGAACAACTTTCACATTAAGAAAAATTAAAATGTAATAGATAGTGAATCAAATAACTTAGTTCCCGGATACAATGTGTCCATTTGTGTAATTTATGTAATAAATAAATAACACAATAGTAATTTAACCAGATAAAAAGAAATAAAATCGTATATTTATGAAATAATAACAATTTAAAATTTAAAAAAAAAAGAAAAAAAAAAAAGAAAATGTAAAATATTTAGTGATCCATTAAAATATTTCATGGAATGTGTAACAATTATTATTCATCATAATGTCCGAATAGGTGTATATAACTGATGCGATTTTAGCAAATTTAGCCTTGTCAAAATATTGTACTTTTTTTATTATTCAAAATGTATATCTAGCGCAGTTTTCCTTGCGGTTTTAGTTGCAATGTAAATAGCTAAATAATCAATGAGCTTAGCGTCTAAAGGAAGATTATAAGCATTATCCATTAAATGTTATAATAAAGTATAAAAATAATCATCATGGCATATATAATTTAAGCTAAAACAATGGCTGATGCAAACCTAAAAGTAACTTGAATACTGAGAGCATCATTGAGATCATTTATAGGGACATAACTAACCATATTTATTATATTTCATTGTTTAATAGTATCTTGGGGTACGGTAGTGCCCCCATCAAGACGATTTCAATATTTCGTAACATTACAAGTATACAAACGTTTGAAAAATATTTTTCTTTACACTCAAGTGTTAGTCCGAATCCCACTCCGTACCATTAAGTATAATCTAGAATCTAAAAATAAAGCCTAAAACTATATCTACAAAGCACAAGTAGTTAAACATTAATACTAAAGAGATTCTAATGTCTAATAAAATTTGTTATGTGATTGTCCATTGTTATCATTAAATAAGTCCGTGAAAATTCATAACATTAACATACGATAAACTAATTTAATATTTACTAGGCACGGTATACTTTTATAATTACAACTTAATACAAAAACAAATTAATACATTGTAATGACATAAATTAAAAAATAAAACATGAAATCATTACAATAAAATAATTTCAATAGTTACTATTAAAGTTCTACCAGTAAAAATATAT
The DNA here is from genome assembly GCA_963855885.1 of Coenonympha glycerion. Taxonomy (NCBI): domain Eukaryota; kingdom Metazoa; phylum Arthropoda; class Insecta; order Lepidoptera; family Nymphalidae; genus Coenonympha; species Coenonympha glycerion. The sequence goes on from OY979626.1 coordinate 8,893,432, forward strand.
ATACCTACACTCAGTGAAATTTTAAATACTTTTCAGATATAGACATTTAATTAACAACATTTTAAAAATCACACGTTTTATAATACTTTGGTACTGTCATATTTGCTTATCGCTCGCACTATTAACAATGCCAGTGTGTGAGTTAAATGACTGTCCCAAACTATTTTAAAACTTCCATTCGTTTATTTTCTTTTTGACACATGAGGGAGATATAGAAATAGCGAGGAACCAGAAAGAGACAAACGTAAAGTGGTCTCTCTCTGGTCTCTCGCTATTGTTAAATCTGTCTCATGTGTTAAAAAGAAAATAAACCAATGGACTGAGTATAGTAGTAGACATGCACAATGCTCATGCACATTTGATACCATAGCATAAAATCATTAAATTAATTGATTAATTAATTCTAAAAGCTACTCCATAATAATTATTCTGCATTTCATAAATATAGTTATTAAATAGGTATATAAAATACTATTTTCTATATATAATAAAATCAAAGACTAGTAATTTTTTAAATCATTAAGTCAAAATAGATTAAGTACTAGTTTTAAGAGACTACTACTGTGTAAGTAAGAATAACCCAGAAGTTATTCACTCAAGCATAGCCCGTCTACCCGTCACCTTTTGCCCATCTACGGCGGTGGTTCACCGGAATTATATTCTAAGTTCAAACCAATATAACTACAACAAAACAAAAACAATAAGAAGAAGAAGGAAGGGATAAAAGAAAAAAAAATACATACTATTAGTGACAGAAACACAAATCGTTTCAATCCCGTTTTATGTACTGCTGTGCAGATCTTCACTCTTCTCTCAGAATGAGTGGGGTTTGAGGGGGTTCTTCACCGCTAGCGACTTAAAACGCACACAACTAAGAAACTCTGACCGGGCTGCGCCAATCGCTGCTGAGTTGAGATATCGTAGGGTAGTTTTATATATTTTTTTTTGACGAGCACAGATTGCGTTCGTATAAAGGAGGGGAAGTCATCGGTTGTTTCTTTGTAGTATTTTTGTTATATCAATACTAAATCTGATTGTTTTATAGTATGTATTATGTTAGTAATTTAAATTTTACAGTAAGGGAAAATATTTGGTGACCTTATTGTTTTTGAGAAATAAAGATCTATAACCACAAGTCAGAGTCAGTCCGGGATTCAATTCACAACCCTCTGACGAGAGGTCTATCATCGCTTATTGCTTGAAACACGAATAATAATTAATGATAAATTAATATTTATCTTAAAACAAGTTCAAGTCAATAGTATATAAAAATTAAGGCTTAAAATAGATAAAGTTTGAATTTTATATTTTAATGGCATAATTTAAAAGCATTTTAAGTACAAAGCAACATTACTAGTTAGAAAAATATGCTCTACCTAATATGTAGCATGCCAGGGAAATCTATTAAATACATATTATTATACTGTAGATATTGAAGTGTATAAAGTACCTTATACTTAATAAAACGGAATATATTTTAATTTAATACTTTAAAATTGTTAATTTGCAATGTACAGTATGATAGCAAAATTAATACGATTCTAAGTGATTCCATGGATGCTAATAGTAGCGCTAAGTGTATTATAATCATAAGAACTTGCCAAATCAAACATAAAACTATTAAATTAGTAGTATTTATATATAATACTCAATTTATCATAAAAAATTTGTTTCTAAATATAACTTAATGTGTTAGCCCGTGAATTGCATTGTCTTTTCGATTTCTACTTCATAGTGTAAAGTGACGTACAATGATACATGTTAATACGTTTATTGTGATTGTAACTCTTGATTTTGTAGTGTAAAAATCACAAGAATTGCGAATAATTAAAGAAAAATAAATAGTTCATAATGAGCGCTGTTTTATTTAAGAAAAGTAAAAACTAAAGAAAAAATACAATAATAAAGTATCTCACACGGCAACATATGTATACTTAAAATAAGGTATCTCTCACGGCAACATTTGTATACTTAAAATAGATATAGCAACGTTTTATGAGTACTAGCTTAAAGTTATAACTATTAATAAGACATAACACTATTAATAAATACTTTACAGAGCCTTGTCTATGTTGGTGGTCATGTCACCGAACGTAGGCTCGTCCTTCAAAAATGTTCCCGAGCGTTGCATCACCGGGACACGCTCTCTTTCAATATCCGTGCGTTTGGGTGTATGTTTAGCTCCGGGTTTAGGTTGTTTACTGGTTTTATGAGTCTGCGAGTGACACATCTGTGACTCTTTCGGCACTTTTAGAACAACCTTTGCAGAGCTCGATTTTGTAGCGTTCATCAGAGACCCGGATATCTTTCTCTCGCATGACTTCGCCTTGCCTTTTGTGTTCGCTTGCATGTCTGCGTGCGACACGCAACTCACCAGCGGGCTGGTCGGTCCATTGCTGGTTCCACTGTTGATGCATTTCGAATTTTGATTCCTATATACCGGTATTTTTGTTTTGATGTTGGCGTTTAACAACGACGATGGTGAAAGTCCTAATCCTTTCGATATCACTGCAAAGATAAAATCATTAAAGATAAAATCACTATAATCATGAGTACCTTACTGTACAGAAGATTCACTCCGCGAGATAATTTAAATAAATAACTACTCTAGCGCTGACACAATAAAGTACCATTCATTTTGGAACACCGCCTTATATCTTACGTCGTTATTACCCTAATCGTATTCTCTTTCATTCGGCATACTTCATCTCCAATTTATCTTTTTCCGACTCGCTACAGAGACAATGATTTATGCCCTTTCCCAATATTGTATCTATCTTCTATTTGCCCAAAAAGAGATATCAATCTAAATATATAAAAGAAGATATACTGACTGACTGACTCACTCACTCACTCACTGACATATCAACGCACAGCCCAAACCAGCGCTGGATCTAGAGATTCCAAAGAACAATGGTGCGGGCCCATACATCGCTTTCGCTCACGTTACGCTATTGCAACTATAAATGAAAAAATATTTTTTTGATTGGGCCTGCAAGCCTGAACTCAATGCTAAAAGATTTTTCTTACAAAAAAGTGGAGAAAAATTAATATTTATTTTCAAAATATTGTATCTGAGTTTTATAACAACAACGACCTCCGCCATGAAGCATCCGAGAGCATAGAAAATACACTAAATACTCTTTGATAAATACTTTTCACTTGTCCAAGAATTTGTCACTGTTGACAGTTGGTAGCCATGTAGCTGACGGACAGTGTTGCGAGATGCCGGAATTAAAAAACTCGACTGAAAGAAAAGTCTGATTGAGTTAATAAATCAATATTGAATTACAAAAGTGTTTCGGAAACGCTAAACAACCAAGACAAAATAATCTATGCTCAAAATAATCGGTTGTAATAGATTTCAGTATTATTAAAAAGTGTAGTCTTCTGTCAAATAATCTCAAATCTTCAAGCAGTTTATTTAAGTGAGACTAGCTCACACGGAATAATAATATTCAGATTTACTCCAATGCAGTGGAAAACCCTAAACTAATGTAATGTTTTTATGTAAATAATATATTCGAGTAAAATAAAATGCAAAAAAGGAACAATTGAAATCGATACAGTTATTGTCTTGTATTCTACATTCTGATCTAAGAATTAACGTAGTACCTGAAAGTAAGTTTTTCTTTAGTATCTGTTACATGTTGTTCTCGTACAAAAGTGGACCGATCGTCAAAAAGGTGGAGTATAAAAGTGGAAAAGTTTGGCAACCGGCAACACTAGCTGTATGGAATGTGGAAACGGAACCTATCAGTAATCAATTGAATTTCTTTAAATATTTTATTTTTTGACCCGACCTTTACAATAACTCGTGATACCTTGAAAAAATTCAGTTATTTACTAGAATCGTCTTGAAATAAATTTTACATCTAGACGCTAAACTTTATTTGTCGTACATTTCTGCCCATGTTCTTTGGCACACATGTTCCTTGTGAGGTCTAGGGGTGCACTAAGAAAGGATTTTTCAAAATTCACCCTTTAAGGGGGTAAAACGGTGGTCCGAAGTTTGGATTTTACCAAGTTAAAATACGTCTTCACGCCGCAACTACTGAACAGATTTGGCTAAAATTTGGAATGGAGGTAGATTGTATCTTGGATTAGCACATAGGCTACTTTTCATCCCGCAAAAATTCACGGTTCCCGTGGGATTAGTTAAAAACCGAAATTCACGCGCAAAAAATTATTCACACCGCAACTACTGAATCGATTTGGCCTAAATTTGGAATGGAGATAGTTTATATCCTGAATTAATGCCTAGGCTACTTTTTATCCTGGAAAAATTCATGGTTTCTATGATAGAAGTGTATAACAGATATCTACGCGGGAAAAATATTCCTTCACGCATTTCTTACTGAACTGATGTGGCTGAAATGCGGAATGAAGTTAGATTTTATCCTGAAATAATATAAAGGCTACTTTTTATCCCGAAAAAATGCATGGTTTCCGCGGGAAAACTTAAAAACAGATATGCACACGAGAAAAATACTACTTCACGCTGCAATTACTGAGCGGATATGACTGAAATTCAAAAAGGGGGTAGGTTTTATCCTGGATTAATATATAGGCAAATTTTTATCCCGGGAAAATATGTAGTTTCTAAGAAAATAGTTAAATAGTAGATATTCATGCGGGAGAAATACTCCATCGTGCGGTCACTTCTGAACTTATTGGGCTGAAATTTGGAATGGTGATAGATTATATCCTAGAATCAACTACTTTTTTCTCGGGAAAATCCATTGTTTTCGTAATAATAGGGAAAAACAGATATTCATGCGGGAGAAAATTTAATCCTTCACGACGCAACTACCGAAAATTTATGGTTTAAAGTTAAAATGAAGATAGATTTCATATAAATTAACACGAAGGGTACTTTTTATTCCGGAAAGTGATGGTTCCCGTAGAATAGTTAAAACTAAAATTTACGCGTGCGAAGCCGCGGGTATCTGCTAGTGTAACATAAGCTCCATTTTGACAAATTTCTATCTTTATCTAAGCAAACCATGGATATATATAATATTGGGAACCGCCATAAACCCGATCGCTATATACTCGTTGCCTTTACATCTACTGTACGAGTGAAATCCCTTCGCCATAACGGACATTTTTTATATAATATACATTATACATATATCAAGTTTTATTTTTTTATGTCTACCAATGTGTTCGCGAATAATAAAACAATAGCAAGCAAGAACATTATCAGGAATAACTCTACTTACACTCTATGGATCCCTTGGTTGTGTGCTTGATTTTAGTGTAGGTCGCGTATCGGTTACTGTTTTGAGATTCGCTCAACGAATCAGTAGAAGGCTCTGCCGTCTGCGGTCTCGAGTTAGTCGCCAAACTATCCGTAGACATGTCATGCACCTTGCTACGCTTACATTCCCGGGTGGCCGTCATACGACTTGTACGTAAGTTCCGGCATTGCACTGGGCTCGAATTACGTGAAGATTCACTGGAAGAGATGACTTTGTTGACGATTTTCCTGGGCGCGACTTTTTCTTTCTCCTTAACGACGCGTGGTTCTAAATATCTGGGTTTCGTGTTATCGAACGCATGTGGGCGAGCCGTTCCAGATTTTTTTGTAACGGGACGCTCTTGAGAAGTCATCGATTTGCTCTGATTAAACTTCGCACGCTCCTCTTGCGCTTTCGTTGTCCTGACTTTGGGTACAGTGACCTTAAACAGCTTTTTAGTATCTTGCAGTTCGCTGTTGCTCGCTAGCCTATCTTTCGATCCCATTACCGTGACCGGCTTCGGCTTATAAGGAACGAAAGAGCTAAGAACTTTTTGCATATCCAAACTCCTTGTAGTGGAAGTATTTACTACTTTATTGGGCTTGCTGTGGAAAACGCTTCTGGTTTTTCTATCAGGGGGCATCGAAGTAGTCAGAGGTATGGCTTGGGGGCCATACATAATGCAGCCGAGTTCTCGAAGGCGCCTTCGCAAGTCGGACGGTAGATCCTTGAAAGCCTGGGTGGCGACGACTCTGGGAGCGGCTCTCACCAAAGCTCCCTCGCACTGCAATCGCCAGCTGCTGGCGTGAGTGAAGAGGAGATTGTTCATTTCCGGGACTTCGGATATCTGATTGCCGTTCGTTATGAGGTCTGGCTTAGATAAATGTTGAATCCGTATTTCCTTAACCAAGTTAGAAAGGAAAGCGTACGCGCGACAGGTCTCATCGGGTGGAGCCCATTCGATGGCAGCGGCGAGGCAGTCGTCGAGCGCTTGCTGCGCTGGCTGGGGTGCATCGGGCGCACTCGGCATCATTTCTAAAACCGCCAGTAACCGCGGCGCGGCGAAGTGTGCAGCAGCGTTCACCAAACGACGACACATCCGGGCCACACTCTCGGCCCACCTACTGTTCTGTAGTGATGCCACTGAAATAAAAACAAATAATGATTGGTCAAGTGCAAGTCGGACTCGCGCACTGAGGGTTCCGTACTATCAAGACCAATCCTCAAAGTATTAAATTAAACTAAACACGACTGCCCACCAAATTCAAAAATAAACAAAACATCACGTTTGTTGAATGTTGTTGAAGATGGCACAGAAGTAGTGGTAAACACTAACTATGGCCGTGCTCTGACACTATTGCACACACTTCACATCCGCCAAACGGTCAATACAAACTTACTTCTCTGATCTCATGTGTCCGATCAAATGTGGTGGATCATAGCGTGCCGATACATATTATTTAATATCTACGGATATTTTCTTAAGCTGATTAGATAAAAGCACGAAAATCTATCTGATTTAAAAAAATTTTTTGGCGGTTTACATAGATGAGAAAATGAGAAAAAATCGCAAAATCTGAAATAATTATGATTAATAGGGATTTATGTATATATTACGGGAAAAATAAAATCAACTTTGTACCTATTATACTTTTTCTCAAAGAAATAAAGTTTGTAGTTGGGTAAGAAAAGTGATTCCTTTACTTATTTCTGTAGTAGTACGGAACCGAGTGTGAGCGCGAGTGCGACTCGCACTTGGTCGGTTTTATTTTCTGTACAGTAACTCAGTTAACAATGAATGAATCTAGAAGTAATTGCACGTCGTCATACGAGCCATTTTTTACTATGCGAACTATGATCTAAAATTCTATAAAATAATAAATAATTCACACCTGTCATCCCACATCCATATACGGTATCAAAAAGATTTTCAATTGTTAGATTAACGATATGTTCTTGATAGCATTTGTCCAATAGCTCCTTAGGCAATGTAGCAAAAGCTTTAGTAGGCCAGACCTTTGAGAAATACTTTGTAATCCACCTTAGGCATTTGCGATATAAGTCATCTAATCCATAAACCGATGACAACGGGAAGCATTCCAATACACCGGCTGTGCATACTTGACACGGCTAAAAGCATTATACGATTACAAATAAGCTGTTTTGATTTATGCATCACTAGTTATTAAAATTAATATAATTAATATATCTATCTGCCTTCAACTATTGTTATAAGTCTAAATAATGAATTGGAATACAGTATTTTTAAAAGCTTTTATTTAACTTGCAATTTATGTATGTATTATGTAATTTATTTTGGGTGGAATCTTGCAAATTAATTTTGGAGAAGATAATATCTTTTGAGCTGAAATTTGGCATACAAGTTTAGTTTGGATGGCAATGCATGGTTAGCAGCGTGACGTCCTTATAAATCTAAAATGGCGGACTAGTTATTTTTAATGCACTACTTCAATATGGGTATCAAATGCTTGCAGAGAATTAAAAAAATAAAAATACAAAACTGAAAAAAATATTTAAATGCACTAAAAATCTTTTCTTAAAAACTTTCTGTGAAACAAGAGTGCGAAAATAATTGTTAATGAGGCACTTGTTAATTTTACAATATTGCAGTAATTAATTTTGAAATAAAAAAAATTGCATTAGTGTTGTTAAAATTATAATATTGCTAATAAGTTCCGTTTCATATTTTGTAATGATAGTATGTGATAAAATTAATAACTTGACTTACACATTTCATACATTTCAACACAATTATTGAATTTGATTTGTTAATAAATTCTTGATACTAAATATAGATAGATCCTGTAGGAATATTGTAGTGTGAAAGCAAATTTCATTTGTGTGAGTGAATTTGTGAAAATAACTTCTTACTTAAAGTAAGTCTTAACTGCAGCAATAGGTATTAGGTACTATCTACCTTAGATAATACCTACTACCTGTTAAGAAATTACTAATTTCTCATAATTTGATGATTTTAAAATTGAAAAAAAAAGGTAAATACCCGATGGAAGTGGTGGCAATATTTAGCTTTCAGGGTAAACATTATAGCTTCTTTCAATCCTTCCAAACCCAGCATATCGGCAATCGTGGCCAGCTCTACGATACTGATTGTATCGGGAATAGTCGAGAGTCCTGAGTAAATATGGCACAGAGCAAAATGTACTACATTAAATGAAAACCTAAAAGGAAACAATCGATTTACTAAAACAAGTAATAATTGCATTTTTCATAAAATAAAAAAATGAGGTTTTACTCACGGTGGTAAAACAATTACGTTTCCAGCGCTTTCCACCCATCCGCCGCTAAGAATACCAGCAAAATATTGACATCTGGAATAAAAAATACAAGTTCACTTTGATGTTCGGATCTAAATCGGTGGTTAACATAATTAGGGCAATAGCAATTTATAAAATTTTACCTTGATGACAAAATACACTTATGGGCCTTAATCCGCTTTCCTGATACTTCCACTATTACATCTGGTGCTATTTCTTCCAAGAACATTCGCAATAAATCTTGGCCTAGTCGAGATTGACAGTTGCCGATCAAACTCGATGTCTGACTAGTTTCTTCTGTCGTACTGTTTTCTGTAATTAAATTAATTACTTAATATACTTATAGCCGAAACAATTTGCTGAAATAATACCTAGAAATAAAGAAACCTCACGCCGTCTTTCGTGCAATGAAATCGTCTAGAACATTTAAAATCACTTTAAACTTACGATTCATGAAAGCAGGTTTCAGTAGGGCAGGAATTTTATGACATTAGAGACAGGAAGTAGCTTGGCTCTTTAGATAACGCTAGCATATTAAAATTATTAACTACAGCAGTCAGAAAATCATATAATAATAATAATATAAAGAGAGTTAAAATTAAAAACTCACCGATTACAGATCGACACACGCTGCTTTGAACGCTGCTCATTTCAGACACATCGGACGCCTGCAGTTCATCTATTTCACCGAAACTTGATGGAGCTCCGGGTCGCAGAGGCGATCGTGTTCTTCCGGACAACGTAATCGGCATACTTTTACTAAATTCATTTTTTAAGTGAGGAAACAATCTGTTTAAACTCAAAGCATTCTCTGAATGAAATGAGCTAATAACTTCACTAAATCTAGACGATACCGATTGGACATTTCGTTCAGACCAATTGCTGTCTGGAATAGATCTTGTCATTCTTGAATCAAAGGTTTCTTTTTCGAAAATATCAGATTTTACGGTTGGTTTGTCTAAATCGGATAATTTGACAAACAGATCGACCGTTTGATCTAGTTTATTGGTAGTTTCTTCATGTATCACATTTTCAGTGTTCAACATAAATGATTTATCTCCATTGATGCGTCTATGAGATGTCTTTTCAATTTTTTTACTCTCAGCTTCATGCGATTCATTACTTTTTGCGCATATAGGCGGCTTTGGAATAGATATTATTTCAGAGATACTTATGTTAGGATCATTACAGAGGGACTCATATCTCTCGAACGACATACTTACGTCTTGTGACTTTGAACAAAAGCTAGAATCTATCTCATTGGAAATAGATTTTGAAAATTTAGACTTTGAAGGACCTTTACTTTCAATTACCGGCTTCTTATTACCGAGAGAGGAGGACAGTCGAGAAGGCATCTCTTTTAGTGTAGTATTTTCACCCAAATCTATGTACATAGAAAAGATGTTCTTTTTTTCGTTGGTATTGACATTACTTGCAGGTTTCTCTGGCGGTAATGGATCAGGTAATGTGGATAAGTCAATGTAGAATTTTTGCCCAGATTTTTCACTGCAGTCAGAACCTACAGAACATCTGCTTTTACAATTGTCACTGCTACTGGTTCTTGTTTCATACTTCAAAGTTTCGCAATTTCTATCGCCAGGCTTTCTATAATTGATGTTGGATGTGGAATGCTCAGACTGGACTATATTTTTAGAGTTGGACATATCAACAACCCATGCTGATACGTATACAGGTTTCGGTGTTTTTGGGGGGCTTTTGCAATCCTCATCTGGTAGAGACGTTTCCGTCACTATAGGCATGTTTTCTATTTTCCTCCGAACTAATGGACTACTGTGTTGTAGTTTTGGAGTATGTACATCTTCTAATGAGGTACCGCCTGAAACTATTGGAGAAGATTCATCATACCTACCCGATCGGAAACTTGAATAACTCTCTTTACTAATAATCGTATCGTTTTCACTCTCTTCTGATTCATACTGTCTTAATGACGAGGTTTTAAGTGACATGATAGAGTTATGTGGTGTGGTGCCCATATAAACCGTGCTAGATGCAAGGGATACTGCCTTTTCGTTTTCAGAACTAGAAATGAAATTGGTCTCCATCGAGCCTTTATTTTCTGGAATATTAGCACTCAAGGAATCTTCGGTAATAGGAGTCATTTCAAAAATTGTTGGAGATAAATCTTTTTGCATTGAATCTGTATCTTTGTGATCTCCTTGTTCTAATGAATCTTCGTTATCATTACTTTCAGACCAATCTCCTGGGCTGATGTCGAGTCTATTAACTGTAGAACAGGGCACTGGATTACTAGGTGTAGGTATGATATCATATTTTAGTTTATCAGTCTCAATATCATTTACAGTTTGTGAATGAGCAGCAGCTTGTTCTTCATCTGCCAAACTCGCTGCGTCTATAAAGAACGGGGTTGCATGTTTGTTTAACAATTTTTCAAACTTTTTATAGTTACTACAATCGGGTTTTTCTTTCATGGTCACATTGACGTTTACATACTGGCGTTCATGATGTATAAATTTATCGCAAATTTCTTTGTCTGTAATTTTAGGCGGAAATACAGACTCCCAAGAGCCTGTTTCTGAAGAAACCGATGAAGATTCTAATATGACAATTTCTTCGTTTTGACGCTGTTTTTCTTCTTTGGACGACTTGCAGCATGTTAAATCATTTTGTTTTCCCGTATATTTGTTTTTTTGTCTATTCGAATCTTCTGCTCCTAACAGACCATTTAAAGATGAAGATCCAGTGTGAATCCTCATTCTTTGAGCCAGATTACAATCTGCAGCTGGGCTTAATATTGATTCTTCTGTATTTAAATCTTGTAAAGCACTTTCAGTTAATGATACATCTGTCAATGTTACATCTTTATGACTAGTTATACTTTCTAACATACCGGTATTTTCCAGACCAGAATCAGAAGAAGTAAAGATGTTTTCCATTTTGGAACTATTTTCGCCAACATTTAATTGAGGCAAACACCCAGAAGATCCCAACGCAGGAGAACACGTATATGCAGCAGACAAGTAATCTGAAGAAGAACTTGGATCATCAGTAACTAAGCTATCAGGAGAATATGTAGAATCAAATATTATTTTTTCAGCTAATACTTCATTTGCATTCGTTTTATTCAAACTATTTTCAAATACTTCAAATGATTTGTTTGTACTCTGATTATTTTTGGGTTGACTTAATTTCTTCTCAATTTTTTTTAAATTGTTTTCATGGGGAAGTTCTTTATAAATATCACAATTATTGGAATGCTTTAAAGTTTTGGACGAGTGACTAGAAATAAGAGACAGTGAAGTGGGTTTATTACGTTGTGTCACTTTTTGCAATTCTCTGTCTTGGGATTTTATTATAGTATGGAAGGCATTTGACAATGCATCTTGTTCAATCAACTCTTGTTCCAGTAAATTGCCTTCTATGTGCACAAGAGCATAATATTCTTTTGTTAATTCTGTACTTGGACTAAGACATGAAATTTGTTGATACTTGCTGTCTGTGTAAGGACTTCTACAGTTTGGAGTTAAAAATACATCTACTTCATCAGTGTTTTCCTTCGTTTTATTAGATTCAATCGATGCAGATGGTTTATCAAGTTTATTTTTCAGAAAAACTAGTATTTGTTTCTCTTGATTTTTTATATCACATTCAGTGTATGCATCGCTGAAAAAAATAAAATCAATATTTATTTTAATAGAAATATCGTCTTCTTCATTTAAGTAGTATTATAAAATATTTTTTTAAATAGTACATTCTATACAAGTGTGGAAAGTATGCCATTTCTGCACGGTTGAAGGCACGGTTGAAATGACGATTACACGTGTGTTTCGAACGACTTTTTTAATACATTTGCGAAAAAATATTACTAGATTTACGAAAAAATTAAATAACAGTAAGAAATCATTGAAACTATTTTTTTTATTCATGTGGTAATATGCTGCAAAATATTCATTTTATATACAGAAAAATTATGCAGGAGGAAAACAAAAGGTAATAGTGCGGAAAAGAATAACTTTCCGCACGCTACACACATGAAGCACATATTGTGTTAAAAACTATTATTAATATGCAGTCTGACCTTACGAAGGAGTATATTTCATCGAAAATTTCTCTTCCAATATTAACATGCAAAATAGCTTGGAGCTTGTTATAAAATATGTTTGTACGTGCTTTTAGTATACAAGAATGTGTCAGTATTTTTAGCTTCCCACTGACCACTTCCAAATCAGAATAAATTGATTCATCAAATATTCTGTGGACAAGCAAAGATTAATTTGAATAATAATAATAATCAAATAAATTAGTTTGGTCTCCCCTGCCAGGGTGTAGTCCTCCACCTGGTACATATTATACAAGTATGTATGTTTATTTAATTTTTGTGTATTAATTAAGTAAAGGACAATGACCATGGATGTATGGTATCCCGTATCAAGCTGAATCAAACCCAAGAATTATTACTCTTTACTTAACATCCGGATTCTAAAGTTAAGGGCAAACAAACAAGTTGTACTTCTTAGTAAAATCAGTATGTCACAAAAATGTGCATCGAAGAGAAGATAACGTTTTGTATGCAAAATTTTATTTCGGATATGAAAAACAAATTCCGAGTGCCTATGGTTCTTAGAATAGTATATTTCATTACAAGTGCGGAAAGGCTGTTATTGCAAAGAGTTCCGACAAATGTCTACCCGAGCCGAGGCGCAGCCGAAGGCGAGGGTTGACAGTCGGAACAAGTTGCAATGACGGTTCCGCACGTGTACTGAACGATTATTTTTAATACAGTTGCGAAAAAATGAAGCAATTTAATAAAATAATAAAAACACAATAAACTCAACTAACTTAACATTTTCTGAAAAACTATTTGCTTTTTTCTCTTCTCTCCACGCAATAAATTCGTCGTATATAGATATGTAGCGACTTTTTGACTTTTCCGGTAAAATGTTCTCCGAAGCATTTTGTGCAACAAACAACTAAACTCGCAAAGAAAATTTCTGAAAAATGGCGCCAACCGTAGAATATAAGCAGTTTTTTTTTCTTCACCCATTCTGGTGATTTAAAAAAAAATAAAAAAAAAATTGGTCATAGACTAAATAATATTCTGGTACGCAAAGGGAACTATGCCCATACAGCCAAGTCTTCAGTAGAATTTTTTTTATTGATATGAAATGAAAATGAAATTTAATGAGATGAAATGAAACCTAACCAAACTCATTCAATCAAATCTGATATTGAAACAAATTAGTAGCTTCTTTTTAGAAATATACATATTTGCATGAATCATAAAAACTTCTATGAATATTTTTAGTAAAAACTTCATGGTTGGTTTTTCTTTTTAATAGACATTATTTTGACAGTTGGGAAATATAACGCACGAGTTCGGGAAAGGTAAAAAAAAAGCACGAGTATGTAATAGCCCACATCCCGAACGCTATACGTCCCTGTAATACGCCACTTTTTGAGAAACTGTATTAAAAAATACTATTTAATTTTCTTACACTATTTTGGTTTGGTTCAAGAAGTAAGAAATAAGTGGTTTACGTGGTTGACGCCATGGTAAAAACTATTTCTTAATGTAATAACTACCTATATATGTTTGACTGTGTAGTTGTTTGTAAACCCAAATAAATAAATAAATAAGCAAAACTTGATACCATCTTTGGTCACTCTCCTTTGTTTATTATATCTCTCTATGACTTTTATATTTTTTTTTCATATAGTTATCATTATCATGTGCCAGGTGTGAAAGTTGCATATCGTTAAAAAATAAATTAAAAATAAAATTGGGCGGTCTCTACACAGAATTATGTTGGTCAGCAGATCTGCTATGAAATCTTGTTTATATCTTCAAACGCAGCAATAGCAGATAGACAAAATTTAAGCCACACGTAAAAGCCTTCATGAAAAGTTTGAAGGAATATGTAGGAATTGCAATCTGGAAAATCGAAATCGGTGATCCGGCGGATCCGGCGTCATTTCACATCTACCGGATCCGGCTTGAATTTTGCCGTATTCGGTAGACGTGACAACACGATTTCACTATTCTGTCACATATATATTTAATATTTATAGCACAGTAACAATTTTTAGTAGCAGAAAACAATATTTTGCCACTCTTATTATATTCTAAGGACACTTGCAGAATTCTATACTATACTACGAGTATGCTGTATGAGTGTTATAAAGAATATGTTCATGTCTGACATTGACACTTCTATGTATGAAAAGGAGTGACTCATACTAAAATTTCTAAAACAACTATTTTAACAAAGCTGGGATATATTTCTCTTAAGTATGTAATGTAAAATTTTTAAAGACCCAAATTAGGACGCAGAATGTCGTGGTTAACAATTATAAGTTGTAATATAAAATAGAGGTTGATACAAATACCTCTACATCAGACGTGCTTGGTATGATATGCATGCATTATTTTGTAAAATCATTTCATACCTTGCTACATCCTCCTCTAGTTGTCTCTGGAGGTACGATTCTAATTGAGATGCTTCATCCGATGCTGAAGAATCACTTGCCGCTACCGGCTTAACCCTTGGGTCCGGCATTAAGCATTTCTTACACCTTTTATTGTTAATAATTAATGTATTAAAAATCAAGCAAATTAGATTACAAATTAAGTAAATTTTTGATCTGTCCGAAAGAAATAAATTTTAGAATAAAAAAACTTTTCTTGATAACTATCCATTCAGGAATATTCTAAGGTATTATGGAATCCTCAACGAAATATACACCTCAGCCATTAAATATTTATCTGCAAGGAGTTCTGTTAAATGCAGCAATGTGTATTATCGCCGGTTAAAAAAATAATTACAAATACGCCTTACCAATCACAACACAGGAGCTGGAATGTGGACACTAACAATTGGCCTTGTCCACTAGTTAAGTCCCTCTGCTGCTCCCTGAGAAATAGATATCAGAATTAGCAATTAAGAGAGACAACAAAACTCAGGCTGAACTAGAAAGACTTTGTAATGTTTAGTACCATTAAAAATTTGACCGATTGTTCTTTGGGTCTTGGCTGCCAGGGTTATTTTATTTGTTATTTTATTTCTAAGCAAAATTCTACTAATATTATAAACGCAAAAGTTTGTATGTATGCATGGACTAGCTGTTGCCCGCGGCTCCGCCCGCGTGCAGTTCGTTTTTTTTACAAAAATGTTTCCCGTGGAATTTCTTAATTTTTCCCAAGATAAATGAGTGGTCCCTAGGTTCGATGGACCCGTAAAGGAGTCTTCTTCCAATCTCTCCTGTCAACGTGCTATCTTCTTTCACACAATTTACCTATATCTTCTTTGGTCTTCCTCTACTTATAACACTCTGTCAAAATCGCTTATGTTACTCAATTTGCATGGAGTAAGACAGAGTGGGGCGTGTCATCGTGGATACTGGATTGTAATATCTATACTAACCAAACTTATCTTATTCTGAGATGATACCAACGCCCAGATATAGTAATTAAGTATTCTGATGCGCTGCTGTGTACGTAGCAACCCGTTCCTGCTACGTATGGGTTATCTTGTATAGTTATACCTAGTTGCACGATCAAAAGGATGATTTAAACTGTCGATATTTCAACCCCGTTTTAATTGTGCTACGTAGATAAGTAGCTATAGGTTTTTTTATACATCCCACAGGTGCTCTTAAATTTTTCAGGATGAAAAGTATCTTAAATGTTAACCGGGCATATATATAAAGTAGGATCATAAAATTGCATTTAAATCCGTTACTTGAAAGACGCCTGCTTTTCCTGTTTATGAAATGTTTTCTTTCCCGCGGGAACTCGATTGGATTAATAAGTTTTACTATATATATATTTTGTTAAAGAGGCAACATAAGGTATCAGCATGACAAATTTTACTCAATTAAGTTCATTAGTTGTTGTTTACAAAGCTGTTAAATTAATTGCAGTTTTTGAACTATCCCACGGGAACTCTTTATTTTACCGGGATGAAAAGTATCCTATATGTTGACCAGGGACATAAGCTACCACCACACAAAATTTCATTGGAATCGGTCCAGCCGTTCCAAAGATTAGCCCGTACAAACAGACAGACAAACAGACAAACAGACAAACAGACAAACAGATAAACAGAGAAACAAAAAATTTGAAAAAAATTTAAATTAGTTCTATTTCACTTCTTACATCCCCC
Organism: Coenonympha glycerion; assembly: GCA_963855885.1. Taxonomy (NCBI): domain Eukaryota; kingdom Metazoa; phylum Arthropoda; class Insecta; order Lepidoptera; family Nymphalidae; genus Coenonympha; species Coenonympha glycerion. The sequence continues at coordinate 8,910,112 of OY979626.1, forward strand.
TGACTCCGTTTTTAGCGTTTTTTTTATTTGTACAGAAATGAAATTCGACCTCTACAGATTTATTATATGTATTGATGGATGGATTAAGATCAATACCGAAATTCACGTGGGCAGAGCAGTGGGCAACAGCTAGTTAGATTATCAAACTCTAAAGTGGCAGGAATCAAATATGTGCCCTCCCATTCAAATTCAAGCCTACGCCTGAGAAGTATACTCGGCGTAGTTATCGGCTGAGTTTGTTGTGGGCTTCTTTTCAGTGGCAGAGCAGGTTTGTGAACTCATGTGAACTTATTTTTAAGTCGTGATATAGTTATCACCAATAATAGATAATGGTGCCAATTCTTTTGTCTAAAATCTCTAAACTATAGTAAACCTCTATAAACTTGATCCTCCTGATGGTCTGATGGGGCACGAGCCGCTCAACCAATCAGCTATGGTGCCATTGTCCACTGGCAGCAATGATGTATCGTTATGGCCAATTGCATCACATGCCTGTGTCCCGCAGACCATCAGGAGGGTCAAGTTTACAGCAGTTTACATATGAAATTAATTTGAAATAGTGTTATCCTTTTCTATGGAAAGCCTTTTGATTGATATGATATAAAGTACATGTAATTTTTTTTGTTTAGCGGGTTTAGAGTCCCGGGTAACCAGGCTATCATTTAAAAATTTATGATTACAGTTTAAATTGTCAGGACTGATCAATTTGTTTTGCTATAATCCGCTACTTGAAAATATTCTGTATGGTACAATATGCAGGAACTGTTGTTATGCAGGAATATGTTGACTTCACAATGTGAATTCGTAGCTACGATTTTGCATTGTGAAGTCAACATCTCCTCAGGATGTCCCGGTGGTGGGACGAAACGTGCGTCGAAGAAAGTGTTGGAAAATTGTGTGTGGTGTTTCATGCGGCTAGTATTCCTGCATATTGTACCATACCAGAATCTTTTCTAGTAGTGGATTATAGCAAAACAAACTAATCTGTCCTGCTAATTATGGATTTCCGCAAAAATAACGCCTGCTTCCATTCAATAGTTTAAATTATTTTTGAAATTAAAATGAAGTCTTCTTTCAGTGAAATGGTCTATTTATAATATTTAAGGTACTTCCATGTGACATAGTGTAAAGGAATTATAAACAGTTGTTTGACTTCAGTATTCTTTTGATTATAAAAACAAAATATTATTGTAGTTTATTTAAGGCTTCATAAACTGAAACAAATGCTTTTGAGGATACGTCACAGTAGGTGTTATATCTCTGATCAATCAAATACACATTTGAATGCAGTACATGCTTCTATTGTCTCTAATATAGTATATGACATCATACTAACACTGGCATCAATGTTATTTTAGAATAACATAAGAGATTACAGAAATTTCAAAACACTATTCAATAGAAAAGCTGAGAACCAATGAGTTCAGTTGAATGTATTAAAATACTTTTTTTTATTCTATAATATTAACCTATGTTCATTAAAAAATAGTTAACCTACCTGCGAAAATGTTATGATTGTTGAGCGTATCTTCTACATAGAAATTCCGTTATTCCACATTGACTAATTTATAAGCACTTATGAAGAGCCTGTTAAATATTTGATTTATATAATTCTGATAACTATTTCACGGCATAAAAGTAAGTTAGAGAGAGTTCCGATGCGCCCTATAATGAGGAGAACAATACAGGCCGCCTTAGAATTTGTTCACTTTATATTTATTTAGATATTAGTAATTATGATAGTATGAAGCTAAATAAATCTCGTGACATACCTACCAATAAGATTCCAATAGGTGCAGGATTCCGTAGATAATCTTTAAACATGAATAAACGTAATTTAAGTAGTCCAAAATCCAAAGTAAGGTAGTTTACAGATCAATATTTTTCACAATCATACAATACCGCGTGCAAGAAAACACGGATTGGATTTGTTTTAAAATTTCACTAATTATTAAAAGTTAAAATCTTCATTAAAATACTTTAACACTTAGCGTTTTAAGTAAAATAAAAAATACAAGTGTTTTTTCTCCCATAAAACTACTACTATTTTATCACTACGAAGTGCTGAGTGCATACAATACAAATACCGACCTGAAGTATGATGACCAATCACCAAAAGCGATCGATCGCCAGTCGCCACAGACAGATCACATCACCCATAGATTAAATATTGGATGCCCATAAACTATATGTTCTTCATTTTCTTGTCATGCTTTTGTTATGGTTCCACAGGGTTCCACAAACTTTTCTTTACCAGTAGGTATGCAAAAAGTAAGGATATAGCGATAAGCGATAAGGAAAAATATTCTTTTTATCATTTTTTTTTTTTTTTAATCTATGTATGTTCATTGATTACTCGAAGACGCGTGGACCGATTTGAAAAATTCTTTTTTTTTGTTTAAAAGGGTATAGTTTCCAGATGGTCCCATTTTAATCAAGTCAGGATCTGATGATGGGATCCTGGAGAAATCGAGGGAACTCTTCAAATTTTATATGGAAACTTGAAATAATTTGGGTATTATTTGAAAGACTAATATTTTCCAAGTTGTCCTATGGTCATCAAGTCAGGATCTGATCATGGGATCTTGGTGAAATCGAGGGAACTCTTCAAATTTTGCTAGTATACTTGAGGCAAGTTGGGTATTTTTTATAGTTACTGGTGCATTTGCTAGCAGATACTGATTTGATGACTAAAGTCATCAAGTCAGGGTCTGATGATGGGATCTTGGTGAAATTGAGGGATCTCTTCAGATTTTATGAACACACCTCAAGCGATTTGGGTATTTTTTTACAACGCCTTGTGCATTTTGTTGTTTTCCACTAAAAGTGAAAAATAAAAATGGGAAATGCTTTCCAAAAAGCCAACTTCAAATGCCACTACAAAGAGTGAAATAATTTTTAATGTATTATGTAGGTACCTACACCAATTCGAAGTCGGGCGATTGTCTATGATTCCGTCGTTTCATCGCACATCAAGTGGGATTGTATGAAACATTGCCCGACTTCGAATTGGTGTAGGTACCTACATAATACATTAAAATTATTTCACTCTTTGTAGTGGCATTTGAAGTTGGTTTTTAGGAAAGCATTTCCCATTTTTATATGATTTTAGATGCTTAGATCTAAGAGCAGTCACAGATTCCATCTCTAGTCATGTGTCAAACTTCTGTCAAAAGCGGTGAAAAGTCAAACTCTAAATGTCATGATGGCTAAACGACAAACGTCAGTTGTCTATGGTGTTCGCTAAATCTAAAGTAGATCTTGGAATAAATTACTTTTCTTCCTTTTTAAGTACTGTCGGATTACCTAAATATGCACAGTATACAATTTCGGAGCATTTTAACTTATTATATTCAAATGTTATAGCTTACGGTTTCAAAATTCTAAATTAAATATAAATAAAATATATTATTTATAGTTGATAAGTTGACGACAATAATTTGCAATAAATGTACCTTGCTCTGCAAACGCTGCTTAATTATATAAGCACTTTGTTAAACAAGTACCTAGTTAACGTAAATTATCATGCTAGTGTTTAAAGTGTTTCAATACATGTTTTAAATAGAGCTTCATAGGTCAAGTAACGCCTTACGTTTTCTCAACATTTCGTTTGATGTTGAATGATCATGGACAGTGCTTCAGAGAACTGGGATCCAGGTATGTATTACAATTCTAGGACTACTAATTTACCAAATCGCCCTGTCATTTTGTAACGAGAAAACGGATACCTTATACCTGTTGAGAGAAACAAGCTTCTTCAAAGATTTCAAACCATTAGTTTTTCTAAGCTTAAAATAGTTTTTTGCTACAATTCTTTCATACACAAATGCTAAAGATGTACAGCGTGTGTCATACACATACATAAATAATATAGTCATAGTCAAAGTCTACCTAAGTCAAAATATCTTTATTTCACAAAGGCCTAACATAAAGCTCTTGTAAAACATCAATATGATGTTTGTTGCATATGTATGGTGATTAGTATGGTGATAAGTATAAGTCAACTTAAAGCTAAGTTTACGAGGGTTGTAACGTGCCCCGCACTGAGAAGAAGCCCACAACAAACTCAGCCTGGTTTTGTTTTATATTATCACCAATTCACAATGACTAATTTAGCTAGTATATATAATAGTACAGCAGTTTATTCACTCCCAAGGATTTGATTCATGTAACTAATCATTAATACTGTAGTAAGCTTTATTAATGAGCTTTCATACTTATACTTGATGCTAATATAATTGATACTGAACCTACGTTTGTTAGTTAAAAAAATATGATATCTCAAAACAGTAAATTTCACTATATTTCATAAAAATAATAGTTATGTGTAGGCTAGAAATAAAATTAAAATAACAATATTGTAGGAAATTTATTGCAAGCGATATTTAAAATGTAATATTTTCAATAAATCCGCTTACCAAAGGTTGCCTGTAAGAAATTGCTCTGTCACAGGCTAGTTTTGCGCTCATTGTGTTCTATCTGTCTCTATACTCTGTATATTCTTTATTGTGTGTGCAATAAAGATTTAGATATTTCAATCCATTATGACGTGTTCCACTTTGTCAAACTCCATACAAATCAAATGAAACATAAGCGATTTTGACAGAGTGGGGTGCGTCTTCGTGGATTGAAATGTCTTTATAAATGAATTTTTTATTCAACTTCCAGAGGACATTTTGTAAAAAAGAATGATTATTATAGTAAGTGAATAATTTCTGTTTTAGCTTTGACTCGGCTGTTAACCTCACTGAAAGAAGTTCAGTTGGGTGGTGAAGATGTGGCTTTTCTGAGCGAACTTCTTCAGTCCAGGCAACTCCATGCTCTTGTACAGGTGCATAACAAAATAGTGGCGGCACAATGTAAGGATGACAAATTCTTCCCCTTGCTGTCAAACGCTATGCAAGTTACTTTGGAAGTATTAGAAATGTTCGGAGATATGGTCATAAATTCAAACGAATATGAAGAACTACTTAATTTACTTCAGAAGCCACATTTACAGGTTTGTAATTATTTGAAATGTTGAAAAAGAAAATGAAGTGAAGTATTGTTCATAATATAATGTTTTATATGCAATCCCACAATATTTGTCTAAAATTTCGAAATACTTGTTCACATATATGTGACGATTTTCGACTTTCCTAAAGTTTCTAGAAACACATACTTAATATTTGATGCTGTCTTGAACTGTTTTACTGATGTTTTTAGCAGGACAGATTTGTTTTGCTATAATCTGCTACTTGAAAAGATTCTGTATAGTCTAATGAGTAGGAACACCGCCCACATGAAACACCACACCACTGATTACTAACCTCAAGATATGATCATCCGAACGATTTACGTAAACCTTTTTCATAAGAGTAAACAGTAGCGCCAACTGTCAAAATACCCGCCGCCGCCGCCGCTGGCCGCTGAGCGAACTACCGCGTGGCCTTATACTGTTGGTACTAATGACACCAATAAACTGGCGAAATTTTTTCGCGCGGTTCGCCCTGTCTAGAGTAGATGTCAAGTCACCACACACAATTCTTCCCACACTTCCGACACGCGTTTCGTTCGCTAATTATAGATTTCCCAAAATAACGCCAGCTTCCATTTAATGTCTGATGTTATTTGGTGAAAAAATGACATAATTATTAGAAGTGATAATATAACAATTTCTTATTAGGCCCGACACAATAATGAGTTAACTTTAACTAAGGATGAATAGACTATTTGGAAGATCTTTATCAAATATATTTATGTTTCTACCTCTGCAGGCAATCCTCTGTACTCACGACGCGGTAGCACAGAAAGACTACTACCCTCACTTACCAGAGATTCCACAAGATGCTGATGATGAAGAGGAGACTGTAAAAATAGTTCAGCTAGTCAAAAGTGATGAACCTTTGGTATGCACACTGCCTTGTTATCAAAGCCTATAAAACATGTGGCATTTTAGCATACATAATACATTTCCATTTAGAAATAGCAGCTATAATTTTGTATTTTGAAAATAATTAAGTATAACATCTATATTATTATGTAGTATTTATGTATTTCTTTATTTACTGTACTTGAATGCTTCCATGCCTTTGAATCTAGTAAATAAATTGGGCTATCCGCCTAATGTACTACTATTAAATTAGACAGTAATTGTGAAGGATGTATTCAAGTAATTATTTTTCATTAAAAGGGTGGAGCTCAGAGCGCAGAGCCAATAGTGGTAAGTATAAAGTTTACTGTATGACACCTGCTGTGCTTTAAATTTTCATTTTATTTTACTGTTGTAATTTTTGTTTTTTTAATCACCCTTCTTGTTATTTACATTTTGTATTTTTATTATATATTATAATACTTTAATGAAGTTAATATTTAAAACTTTTAATGTACTTACAATACAATGAATATTGTTTTTTTTTTCACTTTTATGAACTGTTCAGTCATTGTTTGAAAGTATTTCATATATGTATATTTTCAATGTTTTATAAATTCAGGTAATTAGTATAATATGTGTTTCCTGTGAAATTCCTCTATTTATTATTAGCTGCTATCTCTAGATGTTTTTGCAATATGTATTGTGATAGTTCCTCTTTATTTGATTTTTCTTGATTTCTTTTTCTCATATCTTTTACACAATACACATTGTTCTAATTAGATCACATCCTAATTTGCGTACTTTGAAATTTAATACTTAGTGTTTTATAATCAAATATTCCTGGTTAGTATATGAATTTACACACTCTATTACTATTAATTACTCTATTTTATCCTTCAGTCAGTCCTTGAACCTTTATAAGTAATTTTTAAAAAAATACATGCTTTTCGAGCTTCTTTGCCAGTGTAGCAAGTTAAATAACTGATTGATATAATAAGACTTTCTTTGAACATTTCTGAATACTTTTAATTATTTTTATTTTAAAAATATAAATGATACAATCATTACATAATAAGTATAACCAATAATAAAAATCCTGCATTTATGCTTAATAGATTAAATACAAACTATAGTTTGTTTATGGTAAGAATGCAATAAATCATCATTGTTCGCCGGCCTATTGCGGCCTCTAACCAATCAAATCTTTTCAAATTACAAGGTCAAGTTCACAGTGGCCAGTTAAAGCTATAGCTATGAACATTTAGCTTTTAACACCACTGTGAATACACCTTTACCCTGCATTTGCACTGATAATCATTGCATTCGTAATGCGGATGAACATATAATATGAATTTTTTAAAGAAATGTTGTCCTTTTTAAAGTGACAAAGGACTTTACTAATTTGTTAAGAGGAAGTCAGTAGTTATATATGATTGAATATGCACGTAGCAGTATATTTATTGTAATTCTTGGTGCACATTCATTAGTAAAGTAGAAAAAAAAACGATAAAGTATTTTTGTATTTATACACTTTATTTATATGGTATTTTTGTATAATTTGTACCATTATAAGAATGAATAGACACATATTCCTGGAAAGGGCTGACGGCGCGAAAAAATGTCACCAGGTTACCGGTGCCTAAAATGCTTGTTTTGCCACCAACAGTAAGACTACGCTGTAGTTCGCTCAGCAGCCACCTATAGAATTTTGACAGATGGCGCTACTATTTGCTTGTATTGTTTGTTCGGATGCCCGTATCCTGAGTATACTTATCAGTGCGTTATATACAAAAATGACATATAATTGGCTCTTTTTCAGGGTGCCACGATAAAGACAGACGAGGAGACTGGGAAGATCGTTATAGCCAGAGTGATGCACGGGGGTGCCGCGGACCGTTCGGGCCTTATTCACGCTGGGGACGAAGTGATCGAAGTCAATGGCATTAGTGTGGAGAACAAAACACCTGCTGATGTGCTCTCTATCTTGGTATGTTAACAACATTGTAACTTATTACCAAATTTGTACTACATAAAGTGGATGCACCGTGGCTCGTTTATGTGGTTTGCAACAGGATAAGGCGGCCGGCGCGAAAATATGTTGCCAATTTATTGTTGCCAAAAATACTTCTTTTTCAGTAAAGCCACGCTGTAGTTCAATTACCAGCCACCTACAGAATTTTGACAGATGGCGCTACTGTTTACTTGTACTTGTAAATCGTTTGGATCGCCCATATCCTGAGGTTGCTTATCAGTGCATAGGACAGTTCTTATCCGAACAGAATAAATGATTCCCTCGGGATTTGTGAAAAACCGAATTCTTCAAACTCTAATACAAAGTAATAACTGTGTTACTTTCTAATTTAAAATAACATCAATTTTAGTTTCATTGGCTTTATTTTTTACAGCAAAGTTCAGAAGGGACCATAACATTTAAGTTAGTACCATCTTTTGGAAAAGGTGGTTCGAGGGAGAGTAAAGTGAGAGTGCGTGCCCTCTTCAACTATAATTCTTCGGAGGATCCGTATATACCATGTAAAGAGGCGGGACTGAATTTTATAAAGGGTGATATTCTGCACATAGTGTCTCAGGATGATGCATATTGGTAAGTTGTAATGTATATGACGACCTCCGTGGTTGAGTGGTTAGCGTGCCGGTTTTCAAGGCCTCGCCATCTCTGAGGTTCCGGGTTCGATCCTCGGTCGGGGCAATGCAGAAAAATATTTTTTCTACATTGTCTCGGGTCTGGGTGTTGTGGTACCTTCGTTGTTTCTGATTTCCATAACACAAGTGCATAAGCTACTTACTATGGGATCGGAGCAATGTATGTGATGTTGTCCTCTATATATTTATATTTATATTTAATATTTATATTTATATTTAATTTATTTAATTTAATATGACTGACCAATGATCATTTTAATGAGGCTCACATGTGACCAATGTTTTTGTACCTACAATCTATTGATGTCTATATAAAGTCTGGTTGAATTTCACTCGCATCACGGATTTGCCGAAGCTGTTTCCATGTGTGGCAACTAAGTATTTCTTGATTAAATGAGATGCATCGGTGTCGATTCTCTTTTTATGATCGTTAACGCTTCGAAAACTAAACAAAATAATGTATGCGAATTATAGGAGGGCTACAGGGGCCAGTCGGTCGTAGTGGTCAATGAAGGATTTGAGGTATCATTTTCTTAGTTTGAATTTTAAGTAAAATAAAAGAGAGTTCCTGTAAAACTATAGCTTCTAGTAAAAATTGGCAATTTCAATTATATCTTAACTGATGATGTGAAATTGTGAAATTTCTATTGATTCCAGGTGGCAAGCTCGTCGTGAGGGAGATAAAGTGATGCGAGCGGGACTCATACCATCCCGAGCTTTACAAGAGGGTCGTATAATACACGAGCGTCAAGCCGAGCCGCAAACTATGGATGGTAAATTTCCATTTTTTTTTCTTGTGTGTAATTGCCTTCAAATTTGCCGCAAAGTGCCGCGTGGCAGCGCGTCTGCAGCGCTGCACTTACTGCAGACCGCGCGCTCGTATTTTTTGTACAAGTCTAAACATCGAGTCCATCGTGAAACTATGTACTACACTGCGATTGTCAAACCTAGCAGATCGATTCGCAAATCTGCAGGCGCTCTGTCACCGCGCGGCTTTTTGCGGCAAATTTGAAGGCGCCCTTAACGGTAAAATGTTAGGTGTTTGTCAAGTAGAGATGAGCTACGTTGCTACGATTTGTGTCAAATGCACCAATAAAATAGCTTGAATTTCATTTGATTTCGCAGCTTATTCAGTTACAGCAATTCTTTTGATGCTTTTGATACACATATCTGGATCACCGGTTTTGAGTTTTCAATATGCGAAATTCATAATAGTTCAGAAATCCTCTCATGAGAGCAATCGGGGCTTCGAATGTTAAGCACAAAACATCGTTTTTAAAGTGTACACACAATGCCCTCAATTTTCTAAAGGAATTATTATTCGGAAAATCTTAAAAAAACGGTGTTTCGTCTCTCGTGTTATTTTTAAGCTTTTTTTTGAAAAAAGTCCATAACTAAGTAATTGCTAATAATTAATAAATAATTGAATCTTCAAACATCTTTATAGGTAAACCGGCACTTTGCAATCCATCCGCTAACAATTCAGACTGTGGCCCCAAAACTCCGTGTTCCCCAACGACGAACGCTACCGCTCTTCTACCGTGCAAATCGATGCCCAAAGTCAAGAAGATCATTTACGACATAAAGGAGAACGATGACTTTGATCGGGAAATTATACCGACGTACGAAGAAGTCGCCAGATTGTACCCGCGGCCAGGACTCGTGAGACCCATCGTGCTGGTTGGTGCACCGGGCGTCGGTCGGAACGAACTAAGACGAAGGCTCATAGCGACTGATCCAGAGAAATACGTCACCCCAATACCTTGTGAGTATTATTACAGTAGCGAATGCCCGCGAGTGTGGCGAAAATATGTGTATGAATATTTATTCCTTACTGGATGGGGTAGATGACTAATTTTTTATGGCTTTTCTTATAAAGTAGAACAAAAATAATAACATCCACAATAAAAATTAAAATTAAACAAAGAAATACAAAGTTATAGACATTTTAACTTTTGATGTAGGAGGTCTTCCATCCCTTTTTCTCAAAACGAATATTTGTATCGGGCTCAAATGACGTTCAAGAGAAGTGACGTCACAACTCACAACAGTTTCTAGCTATAGCTAACGTCAAAGTCAAAATTTCTTTATTTCACATAGGCCTAACGTACAGGTCTTGTTTGACGTCAATATGATATTTGTCTTATATTAATGGTGATAACTACAAGTCGACTTAAAGCTAAGCTATCTCTGTATAGTCAGAAATATTTAAATGCTTATAACTTTTTTGTAATTTTATCGATTTAATCAGTCTTTGTCCGCCCTGTTTCACAATAAATGTCCCTCAGCAACGAATTTTTTTAATCAATAAATCTGACGTAAATCTCAGGCGCCTGAATGTCGAGTCTCCGGTCCGCCCTGTTTCACAATAATTGTCCCTCAGCAACGCATTCTCTTTCAATTCCCTTAAAGGAGACATCTTTTCTAAACTAATTTCGGTTGCGTGGCGTTCTCTAAAGGAAACGGTTGTTTATCTGCTTTTATCTTAAATATCTTGTCGATAAAAGATGTATTGTAATTACTATATAGTTTAATAAGATTGACTTAACAGTTTGGTACATTTTTAATTTGCGTATGTAGTAAGCCATACTAAAAAGCAGGGATAGCCCTTTGATTCGGATCTCTATCTCTCATTCATGGTCACGCATTTCTAGCTGAGTTGTACGTTTCGTTTTAGGAAACTACATAAATATTATTAGCTTAGCCATGAATCATTTGGGAACCTGTTTGCTTGAGATTTCTCGGGGATGTTTTAATAGCCCGTGACCCCCTACTTGGCCAGAGTGGTGGGTTGTAGCCAAACACCTCTCATTCTGAGACGAGATCCATGCCCAACAGTGGGACAGTACAACTGGTTGAGACGCGTAAGGTTTTCTAGAATTTATTTATACCTACAGCGTTAGCCTTTACCCAGGTGGCCGTATTTTTGCGCATGCTTGTTATCGCAGTGTGCAAGGGGTTAGCGTCTGTTGCAGTATTGATTTTATTGCACCAGCCCTAAGTCCTTGAAAGGATACCTGAACTAGATATTTCTTGCCTGGATATAGATCCTTACTTATATCTTCTCAATACAACAAGCATTAATACTGAATTATATAATGAATTTCATTATTTTTCCTCCAAATAAGGTGTTTATAGATATTCGATCCACGATGACGAGTCCCACTCTGTCAAACTTCATACAAATTGAATGAAACAGAAACGATTTTGACAGAGTGAGGCGCGTGTTCGTGGATTGTAATGTCTAAGGCCTGGTTTCCACCAAAGCGGAGCTGTGTTTGAGTAACCAATCAGATTTCGTCATTTCGACATCTCCTCTCCCCTCAGTTTCAGTCATGTCAAAATGACGACATCTGATTAGTTACTTAAACACTCAGCTCCGCTCCGCTCCGCATTGGTGGAAACCGGCCCTTAATCTAGATATATTGTTCTTAATTTAGATGATATTACTTAATAAACCTAAACAATAAAACTATCTAAAACTTCATCAAAGCGCCAGGTGGAGTATAGTTAGCTCGATCGACGAAGATGCTATCCACTCCTACCTAACTCATTACGAATCGCATGAAATATAAGCGATTGTGGAGTAGGACGCGTCTTCATGCATATCTATGAATCATTAGCGCTCTTTTAAATATATATGTGGATTTGATATTTTGCTTTTTTTTTACCCACTTACGCATTACTGGGCATTGCTGAACCAATTTTAAAAGCGAATAAAAATGGAAGGCGAAATAAGACAGCTATCAATTTAGCGACTTTATATCTGGTAAAAGTGATTATAATGGGGTAGAATTTCTCAGTCAACTTCATTTAAGGCCATAGGTACATAATATTTAAGGTCAATAAAATCTAATATTTGAAAAGAATAATTGATATCAGGTTTTAGTGCGCAACTTAAACGAGACTCCAGCACCCGTCTTTACTATGGATATTGCACTAACTGAACTTATTCTGATCGAAGTATTATTATAAACATTTTTTCAATTGACACGTTTATCTTATTTGAAGTGCTGACCTCTATTATCAAAAAATGGGTAGATGCAAAAAATCCTGCCTAATTGATCACTTTGACTTTATAAATTTACTGAAACATATACGAGTACATCTAGACACTTTTAGTAAAACAATTAGCCTAATTGATTCGTTATTATTTTTATTTAGATTGTGTTCGAATGCGAAGAATATTAGAATTTTGTAAGAATTTCATTCATTTTTGTCATTGTTGAATTGCAATGTTTAAATCCAAAAATGGCCAAACACCTTAAATTCTAAGTAGACCCGTGCCCGAGAATTCTAAGTAGCGGAGCTGTGTTTGCGTGACCAATCAGATTTCGTTATTTCTCTCCGTTCCGAAGATGTTAAAATGACGAAATCTGATTAGTTACTCAAATACAGCTCCGGTCCACTCTGCTTTGGTGGACACCGGGCCTAAGAATCACTTTTTTACCGAACCGCAGACTTTGTTTTATGAGGTTATGAGGTTGCTAATACCAAAAAAAAATTAATAGTTACAGAGTTCATTTTATTTTTCCCGTAAAATATGTAACATTGACCCTCGGAGACTGCCGCGGTAAAGCTATTGCATAGAATTTAAAGTTATTTTTAGTTTTTAGCTTTGCCATCTATCGAAAAATCTACTTTAGGGGTGTCGGGTTATTTTCGTTACGAAATTTCTGGATTCGGTCTGCACGCTCAAAGCCCGCGATAGAAGCTATGCTTAATAAAAAATATTTTAAATTTTTTATGATTGCACTAACGGCGGGCCATCATTATCTACACCTATTCCCATGTCGATATATTTAATAGTTACTGAAATAAAGGGTCGTGACACACAGACAGACAGACGGACGACAAAGTGATCTTATAAGGGTTCCTTTTTTTTTTCTTTGAGGTACGGAACTCTAAAACTTGAGACCGAACGTTTAAATTTCCCTATTTTTTGTTTTTTGTATTTCGTTATGAATCAGGAGTTGATATAGGATATAGGTAGTTCAATCGAATCGAAATCCAAGAGGCGTCCTCCTCCTTCACATGCTTATGTATCATGCGATTCATAAAGAGTTAGGTTAGGTTAATACTAGAGTGGAGCGCAATCTCGTGAATTTAACCTACCTAAAAGTACTAATATTAATGTCCCGAATGCTTTATTAGCCCGACCCGGGAATCGAACCCAGGCCCTCGTGGTTTGCAGTCGAACATGCTTAAAGACGAACGAGGCAGTTAAACTAACTTATACTATAACGTTTATGGGCAGTTCGAATATGAAAGGCTTCGATTCCTTCCATCTGCGAAGTAGCTACGGAGCCCTTGACATTGGGTGTGGCTGCTCTTGAAACTTCGAGAATCGATGGCTCGCCTGCCTACGCAACTTTATTGCGCACTAGACCTCGCTCAACCCTGTCCCGGGCCGGGGAAAATCTTTAACCTTACGCAAGCGCGGCATCCGACCTATGCGTTTCAACATTTCCCAGGGTTCAGTTTTGGTTTCGTTCTCAATTCGTTTGATTGTGTTTTGCCGTTATATAATTTTTCTCTTTGTTTGAACTAATTTAGGGTTTTGATGTATTATTTTATGAAATGCTAGTTTAGAGGTTTAGTGTAGTAAATTCATTCACCTTTTGCTTTTCAACTACTCAGATACGTCTCGCCCTCAAAAGCCAAGTGAGCAAAACGGCAAGGAATATGTGTTTGTCACGCGTGAAAAGATGGAGCAAGACATCTCTGACGGGAAGTTCATAGAGCACGGCGAGTATAAAGGCAACCTCTATGGAACTTCTGCAGAGAGTGTGGAAACGATAGTAAATTCAGGTAAGTCAATCACTGTTCATATTTGTATTTTATTTCTTTAAGTACTTTTTTAACATTATACATTGATTTTATTGATTATTTTATTATTGATCTATAATTTACATTTTCTTATAATTTCTTATTTAACCATTGTAATTTTTAATCTTTCTTTACGTTTAAATTTTACGCCACGCCAAATGCATAGCGACGATCTTGGTTAAATGTGTATTGAATGCAATTTTTTTTACAAAACATGTGCGCATCTAGAATTTTCTTTCTCGACATGCGCAGTACAAAGGTCCTTTGTTTGTAACTCACCTGTTGCTGGGTCGGCCATTTTGTATGATTAAACCTGTTGCGTTGCTATATTTTGTTTACGAAACATAAACATTGTCGTTATGTATTTGGAACTTTATGTTTTCATTTTAAAATTTATCACAGGATAATTTTCTGACACGCGTATATTATGAGATCTTTCCTTTGTTTATTTGACGTGGGTCTCGAGAGCCGCCATTTTTTTGTGCCAACCATGTTGCGTAGATTATTTGACAAAATAAAATCATGTGTGTGAATCTGGAAAATTCTATCCGGACATGCGCAGTACAAAGATCATTTGTTTGTAATTGATCTGTCTCTGGGGCGGCCATTTGGTATGATAAAACCTGTTGCGTTGCTATATTTTGTTTACGAAATATAAAAATCGTCTTTGTGTATTTGGTACCTAATATTTTCATTTTAAGAATTATCGGAGGATATTTTTCTGACACGCGTATATATGAGAGAGCTTTCCTTTGTTTATTTGACGTGGGACTCGAGAGCCGCCATTTTGTTGTGCCAAACATATTGCGTAGATAATTTGCCAAAATAAAAACGTGTGCGAATCTGGAAAATTCTATCCGAACATGCGCAATACAAAGGTCATTTGTTTGTAATTGATCTGTCTCGGGGGCGGCCATTTTGTATGATTAAACCTGTTGCGTTGCTTTATTTTGTTTACGAAATAAACATCGTCGTTGTGTTTGGTACTTAATATTTTCATTTTAAGATTTATTAGAAGACAATTTTCTAACACGCGTATATATGAGAGCTTTTCTATGTTTCTTTGGACTTGAAAGCCGCCATTTTGATGTGCCAACATGCGCCGTACAAAGGTCGTTTGGTTGTAACTGACGTGTCTCTTGGGAACGGCCATCTTATGATAAAACCTGTTGCGTTGATATATTTTGTTCACAAAATATAAACATCGTTGCTGAGTATTTGACACTATATAATCTCAGTTTAAGATTCATCAGATAATATTTAGACACGCGTTTGAGAACGTTCCTTTGTTTACATGACGTGGGGCTTGGGAACCGCCATTTTGTTGTGTTAAACCTGTTGCGTGGCTAGTGGCTACGTATATTAATATTATAAAATATAAACCTTTTCATTGTGTATACTTCATATACTCGGTATTTGTTAACTTTTTCGTAGCGGCACGGGTAGTGCGGTAGAGCAAAGGGATATATGAAGTACATATAGGAAAATGTAATGTTGTTCGGTTAACAAACGAAACTACTGAGATTCGAGTTACAACAAAGTATACACAAAAATCGGATAAGAGTAAACATTTAAACGTGACAAAATACAGTTTTAAAAATACTTTATCTGGAAGTATATTAGTATAATTTATTAAATTGCAGGGACCCCAATTGCCATTTTAGTACGGTTTGTGAAAAGATATATAAATTTTTTTTGGGCTCAAATATTCTATTTACTAAATAAAGCGTTATTATCATGCGCGATTTACCGATAGCAGATACTGAAGCGTTCGTGCGCAAGTAGTGAATTATTTTCGAATAGGCTCATAAAACGCTTGCCTGGAACTTGAAAGCCGCCATTTTGTGAGCTCTTGATAAATTCTCTTATTCAAAATGGCGTCTTCGCACATGCGCTGTATAGATCTTAAGTAGACATGCGCGTGTGAGAGATCTCTTGTGATTTGTGGGCGGTCACGTTATTGATTACCGCCCTTAGCCGACCTGAGTCTACGATTCCTCCAGACTCCCCCCTCTCTAGTTCGTCCCTCTCCTCTCCTCCGTGGCACTTTTATCTTATCAGATCCGGGGCTGCCTGACCTTCTCCTTTGCTTCGATCTGCTTAAATATAATTTGGAAAATGTATGCTGTTCATTTAACTTCATCAAAATATTTTTGAAACTAGACTTTAATAAAAAATAAATCGGGGTGAAACCTCACTAAAGTGATGAATGATGAAATATCAAAGTTATAAGAAGTTTATTATTTCTGATTAGAGAGACTTGCACTTTTATCTTTTATTTGCCTTTTATTTCTACTCCATACATTTAAACATTAAAACGCATGCACTTGGTTTTTATTTGTCGAATTTTTGTTTTATATAATATGATGTTCAAGTACGCCATTTATCTTGGTTCATTTTAGTTTTATAATAAAGTACTAATAAAGTAGTAGAAATAAAGTACTTTATAATAAAGTACTAATAAAGTAGTAGTATAATAAAGTACTAAGAAAGTAGTAGAAATTAAGCCAAATATTATACATTACACAAGCTATAAGTAATCAGCATTCCTTTTAATTTATAACTACTATTTTCAGGGCGTGTCTGTGTCCTGAGCCCCCATTGGCAGGCCCTGAAGATGCTACGAACGCCGCGGTTGCGCCCTTTCATCATTTTTATAAAACCGCCGACGTTGGAAAAGCTTATGGAAACAAGGTCTGCTGCTAACGCTCGCTCGACTTTTGACAAGGAGTCCTCCAGGGCGTTTACGGTATGTATTAAATCACCTGACAAGAATTTATAATATACTAGCTGATGCCCGCGACTTCGTCCACGTGGGATAAAAACTATTCTATCTTTTAAGTTGGACCAAATGACAGATATTCACGAAGTTTGAACTAAATCGGTTCAGTAGTTTAGGAGTCCATTGAGGACAAACATTGTGACACGAGATTTATATATATATTAGATGCAAGGTATATAAGGCAATAACTACAGGTGATCAGGTAGTATATAAAACTTTTAGCCAAGCATGCACGTTGTGTGCGGCTAATTAAGATTTATTCCACTCTACGAGTATTAAAGTGCGATCTCACCTGATGGTAAGTGACGATGGAGATAAAGAATATTTTTTTTAATTACTTAAGTGGCCCGTGGCAAGAATCGAACCTGCGTAAGGTCGTTATAAATATAAATATTTGTTATAATTCAAAATTTTGACTTTTAATGTATTTATTTGTTTTTTCTTGTTTGCATTTTAAATTTGCATGCCAATATGGTGTGATATAGCATATATCTATCCCTTATACAAGGTGTGGGTTAATTCGTATAGTGTGCCCGCAGCTAACCTTTTAACTTGATCCTAAAAACTTATTAACGTGATAGGAAGTCCCAATTATTTTATTTTCAATTCAAAAAATATTACTTCATTTAGAAAAATAAAATTTAGCAACCCTATGATATCGACAAATCTCATATCATTTTCGTTATTCCCAGTTCATTGATATTGAACCAGCTGCTTTTAGGGACGTCAACTTAAAATACATTTTTGAATTCCCTATAATTCCCTCAGGATATGAGCTACACTTTTTGTGATGATCATGAGATGTATTGATTATTGCAGGAGGAAGAGTTTACGGATATAATAAGGTCTTCGAATCGCATTAGTTTTTTGTACGGGTATATGTTCGACGAGGAGATAGTGAATGAGGATTTGGCGGCGGCTCTCACACAGCTGCTGAAGATGGCTTGGCGGGTGCAGTCCGAACCGCTCTGGGTCCCGGCCGCGTGGGTTCAGTGAAACGTATCTGACTAGTTCTAGACCAATTTTATTATTCAATTCGTTACATTTTATAGGATAGTACTCACGTTCTGTTTGCGTTATCTGTGACATATTGTTATACTATTTTATAGAAATAGGTTAGGTTAGGCTAAGTTAAATTAGGTTACATGATTTATGGCAGCCCTCATATTCGATCTATGTTGGCTTACTAGAGATATCAATTTGATATGAGCTCCATACCACTTATGTCAAAATTATATCTCTAGTAAGGCAAATGGAAGATAGAAAGAATATTGGGAATGATTTATGGCGGCCCCAATATTCGATCTATTTTGCGTTATTTGAGATAGAAATTTGACATAAGTGGTATGGAGCTTATGTCAAATTGACATATCTAGTAGGGCAAATGGAAGAATGATAGAATGTTGGGAACCGGCATTAGTGCGTCTTCGCTCGCGCGGTACACTGGGATTCACTAGAGAAGCAGGAATAAGTGCCTCGCTTCTCCCCTGAATCCCTTTTTGACATAGTTCACCAGCCTTGTCGCGCGCGAGCAATGACTCGCCTTAAGCCTTGTGCGCTAGGGATGTGCTATATCGCTATGCTACGTTTTGTATCGATTGGCTGTAACAGAATCGCTTGATTTTCGTTTGATTTCATAACTTATGAAAATGAAGCAATTCTATTGATGTGTTTGACACAAAACGTAACTAAGCAACGTAACTCATTCCTAGCGAAGAAACACAGTAATTCCCCTCAATAGAACAATAACGCTCCTCTAAAGCTCCTTAGGTAGAAGGTAAGGTAAGGCGGTAAGGTAGGCTCATAAGTAACATAAGGTAAGGTAAGACGGTAAGGTAGGCTCATAAGTAACATAAGGTAAGGTAAAAGCGTAAGTTAAGCGTAAGTTTTAATGTTAGTACTCATATACGTCTATAATTTTTAATTATTTCGTTTTGATGTTCTATATAAGTATTTATAGTCGCCGTTATGCCTTTTCATATAAACAAGATAGTGCGCCAGGGTACGTAGATTTTTTTCGATACTTATAACCGTAACTTGACCGTTTGAAGGACCGTTTAAGTTAGATTTGCCCTCCGCCCAGGGAAATACATCTTGAAGTTTGTTTGATTTAAACGGTCCAGTTATAACGGTGAAATGTATTTTGTTTTGTCCCACTTACTTTTCTCTCACATGTTGATATTTATAACCGTAACTTGACCGTTTGATGGACCGTTTAAGTTAGGTTTGCCCCCCGCCCAGGGAGAGTCACCTTGAAGAATCGTTTGTTTGATTTAAACAGTCCAGTTATAACAGTGAAATGAATTATTTATTGTCCCTACTTACTTCTCTCTCACTATCTACTTAACATATAATATACTCGTATTGTAATGACGTTTAAACATTAAATAGTATTTGTAATTACTCACTGATCATAGAACCAAAAGCACAATATATAGTCGTTCAGTAATTTAATTGTTGACATATCTTTTAGTTATTCATTACTATAATAAGGATTATTCATGTTGCTACATAGAACATTGAACTATATTGTACAGAAAATCAACGTATACAAGACTTAAACTTTGCGAAGACATTTTATTATAGATTTATTAGAACAGCAAACATAAGAGCCCACCTCTTTTTTAATCAGTGTCTTCCTAATCGTTCTAATATAGCTCAATGGTTTATGTAACATGATTTCTTATTGCCGTTAAAGTAATTTTAATTATGTAATTTTAGTATTTCAGAAAATATCCAAATCAATTATAAACGTTTGAAATATTTACATATTTTTAGTCTGTGTGTATTTACATATTCTAGAATTTGTCTTTGTATATTTTTTAGAATAGTATCCTATATCAATTCAGCAATAACTCATAATATTATGCAAGTGGTGAGCGAACCGAATTATGTCGTATGTTATAAGCGTCGACTACTAGCGCTTAGCACGTACCACATTTAACTAGGCATTTATTCTTCTTTAAATTGTGCATTGTGATACATGATGGAGTTTACTGCGGGCAAACCAATTCGAGCATAATAAACACAAATCTAGGTCACATCAATTAATATAATTTCTAAATAACTAAATTTTAAACCAGTTTCCAGTATAACAATAAAATAATAATAATCATATTGTATTAAATTAATAATAAGTTATATTTGAATAGTAAAAAAAATATCTTGTTAATTCATGAATTTAGGAAAAATTAATATGGGTCATAGTAATTAAAGTTATAGGTAAGGTTTCTTTAATATTACATATTATAAGATTGCCAGGAGTCGGGCGTTGCGGAGTTATTATTAAATGTAGTGAAACTATATATTACGTCCTCTTTCCAAAAAAATTATGTATTTAAATTAATCTCATTAAGCTTATACATATACTCACAGTTATAATCGAATATGTGCCATATAAATATTAAATAATATGCAACATACCACTCATATTTGTCATACTACTTATATACTATGTTACAGGCACTTTAATATTAGTAATGTAAGATAGTATTAAAACTCATTTACTGAGATCCATAAGTAGTATCTATTGTATTGTATAGCAATATTAATATAAAGCTCTGTAAAGTTACTTCAAATTATAAATGTATTGTTGTGCACTATTTATTTAGGTAAGAATTTACTTTGTACTAGGATTATCTAAGACTATAGTGTCCGTTTACATTATATTTTCCTATCATAACTTCTTTTGAATTGTTGCAATTCTTGTTTTATAAATCAAAATTTGAGTCCCTATTATATCCTGTTGGGGTTAGTATTTCCAAAAACGCCGAAACATAAATTCCCTTTTTTAACTGAATATCTAAATTTAATATCTGGTCTCATGAATATAGCCTAAAAAATTGTCCAAGTGCGAGTCGGGCTCGCCCACTGAGGGTTCCGTGCCATCACCCCGGCCCACCAAATACAAAAATGTGCAATGAATCACGTTTGTTGCATGGGAGCCCCTTAAATATTTATTTAATTCTATTTTTTTTGTATTTGTTGTTAAAGCATCAACAGAAATACGTCATCTGTAAAAGATCAAGTCTGTAGCTATAACGGTTCAAGAGATACAGCCTGGTAACAGATGGACGGACGGACATCGAAGTCTTGTAATAGAGTCCCGTTTTTAGCATTTTACCCCCATTAAATATTTATTTAATTCTATTCCCACTGGTTATTGACTCATTTTCTACGCTAAATTTCGATGCTTCATGACGTTAGTAGCGTCACTTTTGTAAGTTTGGTAATTGGTATCTTTACAATAACTATAAAAAAACGTTAACACTACGTGTGAATCTCATTGGTGTACTTTAAAATAAATAAATAAAGCAGCGTTTTTCTTTTTTTTTTGAGTAATTCTTGGAAAACTTTCTCGAATACCCCGTTTACTAATTCTAGTAAAATAACTTTTTCTACTTCATACAAATTATATCTAATATTTTTTTGACATTATTGCTTAGTGAATCGAAGGTGGCCGAATAAAGTGCGGGTAGTGATGTAAAAATTTGTACATGCGTTCATTTGTATGTTAGATGATTATTATTATTATTAGTAAATAATAACAGACCATATGTTCTCTTGACGGCATCAAAGTAGCTGTAAATATTAGTTATGTGTTAGGATAATATTCCTCCTCGTTGGTTTATTTAACTGTCATTATCCATGCTTTTGGTAATATCCTAATATGTAAATTACTTTAATACGGGCATAATGCAAACCAACCAGCATCCATTCAAACTGCATGCTGTATTATAAAAATCATTCAAGTGCGAGTCGGTCTCGCGCACTGAGGGTTCCGTACTATCAAGACCAAACCTCAATATTATTAATGTAAACTAAACACCTCTAACCACCAAATTCAAAAACGAGCAAAAAATTACGTTACTTGTATGGGAGTCCCCTTTAATATTTATTTTATTCTATATTTTAGTAATTTTAGTATTTGAATAGCGGTAACGAAAATATATCATTTATGAAAATTTC
Source organism: Coenonympha glycerion (assembly GCA_963855885.1). Classification (NCBI taxonomy): domain Eukaryota; kingdom Metazoa; phylum Arthropoda; class Insecta; order Lepidoptera; family Nymphalidae; genus Coenonympha; species Coenonympha glycerion. The sequence continues at coordinate 8,932,206 of OY979626.1, forward strand.
AAGTCTGCAGCGATCACGGTTCCAGAGATACAGCCTGGTGACAGACGGACGTAGGGACAGCGAAGTGTTAGTAGGTAATAGAGTGTCGTTTTTACCATTTGGGTACGGAACCCTAAAAATATATTAGAAATAGATACATGCTGAAATATGCCCGCACCTCATGAAATTTTTCTTAAGTAAAGCACTACAGATATGATTATTGCACAATTGTTGTCCCTTTGTTCATAGATTTACTTAACGCATTTAGTCGTGGTTGTAATTTTGTTAAAATTCCCCGTCGGTCATGCTTTGTAAGCCTCTCGTATGATTTAACATCTTTAATTTAACTTATGGTCCTATTGTATTTTATATTTGCAGTTAGTGTCTTCGTAGCATAAAATAAAAATAAATAAAAAAAATTACAATGGAATACAAATTAATAGTTATAATACCGTAATAGTATAATTAAAAAATAAAAAACACAAAAAAATGTTTATATTTATATGTATTTTTAGAAATCGCTAGTTATTCATATTTGATGTTTGCAGGGCATCTTACGCCGCTAATAAATATTAAGAACATGAAACAACATAAAAGTCAAGGATGGCTTAAACCGTAGCTGTAAATATTAGTTACGTGTTATAATAATAAGTTATTAATGCTTCTACATAACATTTTGGTCTTTTTGTTTAAAATTATTTAAATAAATGATTTCCTAGGTTTCTTTATTTAAAAAAAAATATTCTTTATTAAAAAAAACTAAGCTCGGTAATTATTTATTTTTACGTATGTTTGAGCACAATTTTGTACTCACGTTTCTTATTTTTCGATTTATTTCATTACTTAGTCAGTTTTAAATATTAGTTACTTGGGTAAAAATAATATTCATGGCAATTAACTATTATTAAACCAACACGAGTAAAAAGCATGAGCGTACAGGATACAATAACTTTGATCTAACCGATAGTGAATACTAATAAATGCAGTTTCCTTTTAATTTTCCTTGTCGTCTTTATAATATATTAGAATATATCAAATTAAGTACAGTTAATTTTGTCATAGTTCAGTAATTAATGATAATACTATATTTCTCACAGTATTCGAAACACTGGCGATTTAAAAAATGGTTGGAATATAATGATATACTTTCTAAGGCATTTATTTTTTAATCGATATATTTTTATTACATATGCATTTAGCAACCAATATAAATATTTTATTTATTTAAGTATTTCATTTATTAAATAAGGTGTAGTGTTAATATAGCGTAGGTTAGGTATATATATGTATATTCTTATAAACATGACTGCATGGCGAACCGCGAAATCAAGTAGCTGTAAATATTAGTTACGTGTTAGGTTAATTAGTCATAGCTGGCTCGTAAAATACTTTGCCATTATTCTTTTAAATTATTCCGTAGGCTAAAACTACTTAATACTTTTAGAACATCGCAAAATAATTAAGGTCTCTGTAGGCTTTACTAGCCCCGAGTTGCACGAAATAAATTTAAAATTTTTAGTGGTACTTAAGGTATTTCGGCCCTATCAGCCCGCGAAATTCAAATTTATTTAGTCTTCCGCAAATATTAGACTAACTACACATTGTAGGTTTATGGCAATGTTGCGGGCGGGCAATACTTCATGTTTTTAATAGAAACTTTGTTTTAAAATTCCCACCATTCACCTGATATTGGTTCCCGAAAGTTAGTTTTTTGCTGTTTCTCAGATTTAGAGCTATCGGTAACCAATATGTAGTAAATCGGTATTGTTAAGTAGAGTTTTTATTAAAAACATGTAGATGCATAACTGTTGGGCCCGCAAAACTCATTGCCATAAACCTACGATTTGTAATTAGCCCACTTTTAGCGAAAAACCAAATAATATTTCAATTTTCGCGCCCGAATGGTACCCATCCCGCTTAAACTAATTTTATCACAAGAAATGTCAAAATTAATTTTTTTGACATTGATTGCGATTAAATTAATTAGAGAATTTATTGAATTTATCTTTGTCTTTCTCACTCACGAATACGTTGGTGAGTGCGATGCGGCGTCGCGGAAGAATATAACAGAAAAACGACCTTTTACCTAATTACTCAAAACCTAAGCCAGTTATCAAAAATCCGTTCTGAGCGTTTTTGGATATAGGTTTAACCGACACATTAAAACAAATGAAGATTTTGGAGCAACTTTATCGAGAAAATTTTATCCAATCGTGTTTCTGCTTCTAGGCGACTATATATATATATATATATATATATATATATATTATATATTATAGTTTTTAAACTATACTTCACTAAAAATCGCTTAAATACGGCTTCTACGCCGTTAAGTACCACCTCAATTTTTGAATGTGTTTTGTGCAACTAGGAAGTGAAGGTTCAAATATACTGCTTTTAAAACAAAACTATTCATCTCAAACTAAAATTATCATATATTAAATTATAAAATGTATTTCAACATTTTAAATGTGGTATGGAAACATTTCTAGTAATTATAAATTTCAATGTAAAGAAAAAAGGATTGCCTGGATTTTTATCACTAAATTTAATTGGTAGACTTGAAAGACTTCCATAATTTTGTACCTACTTATTTCAAGAATCAACTCGGATTTTGCTTACGCGTTGTTATTGTTTATTATTTTAATGACTTCAATTTACATAATATCAAATAAATAATATGCAAGTGTATTGTTTACTGTATACTTTATAATATCGGAGACTCGAAAGGCAGAACTAGTTTCATTAGTTGTACAGCTGTTCATTTAAACAAATTGTTTTATAATAACATCGGGATAACATATGATTATATCGGTACGTATCAAAAAAGAAATATGAAAAAATTGAATAATCTTAATTCAAATACTAATTCTGTAATATAAAACATTTACTTTTTTAATGTAGATCCCTATTCTGAATATTTGATACACACTTAATTTGGCTGTAGCTTCTCTGAAAAAAAAAAATGTATTAAAAATTGAATGTAGTGTATATGCGTAGTTGAGTTTATTGTAATGTGTATAGAGTGAGTTTATTAATAATCATGGTTTTCCGACAAGAAAAAAATAATATCAATGATTAATTGCAATAATTATTCGCGCTTAACACGTTGTGCCTTCGATAATAAAATAGAAGTCTCATCGACTGCTTATTATTGTACCTCGAGTCCATATTATCCAGTATTTCCGAAATTTGATAAAGCTTTAAACAAATTTTGTTTTCGAGCTGTCGACCATTCTTGTGGACTCAATTCTCTACAGTTTTTCTTCGTGGGTTTCATCTAATTTTGTGAATAGCTTGCTTTTAATATTACATATTGCCTTTAGCGTTTAATATTACATACGTAATTCTGGTATACATAATAACTTTGGTATGTTCAAAACATTTACAAGTTCGTCTTTCAGCTATTTTTGAGTCTTTAAAGTACGTAAATAATATGTCCTTTTCCCATAAAACTATTGCCATAATTATAAAACTTAGTGAACTCTACGTTATAATTACTCTATTTATTACTTCAATGAAGAGTCAAACTATCGGTAAATTGTTCTAATGGTAACTAGATATAGCAATTATTGTTACAAGTACATTTACAGGTTCGTCTTTCAGCTATTTTTGAGTTTTTTAAGTACGCAAATATTATGTCCTTTTCACATAAAACTATTGCCATAATTATAAAACTTAATGAACTCTACGTTATAATTACTCTATTTATTACTTCAATGAGGAATAAAACTATCGGTAAATTGTTCTAATGGTAACTAGACATAGCAATTATTGCTACAAGTACATTTACAGGTTCGTCTTTCCACTATTTTTGAGTTTTTTAAGTACGCAAATATTATGTCCTTTTCCCATAAAACTATTGCCATAATTATAAAACTTAATGAACTCTACGTTATAATTACTCTATAATTATTACTTCAATGAAGAATCAAACTATCGGTAAATTGTTCTATGGTAACTGGCCAAAGCAATTATTGTTATAAGTACATTTACAGCTTCGTCTTTCAGCTATTTTTGAGTTTTTTAAGTAAGCAAATATTACAAACCCCTCCTAAAATTAACACCATAATTATGACACCTTATGCACTCTACGAATAATACGTAGACTCTACTAGTATAACTCTATTTATTACTTCAATTAAGAGTCAAACTAATGGTAAATTGTTCTATGGTAATCGGAAATAACTATTATTATAAGTAATAAGTCGATATTAGAGTGCGCTGCTAATACTCCATCATGTATCTTAACAGTGTTCTTATAGACCAGGGTCGATAAATTTGCAACATTTCAAAAAAATATTTAAAAAAATTATTATCTACAACTTTGCTACTTTTTCCCTTTAAACTCACCCCCTGCCCGACTTAAGATCACCCGTAAATTATTTTTTCTTTCATTTTTATAATTTTCTCCTCCTTCTCCAATGAGTTTCATCCTACTGTTTTTTTTTCACTTTTAATTATTTTTACAGGCTTCTACCCTGGTCTATTAGGTATATTAGATTTATTAATAACTAGTTATTAATATGTTTTACGTATGCTACAATTTTAGTTTTTTTTTTTAATTACACATAATATAATTCACATTCTACCCACATTTTTAAATACGAATAAATAGAATTTCGATTTTGTACATTATGTCGTTAGCATAATTTCTTTTTCACTTTTTCCACCATTTGCATAGTATTTATATATAAGGTTGATTCATGTCTATTAGTAAATTGTAATGTGGACTTATATTATGGCATTCGTTACCAAGTTAAATTAGATACAAATATTGCGTGAAAAATAATTTTGAATGTTGAATTTATAGAAGGAACTGGAGGGCTCGAGTAATTTTTGAATATATATTTACAATTTAGCAAATAATATTAAATACATTGTAACTAAATAAAAATATTGCTTGTAAAGTAGTAACGTTACTGGTTTACTTTAATAAAACTCAATTAAAGATCGTCCCATAAAATAAGTAATTATTACATAATAGTCATGGTAACTTTAAAATCCTAATTTTTCCATTTGATAATTACAACACCTGTACTATTAATTATTTCACTTATTTCCGGAGAAATATGAAGTTTCTGGAGGCGACAGTTGATAGTCATTAATAGTTAAGGTGATTGATTCCACAAAAGCAAAAATGTAACGTGATATTAAGTTACTCACAATTGTCCCTATTCAAGTATCTAATTTGACGGATCTAAGAATAGTACAATCGTTTCTGGTTTTACTAAAAAGGCTATTACTATTTTTTGAAATGCCAAATTAGTTAACTTTGAAGTATTAGTAAACCCGAATAGGCACCAATATACGATTACAAAATACCTGTAATTAAGATTCGTGAACTCCAATTTTTTAATAGATAAGCTTCTTTTATTTAAATTTATAGTAAACAACATACATATATATTATAGTATAACATGATACACCAACTATAGGCGAATAAGATTTGAATAAATATAAACAATAATACTCATATGCATTAAAATTAAAAATTAAAACAATATGTAAGTGCATTTAAGGATAACACCATAGGGCAATGTAAAAATTGCCTAATTATTGTTATTTAGAGTAATTGTTTTATGAGAGTAATATAGTATTTTAAATAAGATCATATCGTCATAGTAAAGAAGGTTTAATTCCGATATACATCACGGTAATATTAGTTTGTTTATTACGAAGCGTGAATATTTACTTAAAAACCATTTATATAATGCCGATATGCAAAGCTAGGTATACCGTAGTGACATAGTGTTATTATGTAATCATATTAATTGCTTAAAAGTCTGATGTTTTAATTATGGCTGTTAGACAAAAATTGCTTTCCAAACCAAATACGACCGTCTATTTAATTTAATTAGTTAAACACTTTGATGCTAAATGCTCATGTTATACGCTTAAGTTTAAAAATAACCACCGAGGTCTAAATAGTTTAGGTAATATTAATTATGGTAAAGTAAGGTAAATGTAATTTAATATCTTGTGACCCAATGATTTTTCGAATGGTATATGTTTATCACAATGTCTTTGTGTTGAGAGAGCACAATAAATATTTCCGAAATGAACGTCAAATAGATACAAGAAAAGTTTAAAAAGAATTTAAAATTATATTAATGTTATTTGGAATCTTAAAAATGTCGTAACGAGAAAACTTTGCACCTTTTTTTGGTAAGGTTAGGCTTAGTTAAAGTTTTGAATGGAGAAGGAATGCAAAAAATTAAAAAAAATGTGTTTCGACCAACAAGCGGTAGTTTTATAGGATGTAATTTTTTAATGTCTTTTAATTTGATGTAAAATATTTGATCAAATCTTTAATAATTATAGGAGTTATTATATCGAGACATCGTCGCGTTGTTATGTGATAATTAAAATTAATTAGATTAGTTATCAAGTCTATAATTAGCAACAAAAGACTAAAATTAAATGTATTTACTGGTGGATTGGACTCTTCTTGTAGAGTTCGCCTGAATGTTAAACACTGCAATGTCAGTTATTCATACGTGATGCGGAATTTGCGATGCTGTGTTTCGGCCTAAAGGTTAGCAGCAGGCTAGAGTAGGGGTTAGTACAGGTTTTTTACGAATTTAGAGTCGACTTGCATCGCAAAAACGAATTCCTCCATATATTTACATCCAGATGGACAATCGCTGACATCCGGCTGTCAGTAAATGGCGCTTGGCTGTAAGTGTATGGAAGAATTCGATTCGTTTGTGCGGCACGAGTCGACTCGAAATTCGTACAATAACTTTTACTAACCCTAAGGGCATGATAAAACTTAAAGAACGTCTCGGCATCACGAGTAGCAGTGCATTTCATCGTGAAAGAGTGCAATGCAATCATAGGATGCACTGTATCTAATTTGTTAGTCTCGTTAGATCTGTATGATAACAACTATTTACTACCGCAAATGAGCAGGAAGACAATGCCACCTAGTGTTTTTATTTTTTAAAAAGTTTTTATTTTGCTCCACATAGAATCATCCTTAACTTTACAATGCAAAATTGGATAGTCAAGTCTAGTCAAGTTGTTTGCATTATAAAGTAACTAAACATCTGTCAGGATGATCCAGAGTTGGAGCAAAACGAGCTTGGAGTATTGTGTAGAAGTCTGATGAAGAGTGTTTAGTAATGGTTGCATAGCTTTTTTGCTCGTTTGGGAAGGTTAGCGGTGCTTTTTAGCTTAAATACTACAAGAGGTGCAACAATTTTTTTTTTTGGCGGGGCGTAATAAATAATTTTAGTCTATTATTGCTAATTTAAATATATTCTTCACCAAAGAATATCCCTTATTTTAATGGCTTATTTTATTGACATTGCTTAGATTTGTTGTTCAGATTGTTATTCAATTTTACTTTCCATATGGTTTTGCTGCTTTCACTAGGACTTATAGTAAACGTTTATATTTTAAGAGCTAACGATAAATATTGGCAAGAGTTTTGTAACGGGTCATAATTAAATATGATCAATATTATATAGGTTGTCGCCTTCCTGAACTTGCGAGTGGGTTCTGACTTATGTATATCCTGAATAAATAATAAATAATCATATACATTTAATTATGCGCACTAAGCTGTTATTACCTACATTGAATAATAAACCGTTACAAAACTCCGATTTTTGTCATCAGCTGTAAGTGGAGTACATATAATATCTATGTCGCTGTTGTGGCTAAAAGTCTTGTAAATTATAAGCATATAACTAAATAAGTTGTTCCTCTAATCACACTATTTAAACGGACTGACAAAGACCCAGATTCATATAGATATAATGTAAAAGTAGATCTTTTACCTTATGATAAAAAATACGTAGAAAAGAAGGATTTTCATAGAACTTTGTTTATGCGGCTTAAAAAAATCAGACGACAAAAAGGATTCTCATATAACGGTCTAACTGACGCATTTCGGTAACTTATTAAGATTTATAAAGTTACAGGCATTTTAATTTTGTAGTGGAAGGGTTTTTTATCCCTTTCTCGCAAAACGGAAGCCGCACGAAGCTACTATGGCATTAGTAAAGTTTGACGTCACAATTTAATATCGCTATCTCTGTCTAATCATAAATATTCAAATGCTTATAACATTTTTGTTATTTGTTCAATTTTATTAGTTTCCTCCGTGTAAGTCATTATTTTTATTCAAGTTTATAATAAAGTAATAAAAAAATTAATCAAATACCCTTTTACCTGATGTTCTTCGCTTGCATATTCAGCACTCCAATCTGCGCCTGATTGATTTCCCTACTTTGAGTGGTACTTGTATTTAACCCAATAAATCGTCCTGAATTCCTTCTTTAACCCTTAAGTGGCAGCGACCCACCGGTAACCGCACGTATTAGTCAATGTGTCTAAAATGTCGAACTTTAGCATTTGACGAGTTAATTGAAGTCTGTTAGTTAAATTACTTGAAATCCTTCGTCCTGAAAGTTCGTAGCCTCTCTGATTACCGTACTTCGAAGTCACCTATCACTGATAGACTGAAACAAGTATTTCTAACGACTATGCCTCGCGCCTTTGCGGCCGCTCATTTTCATTATATCACTCACATAAAAGTGCCTCCGAAAAGAAATTTTAGCAGAGCTCAGTATTGCATAGATCCTACCTGTTATCCTAAATTAGGCTAGCTACGGGATAGATTAAGATTATACATTATATGTACCTTTTTTGATCATGCTAAGAAATGTAAAGTTACTATCCTATATAGTGGTTATAATATGTAGATAATGCTATTTTACTACTTTACCCTTATAAAATTGATGATATCCTGATAGTGCTAAGTAGGTATTTGCTTAAAATATATAGATAACGTTTTAATAAATAAACAACAATAAAAACAACTAGATTGTGCTGAGGTAATTTAGAACTTTAAAACATTTATCTTTAAGATAAAAGTGTTAAGATTTTGAGTACCTAATTTTTGTGTTTCTATTTTAATTTATTTTTAAAAGCAAATTTTTGGACGACCGATTGGCACAACTGATGTTGTACTGCCCTCGAGGCGTGGTTTTGATTCCTAACTCGAAAATATTTTTGTGCAATAAATAAGTCACCCCGTCTTTTTCCAGTGTCTGGGTGTTTTCTTACATAATATTGTATTTTATGTATATAAAATATTATATGTAAATTTTATTGGTTACCGATTACGGATAACACAAGCTCTCGTAACTATAATGTGCTATAATAATAGGATATATTGCGGTGTGTGTGAAAAAAACTACACCATGTTACGGTTTTATATAATCTTGAAGCTATTAAATTTTTAATTTAAGTGCGTTATACTTCGTTACGAAAACTTTTTACAAGCAAACTGAAAATTCAGAATTTCTACGTTATTGAAGATAAGTAAAGATTTAAGATAAAAAATCCATCATTTTTTTTTTGCAATTTTTTGGGAAGGTTTCTTAAGACCGCACGACGCGCGACAGCGACATAGATAAACATTATTAGAAATATTGTTCGTCTCTTTTTTACTTAATGTTTCATATCTTTTATCTGTTGTAACTTGTCATACGTTTTGTGATTAGCGTCTACTTTTATAATTAGGTACACAAAATATTTTTTTTTCTCTAGAAACAGGACAATATTAATTGACTATGGAATTAAATGGTTATTTTGATCCAAAGCATATAGTTTTTAGCATTGTTAATTTACTGATTCTGTATGCTAAATTAATAATTGTATGTAAGTTATTTTAAATTTTGGTATAGATGTCATTTTTCAATTTGAAATTGTAAATTAAAATTTTAATAATATATTGTGTAAATATTTACCTATGTACTTAATAGAACAAATGTATGCATTCGCCGTATTTTGTCTAATTTCCACACATTTTATTCACAAGTGATGTTTAAATTAAATGTTGTAATGTCATAATTCCATTAGATACAGTAATGATACTGATTAAGGCAGTGTAAATTATATGTAACGGGAATGACTGATATTTAAAAAAACTACGAAATTAATTTGTTATTGCAAAAGACTTTTCTAATTTTCCGACTAAAAAATTTCTTTTAAAATATGGTTTTTCTGTGCCCGTTACATATAAATGCATCTAATAAATATAGAATGACACCAATATACGTTAATAAATCAAAAATGAAAAATATGCTTTTATTTTGTTTTATTTCAATTTTGAACTTTCTTTCCCCAGCTGTGCGAGTATGGGCAGGGGACTTTTGTCCCCTGGGGAAAGGACAAAACGTTTATCCCTTTCCACGATTTTCTTTACACACCCTAGCATCAACGAATATACATAATATTACTAACTAGCATGGACACATGGGTGGAGAAAATACTCCCTTGCTTATATCAAAATTATAAGATGAAATTATGGATTTGGCCGGTTTCTTACGATCGGTCGGTCGGTCAGTCGTTTGGCTGCGTGGCTGGTCAGTCGGTTGGGCGATCGGGTGGTTGGTTGGTTAGGCGGTCGGGCAGTCGATTGGTTGGGTAGTTGGTGGGTCAGTTGGGCAGTCGGACGGCTGGTCGGTCGGTTGGTTGAACGGTCGGTCGGTCGGTTGGACAGTGTGTGGTGGGATTGGAAGCGCATTATTCGTTATGAGCTGTTATCACCAGGCAGGACCATCGATTCTGAACTCTACTGCGAAAAACTGATGAGATTAAAGCAAGGAGTTGAGAGAAAGCGGTCGGAACCGAGAATTGAACCCAGCTATCTTTAGTCGAAAATGTTTACCACTAAACCAACACGGCAGTTCGTATAGATTGAAGACTACTTAGCTCTTGTTGGTGTCCTTACTCGCGTTAGGATAATTCTAAAATCCTTTCTAGCCTTTTATATACTTAACATGCGGATATTATGCTAGATGAAGCGAGGCATCTGGTATTTTGAGAATTCGGTAGTATGCTCTGAAGCGTTTGAATCAATGTTTGGTGTACAACTGTAGGTATGTACTTCTGGTATTATGAGAATCTAGTATTTTGCGAACATGGTGTTTTACGAATCTGGTATTATGCGAAGGAGCGTTTGTTCTGATCACATATTTATATAAAATTAAAAAAAAACAACCCTTTCTCCCAACTTAAAAAACAAACGACCGAAAAACAGTCGTTCCAGGGAATTACTTTATTATTCATAGGAATAATTGTGTGCCTTTCTAGGTAGGTATAAACTCATTAAGGCGTAACATCCACTCAATGGAACACTATACATTTTTAAGCTATTGCATAGCTTCTATCGCGGGCCTTGAGCGTGGAGACCGAATCCAGAAATTCCGTAACGAAAATAACCTAACACCCCCCACGGAGTGGCGTACTTCATCATTAGTAAGTATTATGATTAATTAATTTATTATATTAATTAATAGTTATCATGTATTATAGTTAAGTATAAACACAGAATAAGGAATAACTTTATTTTGCTTTATTTTTCTATTAATCAGAGTATAGGCCATGAGTAGGTATAGACTTCGCGTTATTTAAATATAATTGACAGTGTTGACAGCAATGGCAGAATTTTGTTGATAAAAAATGATGAATAAAAAACACCTCTAATTAAGCTCATTGCCTCTAATTTTTAAAACTAAGTTATTAAGTATTGAGTTTAATAATAATAATCTATGCATTTTAGGTTTATTTTAGTTATCATCTTCGGATTCATCTACTGTTATCAAAATGAGGACCAGGCTAAACCTATTTTAGATAAAACGGAGCCCAAAGAACTTTTGAATTATACGCGTCAAGAAAAATTAGGAAAGCAACTTTCTTCCCTACTGAAAGTTCATCTCAATAAAAAGATTCATGTCAAAGCACCTCTCACGACTTTACAATGTTCTACAGAGGAGACTTTAAGTACTGGTGAGAAGATAGACCTAATTTGTTGTAAATATCGTCTTATCTAAAAATGAACTCTCCACTCCATGTGTTTACGCTTACACGTAAGAAAAATGAAGTGGAAGGGAGTTCAATTTTAAATTACACTACATATATGGTGATCCACCTCCTCCTTTGCTTGGTTCGGATGATCCCAATAGTATTTCAAGAAAACTAAACTTAAGTAAGTATCCTCTATCTTCATTATGAACGTGATTTTGAAAGAAACCTCTGTACTTTCGGCTTTCTATATTGATGCAAAGGGTTGAGCTGGGCATTGATATGTCAATGAGTAGAAGATGAAAGGATGAGAACATTTCTTTTCATTTTAAACATTGTTTTCAATGATGTTTTTGGTAATTATTATTGGTAAAACAAATTCTTCAATCTTTTCTCATACCGATTAAGTATCTAAGTAAGGCACAAAAAAATCATAAAAATCGGTCAAGTCGCTTCGGAGGATCTTTCTCACAAACACTGATATGAGAATTATATTTTATAGATAGATAACATATAATTAGGTGAATAATTAATATTAAACAGTTATATTATGCGAATTTTAGTACCTAGCTGCATGACCACGTATCTAACTATTTACTTAAGTAAGTGTTGCGTTTTGCTATTGTTATTGCTTGAGGTGATTACTTATGGTTGCCTCACCCACCCTCAACCTATGGTTTAAACTGGGGAAATTACTGTATTTAAGCTTTTTAGGCCCGTTAAGCCTAACGCTGGAATTAGGATCGTTCTAGGGTATCTGTTAGGTAAGCTAATAGATTCTATTCACTACGACTCTACACAAGAATGCGTAAAGTGACAGATTCTCGCCAATTGGTGGGTCGGCGGGGGAATCGTAGATCTTTTCAGGAGGCATAAATGGGCGAGCATCGGGTCGATGTAATAATATTATAAGTATGTAAATAATCCACTCTTATTTGAGTCGATACGTTTGATATTTAGACGAGGAAGACAAAGACGCTCTGGACATGCGTAAAATATGGAGTCGATGGGGCAAATGGAGCCGGTGCTCTGTAACGTGTGGCGAGGGAGTGATCACTCGACGGCGGATGTGCGTGACCGGGAGATGTGCTCCTGGGGAGTATGAAGAGCAAATTCGTCCCTGCTGCCGCGCCCCCTGCCTTGCTACTGCAGATCACGGGGAAGACTTCCGAGATTCTGATTAATTAATCTTACAACTACATGTGACTCAGCTTCGGCAGGTTAGGGTCAATTCAGTTCTGTTCTTTGACTTAAGGCCTATTTTGTTTATGCACTACAAGTTAGTAGATACTTCACTGCAATCTCACCAGGTGTTAAGTGACAATGAAGCCGTATTATTGTAGGTATAGGTACTATAGCTAGAAAGGTATTTGTACAATACCTACATACATATTGTACTTACTAATAACTTTTGAAAATTTGTGAGATATCTCACATTGCTCTTGCTGTACTCAAACATATTGTCATAGAATACGTTAAACCGTTTTAAATGAGATTAGGACTGTCACTGTGTTTGTATCTCTCTCACACACTATCAGGCTCAAAGGCAAAATTAGTAAAAAAATGTTGTTTGTTGCGAAGTCTTAGTGATAATTAGGTCCCTTTAAGTACGGAACCCTAAAAACGACGTTATGGCTGATTAATTATTAATGTATGAAATGAAAAACATTACGATTTCACACTGTATTGTTGAATTAATAAGCTTTAGAAATTCATTTTATAACATCTGCAACTGTTCAAGGTGGTAAATAGTCATTAAATATCACGTGACTAGCACGGCCGCGAGACATTTTTTGCTAGAGGAAAGGTGAAATAGAGTTCCACTCTCTGAGCATGGGGATGTCAGATGGTCATCCTCCTTTCCCCCTTTTGCTTTAGGCAGTGGAGAAAATGAAGTTTTATCCCTAAAGAGAATACAATACAGGTATTCGGGGATCAAAAATGTTACTCCCTACGATGTTAACCGTGCTGTATTATTCTCAGAACACGATATGAAACCCAAGAGTGAGTTTGAGACAATATTTTCCAGGCGGCGATTGTGGGTTATTGTCAAGGTAAATATTTTTCCTTCGTGGAATCAGTTCAGTTGGTAAGTAGTATAAAATCGATCTTACTTGTTGTCTTTCACTCATTTTCTTATTGATCGTTCACAAGTTTTGAAGTAGGTACACCATTTAGGATGAACGTTTATTTTATTTCAGTCACATTTCTGTATGTAATATTAAATTTTATTGTGTTATTACAATGTGTTACAAGTGCATACGCAGGTAGAGTATTTACAATAATTTTCTTGTATTTGTCTTAGTGGAACGAATACTGTACTTGTAGTTACCACTTGCCTGCAGTTAAAATTTATTGGTAGGTATTTATTATGGTAAAATGTTCTTACATATAGGTAATTACCCACCTAACTTTAGTTTCATCTCTCATACATGTATCGTTCAGTGTGTTAGTTAGTAACCCTCACTGAGTTAAGTATTAACTAAGGAAACAGAGGCAAAAATCCTATTTTTGCATTATTTATTTAAAAGTTACCAACCTATGTATGGTATCGAACCTTGGTATGGTATCGAACGCTATTAATAAATATCGTTGTCGTTGATGGATATAAAGTTATTCCTTGGTTTGTGGATGGTATCATATTGTCAACATACCATGCTAGTTGCTAAGTTGTGCGAAAAGAATATAAAAATAGGATTTTTGTCTCTGTTTTCTTAGTTAACAACCCAGTGAGGCCTGAGGGTTACTAACTAACAAACTGAACGATTCGGAATCAGTCTATAGTACATAAGTAAGTATACCCATGTTAACTGGCACATAGCAGTGACCCCTAACAAGTCGAAGCTACTTTAACTTTTGCTCTGTCTGGCTAATGTACTTATATTTTATTTTTAGCGCCTACAGTCGACCAACAGAAACCTTTGGCCTCAAATGACTTTACTCCAGCTATGGATAAATGGGAGATGAATCCTGATCTCAAACCACTGTGGGTGTATCGGCCGCCTCCCATAGTAAGAACAACAAAGAACAATTGCGCCCTTTTTTTACCTTTAGCTGTTTCTGTGGTCTATACCTATACAGTGGGCCCTCATACGACTAATGGAATATGGCCATGTAAGATATTGCCAAAATATATATTTTGGTCTAAATAAATTAATTATCGACCTCTAAGTGCATTACCTAGATTGAAATTTTCATCAAAGGGGTGCGAAGAATATTGATATGAGAGATAGAAAGATTGGATGTCTAACTTTATCCCGGCCAATTTACAAGCTTCTCTGTTACACTTATCTAGGTTCTTCAATAATTTTCCCCATTCATGAACCTTACTAGAGGCACGATATAAGATAATCTATGTAATGTAGAATTCCCTATTAGGACACAAAGTTGGTTTATGATATCACAGGGTTTACTTGATTGAATACTATATTTTTCACCCTATACTACTATTTGTATAGTAGTAGTATTGAGAGTTCTGGCTTTGGCATGATCTCGCTACGTTATATACATAAAATATTACGGAACTTGTTAAATGGTGATAACATAAAAAAATACCCGTCTGAATTTGTTGTGGGCTTCTTCTCAGCGGCAGGGTGCGTTTGTGAATCCTCGCAAACTTAGTGTTGCTTATGCAACAAATATCATATCGACGTTTTACAAGAGCCTGTACGATAGGCCTATGTGAAATGAAGATATTTTGAGTTTTTGAGTTTTGAACCCTTCGTGAACGACTCCGACTCGCACGGGACTCTTAAGCGATGCAATAGCAATCTTAGAAAAACGCATGGAGGGACATATCACATAATATGGCTTGAACTACAGACACGTGCTCGTGTAATATGGCGGTTTCATATGGGGAGCCATGGCACAGCCGTTAGTCAAGCTTCGAGCACGTGAGCTCGTTTGGGGTGTTTAAATTATTCAATGTCTTTTCAACAGCAATCCCAACCAACTGACGAGAAATTGGCCCATCACGTGGTTTTGAGGTCACCTCATCTACTTACAAAGCTCGCAAAGCCATTTTCATACGGCGTAGACTCATTTTTTCGTAAGGTAGGTAACATTCAACTTATCAATTATTATTTATTGTTCAGAATCTAGTCTAATCTAGAGCGTGCGCGACTGCGTACCTATATATGTATACTTAGGTGTACGTCAAAAGGAGTCTCCAAATCTCCATATATATATACTAATGTTACAAAACTGAAGTTTGTTTGTTTGTTTGAACACGCTAATCTCTGATGATTTAGAAAAAAATGGAAAATCCATTTATTCATATCCATGTAGACTTCATCAGTTTACCATTAAATTGAGCAAAGTATCGATGAAAATTGTTGCAAAAACACGAAAAAAAGTCTCCTTTTGATAGCTTTCGTTGCGTGCGCTTCGTAAAAGGTAAAAGTTGAGATTTTGAAAAATTTTGTATGACGGAATTGTTTAATCTGCGACAGCATAACTATATTATATCTATCTTTCTTTTAACTTACTAACATACACGCCGTAACAGAACGTGATTTTTTGTCTCGTGGGAGACTTCGGCCGTGACTAGTTAGGTACTACCCTGCCAGCAAAGACGCACTGTCAAGCGATTGAACGTTCCGGCGCAATGCTGTGTAAAAACCGTTAGAGGTAACACGATAACATCTTTGGCTGCATCATCACTTAGGGACCATCCGGTGAGACCGCAGTGAAGTCCGTTTTTTCGTCCGAACTTTCCGTGTAAAAAAATAGGTACTTGAAGACCCAGAGAGTGACATATGCAATATGCATAGTAACATAGGTAGTTATCATTAAACACTAATAAATATGTATAATCATCGAATATATAATAATACTCAATATTATTATTCACATACGTACGTTATCAAAATTTCGGAAGTCGTATGTTTTTGTAGTACATAATAAATAATTTAATCATTATACGATAGTAGGTACCTATATTCTACTTAGCGCCTATTTAACTCCTACCTGATAGCGCGTTTTATACTTGATTAATTATTATTTGTCAAAATATTCCACAGTTCTAACTTCTAATTGATAGTGGATCGGAGATTTCTGTCTGTTCCTTTAAGTACTGTTTATCATTGCTGATTAAACAATAATATCTCCTGTCCTTATTAAACCTCCGCTAATGTATTTTTTTTTTAATTTTTAGCAATACTTCGAGCCGTTTGAAAGACGTCCAAAGCCAGTAACCCTGGTTGCATTTCGTAAAAATGGAGTACTTCCTCGGATTGTGGTAAGCACCGACGTATAATATACCTACGTGTACCGTAGGTACATATACGTCGGTGGTGGTAAGATACTTTTAAGATTTGACGACCAAATGGCGCAGCGGTAGCGATCCTGCCGTCAGCGTCAGGGGTCGTAGGCTCGATTCCCACTACTGGTAAATGTTTGTGTTATAAATTATAATCATGAATGTTTTCCTGTGTCTGGATGTTTTTCAATAGATTATATTTTTGTATAATAATAAGTATGTATATTTATCCATCATCTAGTACCCATAACACTAGCTAACGCTTACTTTGGGGCTGGATTGCGATGTGTGTAATGTCCTGATATATATTTATTTATTTAAAATGATTTAAACATACCGCAAAAAAAAGTTTTAAAAACAAGTATAAATTTTGAAAATGCAGTGTTAATTCAATTAGTAGCAACAATATTTTTTGTGTTTAGGCATTCATTTAAAGAGTTTATAGTACCAGCTAATCATCTTTAAATTTATTTATTGTTTTTCGTGGCACTATTTTTAATTTATGCAAACGTAATACAAGTGCAAGTGAAGATACTACATTATAATAAGATTAATTAAGTGAAGCTGAAATAGTGTTTTTATTTACAGGCAGATCCTACCAATACCATGTCTTCAGAAGTAGCAGAACTGCAGTCTCCATTCAACGATATAAGCAATTTGTGGCAAGACGACACCCTTCTCTTTAAATTATAAAATGACTACTTTTTAATAAAAAAATAACTATTAGGTATATGCTTTATTTTCTTATTTGATACCTGAGCTAGCTAGAAGGTTGCTCGGTGCTTTTATTTTTTGGAAAGTGGCGTTTATATTTGAAATGTGACTACATAGATAGGTATAAAGGAATAACTTATAATGCAAAACCTCATCTAAATATCAAATTTCATCAAAATCGTAACTGCCATTTTCGAGATCCTTGAAATATATTATATGCAAGAATTGCCTTTTATTTATAAAATTACCAGATGTTGCCCGCGGCTTCGCCCGCGTGAATTTTGGTTTTTCGCTAATCCCGCGGGAACGATAGAAAGTAGCCTATGTGTTAATCCGGGTTGTAAGCTATCGATGTTCCCAATTTCAGCCAAATCGGTTCAGTAGTTGAGGCGTGAAAGAGTAATAAAGATCCATCCATCCATATTTACAAACTTTCACGTTTATATGTAGGAGTAGGATAGGATAGAAGCATCGATATAAATCTTTGATAGAAGTAGAATAATTCCTTATAGACTTTAGAGTATCTAACAAGAAGACACAGAGATAACAAAATTATGGAGATGCCCCATTCATTCATTCTATATAGCCCAGATTTGCATGATGAGCCCCATGATTTGTTACTACCCTAGGGTAGGTACGCCATCTTATACGCCACTTGACAGATTAAAAATAATCACGCTTATTTTGTAGACGGGCCAGTCCATATTGTTCCCTAGGGGTGTGCAAGAAGGTATTTTTGTGGTAGAAACAATGACGAAATACGCTACGCTAAGAGGACGGGAAAGATGTGACGTATGTTGAAGCCAAAAAATTTCTCCAAATGGCGTGACGCGTCGTACATTTCGATTTTCGGTACCGCTGACAGCAATACCACTGTCGCTCGCATACTTACATTAGCGCCACTTTATAGTTTTGACAAACTAAAAATCCGGCTTCGTAGCGGAGCCTAAAAATGTATGCGTGACGTCTGTAAGTGCTGATCCTTTAATATGTTTAATCAATCGGTAGAACTAGAACCATCCATTGATTAAGGGCGATGGGTACCATCCGGGCGCGAAAATTCAAATTTTATTTAGTTTTTCGCTCATAGTGGGCTAATTATACATCAAAAGGTAATGGAAATGCGTTTTGCGGGCACAACATTTATGCATCTACATGTTTTTAATAAAAACTCTACTCAACAATACTCATTTATTTCATATTGGTTCCCGATAGCTCGAAATCTGGGAAACTGCAAAAAATTATCTTTCGGGAACCAATATGAGGTGAGTGGGAACTTTCGAGCAAAGTTTCTATTAAAAACATGTAGGTGCATAAAATAGGCCCGCAAAATGCATTGCCATAAATCTACAATGTGTAGTTAGTCTAATATCTGCGAAAAACTAAATAAAATTTGAATTTCGCGGGCTGGTAGGGCCGCAACACCTTAAACATCTTTGATTATGTATTAATCAAAGTTAAACATAATATTATTATTGGGTAGAACCAAAGATTTATATCGCAACGAGGTCCGCGTCAACGAGTTGCACAGGCAAATAATCTGCTGAGGTTTGTAGGTTTTCAAATCAACGATATCTTTGTTTCAAACCAATGTTTCAAACCAATTTCAAACGAATCATCACTCAAAAGTTCAGCTCAATGAAGACAAAAGAGTTCGTTGCAATTGGTTGCAAATACTTAATTGAGAAAAAAAATGTTTATCTCATTCTCAGACATTTCTCAGAATACTTAAATCCTTCATCTTGCCTTCATCTGAGATCTCATTCATGATTTGATTTGATTAGTCAGCACCCATTTGTCACTCATTTTATGAATTCCTCAGATGGAGATATTCTTAAATCTCATTTTAATTCCTACTCTGTACTTTTATCCTTGAAGGAGTATGACACATTTACTTTAAATGGAAGTCCGGAAACTTTAAACTTGTTGAAATCAATGGCTGCTGGAATGATGTGATCTACTGACCCCTTAAAACCAACAATGTAAATTCTAACATCAAGCTGTGAGTCTCAATATCACACTTATATTTTGTAGATATAATTAAGGCCAAAGTTTGTATGCGTGTGTCGGTTAATCCTTCACGCCGCAACTTACTTAACCGTTTGAGATATAGGTATGTGTAATTATTCCCTGGATAAATACAACAACGGCTTCTTTTTATCTCTAAAAATACATGGTTCTTGTAGGAATAGAGAAAACTTGAATTTTAACTGCGCAGAGCCGCGGGTAAAAGACGCATAGGTGTATAAACGTGTTACAACTTACAAGCAGGCACCTAATTAACGATTGGTGAGGAATGCGTACCTATCATAGCTGGTGTAAAATTACAGGAAACAGCTATGAATTTTATATAAAAGATAATTTTTTTGAGTCGTCATAAAATACAACATACTAAGCGCGCAGTTTAGACTTATATTACTAGGTACGAGTATATGTTCTTAAATGTTGCTTGTGCTTGCTTTGTAAGGAATAGTAAAATCAAACGGATGTTTACAGATAAGGTTGTTGTTGTCGATGGCAAAATTGCGTACTAAATTTAAGTAGCGCAATTATTATATCATGGAAAAATGAACAATTTTTCTTTCTTTCCTTCTCCACCGGATCAAATACAGATTACAGAGAAAAGAGTGTTGTGAACATTATCCATCACAAGCCCACTTACGCGTAACGCGTTGTACCTATTTACATTTTTAACCCTAGTGTCAACGTCTCTCATTGGACAATTTTGACAAATTACTCTGGGTTAGCGTGTTAACTCTGAGTTAACTATAGATCAATGGAGTTAACACACTAGCCCAGGGTTGACGCAAGTGGACCTAAGGAATATTGAAAGGGCCTTTGTAAGATATAGATAAAATATGGATAAATAAGTCAGGTAGAACGCTCTATCATGATATCGAAGGATATCACGTCTGATATTTATCTTTTTATCGCAAAAGAAGATATTAAAAGATAGGCATCTGGTAATAATATGCAAAAATATTGCCTAATAATATTTTCGGCTCTTGTTAGGTTAGTCAATCTAATAGGTAGTCACCTAAATTAACCTTTTACCACCGGATAAGTATACAGGGCTATATAAAACATACCAAATCGCTCTCGGCCTGTAAAGTTTTTGTTCTACGACTTTTCGAAATTCAGTATTAATTTATTTCATACAAAAAATTTTTTCTTCAAAGTGTCATTACACTGTTGCGGTTTCGCGCTGCGGGTTCGCGCGCCGCAATCCGTGGTCCGCGCCGTTGTATGTAACATTACAGAGTAGGAACAAGTAGAGTATCTCTATAATATATTGAATATTAATTGATATTTTTCAAAATAACGAGTAAAAAAGTCATAGAACAAAAGTTGTTAATTTCATGTAAACAAATACAGACCAAGACTGATTTGGTATTTTTATATAACCCTGTATTATATAATACTAACGTAATTTTACTAACACTTGAATAAAAACTGCTTTGGAGTGAAATGTATTTATTTTATATCTCCACTAATGCCTAATCTTATATATTATAATGGTTGTAACTACCTAATGAAACATATTAGGATGTTTCAACTTTCACCCTCCTAGCTACCACACTATGTATTTTTAAAACCTAGAAGTAATAACCGTCGCACGTGATTGGCCAGACAATAACACTTACTTACCTACAAATGACTCAAAAAATGTGTTTGCCTGTAGGAACTTAAGAGGCCTGTGAACTACGATGTCTCCGTTAATGCAAAATACCAAATCATTTGTAATTCGTGAATATTTCGATCATGTTGTGGTGTTATTCGGATTCATATAGTAATAATCTATGCTCCTGGCCATATTTGGTTCGGAAATATTTATTTAAAATAAAATAATAATCAATTTTGATCAAAATTTTTATAACTTTGGTCGAGTTCCGTAATACCAAAAATTATGAATGAAAACTTGTAACTTTCTTTATTAACTGGTGTTTTTCTTTAGCTGGACAATAAAAACTGTGCTCCTGAACTAATACGACGTGAGATAGTGTTGTTTTTATTACAAAACAAATAAGTAGAAAACATGTCCTCTTTGACATAATTTAACGTTTACAATTTCGTTTAACAACAATATTTCGGAACCAGATATGGCCAGGAGCATAGATTATTACTATACGAACCCGAATAACACCACAACATGATCGAAATAATATACACGAATTACACATGATTTTGGTATTACGTTTGTATGGGAGACATGTTAGTTCACAGGACTCTTAAGCCGGCACGTTCCAAGCCTTCCTTCCGCAAATAGACACTGACACTCTCTTGCAATTTAGAATAGAATAGAATAGAATAGAATAGAATATTTATTTATTTGCATACAAACATGGTAACAACATCAGATGTAATTAAGAGTATAATTTCCAACATGTTTTGCCACAATTTGGGCGTGCAAATATTATCTTGTACATTTAATTATATCATATTATGTCAATGAACCAAAAACGAAGCATACAAATTAAACAAAAAAAAAGGAAAATATAATAATAATGAAAAAAGTTAGGTAACAATATAAATAAAACAGAATGTCAAATGAATTTAGAAGTTATAAAATCTTAAACTATGCCTTACTATAGAAACCGGGACCTATCGTTTGAATTAGAGCGTGGACTAAATGCAGTTAAGGGCGATGGGTACCATCCGGGCGCGAAAATTCAAATTTTATTTAGTTTTTCGCTCATAGTGGGCTAGTTATACATCGAAGGCTAATGTCAATGAGTTTTGCGGACACAACATTTATGTAATCTACATGTTTTTAATATAAACTCTGCTCAGCAATACTCATTTAAGTACTTTATATTGATTCCCGATAGCTCGAAATCTGGGAAACTGCAAAAAATTATCTTTCGGGTACCAATATGAAATGGGTGGGAACTTTTGAGCAAAGTTTCTATTAAAAACACGTAGATCCATAAAAAGTAGGCCCGCAAAATGCATTGCCATAAATCTACAATATGTAGTTAGTCTAATATTTGCGAAAAACTAAATAAAATTTGAATTTCGCGGGCTGGTAGGGCCGCAACACCTTAAGGGCAATGGGTAACATCCGGGCGCGAAAATTCAAATTTTATTTAGTTTTTTGCTCATAGTGGGCTAATTATACATCGAAGGTTAGTTAAGGCAATGTGTTTTGCGGGTACAGAATTTATGCATCTACATGTTTTTAATAAAAACTCTGCTCAACAATACTCATTTACTTCATATTGGTTCCCGATAGCTCGAAATCTGGGAAACTGCAAAAAATTATCTTTCGGGAACCAATATGAGATGAGTGGGAACTTTCGAGCAAAGTTTCTATTAAAAACATGTAGATGCATAAAAAGTAGGCCCGCAAAATGCATTGCCATAAATCTACAATGTTTATTTAGTCTAATATTTGCGAAAAACTAAATAAAATTTGAATTTCGCGGGCTGATAGGGTCGCAACACCTTAAGTCACGGCCATAGCAATTTTATTATTTACACTCTAAAGTTCAAAAATAGAAAGCGTAGTTTAGCTTAATTTATTAAAATTTAATAACCTAGCTCGAATTGAAATAAATAATCTTTCATAAATATTAAAATAATACTGTTTTTTGGCAAATTATATAACCACGAATTCAGACCAAACGAGAAAAAGACAAGGATTGTCTATGGTCAACCAATAAAATCTACGGATATGCAAAAACATGGCGGACAGCAAAAGTAACCGGAAGTTTAAAAGTACTTATATTTTACAAACATATAAACCCCAAAGATATTACTAATGACACTTCGTTGAGAAACTGCTTTTTTATTTTAGATAACATAACTTTTGAGAAAACGCATTAAAAAATAGTTTACGTGAAACATCCTATTCTCAGACCTACCGAATGAAGGTAGATACAAAAAATCGCTCAAGCCGGAGGAGTTTTGTCACAAAAACTCTGTCAAGAGAATTGTCAGTAGTGTGATCTGTACGATTTTATCTTCGGCAGCACCATCACTTCCGTCAGGTGAAACTGCAATCAAGTTTAGTCACATGTAAGTAGTGTATAAAATAACCTTGGAGATATCCATATTTTGGAAAGTTGTGCAATAATAAAAAGTAAACGCTGTTTGTCTTGTCTCGTAGGTGAGTGCAAGGTGCGCGGGCGAGAGACGACCGCGGTGGTCAGTCCCATCGTTGCCGCATGATTCGGCGCCGGCAGCGACGACGGCAACGCTGCGCCGACGCCGACGCAAATCTCGTGCGTGCGCGCTCAGATTACGGTCGAGTAGTCTGTACTAGTCGGTGCGCCACTGAAACGCTGTCCACACGTTGCGTGCGTCCACTCGCGCTGTCACGGATGTAAACAACATGAGCAGCGGCAAAAGGAAGCTGTCCTTCCTCGGCTTTGCTTCGCAGGTGAGTCGAATTTCTTGAATTTCTAGCGAACTTTTTACTTTTTTATGTTTATTAGCTTTCATTTTAAATACGCCTTTGCTGTTTGTGTCTGTATAAATCACCGGAAAAATAACTGGATGGTAAATAAAGTAAACCAACAGTTTACCGTGTTGTAGGTAGGTAGTCAAACTAACTGAAAACTGCATGGCGGCTTACGATTTTATCATCAGACTCGATTCAATACTGTTGTAAAAAAAGCTTCAATTTTCAATTTTTTTACTAAAAATAAGCGTACTTGTGCTACCTAAAACGGTAATAAATGGTTACCTACCTAAAAGTCTATTTAAAAATTTTATTAAGAAATGCAATGGCGAATTTATTTAAATCCTTATTAAGTATTTCATGACATTTTTGGATAATAAGTAATACTTAAGAGTCTAAGCATAGACCTATCTTCAGTAACCGAACGGTTAAAAAGCAACTGAACTCCAAAATATTGTTGATCCAATGAATCCCTATCTGTTAAATTCTTGTCTCTGTTCATCTTTGAAATAACATTAATCATATTACTATCCAGTCACGCCACGTGGTCACGCTTTGCAAAAATTATATCGAAACTTTTTATTCTGCTATCTAACATAATAAAAACCTAACAATTTATCATAACGGCATAAACACATACAGAATGTTTCGTAACTAAATAATCTTAGGAACAGAATAGTTTATTAAGTTTCTAATAATTAGTATTATGAAAGTATTTCACCTCTCAACAAAAACTAGGGTTCTGTTTTCTGATTTGTGTGGGTTATGGGTATGTTTATGTGTGATATCATAAACCTGATTCATTGGCCGATTTGCTATAGTAATAGTGGTATGAGAATGTACTCAACGTACGACTTCTAGCACTTGAATTAATTTAGTATTGCTATAGAAAGGCCAGCGGCTCAACGTTAAGCAAGGTTATAAAAAAAGTCGTACTTAAATCATTGCGTACCTAGTACCTACATACAAATAGCTACCACCTGATCATTACCTAGAACGAGTACTGACCTACATAGAATCTAAGATTTATATTAATCCCCTTATGTTTATTTTATTATTGATATTGTTGCTAATTAATGTTAGTAATTAATGTAGTAATCTTGTGTTTACTGTTCAGTTAGGCCAGGGTATTTTACTGTTTTAACTGGCCAAGTGCGGGTAGGGACCGGTGTGCCGTACAACACAAAAGTAGGAATCCAACTTACAATTGGCCAGTTTTCATAAAACTAACATAGATTTATAATAATAGGTAGTCGCTCGCGCTCCGACTAGATAGAGCCCTATCTACCTAAGAAAGACAGCTCCGTGAGTGCGGAACTTTTTTTTTCATGTGAGTGAGTCAATTTCAAAGTATGGTGCGCGGATGCTAGTGTGTTTGAAAAATTCACGGCTCGGGTTTGCTAATTTGGGCGAAGTATTTTTTTGCAGCAGTTTTAAAGCTGAGACCCTTTTGTATGAAAATTAAACATTTATTGGTTTTACGTTTTAATTTTTACACAAGCAATCTTAGTTTTAAGTTTTTACATGTGTGTACTTACTCATTATTAGGTATTTAGCGATAGCACAAAATCGAGTCGTTCCTATCGGAATTGGTCGGTTTTGTACGAGTACCTTCTCATATTACCAATTGATCAATATAACAAAAACAACACATAAAATTATTTTTGATCACAGGCATAGATCAACCAATTACTTACATTAAACCAATCTTCGGTTTCCTATCTTTTGTTGAAATACATCTGATTGATTGATACGTACTGATAAATACATAGGTAATATTCAAAAGGTTTATATCTTATTGAATTTTTGAAACAGAGGTAACAAAAGATGTAGTCCAAAATTGATCTTGATTGCAATTGATTGAAGCTGGCAGCATTCTTAGATATAAAATAATAGTTTAAGTGCGAGTGGGATTCGCACACGAAGAGTTCCGTACCTATATAACCTACTACTGCACTAGAAGAGTAATAATGTGAAATGGGTCTACTGGATCAACGACCAAAAACGATAAAAAATCACGTTTATTGCATTGGAGCTCCCTTTAATCTTCATATTATTATATTTTTACGTATTAGTAATTGTTGTTATAACAACAAAAATACATGATCTTCAAGTGTATTAGTTGTTACTATATCACGGTTTAAGAGATACAGCCTGGTGACGGACGAACGGACGACTTAGTTTCAGTAATAGGGTCTCGTTTGGGTACACCTTAAAAATATATATAATTAAAAAAAATATATGTATAGGTTTTATCTATTCTCAATTAGTTCTAGATATTATAACTTATGTTATTCATATGTCACGTGTTCAATTTAGCGATATTATTCATGCATTTTCTAGTTTCTTGCCATTCCATTCGATCCATCAGCACCGTTTCGAAATATGTCATACGGTTCAGGCCCCTGGTTTGTAGTTTATTTTGTTTATAAGCTAGGAGCCCGAAAGGACCAAACTTGTGACAGTTTGGTCCTTTCGGTTGTAGTACGAGAAACAACTTTAGATCGCAACAGGTATCAACCTGTTGCGATCCTGTCCTTATTTTCTGTTATTCTCCAGTCCACATCTATGCTCCAGATCCTATCCTTATATTTTGTTAATGTGTTTCGGCCCTACTAGCCCGCGAAATTCAAATTTTATTTAGTTTTTCGTAAATATTAGACTAACTATATTGTTGGTACTTTGGTTGCAAATTCCCACTCACCTTATATTGGTTCTCGAAAGACAATTTTTTGCAGTATCCCAGATTTCGACCTATCGGGAACTAATATGGAGTAAATGAAACAATACTAATTTACTGCAGCAGAGCAGATTTTTTACTAAAAACATATAGATGCATAAATGTTGTGCCCGTAAAATTCATTGCCATAAGCCTATGAAGTATAATTAACCCACTTTTAGCAAAAACCTAAAAAAAAATATTTTTCGCACCGGGATGTACCCATCCTCCTTAAGGAATCCCAAAAATCTAATAACAAATAAATCACGCATTTTGGAGGACATAACCAGGTGCACTTTCGAAGGTGGTAGCACCTCGTATATTGGGTGCCTACTGATTACTGATTTTCCTCAGATCCTTTAGAGGCCTTTATATATTATTCGCTGACTTGAATATTGACGAATCTATCGAAACAACAAAACACGTCATGTGCCTGTGAGATTTTGCATTGCAGGTCATTGGAATTTTTTGGAATTCAAATGTCCATGCTGTTGTTACTGTTTGTTATGAATTACAATTGTGTTTAGATTACATTTACTTATTCTCTCATCATCTCATCTCAACCCCTTTTTATGTCCCACTGCTTGGTCTCCTCTCAAACTGAGAGGGGCTTGACCATAGCCCACCACGATGGCCAAGTGTGATTTGGCGGGCTTCACACACCTTCGAGAACATTTCCATCCATCGTTTCCTCACGATGTTTTCCTTCACCGTTAAGCAAATGATATTTAGTTTCCTAAAACGCACATAACTCTAAGTCAGAGATGCGTGCCCAGGATTCGAGCCCGCGACCCCTTATGAGAGGCAGAGGTCACTGAGCTATCACTGCTTTACAGTTATCCGACTATCCGTCGTTGATTAAAATGCCTCGCCTAAGATCTGGATACTAGATGAAGTGAATGCATACTGGATTTCGCTAATTTCATGATTAAAATAAATAATTATATAATTTGCCGCTTGTGTACCGTAGCCATCATATTATGACCGTCCGCGAATCGAATTCCATCGATTAATCATCCGCCAAAAATGCCTCACATAATTTTGGAAAAGAGGTAATATTCTTATATTGCTGGATCGATATTAACCAAACATAGCTAAGAACCACTGCAAGGAAGGTGGCTTTCATATTATGAAAATACCTCATCGAAATCGGTCTACTCGTTTGCGAGCTACGATGCCACAGACTGACATCTACGTCAAACTTATAACACCCTTCTTTTTGCGTCGGGGGTTAAAGACACACACTAACAACTAACTACT
Source organism: Coenonympha glycerion (assembly GCA_963855885.1). Classification (NCBI taxonomy): domain Eukaryota; kingdom Metazoa; phylum Arthropoda; class Insecta; order Lepidoptera; family Nymphalidae; genus Coenonympha; species Coenonympha glycerion. The sequence goes on from OY979626.1 coordinate 8,960,364, forward strand.
TGTAATGCAAAACGCAACTGTAAATAAGTACCTAAGTGATAATCTGTAACATAATACTCACTACACACTGTGGTTGATTTTTCTGCATAATATTAAGTATTAATTATCAGAATATACAAGGTGTGGGTAATTCGTATAGTGTGCCCGCAGCTAATTTTAACTTGATCCTAGAAACACCTTAACGTGATAAGAAGTCCCAATTATTTTATTTTATTTTCAATACAAAAAATATTATTCACTTTAGAAAAATAAAATTAAGCAACCCTAACTGTGATATCGACAAAACTTATATCAGTTCTTTCTTCTTTCAATGGCAGTTTCTTCTTTACAATATGTTTATATCAAAATTTTTGCATAAAAATGTCTATCATAGGAAATTATTCCGAGTATAGAGTTTTAAATGCGTAACTCGCAAATTTCGGATTAATTACTTTAACTCTACACTTTCAAGCAGAGATTTATATATGAACACGTGAAAGCGATACTGGAATTCCCGCAATTTGACTGCCATTAGCCTAATATGGTCTTATTAGCTTAAAAATCGCGAAAAACCGCAAAAAATTTGAATTTTGTGGGCACACCCGTGGCATGCTCCTTACTACTATAACATGACTTATTGCGATTGTTTATCGTATGTGGGTACTAAATAATAAATATAATCAATACAACGATACGTAATTAAAAATATATGTACTAAAAAGATATAAAAAACTGGACAAGTGCGAGTCAAACTCGCGCAACGAGGGTTCCATTCTACAAATGAAGTGAAACTTAAAAAAAACAGTTCGCCCACTATTTCAAAAACTATCAAACATAATTTATTACACATTAATATAAATCTGTTTTAGAAAATACAAGTAAAATTTCATTTAAAATAATATGATTGCAATGACGTTGGACCACTATTATCTATAACTATTTTAAATTTCAGGTCGATAACGTCATTAGTTACTGATTAATCGAGTGTGACAGACGGACGGACGGATGGATGGATGGAGAAAGTCTAACCATGAGGGTTCCATTTCTACCAAAATGGTATGGAACCCTAAAATAAATACGCAATGTAGCTTGATTTCATTATTCTTTGTCACAATAGGCCTGTCCTTGCGATAGATTAAAACTGATATGAAATATTTTTATCGATTTTAGATGCGCCTTGAAGTTTTCACTTCCGAGACAATAGACATACGAGTATTATTTATCGATCTACCTATCGTATGCGATTAATTACCTACCGACGCTGCGCCGTTAAGTCTGGTTCAGTACCTATAGGTATTTTGTTTTTCACCCACTTCTTGTTTGCATTGACGATGAAGTGTGTATTGACGGCTCGTAAAAAGCCGAAAAAGAAGAGCTATAATTATCTTCCAAAATATAATCTGCTGTGGGGTTATTCAAGTAACGTTTTCACACACTGAGTGATGTGAATCAAGAAATAAAATAAAAATATGACACTGAAAAATTTACTTTACCTAAGTATATATATTTATATTTTTTTGGTTTAGAGTTTAAAATTGAATGTATTTCAACATAGGAATTACAATATTCCAACATAATTGCGGAAAGTAAAGAAGATATTTCAAATTGGGCTAAGTCTTGTACGGTATCTTAAAAAATCAAGAAAAATCTGTTGTTCACGGGAAAAATAAAATTATTTAGTTAAAACGAATACTTTCGGTGTACAAAAATATCTTTTTTTTTCATTAGGTATTATTTATGATCTATTTTCAATATGGCGTAGCTGGCGTCGTACGATTTGACGTAAACCACGACTCAATCTGTCAATAGTTGACATTTCTGTCAAAAAGTCAAATGTCAATTCACAATGAAATACATATTACCGCCATGTTGAATCTTTGTTAAGTGTTGCAATAATATGCAGAAACACTTGTTTTGTACAACCGCAAAAGCTATTTTTATAGAAAATATGTATGTAAAAACTGTTTTTTTTTGTGATCGGGGCTACACTCAAGTATACCGTACTAATAATATCACGATTTTCAACGATGTTGTTTTGAACTACATTCACGCTGTATGTCAATAGAACTGTCAAATTAAATTATTCAGTAATTGCAAAAGATGTTTTGATTACAATATAGTCTGCTTATATTAATGCTATGACAAACATTTCACTTCACGAAATGTAGCCGACACGTTACGTGAATAGCCCCGTGTTATTTATTAATTTTTCATTTAATTAATTTTTCATACTTCTTGACCTCGTCTTTCGAATTTTTTCAATAGACAGTGTTTAGGATACACACACAGTGGAATAATAACTGTATTAAAAATTTAAACTATATTTAAAATCTCTTCAATTTATTATGTTTATTATATATTTCTAAATTAATAAATAATAATTGATCAAATAGGAATGATAAAATAGATATACATATTATTATATCAGTCGTAAAACAAAAGGTTTTAATTTTAATGTAAACAACTACAGGCCGAGAGCGATTTAGTATTCTTTATATGACCCTGTATACTTATGTATTTCACAATTAAAGATCTTAAAATCTTATGTAAGAACTTTAAATAGGTACCTACTTATTTTGAAGAAGATGGACTGATACAAAAATTTACTTTACTTTTTTAAGTATTATATTTCATGGTTTTTTGGTATATCGTTAGAGACAGATAAGTTATTGTTATTTCCGAATACTTAATTGTTTTGTTCTTATTTGTTGTAGTTTAATACTATGTTTGGCAAAAAGATTTTACATTCGATTGGTTCATCAAAAAATTAGTGACAGCCACTATTCTAACTGTTAGTTCGTTAGATACTGGGATATTATTTTACAATACCTACATTTTAAAACTACTCGTATAAAACAAATTAGAGCATATTTTCTTTTGATGAAATATAATATCTTATATTATTTGAGGAGCATTTCCTATGTCCCGTTTTATGTTTTTTTCCCTCCTGTGTAACCGTCACCGATCTTAATGTGCCTACCCCTTGTTAAGCGCAATTTATTAGATATTCATCAAATAAAATTCAAAAATTTCTTCAGGTAAATAATCAAAAAATTAAAAAGAAAACACGATTATACTGTGATCTGTGATAAAACTACTTTTTCGAAAAAAAAATTTTACTCGCACTCTTTGCCTATGCTACTCGTAGTGATGTAAGGATTCTAACGATACCCCATACGTCCAAATATTTTCAGTAGTTCAGAAGTTATGGTGGAATAAAGAAACACACATATATACATACATACATGGACCTTAAAAACATTACACTCCTTTTTTTGGGCAGTCGTGTAAATAGTGATTGTTTGTAAGTAATATATTATTTACAAAACGCCATATTATGTTTGACCAGGGTTTCGTTTAGTACTGTATCAAGTCCCGCAGAGGTCATTACTCATTAGAATTGAGATAAATATTATATCTAGAGGCGCGGGCGGTTTGCGAGCGTCTAATCAACGACAATCAATGCAAAACGAGTGACTGGATACATAAGTACAAAATATAACATCATGTGTGATGCTGCTTGTTGAACAATGCTTTTTTCTGTGCAAGTAAGCCATCAAAGGGTTATCACAATAACACCCATTATGCAAGTAATACAGAAGTCAGGAATTATTTATACTTATTAGTCCCATTAGTAGTCTATTACGTGATCAAAGCTACGAATAATGTTAGATATCTTCGAACTTCTTAATCAAAATATTTGTTTCTAAAATGTTTATTTTTTGATAAAAAAAAATTTGACATAGATAATCGTCGGTTTCCTCTGTGCGGAGTGTCATGTTATCGCACACGACACGTGGATTAGCAAGCGTCGTCGGTAGCGTTTCAGAAATTCCCATTGACAACGATAAAAACGACGACGACACTATAATCTTGACGAGGTGCGTATTTAAAATAGGCTTTAGTGCTAATTCACACGAGGACGTTTGACGAACAGTCATTTTCCACGAATCTTTTTTTTTGGCAGCGGCAATGCTTTTTACATGACCGTGTTCACACGCATCACGAATCGTGAAATATGACGGCCACTTAAATCACCCATTGTCCTTAAAAACCTCATTTGTCAAAAACATGAAACCTTGATTTTTTTACGTATCCTGTTTCGCGCGCCTGCGCCGCTGTTCGGTATACCATCCAAAACTGAGGGGCTATTCACGTAACGGGTCGGCTTAATTTCGTGAAGTGAAATGTTTAAAACGGTCATGGCATTTACATTATTGAAATCAAAATATTTTTTTGTAAACGCGATTTTATGGCTATTGATATAGAGCATATAATTGAATGTAGTACAAAACGCAACACCTTCGACAATTATTGTGTAAGATTGAGGGTTGAGGCATTGTATTTCCAATGTTGTACATCAAATTTTACATTCTAAACCAATAGATATAAAATTAATTTTTCAGTGTTAATTTTTTATTTTATTTCTTGTTTCACATGACTGAGTGTACGAACTGCTCCTCATTTCATAAAATGAATGTGATCGCCAATTCGTATATAATATTTTGACGGATCGCGTGAACAAGCACGATTCCATGCAATATCCATCCGTCATGAATATCGGGTTTTTGACGGACCCCGTGTGAATACAGCTTTAGGTATTTTGCAATTCATGAACGCGCTTGACTCATGGTTTTGTTACATATCCATTGAGGGCTACGTATGTTTGTATATGTCAGAACGTGTATCTTGTAAACGCATAGATTAAAATTTCATAAAGTGATAAATATTCTCGCAAGGATACATCGATTTTTTTACTATGTGAAGCATTTATTACTGTGATGTGGGTTTGTTTATACATTTACATACCCGAATTTTAAAAACGAAATCTATTTTGGCCATCATGCAAATTGAATTGATGAAGTCAGAAACATTGTTTTTCCAGTTATGCTAGTGTGGACCGAGCTTTATGATCCTTGAGTACGGAACCTAAATACACTTTGGGTACGGAAACCTAAAAACGCATGGATGAACATCATGTAATTGCGAGAGTTGCTGAGCTATACCTATATCTACTTATCCTTCTCTTCCCTGAGAAAGTGCCTATAGCGCTGATTGGCAAAATCTGTTGTTTAGGTACATTATTTCCAACCAATGATGGAAGAATTTGTTTACGATTACGATAACGATGAATTACGTTTTTCTTAAATAATCACCTTGCTGCTTTAAAAAGGGTGATGATGATCATTTTAAAACCCGAACGTACGTACGTTTTACGTAGGTACCTACATAGGTAAATGGTGTATTCAGTATTATAGGAAATTTAAAAAGCCTATTGATAGGATTAAGTATCAATTGACATCCGGATAAGATAAAATTGGTTATCACGAGTGGGTATTCGATCTTTTAAGATAATTCAATCAGATTGCAATTCAAGGCATCTGCCTTCAATTCGCACGAGGCAGTAGATAGGTATTTTTTGGGCTACTGTATGACCTTTACACGCTTACGAAAGTAATGGAATAACAATTCTCTCTGTCTAGCATTATAAACAGGACATACGGATGATTTAAGAGGATATTATGCTGAATTTATATTTGTCCTTCTCACACTTCAGAATAAGTAAGTGGATGCGACAGATAAAGTTGCGGAAAAATATAACGGAAAAACGAAGTTTTAGCTAATTACTAAATAACAAAGCTAGTTATCAAAAATCAGTTTTTGAGAGTTTTTAGACATTATTATTACAGAAACAATAAAATAAAAATTATAAATACATCTATTGTAACTATTTTCTGATAAAAACTAAAAAAAATTGAGATTTTGGAGCAATTTTTTGGAGAAAATTTTGTCCAATCGTGTTTCTGCTTTAAAGCGATTTTAGGTTAAAGTAAAGACACAAATATACCTACATAACGTTTAAATTTGAAAGTCTTTATAGTTTTTAGACTGCAGATCACAAAAAATCGCTTATTATGCAAATAAATATTTTCTTAAATACCTTACCTTTATATGTATTATGTTACTAGCTGTGCCCGCGGACTCCGTCCGCGTTCGAAATATTTTTGTCCCGGCCCGTGTGTCCCGCGTAAGATCCGGTTTCCACCAAAGCGGAGCGGAGTGGAGCAGTGTTTAAATAACCAACCAGATTAAATCATTTCGACATCTCCTCTCCCCTCAGTTTTGGAGTTTCAAAAATTACGAAATCTGATTGGTTATTCAAATACAGCTTCGCTTTGGTGGATACACACAGCGCTGGACTCGAGGCTAATATCTTTGAAGATATTTGTTTAAACTGTATACATATAGAGTAAAGGGCACAAATATTTTACATTAAATTTCCATTCTAAAAAACATATTTACAAACATATAAATTAATCTCATACGGGCTAAATAAGCTTTAGAAAAATTGATTATTTTTAATCCACAATTTTAACAGTAAAAGCAGTTATTATGGGTTACTAGTTGGAGATGGGCATATGCTATTGCGGACTTTTTTACAGATTTTAATACGTTATTAAATATTGTAGAACATAGTTTTGTTCTATCGCCAATAGTTTCCGCTGCGGACGTGATGAAAGAAATTTGTTTACGACTTGGATTTCGAGTTTAAGATAATTCAAGTTTAAGTAAAGATGCGTAATAAATTTTGGAAATTATTATAGCCTATGACACTCCACAATAGCGTAGCCTTTCTATTGGTGAAAGTATTTAGAAAATCGGTTCAGTAGATCCAAGAGATTAGCCCTTACAACGTCACAAACTCACAAACTCACAAACGCACTAACTCACAAACATTACCTCTTTATCTTAATATATATAAATCTCGTGTCACAATGTTTGTCCTCAATGGACTCCTAAACTACTTAACCGATTTTAATAAAATTCGCACACAGGGTGCAATTTGCTCTAACTTAAAAGATAGGATATCTTAAATCTCAATTTATCTATTTTTTTATATCCTTAAGGGCAAAACAACGTTTGCCAGGTCAGCTAGTAATATTATAAGTGTAGATTATGGCTCCACTCATCCCGGATCTGCAGCTGGTTTAAACATGGCTTCCTCACCGGGAAGGCGTTATGGGGACGCCAAAATAGTAATTCACCATCTACGATTAAAAAAAAAATTGCTTCACCAAGCGCAAACGGAAACCCCAATTCGTTATTCGAACGAAATGGAAACGGAAATTGGCTCAGATCATGCATATCTAATATAGATACTAACTATATCATAAGCATCTCACGATGACCCGGGTATTGTAACAAAACAACAATCCTTCTTGGTAAAGTACCCACTTAGGTATGTAGATCTATTAAAAACTTTCTGTGCCTAGTACCTAAATAATAAAAAATGGATAAGATCCAGGTTATCTACATTATGCTGGAAATGTTCTAGTTTGAAGATTAAAATTTACATTTTTACCTGTTTGTACACAAAAGAAATACATGACAATAAAATTTACAATACACAAAGCTAGATCTAAAGCAGAGATCTCTTCTTATTTTCATTCAAAACACTCTATACTGGAAACTTCTGAACAACCTGTAAATAACTTATAGCAACGATACGTACAATGAACAACGAAACAATTGAAGTCGATTTTCATGAGAAAAATGTGTATAATATTATCTACGGCTTGAAAATAAACAACAACTGAATGCATAGAAATGAATATTCATGGAAATGTCGCGTAGATTTCAGTAACATCAATCATTGAATTAAGTTGTCTTTATTCTACATCATACACTGACACAACACATAGCAGGTACTTAGGTATGTAGGTACCGGACTACTGACCGAAATCAACAAGCCGTAATTCAAAATTTTCATAGTTGTTTTTGCAATTTGTACGCTAATTAGACATACCCATTTAATAGGCTGTCAAATTGCGGAAATGGCAGTATCATCTTCCAAATATGTTATGTATCAAAAGCTTCGCTTAAAAAAGTCCATTCTTAGAGTCTGAGTATCGATTAATTGAGAATCTCGGACTTATTTCTCTGACTGAACACTTTCAAGGAAAAATTTTATGAATGAGTGAAGATGATACTGGCATTTCCCTTAGTAGTTACGTATAATTAACTAAATATCTGGGTGACGGAGCTTCGCTCGGTAGTATTACAGCTACTCGCCAATAGATGGCAGCAGGAGTCATATTTTTTTACTTGCCTTAACTGTAATAGTTTTTACTTTTCGCCTTTGAGTTATATTTCTTTTGGCAAATACGACATTTTTAAAAAATGAATCCTATCTAGATGGATATATCGCCCCCAAAACCCCCGTATACTAAATTGCATGAAAATCGTTCGAGCCGTTTCCGAGATTCAGATTATATAGAAATATATATACAAGAATTGCTCCTTTAAAGATTAGCTACTAAATTGCAAAAACCACAAACAAATTTTTTTTCACGACATTATGTAATCCATACTTTAACATTTTGCACAGATGTTTCTAAGAATTCTCCTCCGATCCACTCCTTCGCCCCTTCACGTTAATCTAGACACCAAAAATTCGGGCTATCAAGTTTTTTAACGTCTCATCAGTCCCGTCACGCTGGATTCTCGTATTATGGAACGTTTAAAACCTGTCCTATTCGGGACACACTTAACATTTCGTCGCTGTTGCTATTCGGTAATCCCGTATATCATTATATATTATTATTCGTTGTACCATCCCATATGCAGTATTTGGGAGTAGAACGCGTTCCCAAAGGTACTAGGATAGAAAAATAACCCTTTTCAATTAACATTGCATACACTCCCATTCTTGCTTATATGGACAAGGCATAAACAAACTTTTTTGTATATAATTAAATAATTATGCTAATTAAAAAAAAACATACAACTTATTAGAATTTAATTAAGTACTTAGGTACTTCACAATAACAATAATTCAATTCAATTCAATTCAATAAAAGTTTTACAGGTTAGCAGCCTTAGGCCATTTGTCTTATCTAATCTCGTCAAAGAAACTTGTCGGTCGCTCATACGAGAATGAGCGTTGTATTCCATAATTCCAAAGATTTTAGAGTCCAATGTCTCTGTATCTCTCATGAACTACAATGTCTCCGTAAATAAATATATATCCGAAATAACAAATCTTTTGTAATTCGTGGATATTACGATCATGTTGTGGTGTTATTCGGGTTCATATAGTAATAATCTATGCTCCTGGCCATATTTGGTTCGGAAATACTTCTCCAAAACGAAATATAAATCAATTTCGATCAAAATTGTTATAACTACGGTCGAGTTCCGTTACCACCAAAAATTATGAATGAAAACTAACTTTTTTATTAACTGGTGTTTTTCTTTAGCTGGACAATAAAAACCGTGCTCCTGAACGAATGCAATGTGTGAAGTGTTTTATTACAAAACAAATAAGCAGAAAACATGCCCTTTTTGACGCAAAAATAAGCACATCGAAATTCATTTGTATTTCGTTTTAGAGAAGTTTTCCCGAACGAAATATCCAGGAGCATAGATTATTACTATATTAACCCGAATAACATCACAACATGATCGAAATTTGCATGAATTACAAATGATTTTGGTGTTACGAATTTATGGAGAAAACGTAAGTTCAGGGCATCCTTAAATCGCCATAATTCATGTTTTGTCAATCGCATATGTCACTCCCATACATTTTTGATTTTCGTTCCACTTATATTTTTCGTAGATATTGAATGAGCGATTGATATAACGATCGTACATAAATAAAAAGGCGTGTAGCACTCGGAGACTGCCGCGGTAAAGCTATTGCATAGAATTTAAAGTTATTTTTAGTTTTGCCATCAATCGAAAAGTACCTGGATTAGGTCTGCACCGTCAAAGCCCGCGATAGAAGCTATGCAATAGCTTAATAAGTCATAATATGGCAAGTGAATTTTAAAACAATATAATCGTAATAACCATACAGTCATAATAATTGTACTACCGCTGCAATAAATGTTGATTCATATAAGATTATTAGGTAGACAGGATGCACTATAATTGTGATAACTTTATTATCTTCTGTCTATTTTTAAGGTTCCGTACCCAATGGGTAGAAACGGGCCCATAGTAATCTTATATGCTATCATAATATGACTACGCCTTAGCGTCCATCTTTCCGTCTGTCACCAGGCTGTACCTCTTGAAAAGCGATAGTTAAAGATAGTTGAATTTTCACGTATGATATTATATTTCTATTGCCGCTAAAATAACAAATGCAAAAAATAGCATTGGTTCTCATACAACAAACGTTGGTATATTGTGGTTTTTATATGCCGTTATTAGAAAGGTATGGAACTCTTCGTGCTCGAGTTTGACTCGCACTTAGCTGGTTTTTCTGGTACATAAGTGTACTGCACTAAAACAGGAAGATTTTTTTGTGTGATATCTTACAGATAGGTAAATGTTTTTCTTAGTCAGCGATAATCCGGTAACTAAACAGCCAGTTTTGAGAGTTGACATGATGTTGACTAACTAAAATTCTTTGTAAGCTTAATGAGTATTACGTGTTTGCTTGAAGTTTTTAGAACATTTATAGTATTGACTGAACGAGGTTTCTGGTTGTATTCGCAGTTCCATCGTTTTGTGATTTACTGAAATGATTACCTACCTTCTATTGTACTAATGCTGATTAGTTTAAAATTACCTAAATAAAAGATAAGAGACCGAATCTTGCGGTGGTTTCAGAAAAGTATCGTCTACTGTATAGGAATCAATCCGCCAATGTAGAGGTTAACAGTCTGAATTCGTTACCCTTATTATTTATAACCTTTGATACGCGGATTTAATCGGGAATAATCTCAAACGTAGTCACCCATTCATCCTGATTATTATGATTTGCGAACTCATGAAGGCGCCCCTTCAAAAATACTGATTGAAGGACATCTAGTGATGTACTAAAAAGGGCCCAGCTTATCTTCGCCCTTTTGGCATGTACCTATTCCTAAAAAAATATTACTACGAATATCTATGAAAATTATGTAAATACAGGGAAATATTACGGTTTGCTTCATGCTAGGTATGTGTTTTAGAAGCACATTGTATAACAGATATGGTAGGTACACATAAGTCTAGGCTCTACCTCTAAAGTGGGTAACTGAAGGTACGCGGTAGTAACTTTGGCTAAAAAGAGATATTTTAATTCTGCAAAGGCAGTTCGGATCTGATTCCAATTTATTCGATTGTAGATTACATTTGTGTGCTATAGGTACACTGCTTTTGCTATTTCTGTCATCAAACACGTAAAACGTACGTAATAATATTCAAACATAATAAAAATTTAATAATGCGAACAGCCTGTATATTCTCGGTCACTGATAAGGACCTTTTTGTTCGAATCGCTGGCGCACTAGGTACGCGTACATTCGATGTGGTTTGTGCTCAGCGTTTTGCGTGTCCTACCCACAGTTTTTCTTTCTATGTGTCTGTTTATTTCTATAACATACCTTCTAATTTGATATTGTCAAGACTTCTTTCGTTATAATTAAACCTCAGTGCCGTGTATGTTATAATTAATGTATGTATAGTAGTATTACAGATTAAGGAGGAATGTGCAGCGCCCCGACAAGCCGCCGAGGCTTAAGGGTGCCAAGCAAACAAATTGTAAAAATATCTATTTTTATTAGATTAAATAAAAAAGATCAATTTTCTTCGCAAATGTATTAAATAATGTCATTTAATGCACGTGCTAAATTGTCATTTCCCCTCGTCTGAAGTTTACCCGCGCCTTCGGCTTGGGTCAACAAACCGAGACTCTTAAAGAAATGACATTCTTTCCGCACTTATATTGAATTATAATAAACCTTGGTTATGAATACACTAAGTAGGCATATGTTTTAAACACCATTGCTCAGGCGTACCAATGAGCAATCTATTCAAAATCTTAGCTTCTCAGTTAATGAGTTAATTGTAAGACTATGAGTAACAAAGATGTACGTGAAGTCTGATAAATAAATAATTATTCACGCTAGTAGATATGTATTTAGTACGTCAGGTTTCTAAAATAAAAGGATTTAGAATACATATATGAATACCAAGCGAAATATCAAGCACCGATGACTAGTGACTATGCACTAGAGTCTAGAAGGCTTTATAATTTTTTCTCGGAAAATGTCGAAATGCCATCTTAGTTAGCCGTGGTAAAACTAAGTACACTGTCATTTCCGAAGCTAATACATAAACTAAAAATACATTATTCATTACATAAAAACAATTGGTTACAATGCATTTTTTTAAAACGTACCTATGAATGTACCAAATAACCTGACAACATTGTATATTTTGTTTTTTGGCTTAATAAATGCAACTAACTTCAGATAAACATTTATAAAAAAGTTCGCGTGTAACTTACCTACATTTTTTGTTAATTAAATTGTTTGCATTTTTTATCGAATGCTTTATAAATCTATGTTTTTCCAATACTTGTGTATGTGTAAGTAAACCTAAAATACGTAATTCACATGGGTTTATTAAACTTTTCTTTTAGAGATTTTTATGAAGAGTTCAGGATAGTCAGGATAATCAAAATATACCTAAAGGAAAATTAGTTTATGAGCAATTCTTGAAGACCTATACTATAAGAAGTATATTTACTATTTGATATTTCGTACTTAGAATCGGCTGTAACCATTTTGATGCAGTTTCAATCGTAAGTAGATATATTATATTGTATTTCTTGTAGAAAACGCTTTTTTCCAAAAAAAATATAATGAGTACTTAACTATACTTTTCAAATGGGGTCTTACACACTTTTGAATTTGATAAAAAATATTACTTTATTATAAACTAGGATAAAAATAATAACGTGCAGTGAAAGAAATATTAAAATCCAACGAAGATTTACAAAGTTACAGGCGTTTAAACTTTGGAGTGGGGGGATCTTCTATCCCTTTCTCGCAAAACGAAAATTTGTATGAAGCCGCACGAAGCTACTATGGCATTGGTACTTTGTGACGTCACAAGTTCATGTTGCTATCTCTGTCTAATCACAAATCTTTAAATGCTTATAACTTTTTTGTTATTTGATCGATTTAATTAGTTCTTTCAGTGCACGTCATTATTTTAATTCTACTTTATAATAAAGTAATAAAAAATTGGAGTCAAATACCCTATTATACTGTTTAATATAATGTTTTTAGAATTTAAAATACAAACACAAATATTCTTGTAAAACGCTGTTTGATTACAAATAAATAAATAAAATAAAATATAATATCTACATTATTCTTTAAACCTCAATTTTCTTTCAAAATCTAATAGTATGAGCGCGGAATAAATGAAGTAGTACCTAAAAACTTAAAAATAATCTGTTACGTAGATACTATAAAATATATCCAGACGGGGCTTTCCCTTAATTACTCATAATAGGTACAAGTCAAATTTGCCTATCGATGTTTGATAAAATATGATAATGTTTATTGACCTTACCTATACAAAGTAGGACAATTAATAATGACTGTGAATGCGACGTGTTTCCGTTAATTCTGTATGACCTAAATAATAGAAAGTGTCCCTGAGTTTCTTTTTTCATATTTTATGTTAGTTTCATTTTATGTTAGTTCCAGTGTACTAATACTATTCGATTAATAAATTAATAATTTGATTAATAAGATACCTACAGCCCTATAACGCTCAAACCCGAGGCGTAGTAATAGGCACCTAGTGTTAAGATTCTGGCTCGAATACATTTTTAGGGTTCGATACTCACAGGGCAAAACTTGACCCTATTAGCACTTCGTTCGTTCGTTTCAGCCGACGGACGCCCACTGCTGGACAAAGGCCTCCTGTGATGATTTCCAGCGATGTCTTGAATCGTGATTCTCGTAGTTAGTCAGTTGAAAAATCCACACAATACCTATGATGTATTTTTGTTGCCGCTTTACGCTTTGCGTCTAAAAACAGAATAAAGTAAAATTACTATTAAAGCTACCTTAAATAAATATTAAGGCTTCCTTACAACAAACAATTCTTGCTAGTTTTTGGTCGATGACGCAAAATCAATATTTATTTTGCTCGATATTGATTTAGCTAATTTTTACAGTTAAATTATTTAATGGTACGAAACCCATAGTGGGCGAGTTCGACTCGCACTTGGCCAATTATCTATGGAAAAACATAACTTATTGAGGAACACACTTGCTGTAGCTGGCCGGTAATCAAAAGGAGAAGGGGAAAGACTGCTAGTGACCCTGACCTCAAGACTACCATGTATTATACATCCCCATAACACTGACAGGGTCTAGTTTGGAACTTATAAATGATTCGCCTCTTTTGTGATTTAACGAAAAAAGAAACTTCAAAGACTTTATAGAGCGTTTTGTTTCATTCTGAAGGTTTTATGTACGTACGACCTAAACGATTATAAACAATACGAAACTGATAATGGAGATTAAATATACAGTTCTAAAGAAAAATGAAGTTAACCTGGAAAAAGAAGATAAAAGCAAGCAGGTTAGTGGTTAATATTTTGACCTTATAAACTAGGTAATAATTTTGACCCCCGCATTCATTCTCGCCTTTGATCTAGCTGCTGACCCGATTAGGCTTATTATTTAGAATCTGGCAAGATTATAACAAAACCTTCTGGTTTAAGAAATTTATTGTCTCGTAAAAAGTATACAATACTCACTTAAACGAAACTTAAGGGGCGCGACTGCGGAAAACGTGAAAAAGGGAGTTACGGATTTAACTATATTGAACCACTCGCTTCATTATATGACATCAAAAAAAAAACTCAGATGGATAGTAAACGAGTCTACACAAACACCGCAAAACATTTATAAAATAATTCTTGATTTTTGAGAAAAAAAATGCGTCACTTAGGCAAAAACATCTAAAACAACCTTTTCTATTTTAACTCTGCAAGCCATTTCGTTATTATAATTGAAAATATTTTTGGTTAAAACATAGGACGAAAGTATAGATAATGCATTTACCGTCAAAGTTATTTCTAATTCAAACCACAGAGCAAATAATATGACCTCCAAATCAATCATCTTTTTATGCGAAAAACGCCATACATTTTACTATGAAAAAATGGTCTCCAGAAATCGCTTTATATTAGAGAGTCCGCGGCATGAAAAATTCAGTGCTGTCTCAGTTTTCAAGGCGAATCCACGTCTGTTTGAAGAAGCGCTTCGTTTTCGCGTCGCTCGCGATTGAAATTGTGTGTCTCACTCTATCCAAAACTGGGTGGGTCGTCAGTGCCAGCGTGGCTGCTGCCAAAATTATATTATTTGTATTTTTTTCGAGCAAGAAGACGAACTAAACTAAGCTGACCCGACAAACGTTGCTTTGTCATATATACATTATTTCTCACTTAGGGGTATAAAAATAGTTTGAATTCTATTCTCGGACCTACCGAATACTCACACAAACAATTTCATAAAAACCGGGAAAAGCCGTGCAGGAGCCATTTTGTTACTAACACTGTAACACCTGAGTGACCTTGCAAACTTTGTATTGCCTTTTAATCTGTTTCTCACTTATATGATAGGTGAAGATCGAAGTCAACTATAGGTATTTAACGCGCTAGCGGCACCGCCGCGCCTCCGCACCGGTAAGCGCGAAGCAGAATTAAAATGGTAAAAGAATTTTTTTGGAGTTTCACTGATATTATTTTTATTTGTTTTTGTCGTATGAGTAGGTATTTCTATTCAAATATAGGTTGTTGAGTGGATGATCGACTTCACCTGACGAGAAGGTATTCTGCCACAAACTTTTCTTGCCCGGTGGCCAAAAATGGAACTAACGTCAAAATTTCGATTTACTCATAATTACATAATACAATTCTTAAAAAATTGAAAAACCTTTGCAACAAGCGTGCAAGGAATTAATAATATGCTTACTTACAAAATGGCCGCCATTTTCAACTTTTTTGTTACTGGGCCGATCGCTTTAAAAATCGATATCTAAGTTTCGCAGTAAGCATAGAGAAGGAATATGTGGTCAAAATTTAAAAAAGTGGCCGCCATTTTGAACTTTTTTGTTACTGGGCCGATTGCTTTCAAAATCGACATCTGACCTTGTCAGCGAGCCTAGGGAAGGAATTTGTGGTCAAAATTTAAAAAAAGTGGCCGCCATTTTGAACTTTTTTGTTACTGGGCCGATTGCTTTCAAAATCGACATCTGACCTTGTCAGCAAGCCTAGGGAAGGAATTTGTGGTCAAATTTTAAAAAAAGTGGCCGCCATTTTGAACTTTTTTGTTACTGGGCCGATTGCTTTCAAAATCGACATCTGACCTTGTCAGCGAGCCTAGGGAAGGAATTTGTGGTCAAAATTAAAAAAAAGTGGCCGCCATTTTGAACTTTTTTGTTACTGGGCCGATTGCTTTCAAAATCGACATCTGACCTTGTCAGCGAGCCTAGGGAAGGAATTTGTGGTCAAAATAAAAAAAAAGTGGCCGCCATTTTGTACTTTTTTGTAACTGGGCCGATTGCTTTCAAAATCGACATCTGACCTTGTCAGCGAGCCTAGGGAAGGAATTTGTGGTCAAAATTTAAAAAAAGTGGCCGCCATTTTGAACTTTTTTGTTACTGGGCCGATTTCTTTCAAAATCGACATCTGACCTTGTCAGCAAGCCTAAGGAAGGAATTTGTGGTCAAAATTTAAAAAAAGTGGCCGCCATTTTGAACTTTTTTGTTACTGGGCCGATTGCTTTCAAAATCGACATCTGACCTTGTCAGCGAGCCTAGGGAAGGAATTTGTGGTCAAAATAAAAAAAGTGGCCGCCATTTTGTACTTTTTTGTTACTGGGCCGATTGCTTTCAAAATCGACATCTGACCTTGTCAGCGAGCCTAGGGAAGGAATTTGTGGTCAAAATTTAAAAAAAGTGGCCGCCATTTTGAACTTTTTTGTTACTGGGCCGATTGCTTTCAAAATCGACATCTGACCTTGTCAGCGAGCCTAGGGAAGGAATTTGTGGTCAAAATAAAAAAAGTGGCCGCCATTTTGTACTTTTTGTTACTGGGCCGATTGCTTTCAAAATCGACATCTGACCTTGTCAGCGAGCCTAGGGAAGGAATTTGTGGTCAAAATTTAAAAAAAGTGGCCGTCATTTTGAACTTTTTTGTTACTGGGCCGATTGCTTTCAAAATCGACATCTGACCTTGTCAGCAAGCCTAGGGAAGGAATTTGTGGTCAAAATTAAAAAAAAGTGGCCGCCATTTTGAACTTTTTTGTTACTGGGCCGATTTCTTTCAAAATCGACATCTGACCTTGTCAGCAAGCCTAGGGAAGGAATTTGTGGTCAAAATTTAAAAAAAGTGGCCGCCATTTTGAACTTTTTTGTTACTGGGCCGATTGCTTTCAAAATCGACATCTGACCTTGTCAGCAAGCCTAGGGAAGAATTTGTTGTCAAAATTTAAAAAAAGTGGCCGCCATTTTGAACTTTTTATTTCTGGGCCGAATGCTTTCGAAATCGACATATGACCTTGTCAGCAAGCCTAGGGAAGGAATTTGTGGTCAAAATTTAAAAAAGTGCTCGCCATTTTGAACTTTTTTGTTACTAGGCCGAATGATTTCAAAATCGGTATTTGAATATCGCAGTAAGCATAGAGAAGGAATATGTGGTCAAATTTCAAAAAGTGGCCCCATTTTCAACTTTTTTGTTACTGGGGCGATTGCTTTCAAAATCGACAGTCGATTTTGAAAGTGCTTGTGTCGAGAACTGTGGTTATTGAAGTTATTTTATTGACGAGTATAAATAAAAATAGTATTAGTAAAAGTGTTTGGTTTCACGAAATGGTGTCTTCGTATTACTAAAATATGTTCACAGTTCATGTTTCCTGATTTGCAGTGTCAAGTCCAAGTGTATTTATAGTGGTATTCAGCTAAGTTTGTTGATATTTTCCTTCAAACTAACGCTCGTATTAAGTGCCGCGAAATTGAGACAGACTTCTGGTATCAGTGTTTTGAGATAAGACTCCAGTAGAATAATTTGTATATGAAATGTGAAAATAAATATTAAAGTCTGCAAGTCTAAAGTGATCGATTTTGGGTACGGATGTTAAATTCAGTTGGGAGCCATTCCATTCCATAATTTTGCACTTGCAGTGGGTGTGAAAAAAATGAAGAAATGTTGTTTTGCCATACATTATTTCTTACATACACATAAAAAATTTCATTAAAAAATCGGGAAAAGCCGACCGTGCTGTGACACAAAAATTTTATATTTTATTAAAAAAAACTAGCTGACCTTGCAAAGTTTGTTTTACCTTTTAATTTGTTTAAAAACTTACCAAATTTACACAAAAAATTGGCCAAGAAGTTTCAGAGGAGTTTCATTACACGAGATAGGTATACATTAGAAAGATCCTTTTTCGTGAAACGAAATTCTTTTTTGGACAGTAGATACGTCAATGGGGGGCTAGGCGAAAAATATGCATTTTTGTCCGTCACAAATATTTAAATCCCTGAACTTTGCCCTGAACACATTTTCGGGTATCAACTGCGGTATAATGGCGCCTCGAAGGAAAGCGCGTTAGGTATCTGCGCAAGTACATTTCCTCAAAATGTATTTGCGCAGATGGTGATCATTTTGGGCTAACTTAATTTTTGTATTAGTTAATCAACAATAATAATAATAACATTCTACGAAAGGAACTTTCGAGCCGCGAGCTTTCCAACCGAGCGCTCTAAGACACACATACTGATTTTGTATTTGTAGCTAATAATAGTAATATTATAAATATTTACATTTTATTTATGTTTGTTTGACTTTTGTCATGCATACAAAATGGCAAAAAATTTACTTGGGGAACTAGGGCTCGTTTTCACAAGAACTGTAACTTAGGTGATCCTTAAAATGTTGTAACCGTAACCCTTGGAATAAAAATACACGTGAAATACTTTAAAGTTACCTTTACATTTGAAATTAATACAATACATAATATTGACGTTTTACAAGAACCTGTACGTTAGGCCTATGTAAAATAAAGATATTTTGACTTTGACTTAATTAAATTTCGATTGATTATTATGTTATCTACTTATAGCTAGACAGTTATAAACTTGGCCCTCCCATGGTCTGCGGGACGCGGGGCGGGAGCTACTCAACCACTAATCTCTATTCTATGGATTAAACATTCTATACAATTCAGGCTGGGTCACTGTGGATCCATAGAATAGGGATCAGTGCACTCAAATAATCAGCTGTCAGCTGTGACTGACGTGAATAACGCTACACACGACAATATTAATCTTGCGACGTGTATTATGATACATACTCAAGAAAATACCATAGGAGAATTCTCAAGATGTCATTACATCGTATCGTGTATAGCCAATCGCACACCCGCCCCGCGTCCCGCAGACCATGGGAGGGCCAAGTTTATAGCGGTTAAGCTATATTTATCCTATCTTCTGATGTAACTTATGGCATTTTTATACGTATTTATAAGATATATAGTGAGGTCTATGTGAAATATTTTTTTTTAATTTGAAATGAGTTAACTTCAGATTGATTGTAATGTTTTGTACTTATCTATATTGTCTTCTGATGTAATATATGGCTTTTCAATAGTTCCTAAATAGAAAATGTAAATTTTTGAAATCACTGACTTGTTTTAAACTATATCAACCTTTAATTGTAATTGTTCAGTACTGTAGCATTGAGCGCGGCAGCACACGGTCGGTCCGCGACATGACGCATTCACACTGTGCCAACCAATACCTTATCATAATCATTGTTAATATTTAATTCATTATATACATTAACTGCCTATCATTTGATACAGTGTAGCATACAACAGTAATTACAATAACTATCACACATATCACGTATGAAACCCTTACATAATATGGATCAAAACATTGTCAAAATTATTCATTAAAAAAAAAATAAGTTAACAAACGCGTACAATTTGACCCCGCCTTTTGCATCCGGGCGAGCACGGATTTGCCTACGTACTTCGTATTGCGATAAGCTAGTTTCGACGTACACTGCGCGTTTTCTGTGACAGTTATAAACTTACTTCAAATACTAAACCCGTGATGGACATTTAATTTATCTGAAGTATCGACATTATATTTTTACATGGTCAGGGTACTTATCATACACCGCGCGCATTGCGTTGGTTGAGTGGAAAATATCTATGTTGTTGTGTTATCGGAAGTTAGCATGCTCGCAGTCGCCAGTCTTAAGGCTAATTAATATAATATTTAAGTATAGTAAGCGTTTGCTCGTACACTAGTAACATTATATAATATTTTATTACATCTTAGTATTCATATTAACCTATAACATTACAATGCAGTCATTTTAATTATTAGTAAAACTGCGGGTAGGCCTGTAGAAACTACACAAAAACTATACCAACGCGAGACCCAATGCTATGACGCAATAACAAAGATACTGCAGACTGGATGTGGCTAGTAAGCCATATCGATTTTAACTTGAATTTAATTACGAATGTTTGATTTAGCGTTAAATAAATGACTAATATAACTTAATTATTCAGATTATGTTATTTTTAATTATTATTATTATTATTTTTTTTATTGTTAGGAAAAGTATGATTAGTATGAAACCTTGTTACAGATAGTTTGCTTTTCCTGAAAAATTCGTGGTACCCATGGTTCGGGTGGTGTCAGATGATAGGAACTGACTAGGACTGATGTTGGTACGAGTACATTACTGGAAATAGTGTGACTGGGCAACTAATGATGTCCTAGGACATTGACGACGCGCCCCACTCTGCCAAACTTTAGAGGAATCAAATGAAACATAAGCAATTTTGACGAGTGGGGCGCGTCTTCGTAGATTGAAATATCTACATCATTATTGCGTATTCTGGAACTCGGGGAAGTATCTTGAGTGTGCACTGTATTTACATTGCACAACCACCGAATACTAACCATTACTTTGGTACAAATGATCAAGCCGCTTTTTTTATAAATATAGGAGAGTACTTATTAAAATTTAAATGTGAACACTGAACATGAATGAAAAACCAGCTCGTAGCGTGTTCTTATCTCAACATCGTCTTGTTGTAGTTTGCCTTGTGCATGTTAACAAATGTAACATAATAATAGCTATGTTATATAATGTATGTATTAAACATGCTATTTTTAGAATTAGTAATGTTCCAATGGATGAATCATATTTGAGTACCTACTACTAGTTGACCGGGTTGTTTTGCTATTAAGGAGTGTGAAAATTGCTTACGATATATATTCTCAGATCTACGGAATGTATAAAAAAAATTTCATAAAAATCGGTCGAGCCGTTTCGAAGGCGTTTGGTTATAAACACTATGACATGAAAAATAAAAAAATAAATACACATAATATGTCATTTATGTGACCGTACTCGACCGTACATAAGTATATCCTTGTCAATACAAACTTATTACTTCTCTGACCTGCAGGGCGATCGGCTAAAAATGTATCAATCATTTAATAACTGTATCAATGTCAAAACGTGATTTTCAAGCGATGTGATTGGTCAATACCCATGTTTTGACATTGATACAGTTATTAAATGATTGATACATTTTTAGCCGATCGCCCTGCTGAGGGTATATAGGTATAGACATTTCAATCCACGAAGACACGCCTCTCTCAAAATCGCTTATTTTTGGTTCGATTCGTATGGAGTTTGACAGAGTGGGGCGCGTCATAGTGGATTGAAAAATCTATACATCTATTTAGTTCATGGAAGTAAAACAAACGAACAAACATAAGTACATACGTCCAATTTTTATAGGTGCATGTGAAATCAATGATGGGAAAGCACTGGCCCCCGTGACACGTGCTGCCCTAGTATAGAGGCCGACTCCACTGAATAATTTAACTTCATCTTTCAAATATGTAATTATTAGTACATAATTATTACATATATACATACGTAGGTACCTACATGATTCTTAATTAACAGTTACCCAATGATATATAATATATAAAAAGGAGCAGATATGTGACAAGCGCGCGCGTTGTGAAGACTCAAAAATCCTACAATTGTAAGTTTCGTAGTCAGATATGTGACAAGCGCGCGTTGTGAAGACTCAAAAATCCTACAATTGTAAGTTTCGTAGTTAGTCTGCGTCGAGCGCATGCATTATTGTTGTCTCTTTCGTTTGCGTGCTGTTTCGTATCTTTTGTTGTATTTATCAGTGAGTGGCAGTTCGGCACAGATTTAAAACGCAATTTACAATGAACGTAACGTATCTTGGTGATCTATGCAGTTACCTATGTAAATAAGCGTTGATGACTGAGGGAATGATTGAGTCAGGACATTTATTTCTACAGATATAAAAAGGATTAAGTACAGCTTGTAAATTATACAACTGAAAGGTTTATTTACGAATAGGCAATAAGGAACAAAATGCTCGCATGGATTTTGGCTTTCGGAAATTCCGCATAAACAGGGATAGGATATGGGAAAATCTCCAACACTCTCCCATATCCCAATTCCTATCTCTGTTCCTTTTCCCGATCCCGTTCTCGCCCTCTTTCCCGATCTCTTCCCTTTTTTTTTCCCAAGAAATGACTCAAAGAGAAAGAGAAAGAGTCTTTCGGGGTAAAAAATAACCAGGGAATAATTAAATATTGAATATTTGATATTTCTCAAATTATCGAGTTAAAAAAATCGTTGTTAGTTTTATTGTAAACAACTACAGGCCGAGAGTGATATGGTATTTTATGTAAACCTGTAAGTATATACCTACTTTCATTTATTTTCATATTTATAATATTGAAAGAATATTATACAAACCTACTACCCACTTGCAGAGGTACTTTAACGGTATTCTGGGCTTACTTAGATGAAAAACATTATGATTTTTTGACTATTTATGACATAATGCAAGTGTTTATTATGTCGGTTAAGGTCTTGATAGGTATTGCTAGTTCTGTTCACTCAATGCTATATGGTTCGCGCATAACGGCACACCCAAACCACGTGTGTAGATAGTTACTTGAACGGTTTAGCCTACCTTAATCTAGTTTCTTTACGTAAGTAAGTACTTATTGGCTTTTAATAATTATTGTAAAATGGTGGTATTGATATTGCAGCTAGTTAAAATGAAAAGAAAAAAATCTTTACCTAAGTCCAACTTTTATTGTCAAAACTCTGTGCTTATACACCATGATTTCCAAAATATAGATTATAGTTATAGGAATAGAGAAAAAAGGACGAAAAACCACATCTAATAATGATATTACAAAAATTAATGTACATTATAATGATGCTGACGTAAGATTACCAATAAGTAAGATTGCAGTTAAGTAACAACTTGTAATTGATGCAAAAAGGTGCGCAAACGCTCCGACGACGCGCGACCGGACCTACTTGCATCTTCTACTCTAGTTATAAAAAACTACCTACCTCTTTGTTATTATAATTTATATTTTCGTATCTGTCGTAAGTAGTGAAATCAAGTATAAAAAAATAACTTTAAGATAGGTGTCATTTTCAGTTGCTATTTGTTTACATAGCTGAAACATGCGTTGTCATTGCCATTTGACGCACCTTAATTTTACTCCATACAAGACTGAGATAACAAAACTATGGAGATGCTATATCATTCATTCTAGCTTAGACTTACGTGACACGGGTGCCATGATGAGTGCCAAGATTTGTTGTCAAACGGTTGTTTCGAGTTATACTTGAAAAAATATAATAAATATAATAGGCCCTTTTTGGCGTTTGAGACAGACCATATAGATAATGTAACTCTGAACGATATTGAATTAAACAATAAAGTAATAAATTATTACATAAAGTGTCAGCTACGTTCTCTACGTTGTGACCACTTAATTACTGAATTTAACCAGCTTCATTCGATTTTAATAGTAATCAAGTCTTGTGTAGTAAATCTTTACTGAAAAGAATGAGCTTGGCGACACTGATTTCTATAGGATAGGTTGTCTTTGACCAAGCGGCACGTGACTGAGTGAATGTTTGATTGAGTGAATGATATTATTTAACTAAAAATATTACATTAAAGATAAATTGAGCTTTCGTATCGTTCAATCATTCCATAATACCTAAATATTAAGTTTAAGTTATTCATTTTCTGATAATTACATTAATCCAATGCACTTGACAATACCTATTATGAAATCGATCAAATACTGATACAAATTTGAATCGATTCATCGTGAGTGTCGAGTAGCGAGTCCTTGGTTCATTATTACTCTCGTCGCGATGACATAATATGCCAAAACGGGCCTATTATATTTTACAACTTTACTACCCTAGGGAACGCCATTTTATATGCCACTTGACAGATTAAAAATAGTTACGCTAATTTTGTACACGGGGCCAGTCCACATTTTGTATCCTAGGTCTGTGCCATATAAACATTACGCTGGTATATTTCTAGGTACGAGTGCCTATGTCGATTTTTAAGCGTTTCAAAACCATTTAAACTTTAGTGGTGATTATAAAACAATGTGACGTAACAGTTAACACTCGCTAGAACGCCCCGTTGTCTGGTTGTCGCTACCTACTCGCTCGGTGCCCTGACATTGGAAATGATATTTGAGGCCGCACGCACCCAAGGCCGCGCTGCGTCGTCAGTGGCTACTGAGTATGACTTAACATGACGACGAGCATGCACACATAATTATAACTGTAAAGGGAATTATGAGATGCAGATGGTGCAGAGACTACTAACAACCTCTGAGGTGATTTTTACGGGTATAGATATTTCCACAGACCAGCGAATGAGTTTTTATATTGGATATTTCAATCCACGATGACGCGACGCCCCACTCTGTAAAACTTCATACGAATCGAATGAAACATACCTATTAAGAGTCCGCTTACCCACGATGTCTCCCATACATTCGTAATACCAAAATGATTTATAATTCGTGCAAATTTCGACCATGTTGTGGTGTTATTCGGATTCATATAGTAATAATGTATGCTCCTGGCCATGTTTGGTTCGGAATTACTTCTTTAAAACTAACAAATGATAAAATTACAAATGATTTTGGTATTACGAATGTATGGGAGATATCGCGGGTAAGCGGACTCTTAAGCGGCGTCTTCACAATGGGCCAGCATGGCCCACTTCAGGCCATCGCCATTGTGTACAGGGGGAAATGGTATGCAATGGCGGACAATGGTCAACGATGGCGCGCGATCGGAAAGTTGTCGGTTTTTGGCGCACACTTCAAAGGAATCGTGGCGTTGCGTGATCTGTGGTGTTCACACAATGGGCCATTGCTCAGTTCGCCACCGACCGCTGATGCAGATAGTGGACTCTTTTGACGATATTTTTTTGCAAAATATATTTTAAATTCATTCTAAATTACTAGTTAACTTTGTATAAATATTTAAAATAATCTCAACAAAGAATAATATTGAAAATAAATAGCCGCGGCCGTAACTACTTCCACGTCCATCGCAAGTGCCTCACCGGGCAGCAATGAGCCCTGCGCCATTGTGTGAACACCAAGTGATCGTGTTCCCTGCCCTGCCCTGTGCCCTGCGCCATTGTGTGAAGTTGTGCGTTGCCAAGCATGGCCCATCACAAGCCATTCTGTAGAGGCGCCTTTAAGCGATTTTGAAAAAGTTGGGCGCGTCTTCGTGGATTGAAATATCTAAAAGTACCTTGCATTGGAATATTGCATTGGAATATTTATTGAAATAAGAATCACACTATCCTGTTTGATATTTAAAATGCGAAAGTTTGTGAGTTCGGATATTTGTATGTCGCACCCACCAAATTATTCGTGAGAGTGAGAAAGACAAAAATTTATTTATTTTATTTTCTGAATGAAAACTCGAAGTCCATCTAGTCGAAGCCTCGGTCCCTTGAATAAAATATGAAAATGGTGAGCTTTGAATAAAATATGAAAATGGTCAGCCAAGTGGTATTGCATGTTTAATAGGAATCCTATACCTTTAAACGAGCAATTCTTATATATATATATATATATATATATATATGTATATATATTTCTATATAAACTGGATCTCGGCAACGGCTCCAACGATTTTCATGAAATTTAGTATACAGGGGGTTTTGGGGGCGATAAATCGATCTAGCTAGGATTCATTTTTAGAAAATGTCGAATTTACCAAAAAAAAAAAAATTTGACTTCTGCTGCCATCTATTAGCCAGTAGTTCAACTACCGAGCGAAGCACTCCTGCTGCCATCTATTAGCCAGTAGTTAAACTACCAAGCGAAGCTCGGTTACCCAGATATTATACATTATACACTTACTACATTTTTTCTACTACTCTTCCAGTGTGCATTTTAGGTTTTCACAAATCTCGTGGAAGCTATAGATTTTCAGGGGTATAAAATAACTCACATATAGTCCTATATGTGAGTTTCTTTATACCAGTGAAGAGTCATTTAAATTTTTACTCACATAAGGTAAAGGATTTCAAGTCGTTGACGGTTGCAAAAATATTGAGGAAACCATAGGAAACCTCAGAGGGGACATTTTGTATTGGTCAATATTGGCATCTTAATAGTGAGCTCACAGAATTAATTTCAAAAATATACATGAAAATCTTATAGTATTATAAAATATGTTTTTTTAAAATGTAAATATATATCTTACTAGCAGTGCCCGCGAACTCCGTTCCGCGTTAGAAATATTTTTGTCCCGACCCGTATGTCCCGCGTATGATTATAAATTATAAGTGTATCAAAATTACCGCTGCCAACGGGACTTGAACCCGCAACACCACCTTTCGCGAGTGGCCGCCCTACCGATTGAGCTATGGGAGCAACTACCGCTGACACGATAATTTCGATACACATTGTTTTCCAGTCATAGGCAGACTTATTATAAAAGTTTATTACTATAAAAGTATTTAGAGCTGATTTCACAGGCTTCACACAAGTATAAGAAAAATCGAGAACTCTCTCGCAAGCAGGTTTCCTCAAGATATTTTCCATCGCGATACTCGTAAAAGCCAAATATCCTATCAAATTGCTTCTAACGAACCTAACTCCGAGAACTCAAAGGATATTTTGTTCAACAACTATTTAGTTCAAGAGTGTTTCTAATAATTCGAATAGCTGAACAGTAAAGATAGCAGAATTGAACGCTCAAAGGACAAAATGCCGATGGCACTGCCTATGTATAACGATATAGAATTCCAAAAATGTACGAGACTGACGTTAGCTAACGCTATGCCATAGCGTTGTCAAAATGTCAATCCCATTTTGAATTTTGTATTCGCAACATCGCTAAGAATATCACTTTGTCTACAGGCGCTTATTCTATCTAAATAATTTTATGAGTAGTAACCATTCATGCTACTCGTACGGCGTGGTACTTTAAATTCAAAAAAAGTACAAGGAAAGTAAACGTTTAATTCATCTTCGATGGCAAATTACGCAATGGAATACTAAAGGCTTCTTCTAACCTTCGTCCACGCACATGCTAAGAAACAAAACACATTAATGTTTTCTGTTTGAGCTTTTTTGAGTCTCAGGAAAGGAATAAATATAAATTGTAGCACATGAGTGCATCCATTCTTACATTTACATCGTCTTTGGTAGTACACACTATATAGGTGTTGATTTTTGGATGTACCACAAAATTGGGACAGGCTGAGTGCAGTATACAAAAAATATATTTTTTCCTGTAAGTAAAATAATATTATATTATCAAACTAGCAGAAACCCGCGGCTTCGCCCGCGTAAATTTTAGTTTTCCCTACACACGGGAAACATCGATTTTCCGGAATAAAAAGTAGCCTTTGTGTTAATTTAGGACCAAATCTGTCTCCAATCCAACTTTCGACCAAAGATTTGCAATAGTTGTGGTGTGAAGGAATATAATATTTTCTCCCGCCTGCAAATCAGTTTTTCATTATTCCCGCGGAAACGATTGATTTTCCCGGGATAATCTCTTTTTCAAATTTCAGCGAAATCAGTTCAGCAATTACGCCACCCTCTCTCCACTTCCCTACTCTCGCCTTTTACACATTTCCTACTGCCGTTCAGAAATTGTATCCGATTTCATAGGAAATTAGTGTCTTTACTAATTGATGTTAAAATTCTCATTTCACACATTTCCTAAATAAGCCAGGAATACTACATAGAGATACACAAAGATGTAATCGCAAGTGAACACCCTCCCTTACAAAATAAAGGTCATACTCCACGAGTCGTATGACCTAATATTACCGGCATTATTTATGTTTTACTTAAGTGAAAGGGTGAACTTGAACTTTACTAACCACTGATATTACCTATGTGATTACCAGTTGAAGTCTACATTAATTTAACGAAGTTATTATTGTATATTACAGCTACCTACCTATACTATTATGAATGGGAAATTTTGTTCAGACCACTTTTGCTTTCAAATTATTGCATTACCTAGTTAAGTAAATAAATGTTGCCACATCCGCTTATCCGCTCTTTTGGCGATCGGCTAATCAATCGGGAATTTTGATGCATCTTTCCATATCTCTTGTCTACATCATATAAGCACCAGTTGTACATGATAGCTCACTAAGATTAGACTAATAATTACAGTGAGCGTTAGTAAAAAGTAAATCAGGACTATTCATTTTGTATGAAATGGTATAGTAAAATTCCATACAGGGGCTCCCACCATTGCATGGAATGTTTTCAGGGAAATGCTACCGACTAAGCATTTCCTTACAAGCGCATCGCATCGTAAGCTTTGCTTGCACCTGCATAATACAAAGACGTATATCAAATATCCACGACAGTGTTGAATTAATTATTATAAGTTCACTTTGTTCCCGACTTCCGAACCAATCATGCGTGTTGTCTATTACTTAATAGTTTTCGTGAGTATATAAAATTATTTAGTGAAAATTATTTGTTTAGTAAAAATTCGTATTATATTCGGGTTTTGACTGATCTTAAAAAGGAGAAGTTTTTCAATTCGGCTGTTTTTTCATTTAATTTTTTGTTTGTCCCTGTGAACGGGATTTTTTTGTAACATTGCCTATGCATATTTGGGTTTCCGTACGAAAGCTTATAAAATATATATATGGAACTTTTTATAAGTGTTACTTTCTTCGGCCTTTCTATTAGGTATACCATTCTACCGAAGTCTATTGTTCGAAACATTCATCCCTAATAATCATAATAATTTAAGATTTTTTTGGTTGATAAACTTCGGAGAGAAGGGTGCTTTTTTCGAAAGTTGGTCCAATAAATGGAAAACTAAATATTAGGCATAAAAATAAATAAAAATGAGTTTATGAATGTAAATGTAAATGGTATCTCCTTAAAATGATATTACACACATTATTTCCCCCCTTTTCACATAAAAATATAAAATGATTTTCATTTTTTTACTGACGTCTGGCCATTATTACCTACAACCATTCCAAATTTCATATCGACGGATATCTTTAATGGTTACTGAAATAAAGCCTCGTGACAAATGGATAGATATACAGACCGACAACAGAGTGATCTTATACATATAAGGGTTCCGTTTTTTTCTTTTGAGGTACGGAACTATGGCTAAAAATGTATGCGAACTATGGCTGTTTAAATCACGACGCATCAGTCATTTTATGATCAGTTAGCGTCAAAATAGGAGTAGATGCAGAGATGCATGCATTTTTTGAATTTATTCCATTTCTATACCACGCGTAGAATCGCTATTTGTCTGGGCGCATGCGCGGTTCGTACATCGTAATCTCCCGCCAAGAGAACTATTTAGTTGCCATCAATCATGCACTAAGTTGAGGTAATTTTCAAGTTTAGCCCTCGTGTACCAACTCGTATGTCACTAGAAACTATGAAGTAGCGAGTGGTGTTGTAACTCACAAGTTCTCTTATAACACTGTGTGTGCAATTATGCGTAGTTTCGGGTTGCAGTATTCATTATAAATATGTATATGTAGGTGTAAGCCTTTGCACCCATAGTATGTCACACTAGTATTTGTGTAGGTACATTTCGTTTTTCACGAATCCCACGGAAGTCATGGATTTTTCCAAATTAAGTTTAAAAAATTCGTGGGAACTGAACCTACATTTTTTCGGAATGCAAGAAACCTTTTAATCCATTTTATACAAATATTTAAGCGGAAATTGTAGACTTAAAAAATATATATTTGACTTTCCATAAGTTTGTTGTATAGCAATTGTAAGGGTATTGTTAAAAAAAGGAACTTCTCAAGCGCAAAACTATTTTTGGGGCTCTCAATTTGTGGTCATTAATAGGTTATTAATAGTCTAAAAAATTTCTCAAAGGCTTGTAACGCCGATCCGCACTCTCACTCTTGCTCTGAGCGGAGTTCTGTCACATCAGAAACACATAAAAATGTCCTTTCTATATAATGATTATGAATAAAAAAAATTATGTTTCTACAGTGCGAAGGGCAGGAAGAGTTAAGTTTAGACGAGGAGATGAATCGGGTTGTGTGGAGCGAAAGTGGGCCGTCGTCGCCGCCTCGGATGCAAGCTAACGACGAGCCAGTTAGAGACGTCGCCGCGCCACCCCCTTACGCCCAAGGCAAAGCATCAAGTAAGTTAAACCCGTACAGTAAGGTCCCCTTGCGCTAAAGAGCGGGTCACATATTGAATAAATACCGATTTGAAGTTCAGGTTTGAACCAATTTAGAAATTATAAAATTCTAAAGAGGCCTGTAGTGAGAATTGAACCCGCGACCTGCCATTGCGCCTACTAGTATAATCATTAAAAAAAACCGGCCAAGTGCGAGTCGGACTCGCGCTCCGAGGGTCCCATATTATAAAAGATGTAAAACATTAAAAGAATAACTTTTTTCATGAATTTACGAGTATAATTTACATGTAGGCACTTTTGTTGGCGAACCGCAAACCTAACTTTGTAGTAACTAACCTAACTAACTTAGTTAGAGAGTTGATTTTATTTTTCCTGTAAAATAGACGTTTATTCCAAATAATTATAATTATTTCAGATTTTTCGAACGATAAACTTCAGAGATAGGGGGGGGGGGAGGACGGTATTTTTTTCGACAGTTTGGCCAATAAATCAAAAACTATCAAGCACAAAAATAAATAAAATTCAGTTTTAGAATAAACAAGTGACGCCCTTTCATAAGATACTCCACTCAATATTGTTATCTCATTTTGAAATTTCAACAACCTGGTTTAACCCCCCCCCCCTTAAATAAAAATTAAAATGGTTTTCAAATTTTTATGATTGCAATGACGTCAGGTCACTATTACCTAAAACTATTCCAAATTACAAGTCGATAGCTTCGATAGTTACTGAAATAATTGAGTGTGACAGACGGACGGACGGACCGAGAAAGTCTCACCATGAGGGTTCCATTTTTACCATTTTGGTATGGAATTTTAATAAGAATCAAACAAAAGACGGGACAGGGGCGTGTTTTATGTACCGATGTGCTCCGATGATATATGATCCGTTATAGCAGCTTAGGCAATCGAAATTTCTACAGAGTAGGTACTCGGAGCGTGTACTTTTGTGCTTGGTTTCTCACAGTGCAAGTAAAATAATACCAAACTATCCAAATTAAGTGTATCATTTGCGTTTTATTTATTGCTTTTAAAATATACATACTGTATTATCTATTAGTATTGTTTTTAGGGTTCCATACCAAAATGGAACCCTTATAGTGAGACTTTCTCCGTCCGTCCGTCCGTCCGTCCGTCCGTCTGTCACACTCGATTATTTCAGTAACTATCAGAGCTATCGACTTGAAATTTGGAATAGTTTTAGGTAATAGTGACCCGACGTCATAACAATCGTAAAAATTTGAAAATTGTTTTTATTTTGATTTAAAAAGGGGGGAAAACCGGGTCGACAAATTTTAAAAATGAGGTAATAATATTGAGTGGGGTATCATATGAAAGGGCGTTACTTGTGTACATACTAAAACTAATTTTTATTTATTTTTATGCCTGATAGTTTTTCATTTATTGGGCAAACTGTCGAAAAAAATTCCGTTCCCCCCCCCCTTATCTCCGAAGATTACCAATCGAAAAATCGGAAATAATTATGATCAATAGAAGTTAACGTATATTTTACAGGAAAAATAAAATCAACTCGCTGACTAATATACTTTTTTTGATAATAACAATAATCCGCCAAAAACAAAGTTACGTTTGGGGTTTGCCAACAAACGTACCTACATGTAAATTATACTCGTAAATTCATAAACAAAAGTGATTCTTCGAATGTTTTACATCTTTTATGGTATGGAACCCTCGGTGCGCGAGTCCGACTCGCACTTGGCCGGTTTTTATGTATTATCAAGAGTACGCGTGGAACGTCAGTGTATGGATAAACCGTACCTAAGGTGTTTGTGACTATGAACAGATATTTTAGAATCCTATTTTTATAATAAAAAAAATAATACCCAACAGAGCAGCCACTACCTTACTTCTTACCCCATCGAACTAATTAAAAATACCATTTCCCACAAAAAGTATGTAAGCTAAGCTATTGATTTATTTAACTTTTTTAAACTAAACAATATAATTTTGAAAAACAAATGAAATCGAGTAAATAACGAAAAAGTTATAAGCAATTTAATAATCCTGATTAGACAGAGATAGGCACAGAGAAATTAGTATATATAATAGTAATTCCCTGGTCTGTGGAGATAGGTACATCGGATAGTGACGTCACTATCACTCATGCCTTAATAACTCATTGTAACTCTCTTTGCACATTTTTTTTTTTGCAAGAAAGAGGAGAAAAATTCAAATGATTATGTTATTTTTGATTTCCTTGTCGGATATATATTTTTTTCAATATATTATGTCATTATTTCTAACCTAATTATCAATAAAGGAATAAAAATGGAGAATAATACCGTATTGTGTTTTTTATGCAGATGGCAATGCGAGCAGTTGCGAGCTCTCACCGGCCAGTGCCCCTCATCAGACCAGTTCTGATGCACAGGTATGAGATAGATCAGTGTTAAGGGCGCCTTCAAATTAGCCGCTAAATGAAGCGCGGCGGAAGCGCGGCTGCAGCGCTGCAGACGCGCTTCTGTCGCTAGGTTTGAGAATCGCAGTGTTGTACACAGTTTCACGATGGACTCTGACGAAAAAACACTGCTCGATTTGTACAAAAAAATACATGCGCGCAGCACTAGTCGATCAATGAACTGACGCGCGGCGGCAGCGCGTTTGCAGCGCTGCTGCCGCGCGTTGTTTATTTACATAGATTTACAAGTAAATGTTTCATCTTACAGTTACAGAAGCATTAGCATTCCTAAACCTCAAATCCAAGGTTCCTTACCTCATTCTACACTTTATACAGACAGTTTCCAAAAAATAAAGCCATTAGAACTAAAACTGGCTTAAAAGGCTTGAGGGAACCGTTATATTAAGGATCAAGACATCTTAACTCTTAGGTATTTAAAACCTTTAGAATAAGTTCATATTAAGTAATTCAGATTTGATACTAAACAAGTGCGAGTTGGGCTCGTGCACTGAGGGTTCCGTACTATCAAGACTCATTCTCGATAGTATATTAAACTAAACACCTGGCCCACCAAATTCGAAAATGAGCAAAAAATCATGTTTGCTGTATGGGAGACGAACTATATGAACTATTTATTTATTAAGTGAATGAATATATAATTATATATATTCTGTAAAAAATTTAAGCCTCTTTCTGTTACCGTTATCAATATACAGCAAAAACAAAAAAAAATCACGTTGTGGTATGGGAGCCCTCTTAAATATTTATCTTATTCTAGTTTTTAGTATTTGTTGTTATAGCGGCAACAGAAATACATCATCTGTGAAAATTTCAAAATATCACGGTTCAAGAGATACCTGCAGCCTGGTGATAGACAAACGAACGACGGACGGACAGCGAAGTCTCCGTAAAAGGGTTTCTTTTTACCCTTTGGGTACGGAACCCTTAAAATCACGTTTGTTTTATGGAAGCACTTTTAAATATTAATATTATTCCATAATTGAGTATTTTTTTATAGCGGCAACAGATAAACATCATCTGTGAAAATTTCAAGTCTATATCTACGAGTAGCTATCACGATTCAAGAGATACGAGTACAGCCTAGTGACAGACGGATGGACGGACGGACAGCGAAGTCTTAGTAATAGGATTCCGTTTTTACCCTTTGGGTATGGAACCCTAAAAAGAGGATACATATCTTCTAACTATATTATTATTAAAATCAAACCTTTATGTCAACAGATTACAATATGATACTTTCCAATATAAATTCTTCAACTGCATGTTGAATGTTGATACTAGCAGGAAAAATGAACGCGATCCAAGTGTGGAATTCCGCGTATCGCCAATAACAAACGGAATAGACTAGTATCATGTTACATTTTCTATGAAACAGACGGTTTATTTTTGCAAACTTTATTATAATGTACCTAATTGGTACCTAAGGTGGTGTAGCATCCGGTATAGGATTACAAACAACTTAGACTTGATTACCTGAAACCAAAATGCACATTTAAATATAAACAATAAACGTTGTAGCGAAACAAATTAATCTGTCTAGCTTATTATGGTATCCGCAAAAAACGCCTGCTTCCATTCAAGATATATTAGTTTAATATTTACTCGTAATTTGCTTTTTGCATGCCAAGGGTAGTTATGGTAAGTTTGCGGTTTCTTTGGTGACATTCTCTGCAAAGCACGGCAAAGCTTCCTCCATGCTTTATTTGAATAAGTGCGTCATTTTTCACAGATCAATATGAAAACAATCTACTTTTCAAGGGCAATACAGTACAGTACTGAAGGTGGTCTTAGTCGACTCCTAGCAGGCTAGTTAGCTACCTGGTTATCCGCTGTATGAAGGAGGTCTTGTAACTGTATTAAATTACTATATCCCTTGTAAGATTATTATTTACAATGCGCGTTTAAATTAATCAAGGGAGGTAAGGGTCACGAGGTGGTGATTTGTGAGGATTAGATCAATCGAATATTGGTCTAAGAGCTTCAACGTAGCCGATCCAATCCTTATAGTGGGGAAACTAAAACGATTGCAATTTGTGAATCAAGGTCTGTCACCAAGTGAATAAAATCAAATATATAGTATTAGATGAAGGGAGGACAAATTCAATAACTTGAACCTTTACTACGAGTTCATTTCAGAGAACTTGTTGCTTCTATACAATGAATGTTTGTGAAGTGCGATCATCGGGGGAACTAAAAATTTTTTTATGTATCTGATTTGAAGAAATTTCACACCCTTTTTATTGAATAAATCACTTTGTTTGTTTTACTATATGCAATCTTAAGTTACGTGTCCGGCAAACAGGTATTTCTTAGTAGTTTTTTTAGTAGGTTTCTAGACATATAATAGGTATGAGTTATATGCACTAGACACGATATTTTTAATAAATATTTAGTTTGCCAAACTAAATATTTATAAAAAAATGTAGAAAAATAAACTGAAACTCATAAACTACTCACTAATCCTATTAGTACTTAGTTGT
This sequence comes from Coenonympha glycerion, assembly GCA_963855885.1. Classification (NCBI taxonomy): domain Eukaryota; kingdom Metazoa; phylum Arthropoda; class Insecta; order Lepidoptera; family Nymphalidae; genus Coenonympha; species Coenonympha glycerion. Next base: position 8,995,638 of record OY979626.1, read on the forward strand.
AATATTTTTATGAGTCTAAATATACTTCTCCAAAAAATTCTTTCCTGTGAACTAAAAAAAATATAAGGTTGCTTTTATTCTGACTGGGTTTTCTTTTTTCTCTGTTTTCACGTTTTCGTATGTTAATTAAATAAATAGGTTCTTGACATATCAAAATTTAAGTTTGAATCAAATTATTACTGTAACATATTAACAAGTACAAATATAATAATAAAATAAAACAAAAGTAAAATAAAAACTTATACTTACCAAAGACTCAACGAAGCCGAGGCAGCGAGGCATAACACCCAAGATGCTGGCATCGTTACCCCTTTGGATAACCAAACTTATCTTTTGGCCAATGTAGTTAGTGCTCTGGTAGACTCTGTTACCCTTTTCGAAATTTCATCGAAAAAGTTAATCCGATTAAAAATATTTTTTTACTTCTCCAAACAGATGTCCGGTCAATGGTCAGAGTCCGGCTCGCCGGGCAGCCTCCGTGAAGACGATCGCCATGTGCAGTTTGACGGGGATAAGGCCGCAGCAGATATAGAACCCCTGGACGATGCCAGTGATGAGCGTCGAAGCCAGAGACATGCGTGAGTACCAAGCTTAAACACTAAATTCTGTTTTAAATAGGCACTGTACTTAGGATGGTCATTTTGGCAGTTCACGTCCAGTTTGGCAGTTGAAGTTTCGTATTTTTTTCGGTAGAAAATATTATATACTACAGAAATGTCGTAATTTCATTGATAGAAACCGCCCACTCCTCGTAATGAAGTATATATGCATACATAAAAAATAACTGCAGGCAACAAAAAAATAATTTTAAAATAAAATAAATCGAAAATTTAAAAATAGGTAACATATTGAAGTGCCCGCGTGAATTTAGGTTTTTCACTTATCCCTTAGATTTTCCCGGGATAATAAGTTTGTGTGTTATCCGGGCTATAAGCTATCTATGTTCCAAATCAAAATATGTAGTTTCAGCCAAATCAGTTCAGTAGTTGCGGCGTGAAAGATTAACAAAGATCCATTCATCTATACTTACTTACTTTCACGTTTATAATATTAGTAGAATCGTCTAAAAAGATTCTGTGAACATTTGAAACTTGGCTGGCACCGGCTGAAGCAGCGTAGACACGACGCTCTCGTACAAGCGCGGAAATGTCACCTGGATGGTTTAAAAATAGTATAGAGTCGCGTGACTTTGGCATTGTACCTAATTCTGAAGTAAGTCGCGAGCTTACTTCACAATACTTCACAACCGTGTGTGGGCGGCGCGCGTTGAGTTCAGCCTCTGGGTAGTCGCGTGCTGTTTGAACACGCTGGCCTTGTGTGTACCGTTCGATGTCATGCCTGTGACGTATACACGTTCCTCCGAAGTGCAGAAATCACGGTGAGAGCGACTGACGTCACATCACATCAGCATGCCTCATGAATACCTAATCGAAAATTATCCAAAATAAAATCGTGATATTAAAATGACAGTTAGAATTAATCGAGACAAAAGACGCGTGTAATTTATCAAAGTGATATCAACATCTAAATCAAAAGCAGTTAGTTCGATATTGCTGACAAAGTACATTAGTGGGTAAATTGCCCTTTGGGGCAAAAAAGTTACAAATAGCTATTTTTATCATTTTTGCAAGCAGATTGTTTTGGTTCATCTAATTATTGGTAAATGTTGAGGTGATTGCTATAAAATTTATTCTGAAGTTATAGGCTAACAGACGGTCACAAGGCTCACAGATAATTGGAAACCCCACTTATACCTAAATAAATAAAAATAAAATAAATAAATAAATTTAATAAACTTACTTATGCGAGACCTGTGAGACACGACAGTTTGTACCTACTTGCTGAAATTCAACCACCCGTGCACAGACATATATAGCATGTACCTAGTGTGTTGCGGATACTTAGATATAGGAAATAAATATTAACCGTCCGAGTGAAGTAATAAGTTATACGCTGTTTATCTAGATGGATATTAAAGTGGTAATCGATGGATCTTTCTTAAAAATATGTGAATAGATGTATGACTTTTGTTTTTTTGCTAATCCCGTGGGAACGGTTGAATTTTCCGGGATAAAAAGTAGCCTCTGTGTTAATCTGGGTTATAAGATATATTATTGTTCCAAATTTCAGCCAAATCGATTCGGTAGTTGCGGCGCGGAAGAGTAACAAAGATCCATACATACTTACAATCTTTCGCGTTTTTAATATTAAGTAGGATATTGTTTCGATGGATGGATCCATATCATATCTTCGGTGGATTCAACTCCTACACACTCACTGCAGTTAGATACTTCGCGCTCTATGCACTTCACGTCCTTGCGGTGCCACTGTACTATAAGAAATACCCATAAATTGTTTTGGCATTGGTTGTTATATTCCAATCGTGAGCCCGCATTTGTAAAATTGATGCATTGAACCCATAACGACTTATTAATAGTGATAGCGACCGTGGACGTATAAATATCTAAAGGTTTTAACACCAGGGTATGCCCGCGAAGTTTTGATTTAACTTGGTTTTTCGCAGTTTGCAAGCTAATGTAGTTGTGTTATAATAACGACAAAATAATATGCAAAATTGTCAGTATCTTCACGCGTTTATATAAAAATCTTGCTTAAAAGTGTACTCGAATGTTACCCTCAAAAAGAGTCCTACCACCAGTGAAAACTGACTATGTGTTACTTTAAGATAGAAATTGGTCAAGTGCAACTCGGGCTCGCGCACTGTGGGTTCCGTACCATCAATACCAATTCTAACCAAAACACCTCTCACCTCACTCTGCCCACCAAATTCAGAAACGAGCACAAAATACGTTTGTTGTATGGAAGACCCCTAAAATATATTTATTTTTATTTAACTTTTCATTTTTAAAGTGAATATGTAATCAAATATTCTGTGAACATTGGTAGCTTCTACTTGTAACTGTTATTAATATCGAGCAAAAAAAATCACGTTTGTTGTATGGAAGACCCCTTAAATATATTTATTTTTATTTAACTTTTTTTTTAAAGTAAATATTTAATCAAATATTCTGTGAATATTGGTAGCTTCTACTTGTAACTCTTATTAATATCGAGAAAAAAATCACGTTTGTTGTATGGGAGCTCCCCTATATATATTAATTTAATTCTATTTTTTAATATTAGTGTTATAGCGGCAACAGAAATATGTCATCTGTGAAAATTTCAAGTATGTAGATATCATGGTACAGCCTGGTGACAAACGGATTGTGAAGTCTTAGTAGCTAATAAGATCCCATTTTTACTAAATATTTGGGTACGGAGCCCTAAAAAATACTTAAATAGAAGGTATTTGATGAGTACTCTTTATCTCGCGGAAGTAGCAGGTTAACTTGATAAAAATAATAATTGGTAAAAGGTATTAACTAATAATTTTATTATTGGATGATTTATTACTAAATGCTTTTTATTATTTTATCGTATAATAATATATCTTGGCTATCTATTGAAATCGTGAACGTGTTCGCTATTAAAATAATAATGGGCCGAAAATAACTATAGAAATAGGGAAAACACCAATTCTACAAACTATATAGCTATCCACTGACCAGGGAATTACTTTATTCCTATTCCGCCGTGACAGATATGCATCGTATGACGCGCCACACTCTGTCAAACTCCATACGAATCGAATAAAACGTAAGCGATATAGTCCACTGAAAAGTTACAGTTTAAGAACCGAATATTGCATTTTTAAAAGACGCAATTTTATAAAATTTGTTTATTTATTTATTTTGTAAATATATTTGTAGGTAAAACAATTGATGCAAATTATGTCTTTACAAATTTTTTGTAAGGCTCATAGTTTCCGAGATATCGCGAAAAAAGCGTTTTCATCCCTTTTTCCGACCCCAAAAACTTGAGGTTTAGTTAGGCTTCTATTGACCCCACACATGTCCCCAAAAAATAAAGTTGCGTCCTCTAAAAAATGAAAAGTTCATGTACCATTTCAATGGACTCATATCTATGACTCATAACCACGACCACTCTGCCAAAAATGAACGACTGAGGAGAAAAAATTATTTATTTAGCCCGAAATTATTTCCAGTCAATTACTTATTTGAAACTTTAATAACCAAAAACACACAATTGAAAAAACTTGATCGGTTATTTTGTTCAAAGCACCGATAAAAAACCTCAGGGTATGGACATCCTCCATCTGTCAAAATTGTATAGGTGGCTGGCTGAGCGAAGTACAGCGTGGCCTTACTGTTGGTGGCAAAACAAGCGTTTTTGGCACCGATAAACTGGCGACATTTTTCCGTCGCTCTGTCCAGGATCATGTCTATTGTTCAAAGGGATTTTTTTTACACAGACGTCATTTGCACCCGCATAAGGCCAGAAAGTACTCCTTGCAAGAGGGCGCGAGGGGCGGCGGACTAGATCTGGGGCGGATCTCGACGGCGCCTACGGAGGAGCCGCTGCCCGAGGTCGACCAGGATGAGCTGCGTAGCCACCGTAGCGACGACCCGAGAGCGCTACGCCGACACAGGATTCAACCGCGGGCAAGTATTATATTAAGGCGAAATTAAAATTGTATTTAGTTTTTCGCACATATCAAAGTAACTACATACTGCCCTGTACTGTAACTGTAGGGGAACCCACGACGCTAAATCGGTAGTTACTCGAGCATCGTGAGGACCTATTTCATTGTAAATATTAGGTGCTAAAATAAAAAAGAAGTTATATAAAGTTTGCTATTTCAGTAGTGGGGGAAACTAATACAGGTTTTCAAAAAATAAAAATAAAAATCTGTCCATGAAATTATACTCGAGCGCATCAGATTTTTATGTAGAAGCTTCTTCTTGATATGCTTCTCGGCTTGACCCATAATCAGATAATTATGACAAGGAAATATATAATTTTCATATTCCTGGATGACAAGTACATTAAGATGAAGCGTCTGTATAAAAATCTGACGCTCGAGAAAAAATTTTCAAAGTCACGAACATTTTTTCATCCCCCACCACTGAAATAGCATCATTAATTATATCCTCATTTTTTTAGCATCTAATAATATATTATTTAAAATCCAACAGGTCCCCACGACGCTCGAGTAACTACTAAAATCGCCCTCTTGGGCTCCCCTACTTTTATGTAGTGGCCATTAGATTGGTGTATCTACATTTATTGCATTTTCTTTATCATCATCATCAAAAGCTCCTTTTATGACACACTGCTGGAGACGGGTCTCCTCTGTATATCATTTCCATTTAATCCAGTATTTGTAACCAAACTCCTTCGAAACGGCTCGACAGATTTTTATGCATTTTTTATTCACATCGTAAGCTATTTTCAGTCAGTCTAATAGACAAAACTTTCGTGCCAATTTTTGTTACCAAACTCCTCCGAAATGGCTCAACCGATTGTTATGTAATTTTCTGTATAGGCATGTTCGGCAGGTTTTAAAGTAGGTAATAAGATATTTGTTATATCCCTTATGGCAAAACAACGTCTGCCGGGTCCGCTAGTATAAATATAATGTTATTCAATTTATTTTTTAGATATATTTTTCCACATAATATAATAAGAAGATACACGAAGATGTGTAAAAATTGCCTCTTTGCCAACAAACTGATCGTCTTTAAATGCCAAAAAAATATATATATTACAGAAAAGTTGTGCATGTTTTTTTGGTTTTTCAACAAATTTAAAAAATAGACAATAATCTCAAACAGCATATTTTCGTGCGTAATTTTTTAATGCGTTACCTTTCTTTAATTAGTCAAATTTGCCATGCATTAAAACCTATTGAACTATAATGGAAAAATAAAGGTTCTGAATCATTGCTATTTGTTATACATTTAATTATTTATTGTATTTATAATATTTATTACAGGGTTCGACGGTCCATGTCGGACGAAAGGACGATGGAGGCAAAATTCAAAATATTCTGTCGGATGCAACTATAAAGAAAATGTATGACCACAGTCCGCACTCGGTAAGCTTTTATTCGCATAAATATTTCATACAAACAAATTATCTCTTAATTATTAATTACATACCTAGTTTTTCCGCCTCATGTCTGATAGTGGTGGAATTCGTTTTGATACATTATATCGGCGATGTGATTGTAAGTAATCTAAGACGTAAGATATAGCGCAGGCTTATAAAGTAGAAATTTATAAAAGTACAACATTTTCACTCAGCATGTCAACTACGCAGGTGTTCGTCCAACTGGACGAGCTGCTCGCGACGGAGGATGGCGACGCTGAGTGGAAAGAGACGGCGCGCTGGATCAAGTACGAAGAGGACGTGGAGGAGGGCTCGGCGCGCTGGGGCCGGCCCCACGTGGCCTCCTTGTCCTTCCACTCCTTGCTGAACTTGCGGCGCTGCCTGGAAACTGGCGTCGTGCTCCTCGACCTCGACGAGAAAGACCTACCCGGAGTGGCATACAGGTATTAAATTACTCATAATGGCCTCGCATATCTTTTATAATTATATATGGTGGTGAGGCATTTATGACGTGCATGTGGATTAGTACAGTTTTATGCATCGATTTTACCTGGCCTGCAATTATCTAACCTTAGGGTGAAGTTAGTACTTGTTTTCCTGTAACACTCATAGCTTACCAATTTTTTAGTATGGCCTACTTATTTTTTACTTATATTATTACTTCATCATTGGTTTATATTTAAATCTCAAAATTACAATTTAATAATTTACCTTCTTCATGTATTTAGTTTTAACAATGGTCAGCGTTTGTTTACCGCTTCTCTGAATTTTTATAATCGCGATGCGTTCACTTATGGCTACTGCTAGAGATTGAGGTATGAAGTACCTAATGACTTTCGATCACTGCCTCTCATCAAAGGGTTTGGATTCCGGTTACGAACCTCTGAAATTTCAGGAATTTGTACGCATTAGGAAACTCCTTAATGGTGAAATATTGTGAACCGGTTAGTGAGTGTTCACCTTAATATTTCTAATGCGTGCGAAGCCTGCCAACCAAGACTTTACTAGCCTTATGGCTATGACCAAAACCTCCGCGTTTTGAGAATACATCTGGGGGACAAAAAAAGGGATTCATGCGATCCATCTACTTAGTTGAGACTTGAGACGTGTAAATATAATAAATGTATATCTCGATCCATTAGGTGCAGAGCTAATCCAGTACCCATTTATAGATATTATTCATTTACCACTTGTTGATTTGACGTATTCTTGTCATATCCATTGTACCTAAAACACAAAGATGACACAAAAACTTCATCAATATCAGTCTAGACATTTCATAGCTTTTACAACACTAACGCAGGGTGAGTGATTACGAGTATTGTTATTTTAAACATATTTTAAAATATGTGCTCTTTTTACACGACTGCCAAAAAAGGAGTGAATGTTTTTAGGTTTCACGTATGTATGTATGTATGTGAGTTTCTTTATTCCACCATAACTTTTTAACGACTGAAGAGATTTAGACACTGCACTACTTGAGGTCAAATTTAGTATTATTCTACAGCTTTAAGTTATAGGTACTACATTCACAAAATCCTTATTTTTCGTTTTTGAAGCATTAAATTATTATTATAATAAAAGCTTGTGTTAAAAACATTTCTTACTTATTTGTTTGTTTGATTAGGGTTGTGGAACGCATGGTGGCGGAAGGGCTGATCGAGGAAGATGACAAGCCTGTAGTGATGCGGTCCTTGTTGCTGCGCCATCGGCATGTCCACGATGAGCGGTTCCGTTTCTCTATCAGTGGTCGCAAACATTCCTCTTACACAAGCTTGCAGGTATGAACTTACTGCTCTGCCTTATTGTATACAAGAAAAAAATAATATAAAAAATAATTTCATTTTTTTACATACCTAGTACTCAAAATACAATATTACTTATCCAATAAAGGTATAACTGACTTAAAAATGTATGTAAATTCATATTTAGTAGTCTGGGGTCACACATCCGCGTAGGCTTCTTCCCCTTTGCCAATTTACTCAATAATAGTCAGTGTTAAAATAGTCGTGCAGACAAAGGCCTATACTGTGACGTCACATCAGTATCACAGAATATACCATAATACCACCTTACAGCACTTTCGCAGGCGTCTTCTTTTACGTATTGTTTCGTGGGCACCAGCGGAGTGTATGCTCGCTCCAACTAACGAACATCCTCTTTGCGAGATACTGCATGTCTTGTCCATTTCCATTTCAGACGGCAGGCCATCTAGCCTTACTTTATACAATTTTATATACACTTACTCTTTTAACTCTGATTTATACGAAAAAAAAAACTCATTTACATCACAAGACCGATGGAAAGCACGCTTAACAACAGTCACCGTCAAAATCGCGCGTATAAAGGACAATGACCATGGATGCATGGATTCCCGCATCAAGCTGAATCAAAAATGTGCATCGAAAAGAAAGTAACTTTTTGTATGAAAAATTAAATTCCGCCTATGAAAAGCAAATTTTTAGTGCCAATAGTTCTTAAAAAACACTAGGTACTTTATTTTTCTAGACTATTTTGGTTTTGGTTCATAGGAAAACTTGATACCACCGTTGGTCATTCTCTTTTGCATATATTTCATTATACGAGCCAATCGCCTTAATTAAATTGTGTAACTCTGTTATCAGTGCTTATAATATAATAAAATGATTATGTCATACAAGTAGGTACCTAATACCTATCTATAAATCTATTAGATACTGATGTTAAATAAAAATGACAGTATGTGTCTTCAATAGTAATTTAGAAAGGGATATTATCTTTTAAGACTAATTTACACGAGGACATTTTTTTGCCTAGCATTCAATAAAATTGAAGTAATGAAAGACATTTGAAACATGAAGCTTTGTGCAACGTTGTAACTTTAATACGTTGTTCTTGAGAGGAAAATTGGTTATGTTTGTGCAAGGTCTTAACTTGCTTTCAATTTTTTATTTGAATTTCCAAAATACGTACCTATGATTAAATACGTATTTATTTTATATAGGCCTAGTTTATCATATTCAATACGTACTCCCTAGATAGAACGAATAAATACTAAACATTTGTACAATTAGGAGAATAATTTTCATTGTTGCTAAAATGTAGAAATTTTACTTTGCAACGGTGTAATAGCTACCTATAACCAAAGTCACGTTTATCACAGATTACGATAATAGGTTTGGCATGTCGGTAACGATGTGTGTGAAAACATTCAAGGCTGCGAGATTAAATAACAAATAAGATTTATTTCACTTATCGAAATATCAATCGTAAGATTAAATGCTAACGCTGCTTTGACATGCCTACGTAGTAGGTACTTTTCCTAGATTGTCAAAATTGTACATCAATCGTCAAGATATCAAAAATTTCCTGAATCTGTTAACGCAATGTTGCCCTTGATATATAAGTTCCTACTTTGAGCCGATAACAATTTATTATTATGCTTTAATGTCTAAGTATAATGTAGCCAAAATAACTCATTATTGATTGTAAAAGTGTGCGTGAGATTTAGGCAAATAATATCGGATTACCTACCAAAAATCTGTTACAAAACCTCGCCAACTGTCTGGGACAAAAACAACAACTTTGAAAATCCTATCCTCATTGCTTACTTTCGTGATTTAACTGTATAAAGCCCCACAGGCTAATTTATGACTAAGCAAATACTTGGCTGCTCATTTGTTCCTTTCGGCGCTCCCAAACCAAAAAAAAAATATTCATAGGCACCATTTAGACTCCATAAATATTTATACACAAAACATTGACATACAAAAAAGCGACAGTGTGGTAAGTTAACAATAATAATGAATTGTGCACAGCATTCACAATAAAAACATTACCCTCTTATTAATACAGAAAAGAAAAATAGTCCCTTTAAAATCTTAATTATTACCAACCGATGACTAAAATGAAGCAGAGATAAGTATTTGGTGGAAATAATTCAAATTAATTTTCTATTCATTTACAAGCTTCGGGCCGTCATCATACATATACTTAATTGGTGATGTGGATTCAGCAACTGATAGTTTTATAGGCTTAATTGATTGTTGAAGCGTTGTCAATACGATGAGTGAGTACTGTACCGTGTTGCACCGGTTGGGTGACGTACTTTGTTGCGCATACGCAGTCGCTGTGGGTGGACGACGGCGCGGCGGGAGGAGTCGGCGCGCGGCCGCGCTGCTCCGTGTGGTCCGGCGCAAGCGCCTGCCGCCGCCATAGCGCCCACATTATAGTACGGGATACCCATGTGCGCGTGCTAACCAAAATCAATTCCTGCACGCAGTAGCCTACCTACGTATCAACGTCATTTACCATCAAACTTTATCGCTCTCTACGTTACCATATTTGCCTGATTAAGTAATTAAAGGAGACGTTTCATCAATGAGCCCTGGGCCAGGTCTATGTACTGTATACTTGGGTTAGCCCAGATCACAAAAAACAGTTTTTACCTATATATTTTCTTTAAAATGGCTTTTCTCGGTGTACAAAACAATTATTTCTGTTATATTTGCAACACAAAGATTCATCATGGCGGTAACATGTCTTTTATTGTAAATTGACAGTTGACTTTGGCAGAAATGTCAACTATTGAAAGATTGTGTCGTGGTTTACGTCAAATCGTATACGACGCCAGCGACGCCCTATTAAAAATCGATCATAAAAATAATGAAAAAAAAAATATTTTGTACACCGAAAGTATTCGTTTTAACGAAATAATTTTATTTTTCCCGAGAACAACAGATTTTTCTTAATTTTTTGAGATAACGTACAAGACCTAGCCCAATTTAAAATATCTCCTTTATTTCAACACGTATAGTACTCGTTAATTTTACGATATTTAATGTTCGCATTTTTGTCATAGCATACTAGCCTAGACTACATGAATCATCAGTTTGTTTTGTAAAGAAATAAACGTTACACTGTTATTCTAAATTTGAATGATTAAATGCTGTCATCACTCATCCATTCTTAGGTAGCGGAGTTAAAAAGCTTTGTTTTTTTTTCACTTTCATTGTTTTTATGCGTACATACTTGTATAATATAATTTCCATGGCCATTGATTTAAATTACTGTTCATTGTACTGTTTGAAAAGATTTTTCTCGGTCCCTCCGATCGCCAACAGACACAATTGGTTCTACCTTTTAAAATAAATGATCGATCATTAACCACGTAGGTGGAATTATTTGTACCCACATTTGGTTCATTGTTTTATTAATAAATAAAGCATGATGTCAATGACTTACCCACTACTTCTGCTTCTTATATGTATCTAATGTTTGTTTCAAAATCGACTAATAATTAAGAAACGAAGTTTTGTATTGTTAGATCGTAAACCGCAGAAACAACCTGAAATACTCAAATCTCCTCCTCACTTTATAATATTAATAACACGGTCGTTAATAGTTATGCATGATATACTTATGAGGCCTCATCAGGCCCACTTGCGCCAAGCAGCGGATTAAATTTTAACATTTTTAAAATTATCATCATATTTTGTCATTGAACGTTTTCAAAATTTAACCCAGAATTAGTAACTCGGAGATAGTCACGCTTACTCAGGTTGACGTGGGACTTAATACTCCCCAAAATGTTGTCTCTACTCACTTCTACTCAGATCCTGATTTCTCAATGTGGTATTGTTTCTTAAATACAGAACCTTTCGGATCAAAAAAGGCGACGCAGCTCCTACGCGTTGCCATTAGATCGGCTCGACGCTCGCAAGAAGTCATCTGGTGCGGCGATGGACATGCGAGAGGTGGAATATTTGGCAACCAGTGCAGCAATCGGCTCTCAGGAGGATGTAAAACGTGGGCACAATGATCCCATCATGAAACGCATTCCCGGTGATGCAGAAGCAACTACTGTACTGGTTGGTGCAGTTGGCTTCCTCGATCAGCCGACTATTGCATTCGTCCGTCTGGCACAGGGCATCTTCATGCCTTCCATTACTGAGGTTCCCATACCAGTTCGATTTATGTTTATTCTACTCGGACCCACGACAGCAGATCTAGATTACCACGAAGTTGGTCGGTCCATCTCCACGCTTATGTCGAATCCTGCATTCCATGCTATCGCGTACAAGGCCGACGACAGAAGTGATTTACTATCTGCGATAAACGAGTTCTTGGATGATTCCATCGTATTGCCTCCTGGTGATTGGGAACGTCAAGCCTTATTACCGTTCGAAGAACTAAGGGCAAAAAGCGAAATGATTAGAAAACGGAAACGTGATGCCCAGCAACGTAAGCGAGAAGCTGACGCTGCTCTCCCGTTAGATGAAAAAAAAGCACTATTGGCTGCAGAGACCGGAGGCATTCCGGAGAAAGAACCTGATGATCCGCTATCAAAAACTGGTCGTCTCTTTGGTGGTAAGTATAGACTCCGTTTCATTTTTCACACAACACGAAAAATAAAATTCTACAGCCAAAACATTCAATAAATACTACATGGTATCGTTGCAGGGGTCATCAGAGACATAAAACGACGTTACCCCTATTATTTATCTGATTTCCGTGACGCATTGAATGGGCAGTGTGCTGCAGCAACAATTTTCATGTATTTTGCTGCACTATCATCTGCTATAACTTTTGGCGGTTTGTTAGCTGAAAAAACTAATAAGGAAATTGGAATATCAGAGACTCTGGTAAGATTAACAATATTTAAACTACTTGTATTTTTCATTATAACGAAACAATGCTTGATAAGTATTTTAATTGTTCTTTTAGGTATTCACCTGCGTGGGACACGTATTTTTTGCTTTGGTTGCCGGTCAACCGATGATGATCACGGGTGCTACTGGACCTCTATTACTAATTGATGAATCGTTATTTATCTTCTGCCAATCTTACGGATTCCACTTTTTAGCTGCAAGGATGTACTGTGGTATTTGGATGATTATTATCGCGCTGTGCGTTGCTTCTATCGAAGGCAGTGTTGCTGTGAAGAAGATTACCAGGTTAGTAATAGTTCTAGCCATTAACTACTATTAAGTATTAAAGAAATAATAAAAGAGTTTGAGCTTTGCTATAGTCACTACAGAGTAAATGAGTCGGTACTATCTCATAATTAACTAACACTACCTAAATAACAATGCATTGTGTTCCACATCTTCATAATTAATTCGATGGGTAAATAATATTTTTCTCATTGACAGGTTTACGGAAGACATCTTCGCATTCCTAATATCACTGATTTTTATATCTGAACCGGCTAGTAGTATCATCAACCTGTACCGAAACCACCCTCTGGGTTATGACTATTGTCAGACTGCTACCACTGATATTAACGCAGTAAATGATACGAATACGTTGAATTTCACAAGCACAGGTTAAATTTTAGTATATTTTGTCTGGATTTTATGGATTCTTATTGTTTGTGAAATTTTAACAAAATGAAAAAAATTTCAGGTAACGCGACAGTCCCAATGCCACCTATTGCACCGCCACACCAGATTTTATTCCCACAACCGAACACAGCTCTCTTCTGCACTATGCTGACGCTGTCCACCTTCATCATCGCCTACTATCTCCGAATATTCCGTAATGGGAAGTTCCTTGGACGCAGTGTAAGTTCAAAGTCTTTAAAGTGTAATGAATTTACATTTAATTTTTTTAAATTAGATATACTAATTAGTATAATCATTTTTTCAGGCTCGTCGTGCACTCGGGGATTTCGGTGTACCTATTGCGATTGTACTAATGGTCGGATTATCCAGTCTAGTCCCGGTTTGGACAGAGAAGTTACAAGTCCCAGACGGACTAAGCCCAACGTCAGCGCGCTCTTGGCTGGTGCCTATGAATCCTGGCCTCGAGACTATCCCAATGTGGGCAGCCTTCGCCATGGCTTTGCCTGCATTCATGGTTTACATCATCGTCTTCATGGAGACACATATCGCTGAGTAAGATCATAAAATATATTTAACAAGTGAAAGGTTAATGGAACCAAAATACAAATTATTCTCTATTCTGAGACAGCTATTTCTCGAAAGCAGACGAAACATCTATAAAATGTAACCTTTCACGCCATTTAATGCATATGAAGCTATTGTTTCAATTATTATGAGTACTCATAACGTCAAATGTGAATTTAGGTAGTATTTAGTATTGCATTGCGCGAATTTGTCTCCAAAGCTGTGCGAATTGTATTGTGCGTTTGTTTCAAGATTTTTGTTTATAGGTTTTGAACAGGATGATTTATGAATTACAGGCTAATCATTGACAAGCCAGAACGTCGGCTGAAGAAAGGCAGCGGGTTCCACATGGATATTGTGGTGATGTCGCTGGTGAACGCGGTGTGTGGAATGTTTGGTGCGCCGTGGCAGTGCGTGGCCACGGTGCGCTCGGTCAGCCACGTGTCTGCGTTAACTGTCATGTCCACGACCCACGCGCCTGGCGACAAACCATTCATTGTGGAAGTAAAAGGTGATTTCATTGTGTAATACAAAGCAGAAATAGTAGTCTTCAGCCTCCAATATACCTCATACTCAACCCAACGGCTATTTTCTGCTGTTCCCAGATTTGGAGCTATTGGGAACCAATGTAAATGAGTATTATTGAGGAAAGTGTTGAACAAATACATGATGTAGAAGCATAAATATTATGTTCGCAAAACTCATTAACATAAGCCTGCGATGCATAATAAGCCTAATATTTGCGAACAACTAAATAAAATTTTAATTTTCGCTTTTCATGATTTTCTCAAAAATGTACAAACTGTAAAGCCTGCCCCGACTGCACTTCGCCTGCGTGCTGAGCTATGACCAAATACTTGTGATAATCACAAAGTGCTGTTATTATAAATTTCCAACGAGGTTTTAAAATTAGGACCACCTAACTGAAAATGGCAATGTTTAATAATAATGAATTTGATCCCGGTGCATAATCCCCAATAGATTTACCAGGTACGCGGGAGATATTATAGTGCCCAAGTGTGAGTAAACACAGGTGCACTCTCTTTTCCTAGTTCTCTTAGTCTAATGGGGCAGCAGCTCAGCACGACCGCATAGAGATCAGATGTAGGATAGACGGCTTAACACGCTCTGCGAATTTATCTTGGGTGAATTACCGCCAATTTTCATACTGCTTCCTTGATGTATTGCTGAATAACTCGCAGATGACTAAGTCCTGGGTCCGATCCCCTGGTTAGGCCTTGAAAGCGTGCGAATTGAGTTTTCCGTCAAGGAATTCTTAATTCAATCGTCATAGATTAGTACCATAAAAAAAGTATATTTTAATTTAAGTATTCTTGATACTTGCTCTCCACGTGGTACGCCCCATCAATGCTATGGTATGCCCTATATCTACACCGTTTTTTAACTGGCTCTAAGTACCACCTCACCATTTGTTTTTGGCTTACAGAACAACGTTTAACTGGTCTCTTGGTCGCTCTTCTTGTGGGAATTTCCGTATTAGCATCCAGATGGCTGAGATTGGTGCCGATGGCAGTCCTGTTTGGTGTTTTCTTATACATGGGTATATCGGCTCTCAGTGGTATACAATTTTGGGACCGATTCATCTTATTGTTTAAGCCCGTTAAACATCATCCCCAGGTGCCATATGTCCGAAGAGTGAGTATGTTTATAATAATGATGAAATTCACGTCACAGGCAGTCACATTCTTTGGTGGTCAATTCATTTATTAATTATTTTTAATTTGGTTTTTAGGTTCCGACATGGAAAATGCACCTTTACACAGTAATCCAAGGGGCTGGAATCGCCGTTCTATATGGGGTTAAGTTATCGAGCTTCTCACTGACTCTTCCGTTCTTTTTGGTGCTCATGGTGCCCCTACGAATGGTTCTTGGATACGTTTTCTCGCCCTTGCAGTTACGAGCGGTATGCACCTAAATTATTTATATTTTTTACATTTATTTCATTATATTGCATAATAAATACATTAAAATAACATATTAAGCAGGTATGTGGCTAAAGAAAATGTAGATTTTAATTTTTATTTCGCTAATAGAATTGGCTAACTAACGGAAGCTTTGAAGATTGGTGATGCAACGTCTTGGCATTGTAAAATATTTGCGCTATAAATAAGTCGAACATGATATAAATGGTTACTGAAATACATAGGTAGGTACTTAGTTGTTTATAAAATTATCTTCTTTTTGACAGTTGGACGGTGCCCAAAAAGACATTGACAAAGATGACGAACCCGATTTCTATGAAGAAGCGCCGCTGCCTGGATAGAGAAAACGTTATAACTAGGTTATACCTATCTACCTTTGTCCGTGAGCAGTAAGGTAGTATTAAGTAATATGTGCTTAGTACCTACGATAAAAAGTTAAAAGTTCTAATTAAATTAGAGGCTACAAGACTTAAAGCTGCTTACAGAATAGTTTTACGATGTAAATGTGGATGAGAAACTAATTGTTAGGTACTACTTAACTCGTACTTACTTAAAGAAATTGAGTGACGTTTAATTTACCTACGGTTGAAAATACGTATAGGGGTACAATACAAACTATAAAACGACATACCTACCTTGTCTTAACTTTCAAAAAGTTTTATCCTCGCTAGGAGATAGGTACTTTAAATACTATGTCTTATAGTTTGTTGGCTTGTGTGTTACCAGTGTGTTACCTACTTCCTACAAATAAGTCAAAAATTATATGAGTAAGTGTAATTTCTTTCATGACGCCTTTTTAGAGTCGTATCTTTATAGGCGAGGGATAGGTTTTTAGATATTAAATTAATGAAACATGTAATTGGTATCTATAAGACATAGAATTAGATGTAGCATTCACTAGAGAATTACCTAAGGAATGAGCTGTGATGAGTAATCAGATTGCGAATTGTGATAAAAAATGTAATATATTGATAATAGTTACACTTATCAAATGACTGGAGTAAACTGAACCCAGACCAGATAATGTTATGTATTTTCTATGACTTGAGACCCACTGACTGAAAATAAAAATTTGAAATGATATACTAGTATATATAACTAAAGTTATCGAATTTCCTTTAATAACTTCAATCTTTTTTTAAAGAAGTACCTATCTTGTTAGCTATTTGTTTAATAATTGTAGATACATAATTGTAAATTTTTAGTTAATAAATACCTAGTTTTTTGATACTTGTTACTTAGGGAGTAACAAGTAGGTATTCCTAAAAAAATAGATACCTATAGGTCCTTAACTGTCTAATTGTTATGAAATTTGTACCGAGGTATATCCAATAGAGTTAAATGCTTTATTTAAAACAAAGTTCAAGGCGACAAGCATAAAAATTAGCTGTTCCACCTAATAAAGCAAGCTGATTGGAATTCGAAAGGCTTTAGAATTAGGAGGATATGCCAAAGCGTAGGTGCCAAAGTAGTTCTAGTTGATATAGAATAGATTTGATTAAAAATGAAAAAAATAAATCGTAATAGGACACATTATACTGTAAGTTATCGTTATGATAATATGAATTAAGCTCTACTATCAGCCTCTTATCTGCCCACTGTTGGACTTACGTAAGGGTACGGAATATACAGGATGGAAAAAAGACCTACGGGAATTGAAGGAAAAATACCTAATTATTTGCCCAGACTAAACTTAGTTTTAAAAAATAATGTAATCTGCATTTAATAATTTTTCCCAAAGTGTATCTAAAAGTCGAACATATTAAAAATAATCAAGGGGCCAGTCATTATTTTATTAAACCTTGGAAATGGATAGGGCTTGATATCATTCATAAAAAAAATAGTGGCAGACTCTTACTAATAAAATTAATTATATCGGTTAATATTTAAAAACGATTAGATTTCGTGTTCTCGTTTAATTTTTAGATACAATGTGTATGAATTAAATGTATTAAAGCTATAGGTAGACATCGGATTATATACATTTGCATATTTGCATATGCAAATGCATAGCACTCATATGCACATAATATGTCAATAAAAATTTACTGAAATATGCTACGCTATGAAAATAGAAAATACTAAGTATGAAATTACATAGTACCTATTTGTTGATAATATTTAAAATTAATCTTTACATTTTTCTCTCTCTTTCTCTATCACTGTCTCTATATATCTGTCCCTATCTATCTATGATGATCACAAGACGTTTATTAAATAACAATTTCATATCATCTATTATATCATAATTGACCCATTTTCGTGCATATTTTGGCATATTATAATCCAATGTCTAATTACAAATTTGTATAATTTATTGCATATATCTTTTGATATAACGGAACCCTACTTACACAGATTTTTAATACATAAATACGTAAGATTAACGTGCGTATAACATTCCGAAAGTAGCCATAGCTAATAAGTAGGTACCAATCGATAAACTGTTGGTATTTCAATAAAAAATATACATAATTCTTATGGTAGGTACTTAGTTACCAAAAAATCATAAATTAAACTATACATGTATCCAAAGTATTTTTAAGATAAGTAGCTAAGTTTACAGGTAGGTAGGAAGTAGGTATATTTACTAAATTATAACTATATTGAGTATCCTAATAGGCTGTTTAAAATGATAACCACTTTATGTTTAGGTTTTCTTTATCCACCAATCTATATAAAACGATCAATAGGACGAAGGAGGACAGGCGTCCTCTGTGGAATGCACAGTGCGTTATAGAATACCTTGACGTGATCCAGTGCCATTTTGTCGTGGGTCTATAGGTTTTAGTAGCTATTATTATATAAATGTATGCTGCACTTGTTCAAACTTTAAATAGTAGGTTATACAGTTACGCCGTTTTTTAAAGGCAAATGAACAAAGAAGTCTCCTGATCCAATTGTGAATAAATATAAACCCATGGACCCATGGACAAATTTTATTAGATATCAAAAATATAAATTCGTAACGAGTTTCAGCAAAATTGTGACGAACGGAACGGCAGGGTTTGACCGTGAAAGATTATTTATATGATTTCATTTATTAAGAGTATTAATTGAATTTTAAATAAAATAGGCTTTAGGCGTAATGATTGAATTGTTTTAATTACTTGTTTTTTTGTGAGATGTTATAATATAATGCATGTTCAATTCAATGTTTATATACGTAAATTGACGAGAACCTATTAAGTATGGTAATAAACGTTTAATATAACATTAGGGACAATGGTTTTTTATTTAACGTTACCCTTAGATTTACCAAAGTAATATTTTAAAGTAAAATGCTGCCATTTTCTGCCATTCTACCACTGACTTACTTCACCACTTACTACCCGTTCGCAGACGCTTGTGCCGTTCATACGACCGCCACCCGCGCTGGTATGGTATATTATTACCTATTATATATATTATTACTCGCTGTTGCCCGCGGCTCCGCCTTAGTGAATTTCGGTTTCTCGCTAATCCCTTGGGAACAATGGATTTTTCCGGGATAAAGATATACTTACCGCCTATGTGTTAGTCCGGGTTATAAAGCTATCTTTGTTCCAAATTTCGGCCAAATCGGTTCAGTAAGTACTTGCGGCGTGAAATAGTAACAAAGATCCATCCATCCATACAAAGTTTCGCGTTTATAATATACAGTGTGTCCGGGATCGAACTAGCCATAATTTAAGGGAGTATTCTTTAGCTCATTACAAGCAAAAAAATCCCCCACAAAGGAGGGCGCCCCCTCACCCCCTCTCCGGTAGATCCCAATTTCGATGCGTTTTTTTGGGTATGTGCACACAAAATCAATAATAACTTGAAAGTCTGTTGCTTCACATGCTCTTAAATGGTCTTATTCGACTGGATACAATATTCTCAATCGCTGGATACCTAATAATAGTGAAGAACGTTAAAATAACTCAACCAAAAATGCCTAGAATTAATAAAAATGTTAAAAAAAATAATGTTAAGTTATTGGTACATTTTGCAGAAACGCGATCGCTAAGACCATATTTTTTGTAGTAAATCGATAGCTGTGAGTTAAGCAATACAACACCAACATTTTGTCTGTAAGTTTAGTACTTTTAGAGTTATCATTACTTGAAAAAAACAAAAGGTTTTACCCACCCGCAATTATGTTATGTTTAAACAATAACTCTAGAAGTTAGTAACTTAAAATACAGACAAAATGTTGGTGTTGTTGTATTGCACTCCCTCCCTTAAATTATCGCTAGTTCGATCCCAGACACACTGTATAATATAAGTATTAGCAACGAATATAATATAACTAGCTGACCTGGCAAACGTTGTTTTGCCCTTAAGGATATAAAAAAAAAATTGATAAATTGAGATTTAAGCTATCCTATCTTTTAAGTTAGAGCAAACTGCACCCTGTGTGCGAATTTTATTAAAATCGGTTAAGTGGTTTAGGAGTCCATTGAGGACAAACATTGTGACACGAGATTTATATATTGAGGACAAACATTGTGACACGAGATTTATATATACTAGCTGATGCCCGCGACTTCGTCCACGTGGGATAAAAACTATTCTATCTTTTAAGTTGTACCAAATGACAGATATTCACGAAGTTTGAACTAAATCGGTTCAGTAGTTTAGGAGTCCATTGAGGACAAACATTGTGACACGAGGTAGGTAGTTTAGGAGTCCATTGAGGACAAACATTGTGACACGAGATTTATATATATTAGATTAGAAAGATAGAAGATATGAATTACCTAGTAGGATATTGGACGATGAGGCTATGTAAATAAAATTTGAATTTCGCGCGCTAAGTTGTCTGAACTACTTTACCGACTCTATCAAGTACGTGCGACAAGGCTATTTTGGCGCGTGGCCAAAATCAGAACTAACGCCGCTATCTTGTGATACTGTTTAATAGTTCGCTCTGTCGATATATGGGTATTGTATGTTGTGTTGTTATTAAGGTTGTTATTGCTTAGTATTAATTAGAATAAAATAAAATTGAAGTGAAATTGAGGAGATCTTTTTTTCTGGGTGCCTATGTTTAAATTCTCTAAGCTTTGTTCTAAAACAGCGCCCCCTGACAATGTCATTCAAGTGCCAAGAGAGCCTTGTCGGACTGTACTTACCAGTTTAGGTGGCCACACTGTATATAAGTTTCACCTTTCTACCTTTCTTTCTACAATTTTATTTTTATATTTTTTATCCTACTGCCCCAGATGCGTGTATGGTTTGAACCTATTTGAACTATGATTTGAACACAACTATCAGCAGTAAGTAGCTGTTTCTGTATAATCTGCACAGACCAGGAACCGAAAGATAATCTGTGTTAAACTCTATGGACTATGACAGCAAAGACAAAGACCTCGGAGCAATTAACAAGCCAAAGACATAAAACACTTGACAGCCAGTCAGGTCAGGACAAAAGCAAGTCTAATCTGTGATGAATCTGTGCTCTACTCTTACCTCTTTGTGTGCTATGATGAATCTGTGGCAGGCAGTCACACATAATGGCGGAGGCAGTGTTTTTTATAATAGTAATTATATCCGGTGATATTTTTTCTTAAATGGTTGATTCCGGTCGTATGCTTTAGTTTCGTTAGTTGGGTCTCACTGTATTTCGTTACTGACTTAGCAGTTTATGAATAGTGGGGACTTGTACATTATGGACATGGAGTTAGTGTACGTTGTGGTATCGACGGACTTATTGAATTAGTACCTCCCGTGTGTGAGCGAGGACTCTCTCGCCGGCGTCGGGCCGAGTCGAGAGGGTGCGGCTGCTCAAAATGGGAGCGCAGCAGGCGAAAGAGCGCGGCACGGCCAGCGGAGCATCCATGCGCTCGGCCAGGAGCAAGCCACGGGTGCCGAAGGACCCCCGCATGCTCGGCTCAAACATATTCACCGAACACAGCGGTGAGTCATCATTATTTTGTTTCAATTGTGTATAATACTGCACTTTACATTCAATCGAAACCCCCAAATAATAAATTAGTCTAAAATGATTTTTATTATTGAAACGGTTTCTTAGGTTTCTTTGAATACTGATGCTGAATTTCAGTAAAGTCATACTAGCTGAACCGGAAAACGTTTTGCCATATAAGAGATGTAATAAAAAATAGCTTACGACCTCTCAGACTTACTGAACATACACAGAAAATTTCATAAGAATTGGTTGAGCTGTTTCTGAGAAGTATGGCAACAAAAATTGGCATGAGAATTTAGTACATTAGGATATATATATATTACTGGATATGACTATTACCAGGAAAATAAATAAAACTTCAATTCTACTATAATGTAAGTACTTTGGATAATTAATTATAGTATATACTTTAGGGAGTCTGTTTCTACACAGTGAGGTAGTGTGATAGAGTACTGCTCTAAATTCCATATTCGTGGTTGCACAGACTTCCTTGGGCGTTGATAGCGATGCATTGTGGAGTGCAAGACTCTACATGCAATATTGGAGGCACCTCTCATGGTGAATTTATTATCCTGGGCTCAATTGCAAACATGTTGTGATACATAACTAACAAAGAAATAAATCGAAACTTAAAAGTGCCTATAATAAAAGAGGAAGTACGGGAGCTGGTGCAACGTCACAAGGTGCGGCTGCAGACCCACCCCAACTCCCTGGCTAGCGGACTCCTAGTTGACAACTGTCCTATGCGTCTTAAAAGAAAATGCATCCTGGGCCTGGACGAGCAAACCCAGGCATAAAAATAAGTGTCTCTTAATGATGGTTGACCTCTCAAAACATTAACAGCAAACAACAAATTTGCTCATAGCCCTGGGGCTGATTGCAGATTACAGGGACAAGAAAAATTTTTTTTTGCAAATTTAAGTAAAATTTTGCCCGCAACCCCATATGATTCCCGTTATACTAGAATTTCCTGCTGCTTAGCTTACAATTTGGGAAAGATTGGTCAAGTGCAAGTAGGGCTTAAAAAACAAGCAAGAAATCACGTCTGTTGTATGAGACCATCTTAAATATTTATTTTGTTCTATTTTTTAGTATTTGTTTTAAAAGCGTCAACAGCAACACATCATCTGTGAAAATTTCTGGTGACAGAGGGACAACGAAGTGTTAGTAATAGAGTCCCATTTTTACCCTTTGGGTAGAGCGCCCTAAAAACTATAATCCAGAATTTCCAGGATGAATATTTAATGAGTCTATGAGTTAATTCAGGATATGTGCTCTCTCTATTCAAATTGATAATCTCAATAAAATCAGTTGGGTAACAGATTTAGCATAAAAGAGTATCAAAATCAAATGTACGAATTGCATGGTTTTTTTATCATGTTAAATACATATTTACTAATGGTACTATCAAATAATATTTACATTACAATTATATTATTTCAATGCCGTCTTCAGTTGAGACCCTGGGGCCAAGGTGTTGTAGTGCCAAAAAATTCCTCTAAAATAATTCCAAGCAGCTAACAGCCTCTATCTAGGGAAAGAAGGACTGACTCATTTTTTGCACAACGGATCGACTTAACTGTTAAATGCATAAAGGAGCCAGTATTTAAGGCACCGTTCCATGCGGGCAAGACTTGTACAGTAATTAGAATAAGTAAGCGATAACCATTATTAAAAAAAAAAACTATTGAAAAGTTATTAGGTAGTTAGAGTATCAGGAACAATGTCTTTAAATAACAAGTAACAAGTACGAGTAGAGTTTATACCTTAATAATAATAGTTTCATTATCTGTACATTAATAATAGTTTAACTTGAATTTTGATAGACTGCTTTGCGAATGTTGTCTGTTTTAAACTTATATCTAAAATGAATACTTTAAAATATTCAAACACTCACTGATTGTTGGTTTTGGCTATAGTAAGGTGCAATTAACACTCAAAGTGAAAGTATTATTTCATTGCCAGGTTGTTTTATACAGTGCACATATTCTTTGGCAAAAAATTACACAGCCAAAAGTGTCGGGTTTGGGGGGGAAGGAGGGAAAATTCTGTTTTTTCAGTTTTTCTTAAATATTTCAAAAACTATGCAATTTAGCGCAAAAATGTTAAGGTCACAAGTAATCTACGTTACATTGCAAACAAAAATGATTTTAAGCATCATCTTGCTAAAGTGAACGGTTTCAGAGTTACAGAGGGTGTAAATAATAAAAAATTAATATATAACAGGACAATATGTGCACATCGCGATCTAGCCCCAAAGCTAGATAGCTTGTGTTATGGGTACTAGATAACTGATAAATATACATACATATTAATATACATAAATATTATATACTAGCTGTTGCCCGCGGCTCCGCCCGCGTGAATTACGATTTTTTTTACATATACCGTAGAATTCCTTGATTTTCGCGGGATTCTGGTGTGATGTTGTACAGAAACCTGTTCTTACTTCACACGAGTTATCTTGTGGTGATTTTGAAAACTCCTTTTTTAATAAAAAATATAAAGTTTCATTAATACGTAGTTGAAAGATCAAAAGGACGATTTTAACTGTCGATATTTCGATACATTGGTACAAGTCGTGGTCACGTAGTGACCACGACCTGTCCTTTTCTTTGTGATTTTTATTCTGAAACCACGAAATATGTCAAAAATTATTAAATCATGTAAAAAGTTGTACTGGTGGTAGAAATCTTCTTTCAGAGTTCGGCCGGGTAGGTACCACTGGGATAAAATACTCTACAAACAATATTCCCCAGCCTAACATAAGAGTCTGTTAAAAATCTTTGCTTCATCTCAATACAATCCCAAGTATCAGAATTGGCAATGGCTATACGCTACGCTATGGCTTCCTTACGTATAAAAATACCTATGACGGTCAATCGGTTAGGACCAGTTAAGACCTGAGAGTTAAAAATATTTGTAAACCATTATTTTACTCTTTCCATCTCAACAGTCTCAACGGTGCCATCTTAATATAAAGTCAAGGAACAGTACATTACATGACAATTAATTATTATTAACAAAACTTCGGTAGTACCTATCTCCAAGTTTTACATTCAAGTTCCACATAATTTGTAGAGATGGCGCGATACGGTATAACGTGGTGATAAATTCATGATTTTTGTTCACTCTAAAAGTGAAAAATCTTAGACCATACAAAATCTTCTGCTAAGCATATTTATTTACGGCTGTAAAGATACTCCAGTCTGACTTGAGCCCTTACGTCCTAGCCCTAGGTGCTTGTCTATTCCGAGTTTCAAGTCACCTACTTGAACTCATCGATAAAGGTTCTGATGTCTATAATTTCTGAACTACAAAAGTGATGATGATAAAATTTATACGGAATGATCTTTAAAGAACCTTCTTTCTAACAAAAAAAGAATGAATGAAATCGGACAACGGGTTAATGAATTATAACTAAATACACATTTTGACTTTGATGCCGTCTTCCAGGGAAACCATGATGAATTCCGGGACAAAAAGTATCCTATGTCCTACCTCGGAGTATGAACTATAATCATGTCAAGTTTCATTTAAATCCATCCAGCGGATTAGCCGTGATGCCCGGTCGTGAAACAGACAGACAGACAGACAGACAGACAAAAATTAAACAAATTACAGTTTTGGCTTCAGTATCGACTAAATAGTGTCCTCCAACAAAAATTTTCAAAATATCTTCAATGTACAGAATTCGACCCTTTACAGTTTTATTATAAGTATAGATTGAAAAATACCCATGGTATGGTGTATTTAATACCTGTACACCATAGGCAAGATAGATGAGGAGGAATGCTCATACTGCTGAGAAAGAGATACTCCTGAACATGCCATTTTCGATCCACACGACAGACTGTGCAGGGTGACGAAAGTTGCGTAACGTCGACGAACCTCATACCACGAGTGCTCGCGAATGCTTCGCATTGGGATAGATATGCAGAGATGGTGCGAGCCATTATGAAGCGATGGATTCAAGACAACTGGGAGAGGCAAAATACCACTAAGGCCTGAAAACAGCTTTCTACCGGAAAAAAATGCGTCAGTTGGTTCAGTCGTTTTTTGAGCTAATTGCACCATACTATTACTAGTCATATTTTTGAGAGTAATGATAGTAAATATTGACATACATGTCTGCTTGTTATACACTTTGAAGTGCTTTGTTTTATGTAAAATCTATAGATCGTATCATTGTATAAAAATATGTGAATACAATTGAGACAATTTCTGATATGGTGCCTGATGCAAAGACACGATTGCGCCTACTTCATAGAAAAAAAATGCCAAATTTGCCTCTGCAAATATATATAAATCTTTTAAGCATTTTTCTCAGAAATTGTTACATTAATTCTTGTGAAATTAAATAAGGTTGTGTTTTATTATGACAGAGATAATGGCCGTTTTAGATTTTTTAAATTATGTCTGCATTTTCTTTAATTTCACATTGTCTTGTTACTTCATACAAAAATTGCCATGCGACATCCTTGACTCTCTTATTAAATTAGACAGTGACAGCGAATCCACTGTTCCTTAACCATGCCTTAACAGATTTAAACATTTTAGGTATCTTATGAGTAAAATCGTAACACTATCAAAATAGAATAGATGTTTTTATTAATGGATAGACAGGCTCACACAGTAAATAAACAATATAATCTACAGATCCATTTTCATACCTTCTATTATATTACTAGTGGAAGCTTGCGGCTTTGTTTGTCTGACCCTCTTTAGTGGTCCAATATTGAACAAAGCTTTCTTATGGCGGTTCCCAATATTCTATCTATCCATGGTTTGCCTTAGAAATAGAAATTTGACATAACTTCTAGTAGGGCAAATAGAAGATAGATAGAATATTGGGAACCAGCATTAGTAGGTCATGATAGATATCTGTATCACAAAGAATAATGACCATGTATGTATAGAATCCCCTATCAAGCTGAATCAAATCCACACTTTCTTATTTGTAGACTACAGTCTCCACATTAACTCCTACAATTATTATTTTTACACAACTACCACAAAAGGAGTGTTATGTTTTTAGGGTTCATGTTTGTATGTATGTGATGTTTCTTTAACTTCTGAACAGCTGAACCGTTTTGGCACAATCAGGCTTTTAAACTGTGCAATAATAGATCAGCTGCTCTAACTGAATTTAATATGCAGTCACTCTAGGGTTAAACAATATCTTCCTCTTATATTTATGTATTTGGCGAAAAAAACACTAAGTAATATTTTTTTGGTTTATATAAATAATGATGATAATGATATTCGATATTTGCTTTCAATGTCCAAACAATTATAGTAGTTGTTTTAAAATAAGATTATAATTTGAAACCACAAAATAATATTTTTTAAAACTCATTTTTATCGGAAAAAATAATTTTACTATTTTAATGATGCAAAGCGAATGTTTATGAAATGGCTAGCTTGTGCCTGTGGCTTCGCCCGCGTGTAATTACACCAAAAGGTTTTTCACCAAATCCAGGGTAACCATGGCTTTTTCCAGAACATACCAACCATACCATAATAGTAGTTTTCAACACACTTGCTCATAAAGTGGCACAGTATTTTTTTAATTTTATCATACGATTTAATAATATCATACGACGTTTTTCAACAAAGTTGTGAATAAAATAATACTGAAAATAATTTTATTTTGTACATAAAATTAAAATACACACACATATATATATATATATATATATATATATATATATATATATATATGTAAAAAAATTATGTATGTCACTATTTTGTACAACTATTCCAAATTGTATGTTGATAGCTACAAACACAAAAAGCCCACCATAAAAGTTCCAAAGTTCCATTTTTACCACTAGATTGAAACCCTTAAAAATATCAAACACACACACACGCAACATATATAACATGCACATACAACCACACAAAACTTTATCCTTTATAATATAAGCCAGATAGATTTGTTTACACTTATTACTTAGCCACCACGAAGTAGTTCTATATATAGGCTTATAATGTTCTGCTGAACAGCTACCATAGTCATACAATCATTTTTGTTGTAAAGATATCCACGATGACACGCCCCACTCTGTCAAACTCCATACGAATCGAAGGAAACATAAGCGGTTTTACCAGAGTGGGGCGCATTTTTGTGGATTGAATTCCTATATTTCTCAGATTGATTTTAGTACGTTTATGGAATGACAGTTGTCTTTGATAAGGCACATGATCAACTTGTCGAATAGATTTGTTATGACATACATGTTTTCTCACTACAGTTTAAAAAAAATCCTTTGTTATTGTGTCCCTAGACCTTATAAGGCACCTACGTGCCCAATGAGTCTTTAGACCCAATCAATCAATTCTTTATTGCAGGACTGCCTAAAATAGGAGTGTAATGTTTTTAGGGTTCATGTAGTATGTATGTAGGTATGTGAGTTTCTTTATTCCACCATAACTTTTGAACGGCTGAATAGATTTGGACATATGGAGTATCGTTAGAATCCTTACATCATTCCGAGTTACAGGCTATATTTTTTTGGAAAATGTCGTTTTACCACAGGGCAGTGGGGTTTAAATTATTTACTTGTTTTACCCAGTAGTTTGGGCTGAGGCGTTGAGATATCAGCCAGTCATGAATTAGTACAGAATGAAAGTACAAAACTCTGAGAGCGCAATATCGACTCGCACTTGGACTACTGTTTTAAATAAGCAATACGCATAATTTTGAACATTATAAGTTACGACTCGACAGTCTTCATTAATTGGTTCAATAACGCAAACACACACAAATCACACACTGTAAAGGGTATTGATTTCTATTTACGTTTACTAGTACGGTCAAGAACACTATGCTCAAGATAGATATCTAAATAGTAGAGATCAGTGTTAGTGACTTATTTCCTGCAATTGAAGCTCGTTTAGATTTAACGACGACCTTGTCTGGCACAATGCGATAGTATGTATTGCAAAAGCATTGTATTTTAATTCGATTTGAAACAGGTAACATGACGAATCATTTAGGTTGTGTTGGCTGAAGTATCAATATGCTCACGTAAACAAATAAGTCTTTTTGGGTTTCTGTCTTCAATTTTTAGGGACTAGCGTCATCATCTAAAAGACTAGTATTAGTTATCTTTTTCCTCAGTTACTATTGTGAATGGGATATACATATGCGGCAAATATCATATTGACGTTTTACAAGAGCCTGTACTTTAGGCCTATGTGAAATTAAGATATTTTGACTTTGACTTTGGGATAATAGATTTTTACACACGCTTAAATTAAAAACTTTAAAACAGAATCACTTCCATTTTATAGGAACACTGCGACTTCGCGTTCATTCATTGACTTCGTCTCGATGTGGTTCCAACTTTTTATTTCATTCATGATCGGTTGGCTTAATCAATGTAATATAGGCAGAAATATTAAAAATATTGATATTACAGTAGGTCTAAAAGTACAATAATAAACATACACACAACACGCCAATACCTACCTACAATACCTTCTTCATCTGTCACAACGGTCCCTGTGGAAAGAGTTAGCCATAGCATTACTTTAGAAGTGCTTTATGAGCACCATTGTAAGTAGAATGAGAATTACATTAGAGCAGATCTAACATTTATTACAAAAGTTGAGGAGAATTGCCACCCCGTGCTACCGCTCCCTGTTCGCTGAGCGCACTTCCCGGAAACCTTTGCTTGGATCCTGTCAATAAGTTTTAGTTAGACAACTCTATTATGTACTCGATGTCTCGTATGTGAGACAACTTTATTAAGCGTTATAGATCGTTATAGATTTTAGATTTGACTGGGTTTTCCAAGTTGACTCCTATATTTTGACGTGCATACGTCTTTAAGTTTTCTTCTGTCATCATCCTCATCATAATAGTGCCATCTTGGAAAAGAAGTTTGTCGGTCCACTTGCGAAAAGCCCCTCTATTATAGCCCTCATTTGATATAAACACTGAGGGACTTATTGGTTATTATATAGGTTGATATACTAGAGAAGTATAAGCAGATGCAGTTGCTTCCTGCCCCCAGGCATTATATAGATAACATTTAACTTTAGTAGAAGGCAATTCAGAAGACTATTATTAGTCGAAAAATACAGTATGTTTCGTATTTCGCGGATAGCTTGTTGATCTTAGAACTGTACACTGATCAATATTAAATGATCAGTTGTTGTCACGGTTGTTATATAATTTCAAGATAGCAAATTGCACTCCTTTCAAAATAATGGTTTTATCCCGTGGGAATTAAAAAAAACCGGCCAAGCGCGAGTCGGACTCGCGCATCGAGGGTTCCATACTATAAAAGAAGTAAAACATTAAAAGAATCACTTTTGTTCATGAATTTACGAGTATAACTTACATGTAGGTGACATGTAGGTACTTTTGTTGGCGAACCGCAAACCTAACTTTGTTTTTGGTGGTTTTCTGTTATTATCAAAAAAGTATAATAGTTAGAGGGTTGATTTTACTTTTCCTGTAAAGTATACGTATGTTCCTATTGATCATATTCAGATCTTTCGATCGATAAACTTCGGAGATAAGGGAACGGTATTTTTTTCGTCAGTTTGCTCAATAAATCAAAAACTATCAGGCATAAAAATAAATAAAAATCGGTTTTAGAATACACAAGTAACGCACTTTCATATGATACCCCACTCCATATTGTTATCTCATTTTGAAAATTCGAAGTCCCGGTTTTGTCCCCTTTTTAAATAAAAATTAGAACAATTTTCAATATTTTATGATTGCAATGGCGTTGGGTCACTATTACCTAAAACTGTTTCAAATTTCAAGTCGATAGCTTTGATAGGTACTGAAATAATCGAGTGTGACAGACGGACGGACGGACGGATGGACGGAGAAAGTCTCACCATAAGGGTTCCATTTTTACCAAATTGGTATGGAACCCTAAAAATGAACTTATGTCATATTTACAGCATAGTGTGTGCAATTTTTTGACTTTCTAAGAACAATGGTTTGGGCTGAGCGACGATTATTCATTTATTGATTTCTCTTTTTATATAATTGCAGTTCTCTACTTTTTAAAAGATGTTGATTACGGCAATCGCATCAAATTTTACAAAATTTTATTTAACTTACGATGTTTGTTTGTTGGGATGAATCTTGCAATTCAATTTTAAAGCAGATATATCTTCAACCAATTGAGCTGAAATTTTGTTGTGATGTCTTTCTAAATCCAAAATGGCAAAATTCTAAGATGGCGGACTAGTTTATACGAGTATTTCATACACTTCTATACAATATGGATATCTCATGAATGGGTTTACTGAGAAGAATACGGATTCAACGTATATGAGTTGGTTTTAATTTTTTTAATGATAACTTATTCAAATACAAGTAGTCTAATTTTCACTTCTTTTAAAAAAATAGTGTCGTTTTCTAAGTTTTCAAGGCGCTTAATTTCCTGATATTCCTGAAAAGACATCCATTTTCGAATCCTAAATGGCGGATGTGGAGTTTTGTGATAATCTTTTGAAAGGTATCTCGAAATAATGAAGATGTAACGTTTTCGTTAATGATCCATTTGCTATAAAGGCATCGATAAGTATGTCGCTCGCACTTGTTCGCCATGTGTCCGAAATTCAGAATACCCGAACCGAGAGATGAAATTGGACTGCTTTAGTAGGCCACATTATTTATATCCTTTATGCTTTACAGTTTAATCCGCGTGTGGTATTCTATACTTAAATATAACAATGGTGACTAAGCCCGCTTAAACGGGTCGACTGATTGTTATGAACCTGAATCTTGAACCGTAAGTGCGTAATTGAACTTTTCAGTGGCTTCGAGTAAAGCCAACGTTAGTATTGAATTCATTTGCTTTGTTTTATCGATTCTAATTTCTAACTCATCAAATTTGATGACGAGAATGATGATCCTATACGGATGTAAAGTAACGTCTCTTTGAATAAATAACAATTACATTTACAAAGGGTAGTCTTGCAAACTTACTTTACGTAATATATCTGTGGATATATTATATTTGTAATAGCGACGGCGAAATGTTGTAGGTGTTTCAAAGGGCTTTTATTTAGTGTGTCTCTCGACCGCGTTATTTTAAATTCAGTCCTGTGTCATTTCTAAAACATGCACTTGAAATTCATAATCCTCATTTTTGTGCAGCCTATTAAAACCTTGTTATTTAAAAATCTCATAAACTACTATTATTTGCGGCGCGTAACTAGTTAACTATAGCCTCAACCCTCATTTGTGAGTCTAGAGAGCTACAAGCATTAATCATTCCAGTTTTCTCCTTTAATTGCGGTGCGACACTCAATTTTAATGACTTAAAAATCAATAATGTTTGATTGCACGATATAAATAAAAAAAGCTCGAAACCTCGATTTCAAGCTTTTGTTTGCAGCATTTTTTTAAACTATCCATATACTACTTATATATTTATATTTATTTATGTTTATATTTTTTACTTTTTTTTTAAATGTTACAATAAAACTTATTATTAGCTTATTCTAATTACTATACAAATCTTGCCCGCGTGGAATGGTGCCAAGAATACTGGCTGCATTTCCGCGTTGAACAGTTAGGCTGATACGTTGCGCAAAAAATGAGCCAGCCCTTCTGTCACCAGTTGTATTTTTTACTTATATAAAATAATTTATTTATTTTGTAATATTATAAATGCGAAAGTCTGTCTGTCTCAGTCACTATCGAATCACTCAACCAATCTTGATAACATTTGGTACAGAGATAGACTACAGCTTGGAAAAGGGCATAGGCTACTTTATATCACGAAAAATTACACGGCTCGCGTGGGATTTCAAAAATCCAAAGTTTGCTATAGCAATAAGTATGTAGCTATAGATACAGGTAGATCTACCTGTATTATAATACCAAATTTCTTCGGAAGTTTGCAGGAATATAAAGTTTAGAAAAGGGAGCTCGAACAAGAACGAGAATTTTTGATCCGGGAAAATACACGATTCCCGCGGAACTTGTAAAAACCGATATTGACGCAGGCAGAGCCGCGGGCAATGGCTAGTGTACTATAAATTGTAATATCCTTTCTATAAAATACGATCCGGAAAATACCTATGTCCTCAGCGTCGCGTCGTGACTGTAACAAGCCCCTTGACACTGCATAATAGGATTATGCCTTAGCCTTCTCAACCCGTGTACTGCAGCGTGGGTCATATTGAGCCGTGGTGTTTTAAAAAGCTTATGTGTATTTTGAAAATAAGAGTGCGATTTACGTAGTGTTGCCAATAGTTGTTATACCCGGGTAAACCCAACCTTCTTTGTATTTCGTGCGACTCCCCTGCAACACCTTTAGGGTTCCTTACCCGAAGGGTAAAAAAGGAACCCTATTAGCGAGACTTCGCTGTCGGTCCGTCCGTCCATCTATCCGCCCTTCCGTCCCTCTGTCACCAGGCTGTATCTCTTGTACCGTGATAGCTACGGTCTTAAATTTTTCACAGATTTTTCTGTTGCCGCTATAACAAACAAATACTAAAAATAGAATAACATAAATATTTTAAGGGGGGCTCCCATACAATTAACGTGAATTTTTTGATTGTTTTTGCTCGATATTGATAATGGTAATTTAGTTATTAAACCATTTCTTCGTTCACTACCATTGTTGGGCGATACTAGTGAGATTTGATTCGTCTTTGGTGGATGTTATTCCACGTTTAAATTCGGCACACTGACGTGCAACTATACTATACGATAGAGCATTTTCACCTAAAGTAACATATAAATCTTAATTAACTTGTTACGTGCTGAATTTTTCAAGCACATTTAAATTTTATCAATTTTCGATAACACGCAACAAAGTGCGAACAAAATAATCTTCAATTCCTGCATTACAAAAGATATTCAACATTTCTTAATATAACCAGCTTTACTAGCCATTAGTTGCTTTTTTGGTTCCTTTTTTTGGCACCTCATTGCTCAACTACTTACTGAACTCCCTACGGACAAATGCTCCAGGAGTAGTGTAGGTTGTTTAATCGTATTACTTGTATACTTCAAGGAAAACTTCTGAATTGTGTGTTCCCTTGTACCAT
Source organism: Coenonympha glycerion (assembly GCA_963855885.1). Lineage (NCBI taxonomy): Eukaryota > Metazoa > Arthropoda > Insecta > Lepidoptera > Nymphalidae > Coenonympha > Coenonympha glycerion. Next base: position 9,029,378 of record OY979626.1, read on the forward strand.
TGAAATAAATGTTTATTTATTGTTAGCCTGCAGTTTCCAAATGAAATGTTCTGTACTACTCTCGGTCTGTTGGGGGTGTAACACTAATACTATACTGTCTCACCGAGAGGCTCTCTAGTCATATCTAGTGTAGGTAGTTTACTCATGTCATGACACTACGAGTATATTTAACCAAAATCGGGGTCAAAGAGACCCATTCGAGCGTTCTACTATTTCCTACCAGACGCGCCGGCTTAATGACGTCGCGTACAGCTTGCTGCGTTTGAATATCCCTATGAAGTTGAATACTTATTTTAAAAGAATTCACAATTTTTTAGTTCCACCGTATTTTTTGCAGTGCTAGATACTTGATGAATGTTACGCATTCAATTGAATAAAGTGACATTTTTAGAGGATAAAAACCATTTTAGCATATCTATAGATATTCTAACGTATTGGTATATAAATACGACATAATTGAATTGAATAAATTGCTATTGGTCTAGGATCCCGCTATACAACGACCTTCACCGAGCTGCTTATTGGATGAAAACTATTTTATATCGCAAGTGGGTTGCCTAAAAATTTTAGTCCAGGATATGATTAATTAAGAATAAAAAAAAAAATCAATTGTAACATGAACTCCTTATTTGTTAGAGTTCCGTTGACATCTTAGTTCAAATTAGATTGGATGAGCGATTCAGGTCGCAAATTGCAATTGTGCATAATTGTGCATAAAACCTACGATTTTATTATCCGTTAACTTTCTTTTGCCAAAAAATATAGAACAGAAATACTTTACTCAGCCAGGAAAGTATTTCTAGCAAAAAGCACTATTTATAACATCCAATCTAATTTGAACTACGATGTCAACTAAACTGTAACAAATAGGAGTCCATGTTATAATGGTTTTTTTTTTAATTCTAAATTAATCATACCCTGGACTGAAATTTTTTAGGCAACCCACTTGCGATATATTTATTGACATATTTAATTGGATATAAAATAGTTTTCATCCAATAAGCAGCTCGGTGAAGGTCGTTGTATAGCGGGATCCTAGGCTATATGCATCACAATTATGCCGCGGTATAATTTTGAAGCATAGCAATTGAAACTTGAAATCTCTTGCCATGTTGTTCCCAATATGCGGTAGCTATGATTGGTATGGAAATTGAAGAGACACAGGGCACAAGAAAAATACAATTTATGACAACACCAAGCTAAAATATCTGAAATTAGTCTTGAATGTTTAATATGTATTTTATATGATTTTTTCCTCTATTACCTATATCCTGAGACTATTTTACAAATCATATAAGGACTTAAGTCAAGCAAAAATCTATATTAATTCCAAAGTTACTTTCTATTTGTTACAGAAGCCCTTCTGCAAAGTCGGCCGCTGCCTCACATCCCCGATTTGCCGGACGGTGAAGGCGCCTCCGCCGCCCCGGCCACTCCACAACCGCTCGATAGCGCTAACAGGTTCGCATAATGTCGACGCTTTCCATTGCACATTGTACCATTATATACGAGCAAGCTATAAAAGTTGTTCAAACATGTCAAAATGCAACTCTTTCACATAACCTCTGCTTAAGTCTAAGGGCGTCTTCAAATTAGCCGCACTGAAGCGCGGCGGAAGTGCGTCTGCAGCGCTGCAGCCGCGCTACTTTGTAAATCTATGTAAAGAAATAACGCGCGGCCGCTGCGCTGCAGACGCGCTACCGACGCGCATCCAGTTCATCGATCGATCATCGTTTTTTCGTCAGAGTCCATCGTGAAACTACATATGTACAACACTACAATTCTCAAAACTAGGGACAACAGCGCAACGGAAGCGCGTCTGTAGCGCTGCAGCCGCGCTTCACTTTGCGGCTTCAACTTACAGCGGGTCTAGGCCATTGATTAAACATATTAAAGGATCAGCACTTATTGACGTCATGCATACCTACAATTTTAGGCTCCGCCGTGAAGCCGGATTTTTAATTTGTCAAAACTGTAAAATGGCGCTAATGTATGACCGACGGAGGTATCGCAACGCCATACTCGTATATTTGAGATATTTTTGGCTTCAACATACGTCACTTCTTACCCGTCCTCTTAGCGTAGCGTATTTTGCCATTGGTCTAGGCACATAGGAATGTCCGATTCTACCGCCGCTTATGTTATAGGATGTGGCTTTGGATCATAATATGAATCAATTTTTGAATAACATCGAGTTACTAATAGAAACACTCAAAACATATAAATAAAAAGGTGCGTTTCATCTACTGCGCTTGACAGATTTTTTTAATTAAATTGATAGTAGTTAAAAAAAGTTAGCAACTGGTGTAGTGTAGTGCCTAAATGGTTTGAGAAAGCTATTTATTTTAGAATAGAATAGAAAATTATTTATTTCATTTAGGCCTAGCATACAAAGGCTCTTATGACAATTCATTTTATTTTTGGTCTCTTTAATCGTGATTACCATTTCACGACTTAAAACTGCCGCTGAGAAGAAGCCCACAAACAAATTCAACTTTATTTAGCAATTATTTCTGTCAGGCCTTAGTTTTTAATGGCTTTGTGTTAAGGGTTCGTGTGGAAACTAATTGCTCGCGCGTACGAGCCGCTGCCTTTTATGTAGATTTTTTTGTCTCAGATGGACTTCAAAAGAAAATCTATTGGCTCACCACGAGGAAGATGACCCGCAGCTGTTCGTTGCTCTTTACGACTTCCAAGCGGGCGGCGAAAACCAACTTAGTCTCAAAAAAGGTACATTTTATTGCAAAACGCAAAGATTTAAATCTGGTTACGCCCTAAGCCTACATTGCGCACATCTAGAGACGTCCACAAAAATTCTGATTGAGTGCCCTCAGCATGCTTAAGAGTTAATGAGACCGCGCTATATTGCCATATCTTATATCGCTGCGTTTGTCATCGTACACGATGACAAATCGTAGACGTTTTTGGAGGTTAACGGCTAATCTAGCGATTTAAATCTTTGACAAATCGTTATTATTTTAACGGCGTAGAAGCCGTATTTAAGCGATATTTAGCGAAGTTTAAAAACTATTAAGCCAATTAATTTTAAATTTAAACGTCATGTATTATATTTTGGGTCTTTAATCTAAAATCGTTGAGAAGCAGAAACACGATTCGATAAAATTTTCTCGTTAGAAAGTTCTCCCAAAAGTTGCTCCAAAATCTTAGCTTTCTCATTTTCATCGGAAACTACAATGGATGTTATTAAATTTTTTGTTTAATAATAATAATATCTAAAAACGTTGAGAAACAGATTTTTGATAACTGGCTTAGTTTTTGAGTAATTAGGTAAGAAGTCGTTTTTCTGTTATATTCTTCCGCGACGCTGCATGTCGCACCCATCAACGTATCCGTGAGATTGACAAGACAAAAATAAATTCAATAAATCCCCTTAATTTAAAAAATGACCGGATTTGCTTCGCTCGGTTAACGTTGTAGATAAGGAATAAGAAAAAATCCTTTCTTATTCCTTATCTACAAGAAAAGCTGTTAGAATGTACAGAATGTCAATTTTTAGGTCCCATTGGTCTAAATAATACAATCAAAGTTTTGAAAGTATTTGATATACCTATAGTATACGTCTATGCGTAGTATAGTAGTTTAACGTCGCTTTAATAATAGTTTCATCAACCGATTTAAAAAAGAGATGAAATCTACGCGTAAGTATGTAATGTCATCGTAACTGGAATACATTCACAAATAAATATAAAAATCTATTACTGTTTCCAAAACAATGTAGATATGTAAGTATGTCTTGTCTTTTTTGAAAAAGTGTTACTGTGCTTATGACCAGTCGTTTATTGTATTAAATTTAACTCTCTGAATTCTAGAGAACAGTGCAAGTTCTATCAATATATTATATATATATATATATCGACATTTGAATCCGCAAAGACGCGCCCCACTCTGTTAATACGCTTATATTCATCTACTATATAAAAATAAGTCGGGTTTTCTTTCCTGACGCTATAACTCCAGAACGCACGAACCGATTTCCACGATTTTGCATTCGTTGGAAAGGTCTCGGGCTCCGTGAGGTTTATAGCAAAGAAAATTCAGGAAAATTTTCAACAGAAAAGCGGGAAAATCTTTTTAGCGGGAAAGCCATCTGGTGGCGAAACGGAGTTCGCCGGGTTTGCTAGTATATTCATATATCATTCAATTCTAATGGAGTTGGACAGAGTGGGGCGCGTCATCGTGGATTGAAATAATCGGTTAGTTATAATCGTTTAGTAGTTTTCCAGGAGTCGGTTTAAATTTCAATCTTTTAGAAAATAATATTATCAACTGCACTTGTGTATATGCTTAACAAAGTCTCACACATTACACATCACATTAGATTTTGACTGCTCGCTTGCTTTGTATATTTGATACCCACTACGTCTTGGGAGGTCAGATCACGGGTGTCGTGTTCTTCTAGTTATTGTTCGCCATTTTAGGTATGCGTAAATAATGCATGGACTACTTTTTGAATACCTTTTGATATATGTAGTCAATAATTTTTCTAGAACATGCATTCGTAACATCAATTTTCTACTTGTCGAGTAGCACCCAGCAAACACAGAGTTAACTCATTGCAGCTTCTAATACGAGTACCTATGTTAACGGCGTGTTTGAAGAGCGTGCCGAGTTATTTTTATATCTTTTATTTTTTTGTATAATTATTCTGCGGTTTAGAAAAACTGAATAACGGTCAAGTGTTCTTCTTGCTCGTATTTTGAATAAAATAAAAATACACTTAAAATCTATAATAAAAACATTGCCTACTTATTACATGTATAAGTATAAGGCTTAAAGTATTTCTGCGATAAACAAAAGTCTTAATAGAATTTGGTTATAATTTCATCCGTTATTGTTGTAGTTTTAAAAGTTTAAAATTTGCCTATGCGTACATAAAACTTACCTTTTTACTCGTACCTACCTAATTATTTTATAGTATGTACTGTGTACCGATTTGCCGATTATAGTGCTGAACTTTTTCTTAGTTCGTAATAGTCATTTTAGTAACGTCTACCTCTACCTACCTCTCATTTATGTTTAATAAGAAATTAGAAAATAGCTAGATTGAGCCTGACAAGATTATTGGGTTGAAGAGCTTAATCGTAACAGAATCAAGAATTATATTTGTTAACATGCTTCAATTATCATTTTAATATAAACACAAGGTACTAAAGGTATACCTTTAGTACTTTGCTTGTGTAGTGTAATGAACTCGTTCACCAACAGAAGAGGAATAATGTTAAAATACATATCTGGAATGTCTCGAAGAGTCGGCATTCTGTATTATGTATTTTCATGTTATACATCTCTCTTATAGAGATTGTTATCGCAGGAGAGCAAGTGCGTATAATGAGCTACAATAAAAGCGGCGAGTGGTGCGAGGCGCATACGCTTTCCGGCGGCGTTGGATGGGTGCCAAGCAACTACGTTACCCCGGTCAACTCCCTGGAAAAGCATTCGTGGTACCACGGGCCTATCTCGCGCAATGCCGCCGAGTATCTGCTCTCATCGGGGATCAATGGCAGCTTCCTCGTGAGTACGATGCTTTCACATAAACAAGTCACGTCCAGTGCACGCTATAACAACGTGCTAAAAGTCGTCGTACGGGAATGACTTCTATGCTTTTACAAAAGCGATTTTCTTTATATTTTAACGTAGATATTCATTTTATTCGTAAATTCTTGTATTCAATTCTTCCTATTCGGAACTTCTTCTTTTAATTTTTATTAAAAAACGCAACTTATCTTTTTACGAAGCAGGTATAAGCTTCAGAACTCTGCATTAATTTAGAGGTTAGGGGGTTCTAATGCCGGCCACGTATGTCTGACTTTTTGAAGTTATTTACGTTTTTGATGAAAGAAAACATCGTTAGGAAACCTGCATGGCTTAGAGTTCATCATAATGTCCTCAAATATAAGCAAAGCCCGTCAATCCAGACTTTTCACGCGCGCTGGGCCATGGCCAAACCTCTCATTCTTAGCCCAGCTGTGGGACATAAAAAGCGGATGATGATGACACGAGTGTGTGTACTTTACAGTACAGTATCCACTGTAAGTAAATAGCTATTGGAGCGATCTTACTCTTTCGAGTTTTCAAAACTTTTATCAAAACTTACTCGGAATTACCTGATCCATCGAAGCTGTTCAGGAAATTCCTTGACAATTTAGAAATGTGTGTTATTTTTCATATTCCTGAACTAGCATATACATCCTAAAGCAAACCTGTGTGCAAAATATTTCATCTTTTTTGTACTAAATAATTTTTTCTTGGTGTTAATGAGTAAGACTTCTCTTTTCGATGTACGATTATGTGTTATTTTTCTATTACAGGTACGTGAGTCCGAGTCTAGTCCTGGCCAAAGAAGTATATCATTGCGATACGAAGGCCGTGTCTACCATTATCGCATCAATGAGGACTCCGATGGCAAGGCAAGTAGAGAATCAGATCGTACCAACATTCCGCACATAACATCGTGCACAACACAAACGCATGCATTCTTAAAACTTTGCTTCTTTTATTTCACTCACGCAAAAAGTTCCGATTAATATTAATTACTGTATGATTAGGTCTATATGAACTGATTTAAATTTAAATATTAAATATTAAAAAAAAACTAATATTACTTTAAAATTGGAAATGCTTTATTTTTCTCCGATACTAGTTAAAACACAGAGAGTTTATTAACTTTTTATTCATCTTATAATTATTATAAGTTCTGTTCATTACTAATGTTCTAATTTCCAAAACTTAATTTAACGAACATTAAATAATATATTTAACCCCAAACGTAATACCTCAATTTAGTGTTAAAAAATTCTCAAATTGTTTGAAAATTAAATATTTAATTGTATTTATGATACCATAAATATTTTGACTGTCGTATCTTGTTTTATTATTTTATTACAGTACATGTTGTTATTTTCATTCAATCGATCAATTGGTCTAACCTGACTTAAATATGCACAGCGATCTCTTGAGATTTAATTATGCGCTGTGTGTAACCGGATAGGGGTGCATTTGAAATCGGATTTCGCCAGCGATTTATTCCCAAACGGTCATACAATAGATTGAATGCATCATATGCATTATTCATGTCAAAAAGGAAACTTAATGTTTACCTATAGTACCAGAATAACCTTTTCGAATTTAGGTGACGAGTTTTTAAAGGAACTAGTAGATACTAGGTTCTAGGATTTATCTTACGGTCATATTATTATATTTGATCTAACTTGACGTTAAAAGTAAGTATACTCTACGTATTATTATGACTAGTCTAGCAATATTATCTTAGGACGTATTGTGTTACTTGACAACAAGCCTTTTGAATTTGTCTCCGTCTAAACTTAAGCTGGGAGTATTTCTAAATGCAGCTTGGTTTCTCAAACGTACCTAGTTGAAATTGAAATTCCTTAGAAAAGGATAGCGCAGATCGTTATAGTTTCGTTTCTACGTTTATGACACAAGCTCAGACAAGCTCAGATACAACTATAATAAAAAAAGCTCAGAACAATAATAATATAAACGGCATTTAATTATAAATATTCGATTTCGGCGTAAGGCTTCGGTTGCGTCTGGTTACCACCGCAGTAGTAGGCAGATATTTAATTAAGCTTTTAAGGAGTTATACTATACACCTTTAAATTAAGTACGATTCCGCCTTCGATTCTTGTACTTAATTAATACCTTAACCCAGGTGTACGTAACATCGGAGTCTAAGTTCGGCACGCTGGCGGAGTTAGTACACCACCATTCAGTGCTTGGAGACGGGCTGATAACACAGCTACTCTACCCCGCACCCAAGCGCAACAAACCCACCGTGTTTCCGCTCGCGCCGCCCGACGAGTGGGAGATCGACCGCACCGACATCGTGATGAAACACAAGCTCGGCGGAGGCCAGTACGGGGATGTGTATGAAGCTGCTTGGAAAAGATGCAATATCACGGTGAGTGCTTAGGGTTGGGGTCATAACGTGGCTAAAACCTGGCATCGAAGTGAATAATCCCACCGAGTTTCCGCTTGCGCCGACAGACGAGTGGGGGATCGATCGCACTGACATGTTTAAGAGACAGACGATAGGTACATTTTAAATTACTGTTGTTACTTTACTTTTTATAGCAATACAAATGTAATTAGTTTTGTATCCAGTTAATGTAATAGGTCTGTGCCATTTTTAAACCTAAGGGACTTGTAAGTTATTTCTAATTAATTTCATGAAGCGCTTGTTATTACGTAAGTGCACTATTGTAGGTAAACTAAATATGTATTTATTCGTTCGCTTATGATGGACGAGGCGAATAAAATATAAATTGAGGTTTTATGTATATTCATCAGTTATTTAGTACCCACAATATTAGAAATCAGTACTATCGCTTACTTTGGGTCTAGATTCCTTAATTCATTTATTAAAAAAATGTAAGTATTGAGTAAACCATTGGGTTATAAACATTTTGTCAATTCATTACCAGGTGGCGGTAAAAACTCTCAAGGACGACACGATGGCGTTAAAGGATTTCCTCGAGGAGGCTGCGATCATGAAGGAGATGCGTCACCCTAACCTGGTTCAGCTGTTGGGCGTGTGCACCCGCGAGCCCCCGTTCTACATCATCACGGAGTTCATGAGCCGCGGGAACCTGCTGGACTACCTGCGCACCGGCAACCGCGAGCACATCGACGCGGTGGTCCTCATGTACATGGCCACGCAGATCGCGTCCGGCATGAGCTACTTGGAGAGCCGCTCCTTTATACATAGGTATGAGGGTGACAACTTTTGTATTATACAAGACAGTGTGTTGGTTACATGCCATAACTAGCCGAAAGCCTCAAGATGCCTGAAAAAATATTACAAGAAATCTAGCTCATATCGTGAGGGAAATATAATAGGCAGTTCAAAAATGTACCATAAATTTTAAGTGACATCCCTAAAAACAGCTCATTCAATATTTAAATGAACTGGAACAATGAGAATTATAACGCTTTGTTGACATCACAGTAAGTATTGCTAAAAACAATTTTTATAAATTAAATAATAAGTTTTTTATTGAAAATAAAACAAAAGTAAAGTGATATTACACTGTTGCGGTTTCGCGCGCCGCCGTGCCACGCCGTTGCCACTTGCCGGTGTTACATTACAGAGTATAAGAAAAAGCAGAGTATCTTTGTAAAATATCGAAATAATTAAAAAGTCTAATTAAAGTTGTTACTATTAATGTAATATTTGTCCGACAGAGATCTTGCCGCTCGGAACTGCTTAGTGGGCGAAAACCATCTCGTGAAAGTTGCTGATTTTGGGCTAGCTCGGCTCATGCGCGACGACACTTACACTGCGCACGCTGGTGCCAAATTCCCCATCAAATGGACTGCACCCGAGGGACTCGCGTACAACACGTTCAGCACGAAGTCCGACGTGTGGGCGTTTGGCATCCTCCTCTGGGAGATCGCTACGTACGGCATGTCGCCATATCCTGGCGTTGACCTGGCCGACGTCTACCATAAGCTTGAAAAGGTAATCATCATCTCAGCCTGCGAACGTGTACTGTTGGACATGGGCCTTCCCAAGCGCACGCCACCATACACTGACCTCACTCAGCCGCTTCCCGCCACCCGCTTTATATCATAGGTCCGTTTATGTCACCGATTTCAGTCCTCTCAATGAAAAGGTAATGATAATAATTGAATTAATAATTGATTAAATAATTGATTAATAATTGATTAAGATTGATGTAATAATTGAATTATTACAGCAAAGACTATTCAGAAAGAGAATAGTCGTGGTCAAAACGTAAACTATTGAAAAAGAAATATTTCACAAGTTTTGCAATGAAAAACTCGCCAGCTGACAAGAAATTATTGCTTTGGTACTAAAAATGTATAATATTTATATTTCAGTGTACAAAAAAATCAGAGAAAATAAAGCCCTCTAAAACCCACGACTTTCTGAGCACATTGTATTAATTGTGATTTCAGCTGTCATTAATAAAAACGCATTCCCTTTGAAAACGCTCTCCATATTGGGAATTCAACTGTGTATTTAGCATACACTACGTCATATTATATCGTGATAATTGAATCAAAAAATATTATTATCGAAAAAAAACTAAAATTTTTAGTAAAAGCAGTAGACATGAAAAGAACCTCCTTTATAGAACACTTGTTTAAACAAAATAAGCTATTTAAAGAAAAGAAAATTATTTTATATACTAGGTATATTTGTTTATTTTACTTAAAGTAGTATTTCCATTTAAAACTGCATCACATAAAAGAATTTCACGCCTTAAACTAATTATACGTTCAATGTACAAGGTTTATCAATAGAAACAGAGGCTTAAAATATACCAAAAATAATATATTTTATACAATAGTCACAATCTAAAAAAAAGCAAAATTAGAACTCCCTGTTAGTCATAAAGTCGTTGTAACTTACAAGATTCTAGTTTCAAAACAATTAGGTACTTATAGTTACCTTTTTGCATTTCGTGTGAAAATCGGTTTCACAGTTTATAAAACAAATTATGTAAGCTCCAACATTAACGACGGAAAACCAAACAAACAATTCAGACCAGACCGCGGGATAAAAATTGTATTCACACAATCTTTTAAATGTTGTGCACGATTTTACAAATAATAAACATTTACTGCAGTACACACCAGGTATCGCCAGAATAAAAACAAGAATACATTCAATAGCACTTTTTGATAGGATCATAATATAAACGTTTGATTTATTTCAAGAAGCAGTTACTCGAATAAGTATTTCCAGTAAATTTCACTGCTGAATCGCATTTTTTTTGTAAATTCACTTTGTAATGCAAACTGTATGCCCGTAAGTCTTATCGAATAAAATCTTAGCAGTGCGATGCATCTGTGCATAAATGCTTCTTGCAAAGGGAACACTGCGGTCGGCTGACAGCTATGCGCGAGAAAATTTCCGAGGCTGACAGTTCTTTGCTCAGCTTACTGCACATAGAATATGAAACTGTTTTCTTAGAAAAGTCTTTTGCGGGCACGCAAGTGCGGGCGCGCACTGGACCTATCTCTTGACCGGTCTCCACTGAAAACGAAGTTATTTTTAGTGGAAATGTACCATTAATTTATAGTCGCTTTTCTTGTGGAAATATGACTTACCAAGCTTAGCGGACTCGGACGTAATTACAATGCATAGGAACGCCATTCCGGGAATGTAACAGTCGATGTTTGGGACCTGCAAAAAGTAATACCAGTAACAAAAAAAATACCCGGACTATCAGGTCCTAAAGTCGGCAAAACTTGAAACTAGCTTTAAAATTAAACTATATCTAAATTAAAATTTACGTATAAAACTAAATAACTATTTTATGGAAACCAGCTGACCGAGCAAATTTATGTTTGCCATTTAAGGGTACGAAAGAAAACTTACGACATTAGATCAGCCCTACCGAATGAAGACAAAAAAAAAACCATAAAAATTGATCAACCTGTTTCGGAGGTGTTTGGTCACAAACTCTGTGACGACGAAGAAGAAAGAAGATACAAAAGTTGTTGTTTTTTTCCATTTTAATCAAAATAAAACATGTACTGTTAAAGAAAATAACATTGTAACGGTGTCTCTTTTTGGCAGAGGATATAATATATGAAATATGAATTTTAAAGCAAGAGAAAGACAAAGAATTTTAACTATGTAATTTTATTATACTAACCGTAATATTTGCATAGTCTGGATGGTCAGGGTCCCAGCAGCCGGGGTGATCAAACGACAAACAATTGTAACACTGAATACCCTTGGCAGTAGGTGGGACGAACTTTTTTAGCTTTACTTTTTTGTGTTTCCCTAATAATAATAAAAAATTATATTCAACATTTTAGAAGTAGTGCTAGTGGAAATGATAAATTTAATTCATGTATTGATTATGTTTAATAGTCATTGCATACGAACACACACAAACACACACAGAAAACTTTTTTGATTAAAAATATAATAATAAATATAACTGAAATCAAAATTTGAGAATTTGTGTCTTACCAGCAACAGCTACGGCGATCATCAGTAAATACATGATAGTTTTCTTCACAAACATGCTGCCACGGTTTTAATTATTAATTTGTGAGATCAATTCAGTTAGCTCTAATGGTTGTGCTTTGCTCCACCACTGTAATTGCACTGCTGAGATGAGGTTCGTGGCCCAGTTTATACTCGGACGGGAAACAATGATGGTTGTTTTGCTATCGACGTCAGCTCGAGTTGTATACAGGTTGTTCTTAAACATCCTCTCAATTTTCTCATCATTTATTATTAATGAAATATAAGGTCACGGAAAGTCCAGACGAACTAAGTATTTTAGGTAATAAGCTACAGGTATCAAGTAGGTACTAGTGCGTCCCTCGGTAATGTTAGTCAGCTGTATGTCGAGATAGATAGGCAATTTGTAGGAGAATATAATTACTGTAGATAATAAACTCTATTGCAACTAGAATTGCACTTTATTGTTTTAGTCGTTATTTATTTAAGGGATTACAAAAGAATAAGAAATAATAACCCTAAAAATTATATCAATGATTCTTCAAATTTTAAAAACCCTTTACTGACCTGGGTTTAAAATAATAATGTATTAACTATTAGTTGCTTCTCTGAGACGATTAGCCACGAGGGTGGTTAGCCATATGCACTGAACTACGTCTCAAATCTTAATATATATAAATCTCGTGTCACAATGTTTGTCCTCAATGGACTCCTAAACCACTTAACCGATTTAGTTCAAACTTCGTGAATATCTGTCATTTGGTCCAACTTAAAAGATAGAATAGTTTTTATCCCACGTGGACGAAGTCGCGGGCATCAGCTAGTTACAGTATATAAATAATCTAGATTATTTTTAAGATGATAAATGTTTTCTTCGTATAATCGATCATTGAAATGTTGTACTTTTTTGGTAAATTACGTATGCGTTTTTCAAAGAGGAGGGAAAGCAAGAACGTTAAGTGTTAAACAAAACCTTAGTTAATTGCTTGTACAATTCCTAGTCAAAAAAACAAACATCATGTAGATTGTACGTATAAATTCATTTTTATTTAGTTGTGGATTGTTTGTTAATATCCAATGCGAGATTTACTACAGTAAGCCTTATGTTATTTGTATACACAAATACTATTGTGAATCAATGTTAACGGCATGAATCTTGTTCAACTGTATACATTTTAGTATTTGTACTATTTCCTTTTTGAATTTACTACAAGATTGCCTCTATCATATTATGCTGTAAAATATTTTTAATAGTTGGTCTCACAGCTCACATCTAGTGATTGCCTTATCTTAACCATTGTTTTTAGATATTAACGAGGATGGAAATTTCGCTGCAAATTTTGAACCAAACTTTCTTTTCGGAGGGTATCGCGCAGGGGACTAGGCGAAAAAAAATAGTTTTTTTAATACAGTTGCTCAAAAAGTGGCGTATTGCAGGGACGTATAGCATTCGGGATGTGGGCTATTACATACTCGTGCTTTTTTTTTACCTTTCCCGAACTCGTGCGTTATCTTTCCCAACTGTCAAAATAATGTCTATTATAAAGAAAAACCAACCATTACTAAAAGTTTTTACAAAAAAAATTCATAGAAGTTTTTATGATTCATGCAAATACGTACGAGTATATTTCTAAAAAGAAGCTACTAATTTGTTTCAATATCAGATTTGATTGAATGAGTTTCATTTCATCTCATTAAATTTCATTTTCATATCATATCAATAAAAAAAATTCTACTGAAGACTTGGCTGTATGGGCATAGTTCCCTTTGCGTACCAGAATATTATTTAGTCTATGACCAATTTTTTTTTTTTATTTTTTTTTTTTAAATCATGGGTGAAGAAAAAAAAACTGCTTATATTCTACGGTTGGCGCCATTTTTCAGAAAATTTCTTTGCGAGTTTAGTTATTTGTTGCACAAAATGCTTCGGAGAACATTTTACTGGAAAAGTCAAAAAGTCGCTACATATCTACATACGACGAATTTATTGCGTGGAGAGAAGAGAAAAAAGCAAATAGTTTTTCAGAAAATGTTAAGTTAGTTGAGTTTTTATTATTTTATTAAATTGCTTCATTTTTTCGTAACTGTATTAAAAATAATCGTTCAGTACACGTGCGGAACCGTCATTGCAACTTGTTCCGACTGTCAACCCTCGCTTTCGGCTGCGCCTCGGCTCGGGTAGACATTTGTCGGAACTCTTTGCAATAACAGCCTTTCCGCACTTGTAATGAAACATACTATTTTTTGCATGACGTAAAATACGGTCACGAAGAAAATGTATGAAGATCTTAAAAAATCCAGAATGAAAGTTTCTCTGACTAGTTCAAAGAATGAACATTACACGCAATGTATGCGATACGTGTATACATTTTGTATAGAATTCGTTAGCGCGAGCTAACTAAAGACAGCGTCGTCTATCGAGCGATGGGTGAAATAACACATGAAAATGTAAATTGGAGTGTTCTTTGAGGTGTTATTCTAAATTTTGTTTCTACTGAGTGCCCTACGATACTCAAAACGTTTAATTTTTTTTGTTTAATATAATTTCAGGGGTATCGCATGGAGTGCCCGCCCGGCTGCCCCGCCGCGGTGTACGAGTTGATGCGCGGCTGCTGGCAATGGAGCCCTACCGACCGCCCTTCGTTCCGCGAAATACATCACGCGCTTGAGCATATGTTTCAGGACAACTCTATTACTGAAGGTGAGATGAATTTTTTGTTGGAGAAATAAACAAATAGACAGGACCCAGCGAACCCCGCAAAAAATGGTTTACAGTTTACTGGTGTCAAAAATGATTGGTTTGACACCAACGGCGTCAGTATTAAGCCGACCGCAGTATTGTTTATGGACCCCGGTCCACGCCACGGATCACAATTCTTGTTATTAGTTCACATGCGCGTTTCCACAGGGATGGTTTTCGACATATTGTGGCGTATTAGTGGAAAATTTCACTGATGGCGATAATTTTTTTCTTATATGAAGAGGGTTTATGTGAAATGGTCATATGTGCCTGTCCATTGCTACATGTCAGTGGTTGGAAGGCACGTGATTCACGTAATCTTAAAACCGTTGCTCGACTCGATTTCACAGGTTTTGTTCATTAACATAGAAACCATTTTACTGGTGGTAGGACTCTTCTTGCAGAGTTCGTCCGGGTAGGTACCACTGCGGAGTCTGTTAGCTCTAGTGTGACAAAATATTACAGTGTTGGGTTTGAAGGGCTTATTGTGATTACTGGGCAAAATAAGACCTTACAACTGGTGTCTTAGGATGATGAGCGTAGTGCAATGTCTCGTGTGTATTGCAGTGCGAAATAATGGGACGCACTTCATCTGAGATGGGCATACGTATCCTTAACACCAGGTGAACGTCTTTCTCGTTACAACATTCTGAACATTAAGTTAATATTTCTTTATTCTAAAATAAAATCCCAAAAAAAAATTGCCTCGATACAAATATTTAAATCGCTAGATGAGCCCTAAACCACCGAAAACGTCCACGTTTTTATCTTGTGTGTGACACGGCGTCACTCTCTCTGTCACAAGTGAAACTATAGCATGTTGAGAGCACTCACTCAACATGTTTGTGGACGTTCTTGAGGTGCGCAATGTAGGCTAAGGGCCCATCTAGCGATTTAAATCTTTGCCTCGATATGGGCAACTGAACAATTTGCGTAAACCTTTTTCGTACACGCAAACAGTTGCGTCGTCAAAATTCTATAGGTGACAGCTGAGCAAACTACATCACCACTACTGGTGACCAAACAAGTATTTTTGGCATCGATACACTGGCGACAGTTTTTCGCGTCGTCCGTCCTGTCCAGGGTACATGTCTATTGGTGGAATCAATTTGTGCCATGTGATAAATCATCGTTAATATTGTGTATTTATTGTCTTTCAGAGGTAGAAAAGCAGCTCCAAGAAGGCGTATGCGGCACCCCGCAGATGTCGATCAAGAAGGCGGGCATCAACGCTTCCTCAGCTATGGCGGGTGACCGCGGCGTCCAGATGCGCAGACCCACCAACCGCCGCGGGAAACAGGCGCCCACGCCGCCAAAGCGCACTAGGTAACTACTAAAATGGTAAATTAAGAGTCCGTTTACCCACGATGTCTCCCATACATTTATGGTATCAAAATTATTTGTAATTCGTGCAAATTTCGATCATGTTGTGGTGTTATTCGGGTTCATATAGTAATAATTTCTGCTCATGGCCATATCTGGTTCCGAAATACTTTAGTTAAACGAAATTGTAAACGAATTTAGTTTAGTAAAGTAGAAAATGTTTTCTGCTTATTTGTTTTGTAATGAAAACAACATTATCTCACATCGTATTAGATTAAGAGCACAGTTTTTATTGTCCAGCTAAAGAAAAACACCAGTTAATAAAGAAAGTTACAAGTTTTCATTCATAATTTTTGGTATTACGGAACTAGGCTGATATTCTAGAACTAGGTTTTCTTATCGGTGAAATACGCTTTAAACTTGAAACATTTGTTTTCAGTTTGTTGTCTTCGTGCAGTTCATTCCGCGAATCACAATACGCTGCGGAGGAGCAAGGCGACCACGACGATGGGCTCGCTTCGCTCAATGGTATGTCTCGCCATAACGCACCCTGTACATACTAAACCAACTAACTACCAACCAACTAACTACCAACCAAGTACCTAACTACCAACCAACTATAACTACCAATCAACTAACTACCAACCAACAAACTACTAAATCAACAATACTTAGTAACCTGACGATAGAAAGCCTTAAAACTCGTAGGGGAAATATGTAATAGGGAGAGTTTGAAATAAAGATTTGTGAAATAGATTTTATAGAATAGTCCTGTTAAAGTAAAGGCAACTTATACCAAGAGCCGATAAATATGCCAGAAAATTGCGTATGATGTTTTCTGCATTTTTATTCTCCAGCAAAACATAGGGGTTCTGTATTTTCATTAAATATCACATTGGGCTTGTAGCATATTATAGCGGCTATCGGCTGCGGCGAGTTCATGTATAATATATGAAAACCACGGGAATGTGTCGGTGGCCACATTTTGTTTGTCTGTGGTCAGTCGCTCATGTGTATATTTCGTATTTATTCTCAAATAGGAAACAGATTTTTTTTAATACAAGATGTCTTGACATATTAATGACCTCTGCTAAAGGAACAAATACAAAAATCCTACTATTTACTATAATATGTTAATGTTATTACATACACAAGAATCCGGAAAAAATATTGTATTAGTGTAAATAACAACAAAGCTGGGATTGCAAATGATATGATAATATACTATGTTTGTTTCGGTAATTATTTTTCTTCATTAGGTTGTGTTTGTAATTCGTATGGGCAATTAATTCATCTCGAAAGTTCAAGTAAATCTTAACAAAACATGCAGAAAGCTTATCGTTCACACATACCTAGGCCACTGTCACTCACGTACATGATCACAAATCGTTACGTTCATTTCAGTATATTTTATAGAGCATGTATCAAAGTTAATTTCGTGACAGAAATATTAACAAATGTTCCGGCCCGTATGTCCCGCGTAATATCCACAGTCACTTCCCGCGCAGCGCTGAACGCGACGCAATCGGATAGATACTGCCTATACTTATCTATCGCCACGCAACGGCCGTGCCGCCGGGACGGCGCGAAACCTCACGTTTTTATTTGCTAATAACTTTGAAGATATTTGTTTAAACTGTATAGAGTAAAGGGCACAAATATTCTACATTAAATTTCCGTTCTAAAAAACATAATTACAATGATATGAATTAATACCATATGGGCTAAATAAGCTTCACATAAATTATTATTTATTTTTAATCCACGATTTTAACATGTAAAAGCAGTTAGTGTGAGTTACCTACCTACTAGTTAAAGTAGGAGATAGGCATATGCTATCGCGGACTTTTATACATATTATTTTGATTCGTTCTTTAATATTGTAGAACATTGTTTTGTTCTATCCTCAATATTTTCCGCAGCGCACGCGATGAAAGCATTTTTTACGACTTGGATTACATTATTCAAGTTTAAGTAAAGATGCGTCATTAATTTTGGAAATTATTATAGCCTATGACACTCCACAATAACGTAGCTTTCTATCGGTGAAAAAAATTTGAAAAGCAGTAGATCCAGAGATTATCCCTTACAACGTCACAAACATCGTTACGTAGATTAACAAAACGTTTTTAGTATAATGTATTGTATTGTTGTAAATCCAATATAAATATTATGAGGGCCTCCACAAAAAAATGCTAGTTGGTGCGCTGCTACTTCTGGTATAGAGAGATATAAAACCGAGAAATCTATTTTTATCACACTTTCACTATAAAGAAGAAATCGTGAAGAAATGACATACTTACCGCACTTTTATAGAAATGTACGATTTCTGCACTTGCAGTTATGAAATTTAAATATAAAATTATTTGTAGATGTTCTTTCAAGTTTTTTTGTAACTAGTAAAAGAAAAGTATAATAATTGATTGGTACCTACATTTTGAACAAAAGAGAGAGTCAACTTTGAACTAAATGCTCATTCAGCCAATTCTGATTATAAAGAATTATTTTGTTGTTTTTATAGGTGTCTCATGTGTTTCCTGCTTATTGCTACTGGCTTTTCTGTTTTAAATGTTATTATGTGTTGCTCATGCATCGCCAAAGACATGATTCATGCGAATAAAATATCTATTGTGTCTATTTTGTTCACATAATTTTATGTTATATATGTATGCATTATCGAGCTATAATAATAAAATTTGAGCGGCGTACGGACGGTTTGACTAATAAAATTCAGTGGATATTATTTTAAGATACATATCATTATACATTCCTTTAAACTACCATTTTTGTCTGTTTGTCCGCTCGCTCAGGTGTATAGCAATAGGTTCGAACATTTTGTAAGTATATACGATACGTTTCGGATAGAAATGATCATGCCTTCTCATTAAAATTATTCGTTTTATTTTCATATATTATTATCCTGTTATTAGTGATAACATAATCACGTATGTACTATATGTAAAATTATAAGTATATCATATTATTGAATTTTTATTAAAGACCCATCTGTCAGGGCATGTGTTTTAGTAAAATTATGATTTTAATGCTATAAATTTGTACCCTTTATTATAGTGAAAAGGCTAATCATTAGATCATTGCACTAACCATGAGTTGTTTTAAGAAAATTCAAATATTAAAGTAGTAAGTATTACTTAAAATTTTTAATTTGTTTTAAACAAACTGGGAGTAAGAGTTAAATGTGCTGAAACTCTAAAATGTCCTCGACACTACATAGATTTATAACGACAATCACTTAACATTCGTAGAAATTTTAAAGAGTTTGCTGATATAGTGTTCCTTTTTAAATTCTCAATATTTATTATCTCAACCATTTTTTCGGCGCGGTGGACGTGGGGTCTTTTCCCAGACGATCAAATGTCTACAAAGTGCATATAATATTGGATGAAGATTAATTAGATCTTATTTTATCGTGACAAAAAATTAAAAAGAAAACAGGTGGTTTTATAGATTAACTTACAGTTTTTACAAATCGACGTGCAATCTGAAATAACGTTTACGTTACAAAGCATTCCATCTACTTGCTAATAAAAAGTCTATAAAATTTGATCTGATTTAAGTTTTCATCTAGTCTCTTATTAGAGTAGAGAATCCATGTTCTATAACGAACTTCATTTGAGATTACTGTAGATAGTTTAAATAAGGGTTCCATTTTTACCAAATTGGTATGGAACCCTAAAAACCATAACCCTGACAGATGTCTTACTTTATTCTTTGAATGCGATAATATTATGATGCATATACATTTCGATTATCATAGCTATATATTTAAAATTCTTACAGGGCGTGAGAAATCCTTTAGAAAATTTCTGAAATCATACAAACGCGATAAACTGAGTAACAAATTACAGTGTTTCTAGCGCTCTGTTTAATGGATAATATAATTTTCGCCATTATAGAAGGCGTTTTAAATTTTATTCGTTCCCTTATGCATCCTCTTTCTTTAGCTGAGTGTTTATAGGTTACATGTGGAGTATTATTTTGAAATGGTTACGTTCTGTATTTAACAAGTTTTTTGACTTATGTTTTATCCATTGCAATGTCAATGGACTGTTAGTTGTGGCTTCGATCTTCTGTTTAAATTGTAAATTGTCCTTTTTCTACGTCTATACAGTGTTGGAAATAATGAAAATTATACCCATAGCAAAATGTAATTATTATCTACAATAAGATTAATCGTGGTTAGTTTATTCACATAACACATAATTTATAAATCCATAGCCTCATTCATTAAACACATACTTTTCCAAAACTGTATAATTTTTTTCAAGATTATTCTATCGCGTAGATTAAAATGTTTGCGTAAACCTTCAGTTCTTGCTGTCACATAAGTATTATATATGTTTGATTGGCTTTACAAATATATCGTATTCATTAAAAGATATTTTTTTTTCAATCAAGGTTTGTGCGCTAGATTTTTTATTATTATGTGTTTATATACACATATTGAAATAAATACATGTTATGTATTGTATTTATATTTATTTTACTTTAGTGACCTCTTATTTATTAGATGCTTTTACTACCATTTTGTTCATTCATGCGCGTAGATTTCATAAAAAGCATCCATTATTATACCATCCATTTAGAATTATTCAACCAGATGAAAAAATGCAGTTTTTTTAATGTAAAAAGTTAGGAAAAATCTATATAAGTAAATCTTTATACGTGTTTTGCGTTCATATACTTTTGTGATGTGATAAATATCTGTTGTTTACAAAAAAAATAAGCAGGTTCGATTCCTGTACGAAGAGGAATATGACTGTTAGTGAAAGTGCATGCATGTCTAATTTAGGTCTGTTCTTATAAAGTGTAACAAGTAACGTACCTATTCCAAACCCCCAAAATTTTGAGTGTATTTTGGAAAGAAAACTTTATAAAGGGTGCCTTGTTTTTGTGCCGTGCTCAGGCGGGGGTCGGGGAGGAGCGCGCGAAGCCTCGTCCGAGGGCTCGCTGGCCGAAGCGACGCCCGACACGGACGAGTCGGGGGCGGGGATGTGCGTGATGGAGCACCGACATCGCTCCAAGAGGAGGCATCACGGCCACGGCCAAGCTTCGCACCAGCATCCGCCGGCTCACGACATTGCACCTAAGGTACTTTTTTTCCAATTGGCCAGCATTGAACTTTATGATATTCTTGATAACACACCTTTTTTACCCACGTCGGAACGGAGTACGGGTATATGCGTTTAGGGTGAGAGACCGTTTGTACATTAGTTAGTTGATGAAATTTTTTGTTTGTTTGTGTGTTAAATTGTTCACACAAAACGAATATGCAATAAAAAAATGTTTGTTTGTTTGTTTGTTTGTGCACATCCAATGTTCCCATTTATTTCCAAAACGGCTGAACCGATTTAGATTCAGTTTTCTGTATAATGTTTGGTATTCATTGGCGATGGTTCGTAGATAGTTGTTACGAACATCGATCACCAGGGGGCGCCATAAAAAACATTTATAGTGCAAACGAATGTTCCCATTTATTTCAAAAACGGCTAAACCGATTTCGATACAGTTTTAAATAAAATATTAGTGACTTATTGGCG
Source organism: Coenonympha glycerion (assembly GCA_963855885.1). NCBI lineage: Eukaryota > Metazoa > Arthropoda > Insecta > Lepidoptera > Nymphalidae > Coenonympha > Coenonympha glycerion. The sequence goes on from OY979626.1 coordinate 9,050,994, forward strand.
ATGGTTCGTAGATAGTAGTTACGAACATCGCTCACCAGGGGGCGCCATAAATACATTAAGAAAGCAAACGAATGTTCCCAATTTAAGCTTTTGGAATAAAAACGACTGAATCGATTTGGTTATATTAATAGATAGTTGTTAAGGAAATCACTCACCAGGGGGCGCGATAATAAACATTAATATTGCAAACGAATTTTTCCAATCATTTCTAAAACGACTGAACCGATTTGGACACAGTTTTCTATACAATATGAGTGAATTATTGGTAATGCTTCGTAGGTAGTTGTTACGGTGATTGCACAGCAGGGGGTACCACAATTAACGTTTCTTTATCATTTGGTAGCGAAATTTTCTAATGTGTCTGGTAATGTTTCTAGTAAACTCCTAGTGTTAGAGATTGTTTGATATGTTCTAACGAGGCTCACACATTATATTTGGTGACGAGGACATTATATCTGATATCTGACAATCGTAACTATTAAAATACTTCGAGCTTAGACCCATTTCTGATGACAAGGGTCAATGATGCCTTCCGACGCTGCATAGGGGAGAAAGTGGCTAGTTTAAAAAATAATTTTTATTTTGTAATAATATAATAGGTATAATAATTGAAAAAGTAATAAAACAAGTGGAAAATTAAAAAAAATTTAAACACCCACGACTCTTATAGACTTGAAATTGAAAAAGGATTAAATAATATTTTTAAAACTCCCCGACTAAAGAAAAGTAAGAACTAAGAACCTATCAGTATAATTACAAATCCAAGAAAATCCGTCGGAGCTGCCTGCTCATCAGCATTTCTGTTTCCAATATCAATTAATGCAGTTAGTACCTATGGGTAAGCTTACCGGTAGCTTATTATAAGAAGTATCGAGAAATTGAATTAGTTACCAAATGAATAAAGTAATTACACACACTGGTAAACAGCAACGTCTTGCACTCTCAGACTACATTCTTGCACTATCAACACCGGCACAGGCAGAACATAGCAGCTCCGGCGGATTTTCTTGGATTTGTAATTATATTGATAGGTTCTTAGTTCTTACTTTTCTTTAGTCGGGGAGTTTTAAAAATATTATTTAATCCTTTTTCAATTTCAAGTCTATAAGAGTCGTGGGTGTTAAAATTTTTTTAATTTTCCCCTTGTTAATTACGGGGAGAGCGGGGTATCCCCATTGAAATATCCAACCTGTTTGATTATTAAGTGGTGTTTTTGACCACGGGACATCCTCAGCACATGTTGAAAACATAACTCGCGTAGTGTTCTTGACATGATATATCTTTTCCATTTTACAGCAAGGTACCCAAGTAGCGGCGCTCGAAGTGCAGAATGTCAAACGCGCTATAAATAGATACGGGACCTTGCCAAAAGTAGCTCGGATTGGCGCTTACTTGGAATCGCTCCGTCAGAGCGGCGGAGCCGGGAGCAATCCTCAGTGCACCAGCGTCCCTCGAGAGCCTCCGCAAGACGAGGCGCGGTCCCTCTCTCCGAGGACGGCGAGGACGCAGCCGCACATGATTCGCTCCAACTCGTCCGGAGGCGTGACAGCTCCCGCCCCCGCCTCTCCGCGCGCCTCCCGAGCCGCGCCACCCATGCGCTCCTTCACCAACAGCCCCGCCAAGCCGAGGCCGCGGCTGGCAGAACTCGAGTTCCCCCCGCCGCCGCCCGACCTGCCGCCTCCGCCGGAGGACACCGCGCAGCCGCCGCCGCCTCCGCCGCCGCCCGACTGCTGCCGCGACGCCGGCACCGACACCGCGGACAGGCTCGACGACAACCCTGTCGGCGAGTACGAACGAGCCGAGGCGGAGGAGAAGCCGACCAAGCAGATCATGAAAGAGATGCTCGAACTTAAATTGGTGGCCGAGATTAAGGAGCGAGCTGACAAGAAGAAGCATAGACTAAAAGAGTCGCCACCGCCTAACGAGATCCTCGAGATGCACACGTCGTTCGGCGACCCCGTCACGCGGCTCGTGTCCGAACTCTCCGAGAGTCTCAACATGGACGCGCTGCGTAAATCCGATAAAAAGGTTGAGGTGCCTAAACCGAGCGATAATGGCAAGGAATGCATTTCGCCGATCGATCTCAAAGCGAGCCTCAGGAAGACTTCGTACGGCAATAGCGTGGACAAAAAATGCGAGCCCGAATCGAAAGCTAACACGAATTTCAAGTCCCAGTTAAAGAAAGTTGATACAAATAAAATCAACAGTAGCACTAAGGATGCAGAGGAGTCCGGCCGCTCGATTATTGATTTTAAGTCCCGCTTACGAAAAGTAGACGGAGGATCAGCGACAAACGGTACCCTGAAGAAGACGGAACAAAGTTCCCCTGAAGAATCTAGAAAGGATCTGTCTTCTAAGAGTGACGATTCGGGCAAAAAACGTTCGGACAGCGGAACTCTGGATACTAGTGGAGGCGACGAGGAAGAAAAGAGACGAAGTACAGGCAGCATCAGTAGTTTAAAGAAGCTTTGGGAGAGTAAGGAAACTGATGAACGATTGAGTCCTAAGATGCGACCGAGAGGAGAAGAGAGCGAGGATGGCTCGCCGGAGGAGAAGAGCAGCGGCGCTCTCGGTAGAAGCGGGAGCATCCAGACTCGCCGCGGGGAGGACAAGCCTGCGGTCGCCAACAAGCCGGCCATGCGCGGGCGCCCGCTCGCCAAGAGCGGGATATACGCTACTCCGCTCGCCCCGCCGGCCGCTTCCGACGACGACGACGCGCTTGCCCCGCTACGAGCTAGCTTAGAGTGGTGCACAAATGAGGTGCGTTATATTATATTTGCGTCTATTATATCTTCTCACTTATACTTTTAGGTTCGTCGTTGTAGTCGTTTCAGCTGAAAGACATAGGCCCCTGAAATTATCGCTAAACATCACGATCTTGCACCGCCTGGCGCCAGTGACTGATGAGAAGTCTGCTGACACGGGGCTCCTTGCTGCGTGGCCGCCATTCCAGCACTTTGGGTCCCCCAATAAGTTTTCTTCAGTTTGGCGAAACGTTGAGCTATATCAGTTATTTTAGTTTTTTTACGGATTTCCTCATTTCTGATTCGATCGCGCAAAGATACTCCGAGAATAGCTCTCTTCATCGCTCGCTGAGTGATCTTGAGCCTTCTTATGAAGCCCATATTATCAACCCTGTTTCGAATCCGTAGGTCATTACTGGTAACACGCACTGATTTTGAAAGTGAAACTTTTATTACATCGTCTTAAACTTTTTCGTCTGTGTGTTGCATTTCACGTGATGGTCGGCCGCGGAGTAGGATAAAGTGAAAGGCGCTCGTCAGAGCAGCCAAGGCCACTAAAGTTTCATTTTTATCGTAGTTTCATAAAACCATACAATCTTTTTTAGGGTTCCATACCAAAATGGTAAAAATGGAACCCTTATAGTGAGACTTTCTCCGTCCGTCCGTCCGTCTGTCACACTCGATTTTTTTATTATGTGTAACACTTACATGTTTGTTGCGCACTATAGGTGCGGCGCGGCTGTGGCAGCGGCGGCGGTCGCGGCTCCCTGTGGCGCCTGCAGACGTCGGAGCGGCTGGCGCGACTGGGCGGCGCGTGCGCGACTGCGGCAGCCGCGAGCCGGTGTGCGCCGCAACTGCGCGTGCAGCTCCGCGCCGCCGCCGCTCGCCTCGAGGCCGAGGCGCGCGCGCTCGCCTCGCCCGCGCCCCACCACCACCACCTCGCGGACGGCGTAGAGCAAGCGCTGCGAGACCTCGCCACGATCGTTCATAGGTGACTTAATTATCCTCAGTCAACTCCATATTATTATACAGAGAAAAGAGAGCGACAAAAGTAGAGAGACATCTCTCTACGTGCGCATGCTGCATATATGCTTGTTTGTCTTCCTTAATGACAACTATCAAGTTTTTTTTTTTCATTTTATATGATGGTCTGTCCACATGACATCCGAAATACAGTGAAACGCCCACTGATACTTTGGCTATAGCCGTGTTTCTTCAAATCGGACCGATAATATTGTCAATCATATTTGGTCGGAATACAAAACGCATCTGAACGTGTCTAAAATGACCGATGTAGTCTTCATTTTGCTCCTACTTCTATGGATAGTCCGTTATCAGTACGTGGATAAACTTATGCCGACATCGCCTACCGACAAACAGCCTTAACCATGTTCTCAAATTTAGATCCTTGCTTTTCGCGAAAGATGCCCTGATTTTTCCCACCATCGCCAAACAAGTTGTTATGAATGTGTGAAAAGCTAATTTATAAAACCTGTCAAATTTAAGAGAACTGAATAATCAATTTTTCGAAAGACAAGGATCAGACCGCTTTATTTTTAATAAAGCGTTTGTGAAATTCTGTTATAATTAATTGAAATAATCATCCTTAATATGTAGTATCGATCTCGCGTTTCAAATGTGCTAGTAATAACAAAATCTGACTTTGAAGTTGTTCAAATAAAATAATATAACTGTTTCAGATAAAGAGGATAACAAAACATCGGGTTCAATTCGTCAATTGCTGGCTGCGGAACTAACAGCCTTATCAACCGCTCAAATATTCAGAAGCCGTTCTTATTGTTCAAACGACAACCCTCGAAACTCTTTGAGCTATATTTAGGCATTTAAAAACGTTCCCACCTTTTTGTTGTTTGACAGATTTCCAACAACAATAATGTTGCATAGGATTTTGATAATATAATTAGCAATAAATTAGATTTTCTAGCATATCCCAATACTATCGAAAATATGGCTCTAGTTTTATCACTGAGTGTATCATTCATTATATTTGGAGAAAACTAATATAAATTCAATTTTGATTTGCTCGATACTTGTTTTTAAACTGGCGGTGAACGATTTGTTGAAAAAAATTCATATTATATTCAAGCGTTACTAATTAGGTGTATTATAAATAAACTAGTTGGTATAATCATTGGATGTATATGTATCGGCATGCATGTAAGCATTGTATATTTATGGCGATACATATATGCATGAGTACATCCAATAATTAAAGAAACTAGTACGTAGTTAAGACGTTTTAATGTATTTTGAATATTATTAAATGATATTAATAAAAAATTTCATGATGATCATAAATCAATGAACTACTTTATCAACAAGAAAACACTGATGAAATTGAAGCAAATATTTAATCGTTTTAGTACTTTTATTATTTAAGCAATGCTGTTTTTACCCTTTGCACTACTAGTACCGAATCCACTGTAATCTAAAGTTTGTTTTAATTTAAAAAAAGTGGCATTTTAGTTCTCGGACCAGACTTCGGAAGCCAATCAGGTGCCTGTTGTCGAAATGTTTACGCGCGACGCGATTTTATAATTTTGATTTAATCCGAGTTTAAGTTTTTTTTTTCTGTATAATATATGTCCTAATTTATTGATAATATGTTTTAGTGCAAAAAAAAATGAAGTTCTTATTTTATTTAAATAATTAGTATTTTAAATCTCAGAAATATTCCATATGATATGTCTTTAAAGCTACGTGAGACGCCTGCTATTCACAATAGATCGCGGGCCCGCTTGAAAGTTAAAAACACCCTGAATTATGGAAGATTTTTAAGTAACTAGAGCCTTGGTTTTTCGGTGATGACTTATCCATAGGACGCTGTTAACATAATAAGATTTACCTCGCCTCCTTAAACTTCAAAAAGATTATTGACATGACGTCATGACAACATCACTTATCGGGTCCATATATCATGTGATTTTCGTGATTGGCACTGATTTAATTTGTATTGTGAATACGATAATTGGACAGTAGCTTGGTCACATTGCCCTATATTGGAACCTAGAATAGCTATGAAGGAATATAATATTTTTTAAATTAATATGGCATCAATCGGTCAAGTTATTTTCTAGTTTATTAACCAACATCTAAAATATAATGTTGTATAATATATTGGTATAAATATTTATAATTAGGATAAGATTGTTTGTACGTTCATGCAAGTTTTGTACTGGTATATATAAGAACTTTTGAACAAATCGTTTGCTGTTCAGTATATTACTAACGCAAAAATAAAGCCAAAGAATTTATTCCTGTTCTGTTCCACTAATATTACAAGCTGCCGAGATTTGTTCCATAATTTACCCGTGATGTTCTCATCTACCAAATTATATTAGTACAAAAAACGTTGAAAACTAACAGTTAACCGTCACAAACTACACACAAGTACAATTTGACTCCGGGAAGATACACTGTTATAGATAATATAGTAATGCGACTGTAATAGGGCAAAGTATTTTTTACAATATATTTTTGCTTTTTTCGTAGCGTAAGACTGATTGTGGCTAAAAATAATGTTACAGTTCAAATAGGAACTATGACTTTGAAAAGGGTAATCCCAAATCGGTATTAGTGAATAGCGACAATTCCACTTTGCTTAGTTATTAATTGATATAAGATTGTAGTGGTTCCACAGTACGGACTTATGAATATAAGTATGCCTAATTTTATGCAGTACACATTCGTGTAAATAAATAGTATTTACTTAAATTAATCATTAACTGCCTAACAAATAAACGTTGAATAGCGTTGGAATAGTTAGTTGGAGTAGTTTTGTCTTTCTCTGCCAGCAGTAATTTGACATTGGTGGGAAAAAGATAAAACTGCGTATATTCTACCGATATTCAACGTTTATTTGTAAGGAGGTTAGACGTTACTAATAATAATAAATGATTTAAGTGGCATTAATACTTGCGATATACTCGTATTTTTCAATTACATTGCATAAAAAATACATATTAAGTCGATCGCATCAACTACGTTTATTGTATGTTTAGTTAATTTAATTCCGAAAGTTTCAAATTTCGACAGTTCATTTGTTAATACAATGTCTTATTTTATCCAGTATTAAGTTAAACGTTTACCATCTTAGAACATAATGTTTTAAAAATTTTCGGCAGGCAAAACTGCTATTTTTAAAGATTAATTCCTAAACCTTAAACCCTTATTCATAAACGTGCAATAGCGGTGAAATAGTTATACACTGTTTTGTTTTTTTTTTGTCAATAGTAATTTGACATTCGTCGGAAAGAGGTAAAACAGAGAATGACTACTGCTATTGCACGTTTGTGAACAAGAGGGTAATTATATGTAATACTGTATAGTAAATACTTGATAATGTAAAGATTTTCTCAGTGCCAAATAATACATTTAATTCTACAGGATTATTTTGTGCCTACATTTATGGCTAAAGAGATTCTTAAAAAATACATCAGCCCCAATTAATTGGACAAAATGTAAAGAGCTATGACGGGCCCGGAATACAATTTTCCATACAAAAACCATTATCTGTTTGAGAATATTTTTTCCAATTTATTATGGAGTGGATTTAGACATCCAGGTTCCTAATAAAATCATTTTACAAAAACACTTAGAAACACTTAAAATGCATGCATGCATTATTTCGTTATCTTCTATATAACATTCCGACATTCCCGATTCAATGTTTACCTGTAACACTATATAATTCACTTCCATTATATAGGTGTGTATTTTGAAATAAAAATCACTGCATTAAATTTACCAAATTTGAAATTTAGGAATTATAAGTTTGGGTGTAAATTACTTTGAATGACTATTTCGATCCACACAAAATGCAATAAAGACACACTATGTTGTAATTTATCAATGTCTGTATTTCATGTAAGGTTAAATGACGGAAATCATCATTCAGAGGCAGTTTATCAGTCAAACTCAAAATCTTTGAATTTCGAATTACTTTACAATATTTCTAAATGAGCAATATGAATTTAGCAACCTATTTAACTAATGAATGACAATGGAAATATGCTCCAGTTGCAAATGGTTTTTGTACGACATAGGAAGGAAAGTCGATCAGTGCTCTCTGCTCACCGGCCTCTTAATACTTTTTATAAATAAACATAATAATCAGTACTAGCTGTTAGTTGATTGATATATACTCAATATGTAGCGTAGGTGTTGTAGGTTTTTCGTTTAAGGTTCAAACCAAGGGTCTGCCCGCCAATATCATTATTTATAGTTTGTAATGGTGACAAATATAAGCTTATGAACATAAAGGGAATGACAGTATCTTCACATATTTATGAAAATCTTTGCCAAGTTTATTTAGTTTATTTTATGAGTTACTCAGTTTAAATTATCCATCGTTGGAGTATCTTATAAAAGAAATTACTGTTAATAAATATTGCCCTTACCACGCAGGTGATGTTGGAGATAAACGGTCGAATATTAATGGACAAGTTTTGTTTAGATGCATTGCACACTAGCACAATGTACGCGTTCTCTAGCAGATTATTACTATTGCTCATAGAGATCATCCTATAATCCTAAATTTAAAGAAAGCCTCCTAGTTAAGTGACGCTTTCTGAATAGCTAAGTCCGGCCCACTCTTTTATAACCATTTGTGTCTCTAACGCCTCTGTTCCAAGTAATTCTTCAGTCAGTTAGTTTAGGGAAAGAAAACTGGTTTCCTCTTTGGCCACTTACAAACTTTTTTGCGCATATTGGTAGACATAAGTTTTCGTATTTTCTGTTATTTAGTTCCAGTACAAATTTTGTTCTCGTAATTTTCTCATGTTTCGTAATTGATTGGATATATTGTTTTGTCAAATATCTAGATATAAAAATAAAAATGAAATTGATCTGTTTCAGATTACTGCATTTTAGGGCTCGGCCCTATTAATATTTATTACATTATCAAAACAAAAACTTGATTCGCAAAAACTTAGTACGTTGTCTAAAAGAGCCGTACCATCTGGTAGATCTTACATGAACCTTTTCTTATTTATATTTTAGCTTATTTATTTTGTATTAGTGTGCCTGAGTATGCAAACATTGTGCTGGTTCGTTTAGCACTATTCCTTAGTGACATTGCAGCCGCGTTACTTTCAGTCTCCGAAAGTTCAGCGAGCGGCTGATTCTTAAGAATGTATTCAGATGGCATGAACTTTGAAGGTGTTTTAAACATTCCTTTTACTTCTTGTATTATAATCGCCATTTAGCATTTAATATAAAATAGAAATGTGTACCTACGTTGTAAGTCGATTCGGACCAATAATGGTGCATTTTATTTACCTTGTTATGATTTGATCACTGATGTTTTCGCCTTACGGGGTGATGCTTGCGCCTTTTTAAGACTGACATTCGAAATCGGTTTGTTCAGACAAGAACCATAAAGAAAAGTTGGAAACAATTAACACATCAGATAATCTGATTGAAATCCAGTGCAAATCTTTTTCAGTGTTTAAGTAGTGATAGTGACTATTAATTTTTCATCCCAGTTAGAAAATTATAAAAAATGTGTACATTAGACTCCATCTTTTCTTTATGCATAATGATGAAAGAAAGAGAATATGACGTATCACATATTATGCATCACAACTATATATAAACGTCGTAAGCATTTCGATCTAATTATAATTAAGTATATCGATTATTTTATTGGACTTTGCGAATTCAAAATCAATCGCCTCGTCTATAACAAACGTTTGTAGACTATATTTACGTCATAATATTATTTTTTGCAGATTTAACTTCAGTCGCACGATAATATGTTGTTGTGACATTATTATTATTTAAGTTAGCGTACTGTGATACGGCTTAGAAATCAATATGATTATGCTCAACAATTGTTTTTTGAATATACATATATTAATGTATCTTGTATTCTTTAGGGATAAGGATATGTTTATTTTAAAAAAATATGGAGAATGGTCTTAACTAAAAAAATATGGAGAATGGTCTTAACTGTACTAAGGATAAAACAGAAATTAAGACGTTTATTTTGTGTTTTTTTAAACAAGCATGTATTAAGTAAACGTAAATTTTAAAATATTTATTGAACATTTACATGTACCACTGTATAAACATACATTATAAACTATTTATTGAGAGTTTTATCTTAACATTCAGGAATTTATTATGATTTTAAGGTCCCGGTTCTGGCCATTCTTCACGTTTTAATGATCGTTATCTTTCAACATTTAACGAACCATTTATATAGAAAATTATTTAAGAATTACACTGATGGTATGCTAGTCTTTATTATTATAAATGTATTACTTTATGTAAGATTAAAAAAATATATACGTAAGTTCTCTTTAATATTATATTTGCGTACAATTCTTCTTACTATTGTAATAATCATCGTATTGTAAGTATTTTGCATAGATGGAGGAGGGCATTTGTTTTATGAATTCCCGACCAATACAACTAATTTTCCTCCAAGCACTGTAGATATCGCTTTCCAGCTAGAGACGACCTTTCTACTATAGTATTTGAAAATTGTATTCGAATGTTTGCGTGTCATAGTTAAACCACACTCTGAAAACAGTTTAGATGCAAGCGGCCAGACAGGCGATGCTCAATACAGATCGAATATAAAGAGGGCGGGTGAATTTTGTTGTTTTTTAAATCTAACTTTACCTAACAGTTGCTACACACTCAAAGATCAGTATGAGATTAAACGGCATTGCTATATTTCGACATCCAAACCTCAGGATAAGTTTTCAGTGAATGAGCAGTTCTTCTATAGATAGACATTACGCTTAGCTTAATTTTTTTATATCTACTTAAATAAAATTCTCGCGTCACATTGTTCGTAACAAAACTTCTCCGAAACGTCTTGACCGATTTATATGTTTTTGTTTTGTTTTACATTTTATTGGTAGGTCTTATAGTAGAATAGGACTTACCCTATGTTTCACAGCATTCATTTCATAGCAAAGTTTTACCAGCGTTTTACAATTCTCAATAAATTTTCGAACATGCTTTGTGAATAGAGTATTTCTTTTATTTAGGTCTATATATTTAACATTTTCCACAACACTTTTACTTACGCCTTTATACTTTAGATATTGTTGTTACGAATTACCGGTTTCCTTGTAACGTATCTCTATCATATATGATGAAAAACTCTTTTCATCATATATGATAAAAGATTACGTGTAGGTATACCTACACGTAATCTTTTTATCTGAGTTTCCATTCTGCTGTGCAGTCATCAGATTGTAGACCAATCACATAATGACATACAGGCTATTATAACGTAGACGCCTAAGTATTTTCAATAATAATTAATACCGGGGGTAAAATTGGAAGCGAATGAGCAAGCCGCCGGCGCCGACTAGTAAATACGAGTATTATATGTATGACCACAGTTTTCTATAATATTGTATTGTATTAAATTATGTTTTTAAGTATTTTCATTGAATAAACGGCAATATTTTGTATTGCGACTATGTATTAAATCTGAAAAAAAAGGATGAAAAAAGAAATATATTTAAATCACACGGCGCGGCACTTTGCATTCTAGTCACACAAGGAATTAAGATTTAAAGAGGATTTGAATTGAACTGCGTTCAGAGTGTTTCCAAGCTTATACCTATTTTGTGTCTAATTAATATCATAAAAACATTAGTTGTATTATTAAACTGTCCAGTGATTACGCAAACAATGCCATATCCTCGTTTTTGCATTTTGGTCAATGATGGTAGCCTAATAATTACTCGTACATAAGATTAACACTATTATTGTATTATGTAGATGTATATGAGTTATAAAGATTTTGACCTCGCTTTTATAATGTATTTATATCACGCTACTATCGATAGATACATTTCCGAACCATTATATTAGGTTCCCTGTCCCTTGCTCGCTGTTTATTACATCAACCGCCCTCTTCTCACTTAGGTATAAACCTACCTTTATGGTTTATAGTAAATAGAATCCAAAGATAGACATTGATTACATTCAGATTGTGCAGCTGTAATGGAAATAATAAAATGTTTTCTTTTACGAGTTGTAGTTTTAATATTTTTTAACGTTACCTTTACAAATTGATAGTCTATTTGTGGCGACTCAGCGACGAGGTCGCACATCCATACGACTGATGCGAATTGTATGTTTTGTTAGATAGACCATTTATCGATCAAGGCGCCTTAACATTAGGCTATGACTATAAATAGGAGCGAAGCATCAATAAAAAATGTTGAAACAAACGGAAGAAATTATTCCTTCAGCTAAGCTTCCATTGCATACTCGTATACGAATAAAGTTACGCAAAAATCATAAGTAGGTACTTATACCTATTTGGCCTGGTTCGCGGCGTGATTTACCGTGAGTAGTACATCCTACCACACACACAGTAAAAATAACAATAATTTCGTAGAAAAATAGATCAGACTCGGTTATAGTATTTTTCTTCACTTACTGTTAATAAAAGGATATTCTGATGAACATACTCGTACCTACGAGTTCACTGGGATGCCTTGGGGGATCATGGTGGACGATCCCAATATGACGAAATTCAAATGGCGTTAACAATTTCGCAGTAGCAACACTACTGTTTTTTTTTACACTGGCAGCCCTTTTATGTTGAACTATCAATACGTTCCCTTTGACGCAGTTTTTTCATTTAAAAAAGGACTTAAATATAGAGATTTATAGGCAACATTGTAATCAGAAAATTATAAAAAGTAATTATTTATTTACTTTATTTGTATAGATTTTTTTCTCCCGTTTTATAAAAATACTGTTAGTTGTCAATGTCATGAAATTGTCATATTGATAAGTGACAAGGTGACAACTGACAAGTGACAACTGGCACTTGGCAGACCGCAGAACTTTCGCGTAGGTATTGTTTAGTGTTGTTTTTTTTAGTCGTGGGTACTATGTAGTCCTCTAAAAGATCCAGCTCACTTAGTCCGAATCCACTTTCGAATCTGATTCCTCTTATCGATTCCGACTCCTCTTAATGATTCCAGCTCCCGTGCGACTCCTTTAGTCCAAAGACTGAATTAGTCCTATTGATTCCGAATCCTCCTAATGATTCCAACTCCCGTGCGGCTCCTTTAGTCCAAAGACTGAATTAGTCCTAACGATACCTTTATTCACCGAACCTTTTAGACTCTCGGAGGAACGTTGTGTCGAATCGCGAGAGACGACTTTAAAAACACTTACTGAACTACTTAACTATTGCTTCCGAATAATTCCTACACTGAAAATACTTCTACAAAATTTATACTTAAGTTAAACTGCCTTATAATATCTTTAAATTAAATGACAAAGTTTTTAGATAGGACTTTATTTTAAGTACCTATTAGTTATTAAAATTATAATGTCTGTTTTTGAACTTGTATTTTTTCTAAAAATGGACCTAACTTTTAATATAAGTTGCATAATTACTTAGGTACGTAATTTTAAATTCTTCGTAAAAATAAACAATAAACTATAATAACACAATATGTACGAGTAAAGTTAAACGATTTTAAATTTTGTTAGGTTCTCATAAAGGCTAATATCCATTACCCACTCGCAATACAGAAGTGGGAACGAGACAGCTTGTAGCTGTCTCGTTCGCCCGATGGTACCGAAAACAAACGGAGTCATACTCGTGACACGACGTGCCGCGAAACAGATCGCACTAACTCGAACCGCAAACGAGTCCAGGAGTAGGGAATAATTAAGCGGAGTTGGAATCGTTAGTGTGAGCTCGGAGTCGTTAAGAATTTCGGCTCCGGCTGCGGATCTTATTCCTTTTAGTCACTTAGTCCGGAGTTACACACCTCTAGTTTTTTTAGGCGTAATAACAAATTTCCTGGTTTATTCATTGATTACAAGTGTTTCTGTATATATAGTGTTATGAGTGATTTATTTTTATATAGTTGGTATAAAAATGCGAATCTTATATATTAAGACTTAAGTGGTGTGAGTCGATTTTGTTCTGACAAAACAATTGTACATGAAATAAATAAAAGAAGAAATTGAATGTAGTTTGTTATTTTCACTTTAACACAAGTTTTACTCTTTTTCAGTAACTAAAATTAAATATTTCACATTGTATATAACTTCATTCTGAAAGGGGTAAAACCATTGATTTAAGTAAAACTTGTGTTAAATTTTTTAACCTCAAAAATAAAAAATAAAAATGTATTGGTACTTAAGGAGCTATATATACCCATAGCGAATAGGTTATAGTTATATATTCGAGAAAATTAGTTCGGCCACAAATCGCTTGGAGCGCTAGTTTCCATACTTCCACAATTTTTCTAGAGTGATAACTCTAGTACTCTATGCTTGCGTCCAAGGCAGCATAAACTATTCAAGATCCATGGCACCCATACCGCGTACACACTACACTGGTATCATTCAACACGCTCTTGAATGATAACCCACATGTGTGATGTGATGTTATTTTTTTTTTCTTTTCAATAGGTTTTTTTTTTATAAATAGTATCATAATTGTTTCGTAGTAAATAAAATAATTCCATCATGTTAGTGCAAGTGGCAGTGCCGTTCTAATATGATATAAAATAAATAAATAAATGTTTTTATGTGTTTTTGCGTTTTTCTGTTTCATGGGTGTTTTTCAGTATATTGTATATCTGGGATAAAATTAAAAGCTATGTTCCAAAATCGGTCGAGCCGTTTTGAAAGAGTTTGGTAACAAACACTGTCAATAGTTATTTGTTATGCAAGGGCGCATTGGATTAAGTGGATTTTGGGGCCGTGTGTCAAATTTGCATGCTGAGCGGCGAAGGATTCTAGGGTTGAACCCTGAGCGCAGCGAGGGGATCAAAGAATAGAATCCTGAGCATAGCGAGGCATTCGAAGACACGAGACCCAAAAAAAATTGCGCCCGTACATAACACAAAATTTTCATATCAATTTCATAATCATCACAAGAACACTTTAGATCGGCATGGCTAGTTATGTTAAATGTTGTTTGTAGTAACTCTAAATAATTACACTTACTGAACTTACCATCACTAGTAAAATAAATCATCACTAGTGATGATTGAATGTGGTTATTTTAAAGTTAAAACAAAAAATAACAAAAATAAAAAATAAAAGATACATAGACAACTAACACTAGTTCAGAAAAAATATTGAGAAACTTTTTTTCTACTTTTATTTTGAATGCATTCTGAAATACCTAATAATTTCTAGGAACCAAAGATAATATACCATTTTATAAATATCTTAACAATAAATACATAAACAATGAGTAAAAATCATGGATTTAATTAGATTTCTTTTATAATTAAAGATCGCTTTTCTGAGCGGGTGAGATGAAAAAGAATTTTATACATAAGAGATATAAATGTACTACAACCTATACTTTTTAAAAAAGGATTTTATATTATAATTTATATTAATTATTTTTAAGTAATTATTATTAAAATAAACAAGACCAAGGAAATAAGTTTTTATTAAATAACATGGACATTATGACAAAAAAATATTAATCAAAAATTCCTAACATGTTTTTTGATAATAACATTGTATTGTTTGGTTTCTTTATCACATACAAGTACACAATTACAGATTCTTGGAATGTTGACTTTATAGACTTACAAAAAACTTTTAGAGACCTTTTTCTTATGTATGTAATAGAAAATGAAAAATTTTACAAATGTTTACACACCAATAATACTGATTTTATAAATTCGTACAAAAAAATAATAGTAGCACAATTTAATATTAATTCCCAGGACTATCTTGCGGCATATTAATTACAACACAAAAAAATCACAATCAATAAATAAATTAGACATTTGTTCATTAATTATTAATAATTATACAAAAAAATATCACAATCCAGAAATAAATTAGACATTTATACATTCATTCATAATAATTTTACAAAAACAAATCACAATCCAGAAATAAATTAGACATTTATACATACATTCATAATAATTATTCCATTAATATATTTTCTTAAAATACCGGCGGAAACGACAGCTTCAAAATAAGAGAAAATAGTAAGATGCAAAGGGTAACGACCGTAGCAATTTAGCGCTGGCCTGCTCTACCATAATTTGCTGTGATAGAATTTAATGTCGACGTATCCACGGTCAGTGAGTTGCGAGTCCCGCCCTGTTGGAGTCTCAACCACGTTTAATATTAATTCCCAGGACTATCTTGCGGCATATTAATTACAACACAAAAAAAATCACAATCAATAAATAAATTAGACATTTGTTCATTAATTAATAATAATTATACAAAAAAATTTCACAATCCAGAAATAAATTAGACATTTATACATTCATTAATAATAATTTTACAAAAAAAAAATCACAATCCAGAAATAAATTAGACATTTATACATTCATTCATAATAATTATTCCATTAATATATTTTCTTAAAATACCGGCGGAAACGACAGCTTCAAAATAAGAGAAAATAGTGGAATGCAAAGGGTAACGACCGTAGCAATTTAGCGCTGGCCTGCTCTACCATAATTTGCTGTGATAGAATTTAATGTCGACGTATCCACGGTCAGTGAGTTGCGAGTCCCGCCCTGTTGGAGTCTCAACCACGTTTAATATTAATTCCCAGGACTATCTTGCGGCATATTAATTACAACACAAAAAAAATCACAATCAATAAATAAATTAGACATTTGTTCATTAATTAATAATAATTATACAAAAAAAATTCACAATCCAGAAATAAATTAGACATTTATACATTCATTAATAATAATTTTACAAAAAAAAATCACAATCCAGAAATAAATTAGACATTTATACATTCATTCATAATAATTATTCCATTAATATATTTTCTTAAAATACCGGCGGAAACGACAGCTTCAAAATAAGAGAAAATAGTGGAATGCAAAGGGTAACGACCGTAGCAATTTAGCGCTGGCCTGCTCTTCCATAATTTGCTGTGATAGAATTTAATGTCGACGTATCCACGGTCAGTGAGTTGCGAGTCCCGCCCTGTTGGAGTCTCAACCACGTTTAATATTAATTCCCAGGACTATCTTGCGGCATAATAATTACAACACAAAAAAAATCACAATCAATAAATAAATTAGACATTTTTTCATTAATAATAATTATACAAAAAAATTTCACAATCCAGAAATAAATTAGACATTTATACATTCATTAATAATAATTTTACAAAAAAAAAAGTTGGTTGCCTGTAAAGTCGGTATACGGGCGAAAGTTTTACGTGACAACGACTTTGAGTGGTAAAATCCATGCCCGAGTGGAAGGGACGCGTGCCTCTCACTCACTCTCATTGTGAGCGCATAACGTGAGCGGAGCGTAACGCAGTTTCTTGAAGTGTCACCCGGCAAACCAATTTATAAGACGTTGTCACGTCAAAAATCACAATCCAGAAATAAATTAGACATTTATACATTTATTCATAATAATTATTCCATTAATATATTTTCTTAAAATACCGGCGTAAACGACAGCTTCAAAATAAGAGAAAATAGTGGAATGCAAAGGGTAACGACCGTAGCAATTTAGCGCTGGCCTGCTCTACCATAATTTGCTGTGATAGAATTTAATGTCGACGTATCCACGGTCAGTGAGTTGCGAGTCCCGCCCTGTTGGAGTCTCAACCACGTTTAATATTAATTCCCAGGACTATCTTGCGGCATATTAATTACAACACAAAAAAAATCACAATCAATAAATAAATTAGACATTTGTTCATTAATTAATAATAATTATACAAAAAAATTTCACAATCCAGAAATAAATTAGACATTTATACATTCATTAATAATAATTTTACAAAAAAAAAATTAGTTGCCTGTAAAGTCGGTATACGGGCGAAAGTTTTACGTGACAAAGACTTTGAGTGGTAAAATCCATGCCCGAGTGGAAGGGATGCGTGCCTCTCACTCGCTCTCATTGTGAGCGCATAACGTGAGCGGAGCGTAACGCAGTTTCTTGAAGTGTCACCCGGCAAACCAATTTATAAGACGTTGTCACGTCAAAAATCACAATCCAGAAATAAATTAGACATTAATCCATTCATTCATAATAATTATTCCATTAATATATTTTCTTAAAATACCGGCGGAAACGACAGCTTCAAAATAAGAGAAAATAGTGGAATGCAAAGGGTAACGACCGTAGCAATTTAGCGCTGGCCTGCTCTACCATAATTTGCTGTGATAGAATTTAATGTCGACGTATCCACGGTCAGTGAGTTGCGAGTCCTGCCCTGTTGGAGTCTCAACCACGTTTAATATTAATTCCCAGGACTATCTTGCGGCATATTAATTACAACACAAAAAAAATCACAATCAATAAATAAATTAGACATTTGTTCATTAATTAATAATAATTATACAAAAAAAATTCACAATCCAGAAATAAATTAGACATTTATACATTCATTAATAATAATTTTACAAAAAAAAATCACAATCCAGAAATAAATTAGACATTTATACATTCATTCATAATAATTATTCCATTAATATATTTTCTTAAAATACCGGCGGAAACGACAGCTTCAAAATAAGAGAAAATAGTGGAATGCAAAGGGTAACGACCGTAGCAATTTAGCGCTGGCCTGCTCTACCATAATTTGCTGTGATAGAATTTAATGTCGACGTATCCACGGTCAGTGAGTTGCGAGTCCCGCCCTGTTGGAGTCTCAACCACGTTTTTAGCGGGCGACCTCGGCGAAACCAATGGAGTCTTCGAAACGGATTGCACTTTAAGCGACGAAGGCCTTTCCGAGCTTCTTATAGGATGGCCGTTGTCGACAACGTCACTCGCTTGTTGAGAACGCTGTAATTCATCATCAGGTACTTGCACTGGTGGTGCGTCCACAGAGACGCTAGCTGCCGGAGTCCTGGGTCAAAAAATATTAAATAGGAGGCGCACTGAAAGTATCCGGAGTAATTTACTTTTCAGTACACTCAGATCTATTATATTATTACTAACCGACTTCAAAACAAAAAGATGAGGATGAAGTACTTCCAATTTAAATGTTACTTTGAAGTAGTTTCGCTAATTGGTCACATAACACTCGATCAAAATTTGAAGATTTTGTTTAAAACACATAAAGTATCTTATTCATTCGTTACAAACTTATTTGATAAAACTTTTTGGTGTTTGAAGTCGGCTTTAATCTTAATTTTTAAATTTCTTATAGCATTACAATAAAGTAACAAAAAATACTCCGTGCTTTGGCTCTTGATTAAATCTTTTTTCTTTAACTTAAAAATAATTGTTGGTAATGAACATCGAGCTTTTTGTTACTTTTTTTTTAACCTGAGAACACAACTGTGCGGAAAAATGTCTAAATGTCGCTACCGAGCTAATCCCTCGCACCGAACGAGCCTTCAAGACTTTTCTAACCTGCTGGATGCATTTAAGGAAAAAAGTCTAATCGGCTTAACTAGTTGAGCCCCACAGTTGAGTCTAGGGTCATAAGTCACATTGAACATAAGCAAACAAATAAAACAGTGCACTCCCCCAAAAACATTCTCCTAATTATCCTAAATCATATGAACATAACAATAAACTATCTTACAAATTTTTAATGGAAAAAACAATGCAGTTATGTAATATGATCAATATGAGCTGGCGTGTTTTCACTTGAGACCGTCTTTAGCAATAACAATGGGATTAATGCACGTTTTCACCGACAATCGCTAAATTTTAACACCTAAGCTAGGTGTCAATTTTCCCTTACAAAAACTGTTACCTAAGGGCTTAATTGTCGCTGAAAACGACCATAAGTCGAGGCTCATTTTTAAACGCCATTTTTTACCCGACTGCAAGAAGGGTTATGTTTTTTTAAATGACAATACGATTAAGTCGTGGCCCATTCATTTTTAATCGGCTGTTTTAAAAAGGAAGAGACGAATCGAGGCCCATTCATTAAAAAACAGCTTTTGTAAAAATGACAATACGATTAAGTCGTGGCCCATTCATTTAAAAAAACAGCTTTTGTAAAAATGACAATACGATTAAGTCGTGGCCCATTCATTTTTAATCGGCTGTTTTAAAAAGGAAGAGACGATAAAGTCGAGGCCCATTCATTTAAAAAAAACAGCTTTTTTAAATGACAATACGGTTAAGTCGTAGGTTTGTCAATTTTAATCGACGCCTTTAACAAGGAATATTTATAAAGCCTATTGTTTACGTTCAAGTGTAAAAACGCCAGCTTATATTGAACAGACTATATCAATATCATATACAAAACATTCCATAAAAATCAAAACAAATCAGCTATCACCAAATTTTATTTAACTGTTTTATGTAATACTAAAAATACAGACCCAAATTTTGAGATTAACATGTCTCTTAGACCATAGGGAGTTAGTGTTACATACAATAGAATGAAGTTATTCTATACTGACATTAAACCAAAAAAAATGGTTTGAATACTAAATAAACGCCAAGTGGCGTTAGAGCTAACAATTATATGACGTATAACGTCCTCACATGCATACCTTCTCCCGTACAATAATAATGAACTTATTTACTAATAAACGTGGAATAGCAGTTGAATTTTTTACCCTACTGCCAAGGAAGCGTTATGCGCGCAAGTGGCGACTGGCTGGAAATACTGCGCTGTTTGAGGGAAGGAATTTCATTTCATTTCATTTCGACAGCTGCGATCCGGGCCTCCGCGCCTCCGTTTATTTTATAACGTTTATATACCGAATCGCTCTTGGTTTGTATTTGTTTACAAATTTTAATTCATACAAAAAATGTTATTTCTTTAAAGTGTTAAGTGACATTACACTGTTGCGGTTTCGCGCCACGAGTTCACGCACCGCCGCCGCCGGTTCACGGTCCGCGCTGTTGCCACTTGCCGATGTTACATTACAGAGTAGGAACAAGTAGAGTATTTCTATTAAACATTCAATATTTGATGTTTCTAAAATACGAGTAAAAAAAAGTAAAAAAAGTCGTAGAACAAAAGTTGTTACTGTAAACAACTACAGGCCTGGTTTAAAAAATTTGTAAACCTTTTTGGTTTATTATATTTTTTTTATTTGATTACTGATAATTGAGAAAGACCAACCATTTCTCCGCTATTCTGCGTTTATTATTAGTAAGGAAGTTAAATATAAAATTAGTATCTATATTATATAATATTTCAAGACACACGAGATATAAAAATATGTTGCTGTTGAAATACTTAATATATTAAATAATAACTAATAATATATTATTTATTGGACGTATTAGTAACATAAAGTAACAGACTCGGACAAAACAAAAAATACATTTTTCATTTTAAGAACAAAAAAGTCAGTCAGTCAAGATTAACTAGTAAATTAAATGTGTTTCTAGTTGCCCCTTAAATACCACAAAAAATATTTGTGTTAGTAATAAAATGCAGTAATATACGAAATTTACGCACATTATATTCGGTATTCCGAACAGGCTACTTTTTACATTATCCGATGAATAAAGTAACTTAATAGTGGGCCTGCAAATGGGCCTGCAAAAAAATTATGTTTTAGCACATTACTGCAGCGGCCAGCAAGAGGCATTGATGGACGAACGAGTAAATGTGGGCCAAGGCGGAGCCAAGGGACACTTACGTGAGTCCGTCAATGTCCAGTCCTGGCCAAGGCTTGTATAGTAATTTTCTCAAACAATGCTCTCAAATTTAAACAACAAACAACCACAGACTTGTATACTAAAGACAGGGCGAACAGCGCGAAAAAATGTCGCCAGTTTATGGGAGCAAAATGACTATTTTGCACCCTCCCCCGTCAGTAGTCAGTATCTAAGGTAGATTATAGGTAAAGACATATTTCTTTTTTTTTTAATTAATAATAATATTGCAGGCAAGGTGACCACAGACACATAGATAATAAAATAAACATGTATTTCACAGGAGTTTCGACAGATGGCGCTACATTTTCTTGTATGAAGAACGTTTACGTTAAATGTTCGGATGGGCCTATCTTGACTATTTTTATCTATTCAAACAACAGTACTTTTCCCGAAATATGCTGGCTCTACATTCTGAGCCAACACGCTGGGCTGGGCCAAGGTGTAGAGGGTATATAGGTGACACCATGGCGGTTGACCGATGGGTTGTCTGTGGTGTCGGTGCCCGACATGTAGAGCCAGCATTAAAGTGTTCACTTGTGTTTTTTTTTCAAAGGACAGCTTTCTATTTGCAAGCCAGTTCAAATATTTAATAAAACCTTGGACAAGTTTTCTCTTTGGCTGCCATGTGTCAGAGTGAAAAATCGTGACATGTTAAATTACACGACAGTATAGAATTTCCATGCCTGCTAAAGCACGACACATATAGATTTTCATACAAATTTTGTCAGCTGCTTATAGACAGGTACAGTAATTTCGATTTATCTCGAAGAAAGTTGTCAAAATAATGCTCAAATTTCCAAGCATGTTTGTATTCATTACATACAGACTTGGAAGCGTATACATGATAAAATATTATGAGCACAAAAATATTACTTTACTTTAAGGGGTTTTAGTGCAAGTAGCCCGTGAAATCCAAATTTTATTTAGTTTTTCGCAAATAGACTAATTATAGTACTTTATTTGGGAGCATAATATATAGTTTAGCGTTTATTGCATTTATATGATTTTTATAGAAACTTTGGCCAACAATACTCATTCACTTCATACTGGTTCCCCATAGCTTCAAATCTAAATAAAAATTGATTTTTCGCATCCGGATCGTATACATCCACCCCAAATATTATCATTATTTGCTCAGTATATAATCACTAAGTTTTTTTACATTATCCTTGTTACATTATCTTGAACTATATGCCTTGTTGGTAACATTTCTAAGAAAAATTTAGCTTAGCCTAATATGTGCATGATAATTTCCCCTGCCTTAAGAGCTGTCGGTGAAAGCTGAAAGCAAACAAAAGAAAAAAAAACTTAAAATACAAATAAAAAATAACGAAAAATGATATTTAATAAGCAATCTACACTACTGAAAAACTTTTTTTTTTTTTTTGAAAAACTAATATTATATTAAAGTATTTGTTTAATAAAACATTTTTATAAATGGCTATATTGTTCAAAAAGCGAAATAATATAAGTGACCAAGTAACAATTGCGTTTTTGTCACTTCAAATTTTCACATATTACTGTTAAATCTAATAATATTCAAATAAATACACTCTTTAAATAAAAATGTCTAAAAAACACCGACTGATTGACTATTAACTGTAAAATCGAGCTAAAAAGCAGGATGGATCAGTTTGGGGGTACAGATAGGTAGGCAAACAAAAAAGATTTTTGATTCATATATCACGTTACACGTAGGCAAACATAAAGGAATTTTGTAAATTCTATTTGTAAGGAGGTTAAATATGAGGCTCGCCTGCAAAACACGTTAATATAATAAAACATTGTTCTCTTTAAGGAGATTTGGGCAAACTCAAAGATTTAAATCTTCATCTTACCAAAATGGCAATGCTTTGTGAAAAATGAAAGAGATACCTGGACATACAATGAACAATCTTAATACATTTCAAATTAATTTGAATCTTTGAAAGTTTTAACAACAAATATGTCATCGCCAATTTAGAGGAATGGATAACTTTTTTAAATTAATTTAAAAGAAAAGAAAGTTGTACCCCGCCACACCAATGACGAAATACGCTTCTAAGCGCCACACCGTTAATATAGATGAATCCTCTTTATTCGAATTGACAAAAACGCAATTGTATCGGTCACTCAGTTAATATAAACATTGATACGTACCGATCTTCCTCTGGTATACTTTCTCCTCCTCCATGAATAACCTGCAAATTAAAACAAAAAGGGATTATTAATACACAGCTAAATTGAACAAGCTACCGGACTCCATCTATTATACAAAATAATAAAATTTTATATCATATTGTCATTGTCATTGTTTGTAAAAATAACTCCTCTGAAACGGCTTAACCATTTTTATGATTTTTTATGTATTTATTAGGCTAAACGTTTGACCGGATCTGGGTCAACTAGTGAAACTTTTGCCTTGCCCAGATGAGTTCCGTCTTTGCCTCACTTATAAGTTATAATCCTGCTATAAGTATTTAGTAGGTATACTCGTACTTTCTAAAAATTTATTTACTGGGGTTTTATTAGATTCTAATTAATAACAACATTATGACGGACGAAAAATTTATCCTGTCAGTGTTAAATTTTTCTTTGTTCACCATGAAACAGTCATTGTGTTTATTTGAACTTAGAGATAAATAAATTGCGGTCTTAGTAATAGGGTTCAGCTGTTACCCTTTGGGTACAGAACCCTAAAAAAGGTGAGAAATAAACTACTTACACTGGCGATCGAGGATTTCGGCTTTGGAGCCGTGAATCTGCCGACTACTGCCGTCGCCACGGGAGTGCTCCGGCCAGACTTGCTACCACCACCAAGCAATTACGTAATTAATTATTTTATAGTCAGGGCAAAATGAGTGTTTGATGCTTAAAATGCTCGGGCCACATATACGGCATATGCCATTGAACGTGGCGTAAATGGCCGTTAACCGTGGGTGTACAGCCATTCAGTTCTACATGTAATTTTGGTCCGGGCGGCGGCTGCATGATTATGATTATTATTATGGATTTAATAGAAAATTTCTCTTCCAACGAAAAGTCAACTTGAAACAGGTTAGAAAAATATTGGTCTGCCGAGGATTATATATTCGATGGCCGAGGCCAGCTTGGCAGGTAACAAAAACTGAAAAAGTAAAACACATAAAAACGAGCTGGCAGAACACAGACTTGTATACTAAAGACAGAGCAAACAGCGCGAAAAAATGTCGCCAGTTTAAGGGAGCAAGAATGACTATTTCGCGAAAGCCTCATTTTACCTTATCGAATTTCTGGATGAAACCATGTTCATGTGGTAATTAAAAATGAAGCTTGATTAATTTATTGGTATGACAACTCGGTCTTATATTTTTTCACTTTTTCAGATTTTTTATTTATTGAGAACAACCTGCCAAGCTGCACTTAGGCAGACCAATTTTCTCTTATCTATTTCATGTGTACTTTTCGAGGAAAATGGTATTTTCCATTAATTCGAAAACGTAATTAATAAGTCGGTACATAATATAATAGTCCAGCCGCCGCCTCGACTATTATTTGCCGGCCAAAACAACCGCGTAGTTTATGGCATTGTTAGGCATTGACATTAACCTTAATGTGGCCCGAGCATGACCGTGGCCTGAGCCATAACACATAATATCTCGATTCCATGGATGGAATGGAACGAAAATAAAAAAATGTATCACGTGACGTATAAATTTTGCGATATATAGATATTTTAATCCGAGAAGACGCGCCCCAGTCTGTCAAACTCCATACGAATCGAATGAAACAAAAGCGATTTTGACAGAGTGGGACGCGTCTTCGTGGATTGAAATACCTTTTATAATGATAACTAAGTTTTCCGTTCTGTTCAATTTTATCCATTATCATATGTCAAATACATATCGATATGTCAAATACATCTACACGATTGCTCATCTATGATAGCTATAAAACGATCTCATCTACTCATCTGTGATATAAATCTTAATACACTCGGCGTCAAAAAAATCGCACCTTTCAAAAAATCTACTTCAAACAACTTTAGACCTTATTTGACATCAATAATGAGGGTCATGTTGCATATCATTTGAAAGGTGATGAAATGGAGTGTACAAAAACAATTCAATTGATTATTTTTCTTTTACTGGAAGAGCACAAAAAAAGAAGAAGAAAACACTTACAATTTTGCTCCTTAAACAGCCGCTAGTTGCGCTACCTTTTGCAAGTATAAAAGGGTCAATACAGGTTCAATCGGGATCATTCGCTATCCAACCGTTGAAGTGGACACACGAGAAGCTCATTCCCAAGAAAAATACCCTTGAAGATGGATACCACTGTCGATGAGGCCGCCCAAGTGATTGCACTACTGCAATCAGGCATGCGGCAGTGTGATGTCGCTCGGCAACTGAACTTGAGCCGTTTTTCGGTTCGAAGAGTGTACCAGCGTTTCCTGGAGACCGGTGGCTACGTCCGAAGACATGGATCTGGTAGACGTCGCTGCACCTCGGAGAGAGACGACCGATTCATCGTATCGACATCTTTGAGAAATCGCTTCTTAAATGCTGTTGAGTTGCGACAGCAGCTCCAGACAGCTAACAGAAGAACCGTGAGTGTGTCTACGGTTAGACGAAGGCTGGGGGAGAGGAAAATAGCGGCGCGAAGAGCTGCTACGGGTCCAAAATTGACCGCAGAGCATCGGCGAGCCCGCTTGCAATTCGCTCGCGAACACGTTAATTGGACCCTCGAACAATGGAAAGCTGTTCTCTTCTCAGACGAGACGAGAGTGTGCCTTTTCTGCAACGACAGACGCAAAAGAGTGTACAGAAGACAGGGTGAACGTTTCGCCCAAGCTTGCATCCAGGAGACGGTGGAATATGGAGGCGGTTCTTGTATGTTCTGGGGCGGCATGTCTGCCGACGGCAAAACCAACCTTGTTTGCGTCTCCCGGGCTCGAGGTGCTCGCGGGCAAGGGTCGCTGACTGCTCACCGGTACATCACAGAGATCCTGGAAGACCATGTGGTCCCCTATGCCAGTTTTGTTGGCGAGGGGTTCACGTTGATGCATGACAACGCTCGCGCTCACACTGCAATTATTGTGCGCGACTACCTTCAAGATGTTGGGATCTCTGTCATGCAGTGGCCAGCGAGAAGTCCAGACCTGAACCCGATTGAGCACCTATGGGACCATTTAAAACGCAAGGTTCGGTCTCGTGATCCCGCTCCTACGACTCTCCAGGAACTCAAAGATGCCGTTATTGAGGAATGGGACACTATCCCTTAAGAAGAAATTTTAAAATTGGTAAGATCCATGAGGGATCGTATGGAAGCCGTCATCAGGGCAAGGGGGGGTAACACTAGATTTTAGATTAGTTTTAAGATCATTTTTGTATTCTTTTTGTGTAATTAATCTGTTTTAAATTAAGGCTTAGTTAAGGATTTTTACTGTTTTATATACTTCTTTTTTTTGTGCTTTTCCAATAAAAGAAAAATAAAAAATTGAATTGTTTTTGTGCTCTCCATTTCATCGCCTTTCAAATGATATCCAACATGACCGTCATTATTGATGTCAAATAAGGTTTAAAGTTGTTTGAAGTAGATTTATTGAAAGGTGCGATTTTTGTGACGCCGAGTGTATATATAAATCTAGTGTCACAATGTTTGTCCTCAATGGACTCCTAAACCACTTAACCGATTATAATAAAATTCGCACACCATGTGCAGTTCGATCCAACTTGAGAGATAGGATAGTTTAAATCTCAATTTATCTATTTTTTACTATCCCTAAGGGCAAAACAACGTTTGCCAGGTCAGCTAGTATATTATATAATATGCGACATCATTAATAGTCGTAATTAAGAATTAGAAATGTGGTGAACTTTAAAATACTCTGGTAAAATACTTATAATTTTAATATGTTTATTACTGATTATGATAATAAAGTGAAAAATATGGAGATGGATTATTATAAATTAGAGAAAAAATAGTATTGACGCCACGTGGATTTTAAATGTTTTATTTAAATAATTAAGAGGTTACTTTTAATATATTACGACATTATATATATTACATAATTAATATATTACGAGTCTTGGTTAAAAGAGGAGTTAAGTAAACTTTTTTCGAAAAAGAGGACGCTGTGGTTGTCGACGTATATGTCTGCAAATAAAGCGAAAATATTACTTGTTTAATTTAAATTATATTATAAAATCTAAGCCAGAAAACAAGTTACAATAAATTAACTACTCAATTATTACGTCTTAAACAATTTTTGAATTAATTATTATTGTACTAGTTTTTACTTGGTATCAATAAAAAGTTTATTTAAGTAATTGAGTCCGATGCCTATTCCAAAATTCATATTATGTTAAGGAACAAAAAATTATTTGACTGCTTGACGACCGAATGTTGTAGCGAATAGCGATCCTGCCGTCTGCGTCGGAGGTCGTGGGTTCGATTCTTACAATCGTTTGTGTGTTGAGCATTAATGAATTTTTAGTGTTTTTCAATATATTATAACTAATCTATGTATATTTATCAGTTATCAAATATCCATAACACAAGCTATATAGCTTACTTTGTGGCTAGATTGCGATGTGTGATAATGTCCTCATACATTTATTTATTTATTTACTAGTGTTTAAAACATTCAGAGTGTATAAAAACTAGAAAGGGTCACGATAATATTCATTTACCTGGTTTCACGATATTTTGTTATATAACGAGTATTCATTATTCGTATTTACAATTATAACTGGTTGATAAAATATTAGTATTTAATTATTTGGTTATTATTTATTTATCACGTAACATATTATCGAGACATTGGTTTTAAAAAGGTATTGGATATGTAATTACCTGGTATCAGCCGTTGTGAAAAACTCGGGCGCAATCGCAAAGTTGTTGTTTTGGCGTATCAAACGCGTCACGCCGTAATTTTTACGTAGAAACTCCTCCATCTTGGGCGATGGACCATCAATCGCGAGAGCTTTTGGTTCGGCTTTCAAATCCTGTAATGAATTTTAGAATAAGAAAAAACATAATATATGTATTGCGAAATATTTTTTTTCCAGATACGCTATAAAATATGGTATAAAGGCCTATCGTATTAGAATAGATTAACTGTGTTGCCTCTCTTTTATATTGATAAGTTTTTTAGCATTACATGATTTATTATCAGCAACAAGTGTCGAAAAAGGTCTCCTGGGAAACTTAGCCGGGAAAAAAAAATATTGAGACTTAAAAACGCTCGAAGCAATTTTGCAATGGACCAAACATGAAATTAGAAACATTATGCAATAAAAATATTTAAAGATATTACGTACTTCAAGCATGTGATCAAAAAGTATCTTGCCGTTTCCGTGGCGCTGCCGGTCGGGTACTATGAAAAAGTCCAGAACGCACAGGCAATCCACTTCGTGCACTTTTTGGGCTTCGTCAAAAAGGAAAAGGTGTTTCCACCCCACCTTCAAGAGGCCGATAAGCTCGCCTTTACCTCTGTAAAAAATTTATATGTATAACAACGGTGTACCTAACCCTAGATTACTAAACTATCGTAAAATTGACGAAGACAATAATATATTACATTAAAAAAAACATAGTTCGCATCGTTCTTTCACTGTACGTTCCCCAGTTACTTCCTACAAGGGTGCCCAGTGCAGCCATTATTATAAGGTGTCATTTGGTTATCAAGTTACAGCGAGATTGTCGTAAAATTTACGAATGTTTTGTAGGAAAACTAACTTTGGTATACAATGTAAAAGTTATATGTAAGGCGCATGATATGGTTTTGATTGTATAGAATAAAAAGAAAAAGTATTTTCATCACATGCTCCTTGAACATCAAAGAATGTATGTAACTGCAATTTTTTATAAAATGTTTTAACTTTTTGATTGGTTACTTTATTCCATTTTACATTTGTCGTTTTTTACGAATGTTTAGTGACAACACTCGCACGATAATTTAGTAATCTAGTATTAATGAAAAAAAAAAAACTATTATTGCCATTGTTATTCATGTAACATAATGATGTAATTCTGCAAGCATTTTACATATTATAGCAACATGGCCAATAAATGGATCTTGAAGAAGATAATCTGATTTAATAGATTTTTGAAACATTTTTCACTGTTCATTAAAAGCTCTTATACCTTTAATACGCATATGAAATTAACGTTATATTCCGAGAATTAAAAAAATGTGATTTAAATTCAAATTTAATTTCAATAAATTGTAAATTAAGAAATGTTACAAACGTCTAACATATGGGAGGGTCTACCCGGTTACTGTTTAGCGGCCGAGGCGGCGGAGGTGAAAAGAAATGCCTTTAAGTTATTTGTTGATTGGAACTTCTAAGTTATATGCGAAATCGGTATCATTGTTGTGACAAACACCAAATGTTACTAATTATTTATATGTATTTACTAGCTGTTGCTGGCGGCTCCACCCGCGTGAATTTCGGTTTTCGCTTATCCCGTGGGAACGATGGATTTTCCGGTATAAAAAGTAGCCTATGCTATCAGTTAATATATATGATAGTTAATTCGGGTTATAAGTTATCTATGTTTTAAATTTCAGCCAAATAGGTTCAATAGTTGCGGCGTCAAAGAGCAAAAAAGATCCATCAATCTATACTTACAAACTTTCGTGTTTATATATTCGTAGGATAGGATAGGATGTGAAATCAGTTAATCTACGGCAGCCGGTACACAGTCAATCTAGATCACGATCAAGTAGCTCTGATCGCGATCACAGATTGATGGATCGCGCTACAACATTACACGTTCAATCTTGATTTCGTCAGTCCGTGTTATCCTGTCGCCGTGTGAACACGTGATAGCATGGATTTACATAATGGTTAACGCTGTAATATCTCTTGTCTTAGCCCTAACTTTGAAGAAGAGGATTCGTACAAGGCGCTAGTTAATCCAATCCTAAATATTTCAAAAATTTAAAATAAAATATTTCATACAAC
Organism: Coenonympha glycerion; assembly: GCA_963855885.1. NCBI lineage: Eukaryota > Metazoa > Arthropoda > Insecta > Lepidoptera > Nymphalidae > Coenonympha > Coenonympha glycerion. Next base: position 9,081,253 of record OY979626.1, read on the forward strand.
TAACTGCTGAAGATGATGATTACAAAAGCTACTTTAGAATGGATGAAAAATCTTTTAACGAGTTACTACACATGATAACTCCATAACTCAATATACAGTAAAACAGGAAACATGTATGTATTTTAGACTGACGTGTGACGCGATCCTGCGTTACACATTCAATCTTGATCACGATCAGTGGATCGCGATCTTGATTTCAAAATATCTAGATATTTTGTGATCAGATGCATCAATCCGTCAATCTACTTCGTACATTATCAATCTGGACCGCGATCATTAATTTTGATCGCGGATCGTGATCTAAATTGACTGTGTACCGGCTGCCTACTAATTTACATGTCAAATTACGCAAATAGATATAATATTATATAAAACCTTTTCTATAATTACTTTCTTAAAAATGTAGAAGCGTGAATTTAACTTTGTTTCCAGATGAAGAGTAAAGCGTCATTGCATATTGATTCGTCTATGAGGTGAGGTGTTCGACATGTGGTAAAAAATTCACTTCCGATAAATATTATTGTTTCAGTTACCATATAATTTAAGTCAAATTTTGAGAATGCAACAAACATACCACATATCAAAATAAATATATAGGGACATATAGTATTTCAAATTATGCTAAAAATACGCCGCAGAATGGCCTTCACTTCGAAACTCAAGGCGGTCGGCATTGACATATTAGGTACGGTTTCCTATTAAAGCCATATTAGCAAACTTCGCTTAGCTTTATTCCTCTGATTCATCCGTAGAGGTGACGTTATTCATCGCAGTATAATCACGTTTTTAATGTTTGTTCTGTTTCGGCCCTACTAGCCCGCAAATTAAAATTTTAGTTTACGCAAATATTATACTAACTACACATTGTAGGTTTAAATAAGTCAATAAATAAAATTTCCCAGATTCGAGCTATCGGGAATCAATATGAAGTAAATGAATATTGGTAAGCAGAGTTTTTTATTAAAAACATGTAGATGCATAAATGTTGGGATCGTAAAACTAATTGCCATAAGCCTACGCTGTATACTTAATTAGCCCACTATTAGCGAAATTTTAAAATTTGAATTTTCGCGCCCTTACCTACTAAGTATCTGGATTTAAATAATAATAATAATATGACCCTTAATAAAAGGTACGGAATCGTCACGCTGGGTGGATACAGCGCAGATGTACGTGTCTATTTCACAGCTCACGGAGTACCAAGAATGTGAGTGGGATAATAAGGCTCAGTTCCGCTGTCTGCAACCGCGAGAGCCGTACTTAGAAAGTTTTTATGAAATCATTAAAAATGTCGAATGTTTAGGGTATTAGAGAAATGATAAATATATTTCATTCACATAAAATAAATCCAATACATGAAAATCTCGTGTCCCAGTGTTTGTAACCGAACTTCTCCGAAACGACTTGACCAATTTTTATGAAATTTTTCGTCTACATTCGATAGGTCTAAGAAATTTCTGGATTTTTAAAGTAATATCTTAGAAATTTGATCTTCATCTTAGATTACGTCTTTGAAACTTAGATAGAAAATACTTCATTGTACACCATTGCAAAACGAAAGAAAAAACAAATAAAATAACCAGCAAAATAATGTACAATGTATGTACGAGTACAAAATACAACATATTGCACATTATTATTGTTATTGTATTGAGATTATTGTTTTTGTTGGTTATTGATTTGTCAAGAAACCAAAAAGTATTTCTTCAGTTGCTGCTTTTAATTTTTCCACTGGTTATTAAGTTAATTTGCTATTGAAAAAAATTCGTGTAGAGATCAATCTTTTGATGCATAATGATAATGACATAATATATTATGTAACTAAAACATTACTTTTACTGGTGCTTTTTTTCATGTCATAGCTATAGCCTAAACGTGTGATATTTACCTACTTTATAAATTACGGTGAGTCGTAACTTGTTCTAAAATATAGCTACGAGCATACCAAATTTTGAACGAGACATGCAATGTATTGCGTTGATTAGCCGCATTGCAGATATCGTAGCGTGGTGAGGGGTGAGAAATGTCTTCTTGAGGAAATTAAAGTTTGGTAACTGCCTATTTAAATTGTATTAAACAACGATGACGGGTCAGTATATTATATAGCAGGTATCTTATTCTCTTCGTCGCTGTCTTATACGGGTGTTTAATAAAAAAACCGGCCAAGTGCGAGTCGGACTCGCGCAAGAAAGGTTTCGTATCATTACTAACATAAGTTAGCAAGACGATGATGCGTAAGCCAGAACTCTTAACAAACCATAACTACTATACAAGTAGGGTCACAATGGGAGTAGAGTATAGGTAATACCACTGACTAAAAACGAGCAAAAGATCACGTTTATTGTATAATAAACCATTAATAGCGGCAGCGGAAATACATCATCTCATGAAAATTTCAACGGTTCAAGAAATACGGCCTGGGTGACAGACGGACGGACCGTTTTCTACTTTTTGGGTATGGTACCCTAAAAGATGTGAATGCCGTATATGTCTGATGACACTGTCAGGGGGTTTAACTTTTTACCAAACAATATGTGCACTGTAGAACAATCTGCCATGGCATACAGTTTTCTATACAGTATCTATGTTTTGTTAGACTAAATTATTTTATCTAAGAATTAGACTCTAAATGCACTGTACTCATACAAGAATTGCTTGTTTAAAAGTATAAGATAAAGCATATAAAATTATACATATAACATTCAATTATGAGACTGTGTTAATTTTTTATATGTTAATCAATAGATGAAACATACCCTTGCGCTTCTGGATCTTTCAGGAGGTATAAAATTTGATCCTCAGAGTTACGGAACCTCTCTGTATTGGTGATAATTCTATTTAGGCCCTGAGCTTTAGCCGATTCTTCGCCCAAGCGATTGATTAATTTTGATAAGCATTCCTGCATAATCCTGTATTGAAAAATTGCATACTTTAATTAACTTATAATAAATCGTTGTGTAAATTTAATCATATAATAATATAATAATACATCAGTTGTTCAATGCATACAATATCAATGACATTTAGAAATATTTGTCAACAAACATAAATGAGTTTTCTTTAAATAAAAATAAAATTTTTATTTTACAAAAGAAGACACTGATTGATGATAAAAATTAATTTAATGTGAAAGTAGATTAATCTCAAAGCATTTCAGATTTAGTAGTCGGACAGATTTATTTTTATTTGGAGATCCATAGAGAAAACAAATAAAAATTAATTAGGTATGGTAAATTAAAAGTAAATAGATTCAACAAACTTTAGTAGACATGTAAACGTTAAATAGGGTGGGTGATCTTTTGACATTAGGGTCGTCACCACCACCACCGTACCACCACCTTTCTATCACCATTTAATAGACCTTGTCTAAGTTGAAATGATGCGCCCCACTACTTAATAAGTTGTTTTAGATGTGTGACTGTACGAGTCATTTAAAGTTATAACAACAAATCATCTATAAATCGTCAACGGTTCCTCGAATTAGGATCTGTATACGTACATCACATTGGACTACTCACGTGATAAATCTAACAACACTCAGTTTTGTTTTTTGTATGAAAATTATTTCACTCTCTCATGCGTTCTGATCACATTCACAGAACAGAAAAGCACTTCTGTGCAAGTACTACGTAAGTACAAGATGGATAGACCAATTACAAAGGCATCTTCATGGTAATAGGTGAGTATTTTCATATTGCTTATATGCGTGAATGAAGTAGTGCAGCATGTCATTTCAGCTTAGACTACCACCATATTTAACGGTTTTGTGTATCTAAACATTAGTTGAAGCAACAGAGTCTTAACTTTCAGCGATTTTTGAAAAAAAAAATCCCAATCATGAGTGGATTAGTTAATTTGTAATTTGACACGCTAAAGTAAAGTGGCTTTGATACAATTATTCAAACAAATAAATAACATCAACAATCAATATAATGGAAGTCGAATATAATGGGAGTAATGAAAACAATTGAATTGATAACTTTTCCTTTTTGCCTAGTCTTGAAAACTTTCAAGACTAGGCAAAAAATTGACAATCAGTTTCAACATAGTAAAGCGTTTAACAAAATACATTGATACTGATAAAAGCTGGTGATTTGATATCACATACTATTATAAACTCAGTGAACAACAAAAGGAGCAATAGTATGTTTTCATTTGACTGAATTAATTAAATAGGCTTAAAAACTAGAAATCCTTAATGAGAGTGTAATTTGTGATAAAATGGGGGTCCTGCATGAAAATCTGAAACATCTGTTTCATTCCGCACAAGGGAATGCAACTAAATCTTGTCCTTACCTAAATAAACTGAATGAGAAGAAGTAGTTTGTTGTTCAATACAACTTATTGAGACTTGGTGTTATAATTACTGCTGGTGCCATGCCAGATTTCACATGATGTATTTAATTGATATAAAATCATCCTCCAGGTGTATGGAGTCCCTGCTAAGCTGATTCAAATCCACACATTATTTTTTATAGACTACAGTCTCCATATTAATGCCTACAATTATTATTGTTTTTAACTAACATCTGGATTCCAAACTTAAACAATGTAAAGAGTCCACTAACCCACGATGTCTCCCATACATTCGTAATACCAAAATAATTTGTAATTCGTGCAAATTTCGATCATGTAATATGTGTTATTCTGGTTCATTAGTAATAATCTATGCTCCTGGCCATATCTGGTTCCGAAATATTTTTGTTAAACGAAATTGTAAACGAATTTAGTTTTGCCTATTTTTATGTCAAGGAGGACTCGTTTTCTGCTTATTTGTTTTGTAATAAAAACAACACTATCTCACTAGTTCACATCACATTAGTTCAGGAGCACAGATTTTATTGTCCAGCTAAAGAAAACACCAGTTAATAAAGAAAGTTACAAGTTTTCATTCACAATTTTTGGTATTACGAGACTCTACTGTTATAAAAATTTTGATCGAAATTGATTATCATTTCGTTTTAAGGAAGTATTTCCGAACCAAATATGGCTAGGAGCATAGATTATTACTATTTGAATCCAAATAACACCACAACATGATCGAAATATGCACGAATTACAAATGATTTGGTATTTTGAATTAACAGAGACATCGTAGTTCACAGGCCTCTTAAGGCAAATAAACAAGTAGTAGCAATAAAATCTGTATGACAGGAAGTGTATATTAAAAAGACAGTAACTTTTTGTATGCAAAATTAAATACCAGATATGAAAAACTTTGTAGCACTAATGGTTCCTAAAAAAGCATATTTTATTATCCTAAAATTTATTAGTTTTGGTTCACGAGAAAACTTGATAGCACATTTGACCATTCTGCTTGGGACATATGATCGGTGGCTGTGATCACATAGTGGCTGGCGAGACCAAATTTATCTTGAAGATCCTGTTGCATGGCACACAATACAACTGACTTGAAACAATGTATGTGTTTTGCAGGTTTTGGCCCCCTCTCTCTGGCTAGTTGTTTTGCATCCAGAACTTCATGACATTACCTATAACTTCGAGAGACTGACGAGCTCCACTCCTTTGTCGTGCAAATCTTTGCCAACTGTCACTGCTGATGTTGCACAGAGTAAGATTTTGCTTGCAGACATCTTATTCATATTCACATGATTGGTAGGTAATGTCAAACAAAACACTTACCGATTCCACTTGTTCTATTATGCCCTTCTCCACAATAACATCAAATAAATTCAATCAGAAGGGTGAAAGTATACGGACCATAATACTTCTAGTAATAACAGCAACTAACACTTGAGCAGATTTAATAATATGTGGCCTGCTACATATTATTAAGCGTGTGATAACAGCATAATATAGAGATAGGAAATTTTAATACATAAACGCTTGTTTCAGCAGGTTTTGTGTTAATTATAATATTAACATATATATACTTTATTTAAAAAAATCAATTGAAACTTGATACACAAATGCATTTTTTCCAGTCTGCATAACATGTTAGAGAAGTGTGTAATTATTTTCTACTTCAGGCAGAGGCCTATATTCAGCAGTGGACAATTAGGCTTTGAAATCTGTCGCCTTGAATATTTCTTAAAACATGATATTAATTATTAACCCTCTTAAAAGCTTGGTCGACGGAGCCCTACTTTGCCGGATTCCTATTTCTGGGTGGTCATAAAGGAAAATAACCACTCCTTGTCACCTATCCCTTATTCGAGTCACAGTGCCCTCAAGTCCCGAACTCGCTTTGTTATTTGTAACAATCAACTTCTGCAAACAAGTATTATGCCCCTCAGCCTTGTGATAGCTTGAGGTTAGGACTCTTTAGCGTTCACTCTTTCTCTGTAATAACCCTCTTAAAAGCTTGGCTTTCAATAAGGCGACTTTTCCCTGTCCCTAAATCATATATGAACATTGTGATTATTATTACAATGCTGTTTGTTGGATTGGAATCTGTTAATATGCAGAAATAATATGATGATTATATTGCTGATTTACTCCACAAGCAACAGAATGTATTTTAATATTATATTTATTTGAATGTTTAGTATGGAAACACAAGAAGTTTAAAGGGCAGAAGAAGGCTGTTCGGCATAAGCAGCGTTATTTACAGCTGAAGGTAGAACTGAAATCGGCAGCCATTTTAGGCTGTTATTTTGTGATGTATTGATTAAATGTTTAACGAATGCAATTCGCATGTTAACAGCGTTTGTTACTGAATGATATTTTGCTTAATACGTTTATAACTTCCAAAGCAAGTACAATTGAGTCGTTGAATGGATGACAAAGCATAATGACGCCCAGAACACTCTTCATAGATCAAATGTAGTGAGACGGTAAAACATAATTTATGTAGGGAATTATAACCATTTTTAAGTAATATTGAAGTTTTATTTGCTAAATTCAATGTAAAATGTACATACCTTATGCTTCTAACGTCTCCTCGATAGCAGTCTGGTAGTAACGCGTGGTCAACTTTCGAGATTTTTTGAGTGAGCATTTGGTTTACATGTAAGAAAGAATCCATCTTATTTAACGCGCGTTTTATGAACTTTGTTAAAAAAATTCTGGATGAATGAAACTGCTGAATGTGGATTATGGGCTGAAATCTGAATCCAATTTTGAGCGTGAGCAGATAGCAGATGGATGATGCACGAATAACGATTCACGAAATACGAATCACGATCACGACCATAGACATAAAACATGATCAATTGATCACGACGATTTTGTGTCTTTTAAGTTTTAATCTATAGGTGGTGTAGTGTTTTATGTCAATGTCTCTAGTTTTGTTGTCTGTGTTCCGTAGATCTATGGATTGATTTTGGACTAGATTTTGGAATTTTTTTGGATGGCTATGGATCACAGATTGCTGCATGGCTGCAGATTGCCCATTGCAGATTGCCTACTCTGTGATATTATCCCTCTTTGGCTAATATTGGTCCACAGACTAGATAAACTTGGTTGCATAGAGATATTATCCAAATGTTTTTGTTAAGCTAAAATGAGACTTATATAATTGTTTTTAGATTAGCTATTCCCTTACAAGTGGTAGGTAGCTAAAAGCGGTCCTGGGCGAGAACGATCCCTCTGGTACTGTGTCCTTGTCTAACATCTTGCCATCTCAACCATGGACCTAACATCTAAGCAGGACTGAGTTCTCCTTCCCAAAAAACGTGCCGAGAGAGATGTGTTGAAGGGAGGAAGTTTACCTCGTTCTACTAGGGTGACCAAGCATTTTTAACGAACAGATAAGTTCGTTTTGAAACTGTAATTGTTCAGCTTGACACCAAGTGACTATTATTAATGAAAATGTTCTGAAGAAAAAAAGTCCCTACTAATAAATAAATGTGAACGTGAGTTTATTGGTTTGTGTGTCCTTCAATCATGCCGCAGCCAAAGAGTATATAATCACTACGTTCGCCGCAGCCACGCAACGGATCGGCCTGTTTTTTGGCACAGATATTCAAGACCCGCATAGGTGAGACATAGGCTAATTTTTATCCCGGAAAAACACATTCCTTTTAAAACCACGTGACATTTTTAAAATTTAAAATATTTTATTTTATAAGAAATCCTATATTTTTTGATAAAATTTGTCGATCATGCTACAATATTGATGGTGCAGTTTTAAAATAGCGAAAAAAAAATACAAATTTAATGGAACCCTAATTTTACGCTGTAAAATACCACTACCATAAATTGCATTTCTGTAGAATGCAGCGACTCCACTGGGTAAGTAAGTGGCGGCAGTGGCGTATTTACCCTAGGGGCAAGTGGGCCATGGCCGTGTGTGTTCCCCCAGCGGAATTTTGTCTAATTTCTTAGTTTTAAGTACCTATCCAGATATTTAGTACATTAAGCCCTGTAAATGTCCTCGAAAGTATAAATTTGTCCACCCAGTAGTTTTCGAGATATCCTCCAAAAACGTTTTCCGCGGAATTTTTTCTTGCTAGCGTTGTCACAGCCAAACGATATCGAATTTATTGATTTGAGTTCTCTAGATATTTAGTAAATTTTGTCGTGTAATTGTCCCGGAAGTTTGTACATCCAACCGTTTTTGAGAAATTCACCAAAAACACGATGACCAAATTACTATGGAAATATGTCTATGTTTTAAATATTCGCTCCAAGGACTAGCTACTTGTCGATAGGTAGGTAAATAAAAAGTATTCAAATATTAGTAACTCAATCCAACTAATTGTTTGAGAAACTTGAGCCCGATCATCATTAAAATCAAAGAGATATCAACGAAAAACTGGCCAGAAACCTATCGTAGTGATAAACCTACCAAGTATTAGAGGTCGCAAAAAAGCGGTACATGGCAGTAACGTCCTGAAATTGGCAGAATAGTACTACAACAGTACCGCTGGTTTTTATTGTACATTCGCGTACACAATAATGAACAAAAATATTACAAATATTGGCTCTTGGACTAAAACCACAATCACTAAAAGGTGCCTGGAAAATTGCTCGTAGCTATAAAAACTGCTATTGCATATCATTATTTTATTAATATTTATCATCTATTAAAAAAAAAAGAACAGGAATTTTCGGGGCTCGCTTCGCTCGCACATCTATTTATTGATATACCTTTATATAAAGTTTGCTTTCGCTTTATCATCGGTTATCTACGGATTCAAATTCTCCCGCCTTAAAATGTAAATTTTATATTTTAAAATTAGTTTATTTCAACTATTCTATTCTATTTATAGTTATTGATTAGTTTTTTTAACGTGGGTAAGTAATAATTTTAAATCTAACGCCGGAATATATTTTTGTGATTTATCCTGTGAAAACTCAAACATTTGAGCTCGCTTTGTTTGCGTTAATTTTTTACAGTAAAGTAATGTTGTTTTGGCTCGTTTTTTAAAATCACTATAAGTACCTTGAACCTCAATGGGTGGACACTTTAAAATGTTTAGTGGGATTCAATTCTTTTTCTTTTATTACTACGGTCTCTATGATAACAAACGAAAATGAGAAGAATATAATAAAGTTCAAAAATGTTCGTATCAATTATTTTAAACTCAGCCTGAAAATAAAACTGTAAACAGTTTATTAAATGCGCTATGGGCGGCGGGGGACAATGCTCGTACCAGCCTTAAAAATATTGGCTCTTGAACTAAAACTTCAATCAACAAAGGCTGTCTGGAAGAGATTGCTTGTAGCGATAAGACCACCTTTGCATACCACTATTTTATTATTATTTCATCTAAGTATGATGCAACATTGATCTATTTATTTCGGTTTAAAGTTCTCCCGCCTGAAATGATTATATTATTATTTTTAATGATAATTTTTTTTTCAACTAATCAATTCTATTTATAGTTATTGATTGTTTTTTTAAACACAGGTAAGTAATAATTTTAAATTCAAGGCCGGAATATACAAGGTGTGGGTTAATTAGCATAGTATGCCCGCAGGTAACCTTTAAACTTATTCCTTGAAACACATTGACGTGATAAGAAGTCTCAATCATTTTTATTTTTTCTTCAATACAAAAAATATTATATCATGTAGAGAAATAAAATTTAGCAACCCTAATGAGACTAATGAGACAACAAACCTCGTATCATTTTCATTATTCCCAGTTCATTGATGTTGAATCAGCTGTTTTTAGGGATGTAACTTTAAATTTTCGGTGCATTTTTGAACTCCTTATAGCTCAGGATATGAGAAACAATCTTTGTGATATTTTTTCGTGCACGTATTCATTGTTCCCTACTTTAGGCTTTCGGCTAATTAGGGTAATTAATCTACACGTTGTTTAGTGATTTATCAGAGAAACTCCGAGCATAGCTCTCTCCATCGCCCGCTGAGTGACTCTGAGCCTTCTTATGAGGCCATTAGTTAGTTGCCAACTCCATATTATATTCAAAAGCGAGATACGCTAGTAGTGATTAGCGTGTTAGGGGCTAGGTTTTACACTATGCAATTTAAGAGCGCTAGCTAGTGTTAGCGCGGCAGAGTCCATGCTATCTCTAGATTGAATCACTAGCTGTCTAACCCTTATTAGCACGCTAGCTCACCTAGCGTTCTGCAGATTGCATAATGTTATAGGGGTTTAAGTGGGAAAAAGTGTGTTGTGAAATAAAATATTGTTCTTTACACGTAACAACAATTTATTTAATATTAGACACTTTTACAGATGGAATACGTAAGTACATTGAACAGTTTAGGCTACAAATATTTCGACACTTTTGTAGATGAAATAAGTATATTATCAAATTAGTATCCCTATGGGTACTAAGGTTAGGACACCTGTAACGACGCCTCTACACTACTCTCGAAGTTCCTCGGCGAAGTACTCAGAAAGTTTACCGAAGTACTAAAAAAAGTTGGCGAAGTTAGACGAAGTACCCCTCCACACTGCTCGCTTCGGTCAACTTTGCGAGTAGTGTAGAGCGTGGGTATAAATATCAGTTTCAAGATACCTATTGGTCTCTGATTGATTAATATTTGCCATTCTATTTTTAACAGTCCATTTTTTTCCCCAAAAATAATAATATATAATAATAAGTTTTCACTATTATTTTTCGACAAAATTGTAATTAGTTCATAACATAACATTCTAGGTACATATTTGATCTTATATATTTAATTAAATAAAATATTTCAGAGTTATTAATGTTAAAACGCAAAAATGAAATAACATTTTTAATATTAACAACAGTCAACATAGCAAAGGGTTCTCTCTTTGGCACAATTCTATGATAAGAAAAATAGGAGTAGGTAGGTAGTCACGTCTTAGACGTAAACATAATATTTAGACCAAAATAATGGCCAAATTTTATAGCTTTGAAATAAATGACCGAATTTATTATGTAGCTTTATCTCAGCGCCAGATCTACAAATAGAAAACTTAGTAGTTGCACTTCAATTCAAGAGGAAGTTTGTTTTCTGATCTAAATTTAGAAAAAGACTTAAGAACCCATGGAAGAACTTGCACCCATGGGTGGTAAACCTAATAAAACATTAATTTAAGCTTTTTGCATTCCTTCCCTGTATATAACATGTAAACTTATGTGTGTCCAATTTACCTAAATAAATAGACAATTAGATATTCAATAAAGTTAGACACAAATTATTATTATAATTTTACATAATGTTTAATAGGTTCGAAGTCAGAAAGTAGGTATAGGTTCACACTGTTCATACTCAGGTAGGTACCTACTTATAGTTTTTTGCAGTAAACTATAGCTGTAGGTTTACATATACCTACGAGTAGAATTGACCATAGATCAACCGATGTATCTAATAGGATTACCAGTATCATTTTAACATGTTTTACCTTACAACTATGCCTTACAAAAAAAAAAAAGATTCCGACGAATTGAGAACCTCCTCCTTTTTTTGAAGTCGGTTAAAAATAGCCACATTCGCTGAGGCAGCATGCCTGCATACCAGATCATTTTTCAACTGTTTATTTTGCAAATTGAAAACCAATACCTAATACGTGGTATGTTGTGCAAAAAGTAATTAGTTTATGAATTAAATCACACGTTTAATAATACTTAGGTAGGTACTTTAATTTCTTCAATGACAATTGCTATTTTCCAACTACTTAAGTACAGATTGACAAATCTAATGAACACCCCTTTATGCTTACACGAGGCTTACACAGACAGCTTGCAAAGTAGTAGAGGGGCGTTTATATTTAAATTAAACTATGTTCAAAAACGTTTGTTTGTAAGATCACAAACACACTATATATCTCAGGTATCACTAATCGCAATACATACATAGGCCATTATACCTACTCGTACTTCAAAGGGCGTCCCATGGCGATGCCACATATATATATGTATAGGATAGATGGAGCATTTTACTGAAAGAAGACTACATATTTTCAATTTCAAAAATAATTTATAATGCGTTCATGGATATTTTAATTGCCTGGTAGAACCGGGACTCGAACCCACTATACGAAAAAAAATACCTGTAGGTTTATCTACAATTATTAAAGGTACCTTCCCTCCATAACAAAGGGCGCAAAGGGACGCCCTGAATATATAAACAAAAGATTATATTTAACTGTTTTCGTCAAACATACACATACGAGTAAGCAACTTTGGTATAATATCTAGCAGTATAATATCTTTTTTTTTTTCGAGAATATTGGCCATCATCATCTTATCATCATGTTCCATAAAATTAATAATGTCCATTGTTTTCCAAATAAACAAACAAAGAATACACAGTACAGTAGGTAAGGACCTACGCCTACTTATTATAAATTGGCCTGCAAAAGTAAGTATCACACTTTTCAAATTAAATTGATACAAAGTGTGATACTTACTTTTGCAGGCCAGTGTAGTTCAAATAAAATCAATATGTTTACATATTTTATATTTTACTTGCTTACAACTTAAAATTTTGTAATAAGTTTATATACCAATAATTATAAGTACTTAGAAACGAATGAAACATAAGCCATTTTGACAGAGTGGGGCGCGTCTTCGTGGATTGAAATATCTGTAAAAGCTAAGGCCATTAATTTATTTTAACACTTTATTTTAAAGGTTTTAAAATAAAGTGTTATTTCTTGGCTATTTCTTCCTGTTATAAGGTGAATTGAACTTTCTTGCCCACCAAAATGAAATTTAATTTGGGTTTTTCACAATTCATAAGATGGAGTATGGAGTTACACACGATTTTCGGTCAAATTTTCTAAACTGAAACATTTTAAGGTAAATCTAAATAAAATTCTAGTTTCACAGTGTGTGTAGTCAAACTCCTCCGAAACGGCTCGACTGACTTTTATGACTACATTCGGTAGGTTTGAGAAAAGGATTTTGCATACTGAAATTGCAAAAGAATGTTTGTCCGTTCGCCTTCCAGGAATTTGCCATTTGACAGGAAATAATTTCTTTGGTGCTTATAATAATTATAGTTGATATACATCCTTTGGAATATTCTATACTATTTTAACATTAAATTATAAATTGGTGGTAAATAACGGTAAATATATTTTACTCCCTATTTCCATAATAATTATATCTCCCAAATTGGAGGTTCTCGTAAATATAATTTAGGTACTCTTTATAAACAGAAAGTATTGCTTATTACGTTAAAAAATATGACTTAAATCATAATACGTTTTAGCTAATATACGTACATTTTATAAGAGTCGCAGATTTTTTTATAGTTATCCATATTATATGGGTACTTACTTTGTTTGTCTAACATACTAGGTAGAGGTAGGTACAACAAAATAGGTATTTAAATGAAATTGTAGGTATTAACTATACATAATACAGGTATAATATTAACGTATACCAAATTGATAAAATTAGGTTTTTATATATTCGAGGTAGGTAGATATAGTTGTAAAAATATAATAGACCCGTTTTGATGCTTGAGTCAGGTCATAGAAGGTAACTTGGAACGAAAAGAATGAAACAATAAAATAATACCTATAAATTTAGATGCATATTTTTTAAATTTATAGGAATAATTTCCTAAGTGTGTAAAAACACTATAATATAAAATATAATTAGTAATAAAATAATAATTTGTAACATTATGTGACAGCTACGTTCTCATTTTATATTTTAGTGTTGTGATCACTTAATTACCTATTTACTGAATTTCACCAACTTCATTCGATTTTAATAGTAATCGAATATTTTGTAGTGATCTTCACTGAAAAGAATGAGCTGAGACACTGATTTTTATATACTTAATGGGTTCTTTGAAATGATTCATGGTGCGAATAGCATCGTATGGTTTATTACTATAATCTCGTCGCAATGACATGCACCAAAACGGGCTTTTTAAATTATTTTTACATGTAGGTATATTAATAATAAGATAAATTATCCTATGATTATAGTGTATCTGTGATATTAGAAAATATATTTAAAACATGTTCATAAAATCATAAAGTGAGGTTTTCGTACGTTATTAGTATATCTAATTAGATATGTTGTGAGAAAATTGAACAATGTAGATTTTTATAATTTTTCGAATAACACTAATAAAAATATTTCAATATATACTTGAGCATTAGATACTGTTAATGTGCCCGCAACGATTGGCACAATATGTCGTAGGTTTATAAATTTAATAATAATAATAAACATTGTATACAACATCGAAAAATAGGTAAAAATTCAATTATATTATATATAGTTGAATTTTTATAATAAACATCATTACTTATAAACGTTTCTTATCAGTAATTGTTTAATAGATAGGGAATGCTTGGTCTTTCTCTTTCAAAAGTAATATTTCTGATAACAGATAGAGACAAAAAATTAATTAATTAAACCACTTCTGAGCAACGTTTATAAGTAAGAAGGTAGTGTTCAGAATTTAAAAACTCTTGGTCTAGGTAATACTATAAAGATTTAGGTCTAAGTAATATTATTAATAGGTAGGTTAAAATTTTATACTCCATGAGTAAAATTTATATAAAAATCGTAAGTAAGTACAGTGTAGTTTTACTTATCTACAGTATAGTCTAACAACATTAGGAGACGGGTATTTTGCTCACAACAACTGTGGCATCTGTACTTGACTATATAATATTTTTTTATCGTTCTTGGGTATAGGTACTTACAGCGACTTTAAGAACGCTGAGATCCTTTTTCCGAGGATGTTTTAGGTAAACAATAGGGCTATAACACTTACATTTTGTGAAAATATCAAACGTTTAATAAAGTAAAAACGAAATTTTTTTGTTTAATAACTTCAACATAAAATTATTTGCACAACTCTATAATAGGTAGCAAACATTTGTTTTATCTACCTATTCTTTGAGTTTCTACAAAATGATGAATGAATATATATATATTTTATTTTAATGAAAGCCTAAAATTAAACTTTTTGAATAATGATAGTGATTGAAAACTTTCGTTTTAATAATCACAGAAAATTGATCTTAATTATTAAATCCATTTTACCGTTCTTCTCAAAACTGTGTTTTGAGGGCTTATAAAAGGGCTCAGTATCATAATACAGTTAATGAAAAATAATAGATAATATATTAAATTTTTATAATAATGTACAATATATTTAATATATAAAGTGGGGTACAGTGGCAATCCTTTACTGACGTCATAATATATCTAAAAAAATTGTTAACATTAATCTTCTTAGTAAGAAAAAAATATTAGCGCTTTAATGATCGCTTTGATAGCGTTTAGAAAAAATCGAATAACATAATTAGTTAGTAATTACCTGTACCACACCTCACTCGCGTAATATCCATAACATTTGTAATAAGTTTTTTAAGCTCTAAATTTTTTAAACTATTTAGTTTCCAGATATCTAAACACTAGGCTTTAGCACTATTATCAAACCAGTTTCATTAGATTTCAATGGACAATTTTTCCCCCTGCATCATACGAACTTCTTTAAAGTTGTTAACATATTTCATTTATATAATAATAATATTCGTAATATATATAATAAGTAAGTATTTAATACTAATAATATTTTTTCAATTGATTTCATTAGGGTATTCAGTCTTATGTATAAAATAAATTCACTTTTTAATAGCGAGTCGAATTTTATTAGTTGTAAAATAAAGCTTCGAGGCTACGTGTCTAGGTAGGTAATAAAATTGGTAGTGAACTAAAGAACGAAAGAATTGGTAATGGAACTCCTATTCGTTTCAGATGTCGAACAGATGTCGATTAAATAGTTGTTACAAGTCATACTTCATTATAAATCATATCCGATGTTTACTAATAAAATATGTAGTTAACCTAAATATTATAAGCTTAGGAAAAATAGTATTCAAAATCTATTAAGCTACGGCGCCAAACCTACGGAACGTACGGCGTGCCGAAAGTTCGGTTACGCGAATGTACCAATGACACCGAACGCAACACGTAGTATAAGTAGTTGTAGAAATGTAACAGGCCTGTTTTAGCGTTTGAGACAGACCATAGAACGTAACTTGGGACGAAACTGAATGAAACAATAAAATAGTTATTTATTAAATAATGTGATCTTTAGTGAAAAGAATGGACACAGCGCTCAAAGCCATACTGAAATTTTTAATTGGGACACTGATTTCTATAGAATAGGTTGCATTTAATCAGGTGGTACGTGACTGAGTGAACGTTTTGAAGACAAATTGAGCTTTGGTTTGGTATTATAAGTTTGAGCTACATTTCATGATAAGAACTTTAATCCAATGCACTTTACAATACATATAATCAAATCGATTAAATACTAACTTGAATCGATACATCGTGAGAATCCTGTATCGAGTAGCGAGTATGGTTCATCATAAGTCTCGTCACGAAGACATGTGCCAAAAAGGGCCTATTAAATTTTTACAAGTTTAAATTCTTAAAAAAGCATTGCCAGCGTATTGAACGGAATTTTCAGCGCCTGTATATTCCGCAGGTATGGCGCGGCATTAATATAAGTAAGTAAAACTAATATAAAAGATTTAAACTATGTAGGTACCTACAGTAGCAGTCTGAAAATGTAAATTTTATCAATTTTAATTTTCAAAGATTATTTGTAATGGGTATAGTGTATATTATATATAGTAAAGTTTAAACAGGAACTCATTACTTTTGACAGAAATGTGTTAAGGTCCTGACGTAGACATTTTCAGACCGCAACTGTCTGTATATAGGTCTTTTGTTTAAAGCCAGCAATAAGAATCAACTTTAAAGTAAGTATACAGTATTTACCAACATAACTGCAACAGGTTAAAAATTACACATTAAAACACTTGACCGTCACTGGAAGCTTATATTGAGAGAAGCGTATCCGTTTCCGTCCGTTTCATGACGGTATCATGTCTCCTTATCGTACTTTTTATGACGTCAGAACCGGCTCTGTGGCGACACCTAGCGGCGTCGCGCGCCTTTTGGTTAATATAATGGTTCGGCGCGCTTCTTAGCTCATTGGCGTTTTAGTTTCCGTCGAAGAAACTTGCAATCGTTCCACATAGAACATTGCATTTGAATACTAAAGTGTAAAGTGCAAACTAAAATTATTATAAAGTGAATTGTGTTCGTCGTGAATTCGCAGTAAGTAGTCTCCTTGTTTTAATATAATCAGTATCTCCGCCTGTCACGCGGGAGACCGGGGTTCGATTCCCCACCTGAGAGTTAAATAAGTATAAGTGATCATTATTTTTAACGGTTTTTCCGTTCGGATCACTATATGAATATTTATTTTGTTAAATTGTTCGTACTTATGATGATGTAATGTAAAATTACTCGTTTTAACTTGTTTGTGTGCATGTGTTTGTGTCTCTGTGTGTTAATTTCATTTCAGTAACAGGTAAAGCAATGAAAGAAATGGCTGGCCCAAGCGGGCAGACTCGCAAAAGGTCATGCAGCCTTTCTCATTGCTTATGCTCATCAAAAATGTATGCAAACAATACTTCACAATAATGACATTATATGATAAGTGTTGACCCGAATTAGTGGCATAACACAAGAAACTTATAAAGTAATCATACTCCAGGTTGATACACCTAGAAACAAACGAGAAGGTAAAAATGTATGATACTTTACTCCATTACGCCTCGCGCGTACACGCATACACCGCTAGTTAATTCAAGTAAGCCGTACGCAGCTACTGTAGTATCACATACTGCATTTTAAAATTAAAATAAAAACAGCCTGTCAGGAGGCTATAAAAGTATCGCTTTCTTGGATCAGAGAAAATAGTAATAAATTAAACTATTAACTGGAAAAATTTAAATTTTCGGATTTATTGCACTAGCGTGCGGCAAGCGATCAGAAAGTATGAGATGCGCCAAAAAGAATCGTGAGCCAGGCTCGTGATTCTTTATTTTAAGCTTCGCTAAATAAAATACTACCTTCGAGTACTTCAATTCAGTTTACGTCTAGTTTGAAAATTTTTTTTTTCGGCAGCAGAATCACTCCCACAATGGGTAGAAGTATTAGAAGCATTACCGTTCCATCGCGTGGAACTACTTGGCCTGGACATTGCTTGAAGTATTGCCGGCACGATCATTACAGCCCACCCTCATGGAGTGGCGCCTACGTATAATTCGCAAAAAGGTCAATCTTTTCCTCAGTCATATTATGCGAATCAAACAGACCGACGCCCCTCGCAGGCAAGGTATTTCTAGCATTGTTGTTCCATCGCGTGGAACTTCTTGGCCTGGACAGTGCTCGCAGTGTGTCCTGCACGTCCATCACATCCCACCCTCGCGGGGTGGTGCCAACGTACAAATTGAACAAAGGAAGATCAATCTTTTTCCGAGTCATATTATGCGAATCAAACAGACCGACGCCTCTCGCGGGGGCAAGGTATTATACAAGCATTGCCGTTCCATCGCGTGGAACTTCTTGACCGAGACAGTGCTCGCAGCGTGTCCAGCATGTCCATTACATCCCACCCTCGCGGGGTGGTACCAACGTACAATTTGAACAAAGAAAGGTCAATCTTTTTCTAAGTCATATTATGCTAATCAAACGGACCGACGCCCCTCGCGGGGGCAAGGTATTATACAAGCATTGCCGTTCCATCGCGTGGAACTTCTTGGCCGAAACTGTGCTCGCAGCGTGTTCAGCATGTCCATTACATCCCACCCTCGCAGGGTGGTGCCAACGTACAATTTGACCAAAGGAAGGTCAATCTTTTCTCAGTCATATGCGAATCAAACAGACAGTCGCCCCTCGCGGGGGCAAGATATTAGAAGCATTGCCGTTCCATCGTGTGGAACTTCTTGGCTGGGACATTGTTCACAGTGGACAGTGCAGCATTGTGTGTTCAGTACGATCATTACAGCCAACCTCATGGAGTGGTGTCATCGTATAATTCACACAAAGGTCAATCTTTCCTCAGTCATATGCAAATCAAACGGACCGACGCCCGTCGCGGGGGCAAGGTATTATACAAGCATTGCCGTTCCATCGCATGGAACTTTTTTGTCCTGGACAGCCTCGCAGTGTTGCTAACACGATCATTACAGTCCACCTTTGCATAGTGGACACCAATATATAAATAATAACTCTCACTAAGGCCAACCTCTTCTCAGTCGTATGCAAAGCAATCAGACCGTCGCCCCTTTGCGGGGGCAAGGGGTTATAGAAACATTGCCGTTCCATTGCCGTTCCATTCCAGAACTTCTTAGCCTGGACACAGTTCTCGCAGTGCTGCCTGCGCGATCATTATAGCCCACGCTAGCGAAGTGGACACCATCTTATAAATAATTCACACAATCTTTTCTCAGTCATATGCTAATCAGTCAGATCGTCACTCCTCGCGGGGGCAAAGTATTGTAAACATTGCAGTTACTCGGCCTGGATGGTACACGATGTCTTTCCAGCATGATCCAGAATAAACCACCCTCGCAAGGTGCACAGCAGTATAGGAAAGATTATCTTTGCGCTGTATATTTCGCAAGGAGCTCGCGGTCCGAGAGGACACGACTAGTGACGAATAAGTATGTCCACATCCGACAGAATGAAATTAGAGAATTTGACTCTTACCATTCTCTCAAAGCGGGTAGTTATAAACATCTTTCAAAATTGAAAGAAATAGCGGTGTCTCGAGGTAATAATATAAAAGTCAGTATGAGGGTATCGCGTACCTTTAATCAAAAATCACGTCTGTATTTCCCAACATGACGGGAAAAATATTTCACACTCCTTTTTCAAGAAAAATAATATATGCAATGGCACACACAATGAAAAGCATGGCGTCTTACACACCAAGCTTTCCTTCCACTATTTGACCAGACGGGTTATTTCAGTCTCAACCGATATTCGACCTCAAGGCACTAAACGATTGTTTTTGACAAGAATCATTTCACTGATAAAATGTACCGCATTCCGGGTTTCCGGCAACCCCAAGACTTGTTGAGCAAAGTGGATATACTTAACACAAGCCTACTCCCATAAAGGCGCTTTCTTCCACGCCTTTCCTAGGTCAGCAAATAAATTTCGATAAATCCGTTCTTTTGTGGCATTAGATCATAGTTTATTTAGGAATAGTCAAATGAGGTACTTATTCAATAATGTAATTAGGATTTTAAATGAAAGTCTAGTCTAAAGTCAAGTCTAAGTCTAAAGGATTTACAATGAATATAGGACTTTCGAATTTTGCCAGATTTGTTGTTCAACGAGGACGACTGAATTATCGGCACTTGTAGCTTTTCAAACACATGATTCTGCCGGACCTATCTTGGATGATGAGTGCCTTATCCAAATCCGCCAATTTTGGTGAATGCATTAAACGAACTTGTTAAGTGAAAGGAGAATTGTCAGCTACTAACCTCAAAACTTTATCTTCCGCCAGTTTTGGTTTTTGGTAAACACGTGTCTCGCACCTAGTTTGGGAGCATTACTGGATTTATCGTAGTATTGTACATGATAGGAACAAATACTACTTCCAATCAAAAGGAAGTGTTGGCCCTACTATTTGCTTTTCTAAGACGTACTCACACCGGGCGTCAAAGTTTAATTTTATTCAAGGCGACAGCAAGTCTGCAGTGACTTATTTAAAAAGACAAGTGGGACGAGATTTTCACCCAGATTGAAAATAACTTACATGTCCCGAAATTGCTAGATTGACATCAAACATACTACAACATACAAGTAAATCCTAGGCAGGTTCAACAGTTATACGTGTTGCGTATCTTCTGTCAAGTATCGCCAACCTCCACAGTGGCACTTATTTCCCGATATGAAAATAGTAATGCAAAGTTGGGAATCCCAGTAGTCGATCTATTTGCTTCGAAGAATACACACGTAGTACACAACTATGTATACCAAAGCTTGATTCATCTAAATAAGCCAACGGGAATATATTTTTTAATTCAGAGTCTGAACGCTCGCTACCCCGTTAAATCTGAAAAACCAACAAAAGTTTCTAAATTGACACTAATAACCCCACCGGCTCACAAATAGTACCATTTAATTTATATATATGAATAATAAATTAATTATCTTCAATGCAAATTTTTTACACAAACCAGGTTTGGACGTATGTAGTGCCGAAAAATCAAGTTAGTAGCCATGCAAAACGTAAAACATATTATGATAGCAAAGGTTTCAAAATCCATCGATCTGTTATCTAAATAAGTTAAACTCTTACTTATCTATTTATATCATACAGGGAGATGTTAAAAGCCTTTTTTAAAACATCTCGTCATACTGCGATGTTATTACTTCCTTATTCAGAAAGAATTATACATACTTTACCTACTTTACAGTATGTTGTATTCTGGCCGTAACTCGGATCAAAAACTTATACCAGTGTTTAACGGCAGTCAGGTTGGATGTTGCTCTGAATGTAGATAATCCCTAATTAACAACCCTATTTGATTATTATTGATAAATATTTCATTATTAAATGTTTAACGAAATATTTCAATTTATAATAATCTATTCATTTAATCTATTCAATTAAAGTCGCTAAAACTCGCGCACAGTTATTGCAAGTTTGTTCAAAGAAGCTGGCATCTGCTACTCCTGGTAGTGTTAGGTCTGTAGCTGTAGCTTCCAATAGCTGATGGAAAGATTCACTCCCTTGATATGATATTGCAAATCGTGCAAATTGGCAATCAACCAATACTTGTAAACGTGAAGTGATTGACAATTATAATAATTCACTCAACTTTTCAATTCGATTTGTTATTAATATTATATTCATGTACAATATATTGTTAAGGAATAATAGTAAAAATTATTATTTTTAAAAATAATTGTTAGAGAAACATTATATATTTCTCGTATACAAATTATTCTACTACATCACATTGGCGTAAGACGTCTAATATGTGGCGACACCAGGCGAAAACAAACAGGCTCTCAATATAAGCTTCCAGTGACGGTCAAGTGTTTTAATAGTAGCGTTTTACCTGAAAATAAAACGTTTATTAAAATACTTACCTCACTGGAAGCTTCCAGTAATTCCTGCCTGGTGATATTATAGAGCCAATGAGCTAAGAAGCGCGCCGAACCATTATATTAACCAAAAGGCGCGCGACGCCGCTAGGTGTCGCCACAGAGCCGGTTCTGACGTCATAAAAAGTACGATAAGGAGACATGATACCGTCATGAAACGGACGGAAACGGATACGCTTCTCTCAATATAAGCTTCCAGTGAGGTAAGTATTTTAATAAACGTTTTATTTTCAGGTAAAACGCTACTAATAATGAAATGTCGCAATGATTTGATTTGTGAATGAAGCACTAGAATAGTGTCATTATGTTGAATTGTGCCGTTGGCATGGCTCTTAAAAATCGACCTATGTACCTACCCTATCGAGTTTATCCTATATACTTAATGTTGAGATTGTTCCTTTGGTTGAGCTTGAGTTCGGTAAAAAGTAATGCTTGAAATTAAATATTGTTTAGGAAGAACAAAATAAAAGCTTTTTGATTTTAATAATGTTCCATCTACAAGAAATTTATAAAACATGCAAAAATAATTTGATCATTATCATCATCTCTACATCTGCATTTTGTATAATTATGAATTAATTGATATTTACGGAGAAACTGTTTAAGATGATCGGACTTCTTGTGAATAGAAATTTTTTTAATACACAAAATTTTTATTTCATAAAGTAAACAGAATATAAAAATGTTTCTTTATTTTAAAGGGTTCTAAAATTAATTTTGGAATAGGTACCAAATTCACCTAACCGTCCAAAAATAATTTTTAAATTCTGTTCTTGGAAAAATATCATTTTATGGAGTCAATAGACTCTACGAAACATGCCTATTCAGATTTAGGTAAGAACTTATGTTTTACCGATTTATGTACAATGATGAAAATAATAATTATAACTTTGGCTATTTTTATAAATGCTTGTAGGTACCTACATCGACTAAGCATTACCTCTACCTTAACACTTACGTACCTAAATAAGCTGTCTTATCTACTTTACGTTTAGGTATAGGGTTGGAAATCAGCTTATAAAAACTTGTCGCGTTTAAATTAATTAATTGCTATCTATATTTTTGGAAAAGTCAACGAAAGTATGTATGTATGCAATATTTTATGCCAGATACGAAAAAATACAATTTAAAAAAATAATTGAATTATCAAGCGACTGAGACCTATATATAACATTCAACACCTACTTACATAGAAATTTTAGGTTTCTTTTTTTTAATTTTAAACTTTATTCGCTGAGACAAAATTATAAGATAATAATCATTTTTAAATACGGCGGCGAGTATCGCTATCTTAACATCTATTTAAACAACAATACTTACTTAGAATTTATTTTCGGATCAGTTACTTCGACAAACCTGTTTTTGTTATAGAGAAGTTCAATCGTTTAAATGTTTCTAGCTGTAATACTGTAGGCCTAAAGTTGCACCGCTGGCTGATACGTGATTATGTGTTAGACGGTGTAAAAAGAGAAACTCGTAAAACTTAAGTCATGGGTAGACCGGAAAATTCAAATATAACTACAGTTGTAGGCAAATAAACAAGATAATATATTATTTACCTAGCATTAATAAAATCTGTAAGACAGGAAATGTGCATTGAAAAGAATAAAAAACTGTTTGTTTTAATTCCGTATATGAAGAAAAATCCCTGGTGCCAAAAACAATATTTTATTTTCCGGGAATATTTTGGTTTTGGTTCATGATAAAACTTGATTTGACCTTTGGTCATTCTTCTTTAGCGGGCCAATTATTTTGACCATCACACAAACTAGTAAATTTTCGTCTTTATGACTGTTTGTCAGATAGGCTACAACTAATGGCAATGTTTTGTCAATAAAAGTAACAGCAGTGGAACAGGTCTATCGATTATATATTAGGTATTTATCTCATGATGTTTGATTCAAAAACCACTGTAGCATAAAATGTTTAACAAGTGCGATCATAGTATCAATTGACATTAAACGCGGCTGTTCTATAATATCATGTTCCCGTGTCGAATGCAAATATGGCGATCACAAATCACAACCGTAATTTACCCAATCCGCGTATTCAAATTTAAATGTAAATAAATTCGTAGGTTTTGCACCAAACCAGTGGTCCGCTGGTGGTATCACCAGTGGGCTACTAATTAACGGCGGCGTTGTAACTTCCACTATTTTACCTTAGTAATTATAATTACCATCTATTACAATCAAGACTGGTAATAATTGTCAAATCTAAGGAAAAACTTTTTTTACTAATAACAATTGATAATAAGATATTTTTGCGAAGTGCTAACATTTACAGCACTTCATAACAATATTTTTCTTTCGTTAACTTATCTTGGTGTCAAATGTCAACCAGGGATGACCATTGATTAAACATATTAAAAGATCAGAACTTACTGACGTCACGCATATAATTATGGGCTCCGCCGGATTTTAATAAAATGTCATAACTGTAAAATGGCCCTAATTTATGTGACCGACAGCGGTGTGGTATTTGAGAAATTTTTGGCTTCAAAATACGTCCCATCTTTCCCGTCCTCTCAGCGTAGTGTATTTCGTCATTAAGGATGACACAAAACATGAAACTTGACTTTGATGACACAAAGCATTAATATAGATCATGTAGATAAAATAGACAAAGACAACAAAGACATAATATTATGTAAACAAAGGCAAGCCAGAAAATTATCAGGCTGCCTCTCGCCCTTCTCGCTCCGTCTAATTTTCCTAAGAAAAAATTCACAGTGAGTCTAGAGGATTCTCAATAATGTTGACGGGCGTAGTGGTCAGTCGGGTTTGCTTTCTCCTGAAGATGAAGTCCGCAAGGCTGCCCGTTCTGTACGGTTCTCTATCCTGCAGTAGCGCTTCGATGTCGACACTGCTGCTTGACTCTTTTCTGATATTTGCGCGGGTGACGTGGTCACTTGAATAGGCCTTGTAGTTCATGAGCGACATGAAGGCAGGCAGAGGGATCGAGTCTGACAGTGACACGGGCCGCGATGTGTGGCGCGAAACCCGTATTTCACTTACAATGCTGTCCCAAGACGAGGAGCTCTGAGATGATTTCGCGCTGATTGAGCCGTTTCTGGTTTCTATAAATAAATTAAATTACATAGGTACCTTTAAGAAATTTTCTATTTGACTTATTAATAAATTAAAACTAAAAAAGACCTATCTTCTATTAGCTTTAGGCTACCTTGACCGGTTCCGCTCCACCCTGTAGTAGTTGAGAACTCTGCACTCGAAATTGTAGACGAATACATATACCTGGGACATACAGTCCAGCTTGGTAGGTCCAATTTCGAGAAGGAGGTGAACCGCCGAATTCAGCTCGGTTGGGCAGCGTTCGGGAAGCTTCGTGATGTCTTCTCGTCCAATATCCCTCAGTGCCTGAAGACCAAGGTCTTCGAACAGTGCGTGTTGCCAGTGATGACTTACGGATCCGAGACATGGTCTTTTACTATGGGTCTCATAAGAAGGCTCAGAGTCACTCAGCGGGCGATGGAAAGAGCTATGCTCGGAGTTTCTCTGCGTGATCAAATCAGAAATGAGGAGATTCGTAGACGAACCAGAGTCACCGACATAGCTCAACGTATCGCGAAGCTGAAGTGGCAATGGGCGGGGCACATAGCTCGTAGGACCGACGGACGTTGGGGACCCAAAGTGCTGGAATGGCGACCCCGCACGGGAAAGCGCAGTGTTGGCAGACCTCCGACCAGATGGACTGACGACATTAAAAGAGTCGCGGGAAGGCGCTGGATACAAGTGGCGCAGGACCGTGCGGGCTGGAAATCATTGCAGGAGGCCTATGTCCAGCAGTGGACGTCCGTCGGCTGAAACGAACGAACGAACGAACCTTGACCGGTGTCAACTAGAATTTTTTGTGATTTCTTGATCTGTAGGACTGCAAGAGTTGTCTTGTGTACTTGAATATAAATATTTCTATATATAAATCTTTCTAATATGTACGATTAAATTCTCGTTCCAATTTTTGTTACCAAAGTACTCCGAAACGGCTCGACCGATTGTTATATTATGAAATATTCTATGTATTTGCGGTAGGTCTGGCCGTACTACCATCTCTTATAGCAGTATTATTGTAATGTTGTTTTAAAATTTTCATACTGACATTGTATGAAAATGTCAAACAATATTACAATAATACTGCTATAAGAGTTGGTGGTACGGCCCCTGATCTGAGAGTAGGTCGTAAGCTATTTTTTATATCCCTAGAGGCCTAACACGTAATAAAAAGTTACCCTTTCGAATTGAAGGTCGCGGTGAAGTTCTTCCATCTTCATCGGTCTGCCCCTCTGCAAGGGTTTCGAGATGGCGGGGCTCTGCTCGCTTATCATTTTGGGTGCCACTGGTGCTGGCGTCGCTTCCCGCAGCTGATGTCGATGGTGTGGGATTCTGGGAATTTTAAAAAATTTAATTACATAACTGTCTTTGAATCTAATTGCGTAAATTTCAAAGGTAACGTAATAAGAAATCTGATCACTTTTGGTTGCGGTTTACAAAAAATATCTGTAGAAAATCTCTCTGTGCTCTCCTCAACATGTTGTATATTAATAAAAGGACAAGTAGACAATCGTCTTTTTAAAAAAAAGGGTCCTTACATCTATTTGCATGGTAGTCTATGGTTAGTGGGATGTGTCTCATTGGGAACTATTTAACATCTTTATTGAACCCGTCACATGACGATCAAAGATTGCAGTTGGTTAGACATTTATTATGCAACGTGTGCGTGAACATAAGCCACATAAAAGCTTTGTAACCGACGCACAAAAGGACGCAAAGGTATTGATAAGCAAATGGTTGGTTAGAAGACTTGGATGGTGCAAATTTAGACAGCGAGCACACGAGACACCAATAGATTTTGGATCTGTGACAGGCCCATGTCCACATTTGGGTATAGCTGACTCAATTTTTTAATTAGGACTTTGTTTATACACTTGGATAAAAAGAGCGACGTCCACAAAAAATAAATTAAAATTAAACAAAAAAATTACAAAGTTATAGGTTAAAGGCATTTTAACTTTTGGAGTAGAGGTCTTCTCTCCCTTTCTCGCAAAACGAAAATTTATATAGATGATTAAAATCATTTGAATCTTTGTTTTTTCTTTCCGTTCTTTACAATTTAAATTATTTGCTAACAAAATACGACTGCCTAAAAAAAGGAGTGTAATGTTTTTAGGGTTTGTGTATGTATGTATGCATGTATGTGAAACTTCTGAACGGCTGGACAGATTTGGACATATTATGGGGTATCGTTAGAATCCTTGGATCCTCCCATATGGCATATCTTCATATGGCAGTCGGGGGGCTGTTCTGAGACCAAACCTTCTATTCTAAGAGGTCCCCCGACTGCCATATAAATTTATCTGTTCAACTAACTTGTTTCTTACTTTTTAGTTCGTTTTATAACAGGGCAGTCGTGTTTTTTAATTTTTTTAATTACTTATTTTTATTTTTAAGTAACATATATGTTCTGGTACTAAATAAATAAATGTTACGTGTAACGTAGTTACAGTACTTACAGCGTATATGTCGTTGGCTCCAGGCGGTGGGGTTTCACCAACGCCATCAAGGAAAAAGGTAACCATATTCCCTTTTCCCTTGACATCGATAGTACCGCGGCAACGAAGTTTGTAACCTCGAACTGCTAGGATCTCATATACTTCTCGGGTAACCTATTGGGTATTCGCAACAGCATATATTACAATCATATTATGTGTAACGGGCACCTAAATATCAAGTAAATCAAAATATACGCAACAACAACCAAATTGTTAGTTTTATCGTGATATACCCACTACATATAATAGATAAATATCCTTAATTAATAACTTATTATAATAGAATTACATAGATAAAATATTGGAAAACTGTGCAAAATCGTATTATTACATAATCATTATTTTTAATAAAGATGTTTCTTTTCGCTGACAGCTATTTAAGTTTAATAATTATTATAAATGTGGTACCACAATATTCGCAGTGCTGAGTCAAGAAAATTATATTATATTCCTTTACGAGTTAATTTCTAGTGCGCCCTAAATCTAGTGCATTTACATTACTAAGTATTATATTATTTTATTTGTCTTATCTTCTTTTATTAAATTCTAGTTTTTATTTCAGAGTGTTCTAATAATAATTATTATCGAGCAATTGAGTAGAACCAACTCTTCACTCAATGACTCATATTTTCATGGATCAGTATACGATTGATTCATAATTATGAGTGATAAATGGATTTACACTGCCATCCACTTCTTTTCCCCTTCGACATCGTACTCTCTACCACGCGTGCAAGAATTTCTGTCTCTATTTCAATTTTAATTAATAAGTTTCATGAAACTGCACTATATAATTAGTTATTAAAACACTCATGAACGTTTTTGATACTGTTAAGTAAGTACATACCAATTAAGTACCATTAAGGCGAAATCAACGACTCTGCCAGCGAAATTAAAAATTTTCTTGGTTTTTTGCAATTTTTCCGCTAATTACACATCAGAGGTTTATGGCAGTCATTTTGCGAGAATGGCAGTATATGGTCTTTACATGATTATATCAAAATCTTTGCATAAAAATGTGTATCCTAGGAATAAGTCCGAGTATCAAGTTTTATGTGAGTAACTCGCAAATCTCCGACTAATTTCTTTAACTCGACACTTTCAAGCAGAGATTTTAATATAAACACGTGAAGATGATATTGGGGTTCCCACAATTTGACTGTCATAAGTTTATTATGTTTTATTACTTAAAAATCGCGAAAAACCACAAAAAATTTGAATTTTGCGGGCACACCCGTGGTGTGCTCCTTAATGTCTAATACGCAACAGTTTCAAAAACTATAGGTACTTTCAGTGTGACTCTGTTTGAACTCGAAGCGGAAAAACACCTGTATATTTATCATTATTTTTGAAGCTCACCTGGATTTGGTCCAAAACTCCGGTGGAGTCCATCCGAGAAGCTACGTTGACAGCGTTCCCCCAGATGTCATACTGAGGTTTGCGTGCACCAATCACGCCAGCAACGACGGGGCCAATGTTAATGCCTGTTGAAATACAAAAAATTGCGTTGCAAACTCTACAGTTGCTCAACACTTAATTAATAATTAAATCAATAGCTGCTTATACATATTATCAAAACTTTTGGCACAAAAGGCATTCGTGAATTTACCTTGGGCTATAATGAGGCGTTATTCCCTAACTTGGTTATCACTATTTTAATGAGCTACTGACTACTGAGGTCATTTCATTCAGTTATTAATAATATAAATGATAACTTTACAAAAGTCAAAAACTACACATTTTATTACCTTTGCCAAAATGAGCTCAATTGCTTTCAGCTTTAGAACTATAAGTAGTTCAATCCATGAAGACGCGCCCCACTACGCCTTCACAATCGCTTATGTTTCATGTGACGCGTAACTGCGAACTATGTAGGATGGAGTGAGGCGCGGTGGAGGCGCGTCTTCGTGGTTTGAACTACTTATAGCAAATATGGGCAGAATCATTAAAGCTCCAGGATTCCCGACACCCTTTGTGTTAGTTTTTTTCTACGCAAAAGCATAAATATTTCATTCGAAGTTAAAAAAGCACAACAATCGCAAATGCAAAGATTAAAAATAAATCGCAATGCTTGATCGCAATCGCAATGATTTTGGAGCAATTTTTGGGAGAACTTTTTGCCGAGAATTTTTTATCCAATCGTGTTTCTGAAGTTAGGTTAACACATATGCTGTTTTTCCCCAGAAAATCTAGGACTCCCACGGGGTTTGTAAAACCCCGAAATTCACGCGGGCGAAGCCGCGGGCAAAAGCTAGTATGAAATAAAAAAAAACGCAGAATATATGAAGTAATTTATACAATATGTCATTTATTGAAAGTTGTAAAAGTAATCTTCGAAGATGTAAGCCCTATACATAGAGGTATCAGTACATAGTATCTCTATGGCCCTATAGGTCTTACCTATCCTTATACGGAAGCTATTGAATGAATGCTCATTCACATATTGTAGCTGTTGTCTTAGTCGTAGAGCATAGTCCGCCATTGCAGTGACGTGTCGGTAGCCGCGTAGGTCGCTTGTAGATGCAGTGAGGCCTAAAAATACATGAAAGCAGTTTAAAAAAGCTATTTGACAATCATTTTAACTTCTCTACGGCCTGTCTATAGTTGGCGCGGGTACAAGTAAAATGTGGACAAAGCAGCTCGATATCCAAGTTCGGATCGGCAGCCATTATACACCTTTCAGAACGTTAGGTACATTGGAACTTTTATGGATGTTTCTTTACGATATTTCTTCTTTTCTATTGCTTGTCACAAATGCGCATGCCTAACTCTGAAAAGTCGCGATGTGCCTAGGACTTGAAACAATTTTTTTAAGTTGTATCTGATTGACTTTTTAATTAATTTACACCGAAATTAAAGGTATGTTTTGACTAATTAAAGACTACAAATATTAATAGAGAGGCCTTTTGTCGTAAAGGCAACAATTGATACAATTTTTCGTGAAAACCTCACAGAACTGACCCGATGCCGCCATGTACGTTGCTCCAGTGCTCTTGATCTTCTCGATGTATTTGAACTGCTCCTCAGAGAGGAGCTCATCGAAATCGGCAATGATCTCGTTCAGGAGTCGAAGGCACTCGACCCCCTCGTTGTTTCCCTCCAGCTCGACGTAGAACTCCGAGAAATTGGGGATGGAGGCAAACATGACGCATACGGACTCGCATTGCTCGTGATAAAGTTCCTGTCGTCAAATTAAAATTTAAATATTTGAAGAGAACACCAACGTATGGAAAGAATCCGAACCAGTTAGATTCAGATTAATCATTATAGAGTGCGAGTCTGAGTGACATTAGATATATAGTTCAGAGACCAGCAAAAGACGTACCACTAAGCAATTTAGCGTTTCGGTGCGATGCTACGTAGAAACCGTTGCGGTGACTTTACTTACACCTTCCAAGTTAGTACGTTAACACCTTCGGCTGCATCATCACTGACCATCAGGTGAGATCGCAGTTACGTACTTGTATAGTGTAAAAAAAGTGACAAATAAGACCTCGGTGGCAGTTATTGCTTATTCTCACTACCTTTGGAATGTTTTCAAAATAAGAATTGGTAAATACGTAGCGTCAGCTTAGTTTCAGTAAATTCTGAAATAGAAATCGAACTGCACGACCGACGCAGAAGGCAGGATCAAAAAAAATATTATTTCAAAGGGACAAATTTCTTACAAGTAATTTATATAAAGACTCACGCACGACGTGTTCCGTACCATTATCTATAAAACAGCTAAAAACATCATAAAAACTAATAACTTCATTCAGATTTTTTTAGTATTTGTTATTATAGGGCCAACAGAAATACATCATCTATGAAATTTTCAAGTGTCTATCACGGTTCAAAAGATACATAATACAGCCTGGTGATAAACGGACAGACAGATGGCGGAGTCTTAGTAAAAGGGTTCCTTTTTCTACCCTTTTCGTACGGAACCCTGAAAAATGTAAGAGGTAAAGTGAAAAAGTCTTACGTCGATATTTTTGTCGCTGCGTAAAAAGTGTTGTGCGACATGTTCTGGTAAGATATTGGCGAGCAGCTTCCTATTATATGCCTCCAGATGTTCCATTTCTTCTTTTTCATCTGCGAACCGATTAATTTGTTTATATGGCAACTAACGGGCAACTATGACATTGTAATAATGGTAAGATTTAACACTATTCAAGTGCAGTCGGCAAAAGATTGCGTTCCTGACCCTTTCATTATTTTACATCACTGTAATAAATGCCTGGAACTTTTTTATTTCAATTATAGTTCTGAATTTATTTAGTAAAAATGGTTCTTCAATGGTTCCAATGGTTTGGTTTGATATTTTCCTCCTGTCAAAAACGCAATCTCCGAGCGGCCGCACTTTGGTGTCAGCAGCACCTTTTGTAAATTAATTTTGCTAGGATGTCAGCAATTTTGGACTACGTGATTAATTAATAAGTAATTATAAAGGGTGTTTTTGCAAAGAGAGGCGAAACAGACAACATCATTTGTTAATTTTAAATGACCTTATGGACCTTGCTCACCAGAGCAAGAGAGATTTCGTTTTAGAGAAGTATTTCCGAACCAAATATGGCCAGGAGCATAGATTATTACTATATGAACGTGAATAACATAACAACATGATCGAAATATGCATGAATTACAAATGATTTTGGTATTACGAATGTATGGAGAAATCGTAGGTCTGCGCATTCTTAAGTAGTACATCTCTCATTGCTTGGAGATAGGAGGTGGTAGTTTTTAGTCGGTAAGAGTCCGGCACAGCGTCCATGAGGACTTTTCCCCTACTTCGAGAAAAAAAGTAGTACATCTCTGGTGGACACACATCCTTATAGAGTTACTTTTTTTAAAGCAGGTAACCCTCACCCAATTTATTACCTAACATAACTTTAATTGACGAAACTATTTAGAGTTTTGTATGCAATGCCTAAAAAGGTCACTTATACAGAAGGAAGCCTTCAGAAGTGTGTTTTGCTCTTCTAGGTAATATTGAAATAAATATCGCTTACCGTTAGCCTGTAGTTTCCAAATGAAGTCCAGTCTGTAGGTGCTCTCGGTCTGCTGAGAGTGTAGCACTAACGCCACCATCGCACCCAGAATGATTACCACGTTACACCATAGCTGGTTCCAATTAACATTGCACATTTCCCTGTTGTAAAACGTTTCTGATGTAGAAGAAATACTTGTAACATACTCGTAATATACCTGCTACTTTAACTCTCTCTCAACCCCTTTTTATGTCCCACCGCTGGGCACGGGTCTCCTCTCAGACTGAGAGGGGTTTGGCCATAGCCCACCACGCTGGCCAAGTGCGGGTTGGCGGGCTTCACACACCATCGAGAACATTTAACTACTTTAATTTAGTTACTTTAACGTATATAATGAATTATTGAAATAACCAGTTAATAACCAAAAAAATAATACGAGGCTGTGTTTGTAGTAGACCTTTTTTTAGTGCATGGCGCATTTTCCGTAACTTTTTTTTAGAGACAGAAAATGCTTAGTACCCCTTCGACAGGGGAAACGAAGGGGTAATGTGAGGCTTACGCCTACTTAAAGCTAAAGGGATAAGCTATCCTATGCATATAATATGTTTTTCTTTATATGTTTTCAATTTTTGTCATCATGTCAATTTTCAGTGCATAAATAATAAAAGTATAAATTAATAAAAACTGTCTCTTCCTACAACAAATCGGCCGACGGGAGTACGGGATTCACTATCGTATTCACCGCGCTCCCGCCAGGTATCGACCAACCACCTTAGCAGTAAGTCCTATCATCGCCGGCTACCTGGCCGCTGCCGAAATCGTCTACAACCTTGTTTGAAGACGACAAATATTAATATCAAAGACATATTATACTAAATATTTTCTAGTTAATTCAGAAGTGTAAGTTAAGTAATCTATTTTAGAATGTTTGAAACTGACTTCTGATATTTATAAATATAAAACTTCACTAAGTATTTCCGTTGATATAGGAGTAGTTTAAATAAATACGTACTGATTCTTCGCGTGGTCAATATAGTGCATAGGGATTGTTATGGCAATGTATGTTATGGTGATGGACACCAGGATAACTGTCTTGACAACCGTGATCAGGATCTGATGGACCGCACATAGGAACATCGCCAACAGTGTCAGTTGAATGTAGGCCTGGACAGAAAATCAAGGCTTTTAAATATTGAATAGAAGCAGGCGTTACTTTGTGGAAATCTATAAAAAGATTAAATTGTCTTGCTATAATCCGCTGTCTGAAAACAATGTTATAAGGTTTAAAATGCAGTAAATAGCCAAGCACCATACGCCCTCCCGTATGCAACCACTAACCGTGAGGGATATGTGAAATAACATAAATTCATGGCGGGCATCGCTAGTAATTTAAATACGAATCAACCCAGTTTCGAAGTTTATACATATTACTTTTCGTACTTAATTAAGATCTTACCTCATGCATATCAGCTGGACAATATAATGATGCGTGTGTCAATTCCGACTTATCTTTGTCAGTGACAATGTGGTAAACCTGCAAATAAATTATTGTTTAACCGACTTCCAAAGATAAAAAGAATATTAATGGTCTATAGGATCCCGCTATACAACGACCTTCACCGAGCTGCTTATTGGATGAAAACTATTTTATATCCAATTAAATATGTCAATAAATATATCGCAAGTGGGTTGCCTAAAAAATTTCAGTCCAGGATATGATTAATAAAGAATTAAAAAAAAATCCATTGTAACATGAACTCCTATTTGTTAGAGTTCCGTTGACATCTTAGTTCCATTAGACATTAGATTGGATGAGTGATTCAGGTCGCAAATTGCAATTGTGCATAATTGTGCATAAAACCTACGATTTAATTATCCGTTAACTTTCTTTTGCCAAAAAATATAAAACAGAAATACTTTCCTCAGCCAGGAAAGTATTTCTGGCAAAAAGCACTATTTATAACATCCACTCTAATTTGAACTACGATGTCAACTAAACTGTAACAAATAGGAGTCCATGTTACAATGGTTTTTTTTTTAATTCTTAATTAATCATACCCTGGACTGAAATTTTTTAGGCAACTCACTTGCGATATATTTATTGACATATTTAATTGGATATAAAATAGTTTTCATCCAATAAGCAGCTCGGTGAAGGTCGTTGTATAGCGGGATCCTAGCCTATAATTTCATATCCGTGTTGTTTCTATCTCAACGGCCATTACTTCGTCAAAGCTTTATCAATTTCAATCAAATGTTTCCTTGTTATTTAAAACGGTTTGACGTCGTAATAATCTCATTCTTTATTGAAAATTTGATGAAGACGTTTGATGAATTTCTTTATCATATTTTAAGGAGATTTGCGACATCTGAACTCCTTAGTGTGCGCCCAAAACGCTATTTCTTGCTAATTTCATTAACTTTTTACAGTTATACTAAATAACTAAACTACTACTATATAAACTACTGTATAACTAAATATATAGTTTAAAGGATAATGACCATGTATGTATGGTATCCCGTATCAAGCTGAATCAAACCCAAACTTTATTTTTATAGACTGCGGTCTCCACATTACCTCCTACAATTATCATTTTTTTAATTAACATCCAGAATTTAAAGTTATAGGCAAACAAACAATTTGTACCTCATAGTAAAATTAGTATGATACGAAATGTGCATCGAAAAGTACGTAACGTTTTGTATGCAATATTAAATTCTGGATATGAAAGACAAATTTCTAGTGCCTATGGTTTTTAAAACACACTATTTTATTTTCCTAGACCATTTTGGTTTTGGTTCATGAGAAAAATTGATACCGCCTTTGGTCCATTCTCCTTTACAAGGAAAATTAAAAATTGTGAAGTAATCTTAATATATATAAATCTCGTGTCACAATGTTTGTCCTCAATGGACTCCTAAACCACTTAACCGATTATAATAAAATTCGCACACCATGTGCAGTTCAATCCAACTTGAGAGATAGGATAGTTTAAATCTCAATTTATCTATTTTTTATTACCCCTAAGGGCAAAACAACGTTTGCCAGGTCAGCTAGTCTAATATATAAAGTTTTCGTGTTAATACCGAAATTTCTCCAAACGGCTTGACAGATTTTTATGAAGTTTTTTGTGTACATTCGGTAAGTCTGTGGCCGTAAACTAGGTATTTTTCATGTATGTTACCTAAAGGTACATTTTACCAGAAGGGAGATATACGTACCATGATGATCTTTATCTGAAGAACTACAGTTGCAACCAGCAGGAATGATACGATCTGAGCCGTAGTTCGGTGGTTGTGTACGCAAGCCGCTAGCCTCTTCACATTCATTGGCACCCTCTGAATTACGTAACGACATTATATATTATAATAATAAATTACAGATTTATAGACTAGTAAGACTGATGACTTTTTTAATCTTTTACAAGTTTGTACTTGACTGCGATCTCACCTGATGGTACGTGATGATGCAGCCGAGGTTTTATCGTGCTAACTTGGAACGGGTAAGTAAGTCACCCTAATGGTTCCTAAAAGCGTCACTACTTGTAGGTGTGTAATAGCCTCGACCTTTACCAGCCAGAGATAGCCGCCAGCCAGAGAACCCGAGACATCCCACTCGAATCCGAGCGCACTCCACTGTCCCAGAGATCGCCACTTTCATTGAATTTATTCCATGAGAAGAAAGCACACTATTACTACACTATTGGTGAGAAGAATATGGGCAGTTGCCTTTGATTACTAACCTCAAGATTCGGGCATCCGAACGATTTACGTAAACCTTTTTATACAAGCAAACTACCGCGTGGCCTTATACTGTTGGTACTAATGACACAGATAAACTGGCGACAATTTTTAGCGCGGTTCGCCCTGTCTAGAGTAGCTGTCAATTGCAGTTGCCCATTTTCTACACCACTACCTAAATAAGTTTCATTACACTACCTAAATAAGGATAAGGTTACTAACCTTGAAGTCTACGCTGAGCACCAAATACATAGTGCTGAAGACTAATAATCCTGACAACGCAATTGTAACGATCAAAGTAGTCGAGCTGTAAGGAAAAGTTCTCTTAATTTAATCTATTAGGGGCAAGGGTTGTTGTAACAAATCTTAAAATGATTACGTCCGAGTCCACCGAGTAATTAATAATGGTTGGTTTTGACATTCTTTGTGTATGTCCTTTTTGAAAAAAGCATATGTTGTACAGCCAAAATAGGACAACGTGACATAGATTACCTAACTAAACAAGGACTAAAAACTTGGTGTATTTGGACTAAGAAAACAAGTGAATAAGTTCAAATGGAATTAAAAAAAAATGCTATTTGTGTAACTGATACGAAATGAGCGTTATTTAAATACTCGAATGTTATTTAA
Organism: Coenonympha glycerion; assembly: GCA_963855885.1. NCBI lineage: Eukaryota > Metazoa > Arthropoda > Insecta > Lepidoptera > Nymphalidae > Coenonympha > Coenonympha glycerion. Next base: position 9,118,488 of record OY979626.1, read on the forward strand.
ATATTTTTCGAGACCTTTGTAACTTATGTCCTACGTCGCAGGACCTCATATATTTTTTGAATGACGTATTGTTATTTAATATTGTTTGGGTAATATTTTTTAATATTTTTTTTTACATTAAATGAATAACGTAATCACTATTCACCAACTGTGTCGAAATGTGGTATCAAAATGGTCCCTATTTCTGTGTTAATTAACATTTTTAATGTAAATTAGCAATTGTAAATTGTATTAAATAATATAAAAATCAATAAACTCACAAGTTATAGACGAGAAGCTGTATGATGCTGACCGCTGCGTAGATGAACAATGAGCAGATAAAGTACACTTTCAGCATTCTATCTCTCTCCGCAGTATACTAAAAGAAAAAAAGACGTGTGGCACTCGGAGACTGCCGCGGTAAAGCTATTGCATAGCATTTTTTATCAACTCATTATTAAGCATGTAATAATGCAGAACATCTGTGAGAGTGCGTGGTACTTCCCTTATATATATATCCACCAATCACAGCTTCCTGTCTCCGAGCTGTCACGTAATCCACCAATCAGAGCCGAGCTGCGTTTTGTTTATCGCGTGGTCACCGGTAGGGGGCCCTTGTGGCGCTTCCTCATAGCGTCGTTACTTCCCAGTGCGAAAACACGTTCTCACAATTTGTAAGTGAGGTTGTTTTCGGTTATAGTGATTTTCTGTTAGAAATTAAATTATTATGGAAGTGAATAACGTTAAAAACAACGTTACCGCCGCCGTCTTCACCGAAGATAGCGTCGCGACTGGTGCATACGCGGCGTTGTCTGAACAAATCTGACGACTACTCGGATTCTGGATAAGGTGATGAAAGCGGTTCAAAGCCAAGTAAGGTATTTAAGAAGAAATTTTGGTGAGTCCTCCAAAGTTTTTTATTACCATAGTGTAATATATAGTAAGCAGCAATTTAGAGTTGTCACAAAATGGCGGCTGTCAGCGCAGGTACCTTTGCACCTCGCCTTGCGTGCAGCGCCCGGGCCTCATACTGCATTTCAGTTTACACCCGAAAATGCGCATTGTTCAGTTTATTCGCTTACTATAGGTAAAATACTGACAGGTATTTCAAAACCATACTTATGTAGCTGCATCGATGATGGTACTCATAATAATATATACCTACTACTATGCGCCCCGTGCTGCCGATTTTGCATTTTGGACGTATAAATAAATACCTGCTTTTCTGTGGATGCCGTTGCTACGTGCCCCGTGCCGTCGCTTATGCAGATGCGCCGACGACGGTGCTCATAGGACTACCCTAAAGTCAAACTACTGCGGGCGGAAATACCTACTTTTCTTCGCATGCATATGCGACGCGCCCCGTGCCGCCGCTTTTTGCAGATGCGCCGATGACTGCTCATACTACCCTTAAGTTGAAACCTCTGCGGGCGGAAATACCTACTTTTCTACGCTTGCCTATGCGACGCGCCACATGCCGCCGCTTATGCAGATGCAGATGCAGCGATGGCGGTGCTCATACTACCCTCGAATTAAACCACTGCGGGCGGAAATACCCACTTTTCTACCCATGCCTATGCGACGCGCCCCATGCCGCTGCTTATGCAGATGCAGCGATGACAGTGCTCATACTACCCTCAAGTTTACCCGTGAAGGGCGTAAATACTTACTTTTTTACGCATGCCTATGCGACGCGCCACGTGCCGCCGCAAATACCTACTGCGAGTCCGAGCAACATCGATCAAGACAGTGACGAGAGTAAACTATGCATCTATGAATTGAGAATTCGACATAATGTAATAATAATATCATAATGGTGTAATAGTATTTCAGTTTTGCATGTCATCTTCGGTATGGCAAGTTTCTGACAGCTGTTTCAGGGATGAACATTTTCAAGAATAGCACAGCAGTATTATTACAATTTGGCGATCGTGTGTAGAAGGATAGCCGGTACGCAGATTTTCCGTTGAACTCAAAGTTAATTATGATCCTAGATAGTTCGTCGAGGAATGGGACTACAGTTGTTTGTCGATTAGTCTGCGGCACATGACACTGCGCTCAACGCAGCTATAGCTCTTCAGCAGGTTATCGGCGAATTTTACCTGCAGCCCGCTATTGTATGTTCACACAGCACACGGGTGGAACGGACAACTGTATCTGGCGGCTGGCCTTGGTTTTTCTTTGGCGAGTGGGGTAGAACATCAAAATCATCAAAATAGAGCAAAACACAAGAAACGACTTCACAAATGACTCGCGGCCATACCTACCCGAGTTTTATGAGGGCTGCCTCCGTGCGTATCGGAGGCAGTGGCAGTTGGTTTGGGCTTCGAAGGCCCTTCTCGGCATACGGGAATCCGGCTGCCATTTACCCTCAAATCCCCTCTTATGCCTAGCAGGATACAGCTTGACCAAGGACTCGGCGATGGCGATCATCCTAACCCGAGTTGTTAGGGGGCTGCCTTTGAGCGTATCGAAGGCAGTGGCAGTTGGTTTGGGCTCCGAAGGCCCTTCTCGACACACGGGAATCCGACTGCCATTTACCCCCAAACCTAGTCTTGTCCTATCAAGTCTTCGAAGCCTTGAAATGAAAAGAACGTGCTGAAAGCCCCACATCAGAACAAGTTGGATTCTAGTTTTATCTCAACAATGTTTCTCACCCAGAAGGGCGATGGTTCAGACAAACCTATTTTCAAATTAAAACGTCGGAACGGTCACGAGATGACAGTACGACTGGACCTTTCATCCGAGCATCAAGGAGTGTCATCGACAATTCTTATAATCATTCTATGGAACAAAAAGTTGAGACCATAGAGAATTTCGACGAATTCTTTTTTGTCAATAAATCGAAGAGTTAACGTCAGTATACACTACAGATCACTACAGATGCTGGAACTATTGGGATGGACTATGAAAAATACAAACCTAGTCACCGGCAAAGCGGACATTGAGTATTTAGGAATAATGTGGAACTCAAACAACGTTTTCAACTACTTACCTGAGAAAAACATCCAGTGGGTTAAGCTCTGACGAAGTAAAAACTTTCTCTGACAGACAACGAGGTCATTATGGAGATTATTATGATGATTTTCGTCAGCTTCCTTATATTCTGAGGGTCACACTTATGGACTATGGTCGCCATGCTCGTACCCGGTTAAACTTTGCTCCGTCGGAGAGTGCAGTATGATTGTGACTTGTGGACCTCTAGGGATGGAGCCACACATTGGAATAGACTTGGATGGCGCAGCGGCGCTTTTGTCGCCTAATAGTTACCGTTCAAGAGTTCAAGACTCGCTCCAATTTTTAGGCCTCAAAATAAAGAACGCCAAATCCGGTAAAGTGACAACAGACATCAATTACTAGGCCAACATCTTATAATCACAGTTAGATATAATAATGGGGCGGTAGTATCCTGTTAAAAAGCAAGGAAGTTTTGATTCGGTGGGTAGCCCTTCTCAATCTAACATAACTGCTAAGGAGGATCTTGGACGAGTGGAACACGTCAAGCACTACCGAATATCTACCGATAGATTTCTATAACAACGCCGACGGATTATTCTCACGGAACGGAGATTTAGAACATCAAATATCGTCCTGGTTGCCTCTAAGCAAAAAAGTTGTGAGGATTTTGTCAGCAATTAACATTGCGTCGCCGCGCCGCCGGCAGCCGGGCGGGAAATTATCATCTATCCTCGATGTTTTAGCCATGTCAGTAATTGCCACCTAGCTTGATACGCCACGTTCGGTCAACGTCAAAAGTTAATAGATAAATAGATATTGTAAATAAGATCTGTTTCATGCTATATATTACATATAAATAATTTGAAATTAATGTTCATTGCATATTGTATACAGTTTATGGTACTTGCACACAGTTTTTGCTTTTAAGCTATAATATTATTAAGGTTTTTAAAGTTGACCCTACACCTTTGGTTTACTTGATACATCATTTAAACTTGGCACCGAGAACGTTCCTGTTTGTGGCACCGATGCAGAGCAGAGCATTCTGCCTGCCAGGGATAGAGATCCACAGAAGGGTGTTGTGCAAACTGGTGAGAATCAGGGTTCTGGAACAGTCATGAACCAGTTCAGATAGGACGGGTTAATAGTGCAAAGGAAACATATTAATGAAAACATAATATCAAACTGGCGCGTTTATGGTGTCATGCCTTTTCAACCTTACCATTAGGTCAATACTTGAATGTAGGTACGAGTAATGCCCATGTCTTATTCTACCCTGAGTTCAGATCGAAAACCGATACTGCAACATTAGACTAGGTTATAGAATATTACTACTACGTCTTTACTAAAATATTTGTCCTGTACTCCTGTTTATAGGTATTTTAACTATTAGAGTGCACACAGTCGGGTAACACACACTGTCGGAGTTCTGATTAATTATTTATTTAATGGATAAACACATGTAACATCTGGAACAATTATTGGCAATTGGATTAAGTATAAGAAGAAACTAACTAACGGTATAAAGGTATCTGAAACACTCTGCCGTATCATCTAATCCGTTATCGGACTTTTTAAAGATATCCTCTCTCGTGGTAATGGCACAGAGAGAAACTCTTGTTTCTAAGCTTTAAATTAATTATTATTTTTGGCTGATCTTAGGTCACCCTTTATAATCAAAATGCTTTTGAGCCTAAGTATTTGAATTTAATGTTGACTTGAATTGAAGTTTTAAGTTGCTGTACGAGCTTTTTGTTTATTATTAATCATACATTTTATCATTACGTATTTTTTTATTATTTTAATAGCAATCCTCTGAAGCTTCACATAGCGTCGTTTGGTGGTCACCAGGAGTTAATAAACAGGTCTCTCACAGATGTTCTGCATTATTACATGCTTAATAATAGTGCAAGTTTTACAAAACAATAAAACTTGTATTATTAACAGAAATAATGCAGAACATCCCAATAAGGCCTCCTGGTGAGAGACTCGTATGAGGAAGCGCCACAAGGGCCCCCTACCGGTGACCACGCGATAAACAAAACGCAGCTCGGCTCTGATTGGTGGATTACGTGACAGCTCGGAGACAGGAAGCTGTGATTGGTGGATATATATATAAGGGAAGTACCACGCACTCTCACAGATGTTCTGCATTATTTCTGTTAATAATACAAGTTTTATTGTTTTGTAAAACTTGCACTATTTTTGATCAATGCTTCTAACAACCCCCACGTGGGGGTGTTAGGTTATTTTCGTTACGGAATTTCTGGATTCGGTCTCCACGCTCAAGGCCCGCGATAGAGCGGGCCGGTCTGAGTGGGGGTGTTAGGTTATTTTCGTTACGGAATTTCTAGATTCGGTCTCCACGCTTAAGGCCCGCGATAGAAGCTATGCAATAGCTTAAAAAACAAGTTTACCTATTATATGTAAAAATCCTTTTCACCGACTTAAAAAATAGAGGTTAAGGATTGCCAGGCAATGATATTGTATACAAAAAAGAGGATGAAACATATGTATGGTATGTGTTGGCAACACATGCATAAGTACCTTTCATCCTCTTATCAACACAGTGTTGCAGAGACAGCTTAAACGACGCTTCGCAAGAGCCTGTATGTTAGGCCTATGTGAAACAAAGATATTTTGATTTTTTAAACCTAGATGAATTTAATTATACAAGAGGTTATACCTCTTATGGAATATTTTATTAATTGAAATATAAGAGTATAGATAGTTAACAATATCATATTTGAATGTTAGTTTGAGACTTCAATACAATTTATTAGTACTTAGGATGTCAAGTCCAATCAATCCGTCGGATTGTGAACTTTTTGATGGATGCTTCGACCATTCGTAAGCACGTATTCTTAACTAAACTTCTTTATAATAGGCTTGCGCTTGACTCCAATCATGTCTGATGGATAGTTATGATGAAATCTAGGATAGAACGCGCTTGTGGAACGCCGAAAAGGTCTGTTCACTGTTTTCTTAAAGGCACCCAAGTCACATAAACCTAACTTACCTACGGAGTTTCTCCGCTAGGAGGTCTACTTTGCAGCAAACATGCTTTGCAGCTATTATATTATATTATAATAGTTAACTGCATATTATAATATGCGTATGGGATTTCGCCTTAATTATTCAAAATTATGAGCGTTTGTTGAAAAAATACGACTTCTTTATCGTGACTATAAACATAGTGAGGAACCTGCATGCCTAAGAGTTTTCCATAAAGTTCTTAAATGTGCAGTGCGAAGCTATTAGTAGTCTAACCTAACCTCCCTTATTCTGGAAGGAGACGAGTGCTTTGTGGGATAGTTTGTCAGTTGGACATTGTGCTTTAGATATGATTTCCTGACATTACTATTGATCGTCGTAGATTTCCTTTATCTGAAGCTAATATCCTGCATGTTAATTAAGGCCAAGCCCATTGTTATGTTAGGTAGGCTAACCCAAAGCGATTAGCATTGTCATCAGATTTACACGTGCAATCAAATATCAGCTGAATCAAAATCCGGAAATGAGTCATCACTCATCATCATATGCACACAGACAATCACACACCGGTAATTCAATAAAATTGTGACATATTATTATATTATTTACACATATTATATAACGTAAAATATATTTACGTAAAGCAAAAATTTTAAAGCCATTTTTCAACACTTTAGCCCCCTGCGCGATACTCTCCAAAAACTATGTTTCAATAATATAATCCATCTACGGCCTTAATTTCAAACGCAACTAATTTTGTACGTACAGTGTACACATTGAGAGCTGTTACATAATATTATTAAGTCTGCTATCAGTAATTGGTGTGTCAGTGCCAGTGTTGTCAAATATAGATACAGAAGGTAGATAATTCAGAAAGCTATTGTTATCCAAACAATTATTATTGTGTTGCAATGCATGTTGTAATAGGTATAGGTAGGTTCGCAGATGCATAGCTGTTTGTGCGGAAATTCGTTTGATGGGAACTTTTGATTAAGTTAGTTCACCCGTATGGGTAGCTTTAGCGAGTGTTTACCAAGCGAAACACCCCCTACGTATAATTGTGGTCCATTCTATAATTATATTTCATACATTTTATTCTTCAATAATAATAAACACAATCAGGTACACTTTCATTGTACTGGCAATTTCGCACTTTTATTTATTTTGTTTTTTAAAACTGACCACCCTGATGGACACGCTGTCCCAGCCTACGTCCGGGCCAAGCTTCATTCTTTTATTGTGCGCGGCAATGAGCACTCGACTACAAAAACACGTCTCGTTTTTGTTAATTTAGGTTCAAAGTAAAAAAAATTAAGTGTTCAGTGTTAAAACTTGCTTAATTTTCTATACTGATAATGCTTAGACGCTAGTAAAATTTATTATTATAACAAAAATAAAATCAAATCAAATCATATAATTGTGCATTCATCTTCGTCAGACTCCGAGGAAAGAGGGTAAGTGAAAATTAACCTTTTTTCCCAGATATCACATCAACTCAAATATCAATGCTGACGAAAGTGTGTCCAAAAATTGAAATCCTAAGGCATCTCTAAGCTAACTTGGAGGGTATCACATTGAGGTTATCACGAAAGTATAGCATGATGCGCGAAATAGTCCAGGCATCTCTAAGCTAGCTTGGAGGGTATCACGTTGAGGATACCACGAAAGCATAGCATGATGCGTCAATGCTCCTGGAGGTTGACTGCGGGTCAACACGAAGGATTTTAAAAAACCTCAAAGGACTTTGCGGATACCAACGGGGGACGATGTCGGTGTGGCGCTGTTCTCGGCTTCACTACAAGTGGCTCCGCATGACCTCCCGGACTTTGATCCCGAATTGCTATCGGCGCTCAGTCACAAGAACTATATTAATGGTTAGTCCCGACAGTTGTAAAATTCTAGCCGACCTTCATTGCAAAGAATCAAATAGTTTATTTGATATACTTGCCTGACTTATGAATAGCCAGTTAAACGTTATAGCCTTTTATCAGTGATAACTATTTCACGACTTAAAAACTAATTCCACGAGGGTACCAACGCGTCGAACTTTTCTAACTATGTACCTACAACAATAATGTTTAGATTTTGTGGTGGAAAATAATTTTACTTACTTTCGAAAATTAATGTTCAGATTGTGTAATGGGATGATAATTTAACTATTAGCTCAAAACTCAATAAGTTAACAATATTATGTATAATGTACCATTAGTCTGAAAGTTTCATTGAAGTGAATTGTTAAATTCTTTCTGAAACTAATAAAAATCTTAAACCACAACGCGTCCTGAACTGAGAAGAAGCTTAAGTATTGACAAATGACATTTTGTTTCGACAAATGACAAGTAATTAAAGTTCACGAACGGGACCAGATGTTTTTTCGGAGAAATAGTTTCGGGCATTATACTAGTTTCAATGGTTACTGATCGTCAGGTGTTGTAAATAAAGAAACCAGCAGGGCGCGGCGGGCGACTTTGCTATCGACACCCACCGCTGGGACATCGAAATCTCGTTTCTCGAGAAACTAGCTGGCCCCCTCTCGTTACGGCTCGGCCAGCAGGGGGGGGCGTGACACACTTGAGTATTGGCGATCAGCCGCGAGGAAGATGCGACGTGGCAGCGAGTCTCCAGCATCAGCCACAACAAGGACCAGGTTCAGCGACGACGCTAGACATTAAGGTACCTATATGCCAGTTGTCTTCAACATTTTGAAGTTTGTTGGTTACATATCACTGACAAGGAATCCGTCACGATCTATAACATGATCTAGAATTTCGGGAGTTATAATAAGTGAAGACTATTTTTTGACTTTCACTAGGTGTACAAATGTACGTACATTCAATAAAATATTTTAATGAATTGAACAAATTAAGGAACCAGCTCCAAAAAATTATTATTACATAATACCATTTTAAAAATCGTACACTAACACAGTGTACCGTCTTACACGTTCACAACAAAGAAAAAGCGACAAATGTCTTTGACAATCGACATTTCTTTTTTGGGTGAGATAATGTGGGAGTGAGTCACTGCATGTTCGATTATAGTTAAGATGTGTCTAACCTCAAAATCTTACGTGGTAAAAGATACATTCTAAATTTAAAGGCGTTGAATGAATTTGTAGTTCAAAATCCTTTGAAATTGATAGTTCATAGAACAGCTTACAAGCGAATACTTAAAAAGGGTTTTATGCCTATGAACTGAAGAATCTTATTTTAAAGTACCGATTCATCCTTGGTAAAATACATAAAGAAGTTGTGACTCATCTCAGATACTTACCGCGGTTTTTTCATGAGGATTTGTTAGGTGTTAGAGTGTTAAAGTTATTTACTACCCTCAAAACATGCTCAGTTTCCTGGTTTTATTTTATTTTAATTTCTGACGATATGGCAGTATCGTTACCCAACCGCAAACTATGACGTGAATTATGTAACAATTCAAATTCTGTAAAAAATTTATACGCTTAACTCGTTGTATCATCTAAGAGTTAAGCTTAATTCCGATTAAAAGTCCTAAAGTCCACTTCTCCAGCTATTAGGTATGGATGGGGTTACACAGAACGTCTGTAGAAACAAAAAATGTAGCCCGTAAGAAAAATTAGACTTTAGACGCAGCTGTTCGTCCATCATCGGTTATCCTATCAGATGGCCAGTGGTTACAACACATTTTTTAAGTCATCTAACTCCCTTAAACCTAAAAGGTTGAACTAGTGATTCACACGATTTCCCGGTCTAGATGAAGACTAATTCTTTTCATTAGAGGGATTTTTGTTTTTGTAATAATTAACGTTAAGATGAATCGAAATACCTCTTTACAGAGTTGATGGCCATATTTTTCGATACATCTATTTTGATACACATGATTTACATCAGTTGCATAGAGGATATCAAATATCCTCATTTAAACGATTGGGTTAATTGTTTCTTATATGGAAATTAAAGATAATCAAAAGCTGACCAAGAGTTACATCCAGTTAATGGGATTAAGCTATCGCTGTAAAATTATATACTTCAAAGTTATTCAAAGAGTTCAATCCAGTTATTGAATTTATCGCTTCTTGCAATAATGCGAAATGTAATCAATATGAACCCAGACGTCTTAGAAACAGACGCATTCTGAACATTTTGGAACACGAAGTTTACCTTTGCTCTTCTATACATTCTTCTAGAGGTAGAATGCTTAAAAATACTATTATAGACAATGCTTTAGACATACATCGTCTAAGGACCTCTACAACTTTGGATTTCCTTCTTTTACATAAGGTGTCAAAAGACTTACTTCTTATAGTACATTTATTGATGATAAATAAATAAATATGGTCTTTCCCTAGAGAACCACAATTCATAGGAATTACTGGAGGAAGTTCTCTGAAGGCATTAAAAAAAAAAAAAAAAGGACATTTTGTTGGAATTTTTAATAATCTATATGTTTCAAAAATTTTGTGTTATTTACAAAGTTTTGTGGCAATACTGCTTTAATAACGACTGAGATCCGTACAATCCGTACATTATAAGTCAACCTCGTAATTTCCAACAGAACAACTTGTTAACGACGTAGCATATGGTACGATTACTTGTTATCATTCGGCATTGAGTTTAATTTCTGCTGATGATTTTGGGTCAAATAAAAAAAAAATATATATATATATATATATATATAGAGATCTCTTCCCGCTAAATGTTGATCATTCGCGACGTCACGCGAGTAATTTGTTGATCCGAAAACACATGTTGATCCGACGCCTTTTGTTGATCCAACATGCATTTCTGGTAACTAATGTGGCTCCAACCGGATCAACATCTACACTCATGGAACTTTTTACTTGCGTTCGCAGAAGTTGATCCGATATACAAATCCACCTTGCGATAGTTACGGAAAATGTTGATCCCATTCAAATGAGCCAATCAGAGCACGGCAAACGATCGGATTGGCTGAAAGCATCCGCGACGTTGCCGCTTCGTAGGTTTATACAAAGATCTTTATTTGAAAGTATCTAGTTTAATAAATTTGTTTGAGTATAGAGCTTGGTGAGTAACTTTGTGACTAATTCCCTAAGTTGGACTTTTTCGACTATGATTTTTATATAATCCTTTTTCTTTTTTACTCAATACAAGTTAGTACTTGACTGCGATCTCACCTGGTGGTAAGTGATGATGCAGTCGAAGATGTTAGTGTACTCACTTGGAAGGGGTAAGTTATGTCACCCCAACGGTTTCTACACAGCATCGTACCGGAACGCTAAATCGCTTGGCGGTACGTCTTTGCTGATAGGCTGGTAACTAGCCACGGCCAAAGCCTCCCACCAGCCCAGACCTGAGCCAATTTAGAAATTATAAAATTCCAAAGTGGCCCGTGGCGGGAATCGAACCCGCGACCTGCATGAATAACCATTTTTCACTATTTCCGCGGAAACCATTGATTTTCCCGGAGTAAAAAAAGTAATAAAAAACCCATCAAAATACACGATATTTCAATTTCTTTTTAAAAAAACCGGCCAAGTGCGAGTAGGACTCGCGCACCGAGGGTTCCATACCATAAAAGAAGTAAAACATTGAAAGAATCACTTTTGTTCATGAATTTAAATGTAGGTACTTTTGTTGGCCAACCGCAAACCTAACTTTGTTTTTGGCGGTTTATTGTTATTATCAAAAAAAGTATAATAGTTACAGAGTTGATTTTATTATTCCTGTAAAATATACGTAAATTCCTATTGACCATAATTATTTCAGATTTTTTGAACCATAAACTTCGGAGATAAGGGGGGGGAACGGTATTTTTTTCATATGATACCCCACTCAATACTGTTATCTCATTTTGAAATTTCAACAACCCGGTTTACCCCCTTTTTCAATAAAAATAAAAATGATTTTCAAAATTTTATGATTGCAATGACGTTGGGTCACTATTACCTAAAACTATTTCAAATTCCCAGTCGATAGCTTCGATAGTTAATGAAATAATCGAGTGTGACAGACGGACGGATGGACGGACGGACGGAGAAAGTCTCACCATAAGGGTTTCATTTTTACTATTTTGGTATGGAACCCTAAAAAGGGAACCGCCTTAAAAAAACCAACCCACTGAAAAGCACAAAATAATTTTCTAATAAATCTGGGTATACCTACTTAGTTTTTGAACTCGGTGCCAAATCAAAATTCGCATATCATTTTAAGCATGCTGTTTACAAATTCTCCGAACTAAACTAAAATGTTGGTATGGTTAATGGCACCGACTTCAAACGTTTTTCATTATTATCATAGAAACCATGGATTTTCCGGGGTAAAAAGTGCTCACATATTAATCCAGGATATAACCTATCTTCAAACTAAATTTCACCCAAATTAGTTCAGTATTTACGGCGTGCAGAAGGAGTAATAGAAAACATGGATTTTCCCGAAAAATATTAGTTGATGTATTATTCCAGAATATAATCTATCTCTATTCCAAATTTCAGCCTAATCAGTTCAGTAATTACGGCATGGAGGAATATTTTTCCTTCGTGGATATCTGTTTTTCCCTATTATTATAGAAACCATATAATTTTCTGGGATAAAAAGTAGCCTATGTATTCATTCAGGATAAAATCTATCTCCATTCCAAATTTCAGCCAAATTGGTTTGTACTTGCGGCTGAAGATTTTTTGAAATAGTCCAAAATAGTCAGTCCAAAAAATTCACAAACGCAGTAGCTAACGCATCTTTCTTACCTTATTTCTCTAACGAAGTAGTCTAGTGGGTTCTTTGTCACACGTAGAACGCGACGTTGCCGCTCTGTGTAAGATGCCTATTCGTCAGTTTTGGCTCCGGATCCACTTATTTTAAGTAAATGTCGCATATGAGTTTAATATATTCTGGATCTAAGAAAGCTTTTTCAGTATAATTTTTTCGGCCGTTTTTGGATCAACAAATATTGGTCAAATCGCCGACGAATATGTCGAAAATCTGTTCGTGCAGATCCACTGACGTCACACGCGCATTAGGGGCGGATCAAAGTATATCAGTTTACCCGAGGCAGAGCGGAGTAAACACGTGAAATAGGTGGATCAACATTTGTTCTAGCTTCTCACTGGAGCAACATTTACCGTGAACGGATCTATATATATATATATATATATATATATATATATATATATATATTATATTGCGAAAATGAATAGATAAATTAACATCAAACACCACATAGTAGCACACAATATAGTATGCTAACACATTGCTCAATGGGCCTTAATAAGAGTTTATTCATTCCGTAACTTTGCTTTGCTGATCTTGTAACTTTTTTAGCTTTAGGCAGTAGATACAGCACAGAATGAAAACATTAGCATTAGTTAAAGTTAGTATTATTGTTTTTATATAATTCAAGGGAATTATTGAGTTTATACAACGCCAGCTACTACTCAGGGCGAACCAGTTTTAATTATACCATAATCAAAACTGAAGAGAAAGTATAAAAATTTGCCACAGCTTTGAAAAACAAATCGATATGTCGTTTACAAAATCTTAGACCAAGATATATAATAGACAACCTCCTGATAATGTTGAAGCGACCTCATAAGGTCGCCTGCAGGCAGACCACCGTGAGAACGTGTCTACCGAGGAATATAATCTCTTACGAGAGAGGTCTGCGTTTCAGTGTACTCAGCACCAAGTACGCAACACTTCCTCGGCGAGCACGTAGTTTGTTGCTTGACCTCATCAGAAAAGCAGTCTGCTGGTAACAACCATTACGGACGTTACCTAAGTTTTATAACCTCTTATTGAGCGATGATGCTTCTGTCGCAATAGCTCTTTTGCTCTCTAATCATTAATCATTATAATCTATCTAAATATAAATTAAACCTATTTGTAATGTGACTGGTTTATTGATCCAGGAATTGAACAAAAAGATTGTGTTAATTAAATACTTCTGTGGTATAAAGAGGACCTATTTCCTATTATAATAGGAAACAATTTACTATCTGTTAATGTCCATAATTTAACAAAAATTTTCATCTCTAAACATCTACCTGATTGTGTTTATTATTATTGAAGAATAAAATGTATGAAATATAATTGATGATTAAACGAACTTACCTGTAAGTGAAGTTCTATCACAATTATGTGAATACATTTTATTCGAAAATAATAATATAAGGTCCCTCCCATACCCAAAACCCATGAGTATAATACGAAAATTTTGTTAAATATTCTCTAAAGAATGAAGCTTGGCCCGGACGTAGGCTGGGACAGCGTGTCCATCAGGGTGGTCAGTTTTAAAAAACAAAATAAATAAAAGTGCGAAATGCCAGTACAATGAAAGTGTACCTGATTGTGTTTATTATTATTTTCGAATAAAATGTATTCACATAATTGTGATAGAACTTCACTTACAGGTAAGTTCGTTTAATCATCAAATATAACGTAATTTTCGTATGGGTGCTGAAATCGAAATTCAATTAATATGTTACAAATGAAAATTACTGATAAATTTCGTCATTTCACGTATGGGTTGTTCTTAACGGTTATAAATTGATATTTTGCTCACTTAAATTGGGTCAACCGATGAAACGTTAATTGGAAGTTATTTTCAATTGCACGTGTCATAAATTTTTCTTTTATTTTTTTAAGCTTTTTTACGAATACACTTGGCTATAATCATAAGCTTTAATGACTATTCTGATGTAATCTGTTCAATGATCTACTCTTACTTCCTACAATTATTACCGACGACGGAACGGAGTACGGGTATATGCGTTTAGGGTGAGGGACCGTTTGTACATTAGTTTGTTGAAATGTTTTTTTGTTTGCTACATTTTTTCACTTGTGTTATGTCGTATCAGATAATAGGATTTAGTTAAACATTAGTTTAAAATTTTGTAAAAGTTCGTTTTGTGTTCTTTTGCCTTTATAGTGTTGTGATTAAGAAAGGGAAGAGCACGTTTGAAAAAAAAACAATTACGTATTTGCCAGAAAAACCAAACTGAGACTATACCCACTATGCACGAACTACGTACGATAGCTGTGTATATCATGTGACCTACATCTCGACGCGTTCAAGAAATTAAGTTCTTCAATTTTTTTTTAAACTATAAAATATATAAAAAAATACCAAATCGCTCTCAGCCTCTAGCTGTTTACATTAACACTTACAACTTCTGTCCTACGACTTTTCAAAATTCAGTATTAATTTATTTTATACAAAAAAATTGTTATTTCTGTAAACTGATATTACACTGTTGCGGTTTCGCTTCGAGAGTTCGGGAGCCGCGCCGCGGTTCGCGCTGTTGCCACTTGCCAATGTTATATTACGGAATAGGAATAAGTAGAGTTTCTCTGAAAAATATTAAATATTTGATACTTCTCAAACTACCGAGTAAAAAAAAGCCGTAGAACAAAAGGTGTTACTTTTAATGTAAACAAATAGAGGCCGAGAGCGATTGGGTATTATTTATATAACCCGTATAGGCTATCGCTTGACTGTGATTACACCTGATGGAAAAGTCTAAGGCTTGCGTAGGAGATGCCTATTCACTCTTGATTTAAAGGCGCCCAGGTTGTAAGTAACGGGAAAGACAGTGCCTGGGAGGGCATTCAAATTAAAAATACGTTACCTTGTTCTCCATCTTCATGTCCAGGAAAGTGAGCGTGAACGGACGGCAATGTTCTTTCCGGAGTCGGTCGATGGATCGTGCATCAATCGCTTTCATAAGATATTCGTTCACCTCGTCCTCAGGATTCTTATTCTCACTGTCTCTTGCATCAGACCTTTATTAAACAAGTAAATAATTAAAAAAACAGAAGTGTAATAAAACTACTTTTTCCAAAGAAAAATTTGTAGCCTATATTACTCGGAATGATGTTAGTACTCTAACGATACCCCATATTATGTCCAAATTTCTTCAGCCGTTCAAATTTTTATGAAATTTTCTGTATGAACCTTTATAGAATAGGACGTAAACTATTTTTAACTCCTAAGTGAGAAATAATTTATATGGCAAAGCAACGTTTGCGGTTTAGCTAGTAACTATAATAATAATAGCTTTCACCCGCTTCATAAAAGGAAAAGATAAATATCAAAAAAGTAAACTGCGCTGGATTAAAACGACAGATGTTAGAAATGTATTAGATCCTGGAAATTCGGAAGTAAATATTATATGGTAAGCAAACTGAGCGCTTGTTTTTAAGGAGTGCTATTTTGCAGAATAATTCCTGTGTTTACTATGCTACAAACTTTTGACCCTTTTACAGTATTGAGCATATTCGATCCAAATGGTCCAAAAACATTATGGCGAAAAACAGTCTGCGTATTCAAACTTATTTTTATGACCTATGTGTAATTTTCAGTGTCGATAAGGAGTCTAGAATATTCATGACCAATTTACGGTTTTGAGTGGTTCATGTATTGACTATTAGGTCTAAAGTATTTATGACCTATTTACGCTTTCGAGTGTATGTCTAGGATTCAACATAATATTGCAAGTGTAGTTGTGAAACATGTATGTGTGTTGTGAAACAGTGGAAAATTACACTTTTAATGAATGAATTGCAATTTTTATTTCTTTCGGGAGTAGGTTTGTTTTTCGGGATAAATAGCCAATGTTACTCCCCGGGTCTTGAACTATATCTGTGCAAAAAATCAGGTCAATCCGTTGCGTTTCTGCGGCGTGATTGACGGAAAAACCAACTAACAAACTCATTTTCACGTTTATATATTAGTAGGGAAGTAGGGATTCGCTTTATCAAACTATTTTCCACCCTTCTAAAATATATAGTAGTAGTAAATCGTTCCTATGACTTGCATTGGGATGATTGTATTTGGTCTTTGAGTTCGTTTACGATAAATTTTCAGATAAAGATACTTACTTTGATGAGTTCTTGCCATGTGGCGAGCCATGTCCCATGACGCGCATCTCTTTAGAAACGTTGCCATTCAATGCGAAAGAATGCTGCGGCCTCTTGTCCTATTAATAAAAAAAAATCTTCGATAAAAAAAAAAAACAGAAAGAAAAGACTATGACTAATTACTACATTTAAGAGGCCTGTGAACTACGATGTCTCTATTAATGCAAAATACTAAATCATTTGTAATTCGTGTATATTTCGATCATGTTGTGGTGTTATTTGGATTCATATAGTAATAATCTATGCTCCTGGCCATATTTGGTTCGGAAATACTTCTTTAAAACGAAATAATAATAAATTTTGATCAAAATTTTTATAACTTTGGTCGAGTTCCGTAATACCAAAAATTATGAATGAAAACTTGTAACTTTCTTTATTAACTGGTGTTTTTCTTTAGCTGGACAATAAAAACTGTGCTCCTGAACTAATGCGACGTGAGATAGTGTTTTTATTTATTTTAGTTTTTATTACAAAACAAATTAGCAGAAAACATGCCCTCTTTGACATAAAAATAAGCAAAACTAAATTCGTTTACATTTTCGTTTAACAAAAGTATTTCGGAACCAAATATGGCCAGGAGCATAGATTATTACTATATGAACCCGAATAACACTACAACATGATCGAAAATTGCACGAATTACAAATGATTTTGGTATTACGTTTGTATGGGAGACACCGTGGGTTCACCCTTGTAGGGGTTACATATTGCACTATATGCAGTTTTATGTAACGGTAGTCACTTTATACAGTTTGTCTCCGCCCGCGGCTCGACTCGGCCGCGTGGCACAATAAAAACAATGAGCTTTGTGAAGTGCTTTAATTTATCTCCTCAAACCCAGTAGAAGAAAGGAAGCCCTAACTAAGGCTACCCCAACATTGGTGACCCCGTCAGCAACACGAATGTAAACCAGGTACCAAATTTAAACTATTAAAAGAAAATGGCCACGTCACCGGCACCACATGGCGGGCACGCGACCACCACGGACATAGCCGCCATCACGCTCACCTCCAAAATTCCAGACTTCTGGGTAGACCAGCCCAGGGTGTGGTTCATCAGGACGGAAGCCATGCTCGCCCCTCAGAAGTTATCAGATGAAGCCAAATACGACATCGTGGTTTCCAAATTGAACAAGGAGGCAATACAACAGGTAACAGACCTCCTCATAGAACCACCAGCAACGAAGAAGTTCGAGACTCTTAAAGCACGGTTACTTACTATTTTCGAAGAATCCAAACACAGGCAGCTTCAGAAATTAATGAGTGAAATGGAGCTCGGAGATCAGAAGCCGTCTCAACTACTCAGACGTATGAGGGAACTGGCTAAGGACAAAATCCCGGACGACACGTTGAGGATCTTATGGCAGGGACATTTACCTAGCGCAGTCCGCGCAGTGTTGGCCGTATCCGACTCCAAGGATTTAGAGAACTTGGCGGTCATCGCCGACAACGTATTTGAAACTACGCGCAGCACACAGGTACTGAACGAGGTGTCACATTCACAGCCAGCCACCACAACGAAGGAAACCGAGATGATCATGGCAGAGATCTCCAAACTGAGCATCAAAGTGGCCAACTTGGAAAGAGCAAGATCCAGGTCACGGCAACGCTGGAGCACCAACCGCTCGCGTTCGGCATCACAGAGTCGCAACCGCGATTCACCCATTCCACGGCGTACTCCGGATTCACCAGGGTGGCTCTGTTACTACCATCATCGTTTCCGCGCCAGAGCCCGCAAATGCACGGAACCCTGCGCATGGAAGTCTAAACCGGAAAACTAGGAGTAGCGCAGGTAAAGGAGGCGGATACCTGTGCGATCACTCCAGCACATCGCCTCCTCGTCACGGATGTAAGTACAGGACTTCGCCTTTTAGTGGACACAGGAGCCCAGGTCTCGGTACTTCCGGTGCCAAAAAAACGTGACAGTGTTAAGTGTACACAATATAAACTATATGCCGCCAATGGCTCAGAAATTAAAACCTATGGCATTAAAACTTTGACATTAAATTTAGGTTTAAGACGTTCTTTTAAATGGGACTTTATTATAGCGGACGTAAGATACCCTATTTTAGGCGCCGATTTTTTAAGTAAATATGGACTATTAGTAGATTTAAGAGCGCGTAAATTAATTGATCAGGTTACAAATTTAAACGTAATAGCAACTATCAGTAAATGCAATGATCAATCAATTTACACTTTAGATAAGAATCACCCATACTGGGACGTCATAAGTAAGTACCCAGACATTACTAGACCTGTTAATTATAAGGATACACCTAAACATAACATTTTTCACCATATAGAAACGACTGGACCTCCTTTACACGCGAGAGCGCGGCAGTTACCACCAGACAAATATAAGAGAGTTAAAGAGGAGTTCATGTCGATGCAAGAAGTAGGTATCTGTAGACCTTCCAAGAGTCCATGGTCTAGCCCTCTTCACGTGGTACCCAAGAAAAACGGGGAAATTCGGCCGTGTGGAGATTACCGGCGACTGAACGCTGTTACTAAGCCAGATAGGTATTCCTTACCGCGGATACGCGACTTTACGTACATATTAGACGGTAAAACGGTTTTGTCGCGACTCGATGTTATACGCGCATATCATTGTATACCTGTTTTCCCTGACGACATTGAAAAAACGGCGATAACAACACCTTTTGGCTTATTCGAGTTTCCTAGAATGACGTTCGGATTGCGCAACGCGGCGCAAACATATCAACGGTTTATGGATCAGACAGTGCTACGCGGTTTAGATTTTTTATTCGTGTATATTGACGACATTATTATAGCAAGCTCATCGATAGAAGAGCACAAAAAACACCTTGATATAGTTTTTCAGAGATTTAACGAATATGGTATTGCAATAAATTTGAATAAATGCAGTTTTGGAGTATCAAAATTAGAGTTTCTAGGTTTTGAAGTGTCCAAAGACGGTATTCGACCCTTAGATACCAAAGTTCAAGTCATTAAAGATTTTCCAAAACCTAAAACAGTCGAGGAATTACGACGATTTCTGGGTATGGTTAATTTTTATCGCGCTCACATACCTAGGGCAGTTGAACATCAGGTCATATTAAATTCCTATTTACACAACGCAAAGAAACGCGATAAGACATGCATCGCGTGGACACCTGAGGCTAGCAAAGCGTTTTTGCAATGCAAGCTTAGCCTACAGGACGCAGTAACTTTATCGCATCCGCGCAGTAATGCAAAGTTAGCACTTTTTTGCGATGCTTCATCATCATCAGTTGGATCGGTACTTCAACAACATGTAGATGGCATGTGGAAACCTTTAGGTTATCATAGTCAAAGAATTACGGATACGCAAAAATTTTATAGCACATATGACCGCGAGCTTTTAGGCATTTTTTTGGCAGTAAGATACTTTAAAGATTTAATTGAGGGTCGAGAATTAATTATATACACGGACCATAAACCATTAACATTCGCATTTACTAAAACAAGATGCGAAAAAGAAACACCTAGGCGCATTCGCCAGTTAGCATTCATAAGTGAATATAGTACAGACATCAGGTATGTTCGTGGAAACGACAACGTGGTGGCAGACACATTATCGCGCATAGAAACAATTGCCTGCCCCACGGTTTTAGATTACGAGCTACTTGCTGACGCGCAATTGAAAGATGAGTCGTTGTTGCAACTGACGCAATCGCAGTCGAGCAATATGCATTGTAATTTAAAGAAAGTAACTATACCTACTTGTAATAAAGAAATATATTGCGAGGTTTCAACCAAATCGATTCGACCGTATTTAACACCTGAATTTCGAAGAATAGCATATGAAAGCATACACAACTTGAGCCATCCAGGCGTACGTACAACTCGTAAGATGGTAAGTGATAAATTCTTTTGGCCAGGCATGAACAAAGATGTAGGCTTATGGGCCAAAACTTGTATATCATGCCAAAGAGCAAAAGTAAGTAGACATGTTAAGTCCCCTTTAGGAAAATTCGCTGACGTAGACAGATTCGAGCATATACACGTGGACATAATCGGCGTTTTGCCGACATCTTCTCAAGGACATCGCTTTTGTGTAACGATAGTAGACAGGGCGACGCGCTGGCCCGAAGCTTTCCCTGTGCGAGAAATTACTGCTGACGTTGTAGCCAGGATTGTTTATGAGGAATGGTCAACTCGCTATGGCCTTCCCATCTTTTTGACCAGTGACCTTGGGAAACAATTTGAGTCGAATCTCTTTGCAAAACTGATGAAGCTTCTCGGAGTTCGTAGAATACGTACGACCCCTTATCACCCTCAAGCGAACGCTTGCGTTGAAAGATGGCATCGTAGTCTTAAAGCGGCTTTATCTGCTAAATTATCAGATAATAAGAATTGGGTAGACGAATTGCCCACAGTTATGTTAGGTTTAAGAGCCGCGATACGTAGCGACAGTGGAGTTAGCGCAGCAGAATTAGCGTTTGGCAAGCCTATGCGTTTGCCAGGTGATTTCTATGACACTTCGGTAGACACAGACGCATCAGAGCCGTATCTCGTCGAAAAAATTAGGAAAACCATTAGTAGTTACCGTCCCACCCGGCAAAGTAGCAACAATAAGAATATGTTCGTTTTCCCCGACCTGAAAACATGTGAGTTCGTATTTGTTAGAGACGACGCGGTTCACAAGACTTTTAAACCGCCGTATGATGGACCTTTCAAAATTATAGAACGGAACCCTAAAGTGTTCCTGATCCAATTCCCTAACCGGCAAGCTCGTATTTCTATAGATCGCTTAAAACCGGCATACATTTTATCGGGTGAACCAAACGCTAAAAAGCCGGAAAAACAAATCGAACAATCGAGTACTGCCACGGGCGGTAGCGATTCAGAATCGCCAACGCTCGTTAACAAAACCTCACGCTCAGGTCGCGCGATAAAGAGGCCAGTACGTTTCGCAGACACAGCATTATGATGCGAGAAGTAAATGTAATTTAACTAGGTTTAGCATGTAAGCATATTTTAAGAATTATTGTAAGAAAATATAAGTAGATTGACCGCAGAACAAAATTTTAATCTCACGAGAGACATCCAAGTAATCGTTTATCAGTGAATTCAGTCCAGTAAATGAGCATTTTCGTAAACATGGGAAAAGGACAAAGCAAGAATTCCGAAGTTATAATAGCTCAATCAGGGGCAAATAACGCGGAAACAACACACCAAGATGTCGAATACAAATTGGAAATATATTTTATCGTAATGATCCTGTTGCTATGCTGTATCGGCGCAGGCGTCATCGGATTCGCCTGCAAACGAGTTGGAAGGCGAATAAGAAACTCTATTGCAAAGAACATAGTGTCGCAAATGGAAAAGGCACAACCAGTGCAAGGCAGCGGTCAACCTACTTATACGTAATATAGAGTAGGTAAATAATTGTGTAACGTAAGCTTGTACTCATAATATGTAAGCATTAGATTAAGAGCATTTTGTTCGTTGTTTTTCTAACATTTTCTTTACATAATTTTTAATCTCTGTTCAAAAATTTTTATATACATAATATTATCTAAGATTCGTACAATTTTTTTTAATGTTTATAATTTGTTCAAATTTTTTTTTCAATTTTAATTATTTATACAAAAATTTTAAATCTTTGTTTGTTAAAAATTTTCGTTTAAAGGGGGGAATATTTGTAGGGGTTACATATTGCACTATATGCAGTTTTATGTAACGGTAGTCACTTTATACAGTTTGTCTCCGCCCGCGGCTCGACTCGGCCGCGTGGCACAATAAAAACAATGAGCTTTGTGAAGTGCTTTAATTTATCTCCTCAAACCCAGTAGAAGAAAGGAAGCCCTAACTAAGGCTACCCCAACAACCCTTATATAAAAAATATCTACTTAAACCTAAAAAATTACCTATTTCAAATTTCATGTCGATATCTTTAATAGTTATTGAAATAAAGAACCGTGACACACAGAAAGACACAGACGGACAAAAAAGTTATCTTATAGGGGCCCGTTTTTTTCTTTTGAGATAAGTACGGAACCCTAAAAAAACGAGTAAAAATAAATCACGTTTGTTATATGGGAGCCTTTAATAATTTATTTTATTCTACTTTTTAGTCTTTGTTGTTACAGCGACGACAGAAATACATCATCTGTGAAAATTTTAGGCATCTAACTATCACGGTTCAAGAAATACAGCCTGGTGACGGACGGACGGACGGCGATGTTTTAGTAATATGGTCTCGTTTTTACCCTTTGGGTACAGAACCCTAAAAACGTAATGGTACAAAGTATGAAAAATAAATACACAGAATTATACTCGTATTTGTGAAATAAAATATTTACAAATTGAGTACTTTTTGAACGAATAGTTGATCAAGCAAAAGTGGCACTTCATATTCGATGCACGAGATGACTCGCTTTTCCTCTTGCTCGGCTGTTACATATCACAATCACGACTTACCACTCTGCTCGTGTCGTCTGGCACGATGAGAAAAGTCTCAATGTTGTGGTCCTTCAGGTAAGAGTTGCGTAGTCCACCGTAGCCGGGTTCTACATTGTAGTCATTGCCCAGGCATTGCAGAGTCTCTTTTGTGATGTGTACGCGTCTACACAACATAAAAATTTATTAGTTAGTACTGAAATAACAGAGAACTTTCAGTTTTTCTCTTTAAACGTTATCGTTCGTTTCAGCCGACGGACGTCCACTGCTGGACAAAGGCCTCCTGCAATGATTTCCAACCGACACGGTTTTGCGTTAATTGTATCCAGCGAGGTCCCACGACCCTCGTCCATCTAGTCGGAGGTCCGCCAACCCTGCGTTTTCTTGCGGGGTCGCCATTCCATCACTTTAGGTCCGTCATGTTGTTGTAGGCATTCATACCTACTCGTATTTTAGGTGCTGCATTGAGTTTACTTGTACATGTGGGAGTTGGACACACAGTCATTTATGCCACCGAAATTTAGGCTCACATCAACCGAAATAAGGACAAGCATGAAGCAACTAACATAATTAAATGCGTTTCTTATAGTAAACGACACATCTTGCAATGCACAATGCCTCAGTTGCCGCAATGTTAGCGACTGAACTTTAGAGAGGCCTATTATACCTTACTGTAAACTAGGCTTTACTGTAAGTTAGGCCTATGTGAAAGACCCTCATAAAATATGAGACTCAATTGCCACGGTCTGAGAGTAGTTTTGTACCTTGAGGAATTGGCAGAAAACTCGGCACTATTAAAAATATTACATCTCATAATAATTTTATCGTTCCTCGTAAGCAGTCGCTAGTCGGAAGCAGATCCATAATCCATTCCTTCTAAGGTTATTTTTTCTTATTTTTTTTGTCATTAAGAAAATCATTTCATGTGTAGTAAGCTCTGACATGGCTCTGACTTTAAAGATGTTTTCAGACAGATTGTTTGAACTTATTCAGAGGTCTAATTTGTCATAAAGTATAGGTACCACCAATTTAGGCTGCTGTATTGGGTTTGAAGTCTTAAAGGTTGACATAAATTGATAAATTGCGCTATAGTTAGTTACCCAGCAATACCACCGCTCTCCATTTGGTTGGCAAGTGTGACGTCATTGGACCACACGTCGAACTGCCACTTTCGCAAGCCGAGGACGACGCAGTGTACGCGACCAGTGTGGATCCCGACGCGCATGTTCACATTCACTGCCGTCACTTCACGCACCAGTCTGCCGGAAAAAAACGTACCTGTGCCTAATTGCAGTCTGACTGAGCGGGAAACTGTTCATCCACGTTCGAACATTCCACCACGCATCACTGAACACAGTGTATTTCCAATCAAATCGAATATTCGAGTTTCGATAGTGCTTTAGGAATCTGCCTCTTAATCAGAGATCGAAGTTCAATTTAGTATGAATCGACGACTAAATCCCTGTGTCTGTAAAAATATGATATAAGTCTGTAAATATATGATATAGGAGTAGAAGAAATACCAAATCATTCACGGCCTGTATTTGTTTACATTAAATACTTTTGTTGTTGATTCGGTATTTTTATATAGCCCTGTACCTATAAATTTTTTAAATGAGAAGTGTCGACTGTATTCGTAAACAAGCCTATCAAAAATTTCCCGTGAACGGTGTAATACTCACGCAATAGCATCAATCATGTCCAGGCCCATTTCTACGCAGCACTTGGCGTGGTCGTCGCGCGTCTCCGGTAAACCCGACACGCAGTAGTAGCAGTCGCCCAAGAGCTTGATGCGCAGGCAGTGGTGTTCAGCTGCCAGCCTGTCAAATCTATGCCAACAAAAAAATCAAATTTTTAACTGCGCAGGAGCATGGTCTGTTATTTGTGCACAGATCAGTCGTGATCCGCGGTATCGCACTATAGCTTGGCAACTTCGTGCGGGACCCTCCTGCGGGGTGACAGACGGTCGGGGGACGCGGTAACGCAAACATGCAGAGAAGTGTCCCCTGTGTGTGTGAAGTGGCATGAAGTTGCCAAGCTATAGTAGCTCATGTGTTCGAGCGGAAAGGTGAATGTTAGACTTTAGTAAATGCAAATAAAAAGTTTGATGACCTCCCTGACGCAATTGACAGTGCGCTCGGATTTGTGCCGGAGGTCTCGGGTTCGATACCTGCCCCATGATTCCTGACATTTGTACAAACATCACGCCCTCAGTGTGACATCCCCTCTCTCCGTCACATTGGCGAATCGCCTGTCCTGTCTTCTATGTGGCACAACCTTTAAGTCTAACTCAAGTTTTAAGTTGCATACAGATAGAGTTTTATCTTAGGTTTAAAGAACTACTATCTTTTAATTTCTTAGAACAATATACGATAAATACCGACTCTATTGGTGATAATATGAAAAATGTGATTTCAAGTAATTCAGTCAACACAGAATTTCCGCTAGGCCACTACAAAGAGCATTAAATTGGGATGATAAAATATTCAACGTCTAGTTAGGCTAGGTTCGGTGTCCGAGGTAGTGTAATAGTGTTTCAATTAATTCAGTTTCAACAAAGCTCACAAGTAATATGAAAATTCGGAAGAATTTTAGCGACTTTTCGGCTGCATCATCACTTAACATCAGGTGAGATCGCAGTCAAGTACTTACTTGTACAGTGTAAAAAAAGACTTAAAACATGATACCAAGTGTAATTTTACGTGACTTAGCACCTAACGTTGCGTTTTACATAACAATAATTTTGTTGTTATAATCCCAAACAATTATAATCTGATCAACTTGAATAATAATTTATATAACTCCTACTCATCTTACCTATTAGTTATTTTGGTATGTAAGGAGAACCTACCATCACAGGTACATAGACGGCATTATAAAATAAATACTATTTTTAATACAAATTTTCAAATTAATAAGCGATACACCTCGAGGCATGCGAAATTATATACTTGCACATACAAGAATTGTGTATAGATATTATACATTACTGACTACAAGAATTGTTCGTTAAAATATACCTATAACTTCTATTTGAATGAGTGTTGTTCGGTAAGGACTATTCAATTTAAACAAAAGTTTATGCTTGGTTGGACATGAAAAAGTTTGGGAAATAATTGAAAACGAGAGCTTATAATAAAGTACCTACCTACCTACTTATAAATGTTTTCCGTTAAATACAAAATGAAACTGTGTAAGTGAAAACGTGGTAAGTCTGTGCTTCGTAGACCAGAAACAAGCTTGAATAATGTGAGGATACCTAAACGAAGTCGAAGGCTTTTAATTTATAATGTCAATATTTATAACAGTTGTTAAACATGGCGTACTTTCAGAGGCTATCTTCTTTTCCTCGGTCGTGACTTTTTTATAAGCTCGATGATTAGTTTTGCAGCATAGTTTTTAATTGAATTAGTAAGTAAATTTAAAACGAGTTTTCATATTATTTTATAATAAAATCGGATAGATTTTAATAAATTTTTTTTTCTTCTCCGATCTTCTAGACTACTACTCACTACCTTTTTAGGGACTCTTTGAAGACATACTATGTATTGTTTTGTTGTATCACAACCAATTTGTATTTATTTTAAAATAGCTGGGCAAAACTAGCATGTCAAATTAAAATTTTAATTACTTTTTCGCAAATAGTAGACAACATTGTAGATGTGAGACTTACTAGAACGATTGTTATTACCATAACATTTATGAAAGTAATATTTGCACAACAAAACAGTTTCACATTTACATATCATTATTAGTTAAAACTTCGCTCGTAAATCCCATATATCATATTGTTTCCAAACGACATAGAGTATCGGCTCTTTGCTTATACATATATTCTTTGCTGTCGCTGTATTCAGGTGTTTAACTTACCTAGCGAAGAGTTCATTCAGGAGACGAACCAGCTCCTCAGCAGTGCATTGGTCAGATAGTGAAGTAAAGCCGCAGATGTCCGCAAACAGGATGCTGTTGGGAAAAATCCTTTGTTAAGTCGTGGTTAGCGTCTAAAATATTTTGGATTTAAGACGTTAGTGTAATGAATGAATTTTTATTTAATAAATGAATTTTTATTTAAAATTTCCTCTATAAAGTGAGTATTGTATTAAGTTATTCACTACGAGAATGATGTCGGGGTGAAATTACTCAAAAAAGGTAAAATAACTACCTATCTACAACTTTCATCTGTAAAGTCTTCTAAGGGGTAATAATTAAAA
The DNA here is from genome assembly GCA_963855885.1 of Coenonympha glycerion. Classification (NCBI taxonomy): domain Eukaryota; kingdom Metazoa; phylum Arthropoda; class Insecta; order Lepidoptera; family Nymphalidae; genus Coenonympha; species Coenonympha glycerion. The sequence continues at coordinate 9,145,905 of OY979626.1, forward strand.
GTCAATTTGAAGTATAAATTACCTTAAAACACTTTCTATTCTATGCTATCTAGTCTTTTAATCTTAATTTATTTAAATGTATCCAAGTAGTACTTAATCGTTCGTTCGTTCGTTCGTTTCAGCCGACGGACGTCCACTGCTGAACAAAAGCCGGTCAACAGTGTTGGCAGGTCGGAGGCCTGCCAACACTGTGCTGCGAGCTGCTGCAAGTACTTAATACATTATAGTAAATGGATGAAAACTTACCTGACGTTTTCATAACGTTGTATGTAGATTTTATGGAATTGCTCTTGTCGCGGTTGGCTTGCTATGTCCGCTTTCATTTCCATTGCAACGTGGCGCGGTAGCACAGAGAGGAGAAGCCGTTCCTGGCAGTAACAAAAAGAAATATTTCAACTTTGCCGTAGTCTTTGATACTTCGTTCTACACAAACAACCTGTGGATTGATATCACGTTAAAAGCAGTATAAGGGTCAATTTCCACCAGAGATGTCCTCTGCAGCTATGCTGCGAAGATGTGAAATCTACGCTTCGAAAATAAATGACCGTTTCCACGAATACTAAGCTATGTAGCTGTGCGAGGAAGATGTGCCGCCGATAAGTATAGCTCGAGCTATGCGATGTATCGATAGTTATAGGGATACGTATACTGTAGGTACTCTGCTCTGCACAAAGCTACACCACACCCGTAGCAGACATCCATAGCACGCATACTTCCATATAAAAAACATATCTTAGTAGAATTGGTTCCCACCAGTGCTAAGCTTTGTGCACCAATTAATATGATTGGTGTATATCAAACGCATCCATAGCAACGTAGCATAGCACATATCTGGTAGAAAAGCAGCCTTACTATTGCACGTATAATACAATATACCTGGGATGACCGAGCTTCGCTCGGTTTTTTTTTGTAAATTGTAATTTGGGGTAGAAAAACTATATTTAAATATGTATTACATAGGTACTAATGTAATGATGAAATATGAAAAATATTTTTCGATCTTATCGACCTTATAATAAAAAAATATGAACTCGTAAGTATGGTTAAATAAAAATCACGAGTGTAATAATTAGTTTAATATTTATAAATTATACAAATTTTTAATTTTTTACATTATATCAACCAATTACGTAAGTTATTTTATTTATATTGTTTAAAATTATCGCTGCCAACGGGACTTGAACCCGTATCCCCTAGCTATCACTGCTGGGTGCCCTGCCAAATTGTGCTATGGATTATCTTGCTCTGTGGATAACACGATAATTTTGATATTGGGAAACTACTATTAAAAACCAATTTCAAAAGCCCATTATTTCTAATGGAGCTAGCTTTGAACGAGAGAATACCACCTTGCCCCTTTTAATGCTGTGCCCCCAAAACTCATTGCCATAAACCTACAATGTACAATTAGCCCACTATTAGCAAAAACTAAATAAAATTTGAATTTTCGCGCCCAGTTCGTTGACTGCATAAAAAAATTAGTGTTACTTCCCGCTAATAGATGTCAGCAGAAAGAGTTATATTTATTGTGTCGTTAAAACAGTTGGATGCCTGGGCCATTATTGCTATTAGCCAATAGATGTCACGTTGTTTCCCAGATTTCAATATATCGGGATAACAATATGAGGTAAATGAGTATTGTTGAGCAGAGTTTCTATTAAAAATATGAAGAGTCATAAATGTTGTGCCCGCAAAACTCATTGCCATAAACTTACAATGTATAATTAGCCTACTATTAGCGAAAACTATATAAAATTTGAATTTTCGCGCCCAGTTCGTTGACTTCAAAAAAAAAAATTAGTATTACTTTTTGCCAATAAATGTCAGGAGGAGACATATTTTACCTTTAGCATTGCCGGCCGCGGCCATTAAAATTAGTTTCACTATTCCCTAATAGATGTCATGTAGTTTCCCAGAGTTTACTGTAATAATTTAACTTTTTGTCAATAGATGTCAGGTATAGAGCAATATTTTTTTTATTGGAAAATTCGACATTTTCTAAAAATGAATCCTAGCTAGATCGATTTATCGCCCCCAAAACCCCCTGTATACTAAATTTCATGAAAATCTTTTCAGCCGTTTCCGAGATCCAGATTATATAGAAATATATATACAAGAATTGCTCGTTTAAAGGTATAGGATTGCTTTCAGAATGCTAATGGGACTTCCTCGATAATGGAGTGCGTCGGGTATGTTCGCCGATGCGCATATGTTGATTGCTTTCACACAATCATGCACAAGCGGTGCACTTCCCTGGTGCGCAGGGTTAAGGGTAGTTCCAGTGGCATCCTGAGGACTTTGGCTGACAGACTTGATTGTCAGTATACTTCACAATGCGAAATCGTAAAGTACGATTTCGCATTGTGAAGTCAACATCTCCTGAGGATGTCCCGGTGTCGGGACGAAACGTGCGTCGAAGAAAGTGATAGAAAATTGTGTGTGGTGTTTCATGTGGGTAGTGTTCCTGCATATTGCACCATACAGAATCCTTTCAAGTAGCGGATAATAGCAAAACAAATCGATCTGTCCTACTTATTTTTTTACCTTTTTTTACATTTATTAAGATATTCAGGTCGTATAGTTTTATTATTTACAACATGATACGACCTCGCATGACCTTACTGGCATTTCCAAAATCCTTTATTATTCTGTTCATAATAACAAATTACATACAACCTTCTAAAAATAGTCCTTCTATCTACTATAAAAAAACCATATAAAGTCTGTACTGTACCTATGAAGTTCCTGAGATTATGAGAGTTCCTGAGATGGCGACGTACGACTTACGTAATATTTCCTCATATTATATTTTTATCATTGAATGTAGCGAGGGTATCGTGTCGCAAGTGTGATCGTGCTCATTACTAACTTAAGAATGTATTGGTTTTGAATGTTTCGGTGGTTTCACCTACCATTTAATTCTACATGAAGATATAAAAATTGTCATTTATTAAAGTGCACTTCAAGTGCTAAGTTCGTTACAATCGCCTTACCGCCGAGGCTTAGCTAGGATTACATACTGGTGGCTGGCTATTGGGAAATATCAATTCAGCATAGCTGAGTGTTCTATTGCACAGATTCAAGTTTCCTAATCCTGTCAAAGGATCAATTCAAGCAAATGGACTGTGGTCCCTTTACTGCAGTAAGACCTAATAATGTTGGTGATCTTAAATAAGTTTCAACGCAAATAAAATGACCTATAAGTAATTTAAGAAATATCTATTTCTTATAAACTTTTCATTAAGAAATTTAATAGATACTTATTAAATGTAGCCGGTCAAAAATTGTTTCATTATCTAGGTTTGGAAGCGTTTATTAAAAAAGAAGTTCCTTTATTGTAAGTTGTAATCCAGAGTAAGTAACGTACTTGTTGTTGATTCTCTCTTTGTGTAATTAGTCGAGCTTCTACACAGTCTCGTGTCTCCAAAAACGCCTGACGCTGGGCCAGTTCTCTTGGGTGGTGAGTCATCATACCGGCAATATTACTGGCAAACAGTGTCGTCAACGTATAGAAGATCTGCATAAATAACAAAAAGTAAAGAAGTATGACCAAAAGTGGTATCAAGTTTCCTTACGAACCAAAACCAAAATGTTTTAAGAAAATAAAATAGAGTTTTTTTAAGAACCATTGGCGCTAGGAATTAAATAATCAATTCCGAAATTTAATTTTGTATACAAAATTTTTGGGAGTACAAATTGTTTATTTGCTTAATATAATTTTGAAACCCGGATGTTATAAATAATATTGTAGGAGTTAATTTGGTGACCGTACTCTATACAATATAAAGTTCGGATTTGAATCAGATTGGTACGGGATGGGATATACAACCATGGTCATTATCCTTTACAAACATTATGCGGCTTTTATATTTATTTACTCAACATGTATATATATAATATATTTACTCAGAAATGTATTCAGATATTTTACAGTTCTGAAAATATGCGTAGTTTTTTTCAGTTTTCTTCCACGACTTAAGTCCCAAAACTGAAAAAGAAATTTAGCTGCTTCTTAAGATACGACTCTTTTCGATCAGTCTAGACCTAATCGCACACACACATCTTCGTCTTATAATATTTAGTTTAATTATAATTATCGTTATCAACCCCCCTCTACCACTGTTGATCACTGGTCTTCTCTCAAAACGAAGGTTGGCGAGCTTCACATACAGGTGACAACATGATCTGCAACTGTTAGTCATGAAAATGTTCCCACAGTGATTTCCTTTAACCAGTAAGCATAAGGATTATGCAGATTCTACTTACTTGTAATTCTGTCGGCTCCTTCAACATCATCTGAGCGCCAATATTAACAGCGGCGAGGGCAATTCCACCCACCGTTGCTTCATGAAGTCTAATCGGCAATATCGCGTACATCAAATAAGTCATTAGAGCGCAATAGCCTGAGCTTACGTCCATTATTCTGCAATTGAGTAAAAGCTCGTCGTTAAAGTTAAGTATCCTCTTGTGACTAAACGCGACTCGCATAGGTGTTTTCGTAAATGCTATCTATGCCCGTATACTAATTGCAGAGAGCAGAGAGAGTTGCAATTCCAGAGATATTGTTTTGGGTGATATTGTTTTTAACCCCTCAAACGTTTACTAAATTAGAAAATTTTGGTCTCATTAGATTCAGTACCTACACCTTAATCTAGGCTCTTATGTTTTATTTTTTTAGTATTTTAGTTTGTTTAAATTAAAAAAAAAGCTCGAGCAAGTTTTTAGGTCAAAAATATGGATATTTAGACTCTAATAACATTTAAAAATTTCTTAAAAGTAAAATGTACTAGCATATTACTACATTGTATCTGCAATATTTCTAAAAATTATGAGAATCGGGCTACATTTACGGGTAGAAAAACGTTATCGCTTTTTGTAAGACAGCTTACAGTTACCTCTTAAGACGAGCGGATTTCAACAAGTGCGGTTTTGCCATATTTAACCAATGAATTTTAATTAAGTATATCACTTTAAGCAACGCCGATCGAAATAATTCTCTTCAAGTAACTTAGGATTCGTATAAAAAATGAAAATAATCTGAGAATTTATATAATAATCCATAGACTATGGTAATTCATAATATTACAGCCATCGGTACATCAGTATTGCCAAGAAAAATATAATACGTATAATTACACCGTCGAATGAAAGTGACAAAGTAGCCGAATGCAAAAGCGGAATTAATTAAAAATCTGGAAAGTAATCTCAAACACGACTCTGTAAATCGAGCAATTTTTGGAAAATACAAAACAAAAACTGCTCTCTCGTGAAACTGTTATAATGGTTAAGTTTATACTTTTAAACTTAATTTTTTATCACTATAATGATACGAGTAGGTATGTATAATAAAAGTAAAAGGGTGTATTTGTGTATGTTCTTTACTACTTTATGTTGCAGTGTCTATATGTATTAATTTTGCTGAAACTTGGAGTAGTACGAGTACCTACATTATATTTTGAACTGGTAAGTAGACTACTTCTAATACCAAAGAAATCCCCGCTAAGATCTAAGATAAGGATCGGTTTCATATTACCTGACCACCGCTGCTCCGCCAAATAGAGACTCAATTATTATGAAAGTAACGAGAACGAGGTACGAAATAGTCAGGAGATACACTTCATTCATCGCAGGCCGACTCAGGAACGCCAACAAACCTGCACAAAAAAAACATCGTATACATCATATTACATATCTTTCCAAGGGTCTCCTAATTATCAAGAAGAAAAACAGCCGAACTATTTATGCCTATATAATATCATCCTACAAATGAAACAAATTTTATTAGCCAACAAAAAATAAGAATTTTAAATAATCTCTGACTCCTAAACTAGACAACCATCCGTGTCTTGGGAGTCAGTGTCTTCAAATAAGCTAAATACAATTATGGCAATCAAGAGGGTTGCACTTCAATAATAAACTACAATAGATTCATGCTAAGAAAAAATATGTATAAGAAATATGTGTGTAAGGGTGAGAATATATCTGAAGTGTATGAATGTGTAAGTGTACGTGAATGTGTATATTGTGTCTAGACTTATTTCATAAACAAACATTCATTATATCTCTCTATATTTTGATATTCGTATTGAGAGATACAATCTAGAATTAACCTATTGAAACTGAAGTTATTTAATCGTTTATCATTAATATAATTAAGAATATAATTTAGGATTCCCTTCCTTTATTCTCCAAATTATGATTCTTTTTACTTCGATTTAGGCAAGTATGATAATATAATTGGTGTCTTACTAACGTAATGACAAGTGATTCTGTTGTTTTACCGTTCTCTATCATGGTATTTCCATTATCCATTAACGTAGTATACCTACATTATCTGTAGTGTACCTACTGTATCTAGGTATGTGACATCGAAATAATGTAAAATACATTATTAGTTGAATCTTCTAATAGGAAAGCGTAAAAACATGTAAGTGGCTGCATTCGCATGTCGACACAAGCTAAAATTGCAAGTTGGTTGTTATTCTAGTGCGTTGGTAATTTGACAGTTGTTGGTTTGATGAGTAAATAATAATTTAAGAGATGAATAATAATTTCGAAGAAAATGTAGGAAAAACCGACATTTGTCATTAGTAAGCTGTAATTTGTTCGCATTAATATTACCGGTGTTAACAATTTGTAACAAAAATAATACTTACACGTGTATATAACTGATGCACTTCCAAAAACAATGATGAACATAATATCAGTAATTCGATCAAGTTGATAGTATGCCTGTTGCAAAATAGTCGAATTCAAGTATTCCGTTGTTGGCGAAGATTTCGCATCAGATTGAAGGTTGTGGAAGCTGTCATAGAACAGAGCAAAATGTCATAAAACGAAACAAGCAAACTTTTACAAAATTACTAGCAAAATACTAGCTGCCCTGCACGACTTCTCTTGGACATTGCAGTAACATTGAGACCAGTGCCATCTCGCTTTTCATGAATATTATCTTACTATCCATCCCTTGAGTAATTCCGAGATTGATTAGGCTTACCGGATGGTGTCATACCAGCCATCCAGTGAGATAACGGTTAATATATTAATTCTTCAGCTGAGTTTGCAAACAGAGAACGTGAAAAGTGTAATCAACTTAGAGAATTATTCAGAACATTCCCCATTGAAAAGATTGAGGTTCAGATAAATATCAGTACTGGCTAACAATCACAATTCAAACATACTGAGGTAGGGTAACCATAGACCATCCCTTGTATCGTCCAATCAGCATGGCGCTACAGGTTAGATCTAATCTGCAGTTTATCTATTTAAATATCACACGGGATCAGTTAAATCTGAACTAATTGGCAGCAACGTGTTCAGTTCGGCAGATCAAGTAAAAAAAATCGATTTGAAATTCGATTGTGCCATCAAACATAACTATCATGCCAATCCACGCCAATACATAGTCAGGTCTAGCTGATCCAATCAAGCGTCATGCCGATTGAATGATAGAATGGCTGGTCTATATCTTCCCTTGGTTAAAACATGATTATGTACTCAGATCACTCAATATGTATGTGCAGTGGTCGAACTGCCCGCTTGTCGAATCCGGTCAAATGGAAGGGGTTAGTATTGAGGTGCCACGGCTCAGAGGCAGTAGGAATACTCCATGTGGGCCGAATTGCACATTGTATACCCAAAGCCTTTTAAGACATATTTTGTCAAACGTAGCGTTAATGGATTTAAAGACATTATTTTAGGTTATGCATTCTTCGGTATCGGTTAAGAAAACCAACAATCCATTTCTGGGTAGAGTTTTACGTATACTTTAGAAAAATTTGATTTCTCTACAGATAAGGCATGAAATGGGTTTGTTTGAATAGTTAATGTTTTAATTGTGTGATGTTAATGATTTATCCAAAAATTGCCTGTAAAATAGGCCGATTTGAAATAAACGATTGAATTACGAAGTTTATGAATTTTGAGTACCATACGAGCTTCTTTAAAGCAAGTTTATTGGTTTTACCTTCCAAATGATCTCGGACTGGACATCGTTCGAAAAGTTGAAGCCAAGAATTCCAATATATGAGGGGAGTGTTCTGAAAGTAAAGAAGTACTGGTATTGTGATAGGGGTTATGTAGAAGAAAAATGCAAAGAGTATTCTAATTTGACTAATAACATAGCCAACTTTAAAGATATTGTTGTATTATTTTATAATACATTGCAATGAGTAAACGGTAGTAACCCATAAACTAAAATTGCTGCATATAATAAATATTTATTATTTTATTTAAACCACTTTTCATTGAGAATGTTTGCAGTCTTGCGATACGTTGTTTTCAGATTTTTCCGCAATATTTTATTATTTTTCTTTACTGTGGTTTTTTTACTGGAGAAGTCATCATTAAACTTATTTTTAATATCTAAAACAAATTTATTCATCGATTAAATTCTAATGTTTTATCAGTACACGTTTGTTATGCCCACCCGTATGCAAGACGTTTTCTGAGCAAATTAATCAATAATAATTTGAATATGAAGTATGAAGTAAAATGGAGCAATAATAAATATTTTAGATAAATATAAGCATATAGGGTCTGACTATCGAGCTTAAACTAATCAAATAATTATGTGCCGGTCCTATATTACTGAAAGCAATAAGCATGACAAGATCATTTGAATAAAAAATTTGAAGCTGCACTTATACTTTTTGCTATTTAGTAAGTAAGACATATCGTCTTCTGTGACAAAGTTTTCTGCCACGATCAGCAACCTCACGTGAGATAATGTCAACGTCATTGTAAGACCAAGCAGCAGACCAAGCAAATGCGCTATATTTGTTTGATTCATACGGAGAAAGTACCGCTGGTACAGCATCTCCACCTGAAACAAATGACTGGTATCAAGCAAGGTAAAAAGCAATAAAAAGTAGAAAGCAATGTAAACAGTCACGCAAGCTACTACATAAATGGGAAATAGCTCTCAGAAGTCAACTTCTGCAATTTTTGTTTCTAACCTCGCACTAAAATTTGGTAAGGTTATATTTTTAAATTATCTGGTACCAACTGTATACTTTTTACTTTCGTGTACTTTTATTTTATTTTATACTGCGGAAGCTCCCTTTTCACGTACATTTAAAAATCTTTCATAAAAATCTGGCCCGTATGATAAATAATTACAAACAACAAAAACAAAAAAAAAACCGGCCAACTGCGAGTCGGACTCGCGCACCGAGGGTTCCATACCATAAAAGAAGTAAAACATTGAAAGAATCACTTTTGTTCATGAATTTACGAGTATAATTTACATGTAGGTACTTTTGTTGGCAAACCGCAAACGTAACTTTGTTTTTGGTGGTTTATTGTTATTATCAAAAAAAGTATATTAGTCAGCGAGTTGATTTTATTTTTCCTGTAAAATATACGTTAACTTCTATTAATCATAATTATTTCTGATTTTTCGATTGGTAAACTTCGGAGATAAGGGGGGGAGAACGGTATTTTTTTCGACAGTTTGCCCAATAAATCAAAAACTATCAGGCATAAAAATAAATAAAAATTAGTTTTAGAAAACACAAGTAACGCCCTTTCATATGATACCCCACTCAATATTGTTATCTCATTTTGAAATTTTGTCGACTTGGTTTTCCCCCCTTTTTAAATAAAGATAAAAATAATTTTCAAATTTTTACGATTGTTATGATGTCGGGTCACTATTACCTATAACTATTCTAGATTTCAAGTCGATAGCTTGAATAGTTACTGAAATAATCGAGTGTGACAGACGGACGGACGGACGGAGAAAGTCTCACCATAAGGGTTCCATTTTTACCATTTTGGTATGGAACCCTAAAAATGCATAGTTTAGAATCCTGCTGAATGTATGTTCTCTTCAAATAGTCTAATTCTATTTAGCCAAAACGAATTAGCAAACAAAACGTATATATTATATATTATTCAGGATTTTTAAAAATGGGTTAACTATACGAAATGGTAATTTTTATGTAGAAGTAGCAACGGAAACAATCTACATACTTAAAGGTATACTACCAAGTATCAAGACTGGTATAGTAACCTAATAATTAAATATTTCTTGCATTAAGTAACCTAACTGGATTAAAAGACTGAAAGATATGAAGACTCGAAGACTGCCAAAATTTTAGCAAATCTGAAATACGAACAAATTAACAGACATTAACTAGGAATATGAATAATTAGCCTTTCAAAAAGGGATATGGTGTATTTAACACCATATCCCTAAATACAAATTAAGTGTTCACTAGAGAGGGCCGAGGAATTAAGTCAAAGTGACAAATTCGAGAGTCATTTGGAGCTAGGAGTTAGAGTTCTGCGGCTTCACTTCAAAGCGTCTGCCGCAAAGCCTGCATAAGTTTACGATCGAGGTCATCAAGCTTATTATTCCCGGAAGTTTTCTCTACATTATTAATTTTATTAATCAGGTACCTATGTAAAATTACACATGAATTTTTTTTTTATTTTTTATATCACACATTACCACGACAGTGCCACTTACACATGATGCATCAATTTCATTTACAATCTTAACAGTTATGGAAAATGGAGTTATTCCAAACTTTCTTTCTATTGTGTGTCCCACGACACTCACGTCTTTTTTGTATTATTATTTTTAACTTTTATAAATTTCTTTTTTTTTTAAAAGAATTTGGATGTAAACTTAAAAGAAAAACACCACATTCATTTTCTTTATACAAAATTTCATCAAAAGCGTTACATCCGTTTCCGAAATCCGCGAAATAAGATATTTATATACCAAAATGGCTCCTTCAAATAAATATTTTAATTTAATAAGACACAAATGAGCTAGAAATTGGAGACTTCATTAAGTTTTAAACACCTTAATAAAAGTTCTTTTCTTGTTAGATAAATGCATTCACAGACCTGGGGCCGTACCACCAACTCTTATAGCAGTATTATTGTAATATTGTTTTGGCATTTTCATACAATGTCAGTATGAAAATTCTAAAATAATTTTACAATAATACTGCTTTAAGAGTTGGTTGTACGGCCACTGGGAATAACTTTATATTGACTAATGCATTGATATTATGACGTTACGGAACCTCCGATACAAAGTACAAAATTCCGAATCTGCTAGTTAGCATATAAATATTTATTATAACAATAAGATAACAAACCGATCGGGCAAACTCTCTTTTGCTATATAGGCGTATGAAAAATAGATTGTGGTCAAAAATTTGGTCCGGTTAAAACCGGTCAAGCCGTTTCGCAGGAGTTTGTGTGACAAACACTGTGACACGAGAATTTTATATATATGAGAAAACAAAGATAAAAGTCGTTTATTTTGACCTTTATAAGTTATTTCACAATTATTTAAAGAGAAAAGGTCAGTTAATTTGCTGAGCAAACTCAGTCTGCGGATGTTTAAATGCTATGTGAACCATTTCAACGGAAGATGTCCACAGCAGAATACCTGATTTTGCTTTTGATAAACGTATAAATGAAACGTATGAAGTAAATTTAAATCAACGTTTTCATAGCCATATTTAAACATGGGATATAATGAATCTTTCTGAAACAGGCAATAATTTTGCAAGCTTTCTGAAAAGGTTTGGAATATTGAACGCTCTAGAAACATATATCTAACTTGTTTGTTAGTTCATGTATCTGTGTATCTTTATTCAAATCTTGTAGGTTTTTGACAACTTTTTATTTTTCGATTAAGTTGAACCTTTTTATATATATCTAATTCTGATGAAAATACATTTTCGTGATAGGCAAATCTTTTTAACCTAAAAAATATTTAGTTCCAGATAAAGGAACTTTTCAAATTTCAAAAGCAATGGTGCCACATTTTACAGAGATTACAATATGACCATATAACATTCTTAAATTAAGCTGATCAAATGAAGTGGTGGCCCCCACAATTACTAAACTCGTTTAGTCTTAAATTAAGTGCCGGAAAATAGAACACTTAGGTAATACAGTTAATGCTACTCTGACGAACTTCTGCTGAGAAAAACAGAGAGAAATGAACAAACGATTCCTGACACGAACGCAGACAGTTAGAAGGGAGAAAACTCGAAATCACATAATAACAAAATTGAATTTTGCTCTCGCTATTTTGAGATTGGAGATCCGTAAGGGAAGGATTCCTCAGGTAGTGAGTTTCGTAAATAAAGGCCACAAGTGCTCGTTGGTAACTTACTGGTAACAACAACTAATAAAACTTTAAACAACGTGTAGATTAATTGCCCTAATTAGCCGAAAGCCTAAAAGTAGTAAGTAACGATGTATAGATGCATGAAAAAATATCACAAGAAGTGTAGCGCATATCCTGAGGGAACTTATAGGGTGTTCAAAAACGTACCATTTTTGACATGGCCGGATTCTGCCCTCGAAAAAAAATATTCATGGCCATTGACAAACAGTACGTCATATTAAAGCTTATAATTATGTCTTTACAATCGTTTAATTTTTATGATCTGAAAACATGCGAGAGACATTATATCAGCTTAAAAACTTGCAACAAAATGCGCCTAAATAATTTTAATAGCAATGAATTTTTAATAAAAAAATATGCGTATTGGTTATGAACTCATTATTTTTTCATATTAAAAAGCTTGGAAAATGCGAGTAAACGTTTTGAACAGCATTTATTTAATAAAAATATCATTGCTATTAAAATTATTTAGGCGCATTTTGTTGCAAGTTGTTATGCTGATATTATGTCTCTCGCATGTTTTCAGATCATAAAAATTAAACGATTGTAAAGACATAATTATAAGCTTTAATATGACGTGCTGTTTGTCGATGGCCATGAATATTTTTTTTCCAGGGCACAGCTCCATACAAGTTTCGGCCATGTCCTAAATGACATCCCTAAAAACAGCTGGTTCAATGTCAATGAACTGGGAATAATGAAAATGATACGAGGTTTGTCGATATCACAGTTAGGGTTGCTAAATTTTGTTTTTCTAAATGAAATAATATTTTTTGCATTGACTTTCTAGTATCAAGTTAAAAGGTTAGCTGCGGGCACACTATACGAATTAACCCACACCTTTATATAACGGATAGTGGGAGAATGGCGCGTGTGAAGAGCCGTTCAACCTTGGCCTGACTCAGTTATTCTATAAAAATTCTTTACTAGGCGCGCTCCATATTTTCCATATACCACCACAATCCTCCAAAGACAGTCTTCGTTTTACTAATAGGTATTATAAAAGAGGATTTTTATAAATGGATATGTGAATTAAAAAGCTCATCATTTGTTTTTAAATGCAATTAATGCAACTAGTATTGTAGTATAATTCTGTTACGGTGTTTTACCAATATTCCGATTTTAACAGTCAGGTGTTGCTGGAGACTTTATTAGTATTATAAATTTTGGTTATACAAAGCCCTGTGGTATATAAATAGTTCGTGTCGTATATTCTTGAAAATGCTTCCTCGTCAGTTGTTGTCATCCGCAGCAATAGGCGAAAAACTCAACTGTTAAGCTGCATTGTATGTGTTGTAGGAGTACTTACATGAACGTCTTGGAAGCGGTGTGTATTGAACACAGCGCGCATGGGTCCGGGGCAGGGTTTAATGAAATCTTGGCAACACCCTTTTTGTGTCGTTTCAGTATATTCCGAGCCACCTTCTTCTCCCTCTTGAATGGGATCTGTCAACAAAATACCGTTTATTAAATACCGACATGCAAAGTCGTTGTGTAAAGTCCCGCAAATTTTGCGCAATTCGTACAATATCACCGAGTGTATAATATTACTAACGTATACTAACATTATAAATGCGAAAGTTCCTCAGTCTGCCTGATTGTCCGTCTGTCTGTCCCTTCATGCATAAACCACTCAATCATTATTGATGGTATAGAAAAAGACTGGAACTTGGGAAAGAAGATACTACTTTTTATTCCGATAAATACCACGATTCCTGTATAATTTCAGTAAATACAAAATTTGTTACAGCAATTTATAGCGATGAATATAGATTGTTATAACAAATTTCTTCGTTTTAGGTATTATAAGAAAAGGGAGCGAGATATATAGTTTAAAATATGGGCAAGTCAGCCCTCCAGCACTAAAAAAAGACGTGTGGCACTCGGGGACTGCCGCGGTAAAGCTATTGCATAGATACAACCAATGCCACCTAGACGCGATTTGCAGAACTAAAGAGACAAGCGTGATATTTCAAAAAGTCATTAGACGTTCTGCTATTCATCGATAAAGGCAATACGTGAAAAATTGTGTTAAATTTCTATAGGGCTACAAGACATTTTAAAGTGATCCTTTAAATAAGAACTTTACGATTGATTTCACATTTACTAATAATTTTCTTCTAGAAAATTGACATTCAAATTTCGCTATTCAGCCAGTACTGCACATAACATATCGATAAAACATTATCGACTTTAATTAGAATGTTCCGCGTATAGACGAATCTGTTCAGAGTAATCTTAGGAAGTTTTATCACTACTGTAAGGATTTTGTACGCTTATCAATAGTAGAAAAATGGCTTTTCATTGCGGTAATAGATTACAGTAAATTTATTTAAGAATTAAAGATCTTACTATTTCAGTTTCATTAGGGAGCCAATTTTAAAAGAAAAATGGACCAAAGCTACTGGAAGGCTACATTAGTTCCCTTCAAAAACAAGTACAATCTGCTCCGAACATTTTTTGGAGAAGGATTTTATTGTTAAGAAAAGAATATATATAAAACTGGAGCGGAACCACGTAAAAATACTGTGATTCGTCGCGCACTGGTGCGTGTATAGTCACAGTCAACAGGCCTAGAATCACGTGATTCTAGGCCTGTTCCCAACAGTGTTAAATTAAAGTTGACACTTGAGTGACAGTGTTTCAAGGATATTTGAGTTTTACTTTTCCTCATAATATTACATAAAACAATGTTTTGTATTTCAAATCGGTCTTTACTCTGTTTATTTTTTGGTGAATATAACGTTTTCTGAAATAATCCCATCTAGGTCGATTTATCGTCCCCGAAGGCGAAACCTCCTGTATACCGTTCATGAAAATCGTTGGAGCTGTTTCCGAGATTCAAATATATACACGAATTACTCGTTTGAAGACATAAGATTAAACAAAGTTTTGTATGTAGCAACTTATGATAAAAAGTTTTCTCAAATTAGGTAATAGTAAATTCTTTTCCTTCAACAGTTCTCTGATTGGCCCATTATGTCATTTTATGTGATTTTTTTATGACTTAGGAGAAATTAATTAAATTTGATTTTTTCAACTTTATCGATAATTTTACGAGTCACGGTTAAGATGCATCACTATACTTTGACAGTTATCAAATATTAAAGTTTATTCTTTGCCTTAATTTTAACCTTAATTACATAAAAACAGAGTTCCTAAAAAATCTTTAAAATACGAATCAACTAGCGCTGGTGCGGACAAAAGCGGAACTATAGGTTTATTTTAAGCCATTTTTTGCAATATAAATTATATGCCTGTGACAATAAGGTTGACTTTAATGTTGGCTTGTTGGTTGGCTTAACTTTTTCGTTACGGTTTTTCTCCACTTTCTTTCGGATTCGGTCCACCCGTCAAGGCCCGCGATAGAAGCTATGCAATAGCTTAAAAACTAAGAAGGCGCTACGAATCTAACGTATGTTCTATTTCACAAGCAAACAGAGGTAAGTGAGGTTTAAAATAGCCCGCCCTCTAGTACATAAAAACATTATTAACATTGAATGATTTTGTTATTTGCCATTTAAATACAGGGAATTTAAATTTTTGTATGAAATTATTAAAAGAATTAGTACTTAGTTCAGTCTTATTATAAAGAAAAGTTGCTTAATGTAACTCTGTTTGAAAACAGCAATAAGTATAAATCATTATTTTTGTAAGGAGTTTGTTCAATACTGGTTTAGGAGACATGGCATTTTTTAAATTAAAGTCGAGTTGAAAAACAGGGCAGTTTGCTCTGCTCTCAATGTAACCAGGCCTAATTGTTATTGACATCAGGATGAAAATCACTTTCGTTTGCTTGATATGTCATACCCTTATCACTGTGATTTACTTAAAACTAACTAGTTTGCGAAGTGAAGATCCTGATCAGACCACACAACCTGTCAAACTGTTAACAGTTGGTAACTTTATGTGAGTTAACATTGATTTAATACACCTTATACGAGTACATCTACATTTTTATACGCTCTATAGCTCGGCCGTATTACAACGTACCTAGTTAGAGTTGTCTGGATACGTCTGAAGTATATAATATGTCAAACAGACGCAAAACTTCTTACATTTTTATACAAATATAGAATTTGTTTGATATTATACTTGTAAGGTACAAAGAAGCTGCAGAGAGGAACGTCCCAACACGTGTGACTTATCAGTTCAACAAGCTTATGTACAACTATAACTAGATCTGGATTTAGACTAGATTGAAGCGATAATAATCACTTATTAGCATAAAACATCGCCTGACAGAGATTTTTAAGCTTACGAGCGAGCCTTGATATTCCGTCCATTTTATAAGCATGAATACAAAAGAAATTGGTCAAGTGCGAGTCGGCCACGCGCACTGAGGGTTCCTTGATCCGTACCTACCATCAAGACCCAACACCCCTGCCTACCAAATTCAAAAACGAGCAATTGAAAACGAGCATTTTTACAAAGTGAAAATCACGTTTATTGTATGGGATAAATATTTGTTTTGTTTTAAATGAAATATTTATTTTTAATGTGAATACATAATAACTAAATAGTCCATGAACATATTTTGAAGTGTCTACCTTTAATAATTTATAATATCGAGCAAAAACAAGCAAAAAAAACCGGCCAAGTGCGAGTCGGACTCGCGCACCGAGGGTTCCATACTATCAAAGAAGTAAACCGTAAGAATAACTTTTGTCCCTTGAATTTACGAGTATAATTTACAAGTAGGTACTTTTATTGGCGAACCGCAAACCTAACTATGTTTTTAGAGGTTTATTGTCAATATCACAAAAAGTATATAATAGTAGCGTAAGTAAATATATTAGTTAGCGAGTTGGATTTTATTTTTCCTGTAAAATATACGTTAATTTCTATTGATCATAATTATTTCAGATTTTTTGATTGGTAAACTTCGGAGATAAGGGGGAGGGGAACCCTTCATATGATACCCCACTCAATATTGTTATAGGTTGATGTCGTAGCTTCAATAGTTACTGAAATAATAGAGTGTGATAGACGGAAGGACGGACGGACAGACGGACGGAAAAAGTCTCACAGTAAGTAAAATCGTTAATTGTATGGAAGACCCCTTCAATTTTTTTGTAATCGTTGTTGTCTACCACAGAATTTTATATATTACAGAAAGAAAGAAGAAAAGATTTAAGCTCTCTAGCTATTACTAGTAGTATAACATCGTGAACACCGTTTCGCTGATATCTTTTGAACGCATCGAGGTGCTTCGAATTACCTTTGTTGGAAATTCTCATTTCCTCTCGACCTTTTCTCGTCGTATGCAAAATAAAATGTCGATTTCAGAATTTATTTTTAGTTTCGTAGAAACTTTTTAAAACTTTGTATATATACTGTACTCGTGATTGAAATGTGTGTTTATATAAATGTAATAAAAAATTATAATGTATGTTTGACGTGTAACCATCTTAAAAACTGCATAAATTAAAAAATAATATTTTTTCAGCTTTTAAAGTTAAGTATGAGCTATAATTTAATAGAGTATTTACATGAGTTACATTAAAAATATATTGTATTCAACACTAGTGGATCTAGCAGAAGTTATTCACCCGATACGAGTACCTTACGGAACGCCACATCCTACCAGTCTATACAAAACGTGATCTAAAAAACCACGATACTCACTCAAAAGCACATGAAAATCATGAAAATCTATCGAATTCTAATTAATTGAGTTAAGTAGTAAATATTAAACATTAATGAGATAAGCCGCCACCCATTGTGAATAAAAATAAAACCTATAGAAAAAGTAAAACTACAAGAATCACTTTTCTACCGAACCACAAACTTAACTTTATATTTTGAAGTTAATTGTTAACCAAAAAAAAATATATAATAGACACGGAGTTCATTGTATTTTTCCCGTAAAATATATATTATATTAATCCCTTTTAATCATTATTATTCCAGATTTATCGATTGGTAATCTTCGGAGATAATCGCGGCATTTTCTTTCGACATTTTGCCCAATAAATCAAAAACTATGGGGTATAAAAATGAATGAAAATTGGCTTTAGAATACACAAGTAACGTCCTTTAATATTTTGATACCACATTCAATATTATTGTCATTATGAAAAATTAACGATCTAGCTTGCAGCATTTTTTTTAATAAAAATAAAAACGATTTTTAACTGTTTGTGATTGCCATGACATCGGAACTTAAAACTATTCCAAATTTCATGTCGATATCTTGAATGGTTACTGAAAGGTTCTGACAGACAGGAATACAGATGGACAACAAAGGGATCTTATAAAAGGGTGCTGTTTTTTTCTTTTGAAGTACGGAACCCGAATAATAACAAAATGTGGTTTCACTATTTGAAATCCAGCTGATGTAGAAATTGTTACATTTACGCTTATAAAACGCAATTATCTATAGTTAGATTAGTTGGTTCTTATTACGTAGTCGCTCGAGTTGCTAACAGCGCTATTTGATCTCCGTTTAATACTAGATCCACCGATATGAACCTGAGGATGAACCCATCGGGACATTTTATGTCAATGTTCTGCATACAAGAAAAAAGTAGCGTCATTTATCTTTCTAATTTCCCCTTATACGCCCTAACATGGCGGAAGTCGTCCTTGTGGAAACTAGCGTGCGGACTTTATCAAGTCAGTCATATGTAGCGTGGATCGCGGTCCATAGATAATACTGTGGTCGGCTTACAGCTGACGCTATTGGTGCAAAACAATCGTTTTTTGCACCAGTAAACTGGCGACATTTTTTGGCGCGGTTCTCCGCCCGGGTATACATATAATACTAGAACGAAGCGTGCTATTTATTTGTTTTACCGAGCTGCTGCTCTATATTTAATTTTTACGGTTAGCCAAATGTGGTATACTGTATATTATATTGTATTGCCCCAAACCGCAGGAGCGAATCAGCGCTAATGAATTAATCTAGCACTGGTTAAATGAGTTACAAACAGAGACAAAATTTTGTCACTCCTTTGTTCGCATCAGAGGCGAAACTCAAAGTTTTATTTTGTGTATCTGACTTACAAGCACTTGAGAAAAGTGAATAAACTAAATATTATGTAACTGATTCAAAAGTGATAATTTTTTCACGAATTAAAACTAAATTAAAGAGGGTTCCAACAACCCCCGATTTAACGGCGAAGGAGGCCGTTTTAAGCGTTTTTAGTAAGTGTTTAGTAAAACAAAACAAACAAAGGCTCCCATACACACGTATTTTTTTGCCCTTTTTATAGATCATGAACACAGAACCCTTGGTGCACCAGTCCGACTCGCACTTGACCAATTATTTTTTTCATTTTAGGAACCCGCAAAACGACGTCTTATGCATGGTAGTTGTTGAATATCGTAGAAATATTAAAAAGTACTATATCAAAATAAAATGTCAAAGTCAAATGCATGTTTAATTTCCTCACGTCACTCATGGAAAACGACACAACATGTAAATGTGTAAACCCGCCAAAGGGTTAGCGAGCATCGACGACGGATATCGGAAAAGCGTTGATATGACGTGTGATAGGTAGTAGCCAAGTAGTAGCAATATTTTTAATAACAGACTTTAATTTTTTTTATTGAATACAGGCTTGCACTTGACGAAAATCATGCCTGATGACAATGATGAGGTAAAGGTTAGAGCACGCTTGCCTAGAAAATGTCTATTATAATATTAAGCGTTTTTGTTTGTTTTGTTGTTGTTTGTTAGGTATATCGTTTTGAATGTAATGTTTAATTATGTGTCATTAAACCAAAGATTTAAATCGCCATTAAAGTATATCCTGAGATTTTTTATTACCTCCCACTAGGATTAGGATGAAAAACTGGATCCACATAAATACGAGTATAATTATATAAAGTATGTAAGCAAATTCTTATCGCCATAAGATATCCGAAATCTCTTTAAACGAAAAAAGAGCCGAGATTGAAAAATAAAGAAAATATCACTCAGGGGAGAGCATTATGGTGCCAAAAGCCGAGAGTTACTTCAATAAAAAATAAAAAAATATGTATTTGACTTGCTAATTTGAATACAGTCTCAGAAGCGACATTTTGCTACAAAAAAGTTCACTTATCTAAAAATCCGCGCCTTTAGCACGGTTTTTTTTTCGCGGAATACAATTAAAGATTTCTGTTTTTCTTGCTTTCAATACTAGGCGAATTTACGTATTTTCACTGTGTCCCTCTGTTATTATTTATTCATGAATTTACTTTTGCAAAGCAAATGCCAAAAGCGTCTTACATTGGGGTATAAGATTTATGCTGGTTTTCACCAACACTTTAAGAAACGTTACAGTTTTTCAGATAGGTGACAGTTTTCACTTACAACAACTGTCACAGGGCTTAGGTGTTTCTTAAAATGTTGGTGAAAATGACCATTTATCGTAACTACATAGGACAAAGGAAGTTCCTTGGACTTGGACTGATAATAAATAATTAATTTAATGTTTCAAAGACTACATATAATTTTACTAGCTGACCCGACAAACGCTGTTATGACATTAGGAATTAAAAAAATAGCTTACGACTTACTCTCAGACCTACCCAACACACACAGAAAATTTCATAACAATGGTTCGAACCGTTTTGGAAGGTAAAGAAGAAGAAGAAGGAAAAGAAGGAAGAGAGAATTTTTTTTGACAGAATTTGAATTTTATACATTAGACTAGCTGACCAGGCAAACGTTGCTTTGCCATTAAGGATATAAAAAATAGCTCACAACCCACTCTTAGACCTACCAAATTTACTTATCGAGGAGTTTAGAAACAAAAATTGACACAAGCATTTTATTTATTAGAAGAAGATAGAAGATTGAGCACAAATACACATACTTTGTTCAGGAACATCTAAATAGCTAAAGGACAAAGGCAGGTTCCCCCTAAAAACAAGATTCCGTTCTATAGCTTGGCAACTTCGTGCGGGGTGAAAGACGGTGGGGGAGGCAAGGAACTTAGATGTCAGCGGTTAGCGGGCGGTGTAGCGGAGAAGGGGAAAATTCTCAGCATGTATGAGTTGCCGCGTCCCCCGGCCTTCTGTCACCCCGCAGGAGGGTCCCGCACGAAGTTGCCAAGCTATAATCTTGTAAACAAATAGCTTTTTTTGTTTCATTTCATTAAATCTCATTACATGGCAACTGCAAACACTCGTAACGTCTCGTTGCACACGGAAGCAATAAAATCGGAGAACAGTCGGTTTTTTTTAAATGATTTTTGTTGAAAGACTATTTGTAACATACAACGGTATCTAGCTATCCGTTCACTGAATATAGTAACACACACAAAAGTTTCATACACACAAGTTTAACATCACAAATTCAATCAAAGATAATGGTAGGTATAAAATAAGCTCGCAAAGTTATCATGGAATAATAGTAGTTTATGAAACGGATGCATAATGGGGGGTATTAAAACATGAGTGTGAGTTTAAAAAACGAGCCGCAGGCGAGTTTTTTAATAGAATCACACGAGTGTTTTAATACCTAATTATGTATAGTTTCATACACTACTTTATCTACGCTCATATTATCATAAATCCAAACCATAAAATCTTGCTAACGTTTGTCGTAAATCCTTCACTTGGTTGGTAAAAGATTGTGGGTAATTTTTGTTGCAATTACTAAAATGTCAGGTGGAGTTAAATTTTCTTTAGTAGGTTTCACTGCTAGACATTTTTCCGCGCAAAGTTTTGACTAAGTAACAAAAATAACACATTAAAATGTTAAAAGTTAGGTATGGCGCCAAAATTCAGTTGTAATCTGCGTATTTTTTTATATGTGCGCGCAGAACCATAGACGATAGATGTTGTTGTCTATGGTCAATCATAGCCCATCCATGCAGTCTGTCACCAAGTCATGAAACAAAAAAGAGTAGAAAAATAATTATAAAAATAATAATAAAGTATATTTGGAGTAGATATTTAAATTATTTAAAATTAAAAATAATTATTTACAATATTCTGTAAGAACGCACCTTTTAAACAGTCATTTAAAGCAGGGAAAAATTATTGTTTCCGTGAATTAATTTCATGACTTTTTTGACGGACTACTAACTCTCGGTAATGACTACCAACTAAATGTTGTCTGTGGACTCCATATATAAAAAGAAAAAAATTAGGAGGCTCTACACTCGCTTGGCTATGACGACACATAAAAATACAGGAACCCAGAGTCCAGTATCGTATTGGAAATTATTCAACTATCTTGAGATATTTCCATAGTACAGCAATGTTATAATGAATAACTTTTTAATAATTATAGAAGTCTGTGAATAAAGTAGGTCAATATGTGACACATTTTGATTTCATAATTCGAAATTTAAGCAATGAGAGTAGATAAAGTATAAGCTCGTTTAGTTAGCTTATCATAATATCTAAAGTATATTTTAATTTGATTTATGATTAGAAATCTGTATTGGAATTCACAGTGTGGATTTTGATCACAAGCGAGAATAGATAAATAAGTTTACAAACTACTTAACTTACCTTCCCCGAGCAGAGGTTCGGCGGCAACATTTTGTTTGCCGCCGGGACAGAGTGGCAGCTTAGGGGAGGGCGCAGGGCTGCCCTCTATGTCCACCTGTGAAACAATACATGCATTAGGTATATTTATTCCCTTTATTCAGCCTTACGAGTACAGTCCGACAAGGCTCTCTTGGCACTTGAAAGAGGGCGCTGTTGCAAAACAAAGGCAGCCATAAAATAAAATCTCCTCAATTTTACTTCAATTTTAGTTTAAAATAGTTAATAGTAAGCAAAAACAACATAACATACGATAGTGATATACTGACAGAGCGAACTATCTAACAGAAACACAAGATAGCGGCGTTAGTTCGGACTTGCGCCACGCGCCAAAATAGCCTTGTCGCACTGTAATTTCAACCAGAGCTCGCGAATCTGTGGCCCATATAGCTTATTGCAGTATTGGCAGACCTGAGACCTCCTATCAGATGGATTGATGGCAACATTAAAAGAGTCGCGATAAGTATCTAGATATTAGCGATACAGGACCGTGTAAGTTCGAGATTATTGCAGGAAGTCTTCTTTTTTATACAATGTTTTCTATACTATATTACTATATTACTATATTTACTATATATAATATATAATATATAATATAATATAATATAATATAATATATAATATACTAGCTGATGCCCGCGACTTCGTCCACGTGGGATAAAAACTATTCTATCTTTTAAGTTGGACCAAATGACAGATATTCACGAAGTTTGAACTAAATCGGTTCAGTAGTTTAGGAGTCCATTGAGGACAAACATTGTGACACGAGATTTATATATATTAAGAATAATATATAATATATAATAATATTATAAAGAGGTAGCGTAACGATGTTTGTGAGTTTGTGACGTTGTAAGGGGTAATCTCTGGATCTACTGAACCGATTTTCAAAACTCTTTCACTAATAGAAAGCTACGTTATTGTGGAGTGTCATAGGCTATAATAATTTCCAAAATTAATTATGCATCTTTACTTAAACTTGAATGATGTAATCCAAGTCGTAAAAAAAATTGCTTTCATCGCGTGCGCTGCGGAAACTATTGAGGATAGAACAAAAAAATGTTCTACAATATTAAAGAACGTATCAAAATCTGTAAAAAAGTCCGCGAGAGCATATGCCTATCTCTTACGGGTAACTCACAATAACTGCTTTTACTGTTAAAATAGTGGATTAAAAATAAATAAATTTTGTAACGCTTATTTAGCCCATATGGTATTAATTTATATCTTTGTAAATATGTTTTTCAGAACGGAAATTTAATGTAAAATATTTGTGCCTTTTACGCTATACACTTTAAACAAATATCTTCAAAGATATTAGCAAAATAAAAACGCGCCGCCCCGGCCGTTGCGTGGCGATAGGAGGCTGTCGGCAGTCCGCAGTAGCTTTGCTAATGCCTCGCTCGCGTCCAGCGCTGTGAGCTGTGGCATACTATTAGGTGTTCCGTGGCTGTGGCTATAAGCACGTATAAGGCCCGGTTTCCACCAAAGCGAAGCGGAGTGGAGCTGTATTTGAGTAACCAATCACATTTCGTCATTTTAACATCTCCGAAACTGAGGGGAGAGGTGATGTTGAAATGATGAAATCTGGTTAGTTATTCAAACACAGCTCCACTCCACTCCACTTTTGTGGAAACCGGGCCTTATGCGGGACAAACGGGCCGGGACAAAAATATTTTTAACGCGGAACGGAGTCCGCGGGCACTGCTAGTATACAATAAGGAACATATTTTGTGTTTTCATTAATAATATTTAGTATTATTATTAAGTAATTACTACAGTTAAAAAAATATAATGGGTCCGTTTTGGCGTTTGAGACAGACCATAGAATGTAACTTGGAACAAAGCTGAAAGTCCAGCAGTGACTGTCCATCGGTGGTCGGCTGAAACGAATGAATTTCAATATTCGGTGTTCAGTCTTAGGAATAGTTTTTAAACCAGAACAAGGGCCGACGTGAGGGAAATTCTATTTGTTATAATAGTCTAGGTAGTCAAAAATCTCGTAAACGTGTTAATTCTTGATGAAGATCCTAAAAATATGAGATGACATCTAGAAAATGTTTCTGCACAAAATATTGCTAATGGATACATAACTATCAGATATCAGATTGAGATGAAAATCCGATGTCCGATAAGTGCTTGACACTGACATGGAATGGAATAATGCAGAACAGCCTAGTATCTAAGTGCGAAAAGTCTGCGTTTCATTTTTATTCAACTCTTTTAGCTGTCGCATATATGAGTACATCGAAAGTCGCCTTGACCTACAAATTAAATACCACTGATAGCATTATAAAGTGTTTATGAGTATGAGAACAAACCAATATTTAAGCGACTTTTCCGACAGTGCTCATGATACTCGTAAGTACCAATCTTCGGGTATTATGGGTGCAAAGGTAAAAGCGAAAATCTGCTACTGACATATTGTACGAGTTGATAAATTAGAGCTTAGTGAGTTTAGGTCACCCGACCCTTGGCTGCGTCCCGCCATTTATAAGTAATGAAACGTTAATAATTGAAACTACCATATTCACGTGTAGTTGTTAGTTACCTACCAGGAGCAAAACAGTGTCTTTGAAAGCCCTCCAAGTCGCCGATATTTGTACAAAAATTATATTGACCTGACATTCTCTTAATGAAGAATGTAGAATGAATTACACTTACTAATTGAACTATTTTGTTTTGATATAAGTTAGGTACATTCCCCAACAGAAAAAATATTTTTACATGTATTGCAGTTTTAGTGATGGGTATAATAGGTACGTGGTATACTTATGTATAATATTGTGAATATTACAAAGTTTTCACCGAGACTCTTCGGAATCTTTTATCATGATAAGACACTATTTTTGGAGAAGAAAACCTAGGTATATTGTGACATTTGACCTTAGTATTCATACAAATTTTTAGCTCGATGTGAATTATTATGCCCTTGCATGTCTAAATACATATAACATTTCACTTTTATCAACTATGCAATTACCGACTTTGGGCCGTCATATGCAAGACGGTATATTGGAGACTTTGGGGTACAATTTCTGCTTAAAACTTCGGAAGTTACGTCTCTTACAGTGGGTCAGACGAACAAGAGCATATCCAACTAAGTTACCCCAGAAACCTCCAAGTTTGCGGCTCTATTTACTTCTAGCTTAGCGACATGTTGATTGATAACTAACTACTCACACTCACACATTACTATGTTAGAGTTAATAAAAGTTGGGTCAAACTCACATTCTCACCTTGCCTCAGTTTAATGTCTGCTGACATTCACCAAGTCCTTCACTACACTTATTATCGCCAAACAAAGCCCTACTGACACAACGATATAAAGTATTGATATCAACACATTTAGCATAATAATAATAGAGAAAAAGTTCATTACTGCATGGAATAACTTTTTCAGAATCTCGTCAAACATATTTGTTTTTATTGTATGGCATTTGATATGAAATAATATTTTTTATTGTTGTGTAACTTGAAATTATAATATTCCTATAGTAGCTCTTAGAAAACTGCTACAAAGTAAGCAGTGTACATCTAATAAAAAAACGATTCTTGAAAATAAATCATCGATGATATTTTTCTCAGATATTTTTCCATCAACAATTGACGTAAGTGTTGATACAGATACAACGTAAGAATCGCTCAAAATTTGTTACGTCAAGAATCTTTTATTCTTCTGAAAAAAGAATAACATTGTTATGTCGCTTGTTTATGTATGCGCAAGTATAATATAAGTTTAGAAAAAACCGGCCAAGTGCGAGTCAGACTGTGCGAGTCTGGGTTTCGTACTACAAAGTAAGACGTTCAGAATCATTTTTGTTAAAGTTCCGCAAAACTAACTTTCTTTGTAGAGGTTTTATGATAACAACAAAAAAAATGTTCTAGTTACAGCGTTGATTTACTTTTTAGCGGTATTAAAAAAAATATTTTTGATCATATTTTTTTCAGTTTTTTCAGATAAGTATTTGTGTGCCTCCACCTTGCACTAAACTTGAAGCTCTTCAATTTTGGCCTAAAGTTGGTTTACGTGTTTCATATCAATAAATCGCTAAATTATTACACCAGTTACTTCTTTCATCATGAAAATATGATGGGTAGAAAATGGATAATATGAATACACTATATGTAATAGTATCTTCCGGTACAGAACATCCACTCCGCATAATGATTTAAGGTATTTCGGCCCTACCAGCCTGCGAAATCAAATTTTATTCAGTTTCTCGTAATTATTAGACAAAATACACATTGTAGGTTTATGGCAATGAATTTTGCGGGCATAATATTTATACATCTACCAGCTTTTAATAAAAATTTGCCAGAATATTCCCTCAAAGGTCCCAAAAGATTATTTATTTTCCCAGATTGGAGCTATCGGGAACCAATATGAGCTAAGTGCGTGTTTTTGAGCCAAACTTTCATTAAAAACATCTAGGTGTATAAATGTTATGCTCGCAAAACTCATTGCCTTAAGCTTACGATTTATTATTAGCCCAATATTAGCGAAAAACTAAATAAAGGGCCTTATCACTACTTTGTAGATCTATTGAGCTCTCTTTCTGTCCCGTTATTAAGGCTTTTTTTCTTTTTTTTTTAATTTTTGTTATGTCAGTGAACTCGCCTTCCTCATATAAACTTCTTCAGTTGGAATAGGATGGCAAAATGTATCAAAATTTATGTTAAGTTTAAATAATTTTGAATAATAAAGTAAAAAAAAAACTCTCTATCTTTTTCTGACTCGCTATAAAACCGCTGTGAGATCGGTGGTACTCGTATGCTATCTCATATGCACTTGTAGCCGTTGTAATTACAGTGACAGTGACAACCCTTCTGCTATAACTTAACTAGTATATCCGTAGTAATGGTCTAGGATCCCGCTATACAACGACCTTCACCGAGCTGCTTATTGGATGAAAACTATTTTATATCCAATTAAATATGTCAATAAATATATCGCAAGTGGGTTGCCTAAAAAATTTCAGTCCAGGATATGATTAATTAAGAATTAAAAAAAAATTCATTGTAACATGAACTCCTATTTGTTAGAGTTCCGTTGACATCTTAGTTCAAATTAGATTGGATGAGCGATTTAGGTCGCAAATTGCAATTGTGCATAAAACCTACGATTTTATTATCCGTTAACTTTCTTTTGCCAAAAAATATAGAACAGAAATACTTTCCTCAGCCAGGAAAGTATTTCTGGCAAAAAGCACTATCTATAACATCCAATCTAATTTGAACTACGATGTCAACTAAACTGTAACAAATAGGAGTCCATGTTACAATGGTTTTTTTTTAAATTCTTAATTAATCATACCCTGGACTGAAATTTTTTAGGCAACCCACTTGCGATATATTTATTTACATATTTAATTGGATAGTAAATAGTTTTCATCCAATAAGCAGCTCGGTGAAGGTCGTTGTTTAGCGGGATCCTAGGCTATAATTATTGCATATTTTTCATCTCAAAAAGTGTTCATTTCTTGTAATCTACAAAGTCTCAAACCAAAACTTGTGTAGGTATAAATAAAAACCAGCCAAGTGCGAGTAGGACTCGCGCACCGAGGGTTCCATACTATAAAAGAACTAAAAGTTTAAATGAATCACTTTTGTTCACTGAATTTACGAGTGTAATTTACTGAAAAATACTTTTGTTGGCCAACTGCAAACCTAACTTTGTTTTTGGCAGTTTATTGTTATTAACAAAAAAGTATACTAGTTAAAGAGTTGATTTTATTTTCCTGTAAAATATACGTTAATTCCTATTGATCTTAATTATTTCAGATTTTTCGGTCGATAAACTTCGGAGATAAGGGGGGGCGGTATTTTTTTGACAGTTTGCCCAATAAATCGAAAACTATCAAGCATAAAAATAAATAAAAATCTGTTTTAGACTACACAAGTAAAGCCCTTTCATATGAAACCCCACTCAATATTGTCTCATTTTATAGATACCCCCGTTTCCCCCCCCCCCCCCCTTTTTAAATAAAAATAAAAACAATTTTAAATTTTTTACGATTGTTGTGATGTCGGGTCACTATCACCTATAACTATTCTAAATTTCAGGTCGATAGCTTCAATAGTTACTGAAATAATCGAGTGTGACAGACGGACGGATGGACGGACGGACGGACGGACGGAGAAAGTCTCACAATAAGGGTTCCATTTTTACCATTTTAGTATGGAACCCTAAAAACATCTACGGAAATCACATTGTGCAATTTGAAATACCTCACCCATGTCACTAGAAATAGACGAAAATTTATCACCTTATCTTACATTTCAATCTAATAAATAAATATCACGAATGGTAAAATCGCCCTTGACCATCGTCTGAAGAACGTGGAATGCTAATTATGTTACTGAATTTTACATGAGCTTTTTAGTAGAACTCTTGTTTTGTGCCTACTGTTTGTTGTGCCTACTCGAATCTAACGTTGAGACAAGGACATTGAAATGAACTGATGTATTTATAGGCAGTTAGCAATTATGGATGTTGGTGGAGGTTCTCAATTACGGATGTTATTTATTATGATTTTTTTATAGTTGTATTTACACCGATTTCTCCGAAAATACGCAAATGATTTTTATAGTTCTACATATTTTGATCAATAGGAAATACTTTCGAATAGGTCCTTGTAAATTTTATCGAAATTGATTGAGTACTTTTTTAATATCACTACGTATACACTAATAAAAGTAAAATAATTTGAATATTCACCAATTCGAAGTTGGATGATGTTTGGTACAATCATAGTCCTTCGTAATACCCACTCAATGTGCGAAGAAACAATGATATGATAGATAATAATCGTCTGACTTCAAATTGGTGTACATTCAAATTATTTTACTCTTTGTGGCATTTGTTTTTTTTTTTCAAAGAATCATTCTTACTATTGTATTAGTTGGCGTTGTAATTACTTGGATTTTAAGTGGAAAAATCCAGGCGATTTCCAGTACAGTCTTGCAATTTACTCTATTCTCAATTTTCCACCCCTTTGTTTGTCGCACAGCTACGCAGGGGTTTCTCCTGTCAGAAATTATCGTTCGTTTTCTTGTTCTGTTAATTAACTGTAGAAACGCTGTAACTTCTAGAAATTTTTAGCCACAGGATAAATGTAAACATTTTTTTATAGTTTGAAAATATCAGCAACAATAAAAGCATAGGTGGAAAAATCATTGTCCACCTATGCGTCGATCTTGATTTTTTTGTCTTGAAAAAGTAAATCGGTCACTGTTTTCTTTGCAACAATTTACGTTTCATGGGAAGCTTGTTTTTCGACTTTCCGCAAAAAACGTGTACATTTTTTTAAATGTTTCGACTCTGGTTTAGAATGCATGCGTGGTTGGGTTGAAGGGGAAATATTTTGAATAGCTATGAATAAACTTTTTTTTCATTCCAACAATTTTTCGTTCGCCAACAATTTTTGAACAGCCCACAATGCTGAACATCGAAATTACATGAAATTCTAAAAATAAAACACCGAAATCGGTTATTTGCATTGGCATTTAAGAGATTTTGGACGAGCCTCAAGAAGTTCTTTCATCTGTCTCTAAAAAACCTTCAACATCTTAATATATATAAATCTCGTGTCACAATGTTTGTCCTCAATGGACTCCTAAACTACTGAACCGATTTAGTTCAAACTTCGTGAATATCTGTCATTTGGTCCAACTTAAAAGATAGAATAGTTTTTATCCCCCGTGGACGAAGTCGCGGGCATCAGCTAGTCTTAATATATATAAATCTCGTGTCACAATGTTTGTCCGCGATGGACTCCTAAACTACTGAACCGATTTAGTTCAAACTTCGTGAATATCTGTCATTTGGTCCAACTTAAAAGATAGAATAGTTTTTATCCCACGTGGACGAAGTCGCGGGCATCAGCTAGTAATAATATATAATCCTCACTAAAGTTATATTGGAACTATTTACAACCTAACGCAAAAAAAGTAAAAAAAAAAAACTAAAATCTCGTGTCACAATGTTTGTCCTCAATGGACTCCTAAACTACTGAACCGATTTAGTTCAAACTTCGTGAATATCTGTCATTTGGTCCAACTTAAAAGATAGAATAGTTTTTATCCCACGTGGACGAAGTCGCGGGCATCAGCTAGTAATAATATATAATCCTCACTAAAGTTATATTGGAACTATTTACAACCTAACGCAAAAAAAGTAAAAAAAAAACTAAGAATTAATAACACATGGTAATTTGTTTTTGAAAGCGGTTAAAAATTATTGTCTATAGACCGATCACTGTTTCCTCCAATAAGTATTTCGGGTCTATAGAGACAGCTCAGGTCTCATCACTTGAATTCGGCCCGGGTTTCCACGATACGTTTGATGTCGCTTTATGTTCGTTTAAAGTGCTCCACCGCACTGTAGAATGTAGGTACTTACAAAACGCTCTCTGGTGTGAGATTTTCATACGGAGGTATCTTAAATGGACGAGTGAAACAAAGTCTACGAGTCAATCTGAGTGGATTTGTCACTGTTCAATATTGTCATGGCCATGATTACAAACGAATAGTAGGTATGTCAAATTTTCAATAGACATAAAACACACTGGACAGGGCGGACGGCGCAAAAAGTTTATCGTTGTCAAAAATGCTTGTTTTGTCACCAGCAGTAATGTAGTTCGCTCTGCAGTCACCGACAGAATTTTGACAGATGGCGCTACTGAAGTAGCGCCATCTTCTTTTTATTTTTATCTACAATTTAGTAGTAGGCGCTACTACTAAATTGTAGATAAAAAGCCGAAGGTGAGGGTGGATATTATTACGTACACAAAATAAAATTAATTTTATGACCAAGTTACACACAGATTTTCACTGAATTGCGAGTAAATTAAATCGAGTAAAATTAAATGTAACAATAAACTTTCAGATTCAAACATTCATTATAACACTAACGCAAAATCAATGCGGCTTTGTGTCAGACAGAAGTTCCTCGGATGCTATTCAGACGGTCCGGATAATGCTGGAAAAGGCCAAAACAAATAAGACCAACCTGCATATGATCTTTATAGACCTAGAAAAGGCATTTGATCATGTCCCCCGTGACCTAATATGGGAAGCACTTAGGCAGCAACTAGTACCAGAGTGCTACATACATTTTATAAAAGACATGTACAATGCAGTCACAACACAGCAGTTCTTTGCCCGGCAGGCACAGGTAAAACGTTTGAAATTAAAGTCGGGGTTCATCAAGGCTCTACACTTAGCCCATTGCTCTTTAACACCGTAATGAATTACCTCACGCAACATAGCCAAAAGCCCCTGCCGTGGAATATCATTTATGCAGATGATGTTGTACTGATTTCGGACAGCGTACAGGAGCTTCAGCTGAACTTCAATTCATGGATAGAGGCACTCGAAACTAACGGTCTGAAAATCAGCAGAAGTAAAACAGAACAAATGTCGTGCGTGTTTGATGGCATCACAAACCCTGATAATATCCAGATATCAATAGGGAATACAGTTATGCCTACAGTGAAGCAATTTAAATATCCCGGCTCAATACTTACCAATGATGGCAAAATTGACAACGATGTTACTCACAGAACCACAGCTGGATGGATGAGGTGGCGACAACTTACAGGCGTAATGTGCGACAGAAAAATGCCCCTCAAAGTAAAGGGTACAAGACAGCCATAAGACCCGCTGTACTCTATGGAGCAGAATGTTGGGCTACCAACAACCAACACTTAAATAAACTGCACACGACCGAAATGCGAATGCTGATGCGATGGTCTGCGGGGGTCACACTATTAGACAAAATCTGAAATGAGTACATCAGAGGTAGTTTTAAAGTTGCTCCGATAGCTGAGAAAGTTACAGAGAGGCGATTGCGGTGGTATGGCCATATACAAAGACGCCCTGACGACCATATGGTGAAGCTTGCCCTCGACATGCCAGTGACGAAACGCTCGCGTGGAAGACCACTTGCCACTTGGCTGACAACGGTCGAGAAAGACCTCAAAAATGCTCAATTAAATAAAGACCTGGCACAAAATCGTGCTGAATGGAAGAGGAGGATAAGGAAGGCCGACCCCAAATAAATGGGAGCAGGTCTCGGATGATGATGATGAATAGACTTTCAGATTCAAAATAATTTTTGTTTCACTCGGTCATACAATGGATTTTCACGCACTTGAAGCACAGCGAACCAAAGTTTTAGAAATTTTCACAGTTCTCAAAACAATCCATAAATATTTTATGCCCGCTCCCTCCCGATAACCTCCAAATAAATGAGATTCAAAACCTGATTTCCTGAATTCACTTATTGATTAAAGTTTACTTTCCTGAATATTCGAGTGACCCGTTTTCATGCCAATATCACAATATGAAGACTTTTGCTTATTTTATTTCCTTCCACGTTCAATGTGTATTATTCGAGTCACATAGTAATGATATAGTGCGAAAAATATTCAGGCACTGGACATAATATTATGGATTGAGAGCCTTCGGTTTCGGCATTGATATATTATCATGAGCCTGCTTACTATTCTTATCAGGTTTTGTTTGTAAATCCTGTAAAAAACTGCCGATAGACTCATATTCAAGTCGTCTGGATTTTTATCAAAGTATATTCCGAACACAGTAAATCGCTCTTTTATGAATACCGAAAGTGAAGATTATAAGTACGGTCGTACCTGAATATGATGTATTAATAGCGAGAAAATTTTATTAATGAGAGTATTTGCCAGGTCATGTCGTTTTAACCTCTTATCTCTGAAATCAGTGAATCAGTGTTAGTGAGAAACCTCTATAAGGGAAAAAGATTTCGGGCCCTTGAAGTCTTACTTAAGCAGGTTTGACTGTAAAGAGTGACATAAAACAAAGAAAATCGAATGAAAAGCGCAAGTCGAGCATAAGCCTAAAACCCCCCATACAACTTACAATAAATAGTATATTATTTATGTTGATATTATTATATGTATGTATTGCAGGTCGATAGAAAAATTAATCTAATTACAATGCAAGATAATACTACTAAATATTATACAAACTTAGCACAATTATTGGGAAAAATTCATATCGGCAAACATCTACTGTAGCAACTTTACAAATATATTTTTCTTATACCTTATTGTGTTATTGACCGATCAGGTAAATAAGTTAATAAGCCTAATATTATCTGTAAATCCTAGAAATCCGGTGGACTTGAGATATTAGGAATATTCAATTATATAACATACCTACGCGAAATACAAGTACATATTGTTACTTGACCCTTTGAATTGGTATCCATATCAATGAATAGAAGCAGGAGAAATAAAGTAACAAGATATACTTTCGCCGGTAATCCGATTTGCATGCGAAACGTAGGTAGTCCAAATCTCGTTTCGTAGCACTTCGAGCTGACATTTTAAAACCTACTTTAAAAATAAAAGGTTTGGGAAACTGGAATTTTTGAGCTACGAGTACCTATATTATAATTATTTATAAATTTATATTTGTATGGTATGCCTACATAAAATTTAAAATTATTAACTTATTTCGGTATACAACTCCACGTTTGCTGTTGAATAAAGTTACAAAGCCAAGAACTTTTTGGGATTTTTTTATAATTTTTACTGAAATAAAAAAGTTCTTACAACTAAAAACGGCGTTTTACCTAATTACTTAAAAAAAAATTGTCCAGTGGATTTTATTATTACCTGCCGTCACATTAAAATAAAAATTACAATATAAAATAGAGAATTTTATCTTATCGTTTTCTGCTCTGCTTGAGTGAATTTAGATTAAAGACTCAAAATTAATAAAGCATTTCCAAATTCAAACTTGACGCAAACTCGATAAGGCATTGCGATTAGGTAAAAGGCTCTACTCACACATCTGCCGCAGGGGCAATCTAGGGTGCATGGTGGTTGTGGCGATATCGGGAGTATCTCTACACACTTGCCTGCCATGCAGTGTTTCCGAGTAAGCTGAGCTGAGCACACGTATTGAGAATGGCACCCGTATTAGCGACCAATCAAAAGATTGGAGAAGCCTTGGCGCTTTCTGTGGTGCTACCTCAAAAAAAAGGAAAAGGAGATACTGGGTGAAGAAATGGCTACTAAAAAGAAGTGAGTTATGCCACATGAATATTATAAAAGAACTGGAAGTAGATGACTTCAATAACTTTTTACGGATGTATTTTGACTCTTTTGAAGAGCTTCTTGCAATGGTGGCACCATTTATAGAAAAAAAAAATACATTGATGCGGAATGCCGTAAGCGCTAGAGAACGATTAATTGCTACGCTTCGGTTTTTGGCCAGTGGATTTGAAATTTAGTTGTATCATATGCTATGTATACGTGCACTCCGTGTGACAGATACTGACAAACTGACTGATAAATTGCCCCAATCGCGCTACACACGCAGCGACGGCAGGGACGACTTAGGGATCAAGGATGGTCTCGCGCCCCTGCCGCCCTGCCGCAGGGTCAATCCTCCAAATTGCCCCTGCATGCCTACACACATCACAATTAAGGATGCAATTAAGGGTCATCCCCACTCCTACACCCTAGATTGCCCCTGCGGCAGATGTGTGAGTAGAGCCCTTTAAGCTCAATAATTCTTTAAAAAAAACAGACGTTCAGAAACGAGTTTCGTCATTAGGTAAATTTTTTAGTGACATTATTTTTTGTCTGCAAATTATCTTAGAATCCACTAGAATATCAATAAAATAATAAATACTTTTTAATTTTATTAATTATATAGGAAATCTAATTAAGTCCAAGCTATTTATTATTGTTTATTTCATTATTGTATAATTTTTTAAATTTTATGCTTTTTTTTCTTAGAAATTAGTATACCTATTGTTATTTCTGAAAGCATCCAAAATAAATATAGAGTTTTTCATTTTTTTAATCGTGATAGTCACAGAACAAATTGGTGATAATCTTTATTTTTTGCTCTATTTTGTTTGGACTTTGAAATAAGATGAATGATGCTTTAATGTGGATTTAAGTGAGTGAAGTTATTGCAGAGTAGGTACCTATTACATTTGCGGTGTTACCAAAAACAACATCTCGCAATGCCGATCAAAAGTAGTCTTGTGATTTTCCTCGCTGTGGTGAGATGAAAATTTGAATTTTGTGTTATGTATAGCCGCAAATTTTTTTGGGCCTCGTGTCTTTGAATGATTCGTTATGCTCAAGATTCTATACTTTGAACCCTCTCAGGGTTCGACCATGGAATCCATCGCCGCTCAGCCTTCGAATTTGACACTAGGTCTAAAATCCACATTGCGGTCTTGCAGAACAAATAACTATTCTCATTTTTAATTTCATTTTCAGTATAGTTCTCGCCGAATATATGATGGCGTATGTTCAGAGGGTAGCCCTATGAATTTTCGTTCCCCAAGAAAGAGACAGAACACCTCTACTCCAAATATTTGAACTTGTTTGTCTCATTTTAATTTCATTGTTGATTGTTTGATTATTTTAAATAGGTATCAATAAAAAAGCAAACCTTCCCTTAAACATAATATTATGTACCTTACAGTTCGCAATAACAATCTCACTTACTCAGGTTCAAATGTAATAGCGATAAATACCTATACAGTAAAAGACTGCGTTAATTTTTCTAAGCACGTACGCTCTACCATCGTAATAACGTATCGATTTCGAACAACCGTCGTTGAAAGTATAATCTTCCACTCCAAGATATGCATTTTTACAGATTATTATTTAACTAAATACCTAATAATTTACGTTCGACAGCATTTTTTTTATTTCTACAAGGTTCCATTTAGTGTACTTACTTGAAAAGTTAGACGGTGAAAAGTTCCATGTAGGGACAATAAAACTAGGTGGAGGTTACCATACTTTGTAAGCTTATGTAAATCCTATACCTTTAAACGAGCAATTCTTGTATATATATTTCTATATAATCCGAATCTCGGAAACGGCTGCAACGATTTTCATGAAATTTAGTATGCAGGGGGTTTTGGTGGCGATAAATCGATCTAGCTAGGATACATTTTTAGAAGATGCGGTCGAATTTACCAAAAAATAAATAAAAAAAATGACCACGCTGCCATCTATTGTTGGGTAGATATACTACCGAGCAAAGCTCGGTCACCCAGATATTTTTCTTTTATATTCAAAGCGTTATCTAATGATACTTTTTTATTCTCTACAAGTTAGTACTTCACTGCGATCACAATTGATGGTAAGTGATGATGCAGCCGAATCCGTTCGAAATTGGTACGACAACATTTATCGTTCCAACTTGGAAGTAACTCACCCCAACGGTTTCTACAAAGCATCGCAACGGAACGCTAAATCGCTTGCCGGTGCATCTGTGTTGGTAGGGTGATAACTAGTTACGGCCGAAGGTATGCCCTAAGACCATAGGTAACAGTTTTTACTTACAACAACTGTCACCTAAGGGGTTAGGTGTCCCTTAAAATGTTGGTGAAAACGAGCATTAGTACTTATCTCAGAATTAAGGTAAAACATCGTTTTCCTATCGTATTTTTCCGCAATGCTGCCTGTCACACCCACTAACGTATTCGCATGAGCGAGGGGGACTAAAATAAAAAGGTCTTGCACCTTAATATTATGTATTCGGTGACCACGTCAAACCAAATCGCTTTTTGGGCGGCTGCGAGTTATTACTCTAGGGGCTGAGAAATTGAGGCATCTGTGGCCGACGTGGCTTTGTGATAACAGTAGGTACAATATGGGCTTTACTACCTCAGGCAGTCTATTCTAGCAACCTATCTCCGATGTCATGGACACTGAGCCTGTCTCGGATATGATTACTTTGTCCGCAACGCGGCGTTTTCATCCCAGTAACTCGGAGTTCTTGTAATTGTTGAAATAACGAGGCCGGCCTTGTATATTATATATATATTATATGTATATTATATACCTATACCTTCCATCACTCTCAACCGTTTTTAGGGTTTCCTAACCAAAGGATAAAACGGGAACAGGACCTTTCGACCAACTTTAGACCGGGAACGGGACTAAGACTTCGCCCGTCCGTTCGTCTGTCACCAAGCTGTATTTCTTGAACAGTAATAGTTAGGCAGTTGAAATTTTCACAGATGATGATGAATTTCTGTTGCATTCACAACAATTGAAAAAAATAATAATAATAATAACAACAATTATTAAAAAAAAACACAATGAAATAAATATTAAAAGGTGTATACAATAAACGTGATTATTTGCTCTGTCATGTAGGAGCCACAACATTAATTACCCTGGGGCTTCTACATCATCATCTCGTTACGTTTATTACATCCATTCATCGTGATGCAGAATCATTATTTATTTTGCTCGATATTTATTTGGATATTTTTAATGGTACCGAACCTTTTCTGCGGGAGTCCGACTCGCACTTCGCCAATATTTATGGTCCACTACTGAGCAGAGATTGCTCAGTCTAATCTCAAAATGAAAGGGTTTAGCAATATCGCACCAGGATGGAGAAAATTGTGTATAAGATTCTTAACGATATTTTTTTTAAATCGGTATACATAACTGTCATAGTGGAGAATCACTTGTTGAGAACTTACTGTGATAGCCAGGTTAATCCCGCCATATCTCTCAATCATCTCAGCTTTGATGTTATGGTTCGGTACACACGTACTTGTTGTAAATAACAATCAAGTGTGTACGCAGTCATCCGGAAATTGTAATTAATAAAATAAAAGATGAATTTCGATTCAGTCCGGAAGGTAAAATAACGATGAACGTGAAATTTGAGCGAGTAAATTTCATTTGTGTGTTAACTCGAACCTC
Source organism: Coenonympha glycerion (assembly GCA_963855885.1). Classification (NCBI taxonomy): domain Eukaryota; kingdom Metazoa; phylum Arthropoda; class Insecta; order Lepidoptera; family Nymphalidae; genus Coenonympha; species Coenonympha glycerion. The sequence goes on from OY979626.1 coordinate 9,184,311, forward strand.
GGTTTAATTACTCTATTAATATTTGGGCATGCATAAATTAAATTAATGAATATGGTTTTTGCTTTGCTACGAGTAAAAGTAAACAAAAAATACATACTTTTGTGAATCTTACTTTACATCTGAGATTGATCTCTTTTGCTGGAATTATTAAATTAAAATCAGGCTTTTCATGTCAAGCTAATATTATAGCGGTTATGCCAACAAAGGAGTCATGCTGAACGAAATCGTGAACGAGCTAATCTCGTGCGTAGACGGAAAGACAGGCTTAGTGGCAACCATCGCTGTCCTCGCTCGCCGTACTGTATGACGACCTCCCTGCCGCAGGGGACGCGCGCTCGATTCGAGTGGGAGGTCGCGGGTTCGATTCCCGCCACGGGCCCACTTTGGAAGTTTATAATTTCTAAATTGGCTCAGGTTTGGTCTGGTGGGAGGCTTCAACCGTAGCTAGTTACACCAGCAAAGACGAACCGCCTTTAGCGTTCCGGTGCGATGCTGTGTAGAACCCGTTGGGGTGACTTTACTTGCATCTTCCAAGTTAGTACGTTAACATCGTCGGCTGCATCATCACTTACCATCAGGTGATATAGTAGTCAAGTACTTACTTGTATTGTATAGTGTAAAAAATCCTTCAAGTCAAGCCCGTTGGGTCTAATCATAATGCAATTTGTAAAGGAGACATCTTGCATCCTTAAGGAGTAATGGAGCCTCCGAATAATCATTGATGATAAATGACTATGTTCGTTAATTCGTTTGTTTCAGCCAACAGACGTTAACTGCTGGATAAAAGTCTCATGCAATGATTTCCAACGACACGGTTTTGCGCTTCTTGTACCCAGCAACTTCCAGCGACCCCCAATCCAGCCGTGCTATTCTGCAAAAATACTTAAAGCAGCGACGAGCGTACATCTATGCATCTATGAATTTGTCAGTTGTAATAGAGTACAATTTTGCATGCCATCTTCGGCTTGGCAGCTGTCTGACAGCTGTTTCAGAGGTGGACATTTTGTAGAATAGGACTGCTGGTTGGAGGTCTGCCATAACTACCGTGCGTCCGTCATTTACCGTGCGGGGTCGCCATTCAAATTCCGGGAATGGCAATGACTACATTTGCCGTGACTTCCCTTCAATACCCAGTTTTGAAAATTCATCTTTTAAGGGGGATGATTAATAAGCAACGCCTTGAGCAATATTAAGCCAATTTGATACTTCTTTAGTGTCATATTTATCACATCAGCTTCCAGACGTCCACTGTTGGACATAGACCTTTTCAAGCGAGCGCAACCACACCCTGTCCTCAGCCTTCCTCATCCAGCCACTCCCCGCTACTGCCTTTGTGTAGTATAAGACGTAAATATTACGCAATCAGTGACGCAACAAAATAATCACCTTGCTTGTAGTGCCGTGCCATTTGATTACAAATTAAAAGTTGAAACGAATTATTGTGTTCCGAATCAATACAAATTCAGTTAGCTCAAGATTTAGCTGACGTAATTTTTTGTAGTACAAGCTGACTCTTTCTTTCACTCGGATGATTTTAAGGGGACTACTTAAACGAAAAATCCTTTATTGGTATGATAATGCTTAAAGGTAAATGCCACGACTGACAGAATGATTCTTATTATTATAACTAGCTGTTGCCCGCGGCTCCGCCCGCGTCAATTACGGTTTTTTTACTTAATATACCTTCCTACTTGAATTCCTTGATTTTTCGCGGGATCCTGGTGTGATATTGTACAGAAACCTGTTCTTGCTTTACACGGGTTATCTTGTGGTGATTTTGAAAACTCCTTTTTCTTACTAATAATATAAAGTTTCATTAATACGTAGTTGAAAGATCAAAAGGACGATTTTAACTGTCGATATTTCGACCCAGTGATTGATTTTTATTCTGAAACCACGAAATATGTCAAAAATCATTAAACCATGTGAAAAGTTGTACTGGTGGTAGAACTCTTCTTTCAGAGTTCGGCCGGGTAGGCACCACTGGGATAAAATACTCTACTAACAATATTCCCCAGCCCAACATAATATAAGAGTCTTTTAAAAATCTTTGCTTCATCTCAATACAATCCAAAACATCAGAATGGGCAATGGCTATATGTTTCTTTACGTATAAGAAGACCTTAGATGACAGTCAGTCGGTTAGGATCGATAAGACCTAAGAGTTAAAAATATTTGTGAACCATTATCTTACCCTTTCCATATTGCGGATGATAAAGACGCGGCACTCCAGGAATGTCGACATAAGTGAAAACTTGTCTTAACAGTGCCATCTTAATATAAAGTCAAGAAACAGTAAATAACATGACAGTTAATTTTTATTTAAAAAAATTCGGTAGTACCTATCTCAGAGTTTTACATTCAAGTTCCACATAAATTGTAGAGATGGCGCTATACGGTATAACGTAGCGATAACGCCAGTTACTTGATTTTTGTTCACCCTAAAAGTGAAAAATTTGAAACCATACAAAATCTCCTGCTAAGCCTATGTATTTACGGCTGTAAGGGTACTCCAGTCTTACTTGAGCCCTACGTCCTAGCCCTAGGTTCTTTGTGCATTCCGAGTTTCAAGTCACCTACCTACTTGAACTTAGCGTTAAAGGTTCTGATGTCTGTAATTTCTGAACTACAAAAGTGATGATGATAAGATTTGTATGGAATAATCTTTAAAGAACCTCCTTTCTAACAAAAAAAGAATGAATGGAATCGGACATCGCGTTAATGAATTATAACTAAAAAACGTTTGGACTTTGATGCCGTCTTCCAGGGAAACCATGATGAATTTTGGGACAAAAAGTATCCTATGTCCTACCTCGGAATATGAACTATAATCATGTCAAGTTTCATTTAAATCCATCCAGCGGATTAGCCGTGATGCCCGGTCGTGAAACAGACAGACAGACAGACAGACAAAAATTAAACAAATTACAGTTTTGGCTTCAGTATCGACTAAATAGTGTCCTCCAACACAAATTTTCAAAATATCTTCAATGTACAGAATTCGACCCTTTACAGTTTTATTATAAGTATAGATTATATCAACCCAGTCAAAAAGTATTATGACCAAAAATTTTGAATGGAACGACTACTTTAAAGCGTAAAACGTTTAATTTAAGTTTCAAAAAGTGTACTAACTGTAATCTTATTACAAGGATTAAACTGTTTTTCAATGATTTCCTTTCGCTTTGTTATATTTTTTGACGTTATTCAATGCAAGTGCGAAATTGACATATTTTCTACTCGTCCCTATAATGCGCATTCAGCTAGGATTTCAGATTCAGGATTCGTGACAAATTTACATACTTTCCACATTAGTACCAAAATGTTTTTATTTTTATTCATCCAAAGAACCTATGTCTTATTCCATGCCATAATCTTACACCATTCCAAATTTTAGCTAAATCGGTTTATGTAATTTGTAAGTATCTATTGTAATTTGTAAGTAACAGTGAAGTATGGTGAAACCTACATAGATGCAAATATTCTATATTTTTATAATATTAGTGTGATTATTAATTATTTAACTTTTTATTTTTTGAAAGAAAACGTATTGTGAAGCTGGCGAAGCTGAAGTGGCAGTGGTCGTGGCATGTGAAGGACCGTTGGACGTTGGGGAATCAAAGTGCCGGAATGGCGACCCTGCACGGGTGAGCGCAGTGTTGGCAGACCTCCGACCATAAACTGACGACATTAAAAAGTCGCGGCAAGTTACTACAAAGTGACGCAGGACGTGTGAACTGGAAATCATTGCAGGAGCTCTTTATCCAGGTGTGGACGTCCGTTGGCTGAAACGAATAAAACGGAATAAATCTCATTTATAAGATTGACGTTGATGGTAGAACACGTTTGCAGAACGAAAAGTAGGCTCGTAGTTCATGCATGCTAAATCTATCTATTTAGTTTAGTTTAGATGTGTAAAGAAAAAAGAGCAGAAACAAAAAAATACCAGAAATATGATTGCTTGAGCTGCGTTATTTCTATCTATCGAAGTGCGTAGCCAAGGCGTTGATCGTAGACCTTATTTAGTGCTACGCTTAAGTGCTACGAAAATACGAGAGACAAAGGCTTTCGTAGGGTCCGTAACTTCTTGTTACGACCCAACAACTGCAGTCCTTTAAGAATCAGGGTTTAGGCAAATCTCATCAATTCAAAAGCCAAATACGGGTTGGCAGGCTTCATGCTTATAAAAGAATATCATAGAACAGTCGGACACGCGGGTTTTCTCAGGATGATTTCTTTCATCGCTAAGCACGATAAATTGCCTACCTTGAAACGCACATAGTTCAGAACTAGCTGTTACCCGCGGCTCCGCACGCGTAAAGTACAGTTTTTTGCAAATCCCGTGGGATGCCTTTATTTTTCGCGGGATATATGAAAAAAAATCCCGAGTTCGACGGGCCAGTAGTGGATTCTCGTTCTCTCAGCCATTCTCTCTATCAGCTGTCAACGTGTTATCCTCTTTCACACAATCCATCCACCTCTTCTTTATTCTTTCTCTACTTACTAACCAAACTACTCTTATTCTGAGAGGAAACGTCCAGCTATTGTAAGGTGGAGGAGAAATTCAATTAGGTCTGATCGTTCGTTCCGCAAAGGGATGTAGCGTTCTGGTGCGCTGCTGTGTAGCAACCCGTTCCTGCTTTGCACGGGTTATCTTGTGGTGATTTTGCAAACTCCTATTTCTTAACAATAATAATGTACCGTCAGTTTCATGAATACATAGTCGCACCATCAAAAGGATGATTTTAACTGTCGATATTTGGATCCATTGGTACAAGTCGTGGTCACGTAGTGACCACGACCTGTGCCACTGGGTCGAAATATCGACAGTTAAAATCATCCTTTTGATTGTGTAGGTAAGTAACCGTGGAATGTTATATCCATTATTCGTCATCTCCTGAAACCACGAAATATGTCAAAAATCATTAAATCATGTGAAAAGTTGTACTGGTGGTAACTGGTAGGACTCTTCTTGGAGAGTTCGGCTGGGTATTGGTACCACTGCGATAAAATACTCTACTAACAATATTCCCCGGCCCAACGTAAGGCTTAAAAGTCTTTACTTCATCAGCTTAATACTATCCAAAATATCAGAATGGCCATATATTATTTCCTTACGTAAAGACGAAACAACTTAAAATGAGCCATACGTTTATAGTTTTTTTGTCAATTCTGAGTTCCAAGTTACTTGGACTCACGCTAAATGTTCATGTCTATAATCCGTCATCTTCGGCGGTCACTTACCATCAGCGAGATTGCAATTAAGTTTTAAATAGTGGTAATAATAAGTGTACCACAACACTTCGGTCGAGGCTGGTGAAAAACGACGTGGCTCTCCAGTCTCCAGGAATGTCGACAAAAGTGAAAACTATATCTCTCAATGCCAAAGAAACTTAAAATTAAAATTATTTCTTAACAGTGCCATCTCAGAACACAGTGAGGCAACTGTCAGTAGATTACTCCATGACAATTAACTATAAAAAAATCCCGAAGACAGACTTTGACTTCAAGTACCACGTAAATTATAGAGATGGCGCTATACGGTATAACGTAGCGAGTTTCATAATTTTTGTTCACTCTAAAAGTGAAAATCTTAAACCATACAAAATCTTCTGCTAAGAATATATTTACGGCTGTAAGGATAGTCCAGTCTAACTTTAGCTCTACGTCTTAGCCCTAGGTTCCTAATTCATTCCGAGTTTCAAGTCACCCACTTGAACTTATCGCTAAAGGTTCTGATGCCTGTAATTTCTGAACTACAAAAGTGATGATGATAAAATTTGTATGGAATAATCTTTAAAGAACCTCCTTTCTAACAAAGAAAGAATGAATCAAATCGGACAACGCGTTAATGAATTATAAGTAAATACACATTTTGACTTTGATGCCGTCTTCCAGGGAAACCATGATGAATTTCGGGATAAAAAGTATCCTATGTCCTACCTCGAGGTATGAGCTATAATCATGTCAAGTTTCATTTAAATCCATCCAGCGGATTAGCCGTGATGCGCGGTCGTGAAACAGACAGACAGACAGACAGACAGACAGACAGACAGACAGACAGACAGACAGACAAAAATTAAAAAAATTACAGTTCAGTGTCGACTAAATAGTGTCCTCCAACAAAAATTTTCAAAATATATTCAATGTACAGAATTAGACCCTTTACAGTTTTATTATAAGTATATATATATAGATAGTCTGAGGCGTGTGTTTGGGATTCGAAATCTAAACCTCAATCAACCTTACGTAAAACCAAAATTACGTCTGCACCACTGGGCTATAACTGCTTAGCTTTCAGCACAGAAGACCTCGCGAGCACTAACTATTTTGCACATCACACTGAAGATCCTCATCAAATCTTCACAAATTTTTATAACGCCTATCTATATCATTGAAATCGAATTTCACGAGGCGAGGATATCCATTAGCCCTCTTGTTGGAAAATGTGCGTGTCCAATCGAAAATCTCAGGTGACTCCAAAAACATTGACATGACAAAACCTTTCTTTTCATCCAGATTAATTGTAAAATATAGTAAACTACTAATAAACTTTCAGAGCGAAGTAAAATTTGCTAGACCTAAATAATCAGATTTTGATAATCCTGACTACAGCGAATTTAGCTACTATGCGCCGCGATAAGTAAAACAGTTTTTGCACTCGATCAAAAAACTACTATTATAAACTTTGCTTTGAGGTCTGTAAATGTTGTAATAATATTACTTCAGTAGGTAGGTACTATAATCTTATCTTAATATACATATAAATCTCGTGTCACAATGTTTGTCCTCAATGGACTCCTAAACCACTTAACCGATTTTAATAAAATTCGCACACAGGGTGCAGTTTGCTCTAATTTAAAAGATAGGATAGCTTAAATCTCAATTTATCTATTTTTTTATATCCTTAAGGGAAAAACAACGTTTGCCAGGTCAGCTAGTATAATATAAACACGTATCGCGTTTGTAAAGTCCACGTTGTGCGGGAAAAACTGTTTGTTCTTTGCAGTTTTATCAAGCTTAGTGGTCGAGGAGGAAAAGCGGAGAGATTTAATAAAATACTTTTCAAAATTACAATATTATTTCAGTTCATAAACAATTACTATACAACAGGATTTGTAGTACTGCTCATGTAGCTTTTTACGAGCGATTGCCAAATATAATACCCATAATTTCCTCTAATTTTTTTTATGTTGACTCTTATTTGTATCACAATTTTTGTTTTTTATCTAACAAGTGTATTGAAAATCAATTGCTATTCACTTGATTTTATCTCTCCTTTTTATCTCCGAAATTTGTCAATCGAAAAATCTGAAATAATTATGATCAATAGAAATTAACTTATATTTTACAGAAAAAATACAAACAACTCTCTAGCTAGTATACTTTTTTGATATTAACAATAGTCCTCCAAAACGGAAGGTAAGTTTGCGGTTAGTAATCAAAAGTATCTACTTCTTAGAGTGTCATTTCCTATCGAAGGACGGCAACCATCATAACGATTTGACCTTGAATACTGCTGTTCTGATTAGACTACGGGTGCTCTTTCCAAACCATTAGCGTGAATTTCGAAATCATGGCGACATAAATTTTAATCAATTGATTGGCGAAGCGCTTTCAAATTGCCTGTCAGGTACATGTCAGTAGTACACAAGTAGTACATTGGTTGTAGACAGGTCATATCAGAAAGTTCATTTTTCGCTTTGAATTTTTCGTTCATTTTCGCCTGTTATTCAGCACCTTTCATTCGATATCAAGTGTTTGAACGTAAAATTAATCAACAATACTATATTGTGTATTCATTATAACATACACATACAAAATCGATAACTATAGTTAAAGCCAATTACTTTAGAATTGAATAATAATTAATATACCTATAGGTATATAACTTATATTTAATGGAATATGAACTGCGATTCTTTATAATATAACAAAAAGCGCGGAACCTATCGCTGTTATTTTATTCGTTAAAAGCATAATTTTATTTTCAGTGTTCTTTTTTATTTGCTGTTCATTATCAACAGCAGGCGAGGCTGTTGTTGGTAATAGGTTTAATGTTTCACACTACGACTAGCAATTAATACTTCTCTTCGAATAAAAGTTCTTTATGGCTATATAACAGGCATTAAAAAATGCAAAGGTCATAGGAATGTTTCGTGTATGATTCTCAAAACATTTTATTCTTCTGAAAGCTGAGTGCTCATATTTTTTTAATAAAAAAATCGAGCATAGAATTGAGAGGATCCCGGGCTCTATTTGTGGCATCTGACTATTCAAGAATTCTATAAATTTTCCCGGTTAGACTTTAGCTGCGGCTACAGTTGCCACGCTACTTAGACTTAATAGCAAAATACGCTACGCTAAGAGGGCGGGAAAGATGTGACGTATATGCTGAAGCCAAAATTTTCTCAAATATGCTCGCGTCGTACATTTCGGTACCGCTGACTGCACATACCGCAGTCGGTCGGTTACAATTAGCGCCCTTTGCGCCCTAGCGTTTTGACAAATTAAACATCCAGCTTCAAAGCGTAGCCTAGAAGAATTGTATGCGTGACGTCAGTAAGTGCTGATCATTTAATATGTTTAATCAATGGCGCCAACGCTGTTAAGTTCGCGTGGGTTGCCTTGCAGTAACAGCAAGTTTTACCGCTTCCAAGAATGTACCAAAATATCTTCGACTACAACTTCACTTGCTATGATATTGCTGTCAAGTATTAATTTGAAACGAGTGAAAAGTCATAGCCTTACTATATTTGGTATACTACTAGAAATATAGGTATACCGCATTAATCATAAAACATACAAAATTCATTTGTACTCACCTCACTCATAATAAGCGCAATTTCGTCCTATTGTCTGTTGGGTATGGAGAAAATCACTCTTTATAAATACATAATTAGGTGTAGGGAGTAGTTAGACCCGGCTTTCAGCCCCAAGAAGGCGTTTTAATTGAATGACACTCCGTGATTAGTATTTGACTTGTCGACGGCTAACAAAGTTTAAATGGGCGGGATCGTATTTTGGGTTAAGAGCAGGCTACAAAAAAAGTAAACCGATTTCTCAAGTATATCAATCAGTTTTTTTTTTTGGGAATTAGCACAAATGGGATTAGCACAATGATCTATCCCTCTTTGCCTTCATTTTGACTTATGCGCACTGTATTCTTTATTGATTTTCTTTATTCATTGCAATTTAGAGTCACGATTCAGTCCCGGAATCCTATTATTGCATTAATAATTTTTAAACAGCTTTGTTTTCGTCGTGGATATTTTTATTAACGACTCAATCCCGTTTTTTATAGACAGAAAATGCCTAACGCATAACCCTTCGTCAGGGGAAACGGAGGGGTTATGTGGGGATTGCACCCACTAAAAATTGTCTGTTTCTAAGGCGCACCTGAGAGTACGGGATTCACCACGCTTCCGCAAGGACTCGACTAGCCATCTCAACTGCAGTGGTCCTATCTTCATCGGTCAATGACAAGCTTTCATCCTTACAACCTACTTAGGGGAAGTTTCAAAAAATGTTTTTTTTGTACCAAATACTTAAATAGCTAAAATATTTAATAGTGCTTGTTAAAACATTTGATAAATATTATCAACTTTTATCTTCAAGCGGACAGAAGCCGGGCGTTTCAGGTGATTCATTAAAACTTCGCCTTTTAGAAACATTTTCGGCGGGATTCTAAGCGAATAATAGCGAAAGTAAGAAAATTAAGGTACTTATTTAATTTGATTTGGTTAAACTCGGGTGAAATTCGATATTATAATTTCGACAAGATTTATGAATATAATATTGATATCTTACCCCAAATCTTTAAACGTTATTTGTCCGTTGGGCGTTGGCTATAGCATAATGTTTATGTTTTTATTTTCTTTTTATGGCTGATGCTGTCCAGTACAGACAGAATTTCCGGTTAAGCGTGGGCAATTATTTAAATAAGATTCAAAGTTTTTATAACAAGTTTAGTCGGCACATAAGAAGCACAAAGTTACCTTTGCTTTATTGCATTGAAAGCGATAGAAAGTTGTTTAGATCCCCTTTAACTAAGCACTATGCAAATAAGTAAAGGAGAATGCCAGAAAATGGGCTAGATTTGCGTCACTCTGGGTCTCAAGCACGTATGCATGAAGAATCTTCTTTCAAATTTTAATATTGCATATATTTATGTTAGTGAAAAATGAAAAGGGGTTCAAAAGTATTATAAAAAAAAGTTATTAAACTTTTCGAAACATGTGGAACCGCCATGCCACTTATAAAATTTAGAAAATTAACCACTTAGAAAGAGATCGTTGAGTTGCTGTCCGAAATGCGATGTGTGCACTGTGCTGGTCTAAATATTATATTGTTAATGTGTTATAACAATCTGTATTTGAATGAAGCAAAACACAACATTTTTTATTTCAGGCTCCTGTCTCACTTCGCGTAAAAGCTACGCTGACTCCGGTAATTTCGTATAAGCTCCAGTGCAGTTTAATTATGAACTGTGACACAAAACGGGCGTGTAGTTTTATCCTTGTAATCTCATCTGTCGGCCCGGTTGCTGCTCAATTAAAGTTGCTAACCCTTTGTGTGTTAGATTTCGCAGTGGCGAGTACACAAATAGTTTAAAATTACTTGAATTGCATTTAAAATACCTAAATGAAAGGAATCTCTCAGAGTCACTTATTATATAATTATTGAAACTTCGTAACTAAAAAATACAAACGGAATGAGACTTCACGAGAACTTGTTTATTATAATGAATTTTAATTAGAAAAATATTTAAATTTAAGGAAATTTATGTAGGAAATCTATTATGTACATAGGAAGATTCTATGTTCCCAATATACAGTAAGATTTTCTGCTAAAGAAGGTGTTGGAAATTGGCAAAGTTAGAATTTTTACTAATATTTATTCATTTATTACTAACATAATATTATTTTGTAATTAGTTATTATGGACCACCAATATACATAATATATCTACTGAAGTAGCGCGGAGACATAATAGAATAGTCTAATTATGTCTCGCTGCGGGATGCTATTTATAAAGGCTAGAAAATGTTTATTAAATGCTAAAAGACATTGCAGTTAAACCTCTGTATTCACAAAGAATCTTAAAAGATGATTAAATAGTCGAGTTTATTTATATTGTGAGAAATAGGATTACGTTTTGACTTCAGATTTAATACCAATTTGAGAACAGTAAAGTATAGTTTTACATTTAATTCAAGTCGTACGATTTGCCCTGTCGATGCTCATTTGAATTAAGAGCTGAAACGTAATGAGATTCAGACATATACTTGCAACTCCGCTTAGCGATTTCTGGTGCATTTCAATAACAATTTAAAACCTAGCTGCAAACGTAAGTATTGATTCCCGTTTCCGATGGCCGTGAGAATATGTATCGAGTGGCACTGAATTGAATGAAATTTATGTTTCACTGTGATAATTCTACCTGTAACTACTTCATTGGCTCACCGATCCACAATGAATCTTGACTTCCGAAACAAAACCAGAACGTCAGAGAATAAGACCATGGCCCCAGGTGCATATACCGAGGACTTGGTAGTCTTCACACGTTTCACCAATCCAGTGATATCTCAGGACGTAACACAGGATGATTTCTTGTTCACACCATCTCTTCTCGCCACATCTATTCCGTCTTCTATAGGTCACCGAGTCAGGGGAGGCGCGTCAAATATTTTAGGTTAGACTATATGGGTTGCTTTTCCTTAGCGCCAAGTTACCGACTTTCGATCTAGTTGAACCCAGAATGAATGAATAAAATTAGTATCACTACAAACATTTTAATCAACAGAGAAATATCAAGAGAGAAAAAGAGAGAAACAGTCGTTATCTAAGAAAACGCAGGACGTGACACGGAACTGTTTGTTGCGCGCATCGCGAACAGTAAACAGCTCTTTAGAATCTCAAGCAAAGTATAAAAAACCATACAAATGCCGTAGCATCAATACTCTCACATAACAACATAAATGAGATTTGTGAACGCCACGCGACGTACATTATGCGGAACAGTCATATGTGTCTAGGTGAATTATATTACTTTTATAGTAAATAAAACCTAAGAACCTAATAACAATTATAACTATAGAAACTGACGCTGAACAGTTGTACAGTCGTAATTTTATGTTCCATCGAACGATGAACCAGACCATTTCTTCCATGTTACTTTTGCTTCTTGCTCTGTCCATCCGAGCCATAGATGAGGATCTACTCTTATCCTCACTTTCTACTGAATCCAACCACAATTTGTTTTTATTTGCACCAAGCAAGTAAATAGTTATGTCTCAATACTTTACTTATTGTTAAAGTTCTCTGGTTTTACATACTTAATTTGGAACTCTTTCAAATAAAACTTTTTTGCCCTTTTGTCCTTTATTTATATTCATGCAAAATGAGTATTTCAATTATTAAATACTTACTTTTCTGCAGCTCAGTAAAATAAAATAAAAATCGAAGTAGATTTTAATTAAATAGAGCCACCGGCCAACTGTATAACCTGTATAACTGTATAACCAACTGTAGAGTCTTAGATTAGATATACCTACCGAGGGAATAATTTAATTATTATTTTAGATAACGTACCAGCTCATCAACGTCAATTGCAGATGACGGGAAGGATTTAGATGCCCTTCTCACCAGGAAAGCAAAATATTTGATACTTTCTTGATTTTGCGTTAATTTAAAAAGAATGTTCACTAAGGAAACTCCACGAAGATCATTCCATTACTTGAGAGAAAGTCACTGTTTTAAGATCGTTGTAATAACGTCAAGTGTTTTTCTTCGTTTCGATAATAATAATAAGATTTTTGAACGGGGAAAAACAATTGAAAGCACTGGAAAATGCCTATGTACTTACATAAAAGAAAAATTCGACTGCTAGTTACAAAGTTACAATAGGGGACTGAAGCAGAACAATAAATTCGGTAGACGAGTTTTTCTCCATCTTATTATTCAATGTAACAAAGCATTTAATACAATAAAAATAATACGAGGGCAAACATCATTGTTTACAAGGTGGGAAGCCTGCGGGCGAGGACGTCGGGTCAGAAGCTTGATGTTTAGGCCCTTCGCACACGACTCGTAAACGTAAGCGTAGCGTCGTGCGCGCATACGACGAGAGCAGCACGAACATTTTCAAACAAGTCTGCAGACGAAGCGATGTTGCAGCGAATCACAGGAGGTGTAATTTTCATACATGCATAGCGTCATAACGATACGCTTACGCTACGCTTAAGAATCATGTGCGAAGGGGGTTACTGTTCTGCCGCCCCGCGCCGGAACAAAGCAAACCTAACTTCCGAGAATTGTTTATCTAAGTTTGAAGCCCAATATAAGTTACTTATTTATTCTGCCAGGAATTTACAACGGCAAAATTTACAGCACAGATTGATTTCTACTTAGAACATAAATACAAAGTTATGTTTATTGTATGCCTGGTACTAATTTGAATGTTCCTGTCCAATGTCTGTAACACTAAATAACTTGCTCGTCAGGTTTATGAAGAAATCTAATTTACAATTTCTTCTTCATTCTAATTAATCTTTTTATGTATATTAAAAGTAAGGATATATTTCATTGACTTTGCATTCAAGAACCTCAATACGAATATTCTTTGTGAGAGTTAATTACTACAGCAGAGATATATGTGAAGATAACATAAATAAAATAGGTACCTAGTAGGCTACCTAAGCTGTTAGAAAAACATTGAAATCAAAAACCGACTGTTATCATAACATGTAACCAGATATATAGGTACTCCATTAAAAGGGCGACACGTGGACTGCAAATAAGTAAAGATGTAATTCGACTCATCTTGGTACCTACAAAGATCCTTAACTTTACCACTTGTTAGCTATATCTTTTTAGCCCACACAGCCCTGCGCCACTTGTATCCAGCGCCTTCCCGCGACTTTTAGTACTGCAGCTAGTTGACTTCCAATAAATGTTTACTATCAACTTAAAACGCGCGTATATCTTATCACCAACATCCCTAGTCTCATGGCGAACATGCCAAGTCATGCTTAATGACATTGGGTCATCACACCGTCTTAATGATACACTCTGATATCGACTACTCATGGCGTTTGTTGTACAAAAATAGTCATTTCTCAAATTTTTGTTGATTTTTATTTTTCTGTAAGCGTAAATACTTTATTAAAATTCTGGAGACATCTTTATTCTAAAAGTTAGGTATTGCAAAACTGTGTAACGCATGACTCAATGTAAAAATATCAGCTTTTATAGACCTGTTGTCGTTTTGGTCCCTCATTTATCCGAATTATATTTGATTAAATTAAAACGATTCCATTAAAGCCAGTTCAAACGGTTAAATAGATACTTATAAGGTCAGACAACCATTAAAATGTTATTCAATAGTTTTTTCAATTAAGACATTAGACACGTTGCAATTTAGTCCCAAAGTACGCGCTAGCTTGTGTTATGGGAACCGAAATATAATATACATAATATGTACTTATAATATTTGATAGACACCCAGACACTAAAAAACATTCATGTTCATCACACAAACATTTTCCAGCTGTGGGAATCGAACCCAAGACATCCAATGCAGGCGGCAGAGCCACTACCAACTGCGCTAATCGGTCGTTATTACATAATATTATGATAACAATTTCACGACTTTAAATTTTACAAGAGTTCCAATGCACCCTTTAAAGTTAGACATACTCTTACTACCGATCGTATAATGTTTTTGGTATGTAAATTCCAAACAGTAGAGAAAATAAACTACTATTGTAGTTATAGTGGTTAGCACTTTCACTATGTGAAACACATATTGGGAAAATGTTCCCATTTGGTAGCCGTAATCTGCTTTGTAACGTAATTTTAGGTCAAACATTTTAGCAACGTTCCAACCCACTTTAAATGTTACCACCCCACTGCGCAAGTAGGGTATATCATATATTTAAAGGTAGAGACTAGAGAACGACATCAATGACAGGGTTTTCAGTCAGAACTTCGGTTTGGACACGGTCTGTTAAGCAATGTATGGACGAGAATTGTTGAGATGATCCAGACTTTTCTGAAATCAATGGGAACATTGGTTTGTTTGCACAAACACACGAACAAACGGTATCTCACCCTTAAGGAATATAACGTACTCCGTTCTGTCATGGTTAAACAAAACAGCATTCATGTAAATTGTTAAAACAAACAAACACCCATATGATAGCTCACGAACACGACGCGATCGTAAAAATATTTTCTTTCATTTCAACCCTCGGGAGAGTTTGGGAAAGAATAAACGCGATATTTTGACGAAACGACGCGATGTAACGTAGTTACGTGCGCTTGAATATTTTAACACTCGATACGCTCAAAGTTCCGCTCTACCGATATGGTTAAATTGGATAACACACTCTATGGGGAACATAAATTCACGCTTTAAATTCTTTGAAGAATCTGATGAGCCTTTTATTCGTAAGTGTCTCGCTGCTAAATTTCAATAATGGAACCTTTCTCGGCGCCTCTGTAGAAACTACAACCTACTCTGTTAGAACCACGTTAGAACTGCAAATTAATGGATGGGAAGGGAACTGTCAACACGTGTAAAGTCCGTTTCAAACTCGAATAACGAATAACTATATTTCATTTCACAGTAAAAGCTATGTTTAATTTTCCAAATCTGGACAGAAAATTCTGAATAAATTTACTTTTAGCCAAGAAGTAAAAAGTTAAGTCTTTTTCAATTAAAAAGGTCGCGTCGCGTCGTGGGTTTTTTCAAAATGTTTAATTTTGCACTTGATTATCCTTCACCTTACCTCAAATCAGTAAAAAACCTGCAATATTCTACTCGTATTTAAAATGATGAGGTACGATGGAAACTGAAGTTTCAAGGTAAAATTATTGCGCTCCTCCGTTTATACCAAGTTTATACCTTTTTTATTTTACATCGTTGCACGGATAACGTAATTATTTCGCAGAAACTGACTTACGATGGTTTCACGGAACATCAAATTCTAGGAAAAAAGCTTTGGTTTTATAAGCAAAACCTAGTTTACTTTCTGATTCAATTTTAAAAAACTTAACATCATGAGTAATTACGGGTAGAGTATCTGTGTAATATGTTGAAAATTTGATATTTCTCAAAATATCGAGTTAAAAAAAAAGTCGTACAACAAAAGTTGTTAGTGTTAATGTAAATAACTACAGGCCGAGAGCGATTTGGTATTTTTAAAATAACCCTGTATTAAAAAAGAGAACGTCACAATTTCTAGCCCTGATTCTTTGTATTTTTATATCATGTATAGTGAAACCATTAAAATTTGGGGAAGGTATGTTGAAGATAGTTGCAGAAGTTTCACGGAACTCCTAAAGGAAATTCCCACAAGTCCTTTCAGAGCACTATGACAGCCTTGTTAAAAAAATACTAAACCCCACCCTTTAAGAGTGGTTTTGTATGGCTTACAAAAAGCACAGGTTTTTGTGAGTACACGCCCCACAAGACTTCTCTGTTTCCTTTAACGGAGGAGTGTGCCGTATGCGTTAGGCATTTCCTGTGGCTAAAAAAATTGGAATCCAACCAAAATCCATTCTTAACTAAATTTGATAAATCCTAAGCGTTTTCACCAATTTTATATTTACGATAAATAGATACAATTTGTTAAATTTTAAAAGATTTGTTATAAGTACTTACCACTGTGTCTGTATTTTTGCTTTTGTTAGTAGAGAAGTGCTCAATCACTTCCCAGTTCGATTTCTTCGCTGGAGTTTCCGCGGGGGATGGGGAGGCGCGGTGCGTGCCTGAGGGGGTGCTGCGACCCGAGCGCAGAGAAGCACAACGACGGCCTCGCAGCGCTTCCTGTATCAAATAACACCTCATATTATCTCACATCTTTCATATTTTTCTAATATATATAAATCTCGTGTCACAATGTTTGTCCGCGATGGACTCCTAAACTACTGAACCGATTTAGTTCAAACTTCGTGAATATCTGTCATTTGGTCCAACTTAAAAGATAGAATAGTTTTTATCCCACGTGGACGAAGTCGCGGGCATCAGCTAGTCTAATATTATAAAAGCGAAAGTTTGTGTGTATGTTTGTTCCTTCTTCACGCCGCAACTACTGAGAGAATTTGGCTGAAAATTTTGACATAGATATAAGATATCTTACGACATGGATTAAACACAGGGTACTTTTCATACCGGAAAAATCCATACTTCCCGTATAATATTAATAAACCCAATTTTTTACAGTAATCTATAGCTACATCTATAGATAGATTGCTTTAGCAGACTTTCTTGATAGTAGGTATTATGGTAACGGGAAATTCACATTTCCTCGGAATTTTTGAAAAGGCGAAATTAACGCGGGCGGAGCCGCGGGCAAAAGCTAGTAGGTTATATTTCGGAGAGTTTGCACAGGAGCTGTTCGATTTTGTTCTCCCGTCACAATTCTTTCACTTCACTGCAAGACAACAGGCGGGGCTTATCATACATAATGGAAATACCATAAAAATGGTTAGCATCTCCTTTCCGCAAACGGAAAACTTAAAAAACTTTTAAAGATTCCCCGAAACCTGTGTTGGATACGTACGACCCGGATATCTTTAAAATTGAGTGAATAAGCACTAAGCGTTCCATGTTCAATCATATCGACATTTTCCATGAGGTGCGAATGTGGTCAAGCGTATAATGGAATTTAAAAAATCTAAACCATGGGCTCAGGGGCAAATAGTGGTGTAAATAGTTACTGGAAAAAAGTTTAAGTTGCCGTTCTTACAAATAGTCACACATAACTTAAGAATGCACTGAAATACGTTTTCTCCATACATTCAAAATACCAAATCATTTGTAATTTGTGCGATCATGTTGTGGTGTTATTCGGATTCATATAGTAATAATCTATGCTCCTGGCCATATTTGGTTCGGAAATACTTCTTTAAAACGAAATAATAATCAATTTTGGTCAAAATTTTTATAATTTTGGTCGAGTTCAGTAATACCAAACATTATGAATAAAAACTTGTAACTTGCTTTTTTAACTGGTGTTTTTCTTTATCTGGACAATAAAAACTGCTCCTGAACTAATGCGACGTGAGATATTGTTGTTTTTATTACAAAACAAATAAGCAGAAAACATGTCCTGTTTGACATAAAAATAAGCAAAACTAAATTCGTTTAAAATTTCGTTTTACAAAAGTATTTCGGAACCAGATATGGCCAGGAGCATAGATTATTACTATATGAACCTGAATAGTGCCACAACATGATCGAAATTTGCACGAATTACAAATGATTTTGGTATTACGTTTGTATGGGAGACATCGTGGGTTAGTGGACTCTTAAGGTTTGATGCAAGGATATGCCTGAAAATTGGTTTACCGTAGTTTGTAGCAAATAGTAGGCATACGACTGTATATATCTGCTATTTCCGTAATAATTTAAATGTCATATGCCAAATATGCCTTATTAGCTCAGTAATTGCGAACAACCAAACAATATTTTGGATTTGCGGGCAAACCCGTTCCGTTCGCTTTAAATCGCTAAAGTCCCGCGATAGATTTATTGGTCCGTACTGTGTGTCGTACCAGATGTGGTCGACCAACTCACTGACGACCGAATATGTCAGCCGAGAGATCCAACAAATCAACTGGACTGAGTTTGTAAGCGATGTAATTACGAGGTAGTTCACATTTGAGTGGACGAAATGTTTTTCCTTTCACAGAGCAAACTGTTTCGCCTGATGAACTATAACAATTAATTAGTATAACAATATTAATGCATCTCATGTGTAGCAGTCTATGTAAGTAGGCACTTTCGCTAATAAGTAAGGCACCCGATATATTTATAGAATACACCTATGGTAGTACATAATAATAAAATGTAGTATGTTAAGAAGTTACTAATGAAGAAAATCATTCCCTCGTCTAATGTTTGCGTTAAATTTTTACGATGCTCTAAATGAAACTGTGGTAAACTTAAACTGGCTGAGCTTTGAGTGAAGGCTACGAATTTAAATTATACTTGTAATCCAAGTTCGTACGAGGTTATGCCTAACTCAACTCAATTCGAACTTTGTTTGCGAGGGCGTGATGAAAAATTCCTACAAAGATAATATTATTTTATTACATAAATATAAGTACAAGCTACTGCCCGCGGCTTCATCCGCGTGAATTTCAGTTTCTTGCCTATGTTATAAGCTATCTATGTTCCAAATTTCAGCCAAATCGGTTCAGTAGTTGCTGCGTGAAAGAGTAGCAAAGATCCATACAATTTTTCGCGTTTATATGTTAGTAGGATTTATAACTGTTGATAATGTAATTCGTCTCAAGCCATATTTTAACGGACCACTACTTGCCAAAGGAGCCTTTTTTACAGAAAGAGAAGTGTTTAGCTATCCACTGCTATATCATATCTTATTTTTTATTTATATTCACCACGCTCCCGCTATGTCTAGGTAGCGGGTCCCGTCACCATAGCTACTGTTTTCTCCGTCTATTTCCAATTTCATTTTAATGTATACGCTCCGAACATGGTGTGCCACCTCCTGATCTATCTTTGGGCGGCAACTAATGGAGCCGGAGATAATATTCTCTCCGATGCCAATTTCATCTAGTTACCAGAGGCAGCCCCACCTGAACTTCTCTCCCATACTCCAATATCTTCTTAGCCGATATCATTTCTTCGGAAAAGGAGTGGAATGTCCTTACAATGACTGAACATTGCTTATTTTCCATTACCCACGATGTCTCCCATACATTCATAATACCAAAGTCATTAATAAATAATTCCTGCAAATTTCGATCATGTTGATGTTATTCGGGTTCATATAGTAATAATCTATGTTTCGGTCCATATTTGGTTCAGAAATACTTTTGTTAAACGAAATTGAAAACGAATTAGTTTTGCTTATTTTTATGGCAAAGAGGACATGTTTTCTGCTTATTTGTTTTGTAATAAAAACAACACTATCTCACGTCGCATTGGTTCAGGAGCACAGTTTATATTGTCCAGCTAAAGAAAAACACCCGTTAATAATGAAAGTATAACAAGTTTTCATTCATTATTTTTGGTATTACGGAACTCGACCAAAGTTATAAAAATTTTGATCAAAATTGATTATTATTTCGTTTTAAAGAAGTATTTCCGAACTAAATATGACCAGGAGCATAGACTATTACTACCTATATGAATCCGAATAACACCACAACATGATCGAAATATGAACAAATTACAAATGATTTGGTATTTCAAATGTAGTGAGACATCGTAGTTCACAGGACTCTTAATGAATGAAAATTATTGAACTATCATATAATTTATCTACGAATTTTTTTTTATTGATATCCGTTGAGCTGTACCAGATAAACAGAAAAAAATAAAGCAGTTGAATTATTCAGTGAGTATTTTAATCAGGCATCGTGCAAATAACAGCTTTAATTCAAATAATGATTGTAGATATTTATTTTAATATCTTGGACAAACATTATCTTAATATATATAAATCTCGTGTCACAATGTTTGTCCTCAATGGACTCCTAAACCACTTAACCGATTATAATAAAATTCGCACACCATGTGCAGTTCGATCCAACTTGAGAGATAGGATAGTTTAAATCTCAATTCAACTATTTTTTAAATCCCCAAGGGCAAAACAACGTTTGCCAGGTCAGCTAGTATATGTATAAATTTCACCGGTAGGGATGATAATAAATGATTACTTTTTGACAGAGCCTGCACCTCAAATGAAATAAGTAGCATTTTTACATTCGGAAAATTCAGAATGATGGATCAGAAACATTCATCAACGTCAGGTGAATCAACGTATTTCCATTCGCGGAACTCAATATCAATATCAAAGCATAAAGACTGAAGGCTAGTTTTTACAAAATCCAATTTTTTAAAGGTTTTTGGCCAGCCCGGAAGGTAGCTGAACTAAATATCGCAATATCGTAACCCAGTAATTTTATTTTATACACACTATCTAGTTAGTACTTTATTGCGATCTTACCAGATGGGAAGTGTCAATGCAGCTGAAGATGTTATCGAATTAAGTTAGTTGGAAGGATTATGTAGCCTCACGATTTCTACTCGCACACAATACCTCGCCGGAAGGTTTAATTATTAATGGGCCCCGTGGCGGGAATCGAACCCGCGACGTCCCACTTGAATCCAAGGATTCAATCCAAGTATAAATGTATCTCTATTTGATGGGTACCCTTCAAATAGAGTCGTCTAATCTTTGGGGATGATGAGTTTTAAGATCAGATATCACAGTATAGTGCATCTGCAGTGCGTCGTATACCATTGCATTGCAGTTCACGAATGCATTGCGCTAATCACTTATTTCAATGTTATTTTCGTCGTAAAACACTCATATTTCGAATAAAGGTACTAGTACCCTACATATTCTCTCTCTTCGGTCGGTCCTTCGGTCGGTCCCTCATGACTGAGGATCAGGACTATCAATCACGGCAAGTAATCCTGCGGTGAATTATCTCCTTCCACCAAGTTCTGTCTGCAGCCATGTGGACTGCTTCGTAAAATAAACTGGCGCCAGTTTCCTTGAGTTGGTCTGACCACCGGGTTGGAGATCTGCCTCTTGGCCTTTTGCCTTCCACGTTGCCAACCAGGATTTATCTTTCAATGCTATTATCGCTGCGTCGTGAAATGTAGCCGAAATAGCTAAGAATGCACTGAAGACAGATTGTTGAAAGTCGCGTATTTATTTTCAATTGAGAAAGAATAGACACATTTGTGCGTTTGTGCACACCCTACATATTATTTACAAACATATTTTCACAAGAGAATAGCCCTAAGCTACGAGTAATTCTGGAATGTATGTGTGTTCAACCGGCTATAGAGGTAATCATAACAAAGCGCAGAATTGAGTTCAAACGGTTTACTAAACATTAATACATAACATGTCTTGTTTGAGGGCGGTAACCTACGAAGCAACGTGTAAACGCTTTAGAAGCTAACCAGTGATTATGTCCTACTGGCATGCTGGAAAGTTTTGAAAGGTCAGTTACAGCAATTTTCATTCTTCATTTTCTGATTTATACTCATAGGATTTATCTTTATTTAGGATAGGAGTATAATATAAAACTCTCGTGTTACAGTGTTTGTCACAAAACACCTCCGAAAGGCTTGACCGATTTTATGGACTTTTTTTATGAATATTCTTTATGGTCACAATAGCAAGTAAACTATTTTTTTAATGTGAGAAATAAATAATTTATATGGCAAAACACACTTCGCCGAGTCAGCTAGTATAAGTATAATAAATTTTAGTAGCTTAAAGAACCTATCCCTGCTATGCTTTAGGTTATCTTTAAAGATCAAATGCCGAGTATTATATGCCTACTTTTCTCGGTTAGTAATTGTTAATTGTTAAACGGCGAGTTAGATAACACATTTCAACTTCAAGAAATGCGAAATCGGTTCAGTAGTTTCGAAAATTTTTGCATACTATTTTAGTGTTATTATAACGCTATTAAATAGTAAAAATTATGGCCTATGTGAAATAATAAATATGTTTTGGTTTATATTGATCTCTATTCTCTTGGTAATTTACCTTTATCATAAACATAAGTAATTTCTCTGAATTCACATTTTTTCCAATCAAAATTAGAATTCTCGATTGAAATGTTTCTTTGATTAATTGCGACATTCTAAGGACTACGTTCGTTTTAACAAATTAAAGGTTTCTGACGGTACAAGATTGTATAAACAAGCTATCTATTTGAATATGAGGCTTTTTGCATAAGACTTCTTTTTTGTAAAACAGTATTTGCTGCTAGATGGTGCTTTTGAGTTTTCAATCGCGCGTCTATTTGTAACACGGCGGGTTAGATAACACATTTCAACTTCAAGAAGTGCGAAATCGGTTCAGTGTTTTCGAAAATTTTTGCATACTATTTTAGTGTTGTTATAACGCTATTAAATAGTAAAAATTATACCTATATATCTACTAAAATATATAACGATTTGCGAAAATAATTTATGAACAAGCGTATCAGTTTAAAAGGTAGAAGCCCAAATTTCGCACACTAAAATAGGCCAGTCATTTCGTCGGAAAAACGTGTTAGAAATGAAAATGAACCGAGAAAGTGGATATTACGTCTTAATCTCGATAACAATGATCGATACGTGAAAAATGTATAGGACCTTAATTGTAGATCGTAGAAAGAGCATAAAAATTTTCGTATCTCAATAGGGAACCTAGTTATGATGAAAAAACTGAATTTAAACCTTTTTTTCAAGATGGTGGAAACGCACATGGTTATTTTGGTCGACAATTTGAACTTAAGCTTTTCTAGCTGCCCCACAGGTAATATCCAAAATTTGGCTTTCTCGGTTCATTATCTTTTCCAAATGTATAAAATGACGACTAAAATAGTACATTTCAATATAAGTAAAGTATGTGGAAGTGACAATTCTGCACGTGCATTTATCGACATTTTTTAAAGTTATTGGCGAAAAAAAACATGTTTGTGTGTTACCTACGTGTTTGCATGGAAAATTGAATTTTACTTTTCTTTTTTTCGAAAAACTTTTATTTACTTGTCCAGTGTGGTGACCAAAAACACTTTTCTGAATCTGATAGCAGACCTTTTCTCATTAGAAGGTGATGGAACCGAGTGCATTTTTAATAGCTGCTTATAACCTTCTACTTTGTAAAACCTCCTAGAATAAACACACGAAATAAAACACGACCAAAATAGAACGTTATTCTATTTTAGTTCGTCGAATATAATCCATCCGTATTCATCGACATTTTACGATGGTCGATAAATAATAATTGAATTTGACATATGAAGTAATCGAATATAGTGGTATAATATATATCGTCGCATGTGATATATGGAATTACGTATCAAGCTGAACCAAACCAAACCTTATGTTTTATTAGACTACAATTTCGACATTAACTCCTACAATTATTATTTTTTAATACAGTTGCTCAAAAAGTGGCGTATTGCAGGAACGTATAGGGTTCGGGATGTGGGCTTTTTTTTACCTTTCCCGAACTCGTGCGTTAGTTTTCTCAACTGTCAAAATCATGTCTATTAAAAAGAAAAACCAACCATGAATTTTTTACTAAAAAAATTCATAGAAGTTTTTATGATTCATGCAAATACGTATATTTCTAAAAAGAAGCTACTAATTTGTTTCAATATCAGATTTGATTGAATGAGTTTGGTTAGGTTTCATTTCATCTCATTAAATTTCATTTTCATTTCATATCAATAAAAAAAATTCTACTGAAGACTTGGCTGTATGGGCATAGTTCCCTTTGCGTACCACAATATTATTTAGTCTATGACCAATTTTTTTTTTTTTTTAAATCATGGGTAAAAAAAAAACTGCTTATATTCTACGGTTGGCGCCATTTTTCAGAAAATTTCTTTGCGAGTTTAGTTGTTTGTTGCACAAAATGCTTCGGAGAACATTTTACCGGAAAAGTCAAAAAGTCGCTACATATCTACATACGACGAATTTATTGCGTGGAGAGAAGAGAAAAAAGCAAATAGTTTTTCAGAAAATGTTAAGTTAGTTGAGTTTATTGTGTTTTTATTATTTTATTAAATTGCTTCATTTTTTCGTAACTGTATAAAAAATAATCGTTCAGTACACGTGCGGAACCGTCATTGCAACTTGTTCCGACTGTCAACCCTCGCTTTCGGCTGCGCCTCGGCTCGGGTAGACATTTGTCGGAACTCTTTGCAATAACAGCCTTTCCGCACTTGTAATGAAACATACTATTTTTAACATCCAGATTCGAAAGTAATGCGTAAATAAACACTTGTATTTCTGAATAAAATCATGTATGACAGGAAATGTACATTGAAAAGAAGGTAACGTTTTGTATCCAAAATTAAATTCTGGATATGCAAAACAAATTCCTAGTGCCAATGGTTAACAACCATTTAACAATATTTTATTTTAACCAAAAAACAATATTTCATTTTCCAAGAATATTTTGGTTTTGGTTCTTGGGAAATCTTGATACCACTTTTGATCATTCTTCTTTAACCTTAAATGTATATGATTCGGTTATACGTTAGTTTCTAGATGTTGCCCGCATCTTCGTTAGCGTTCCGTGGAAACAGCTGTCTTTTCACGTAGATTTATGCGCGAACTGACTTTTTTAATTTTGCGTATTTGCAAACGCAAAGTTAAAAAGTCCTTCAGTTTGCCTATTCTCCTTATATCCTTTCTTTTTTTAAAGCTTTTATTTACTTTCGCCTGTTTCGATATTTGATTGTTTGTTTGTCTGTATCTAATCAATTCTTGCAAGTCAAATATACACTTTCCGGTTACCAATTCAGCTGGAATATTGCATGCATTTGTAAATCGGATGATTATTATAGAGTGAAGCTGATCTGTGAAGTGGCCATAGGAACACGGTAGGTAAACGACACAACCCCATCGAGTTTGGACTAATTTGATCCGTCTCGATGAGTACTTTAGTGCTAGATGTGGTTACCATCTGGTCTGGTGCTGAGAATAATATGGATAAAACAAAAAAAAAAAACTTTTTAAATGATAATTTGTTTTCTGTGTTAAAAATGAGTTATTTCAGGAAATCTTACCGCAATATACCACCCAAGTGTTGATAAGTAGTTGTGACGTGAAAATTAACAAACACAGGTAAACGCTTTACAGGTTGTTTAATGAGTTTTGTCGTGCGATCATATATTTTTATATTTTTTGAAAATAAGTATCATTACAATTTAAACATTTATCTGTGCACACAAACCACTTATATATTCAACTCTATCTATTATCTTTGGGAATTGATTCAAATTCTTCCAAAACGTGCCAATAAACTGCTGCTTCGAAGAAAAATTGCAGCCTTTCATGTGATTCTGTGCATAAAAAAATAAACCAAAGGCACAGGGTGCGAGATCTGGAATGTAAAAGGGTGTTCGGGTACATTTATAATGGACTCTGCTAGAAATAGCGCGGTAGCGGCAACTCTATGTCTATATAAAATAAAAAAGATTTTCAATTTTAAATGATTGAAATGACGGCGCGCCATAGTTACCCACAACTATTTTAAATTTCAGATCATAGTTACTGCAATAATCGAGTGTGACAGACGGACGGACGAACGGACGGACGGAGAAAATTTTTACCATTTTGGTATGGAACCCTAAAAAAAATCAAATGCCAATATCAACAAAGCAAATACTGGTCCTAACTCGTCAATCAAATTCAAATTATCCCTGTTTCACTTAAATTCATCAAAATATGTATCCATAGACGGACAGCAAAAAAAATCAAAACATCTTTAATGTACAAAATTACACCTGTTCCAGCTTATTATAAGTAGAAAATATACTCGTATATAGTATGTACATAGATAGTAGTTATATTTTATTTGTATTATGTTGGTTTTGCTTTACTCGTTGCACTAATTAGTGATTCTGGCAAATACGAGTGCCTGGGTATTTAGTAATAGTTTGATTTGTAAACAGATATCAAAGTAACTGCGTCAGTGATTTCATCGTGAATTGCTTTACAAATGCGGTAAGTAAATGCAGAAGCTTTGATGAAAACTAATTGCTAGTAGTTCATTAACAGTAGTTACCTATTATTTTATTAATTTACTTTTTATGTAAGGAACGAGATGCAAATCACAAATTACTATAGTTATCTGATTGGGTTTCCGACGAACTGCTTTGCGAGTAAGTTATATTATCTCTAAGTATGTGTATTTTTTAATGCCTTAGAAATTGAAGATTTCAATTAAAAGTCTTTATTCTACGTAATTTTAGCAGCATCCCCAAGCCACGGTTAGAAAAAGAAATACGAAAGATACGACAAGTTGGCTTTTATGATGTAAAAATTAACCTTCAGGTTTTTATCGACGTCTAGACGCTATTAATAAACTCGTTATTAAGCTTACTGGCAACATTGTATGCGATACTTTTTGCTTGAACTTATCAAAATACTGCTAGAGCATTTTAATTAATTAAGTATTTTGTTTTTAAAAATACGAGACGAACATTTTCAATCTCCTGTTTTTTCCCCTTAACAATAACCCCTTAACAAAGCCTGCTTGCTTTGTTACTTACTTAAGCTATAAAAAAAGCTGGCCAAGTTAAGCGTAATAATTTAGAAAACAAGAAACCATAAGAAATGTGTCACTTTTTACCGAACTGCTAACTTAACTTTGTTTTTTGACGTCAATTTCTAAAATCAAAAAAAGGATACAGAGTTGATTATATTTTTCCCGTAAAATATACATATTTTTTTTATTATTTTTCATTATATTTCAGATTTTTTCGATTCGTAAGCTTCGGAGCTAAGGAGGAAGAATGGTATTTTTCGACATTTCGTCCAATAAATTAAAAACTATCAGGCATAAAAATAAATAAAAATCGAGTTTAGTAATGTTCTTTTATATGAAACCCTACTCAATATTGTTATCTCATTTTGAATTTCCAACGACCCGGTTTCTCCCCTTTTTAAATTAAAATTAAATCGATTTTAAATTTTTTATAATTGCAGTAATAGTGGGCCATAATTATCTACAACCTTTCCAAATTTCAAGTCGAGGTCAAGAGTGATGAATGACACGCACACAGACAGACGGAAAACAAAGTGATCTTATAAAACACGGAACCCCGTTTTTTTCCGTTCCGGTATGAAACTCTAAAAAGTTGAGGTTTCCGTTAATAGCATGTACTTCTGTCAAAGGAGTACCTATGCAGAACATAATGGAACAAACACGATGCAGTATTTGATAGCATGATCCCAGCCTATGCAGCATGCGCACGTAGAGATAATTATCTCTTTTTTTGTCGATTTCTTTCCTCTGTCAATATGTGTCAGAAAGAGAAAAGAGAGCGACAAAAGTAGAGAGACATAGCTCTACGCGCACATCCTTGCCCTGCTGGCTCTGCTCCCAGGAGTAATTAATTATATTTATTAATTTAAATTGATTTGAACCCAAGTAACATATTCACAGTAATCCAAAACCATAAATAAATAGTAAGTTCAAATCTTTACTGTCATCATCCTTGTCCAACATCCACGATCTTTATTTACTAAAATAATAATAATGGTATCTAAATTCTAAGTAAAATATGTACATAATAATCAATTTCAATTAATATGCATGATTGAACTTAAGTGTGAATCACTACATCATCCTTTTCCAACACCCACGATTTTTATTTGTTATCATGATAATAATGTCATCTAAGTAAAATATGTACATAATCAATATCAATTGGTATGCATGATTGAACTTAGCAGAAAGTAGATTTTACAATAATCTAAGTTGACAGCTTTAACCTATGAGGGCGCAACATGGGCGCAACAGAATGTCTTATATAAAGTATCTCTAGGTATATATTATTATTATTTTGCAGTACTAGTACAAATTAAGGCAAAGCTATAAAGTTATTCCCTGATCTGTGGTAGATATTATAGGCTAAGGTATTTACTCACTCATCTATCAAAACAAATGGTCTAAGATCCTGCCATACAACGACCTTCACCGAGCTGCTTATTGGATGAAAACTATTTTATATCCAATTAAATATGTCAATAAATATATCGCAAGTGGGTTGCCTAAAAAATTTCAGTCCAGGGTATGATTAATTAAGAATTAAAAAAAAAAACCATTGTAACATGGACTCCTATTTGTTACAGTTTAGTTGACATCGTAGTTCAAATTAGATTGGATGGTATAAATAGTGCTTTTTGCCAGAAATAATTCCCTGGCTGAGGAAAGTATTTCTGCTCTATATTTTTTGGCAAAAGAAAGTTAACGGATAATAAAATAGTAGGTAAATAAGCACAATTGCAATTTGCGACCTGAATCGCTCATCCAATCTAATTTGAACTAAGATGTCAACGGAACTCTAACAAAGCGGAGTTCATGTTACGATGGATTTTTTTTAAATTCTTAATTAATCATACCCTGCACTGAAATTTTTTAGGCAACCAACTTGCAATATATTTATTGACATATTTAATTGGATATAAAATAGTTTTCATCCAATAAGCAGCTCGGTGAAGGTCCGACCTTACTTGGGATCCCCTACAAGGGCGGTTTCTACCAAAGCGGAGGAGAGCGGAGCTGTGTTTTTCGGAGCCACTGATTGAGATTTTGCACACAGATACAAATTTGGCGTTCGATGACGCTTTTTTGAAAATTACATGGTAGAAGGTAAAACAGAGATCACGCGTGTGAAGTCGCAGGTGCATACCTATAAGTTATTATTTAAAATCTCGGCAGGATACCAATCGGCACACATTTGAAAAATTAAGTGTGACAAGCAAAACAATGACCACCAATAAATGAGAATATCTTCATCATTAAATAAACTACTGATTTTTCAAACTTAGCAACTATAAAACAAATTTTCTCGAGATAAAATTATTCAATTTTTTTAATAGTTTAAACGTTTTTTTTTAATATATTTCTTAGAAACATTGTTAAAAATAATACTTATCTTTTTGAAAATAAAAGGGAGACTTTGAAATCATTTGCAATATAATAATTTATTAGCGTGGTCAATACGAAATTGAATCTAGTACCCCTTCGTTTCCCTTTACGGAGGGCCCATATGTCAGGTCAGGCATTTCATGTCTTTAAAAAATGTGTTACTTAAATGTATGGAATTTGTAGAAGATACTTACCACGCTTTGACCTTTACGACCGCGTAAGCTGAATCTCATCTTCCAGTCACGGGTGGGGGCTCCTCCCTCGGAGCTGTGTGAACGCCGAATTAACGACGACATCTTGTCGTCGTCGTCACTCCCCTTACTATATCTAAACAAACTGGGTCTCTATCGCTAATAATAATTACCACAAAAACTCTTATTCAAAGTCACTATTTATAGTCACATATTTATGTCTTTACCACATTTTGACGACTGGAATATATTATGCTGGATTATAATCACATTTTCAAGTCATTAAATAAACCGTACAAAAACACAACTCGTTCATTTTGTAAATTGAAATCACTGGAAGTTAACTTAGAACCGAATCCACAAAGTTTATAAAGGAAAATGGGATGCGTGAATATCTGAAACAAAGAGAAATTTCGTTAATAAATAATTTAATCAATCAGAAACATCGATCGTTGAGTATGACTTGGTTTAAGTTAATTATACGAGTATATACCGAGTTCAAATTTGTGAGATGCCACCACCATGCCTTCTCCTAAATGGTGAATTCTGCTACGTGTGAATATTTATGGTTTGTACTTCAGTGTTGGTATACGAAATTGGAAATAAACCGTCACAAAATATTACATAGCATGTTACAGTTTTTTTTTAAACACTACAAGTTAGTACTCACTTGACTGCGATCTCACTTGATGATAAGTGACGATGCAGGCGAAGATGTTATCGTACCAACTTGTAACCCCTAACGGTTTTACACAACATCGCACCGGAACGTCAAATCGCTTGGTGATGAGTCTTCACTGGTAGGATGGTAGTTAGCCACGGCCGAAACGTCACACCAGATGTAGTTATTAGAAAATCATATTAAACAAAGCAAATATCCTGTTTTTATTCGTTTCACTGATGATAAATAGGATTTCTTAACTGTACTTTATTCCAGCTTTACAATTTAATATTTTCGGAGCTTAAAAAGTTTTTTTTCAATTTGGCTTTTACACAGAAATAGTCAAAGGGATTCTTGTTAACAGAATTGAAATAAGATATAGGAGAAAAACGAGAAACCCTCTCTTGGGCCACGTAATCATGAGGGTGTCCCCAAAAATATGGTCGAACATGACAGCGGCGGGCACAGTACACATTGATCTGCAGCGTGTAAGAGTAGCGGACCAGTCTCCACTTGTCCAATGCTCGATGTGCCTCGGACACGGACATGGCAGGCGACTCTGCAAAGAGACCCAAGAAAAGTGCAGTCATTGCGGGGGGGCCCACCTTAAGGTGAGCTGCCCCAAATGGCAGGCGGGCGTCTCCCCCACATGCTGTAATTGCACACAAGCCGGAATGGCGGCAGTAAATCACAATGCATTCGATTCAGAGTGTCCAGTCCGCCGAAAGTGGGAGGCTTTGGCTAGGGCGACTATAGCATATTGCTGAGGTTGTCCCAAGCGATACCAGTACAACTGTGCGGCCGTACCAGGTGTTCCAAGCGAATTTACAGCGTAAACATCTCGCCACACAAGAGCTTATGCTTGAAGCCACCAAGGGAAAAGTAGCCATAGCTTTGATACAGGAGCCCTACGTTGGAGGGTCGGACTCGATGCGAGAGTTCAGGGGTGCACGCATCTTCCAGTGTACCAATACTGGAGACGGCCATGTCAAGGCTGCAATTGTAGTCTTTGACAGTAAACTGGCAGTAACACTTGACCCCAAACTTACTACCAACAACATCGTAGTGGTAAAAATAAAAAGTGGTGCTTGGGAGATGGGCGTCGTCTCGTTTTACTTCGAGCCCGACCAACCGATAGACCCATACTTGGACCAGTTGACTGGAGTTGTCACAAGCATAGGCTCCCGATATATTGTGGTGGGTGGGGACACAAACGCTTGGAACACCTGGTGGGGCAGCAAGAAAACAAACAGCAGAGGGGAGGCGATGTTTGGGGCTCTTGAAGAGCTTGACTTGCAGATACTCAACCGGGGAAACACCCCTACCTTCGACACAGTTAGAGGAAATAAAACTTTTTCTAGCTGTGTTGATGTTACGGCGTGCTCTGTGGACGCGCTCCCGTTGATAGCGGACTGGATGGTAGATGACAGCGTGACGAGCTCGGACCACAACACAATTAAGTTCTGTATAAAACTGAAGAGGGATCATATTGTAAAAATAACAAGGACAACAAGGAGATTCAACACAAAAAAAGCTAACTGGAGTGAGTTTCAAACGATACTCACCCAGCTGTTTACGACAAATGACATCAAAAAAGGTGAAATAGAAAAGATCGATAACAAAACCGATCTCGACAAGTGTGTTGAAACGTATAATAATTTAATAGTTACAGCTTGTGAAGCAAGCATACCAATTAAGAAAACAATAGAACTCTTCAAATTACCTTGGTGGAGTGATGAGCTCGCCGCGCTTAAACGCGAAGTCAATACCAAGAGGCGACATATCCGATGCGCTGCGCCGGTCCGCCGAAACAGGGTTGTGCGAGAGTATTTGGAAGCCAAGGAAATTTATGAGTCGCAAGCCAAAGAAGCACAGATAGCCAGCTGGAAGGCGTTCTGTGAGCGACAGGATAGAGAGGGACTATGGAGTGGGATATATAGGGTCATAGGCAGAACTGCCGTAAGAAAAGAAGACTTGCCTTTAATTATAAACGGCAAAACTTGTGACCCTAGCGAATCGGTGGCGTTGTTAGCAGAGACTTTCTATCCGGAGGATCTTGGGGCTGAAGATAATGCAGACCATCAGCGCACGAGGCGTACGGCTGAGCAGGTAAACGAGTGGACTCAACATGAGGTTTTGGATCCACCGTTTACTGCTGTGGAATTAAGTTGTGCAGTCTCGGGGTTCAGTCCCAAGAAGGCCCCTGGGTCGGATGGTCTTACGGCTGACATTTGCCACCGTGCGATCTCGCTAAACCCCGACGTGTACCTCACTCTGGCCAATAAGTGCCTAGAACTGGGTCACTTTCCAACATTATGGAAAGAGGCAACTGTTGTAGTCCTCCGTAAACCATCCAAGGAGGACTACACCCACCCTAAAGCATATCGTCCGATCGGACTGTTGCCCGTTTTGGGTAAAATCCTTGAGAAGATAGTTGTCAACCGAATTAAATGGCATATCTTGCCCGGGATAAGTACTCGTCAGTATGGCTTTATGCCGCAAAGGAGCACTGAGGACGCCCTCTATGTCCTAATGCAATACATCTACAAGAAGCTGAAAGAAAAGAAGCTGATTACTGTCATTTCATTGGACATAGAGGGAGCCTTTGACAGTGCCTGGTGGCCGGCCATCAGAGTCAGACTGGCTGAGGAAAAGTGCCCCGTTAACATACGCAGGGTGGTTGACAGCTATCTTCAGGATCGCAGGGTCAGGGTGAGGTACGCGGGAGCTGAACACACGCGTAACACGACCAAGGGATGTGTCCAGGGCTCCATCGGGGGTCCCATTCTGTGGAACCTTCTATTGGATCCACTACTGCAGGGCCTGGGAGGGCGGGGGGAATATTGCCAGGCCTTTGCTGACGATGTTGTCCTCGTCTTTGAAGGAGACACGGGGCTGGAGGTTTCTAGACGGGCCAATTCTGCTCTTGCCTATGTCCGGGAGTGGGGAATCCGAAACAAGCTTAGGTTTGCACCACACAAGACAAAGGCTATGGTGATCACCAATAAGCGGAAGTACGACACTCCACTCCTGACCATGGGCGGGACCAGCATTGATCTGTCCAACGAAATTAAAATTTTGGGGCTGACAATTGACAGCAAGTTGACCTTTAACCCCCATGTAACTAACACTTGCATGCGGGTTCAGGGTCTCTATAAACAACTGTCAAGAGCCGCCAAAGTAAGCTGGGGCCTCCACCCCCAGGTCATAAAAACGATTTATACTGCGGTAGTGGAGCCGGTAGTCCTGTACGCTGCCAGTGCCTGGGCGCCAGCCGCCTCAAAGCTTGGAGTACGGAAGCGTTTGGGTTCACTCCAAAGGGGCTTCGCCTTGAAAATGACTAAGTCATACCGAACCGTCTCCCTGAACTCGGCAATGATATTGTCTGGAATACTCCCCTTGGATCTTCGTATCCGTGAGGCAGCCGCCTTGTACGAGTCTAAGAGGGGGATATCCCGGCGAGTACTCGGAGACAGGGAGATGGAAGGGAAAGTGCCATATACCACACAACCCCATCCGGCGGAACAGATTTGCCTGCGGTTTACTAGCCTGGTGGACCGAGACGACCTTAAGGCTCATAACAAACAAGCGGTACGCATCTTTACCGATGGCAGCAAAATTGACGGCAAGGTTGGGGCCGCGCTGTCCTTATGGGACAGCGAGACTGAAACCAAAGCCGTCAAGCTAAGGTTGGATGCGCACTGCTCGGTCTACCAGGCTGAGCTTCTTGCCTTGGATAGAGCTGCCTCTCTCGCGACAAAGTGCCCAGAAACATCTATTGGCATATACACCGACTCAAGATCTTCTCTTGAGTCGGTAGTCGGGTTCAATTCCCTCCACCCCTTAGTGGTAAACATAAAGAACAATTTGAGAATTTGTTCCACCCAGAATAAGGACGTTTCCTTGTTCTGGGTGAAGGCGCACGCGGGTTTGGAGGGAAATGAAAGAGCCGACGAACTCGCGAGAGAGGCGGCTTTACACCTAAGGAGGAAGCCGGACTATGACCGATAGCCGGTTTCATTCGTGAAGCGACTACTTCGCGAGGAGTCGCTTGACGAATGGAACCGGAGGTATACCTCCGAAGAAACTGCAGGCACGACCAAGATCTTTCTGCCGGATGTGCGCTTTGCACATACTGTGGTCAAAAAATTGAACCTAAATATGGTACTGACCCAAGTACTGACGGGTCATGGTGGGTTCGCGGAGTACCTGCACAGGTTCAAATGCAAGGACAACTCGGGCTGCGTCTGCGACGACAATGTATCAGAATCGATTATTCATCTTCTGATGGATTGTCCTCAGCACGGCGCCGCTCGGGAAGACCTACAGCAACAACTGCAGATGAGACTGTGCAGGGGGTCCGTGCCCACCATTCTGGGCGGGGCCTCTGGACGAGATGCACTCATCAAATACGCGACCAGAATAGCTAAAATTGCTATTGAGAGGAACAGAACAATCGGTATAGATACGTAGTGTATCTTGTATTATAAGAATATAAGAATACACAGAATCACTCGTATAAAAATCGAATTGTTCTGTCCCTCACAAAAGCCAGAATATTCGGCTGTTCTGTGTACTTCAGGCTTTGCGTCATGTTCGACATTTTAAATTGAAAATAATAATGTATAGTAATGTACAGCCATAATAATATTAGATAGACAAATTCCCTCTCTATGAAAGGGGACAATGTTATGATAATAAAAAAAAAAAAGGGATTCTTGTTTAAACATACAAAACTAAAACGAAATTTTTTACCATTGGAGATTGATAAAATATATTCCACGTTTTGAAACTGATGAAAGCAAAACATCTAATGCAAGGAAAATCCGCAAAGAGTTTGTTAATTTTGCTCATCTCTGGATTATCCTTCTTATAATATTTATAAACGCTAAAGTTTGTTTTTATATATAAACGTGAATCTTTGTTACTCTTTCACGCCGCAACTACCGAACCGCTTTGGCTAAAATTTGGAACATAGATAGCTTATACATATACATATAAATAAAATAAAATAAATAAAAATAAATAAATTTATAACCCGGATTAACACAAAGGCTACTTCTTATCCCGGAAAAATCCACCTTTCCCACGGAATTAGCGAAAAACCGACATTCAAGAAAGCGGAGCCGCGGGAAACAGCTAGTGAATGAATATTATAAGCTCCATCGTAGGGCACTGGTAGGTGTTTTTTTATATATTGCTTTGATAACTTAATTAAATATAATTTATTAGTAATAGTAGGTATTACAATATTCTACCGTCGTAAGAATAAAGGGCACAAATATTTGCCGGAATTGAGTTAGAAATATATTCTAAATAAATCAGGAAAAAAGGCAAATCTGCCATTATTTTTTAATAATATTCAAGAAGAATGTGTCCTAATTCTTTTGTTTTTCGAAATCACTTTAAAATAGGTCCTTATTTCTTGCATCCCTCTTCCTATCTGCGAACGTCTTCTTCAAAATTTTGTTTTTCAATTCAAAGTTAGATGACAGCAAACATTAAAAAAACGTATACCTTATCACTTTATTTGTTAAATTATGTCTTATCCATTTTTGCACATAATAATAGTTTATTTTATTACATTATTGCTTAAAAGATTAGGTATAGTAACGCAAAAAATCCTTCAATCTTTATTTTCAAGGATTTTAATCGACTCGAATATAGACGATCGAAATACGACATTGAATATCTGAAGAACTCGTTTTTAATATGCTGGTTCTTTTAAATCAATTTAAGGCGAGGAATATTTTTAAGTATTGTCTATTTAAGAGTGAAATAAATATTCTTTAGCGACGATTTCATAGTACTATTACAAGTACGGAACCCTCAGAGCAAAATGTGATGTATTGCAGTGTAATGCAATTTATACAAAACATAAATCATTTAACAACAAAACCCTAAAACTAAAAATGGTTTTAAAGTTTAAACTGCATTTCTTCTGATCTATATTGAATTCTGATTATGTTTCCTAGGTAAGGCACTGAAAGTTATTGTCAGCCTATGATTTGGTATGAGTTCTTGGAAACAAGAAAATACTTGTAAAAAACAAGCAAAGGAATAATAACTGTCCCCTAACCCCTTATTATTCTAACTTGGATTAGGTAATAGGTTCACGGACCTTTTCTATATGGATAGATTCCAATTTATACTCTTCAACCTGGTAGGAGGAATGTATTAGAGACCTTTCCTTATGAATAAATTTTATATATGGCTACCGACATTAAGATTATTTATTTGAAAAAAATACATGTAATTACTTTTATTAGGTAAAGGTTATTAATTATTCCTTCATAAGAATTAAGACCGAAAAAATAGTAGATATAAGCGCCGGTCACTCGGTCGGTGGATTACGGCAGCCTATATTATAAATCGACTTTATCGAGGAGTGCCGGCAAGACCTAAACGCTAGATGCATGGACGTCGTAGCACTAGACACTTGTAGAAACTATTTGGCTCGCTTCGTAATCTAGCTGCCTTATCTGGGTAAACAAAAATGACATGGCCGGATTCTGCCCTCAAAAAAAATATTCATGGCCATCGACAAACAGTACGTCATATTAAAGCTTATAATTATGCCTATACAATCGTTTAGTTGTTATGATCAGAAAACTTGCGAGAGACATAATATCAGTATAACAACCTGTAACAAAATGCGCCTAATATATTTTAGTAAAAATATTTTTTGGTTATTAACAATGATGAGACGCGAAAGACGTTTATCTGGTGTTATGTTATTGTGCTACATTCGAACCGAAACACAGTAAAACAACGGAAAGTATAACAAAGTCACGGCAGAATATCTGACAATGCACAGTTGGAATGAGAAAAAAATCCTACTACCTGTTAAAATATAATAATAAATAAACAATGATTACGTACATAAACTTCTAGGAAAATTGAGATAACGAAAGTCAAAAATACATTAAAAAAAACTTTTCAACGTAGGCTCAATGAAAACTTGAATTGCAAAATATTCTTTACGCATTTTTGTAACGCGACTCGAGAAATGTCATTAAAAGTCGGGCAAAGGCTGCGAAACTAAATAGAATTAGAGCCCGCGCAAAGTGAGCTTACGCCTTTATATTATGTAAACATTCGACACATTTCGTGCGAAAGCTTTCTCAATTTAGACAAAATTGCTTGCTAAATGGCTTCAATCCGAAATAAATTTGCCACGGCAAATGGCGTAAAAGCATTTCAGGTTTCTCTGATCTTGAAATGAAACTTTAAATTTGTGTGTGCATTTTATACCGAATTCGTCAATACATTTTGAATATTCCATTGAGAGTTACGGCCACAGAGAAGAAAACTCAGGATATGGGCATCCGAACAATTTACGTAAACCTATTTCGTACAAGCAAACAGTATCGCCATATGTCAAAATTCTATCGGTGTCCGCTGAGCCATCTATGTTTACTGTTGGTGGCAAAACAATCATTTTTAGCACCGATGAACTGGCGACATATTTTCGCGCCTTCTGCTCAGTCCAGGGTTATATGTTTATTCCTACGGCACGTAAGTACTAAAGTACAATCATGCAGTCGGTGTTTGGCGTACATTTGACACACTGTACTCACTACATTTCAAATTATTTATTAGGTCACGCACACGGAAATCAATGACGTCATCAGCTGCAAACTACATAGTACTAGTATGAAATGATGATAATAATATCCTGCGACAGATTTCGGCCAGGGAGGTTAACCCCCCGTAGGGTTAATCCCTACGGAGATATAATACGCGGGATCAAATACGGGAGAGATATGATAGTGCACAATCTTAGTTCGTGCGGAAACACATACGAGTATGTGCATGGTGCACTCTATTCTTCGATGTCTGACTGCAGCTCGATACGACCGAGGACAGATAAGGCGCAGGACCAACGACTTAACTCGTTCTTCAAGGCACAAGGATGAATGATCGCCAATTTCCAAACACTAGAGTTGCACGAAAAACGAGTATTCTGACCTAGAATTGCCCAGAAGTTTAGTCCCTCGGACTAATTTTTGTGTAAAACGTGTGTTTTAGTATTAATAATATGAAACTCATTGTGCGATAATTATATGACAATAACAATAACAATGATAGAAGCTCGCTATGTTAGCTTATTGTAGGCAAGTTGACTATTGAAGCAGAACAGCGAATAAACTGCTGTGCTATTCTTGAAGATGTACATCCCTGAAATAGCTGTCAGATACCTGCCATACCGAACATGGCATGCAATATTAAATTCTATTACACCTGATGACTACATAGATGCATAGATGTACGCTTGTCACTGCTTTAAGTATTTTTGCAGAATAGCTTGACTGAATAGGAAGTGATTTATTAATTATTCCTACACTTTCCAAATCTTTTACAAACGAATCCACTATCCATACTGCTCTATGAAGAAGTCTAATTGGGATAGTGTTACTTTTATAACACGCTTTTAAAAGTTTGGTCTGAATCTATTGAGTCACAATCTAACCACTGAACTGAGTAATTTTGACTGAAATATAGACCGCTTATACCCTGGACTAATACACAAGTTACTTTTTGTCCCAAGAAATCTATGTTACCGGTATGGGACGTGAATGCTTTATTTTTTTAATTTTTATATTTAATGAAATATTTTATGTATAAATCCCGATGTTTCTCTAAAATATAAAAAATATCTTTATTTTACGGAAGATGTAGATTCATCGATTTTTACATCATATTTTAATTAATATAGTAATTGGCCGGGTATTTACTTGTGCCTTAATATAATAAATAATAAGTCCTATGTAGAGTTTATGCGGTTTTTATGGGAGCATAACATCCATGGAGCACGCCATAAGATACGGAAACGACGTGTTTAATATTTACGACCTTTTGACATCAATTAATAAAAACTATTATTAAACTTGATATGACTTGACTATAACATTTTAGTTTAACTAGGATACTTTTTAACAGACGCCATCACAAACATATATGATATGGCTTAATTATTACATTAATTTTTATGATTTTAATCGTTAAATTTGTGTATAATAATATTATTCTTAGCATTGGTACTCTGTAATTGTTCTCATTGAACAATTTGGTATTATTCTTAGCATACAACTTGCATAAGACCACCATAAAGCCCTGTTTCCACAAAAGCGGTGAGGAGAGGAAATGTATTTTTAATAACCAATCAAATTTCATTATTTCAAGATCTCTCCGCTTAGCTTCGGTGAAAATTGATCAAGCAGAAAATAGAGATGTCTCATTTTAAGGGTTCCGTATCTGAAGGGAAAAAAGGAACCCTATTAGCGAGACTTCGCTGTCTGCCCGTCTGTAACCAGGCTGTATCTCTGGAACCATATGATAGCTACAGATTTGGAATTTTCACAGATGATGTATTTCTGTTGCCGCTATAACAACAAATAGGTACTAAAAAATAGAATAAAATAAATATTTAAGGGGTCTTCCATACAACAAACGTGATATTTTTGCTTGTTTTTGCTCGATATTGATAACGGTAACAGGTAGACGCTTCAAATTTTCACAGAATGTTTAGTTACGAGTATATACTTACTGTAGGAATAAATAGTTAAAATAAAATAAAATAAGAAATTAAAGGGGGCTCCCATACAATAAACGTGATTTTTATGCATGGGTTTTGTTTTAGTGGGCAGGGGTGTTTAGTTTACTTTTATACTATAGAGAAAGGGAGTATACTCTAGATGGTACGGCACCCTCAGTGCACGAGCCCGACTCGCACGTGACCAATTTTTCATTACAATTTTGTGGTGGCAGAGCGGAGATATCTACAGTCCAGGGGTCGAGCGGCGCCGCCACCACGCCAGTCGGGCATCATCGCTGGCCCTCTTCTCGGTAGAGACCTGTGTGCTGATTCTGTATCGTTCACTTAGTTAGTTAGTAACCCAAACTGGGTTATTTACTAAGAAAACGGAGGCAAAAATCCTATTTTTGTATTCTTTTTGTACAAGATAGCAACTAGCATGGTATACTGATATGATACTATACCGACCTAGGTTGGTAATTTGTGAAAATATAAAAAATAGGATTTTTGCCTTCGTTTTCTTAGTTAATAACCCGGTTAGGGTTACTAACTAACTAAGTGAACGATACAGAATAAGGCCCCGGGCCTATGCATGCTGTGACTGCCTTTAATTGGAGTTGTGTGCCAAAAACGGTTATAATGTATAATTTTTATTTTATAGGCTTCCGTAGGGCTTCACATAAATAAAATAAAAATATTTCCATTTTATAATGACGTTATCTCGGATACTGAAAAGCAATTAAAATCGGATTATTTTTAAAAGAGCTACCCGGATTTATGACCTGTAGGAACTTATATATAACAGGTGTTTGAGTTAAACATTTTATATAATTTACAAAATAGTTTAAAACATAAGTTTTATAAATAAGTCATTTTGAAAAACTATTGACGCGACTTTTATAGCTTTGGAACTGAAAAGGGATTAACTATATTTGTTTTAAACTCACCGACTAACAGCAAGTAAAATCTTGTGATTATACTGATAGCTTGTTACTTGCTATTAGTTTGTAACCAACTGAACACACACTCACTCTCACGAACAGACACACACAAACTTTCGCTTTGAGATATACATTTAGGTAGTTATGACACATATTAAATCACCCTGATATTATAAATATTTATGCAACAAAGTTTGATTATGGAATCGTTTAGCTTGTTTCAAGATACTTCTAATTACAAGCTTTAAGAGTTGGAGTGTATAATTGAGTTGTGAATCAATACAACCGCAAGATTTAGTTGACATTATTCTCAGGTAAGAGTAATTTCCTTCAACAAAGGATATTGCTATTTTTAGAACTGTTGATTTCGCGGAGTTCATAAAATTGTTACGACACTGCAAAAACACATCAATTTAAATTCCTTATTTCCAGTCCATATTAATGTGTAGACATGGCGTAGACCATTGGTGCTACGAGTAAGTTGAGGGCTACGAGACTACGGCTGTCATAAAACTCATTTCGGCCTACTACCCGAGACTTTCAAAGTAAATATCACTCTTGTTTAGCAGTGAAGGATAAAGTTGTGAAAACTTTCGTGCATGAGAGTTTACAACAGTGTTCTCAACGGTTGTGCAAAGAAGCCCGTTAATGCCCGCTCTTGGTCAACGTGGTTGACTATCTATTGCTAATTACACGGCGTTCTGCAGAGGAGACCGGTGCCCAAAAGTGTGGAATATAAAAGGGTTGAGATGGATTTACGTAAATAAAATAAATTAAAATTCCCATTTTATTATGGCGTTATCTGGGATACTAAAAAGCAAATTTAAATGGGACGATTTTTAAAAAAGCTTCCTGTATTACATTAGTGGTGGGCTTGCTACGGCCAATGGTAAGCCATTCTGCATTATAGATCTGTGTTCAAACGTAGGACATAAAAAGGGCTTGCGATGAGATATACGAACACAGTGTAGTCTTTGACACCATGCGCTTTGTACCAACAACTTGTAAAGGATTTAGTCAATTTCAGTTATCAAAGCGCAGCACAGCGAGGATTGTGTGCCTCGTGGCTCTTTTGTGCATTTTTCCCTGTTAGAGGATTATTTCACGAGCAGTTGTCCACTAAATAAACGTAAAACGGGCTACAAATGCGATACGGTGCTGCAAATGGAGAGTGCTGCATTTTTTTTCAAATCTTAATATATATAAATCTCGTGTCACAATGTTTGTCCTCAATGGACTCCTAAACTACTGAACCGATTTAGTTCAAACTTCGTGAATATCTGTCATTTGGTCCAACTTAAAAGATAGAATAGTTTTTATCCCACGTGGACGAAGTCGCGGGCATCAGCTAGTTATAAATAAAAATATCGTAACACTTCTGAAATAGTATTTGATTCGGCATTCATTTATTATTTAATTAAATATGTATTGATAATTATAAGATTGATAGGTATTTCAAATAACTTACTATTTAAGTTACTAAATGACAACGAAAGTTAATCTATTATTACTTATAATAAAATTGTAAAGGGTCGAATTCTGTACATTGAAGATATTTTGAAAATTTTTGTTGGAGGACACTATTTAGTCGATACTGAAGCCAAAACTGTAATTTGTTTAATTTTTGTCTGTCTGTCTGTCTGTCTGTCTGTCTGTCTGTCTGTTTCACGACCGGGCATCACGGCTAATCCGCTGGATGGATTTAAATGAAACTTGACATGATTATAGTTCATACCCCGAGGTAGGACATAGGATACTTTTTGTCCCGAAATTCATCATGGTTTCCCTGGAAGACGGCATCAAAGTCCAAACGTTTTTTAGTTATAATTCATTAACGCGTTGTCCGATTCTATTCATTCTTTTTTTGTTAGAAAGGAGGGTCTTTAAAGT
Source organism: Coenonympha glycerion (assembly GCA_963855885.1). Taxonomy (NCBI): domain Eukaryota; kingdom Metazoa; phylum Arthropoda; class Insecta; order Lepidoptera; family Nymphalidae; genus Coenonympha; species Coenonympha glycerion. The sequence continues at coordinate 9,226,978 of OY979626.1, forward strand.
TTATTCCATACAAATCTTATCATCATCACTTTTGTAGTTCAGAAATTACAGACATCAGAACCTTTAAGTTCAAGTAGGTAGGTGACTTGAAACTCGGAATGCCCAAAGAACCTAGGGCTAGGACGTGGGGCTCAAGTAAGACTGGAGTACCCTTACAGCCGTAAATAAATAGGCTTAGCAGGAGATTTTGTATGGTTTAAAATTTTTCACTTTTAGGGTGAACAAAAATCATGTAACTGGCGTTATCGCTACGTTATACCGTATAGCGCCATCTCTACAATTTATGTGAAACTTGAATGTAAAACTCTGAGATAGGTTTCCGAATTTTTTTAAATAAAAATTAACTGTCATGTTATTTACTGTTTCCTGACTTTATATTAAGATGGCACTTTATATAACTGATGGCACATGAACAGATTTAAACTTTATCATCCGCAATATGGAAAGGGTAAGTAATGGTTCACAAATATTTTTAACTCTTAGGTCTTATCGATCCTAACCGACTGACTTTCATCTAAGGTCTTTTTATACGTAAGGAAATATATAGCCATTGTCCATTCTGATGTTTTGGATTGTATTGAGATGAAGCAAAGATTTTTAAAAGACTCTAATATTATGTTGGGCTGGGGAATATTGTTAGTAGAGTAATTTATCCCAGTGGTACCTACCCGGCCGAACTCTGAAAGAAGAGTTTTACAACCAGTACAAATTTTCACATGGTTTAATAATTTTTGACATATTTCGTGGTTTCAGAATAAAAATCACAATGAAAAGGACGATTTTAACTGTCGATATTTCGATACATTGGTACAAGTCGTGGTCACGTAGTGACCACGACCTGTGCCACTGGGTCGAAATATCGACAGTTAAAATCGTCCTTTTGATCTTTCAACTACGTATTAATGAAACTTTATATTATTCTTAAGAAAAAGGAGTTTTCAAAATCACCACAAGATAACCCGTGTAAAATAAGAACAGGTTTCTGTACAACATCACACCAGAATCCCGCGAAAAATCAAGGAATTCCAGTAGGAAGTTATATTATGTAAAAAAATCGTAATTCACGCGGGCGCAGCCGCGGGCAACAGCTAGTTGCTACTAAAGTCACAAAGCTACTCGTATTTTCGGCTTACAATATTATTGTTACAGATGTTCTAGAATGTCGTCACGATGTTTGCCTTCGTCGCAAGTAACATTTAGCAATAAACTTTTATAATTCAACCTATACCTACGTATTACGTAACTCACCTACAGTTGCTTCCGTACGTGAATATTTTATATTCACCTACGGAAGTGATTCGAATTTAGAAATTATCTACATGAATGGTCATAAAAATGATTTTCTTGGAATTATTTCTCAATGTAACTCATATATGAGATTTATTACATAATAAACTTTACGTATAAGGTAAGGTGTGATTCTATTTTTCTACAGAGTTACATGTATGAGTTTCACACGTATTAGTTTACAAAATAATGGGCCTTGTTCATAATATATGTATAGTAATTACACAAGGAATTCATTACGAACTCCCGACTTCACCTTTCATTTTGAATGTTTTAGTTCGCGCAGGGCACCTACATCCTACATTATTCATGTTATTCACTCCTATTCATCCTAATCTCTCTCACCTGACACACTTTTTTGAAAATGTCAAAAAGCCCGGCCAAGCGCAAGTCACGCTCGAACACCGCGGGTTCCGTATACGTCTATACTCTTGAAGAAGGAAAAAGCCATTTTTAAAGAAAATATGTAGGTAAAAACTGTTTTTTGTGATCTGGACTACACCCAAGTACATACCGTACAAAGCCCAGGGCTCATACATTGATGAAACGTCTCCCTTCACTTGTACTACGAAAACAATACGTTATATACATATATAATGCGTTCAAACTATCGTGAAATATGAAGCCATTTAAAATTCGTAATGTGAGGAATGTCAAAGGCTGGATGGATGATTCGTACCTAGTACGATGATGGGAGGATCATAACAAAGAGATTCACTCGATAATATTAAAGTATGAATACGTATGACGCAAGGCTAAAACGAAAATCTCAAAGGCTGTCCTAAATAAACAATGTTTCCTAACTATCTATATAGTTACCATTATTTCGTATATACGAATAGAACGAATAGAAACTGTAGGGATTCTTTATTGAAATCTACATATTAATAAAGTTTTATATTTTTCGTGACATCATTTTTTTCTTCGTATCGTCATCTAGACGATTTTATGAATGCTTTATTATCAAAGTCTACGCAATATCATTTCGATATTTATCATGCGAGTATATCGTTTGGATATTTATTAGCATTTCTTTAACGTAGAGGAAACTGTGTGGTCCAAGATAGTTTTAATTTTTTATCCTCCTTGCTCGTAACGTATTCAACGTTGGTGGGTGTAATAGGCAGCACTGCGGGAAAATATCACAGAAAAATGAATTTTTACCTAATTACTACAAGACTAGGAAAGTTATCAAAAATGTTTAAAATAATAATAAAAACGATTTTCGTTTTTTTATGATTACGTCGTACCATTATTACCCAACACTATTCCAAATTTCTTGTCGATATCTGTAATAGTTACTGAAATAATGGATCGTGACAGACAGACAAACGGACAACAAAGTGATCTTATAAGTGTTCCGTTATTTTCCTTTGAGACGTAACCCGAAAAATTGTGATTTTATAGCATCTTATTTATGGCTAGTCACGCATTAAGAGTCTGCTTACCCACGATGTCTACCATACATTGGTAATACCAAAATCATTTGTAATTCGTGCAATCTTTGATCATGTTGTGGTGTTATTCGGGTTCGTATAGTAATCATCTATGCTCCTGGCCATGTCTGGTTCCGAATACTTTTGTTTAACGAAATTTTAAACGAATTTAGTTTTGCTTATTTTTATGTCAAAGAGGACATTTTCTGTTTATTTGTTTTGTAATAAAAACAACACTATCTCACGTCGCATTAGTTCAGGAGCACAGTTTTTATTGGCCAGCTAAAGAAAAATACCAGTTAATAAAGAAAGTTACAAGTTTTCATTTATAATTTTTGGTATTACGGAACTCGACCAAAGTTATAAAAATTTTGATCACAATCGATTACTATTTTGTTTTAAAGAAGTATTTACGAACCAAATATGGCCAGGAGCCATTGACAACTATACTATAGATCCGGCGGACCGCGCGAAAAAATGTCGCCAGTTTATGGGAGTCATTAGTACCAACAGTATAAGGCCACCCGGTAGTTCGGGCAGCGGCGGTGGCGGCTATTTTGACAGATGACGCTGTTTGCTTGTATGAAGAAGGTATACGTAAAATGTTCGAATCGGCCTATCTCTACTATTTTTATCTATTCCAGGAGCATAGATTATTACTATATGAATACGAATAACACTACAACATGATCGTAATATGCACGAATTACAAATGATTTGGTATTTTGAATGAATGGAGACATCGTAGTTCTCAGGACTCTTAATACTTTGACATTGTATTTGTATTTTGACTTGCTCATATCATTGCACTTTTATGAAAACTACGATTACGATTTTACCGTTTGGGTATTATTGAATAGGTTTTAGAAAAGTACAATGCATGCAATTGTTTTGATTTTTTTTCTATCATTGCTAATTAAAAACGTTACAGAAACTACAATTGCAAGTAACGTGCTCTTTTACTTAATTTTAGGCAATGCAGTAAAATTATCATTATAATTTATTATTATCACATGGCATCTCAACTCTCACTTAATTGACTCTAACGTATATTATCCCTTCACGGCACCTTGCGTGTAATGTTTCATTATTGAATACTAAACAACGACAGTATTTAAAATCGACTGTGGAGAATTACCCAAATAGAATCGTACATTAAAATGACCAAAATAATGTTGTACCGTATAAAATTCTTCTTAATGAACTGCAGGTTAAAACTATAAAGAAAATTTAAATAATGTCATTAATTTTGAGTCTTTTATCTAAATTCGCATAAAAGCAGAGACACAGTTTACATTCTAGGTACATGGAGTTAAAGTATGTTTGATGAATTATTTTTAATGTTACTAAAATCTTCGGTTAGTTAAAATTGTATAAAATTATTCTAACCTATTGAATCAAGTTGGATAACTAGTATTCCTGAGAAAACCATCTAGGGAGCATCATAAATCCTCGCATTTGCGTCAAAACGATTCTTTTTGTACTTAATGTACTAGTAATGTACCAATTCACGCTACACAGATGAGTAAAGAAATAAGATAACGATAGGATCTATTTAACTCAGCTCGTTAAAGGGAAAATTCAAATGGGACTCCTAGCAACCTTACTTCCCTTTGTGAGGAAATGGGCGCCTCGGAACGAAAGGTGAGCAAATAGGGTATATATTATATAAAATCGAGCGAAGGCAGTGAATTAATTTTACTGGTATATTTTATTGAGGCCATAGATAAAATGGTTTTTGAAGGTATTCCTTATAACTTTCCACCGGGTTTGAAAAATGTAAGAACCTAACGTTAAAATAGGTAGGAATAAATACATTTTTCAATTGTGTTCCCGAAGAAATAAACTTGCCATTTATATTTTTAGCGCGTTTTTTTGTTTTATTTTTTACATGCAAAAGATTTTCTTCTGGGGACATGCGATGGGTACGCCTGCAAAATAGATTTTTTGTGTTTTTTTTTTTTGAATTTTTTAAACTAATAAGACATTACTGCAGTAAAATTGCGAAAATGCCAGTATCATTTTACGTTATTATATTAAAATATTTGCTAAGTGTCCATTTAAAGAATCCGAGATTTGCGAGTTAGTCATTTCAAACTCGATACTCAGCTGAGAATGAATGTTTAATTATTACTAGCTCAAGTACCAATTAAAAAATAACAAAAAAGTTTTGAATTTCGCGGGCAGACTGATTGATTTCGATCTAAGTCATAATAATTAAAAAAATAAAAAAGATATAAGAGAATTTAAATCTACCTACTTATTTCTAACTCGAATACAAGTTTTTTTTATTTGCGAGTATCTAGATATTTTGCATTTTCTAACCTCTGAAGTGTGGAACGGTACAAAGAATGCAATAACAGCTTTCCGAGTTAAACATGTAAGAAATCTAAGTCATCTTGAATTTCATTGCACTGAATTTTCAGTAAAATTCCCTTATATATGTACGCCCTGTACACAAAGCGTGTCTCTTAAACATTAACCTTCGGAAGTCGATCTTATATTGTTGCAATACACATACCACTTACTATTACGTGAGTAATATTATGTATTCGTTGCTATTACATAATATTATTATAAAATTATAATAACGACGTTGGATTGCTTACAATCCAATCAATCCAAACTAAAGTTATTAATGAATCATCGGGAAAATACGAGTCTGACTCGTGCAGAAAGGGTACCGTACTATGATCTATAAAAACGACAAAAAATGACGTTTGTTGTATGGGAGCTCGTCTCAAATATATGTTTTATTACAATTTTATTATTTATTTTTAAAGTGAATATAAAATCAAATATTCTGTGAATATTTGAAGCGTTTAAATATTGCCACTATCAATATCGAGCAAACACAAGCAAAAAGAAAATAGTTTCATGTGAGAATTTCAGTCTAAGTATAATTTTTTTTATTCCTATCCTCCAACATCATCGGAGCCTATGTTACCTGTGAACTACTATTTCATACAAGTTCTCGCTTTAATGCCCTTCGCACTTTCATTCCGCATACCACTTCTTTCTATCACCTTTCCCACCAAATGGGTGTGTTTCCCACCTAACTAATCTGTAACTAATCTCTACTGCAGTTGTTTTTTTTTACTAACTATCACGGTTCAAGAGATACAGCCAGTTGAGAGACGGACGTACCGACGGATGGCGAAGTAATAGGGTGCCGTTTTTACCCTTCGAGTACGGAATGCCAAAAAATAACTCACTCTTTTTCCTGCGTTTTCAAGCCTAGTACTGATCTAATTTTAAAGGATTGTTGTATAGATATAGGTAATTTCCCGGGATGGAAAAGGCATTTTTCCAAAATTCATAAATAAATAAAACGTAATAAATTTTACGCTTAAATAATAAAGCCTATTTGTAGAATTATACTAATGTACATACTCGTACAGTCAACAATGTACAATCAACGTGATCGGCGAACTAAAAAAATTGCTGTAATTAGTGATAATAATAAATAAGGGCAAAATTAGTTGACCTCGGTTTTAAGATGAGATAAATTGATTATCCTACCTATATATCGTAAATATAATAATTCTTTCGTACAAACTATGAATTTTATGTGTGGTCCGTGATGCGACCCGGGTGATTTTTGTTACATTGTAATTTTTTGTAAGTAGCTATGTATATTATGTACGATTTTGGCAGGTAGTTCTTCAGTTGCATCATTATAACTAACCATTAGGTGAAATTGCTGTCAAGAAATAACTTTTAGTGAATTCAAAACTAGTTAACACATTTTATGGAATCATACAAAATATATCAATAACGAAAAATGTAAAACCAGTATACGAGTAGTTTGACGAAAAAAAGCATATACAATACATGCCTTGAGTTAAATTATTATATTCAAATATAAATTGAAAATTTTAACACAGTAATAATAATATTTACATGTTCCATAATATTTATGAGGCAAAAATGAGCATAGAAACAAAAGTTTTATTGAATGCGGCTCTGATTAGGAAAATTTTAAAATTAGTTCCGTTTCAAGACGTTTTTGCCTAGTTGTAAGTGAATATGATTGAGAGAAAGATAAAATATTACAATAAAAGGTTTCAGACAATTGAATGCAGACATCGTCCCTCAGGGCAAGAGTATATAGGCAGCGTGTAACGGATCAATACATTATTAGCTAAGGGACGAAAATTTTATGAGACTCTCAAAAGGGTGAAATCGCTTTATCAATTTATGATCGATTGAAATGTACGACATTTTTATTGGTACATTGAATAAAGATATAGCCATATTAGAATACATTTGAGGGAGTTATGAGACAGCTAGTATGAAGACAACTAATCTCTTTGTTGCTGGTATTATTAAGATCATTTTCAATTTGAGCTTCTGCTAATATACAAATGGAAATATAAAGTTTTGTACCCGACTGCAGAAAGGGTCATGATTTATGCGCGTATCTTATATATTTGTTTGTAAATGTCTTCATTATTTCGTGTCTTTCAAACGGCTGAATGAAAATGAAAATCTTTAATTTTCACATAGGCCTAAATAATAGGCTCTTATGAAGAGTCAACTCTACTGCCAGGTTCGGAAAGCAAGTTAGAATGGATAGAGTCCGCTTACCTTCGATATCTCCATACATTCTTAATACCAAAATCAATTTAATTCGCGCATATTTCGATCATGTCTAAAACGAAATGTAAATCAATTTTGATCAAAATTGTTATAACTTCGGTCGAGTTCCGTAATACCAAAAATTATGAATGAAAACTTGTAACTTTCTTTATTAACTGGTGTTTTTCTTTAGCTGGTAAAAATGTGCTCCTGAACTAATGCAACGTGAGATAGTGTTTTTTTATTGCAAAACAAATAAACAGAAAACATGTCCTTATTGACGTAAAAATAAGTTTTAGGAAAGTATTTCCGAACCAAATATGGCCAGGAGCATATATTATTACTATATGAACCAGAATAACAGTACAACATGATCGAAATATGCACGAATCACAAATGATTTTGGTATTACGAATGTATGGAGACATTGTAGGTACCTAACCCATTCTTAAGGTATCGTTACATTCGTCTGGATACCCAAGTGTTCTTAAAAAGATTTTTGGTGCTAAATATAAGTCATCATTAAAAATAATCCAATCTATCGAGTGGGGTATCAAAATGAAGAAAATTAAAAAAGATTACAAATATATAAATAAATATACATATAAATGTCATATGTTTAAAGGTTATTAAACATTATAAATATAACTTTATATTAATCTTGTTTTCAAAATGCAAATATCAAAAATATTCGTGAATAAAATAAAATAATGATGGTTGCGGAGAGTCAAGCTCAGTCTTGGAAGTCTACGTGAAACATAATGTGGCGGTAACCGTCCACACTCCCTTCTCAGTAGTTACTCCCAAGTATCGACTTCTAATATCGAGATCTAAGCATTATAAAACAATATTTTCTGGCCCGCCCAGTTAGTGAATTTGGCCGATCCCACATAGGTGACAAGGTGGTTCCACGGATTAGAGAAGACATACTCGTATAGTCGTATATAATTGCATATTTCTCGTACTGATGTACCTGTACATTTATGCTATAACTATTTATGATTAGACTCCTTTTGAAATTTCTTGCTACGCCTCCCTATATCGATTAATAGTAAACTCTGTATTTTTCGTTCTTCTTTTCAATTATAATTAAATATTATTTTGTTCTGAAAAGGACAAAGGAGCACTTAGCAATTTACTTAGTATTTTAAAAATAAATACGTTTCCCTATTAATTAGGGCTTCATTTTACAAAAGGGAAAAGTCATGGATGGTCCTAAAAATACGAAACACCTGTAAAAACTGTAATGTATTTGAAGAAAAGGGTAATTTAATAAATGTAGCCGAAGGGAATACCCTCCGGGCACACGGCTTGGAGTTATTTTGGCACTCAGTAACTTCAAAACTGGTTTCGATTATGACTCGGTATTTATTCTTTTCCGAAATTTCTTTATTCCCGTAGGTTTAAGATATTTTTCCGGGGCACAAAGAGAGCTACATAGTCGTCCTCAGGGAGTGATCTCAATGCCGAATTTCAGTGAAATCGATTCTAAAGTTTCAGTTGTGAGTGGACAGGCTTCGTAACAGAAACATACTTTTGCATAAAAAAAAATTTCAAAATTTAGAATATAGGTCATGACCAAAGACAATTCTGCCCTTGGGCCTTGGCACAGTGATTTCTGGCAACAAATTCAAATCAATACGCGACGCATTGCGGTCGCTCACTAAGTTCGTACACTCTTCGTACGGAACCACGTTTGCCAAAACGAAGGGCCTCATAATTCACTATTAAGTTGGTATGTTTTTGTTACTCCTATTTCTGTTTATTGGCCACAAGATATTGAACTAATTTGGCTTTTTTAATTAACTTTTAATTATTAGCTTGTTCGTTGAATGTTAGGCACTTTAAAGCTATCACTAAACGTAACCATCTCTGCGGAATTTCCCGAAGAAGCTGTTAAAAGTTGTAAGTATACAAATTAAAACATATCTATGTGGAGCATCTCTTTTCATCATTTTTATTCCCAATAATTTACTTTTGTTTTCGGTTGCACTGAAAAATATTTTGCATACTCGTAGCTTAAAATATTTCTTTGTGAAGTTTTCAATTAACTAACTTTTTTTAGAAACCAAATGTTTTACAGCGTTTTCATAACAAATTTAATTGAACATTGCGAACTAGTACAACTACATTGTTTCCATGTTTTTTTTTTAATCAATATAGTTTTAACTAATTTAAATAAAGGTGCAATTGAAATAAAATACTTCAATTTTTATTTTTCTTTTGCAATTTATTTAATCCTGATGAAATGGCCATTTATCCATACATTTACGTGAGAGATACAGAAAAACTAATTATTGATCTGTGGTAATCATTATTATATTTTTTTAAGGGCAATAACATCCTTTTGCCGTTTTTCGGCAATCGGATGCGCATCGCACCTGCTGGTAAGTGATGATGCAGCCGAAGATGTTAACGTACTAACTTGAAGGGGTAAGTAAAGTCACCCCAACGGTTTCCACACAGCATCGCACCGGAACGCTAAATCGCTTGGCAGAACGTCTTTGCTGGTAGGTTTGCACTTTTCACTCTTAATTTCCCATTGCCAAAAAAAGGTTGCCTGGCAGAGATCGCTCGCAGCGATAAGGCCGCCTTTGCATACCATCACTATTATCTTTTTTCTTTGTTCTGTGTTTCTTTTTCTATGTTTTGTGTTTGTATGCAATAAAGTGTTTCTTCTTCTTCTTCTTTTTCTGGTAGGGTGGTAACTAGCCACGAACCAGACTAGACCTGAGCCAATTTAGACATTATAAAATTCGAGTGGCCCGTGACGGGAATCGAATCCATGACCAGCTCCCACTCGAAACCGAGCAAGCGTTACCTGCGCCAAGGAGGTCGACCGTCTAGAGATTATACAATCTCTGAGTGATACGCACAAACTCGAAATCCATATAATAATAAATAAATATTTCTTTTACCTCTGCTCTGCTCTCAGGTATAATGTATTTTGTAACTTGTGTTTAAAAAAAAAACAATATTAATATGGATCTATAAAGGAACTGAATAAGAGCCCTCTACGTATTGACAAGTTTTCTGGTGCTGTTTAAAACAAAACATTTAAATATGATTGTGACAGTGATTCTCAGTTCAAATGCAGGGTTAGGTGTATTTACAGTGGTCTTAAAAGCCATGCGTTCATAGCTATGCCTTCAATGATGATTTACTTCATTTTTAACCGACTTCAAAAAAAGGAGGAGGTTCTCAATTCGTCGGAATCTTTTTTTTTTTTTTTTTTTTTATTTTTTTTTTTTTTATCTATGTATGTTCACCGATTACTCGAAGACGCGTGGACCAATTTGAAAAATTCTTTTTTTGTTTAAGAGGGTTTTGTTTCCAGATGGTCCCATTTTAATCAGGTCAGGATCTGATGATGGGATCCTAGAGAAATCGAGGGAACTCTTCAAATTTTGTATGGACACATGAAACTATTGGAGTATTATTAGAAAGAGTAATATTTTCCAAGTTGTCCTATGGTCATCAGGTCAGGATCTGATCATGGGATCTTGGTGAAATCGAGGGAACTCTTCAAATTTTGCTAGTATACTTAAAGCGAGTTGGGTATTTTTTATAGTTACTGGTGCATATGCTACCAGATACTGATTTGATGACTAAAGTCATCAAGTCAGGGTCTGATGATGGGATCTTGGTGAAATCGAGGGAACTCTTCAAATTTTGCTAGTATACTTGAAGCGAGTTGGGTATTTTTTATAGTTACTGGTGCATTTGCTAGCAGATACTGATTTGATGACTAAAGTCATCAAGTCAGGGTCTGATGATGGGATCTTGGTGAATTTGAGGTATCTCTTCAGATTTTATGAACACACCTCAAGCAATTTGGGTATTTTACAACGCCTTGTGCATTTTATTGTTTTCCACTAAAAAGTATAAAATAAAAATGGGAAATGCTTTCCAAAAAACCAACTTCAAATGCCACTACAAAGAGTGAAATAATTTTTATTTAAATTTTAGGTACCTACACCAATTCGAAGTCGGGCGATTGTCTATGACTTCGTCATTTCTTCGCACATCAAGTAAGTAAGAAGGACTATTAGGGATTGTATGAAACATTGCCCGACTTCGAATTGGTGTAGGTACCTAAAATTTAAATAAAAATTATTTCACTCTTTGTAGTGGCATTTGAAGTTGGTTTTTTGGAAAGCATTTCCCATTTTTATTAACTCGAACAAACTATAGATATTCTAGACTAATAAAAAGCAAAACCAAGTAGATGTGAATTGCAACCGTTGCTTAACAGGTGAAATTCCTTTCGTTTTAAAAATGAAAAGTAACAACTAATTATCAACCTGTCCGATAAACTAAAGCGAACACAACCTATTTTAAATTTGTTATCTCATGGACTGATCACGGCCAGTTCATGTCTGCTTGATATGCCGAACTCCAACATCGAATTATCGGTTTTAGGTTTCTACCTCAAGTCAGTAAGTGACGGGTATTAAACGTACAGTCCGACAAGACTCTCTTGGAACTTCGGTCGGTCGGAGGTCGTGGGTTCGATTCCCACTACTGGTACCTAAATGTTTTTATTATGAGCATGCATGTTTTCCAGCGTCTGAGTGTTTCTCAATATATTGTATTTATGTATATTATTGTGTATCTATATGTCAGTAATTTAGTACCAAAACCACAAGCTAACGCTTACTTTGGGGCTAGATTGCGATGTCTGTAATATAATAAAAAATTCTTATTCTTTTCTTCCAAGGATAATGTGACGAGTTCGTAAATTACTCTCGGAAATGAGTATTAATTTAATATCATACTAATATAATGAAATAAAACTCAAACTTAAAAATTTACGTATAAAACTTATTTAATGTGCGCGTACGACGACATCAATACGAGCACGAATATGTTCTACAAAATCTGCATAAGAAGCGGTGTTGCAGCGTGTTTTAAAAATAAAACTTAAAATCTAGTAGGCCGCTGTCAGAGAGAATATTAAAAAAAATTCTGTCCCATTACTCTTTTTTTAATACCTTTCTCACACATTGGCTGTGAAGCTGGATAGCCCTGTTTGGAGGACGTGGATTGTGGAATGATTCACAACCAGTACTACTAGGAGAACTACTATTTCATACTAACAATAGGTAGTGTGTGTTTAAGGCGAAATCAACGACTCTGCCCGCGAAATTCAAAATTTTCATGGGTTTTTGCTATTTGTACGCTAATTACGTCATATCAGAGGCTTATGGCAGTCAATTTGCGGGCATGGCAGTATCATCTTCACATGATTATATCAAAATCTTTGCATAAAAATGTGTATCCTAGGAAATTAGTCCGAGTATCGAGTTTTATGTGAGTAACTCACAAATCTCGGTCTAATTTCTTAATTTCGACACTTTTAAGCAGAGATTTTATATAAACACGTGAAGATGATATTGGGATTCCCGCAATTTAACTGCCATAAGCCTATTATGTCTTAAGAGCTTAAAAATCGCGAAAAACCACAAAAAGTTTGAATTTCGTGGGCACACCCGTGGTGTGCTCCTTAACTAACATTCTATGACTAGTTGGTTGAAATAAAGGATTATTAATTAGTTAATGTATCGCAATACTTTGGCAAAGGTTTTGGTCGCGTTATAATTGCATCGACAATTTTTAGGAAATTTTCTGGAAAATTTATATAAAATTTTCTTCGCAAGATCTCATGGTGTTGACGGCATAAGGTTCAAACAAGTACGCACTGCTCAGAGGTAAATGCGCCTTTTGAGGTCATCAGCGGTCTCAGCCGCTGGATCAGCCCTATCTTGGGCTCAAGGAAAGTGGGACTTCGCAAATAATCCCCACGTCAACCCTTCCCATCTTTGATGGAACTCATTTAAATATTTATTAGGACTACGTATTCCTCTCATATGTGTATTACTGCTATATCAGATATTCTGCCGTGAAACACTAATTACGTACTACTGTATTTGGGTTAGGCACTGTAGCCGACGCAATTACAGCGCATAACAGTGATGCGTAATAACAGCTGATGTTTTATTATGACAAGAGTTATTGTACGATATTGCAATGGCAGGAAATTCACAAATATATCGTATGGAATACGGATGTAATAGTTCTGTCGACTCAGCCGGCACTTAGTGGAGCTGTTATTTGGCTTCCTACTACAATGGTTTACCGATCATATGAGATTGGGCGTATTTGGCGTGTTTCGGTTAGGTAAGGTTAGCAAACAAGAAGCGTTTTCAATATTCGAAACTAATTAACACCTAATTTATTTTCACTTGTATTCAAGCGTGCGAGAACAATTTTTAACAACGAATTTTGTCTTCAGACAATCTCCACAGACATCAGCACGTTCTGTCCATTAAGCTTGAATGTAGGTACATATAATATTCATCTTATGTTCCAGACGCGCTGACACTAAGGCCTCTTAGATTCTAATAATAAAATGAAAATGCCGCAATTGCTTTTGAGACAAACAATAAATTGTACTACATGACAAAATAATTTTTAATTTCTCAACATTGACATCCCACTACATCGTTTACAATTAAACAGGTAAAAAAATACAGTATAAAAGTGATATCCTTTTGAAATAATAATAAAACATTAGGTATTATTATTTACTCTGCAAACAGAACCGTAATGCTCGAATAATAATTGTAATTAGCATTGCGGGATAACATAACATAGCCTCGAGGGCTCGATATTCTGCGGATGGATGTTATCGTTTATCCACATGAAACAACGAAATAATACCTATTTGTGCTTTATTATTAGATACAAGATATTCACTCTCACATATGTATATACACTCATTAGAGGCGATTAAGCATGTGATTACCATTGTGGAGGAGATTTCGAAAACTCAAAAAGTTTTGGATTAAGTAATAAAATAAATTGAAATGGGACACGAGAAGCACCAACTTTCAAATAAAAAGGAATCATCAAAATCGGTTTACCCAGTTGCAATTTATGAAGGCAATAAACATAAAAAATAAAGTCAAAATAAGAAAGTCAGAAAATTTTGCAAGAAGAAAAATTACGAAAGTTATTAGTTACATTCTTATTCCAGGCAGATTTCGGAAATACTTAGATATTATACTTGCAGTTTTATTGGTGTAAAAGCATTAATGGTTTGATGGTAGGTACAGGACCTTTAATGAGTTATTTTCGTCGATCATCATCATCATAAACATAAATCTCATTCATAAGCCTATTTTTGTGTGTTCAGAAGTGACATGAGAAAACGTTTGTGACTTTGGAAGTGCTCAGGTTTCAAATTAAGTATAGATTGGCACTCGTTTTCACCAACATTTTAAGAGGCACCTAAGCCCTTCGATGACAGTTGTTTAAGTGAAATCTGTCACCTATTGGCTTAAGAGGCTACTGATCCACGATGTCTATCATACAAACGTAATACCAAAATCATTTGTAATTCGTGCAAATTTCGATCATGTTGTGGTGTTATTCGGGTTCATATAGTAATAATCTATGCTCCTGGCCATATCACGTTCCGAAATACTTTTGTTACACGAAATTGTAAACGAATTTAGTTTTGCTTATTTTTATGTCAAAGAGGACATCTTTTCTGCTTATTTGATTTGTAATAAAAACAACACTATCTCACGTCGCATTAGTTCAGGAGCACAGTTTTTATTGTCCAGATAAAGAAAAACACCAGCTAATAAAGAAAGTTACAAGTTTTCATTCATAATTTTTGGTATTACGGAACTCGACCAAAGTTATAAAAATTTTGATCAAAATTGATTATTATTTCGTTTTAAAGAAGTATTTCCAAACAAAATATGGCCAGGAGCATAGATTATTACTATATGAATCCAAATAACACCACAACATGATCCAAATATGTACGAATTACTAATGATTTGGTATTTTGAACGAATGGAGACAGGCCCCTTAAGCGTTTCTTAAAGTGTTGTTGAAAACGGTCGTAAGCTTCATTATTATTTCACGGACAAAGAATTCATAAAAACAACATCTTTTACAAACACGTATAACGTGTACCTCCGACCTCCGATATAAGCTTTCAAACTTCGTTCAGCCCCACTCAGTCAAAATCGTTTATGTTTCATTCGATTGGTATTGAGTGTCATCGTGGATTGATTCGTGAATTTCAGTGTCATCTAATTATTCATCGTCATTCATTTCGTCGTCAGGGGATTGAAATATCTATAATTGTGGACAGTGCGCACATTTACCTAATCATACGAGTGTATCTCTGATAAGTTTTAGCAAGAATCATAATATAAGTTTTATCAAGTACTACAACGAGACGCAGAGCAGAACAGAGACAGATCTGCGTCGTACGTATCTGCGCCGCAGCGGTGTAAGGACCTATAGCCTATGAACCTACTCTGGAGTCTGGACTGCTCTGCGTGGATCTGCGTCGTCTGCATCTCAGTATACGCCTAGCCTAATAGATTTCAGCAGTTCCAGACGATCAACTTTTTTGCCCGTATTGCTATTATATATGTGTTACATCCCGGTAAAATCTCTATATGTATACCTTTCTACTAAAACTATGTACAACCAATGTATTCGAAGTACAGGAATCAGTCCCCGAATCCTTACATAATAATACTTCATCGTTACTCGTTCCTACCTTTTCCACCGTATTTTATCTGTCGTCGCCAACACTACAATAAGGTTCGGATTACACGTATTATAAATGAAAATTGTTAAAATCTTCCCTTGTGCCCTTTTTAACATTAAAAGCAAGCAGCAATTTAGGCAACAGCCTAAATTGGTACATTTTCAGAAGTTCGATCTTACTAGGTGGTAATCTGTTTAAGAAATATTTAGTTCAGAATATTGTATTAGGCTAGGCATAAATATAGCTATGTGACAATTCGCTATTTAAGGATTATGAAAAATTCAAAAAGAGTTGAAAATAAGAGGAAACGTGAACCATGCCACGTGCGTTGCCGTATTTAAGAAAGAGTAAGAGGATTGAATTAACATATTTCGGAGTTCATAAAATATTTAATACTAAGAATGAAAGGAGATAATGTTACAGAAAGAAACTTTTTTATTTCGCCGTGATAAAACCTCTGGCCATCTTCATACCTTTTTATTACTAATATCACGTTTTATTAGCCTTAATACTACTTTTTTTGTAAACTGTTTCATTATACTGTTTTATCATTTATCATTTTCATTATTCATCAAAAAGTTATTATTTTTTTTTTAATTTAATAAATACCCACGTGTTAGCGCACAAAACATATTATATAGTTCGCCTTTTGTCATTCACTGTTTGGATTAAGAATGACGTCACCTAACCCATGCACTGTCATTCAAACTAAATCATGACTACAAAATTTCATCTCAATCGGTTCAGGATAACTAGATTTTAAGTTTCTGGAAACTTCGACTTGAACGGAATTGACTCGATGACTCGTTGACTTAATTTTATCAAACGGCACCGCGGCACAAGAGTTTTTTTTTTGATAAAAGGACCCTAACTAAATATTAATAAGTATATGTACCTACTGGAAGTGCTAACAAGTAGTGGCCAATATGAAATAAATGATTTGAATCTTTGAATCTTTGAATCTAACAACGCAGTATATTAGCGTATTAATGACAATTTTTTTTAAGAGGCACATACATCCTAGACTCTATAGCCATGACCACTTGTTTCAACTCTCAGAAATATTTACTGTACTCGTGAGGTGGCAAGTAATACCTATTGGTAGGTACATATGACATTAGCAACAGGAGCTTTTATGTCAAGGTCTCGCATATCTTTAATCAATCGGAAAATTCTCATATTAATATGAGGTACCTTTGAAAGGTGTTTCAGTGCAGTTTTAAAATAAGAAGTAATTTAATAAACTTATTTATAAAAATGGAGGTACATTAAAGATCTTTACATACCTACTAATAATATTGTGGTCCTTATACATTATAGGTACCCTATTATGGTGTATGAATATATATTGTACATAATATTAAAAAATCTGTAAATTAAGTAAGTAAGAACCAACGAATATATAATATTATTAAGAACCAAGGATAAAATACGCTACGCTAAGAGGACAGAAAAGATTTGACGTATGTTGAAGTCAAAAATTTCTGAAATATGGTGTCGTACATCGTACATTTCGGTACCGCCGACAGCACATACCGCTGTTGGTTGCTTATATTAGTGCCATTTTACAGTTTTGACAAATTTAAAATGAAGCTTCAGGGCGGAGCCTAAAAATACATGCGGGACGTCGCTAAGTGCTGATCTTTTTTATGTTTAATAAATGGTTACAACGCAATAAAAACCATTAATAAATGTCAAAAGAAAATGAAAACAACAGGCAGCAATAAGGTAGCTTATTGTAAAATTTAACAGCCATGCAATTAAAATTTAAATTTCAAATATAAAGGGTCGAATGGAAATCATGTTTTTGATCACATACCCAGAAATATGAATTAGCTTCATCCACAAATTAAGAATTCACGTAGCGCACAAATTAAAAAAAGTATAGGGATAATAATTCATGTTGGATGATTCCATGGCGGATAAAATCCGGGATGAGGAAATATAATAGGAGAACCATTGATTAAACATTTAAAGGATCAGCAACTACTGACGTCACGCGCATCTTTTTAGGCTCCGCCCTGAAGGATCCTTTTTAAATTTATATAAAAACTGTAAAATGACGCTACGGTATCGCTTACTAATGTAACCGTACTGTTGTAAGGACGGTAACGACGCCATACTTGAGAAAAATTTTGCCTTCAACATACGTCACATATTTATCGTCCTCTTAGCGTAGCGTACTGAATCGTTGAGGAGAACCAAAGAAGCCGATATAGCCCAGCGGATTAACAAACTAAAGTGAGAGTAGATAAACCATTTTTGAGACCGTGTACTGGTAAGCCTAGCGAAGAATACTTTACAATTCCTTGCATGGACCGGGATTTATGACGATGGCTGAGGATGACGAAGAGGTGCCTCCGAAACGACCTATTTCCAGTAGTTGACGGCTATAAGCTATTAATGCTTTGTTGGTATTTATTAATTAAATTTACGTAATGTAATAATGATTGTCTACTATTTTCCACTAATATAATATCATATTAGACAGACATTTAGAATTTAATTATTAGACGGTTAACATAATTTACTGTCAGATTAAATATTTCATCTTAAACTGATTTAATTTCAACTGTCTTGATTATTTATGATTTAATGTTGTGAATTATTATTTATTGCATTCTTTGTACTATCTGATAAAAACAATAGGGTATTTGACTCCAATTTTTTTATTACTTTGTTATAAAGTAGAACTAAAATAATGACGTGCACTGAAAAAACTAATTAAATCAATCAAATAACAAAAAAGTTATAAGCATTTAAAGATTTGTGATTAGACAGAGATAGCAACATGAAATTGTGACGTCACACCTTACCAATGCCATAGTAGCTTCGTGCGGCTTCATACAAATTTTCGTTTTGCGAGAAAGGGATAGAAGATCCCCCCACTCCAAAGTTTAAACGCCTGTAACTTTGTAAATCTTCGTTGGATTTTAATATTTCTTTCACTGCACGTTATTATTTTTATCCTATTTAGTTTATAATAAAGTAATATTTTTTATCAAATTCAAAAGTAGTGTAAGACCCCATTGCCTTTAATCTCATGATTCCTTTCTAATATTTACATTTTATTTTATAATTTACTAGCTGTTGCCCGCGGCTCCGCCCGCGTGAATTACGATTTTTTTACATAATATACCTTCCTACTGGAATTCCTTGATTTTTCGCGGGATTCTGGTGTGATGTTGTACAGAAACCTGTTCTTACTTTGCACGGGTTATCTTGTGGTGATTTTGAAAACTCCTTTTTCTTAATCTTAATATATATAAATCTCGTGTCACAATGTTTGTCCTCAATGGACTCCTAAACTACTGAACCGATTTAGTTCAAACTTCGTGAATATCTGTCATTTGGTCCAACTTAAAAGATAGAATAGTTTTTATCCCACGTGGACGAAGTCGCGGGCATCAGCTAGTAATAATATAAAGTTTCATTAATACGTAGTTGAAAGATCAAAAGGACGATTTTAACTGTCGATATTTCGGTCGATATGTCGATATATCGACAGTTAAAATCGTCCTTTTCATTGTGATTTTTATTCTGAAACCACGAAATATGTCAAAAATTATTAAACCATGTGAAAAGTTGTACTGGTGGTAGAACTCTTCTTTCAGAGTTCGGCCGGGTAGGTACCACTGGGATAAATTACTCTACTAACAATATTCCCCAGCCCAACATAATATAAGAATCTTTTAAAAATCTTTACTTCATCTCAATACAATCCAAAACATCAGAATGGACAATGACTATATATTTCTTTAAGTATAAAAAGACCTTAGATGACAGTCAGTCGTTTAGGATCGATAAGACCTAAGAGTTAAAAATATTTGTGAACCATTATCTTACCCTTTCCATATTGCGGATGATAAAGTTTAAATCTGTTCATGTGTTAACAGTGCCATCTTAATATAAAGTCAGGAAACAGTAAATAACATGACAGTTAATTTTTATTTAAAAAAATTCGGTAGTACCTATCTCAGAGTTCATACATTCAAGTTCCACATAAATTGTAGAGATGGCGCTATACGGTATAACGTAGCGATAACCCCAGTTAAATGATTTTTGTTCACCCTAAAAGCAGGCCCGTGACACTCAGAACAAATAACATAACTTAACTACCTACACTACTACTAAAATGTCGGCCCTATAAGCATTCATGTCTATGTGTGAGTAAATGTCATCGTAGTCCAATAGGGCTGGCAAAACTCGACGTGTACGTGGCGACGACGCGACCTTTGCACAATGCCACGGTGACAACTTGCAGCCCAATGTAAAACATTAGAATTGCGGTACAAATGCAATACTTTGTTTATTTATTTCATGAAAACTATTTATATTTCATTTTGTTTATCTATAATTTTATTAATTTCTACATCTATTCTAAGTACATAGCTTTTTTCCGCGGCTTCACGGACCTGAATTTTGGAGTTTCACAAATTCCGTATGGACTATGGATTTTTAGGGATAAAAAGATAGTAATGTGTTAATGATAGTTAATATTATCTTCATTCCAATTTGCAGCCAAATCGGTACAGTAGGTAGGTACGTACCTAGTTGCGGCATGAAAGAGTTACAAACATCCAAACCCACAAGCTTTCATATAATTCATATTCATTAAACAATAAGATAATATTATAATGGGATACTTATAAAAATCACTGCAAAAATAATTAATTACAGTTCGTTGCCCATATGATTTCATTTGTAAAGCATAATCTGAGAAAACTTTATTAATCCACCGGTTTTTTTATAAATTTTACTAATAAAAAAATTGTCATCTAAAAAGGTATGCTTTTATTTACAATCAGTAGCCCTATGATGATAGAGTTATGAATTTGTGGCAAACCTATTGAAATAACGCACTCGCGAGACAGCGCCCACAGGTACCACCCGACGCGTCGCGCTCGGCGCTCTGGGGTAATACATTGACGGGAGGGTGTGAATGTCCCTTCTTTACGTTAGTAATATTATATATTCGTTGCTAAAAGTGAAAAATTTTAAACCATACAAAATCTCCTGCTAAGCCTATTTATTTACGACTGTAAGGGTACTCCAGTCTTACTTGAGCCCTACGTCCTAGCCCTAGGTTCTTTGTGCATTCCGAGTTTCAAGTCACCTACCTACTTGAACTTAAAGGTTCTGATGTCTGTAATTTCTGAACTACAAAAGTGATGATGATAAGATTTGTACGGAATAATCTTTAATGAATCTCCTTTCTAACAAAAAAAGAATGAATGGAATCGGACAACGCGTTAATGAATTATAACTAAAAAACGTTTGGACTTTGATGCCGTCTTCCAGGGAAACCATGATGAATTTCGGGACAAAAAGTATCCTATGTCCTACCTCGGGGTATGAACTATAATCATGTCAAGTTTCATTTAAATCCATCCAGCGGATTAGCCGTGATGCCCGGTCGTGAAACAGACAGACAGACAGACAGACAGACAGACAGACAGACAAAAATTAAACAAATTACAGTTTTGGCTTCAGTATCGACTAAATAGTGTCCTCCAACAAAAATTTTCAAAATATCTTCAATGTACAGAATTCGACCCTTTACAGTTTTATTATAAGTACTAGCTGTTGCCCGCGGCTCCGACCGCGTGAATTACGATTTTTTTACATATACCGTAGAATTCCTTGATTTTCGCGGGATTCTGGTGTGATGTTGTACAGAAACCTGTTCTTACTTCGCACGGGTTATCTTGTGGTGATTTTGAAAACTCCTTTTTTTTAATAAAAAATATAAGGTTTCATTAATACGTACTTAGTTGAAAGATCAAAAGAACGATTTTAACTGTCGATATTTCGACCCAATGGCACAGGTCGTGGTCACTACGTGACCACGACTTGTACCAATGTATCGAAATATCGACAGTTAAAATCGTCCTTTTCATTGTGATTTTTATTCTGAAACCACGAAATATGTCAAAAATTATTAAATCATGTAAAAAGTTGTACTGGTGGTAGAAATCTTCTTTCAGAGTTCGGCCGGGTAGGTACCACTGGGATAAAATACTCTACAAACAATATTCCCCAGCCTTACATAAGAGTCTGTTAAAAATCTTTGCTTCATCTCAATACAATCCCAAGTATCAGAATGGGCAATGGCTATATATTTCTTTACGTATAAAAATACCTATGAGGGTCAATCGGTTAGGACCAGTTAAGACCTGAGAGTTAAAAATATTTGTAAACCATTATTATTTTTACTCTTTCCATGTTGCAGATGATAAAAAAAGACGTGGCACTCTGGGAATGTCCACAAAAGTGAAAACTTTAATCTGTTCATGTCTCAGTGCCATCTTAATATAAAGTCAAGGAACAGTACATTACATGACAATTATAACAAAATTTCGGTAGTCCTATCTCCATGTTTTACATTCAAGTTCCACATAATTTGTAGAGATGGCGCGATACGGTATAACGTGGTGATAAATTCATGATTTTTGTTCACCCTAAAAGTGCAAAATCTTAAACCATACAAAATCTTCTGCTAAGCATATTTATTTATGACTTGAGCCCCTACGTCCTAGCCCTAGGTGCTAGTCCATTCCGAGTTTCAAGTCACCTACTTGAACTCATCGATAAAGGTTCTGATGTCTATAATTTCTGAACTACAACAGTGATGATGATAAAATTTATATGGAATGATCTTTAAAGAACCTTCTTTCTAACAAAAAAAGAATGAATGAAATCGGACAACGGGTTAATGAATTATAACTAAATACACATTTTGACTTTGATGCCGTCTTCCGGGGAAACCATGATGAATTCCGGGACAAAAAATATCCTATATCCTACCTCGGAGTATGAACTATAATCATGTCAAGTTTCATTTAAATCCATCCAGCGGATTAGCCGTGATGCCCGGTCGTGAAACAGACAGACAGACAGACAGACAGACAGACAGACAGACAGACAGACAGACAGACAAAAATGAAACAAATTACAGTTTTGGCTTCAGTATCGACTAAATAGTGTCCTCCAATAAAAATTTTCAAAATATCTTCAATGTACAGAATTCGACCCTTTACAGTTTTATTATAAGTATAGAAGATATAGATTATGTTTTCTTCAGTCAGCGGCTCTTCTATTAACTGTCTTCCCATTTATACGAGTATATATTATTATCGTAACTTAAAATCACTTTGATGAAACATAGTTAAGTGCTAACGCTTAGAAGCTACGAAATCTCTTTTTCTCTAATAAGATTATTCACTAACCAGAATTTCAGAGTTAGGGTTAGCAAAATGACGGGTCCTAGCAAATACTTTCATTAATAGATAGAGTTTTCTCGCTCACCCAGTTTTCACTCAGGTTCGACTGTACAACGAAATTGTTACGTATTCGCGCTTTTTAATGGTTCTATACCAACTGCCCAATGCCCATCCGTGGCATCGATTATTATGGTATTTTTACGACCGAATGGCGTAGCAGTAGCGATCCTGTCGTCTGCGTCAGAAGTCGTGGGTTCGATTCCCACAACTCGAAAATATTTATGTGATGAACATAAATATTTTAAGGTGTCTGGGTGATTTTCAATATATTGTTCTTATGTATATCAAATATTTTGTACATTTATCCGTCATCTATTACCCGTAACACAAGCTATCGCTTACTTCGGGGCTAGATGGCGATGTGTAAAATGTCCTGATATATATTTATATTTATATATTTTATATTTAAAACTATATTAAATACTATCACAATAAATATAATTATAAATATACGGCATGGAAGTCAGAATAGTTTTACCTACACGAAACGTCATTGAGATGAAAAAAAAATTGTTATTTTTTTACAAGTGAGAGAAATCAGGAGGATAAAATAAATGAGATGTAACTAATGTAATATTTATAATATATTTATTGTTCACAAGCTTTACAATTACATACATTTTAGGTTGAGCGTCTGATGCCTAAAATGAGTATAAAATAACTCGTGTTATAGGCATCAGAGCTCCTCCCTCACAATTGTTCTTATGTGTAATACCAACATTAGAGAATTATATTGCCATGTTTTATACATAATACCTATATTTTATTACAAAGTATGCGTGCGTGTGTGTGTGTGTGCGTGTGTAACTATATCAACTATATCAAATCAATGAAAAGGCGATAACTATTCTGTCTGAAATAGATTTTTATTTATTTTTATGCCTAATACTTTGTTATTATCAAATGTCGAAAACTACCGTTCACCCCCTTTATCTCCGAAAAAAGAATGACCAAAGGTGATATCGTCTACGTATGCAACCCAGCAATGGGTGATTTTTTTACTCTTGACTAGCATTTTCGCTTAGGTTGAGGTGTTTATACAGTCACGTATTTATAATTCTCAGCTAAATTTATTATACCAAAATTCCCTGAGTTGCCCAATCCCAGTATCCTTTGTAGATAGAATGTCCAACAAAACAGAGTTTATTGTCCGTTGAGTTAATATTGGTATAGTAACCTAGCCGTATTTTGTAGGGTTTCATTTTATTATGTTAAGCTGGGAAGCGAGATATTCACGGCGTAGGACTTAGGTAAATAAAATCGCTACGTGTGTGTATATAACAATTAAAAGCACCAATTTTTATATTATTAAATTAATACTGAGTTTGCTTCAAAAGGGATACATTACTTCGGAAGGGTGCTATCCCTTTTCTCAAGTACCGTTGTGAAAGGATAGTCGATATTTAGACGCGATAAATTAAAATACTAAAATTGAACCACAGCACTACTGTACGAACGTTTAAAGTGAAAAATCTTTTGTTATTTACTTAAAAATCTATTAAGTGAATTGTGTGCTTACTCGAGTTTAGTGTACATTCGAACTCGTAATTGAAATCCTTGAAACGGTTCGAGTTAACCTGGCTGCGCTTTGTAACGGCAGTGCCACCAATTCTAAAGCCTTAACCGAATTTGAGCGATTTTTAATAAATTTTAGTTTAAAAACCATAAAGACAATTACTTTCAAATTTAAACGTTATGAATTTTGGGTCTTAAATCTAAATTCGCTTAGAAGCAGAAACTTTACACACGAAACACGATTGGATAAAGTTTTCTCGATCAAAAGTTCTCACAAAAGTCCCAAATTCACAGTTTTTCTCATTTTTATCGGAAACTACAATACCTAGATATAATTGTAATTATGTTTTCTTGTGTCGGTTATAATAATATCCAAATACTCTTAGAAACAGATTTTTGATAATTGGCGTAGTTTTTGAGAGATTAGGAAAAATGTCGTTTTTCTGTTAGGGTATATTTTTTCGCGACGCCGCATGTCACACTCACCAACGTATTCGTAAGAGTGAGAAAGAAAAAAAGAAATTCAATAAAGAAATTACAGAGCCCGTCAATAAAACAGAACAAATTTCTGCGAATGTAATAGGTAGCTATTATTTATTGACTTCAATTTTGGTATTATTAGTATAGTAGTGTTTGTGCCAATATTCGAGAATATTTTTCTTTCTTTTCATTTTTATCGTTCAAAAGTTATTGCTATGCTCGTATTGTCAGACACTTGTGGCACTTTTTCTGTGGCAAATGTATGGTTCCTATAAAAGTAACAAGCTAAAATTGATATCAAATAAAACATCGATCTCTATGATTCTTTGAAGATTTAAAAAATCTGAGTGCTTTACTCAGAGCGAACCTTACTCCTCAATAAACTAAGCAACGGGAAAAGAAACCTAATAATAAACTTATTCGTCTTTGACGAAAAGTGGCATTTAAAAGAACTACGTTAAATTGGCACCTTAATTATTATAATTATAGTCTTTGTGGGGTAAAACGCAGCCGAGAATTAGAGAGTACGGAAACTAATTCCAATAATAGCACTTTGCCCGTTAGCGCTAACGAAAATTACAATCATTGGCAATCTCCAATGGACTTTAATGTAAGTATATAAATACTTGTAACTGTACTTAAATTTAAATATACTAGCCTCTATAGCTTTTAGATCCTATTAACTTACGGACATTTTAATTAATTGCATAATATTGTGAATAACCGCAATTTCGAAGGAATATCCAATAACATATTGATATTTGATTATAGTAGAAACAAACAATAAAATATTTTTTGATAAAACTAACTGTTCCCCGCGACTCCTTTTATATCCCATGGGAACTGTCTTTTCCCGTAGATACGTAATATTGAGACGACTAATTAGCTTTAAAAAAATAAGTGAATGCGCGATTTTTTACAACAAACTATTTGTAATTTATAAAAAAAATATTGAAAATTATACAATATTATCTAGAAAATAATTTTTGAAAATTATACAATTTGTTTCTAGAAGTGCGAAATGACGCCAAAAATACTGTCTGCGTTCCCAAGCAATAGATTGATGACTGTGCAAAAATTAAATTATGAAAAATTTGCTGTTATTATCTATATCTTACATGATTATACCGCATGTTTAAATTAAATATAATTCTGAAAAATGCTTTTGAAGGAAACTGAAAAAATTAAGTAGAAAACTTCGCTTCAAAGACACTCGTTTCAAGCGTTAGATATTCCTTTTCAATTTCCACAAAGTCCCGAGTGATTTTCCGATGTACTTGTTTACATTTAATTAAGGACATTGAATGAGACGTTTGCCATTTGTAAAAAACAAGCTTTTATTTGTAATACTATTTTGTATCAAATTAATTTATGAACAGCGAGCTTATTGTTTACTGGCAAAAATGATAATAAGCATAACCTATTGCATATACCGTGCATATATTAACATATATTGCGTAACATATATTGCGTATATTGTATATTGCGTATAAGCTATTTGCATATACCGTGGCCACCAGAGATCCAGAAAAGAAAGATGATACCTTTTCTGGTTTTTTGTTGCTATTTTTTACATTTAATTATCACTGTTTAGTCTTCGCAGAAGTATGAGTAGTTATGGAGTCCATTGTCGATTTCGCGCAACGTCCGCGGCTCACATTGCATGATGTCAGCAAAATCCGCAGTCGTCGAGGCAACCGTGGGAACGGTGTAAGGCAATGACGAAATACGCTACGCTTAGAGGACGGGAGAGATGTGACGTATGTTGAAGCCAAAAATTTCTCAATCGTCGCGCTTTACATATTTCGGTACCGCTGACAGCAAATACCGCTGTCGGTCGCATATTAGTTTTGACATCCTAAAAATCGGGCATAAGGGCGTAGCCTAAAATGTGTGCGTGACGTCAGTAAGTGCTGATCCTTTAATATGTTTAATCAATGGTGTAAGGGCACTGTCACTACAAATGTAGCTAGTCAACAAACATTTTAACTTAATATTATTAATGTATTACTAAATAATTTCAGCTGATCTTCAAAGCCAAAAATGAAAGTAACAGTTTTAAATAGTCCATTTTGAAAACTAAATATACCTACAAATAAATAAGTTCATAGTATGAATTTTTTGCCAAAACACGGTTCGGAAGGTTCACCCCGCAAGATGATTTAAAGAAATAAAGAAACCTAGCGTAGCTCAAGTTGTGCTCTCTTTCTATAGCGTAACTTTATCTCTTTTGACTATTAGGGCTACCTCGTAATCGGGCGCGCGCAGCGTGTGAAATAGACCGTACAAGAAGTAACGCGTGCAACCCAGTCGACGCGATTGTGGCAGCCGTCTGAAATCGGTCCGTCTTACCGGCTACCTGTAGCGGTGTTGGTCACGTGACAAGTGAACATGCCAAAACATACTTACATTTTGTTGAATATTTTCATATAAGACTTTTGTTTTGCTTGTGTTTTAAATTAATTGAAATATCTCCTCTCCGATTATTTTAACACAATAAAAAAAAATTGTGCAGTTTTTAAATTAATTAATCATTTTCTGTGGTTACGCCTTAGTTACGACTACGTATTTAGGTAAATTAATATACAAACATTAGCTTCCAAACCGTATCACAATCAAATATTGGGTACTTTCAATTCTGGAGATCGGAGTATTTGACCCTGACCTAAAAATGGCGGTAGAAGCGCCCATTTTTAGTTGAAATGTTCAAGGGTTCTTGCGAATTAAGGCTCAATATAATTTCTAGAGTGGACGCCAAACTTTCCAATTTCCCTTGCTTTACGTCTTCTTTGCACATGTGATAACAATGAAATTACACAAGTTACTGGTAAATAGCCTATTAGCCTATTGTTTATTAGTGCCGAGTTTCTTGCCAGTTTTTCTCGGTGCAAATCTACATTCCGAACCTGGCGGTACAGTTTTTGACGTTTCATCGGTGCCTATTATTTAGGCCTATTAATTATATGTGAAAAATAAAGATTTTCATTTTCATTATTAGTGTCTTACTGCTATACTACTGCGCATTTAGGATTTCCAAACACCTTAGGTATTCAAACGGACCACGTTAGTTTTTAGGGTTCCGTTGCCAAAGGGTAAAAAAGGAACCCCATTAGCGAGGCTTCGCTGTCCGTCCGTCCGTCACCATGCTGTATCTCTTTAATCATGATAGCTATAGACTTGAAATTTTCACAGGTAATGTATTTCTGTTGCCGCTATAACAACGAATACTAAAATTAAATTAATATTTACGGGGGCTCCCATACAACAAACGTGATTTTTTACTTGTTTTTGCGTGATATTGATAATGGCAACGGGTAGACGCTTCAAATTTTCACAGAATGTTTAGTTATATACTTAATGTAGAAATAAATAGGTAAATTAAAAAAAAAAGAGGGACTCCCATATAACCAAATTTATTTATAGAATATTAAACGTACAAAAACTGAACATAAAAACAAACAAGAAAAATAAGACTAAGATGGAGACTTTGTATGGTAGGTACAAAGTGTACCTATTTTAGTATCTTGAGGATGCCATTAGAGGTATTACTTATCTAGGATAACATAGAAAAGTCCTGCCCCTGCAATGTCAGCATGAGCGTTAAGAGCAGCAATTTTCGCTCTTTTTAGAAAATTATTTTTTTCCTGTTTCGATTAACTTGAACGCTTTTAATGCATGGACCCTCTCGGTGTAGACCGCTGTGTTCTGTATGGTGTAAAAGTTACTGAATTCTCTTTTATTATTGATTATTGATTATTGAAATATTTCAAGATGTTTTTAGAATGCCTAAGTCCTTTTGAATAAATCTGCCTTCTACTCCTGGTTTTGAATCTTCTATTTGAGTATTCTATTGTAATCCGTCATAAGCACCATTATGTTTTAATTTTTCATCCACTCACATAATATAATGGGTTAAAATAGCTAATCACTATCACGGTTGTTAAACTTATTATAAACTCATGACGATATTAAAGCTCGCCTCACGAGTTGGGTTTAAAATCGTGTAATATCATCTTCTTACCACACGAGTATCTATCAAATTAATATCATCTGATAGGAGTGGATGGAAACGTAGTGAAATAGCATTAAAAGTGCCTAACGTAATAAACCAACCCTGAGATAAAAGTAAAGTTAAAACTACGAACGTGAGCATCTGCAAAGGCGTAATGCACCTTTTATCACCATAAACCTATTACGTCCGTGCAAAAGTGACGGTTTAATTCGATTGTCTTCGCCACTGCATTGTTCAAAGTGTGGATCAATGATCGTGTGATTTAATATGAAAGGGTCAGCCCCTGAATTTATTAAATGTTCAATTTTGACGGGATGTAATTTAATCGTTTTACGTACTATAAAGCGTACCTATATTCTACAGGTATAAATACTTCAAATAACGTAATCCGGATTACGTTAATTTGTGTTTATATAATAATATAATGTATAATAATAAGCCAGCCGCAAGAATTATATATATGCAAAGACACCTTATATTATAGACCCGGCGGACCGCGCGAAAAAATGTCGTCACTTTATGGGAGCAAAACCCCCCTCCGGCGTCAGTAGTACCTAAGCTGTAAGCCTACGCAGTATTTCGTACGTACACAACGACGTAGGAATTTCGACACATGGCTCTACATTTTCTTGTATGAAGAAGGTTTACGTAAAATGTTCGGATGGGCTCATCTTGATGTTATTATCATAGTATATATTATGAATATTAAATACATAGTCACAGGACAGGTGCTGATTCGTTTAAGTAGAAATCATTTAGATTACCTATCACAAATCCTTGTTACAGTAGAATTGGTAAAGAAAAATCCACACCAAGTATTGACTTCACTTTTTATTCATAAAATAACTCTTTAAAACATTATTCTTCCTAAAATTCTCTTTTCTGTCATCTGTTATTCACATCGTATCGTAAATCTTATTTATATAGGTATTAGCCCAAAACCTCTAAGCGCCTAAAGAAATGGAATTCAAGCCTTAATTTTATGGCCCATTTTCCAACACTGTTTATGTGGGTAGTACCTACTCTGTTTAATTCTAGCCTCCATTATCAAGCTTTTAAAGTCGTTATCAGTGTTTGGGCTCGACTAGTTACGAATAGATCGAGTTAGTGGGTTCTCTACATTCCGCGGCTTAGCGCGCTGACAATACAGCTAATAAGCACTTCAACTTTTAAGGTTCCGTACAACACGGGCAACTACGATACACTTTTATTGGGCCTCTTGTGACTTGGTGCCGTACCCAAAGAGTAAAAATGGCCTCTATTACCACCGGATGTATAATAGTGCTAACTATTACTAAGACTTTGACGTCCGTCCTTCCGTCCGTCTGTCACCAGGCTGTATCTCTTGAACCGTGATAGCTTCGAAATTTTCACAGATTTATTTCTGTTGCTGCTCTAAAAACAAACGTAATTTTTTTGCTTATTTTGGCTTGATTGATAACGATAACAGGTAATCGCTTAAAATATTCACAGAATATTATATTATATTCAGTAAAAAAAAGTTAAATTGAACTAAAATAAAATATTTAAGTGTGGCTTCCATACAACAACCGTGATTTTTAGTCGTTATGAATTTGGTGGGTAGAGATGTTTTGATTGAAATTTGTCTTGATAGTACGGAACCCTCAGAGCGCAAGCCCGATTTGTACTTGACCAATTATTTAGTTTCTTAAACTTATTTATCTACGTAAATTTTACTATGCTCTGATAAATCTATTAAGCTTCACTAGGTCACATAAAACTAAGGTTAAAAGTTAGGCAAAGTACGTACCTACACGTTGCAATATTGAGAGCGCCTTTGTGTTTTTAATAGCATAGTTGGTTTAAATTCCAATTGTACTGGTACAGGTTCAATAAAAGATATTTAGAAAATTAAAGTAATAAAAGTACGCAGTCCTTAAAAAAACATACACTTAAAATAACCTGGTTTCTCCTAGCAACTTATTCTTTTTGAAGCCATTACTGTATACAAAGAACTTTCAACCTACTTCAAAAAAGGAGAAGGTTCTCAATTCGACTGTATTTTTTTATGTTTTTTACCACCTTTAAACTGGGTGAATCGATCTTGATGATTCTTGTTTTATTAGATAGCTGACGCTTCCCGTGTGGTCCCTTTTGAATTTAGTTCAGTTCTGATAATGGTATCCATGAGAAAACCATATAAGTCTTCAATTTTTGATTGCAAAGGATTTATTCAACAGTAGTTTGATGAGAGTTAAAGTCGTTTTTTTTTGTTAATTAATTAACTTATAACACATTTGGAAATAGACTCTTATTAAAAGAAAGCCCCTCGTTACAGCGCCGAGAATATTTATTGAAATGAAATCCCTGTACCAATTATTATGTTTCGGAATTCTCCGTAACCGGCCGAAAAAGGAAATATAATGTGAACCTTAACATCATTCGTAATATTAAGAAATATTCCAGTTGTTAAATTCCCTACGGAAGGTACGACATTAACGAGATGATGAGCGGCTGGGACCAATGTAAAGATAAATTTAGCTTTCTTTTACATAATAAAGACAAGAAATTCAGTAGGTATGTGCAGATAACCTATTTTATCATCCGTATGTATCCGTCACACCCAATGACGAAGTACGCTAAGCTATGAGAACGAGAAATATGACGTGACATAATAAGAAATTTCTCAAATATGGCGTCGTTACCGCCCACAACTGCAGTACGGTACCGCTGTCAGCACATAATTTTATCGCTTACATTAGCGCCGTTTTACAGTTCCACAGGATTGGTGAAAACCCGAAATTTATACGGGCAAAACCGCGGACAACATATTAACGTAAGAAACACAAGTTAACGCGACTCTCTTAATGTCACGGGTTAAGAGGGTCGCGGGAAGTCACTGGATACAAGTGGCGCAGGACCGTGCGGGCTGGAAATCATTACAGGAGGTCTTTGTCCAGCAGTGGACGTCCGTCGGCTGAAATGAACGAACAAACAATGACTTACAAAATCTGCCTTTTTCTTATATATTTTCCACAATCAAAGTGGATCGAACTTAAGTGAACGGAAAATTTTCAGAGAACCAATTAAATTTCCGTTCTAGTTTAAAAAGTGGCAGGCCCTGAAAAATGATCAAAATAAGGATGGAGGTCGTGACGGAAGAAAAATAATCAGTCTCGGGATCTAGAGGGGGAGTTGATAGTGATTTACTGCTTTGGAGGTTCTAAATGACAATTAGGGAGGTTTTATCGTGAACGTAATAGGAATTCCGTTTTAAAATGTACCTATTGAGTGTAACTCAAAAGCAGGGTTGCAGGGTTAATCGCGAAATTAGAAGTTCACTAAGCCTCTGCCCACCAAATTTAAATTTTATTTCATTTTTCGTAATTATATAAGCTAATGTTAACTCAAAGTTAACACGCTAACCTAACTAAAATTGTCCAATGAGAGCAACGATATTAAGATTGAATGAGAGACATTGACTATAGGATTAAAAATTTAAATATTTATCCCCCGTTTCGCGCAAATACACCTAAGAAATTAGTCCGAGTATCAAGTTTGACGAAGTGATAAAAAAAAGACGTGTGGTACTCGGAGACTGCCGCGGTGAAGCTATTGCATAGCATTTTTTATCAACTTATTTTTTACCCCAATCCGCGATAGATCGGCCCGGCCGAGGCCCCGGGGGTGTTAGGTTATTTTCGTTACGGAATTTCTGGATTCAGTCTCCACGCTCAAGGCCCGCGATAGAGCGGGCCGGTCGGAGTAGGGGGTGTTAGGTTATTTTCGTTACGGAATTTCTGGATTCAGTCTCCACGCTCAAGGCTCGCGATAGAAGCCTTGCAATAGCTTAAAAAAATGTTCCCGATCATAATTTTGTTTAAGTATTTACTGAAGAAAATATTGAAGTAGTACAATAATCAAAAATAAAAGAAAGTATTGAAGTAGTAGAATATCAGGTTTTTGGGAAGCCTCACGACCGTTATCGTCTTTATTACTGAAGGCCTACAAAATGATCAAATATACCGATAGTCACTTTTACTTCAAGGACACACGCAAGATTATGATTTATTGAGTGAACTAAGATTGCTTTTAAGATTATCATTTGCAATTGAATAAACTAAAGACAATACTAATGTGCATTATGCTTTGTTCCGACGTTTTGAAAGAAGAATACATAATGTCATTCTCTTCGGCATGTGTATTATGTCATAAAATAATTCTCTGGTCTGTGATTATGTCAACGGGTTAAATAGTCTAAATGAGAAATGAATCCTCTTCTTATATCTCTACAGACTCTATAACGTCTTCGCAAAGCGGTGTATAAACTATTCTAATTCACCGTAACAGCGTATCTAATTAAAGGACTAAGGCGTGAAAGCACTAAAAATTTAATAAAATGTGGTGAGGGTAATTGCATAAGAAAAATCTATTTATCGCTATCTTATTCTTTACATTTTCCAGCTAATCAGCAGCCATAATTTGCATACGATTTTGATTTACGATATCGATGAAAATGTTTAAACGTTAATCAAAGCAAAAACCCAATACATAATATCATGGACGCAAATGCTTGAAAAGGATGAAAATGCTTGAACAGGGTGTAAAATGTTTCTCGTCACCTAATGGCATAGGTAGGTATACAAACGAATACTAAGTTGCGCAGGTATAACGTTTTAAAGAAAACAGAGCGGACCCAGGGATATGTAGCCGCAAAGCCCTTTGAGTGAGATGTTTTAAGCATACACGTGAAGATAAACATTCATTAATACTGTAAAATATACTTTTAGAACTCGATGGAAGGGTGAAAATGTAACTCTATTGCTAAGCTTCCACTACCCATCTTAGACTCATAAAATCAAGCGAACGTATTTTCCTTTTTTTTGTGCCATAATTATACTCGTAGTACATTTCTCACATCAACAACACAGGTTGTGTGAGAGTATATGGGAATTGTCGAGTGGAAGACATCGAAAGCACTTGGTTACCTTCCTACAGACAAATATGTAGATTGTAAGTACAAAACTATATTTTCGCAAATGTATTAAAAAGCGTCGTTCAATGCATGTGCGGAATCGTAATTTCCACTCGTCTCTACTGTTGACACGCGCCTTCGGCTTGTGCCAAAAAACCGAGACTCGTAAAGAAATGACATACTTTGAGAAATTGTTTTATTTATTTTTTATTGACGTTATTAAAAAAGTTTACTCCACATTACACTGTAAAATAGCCATTAGATAGCAGAGAAAAAAAACATTCTTGTTTTAAAGAATAACTTTCCGCATGCTAAATACATGGCATATAAAAAAAGACGTGTGGCACTCGGAGACTGCCGCGGTAAAGCATAGCATTTTTTTTTCAACTTCTAACACCCTCCACTCCGTGTTAGGTTATTTTTTTCGTTAGGAATTTCTGGATTTGGTCTCCACGCTAAGGCCCGCGATAGAGCTATGCAATAGCTTAAAAATTCTACCTTATATTTTTATTCTGATCATACCTTCGACATTAAAAGTCGGGTCCCTAAAAATTAATCATCATCATTCCCATAAAAAATATTACCAGCGGCAACGGCTCATATATATAACATAAGTAATTTAGTTGACGATTGTTTTTTTTTTTTACTTTTTTTAAGTTTTTTGCCTAGACAAAATGCCTTTATATTATCACGAATAATACTTTACTAATTTTATCTATTTGTCCTATTTTTTTTTTGTAAAATCTTGTTTTTTTTTTTCAATAGTATAATATATTTCAATACCGCTTTTTTGTGCAACGCAAACTTAACTTTGTTTTTTGTGGTTAATAA
Organism: Coenonympha glycerion; assembly: GCA_963855885.1. Classification (NCBI taxonomy): domain Eukaryota; kingdom Metazoa; phylum Arthropoda; class Insecta; order Lepidoptera; family Nymphalidae; genus Coenonympha; species Coenonympha glycerion. The sequence goes on from OY979626.1 coordinate 9,261,920, forward strand.
TTTTTCTCGTAAAATATACATTAATCCCTATTAATCATAATTTTTCAGATTTTTCGTTCGGCAAACTTCGGAGATAAGGGGAGGGGGTAGGAACGGTATTTTTTTCGACAGTTTGCTCAATATATCAAAAACTATCTTGCATAAAAACAGATAAAAATCGGTTTTAGAATACACAAGTAACGCCCTTTTATATGATACCCCACTTATATTTCATTTTGAAATTTTCTCTATCCGGTTTTTCACCCTTTTTAAATAAAATAAAAAGATTTTCAAATTTTTTATGACTGCAATGACAGCGGGCAATTATTACCTACGGAACCCTAAAAAAGGCTTTACATTCAAAACTGACTTTTATTTAGCTTTATGCATAGTAATAGTTTTTTATATGTCGTGCAAATCCTCAAAAATCCTTTTTTGTAAATTGCGTTTCAAGAAAAACCTTCGTACGAAATAATATCGATACCAGTAGAGTCAATCTGAGATACTAGAAATAAAATATTATATTATTTACATGAAGAATTGCTCGTTAAAATACGAGATTCTGGAATGCCTTAATTTAAAATTGAATATTCTATTTTCTTTAAAAAAAATATGTTTTTTGCTTTTATTTTAGATTTTTCTCACTTTTGTTTGTTTGTAATATATTTTAGATGTCTCATAAGTAATTATAATGTAATCACTTTCTTATTAAGATAAACCATATAAAGAAAAATGTATGAATGTATTCTGTACCGAAATCCACACCTTTTGTCATTTGATGTCGTGAACAAAAACCTATTATGAAACTCGACATTGACCAAAATAAAAATAAAGTTAAAATATACAAATATTATTATAATAATGAAAATAAAGCAAATGAAACAAATAAAAAACAGAATACTTGAAATTGATGTCATAAGTAAGTACAAACTTATTAAAGAGCTCAACAATGACCAAAAAATATAAAAAAGAAAGACTATATGAGTTCTAAAAAAATACATTAAGAAAGGCGGAAACAAAAATCCACATCTTACCTTAGTCGATACTGCACATGTTTTCACTGCTGGTAGTAGGAAAACGCGCGAACTAACGGCTGGTCAACTTTTAAGCCCGAAAGGATACGTCTCTCCAAGAGGACGACAGGCGCGCGAATAGAACTGTGGAATACAGGTTGCAGGATGGCGTCCGAATTTATATAGGGTTCGGGAGAGGCGTCCCCACTCCCCACCAATCTGTTGCGTCGCGCATGAGCCGTAGGCACATTGGTGTGGGGTATGGAAAATACTGAACCTCCTTCATTTTGACGTGCGTTACCATTTACGACAATGATGTTCCTGACAGGTGTTTCCAGGAGAGCTTTTCTCCCGCCTTTGTTGCTGGTTTTTTATGCACAAAACCTTATTTTATATTATCATTTCAGTCTCCATCGATTTTATACACAATCTTATTTAATAAAAATAATCGGATTATTTTTATTTTGTAATACACTGAATGCGTGATATGCTTTGCGTAGTTGCAAAAAAGCTCCAACTTATCTACCTATTCAATTTAATCATATTATATACTAGCTGTTGCCCGCGGCTCCGCCCGCGTGAATTACAATTTTTTTTACATATACCGTAGAATTCCTTGATTTTTCGAGGGATTCTGGTGTGATGTTATACAGAAACCTGTTCTTACTTCGCACGGGTTATCTTGTGGTGATTTTGAAAACTCCTTTTTCTTAATTATAATATAAAGTTTCATTAATACGTAGTTGAAAGATCAAGAGGACGATTTTAACTGTCGATATTTCGATACATTGGTACAAGTCGTGGTCACGTAGTGACCACGACCTGTGCCACTGGGTCCTCTTGATATATATATATTTGTTTACGTATAAAAAGACCTATGACATTCAGTCAGTTAGGATTTGTGAACCATTATTTTACCCTTTCCATATTGCGGATGATAAAAAAAGACGCGGCACTCCGGGAATGTCGACAGAAGTGAAAACTTTAATCTGTTCATGTAATGGTTCATGTCTTAACAGTGCCATCTTAATATAAAGTCATGAAACAGTTAATAACATGACAGTTACTTATTTATTATTTAAAAAAATTCGGTAGTACGTACCTATCTCAGAGTTTTACATTTAAGTTCCACATAAATTGTAGAGATGGCGCTATACGGTATAACGTAGCGAGTTTCATGATTTTTGTTCACTCTAAAAGTGAAAATCTTAAACCATACAAAATCTTCTGCTAAGACTATTTATTTACGGCTGTAAGGATAGTCCAGTCTTACTTTAGCTCTACGTCTTACTTAGCCCTAGGTTCTTTATCCATTCCGAGTTTCAAGTCACCTACTTGAACTTATCGCTAAAGGTTCTGATGCCTGTAATATCTGAACTACAAAAGTGATGATGATAAAATTTGTATGGAATAATCTTTAAAGAACCTCCTTTCTAACAAAGAAAGAATGAATCAAATCGGACAACGCATTAATGAATTATAAGTAAATACACATTTTGACTTTGACGCCGTCTTCCAGAGAAACCATGATGAATTTCGGGACAAAAAGTATCCTATGTCCTACCTCGGGGTATGAGCTATAATCATGTCAAGTTTCATTGAAATCCATCCAGCGGATTAGCCGTGATGCGCGGTCGTGAAACAGACAGACAGACAGACAGACAGACAGACAGACAGACAGACAAAAATTAAAAAAATTACAGTTTTGGCTTCAGTATTGACTAAATAGTGTCCTCCAACAAAAATTTTCAAAATATCTTCAATGTACAGAATTCGACCCTTTACAGTTTTATTATAAGTAATAATATATATATAGATTATATTTTTAAAATTTAGTAATTCATTGCTTTTAAGAAGATAAAGTATATAAGAATTTCAAAATAGTCAAGTTGCAGACTCAAAAAATTTTTGACAACGACCTTAACTGTGTTTTATATAGTTTTTGGTTGAAAAGACCTCGTTTACTTTTGGAATCTGGAGTAAATTATACACAAAGCTTTTAACATTTTTTTGCTTAAATGTAGAAGCATTACGAAGAAGTAAAAATTTATATTTTTTTAATTTGACAGTGGATATGTTACAGGAAACTGATACAATTTCTAGGAAATGTATGGAAATCCTAAAATCAGTCGGAAATGTGCGAAAAAAATGTATTTTACACACGTCTATACGGAAATCTTTACAATTTCTGTACGGCAATAGGAAATGTGTAATAAAAACGAACATCAATAGATTTTTGTTATAAATTAGACTAACTTAGGTTGAAATACGGGACTATTTCAACCTAAGTTAGTCTAATTTATAGGAGGACCCTTATAGTTACAAAATCGAGTTGGATTGACTTACGAGTACGTGTAAATAAAATCAAAAAACTAAACTGCTTAACCCCGACACCATTTAGTATTGTTTGTCCTACCCTAAGAGTGTTTTTTTAAGCCAGAGGCATGGAGAGAGTGCAGCACCCGCTCGCTGTAGTAAAGCGTAGGCATGAGCGTGAGTGGCATGCCTTTGGTTTGCTACGCAAAGGCAAAGGGTCTGCACTTCCCGCAACACCGGAGTCCCCGCGTCACAGATCCGAAGTGGTCGGTCGCTATTTTAGAGCTGACTAACCTCCACAACCTCGGCACGCTCCGTCTCGCTCGGGTGCCTGTGCTTTTACTACAGTGTGCGGGGCTGCACTCCCTCCGCGCCTCCGGTATCAAAAAACACTTTAGGGGTAGGACAAACAAGACTGCATGGTGTCGGGGTTACGCAGTTCAGTTCTATGACTATTGCCACCTAAGTCAACCCAATTCGATTTTGTAACTATACGGGTCCTATACGGACTTTTTCAACCTATGTTAGTCTTATTTCATTCAAAAATCTATTGAAATTAGTTTTGTATACATTTGAAAAGATTACCTGATTTCATATATTACCTTTAACATATACATTATTCTATGTTTTGCACTTAGTTATTCCCTGAAAAGTCGACAGAAACCTTATTTACTATACCGAATTTTGCTCTGAGTAAGTGCCAACACACGATGGTCGTGAAATAGTTGCGAGCATATCGTTCATCCACGTGCTACTGAGTGTTCCGTCATCTTTAAAATGTTAAAAATTAATTATAAGTTTTTCAATCCACGATGACGCGCCCAACTCTGTCAAACACAAGCAAATGAAACATAAGCGATTTTGACAGAGTGAGGCGCGTCTTCGTGGATTGAAATATTTATAAGATTGGTTAGTAAAATATGACAGTTTTTTTATTATTAGTAATGTGTGATATTTTAATGTAAATATTATATTATTTACCATCAAATAGAAGTCCCAATATATTTTTTATTATGAGTTAGATAACAGCAAGTCAATTATTATTGTTATAATAATACTTTGTAAGTTATATGTTAGCTATTTATTTAATTTTCCCTCAAGACATTAGGTAGGTAGCCATTTTGCAGTGCTTTCATTAGTTGCTTCTCGTAATGTTAAAAGTTATTCAAAAAAGTATTTCAGCCTAACTCCTGCCTAAGTATAAACATTAAATAAGTTAATAAATAAATAATAATATTAAAATAACATAATAATATTAATTCTGTCACTTTTGAATAAAAAATAATAGAGTAAACTGTTTACAATGCCTTAGTATAAACAACTACTATATAAAAATAAGTCGGGTTTTCCTTTCTGACGCTATAACTCCAGAACGCACGAACCGATTTCCACGGTTTTGCATTCGTTGGAAAGGTTTCGGGCTCCGTAAGGTTTATAGCAAAGATAATTTAGGAAAAATTAAAAAAAAAAAAAATCATAAAATTTTACATAAAACGATGCCATCTGGTGGCGAAACGGAGTTCGCCGGGTTTGCTAGTTACATAATAATATTAATTCTGTTACTTTTGAAAAAAAAAAATAACAGAGTGTATTGACGTGATTAGGTAAAAGGAATATCGATATGTTCATGATGTGTTCATGATGTGTTCACAAAAGAACAAAACTTTTAAATGCCATAGTTATTCTCTGTGACATGTCACACTCGTTAATGCTGAAAATGTAAAAACATATAAAATAAACAAAATCAAAATTGCAAATTCACGCCCTTCAGAACCTTTATTCCTCACCTACGCACGAAGCTTTGACTTGCCACAAAACGAATTTATAATGGATTTCGTCGTGAGCTAAATATTATATCCGTCTAAATAATGCAGGCCCCTTCGTCACCGGAGTGGATATTAATTGAGGTGATGCCTACTTTAATGTTTATCAAAGTTTCTTCCCAGAACATGAATTTCGGAAATAATTGTTTAAGTAAAAGGAGGTTGGAGCCTTTTTATAGTAATAATAAATGTAGGTACTCTGTTTCATACAAAAATAATAATAAATAAATTATACAGGTTCTTAAAAGATTCTGATTATTTTAAATTCGAACAACAAAACAACCTTTGAAGTTGCAATTTTCTTAACTATTTTTAAATAAAAATGCAGATGAGCAGATGGACAACCTATAAATAAATATCAGGACGTCGTAACACACATCGCAATCTAGCCCCAAAGTAAGCGGTTACTTATGTTATGGGTACTTGATAATTGATAAATATACATAGGTAATATAATTTACACAGATATTGAAAGAATTGTGGGAATCGAACCCACGGCCTCCGATGCAGATGACAGGATCGTTACTGCTATGGTGTACCGGATCGATCCTGCCGTCATACGAGTACCTGTTGCGTTTCATTACAGGAAGTATACTAAAAATAAAAATAAAAATTTGCAGTATTCTAGGCTAGAGAAAACATGCTACATTGTGTACACAATATGTACTATAAAAGCTCTGTAGTTAGAAAGGTTAGAATTGTTGATTTACATATCTTGTTATAGAGATCAGTGATCTTGTTACATCCAATTTACTTTAACCATGAAATGTGTCACGAACTATTTATCCACCAGCTACCATCGGAAAGTTCTGCGGAGAAACAATAACGTCATGTTACCTTATCAATGTACGTAGGTGGTATTTGATACGGGACTCGATGGAGCCGTCTAGACACGGTTTTGTAAAGAAAGCTCCGAATATACGAAAATTAATGTCACGTTGATATTCAATGGGTACGCTGATTACTTTACCTTCTATCTAATAATCTAATAAATATTAAAAATGTGAAAGTATGTGAGTTCGTGAGTTTGGATGAAAGGTTGTTACTTTTTCCCGCCGCAAGTACTGCACCGATTTGGCTGAAATTTGGAACATACATAGCTTATAACCCGGATTAACAGATAGGCTATTTTTACTTTTTATGCAAGAAAAATCTACAGTTCCCGTAAAATAATTTAAAAAGCCCTACAGCAATCTATAGCTACCTACATCTATTGGTAGATACTTGAGCAAACTACCTTGAAGGTAGTTGAAAGGTCCGGGAACGAGAAATTCACGTTTCTCTTAGGCAAACCCGCAGCCAGACAAAAGCTAGCCTAGAATAAGGCACGTGTATCTCAAATTGATCGTTGATAAACATGCTATTAAATAATTTTCTGGATATATAAGTTAGAAGAAATCACTTGATTGCCAATAGGTTTCAAGAAACATGAGGCAAATACTTTTCCTTCAATATAGATGATTAGGATTTTTCTATGGATAAATAAGTTTGATAAAATAAATAATAATGATTGCTAATTTTTAGCTAGGATTCCTAGAGCTCAAGTATCTTAGTTATTTCTAGAAAATGTTTACCTGCTACATTTTTCCACCCCGTATAGGATTGTCGTATAAGCCATAAATTATAATCATAAAACATTATCTACAAGTATTTTCAAGTCTTTATCAATTTCTGACCAGCGTTTTTCATGAAATGTGATTGCATAATTAATTTTGATGTTTTTTAGGGTCTATTTTTTATTTTATTTTTATTCGGAAGCCAACGTGTACACAACGAACTTAATAAATAATCAAATTTAAATATTCTTTACAATGTTGTGCACTCCACTTATAGGCTAACTCAACATGCACTATATAAGAGGACATTCTTGTGGACAGGAGGAGGTTCCATACCAAAATGGTAAAAATGGAACCCTTATGGTGAGACTTTCTCCGTTCGTCCGTCCGTCCGTCCGTCCGTCCGTCCATCTGTCAAACTCGAATAATTCAGTAACTATTAAAGCTATCGATCTGAAATTTGGAATAGTTCTAGGTAATTGCGGCGCGACGTTATTGCAATCATAAAAAATTGAAAATCTTTTTATTTTTATTTAAAAAGGGGGTAAGCCGGGTCGTCAAAATTTCAAAATGAGATAACAATATTGAGTAGGGTATCATATGAAAGGGCGTCACTTGTTTATTCTAAAACCGATTTTTATTTATTTTTATGCCTGATAGTTTTCGATTTATTGGGCAAACTGTCGAAAAAAATACCGTTTCCCCTCCCCCCCCTTTATCTCCGAAGATTACCGATCGAAAAATCTGAAATAATTATGATCAATAGAAGTAAATGTATATTTTACAGGAACAATAAAATCAACTCTCTAACTATTATACTTTTTTTGATAATAACAACAAACCGGCAAAAACAAAGTTATGTTTGCGGTTTGCCAACAAAAGTACCTACCTACATGTAAATTATACTTGTAAGTTCATGAACCAAAGTGATTCTTTTAACGTTTAACTTCTTTTATGGTATGGAACCCTCGGTGCGCGAGTCCGACTCACACTTGGCCGTTTTTTTTATTTTTATCTCAATCTACCTATTACTTTCATCACTTTTACTTTTTCTAAGTAATATCTACATAGTACGTATCACAATCTGATTAGGTTCTACGAAATAACTAATTAACTATACTAACAAAATATCTAATTGTGCCTGCCATTAAGTTCATTCAGTGCAAAATACGTTTGCCTTTAGAAGTCACTATTTTAATTAGGTTAACATCCTACTAAGTGCGATGTTCTTTACATCTCACGTATAAAATTGAAAGTGAAAACTTAACTTAGGATAACTTAATATTAAATGAAAGTCATCATTATCATCAACCTTTTTTTAAGTTCTTTTTTATTTGCTTGCCTTAACTTGCAATGTATTTATGTATGTAATTTGATCGGATTAATTTAACTTGATTTTGACTAAATGTGTACACAAAATTTCATCTCAATCGGTTGAAGAACCGATTGAGATGAAATTTTTTGTACACATTTAGTTTCGATGACAATGGATGGTTAGAAGTGTGACGTCATTCTAAATCCAACATGGCGGAATCACACAAGATGGCGGGGATTTTAATGCACAACTCGTACAATATGGGTATTAAATTTAAGGTTTTGTGAGAGTAACTCGAAAAATAAAAAGACGTCACTATACTTTCAAGGAAGTTTGCTCAAGCAATCTGTCCTTTCTCCAGCTCCAGTCTATCTCTGTGCCCATCAAAACTGATTTAGTAGTTTAGGCGTGAGAACATTACAAACAAACTTACATTCACATTTACAATACTAGTAGGTAAAGATGCTATAAAATAGGCTCAGGTTTTCTCGAAAGGCAGTACTTATAGGTACTTACATTGTATTGTAGTCTCGGAAAAATAATATTTTGAGAAATACATAATTGAAATCGATTAATTTGTCATTCCAAACAAATTAGGTACTTTTGGGGTTTGCGTTTATTATTCTTCACGTTGTATAGGTATTTAAAGTGTTTTTAAATTACACTCGCTGAGCAAAGCGGCCAGTTTATTTATTTACACGTATTTGAGGTGAAGTTTTATCCGGAATCTATCATTGTTATTTATGGGTTGGTACAATTTTCAAGGTTCGCGATTAGTTCTTCCTACTCGTACGTATTTTGCACACATAGTGACTTTTTCAACAAAACCTTTGCAGCTGATAAAATAGAGCCTTACGTCATAATTTATATCATAAAGAATTAATTTACTGTTTTAGTGAGTGCGTGTAAAAGTAAATGAAACAGTAGGTAGTAGTAACTGTTGACAGATACACGTGTGATCTATTTATATGTATAAGTAAGTATCAGTGCCCGCGGACTCCGTTCCGCGTTAGAAATATTCTTGTCCCGGCCCGTTTGTCCCGCGTAAGGCTCGGTTTCCACAAAAGCGGAGCTGTTTGAATCACCAACCAGATTTCGTCATTTTGACATCTCTCCCCTCAGTTTCGGAGATGTCAAAATGATAAATCTGAAACCGGGCCTTATACCCACAGCCCACAGGATGTGAGGCATTTGGATAGATATTATACTGCCTATACTTACCTATCGCCACGCAACGGCCGCGGCGGCGCGCATCACGTTTTTATTTTGCTAATATCTTTGAAGATATTTATTTAAACTGTATAGAGTAAAGGGCACAAATATTCTACATTAAATTTCCGTTCTAAAAAACATATTTACAAAGATATAGATTAATACCATATGGGCTAAATAAGCTTCACAAAATTTATTTATTTTTAATCCACAATTTTAACAGTAAAAGCAGTTATTGTGAGTTACCCGTAAGAGATAGGCATATGCTATCGCGGACTTTTTTTACAGATTTTGATACGTTCTTTAATATTGTAGAACATTGTTTTGTTCTATCATTAATAGTTTCCGCAGCGCACGCGATTAAAGCAATTTTTTCTACGACTTGGATTACATTATTCAAGTTTATAATTATTATAGTCTATGGCACTCCACATATAGATATAGAAATTATTATAGCCTATGACACTCCACAATAACGTAGCTTTCTATTGGTGAAAGAATTTCGAAAATCGGTTCAGTGGATCTAGAGATTACCCCTTACAACGTCACAAACTCACAAACATCGTTACGTTTCCTCTTATTATAATATTAGTATAGTTATAGATAATTGACTGTCTCTTATTTTGCGTTATTTTTTCCTGATTTATTATTTATTTAATTTTTACCTTCTTTGCCTTATTATTCACACTAACATTTAGAATGAACAGAATCACCAACTTATACCTGATCTCATTAACTTAATTATGAGTAGGTATATCGTTATTTCTTTTATTTATAAAACAAGACGTTCTTTAAATGTTATAAGTTTACTAGCTGACTGTTGTTGTGCCGTTCAATTTTTTTTTACTCAGCGGTATGTAAGAAATGCTATAATGATATGAATAGTTTTTTCAAACCCATCGATTATGCAATATGTAAAATTAATTCACTAAAATCAGTCAAGGAGTTTCAGAGGACTTAGGTTCAAACACAACAAAATAACTTTTGAGGTAGTTCTGTGGTATGCCTGTGTTAGACTAATAGGCAGCTAAGTACATAATTTCTTCTGTAGAGCGAAGAGGAAGATGCACTGAAGCGGAAATGTCTACGATCATTACAAACAGCCTTGCAGGCCGGAACCAGACATGCAAGCGAGTACGGTGGTTTTTATAAACGCAACGAGCACTGATTGTTTCTTACCACTCGCGTCTCTGGTTAAAAAAGCGATTCAAGATATTCCAGATTTAAATTATTTATTATATACATACTAGCTTTTTAGCCGCGACTTCGTCCGTGTTTTTCTAGAAAAAGAATAATAACAAAGTTAAAATTACTTGTTTGACGATAACAGCAATTGAAACAGACAATTGGACAAGGAAAGATTTAAAAATAAATAAAGTTGACGTTGAAAATAGCTGCTACATTTCAAACTACCTTTTTTAATTTAACTGTTAAATATTGCCAACTCAAGAGCCTTCTGAGTAGCTTTTTTAGCAGCAGTTATTTTGTTCCAAGGCTTAGGTATCTCAAAAATGACTTAAAACCTTAGGTAAGTATCAGTTTACTTATATCAAAGCTAAACGACAAATTTTAACAAAATACAATAATAAAAACTTTTTAAATATGGTAAAATACACACTCAAAGAACGTAATGACTGAGATCGAGTCCAGGTAAAATCCTAGCTGTCTATTATACGCCACTTGAGAGAATAAAAATAGTCACGCTAAATTTTGCAGTTGTGGCCAGCCCATATTGTTTGCTTTTTACTTGTACTTACAGAAAATAAATACCCTCAGTTTTCTTTACATTTTAATTTGGTTGTTTACATCGTAATTACACATAAATTATATTATTAAACATAATTTTATGAAAATAATATCAATTTCATGAGTAACATCATGAAATTGATATTATATTAATAATTTACATATTCAACTGCCGAAAACAGTATCGTTAAATAATTATAGTTTTAGTTTTTTATTCATTTCTTTTTATCATAATCTTATAATTTGTATACATTCATTGAGCCAAATTAGATATTAGAAAGTCCTAAAAGTAAGTATAAATTGTGGATTAAAAATAAATAAATTTTGTGAAGCTTATTTAGACCATATTATGGTAGGCCGTAGGTATCAATTTATGTCTTTGTGAATATGTTTTTTAGAATTGAAATTTAATATAGAATATTCGTACCCTTTACTCTATACCGTTTAAACAAATATCTTCAAAGATACTCGTATTAGCAAAATAAAAACGTGTTGCGCGCCGCCGCGGTCATTGCGTAGCGATAGGTATAGGCAGTATGATATCTATCCAAATGCCTCACGTCCTGTGGGCTGTGGGAATAAGGCCCGATTTCCACAAAAGCGAAGCGGAGGGGAGTTGTATTTGAGTAACCATTCAGATTTGTCATTTTGACATCTCCGAAACTGATGGGAGAGGAGATGTCGAAATGATGAAATCTGGTTGGTTTCATCATTTCGACATCACACAGCTCCGCTTTTGTGGAAACCGAGCCTTACGCGGGACAAACGGGCCAGGACAAAAATATTTCTAACGCGGAACGGAGTCCGCGGGCACTGCTAGTACCTACTAAAGTGATCTGTGGCGTGGACCATGGTCCGTAAACGATACTGTGGTTGACTTACTAACTACGCCGTTGGTGTCAAAACAATCTTTTTTAACACCAATATACCGGCGACATTTTTTCACGCTCCTGAATAATATATGTCTATTTTTACGGCAAAATATCTGGCACTTGATATCGTGATAATGAAAATTACAACATTCGTATCTTCTTATCGCACAGCTGTCTTTCCGTTCATGAAGTGCAACCGACTCAATGTTTATTATACATTATGCGGACTGGCGCAATGTTAGTAGCGAGTTGACTTGTATCGTCATCATCATTACAGCCTGCGGACTTCCACTCTTGGACATATGACTTCTCAAGCGCATGCCACCGCACCCTATCCTCAGCCTTCCTCATCCAGCCGCTTCCCGCCACCCGCTTTCTATCGCCATAATATGCTGGATGACTTTAACTTTGTGTGTCAGGCCGTTTTTGTCCACGTTTCAAGACCTAGCTGAGTTTACCGAAAGCCGCTTCATTTGTTTCATTTGTATATGTTATTATGTTCACCTGCTCAGAGATTTTCATTAAAGTAATGGAAGTTTGTTGTGTAACTCGCTGTCTTCTACTACATTTCATTGTTGTCTACTTTTTGACCTTAGGGAGGTTTTGAATACCAGACATTTCTATTAAAACCGTCTGTAACAAACTGCGAAGTCAGCTGTTATGTATTCTTCATTAGAAGATGTTATTAACTTCACTTATATGCCTATTAAAGCCATAGAGGCCGAAGAGGCCGCCTTTGACTTCAAAAGTGCGGCAATAAATACTTTGTCTAAGTTGACAAACCCGAGCCCGCACTACACAAATTCATGTACACTAGTATCCGTGCACCATACAAATTTCAAACTGACACACCCACACTCCAAAAAAAAGTTGCCACACTCACGGAGCTGTCGTGCTGTATTGCTGTTTAGCTCTTGTGTAGATTGTGTTGTAAGCTGTGTTGTTAGTTAAAGTGATCTGTGGTTGTTAGGTAGGGCTCTATCTAGTCGGAGCGCGAGCTACAACCTTTTATAAATCTATGATTATGGCCTAGTACGTATAACATAACTATTTTATTTGGAACGTCAAACATTTTTTAACAAATAAAATTGGCATATGAAGGAAGATTATTGGGCTTCTGCTATAAAAAAATCTGGAGATGGAAAGGCAGTTTTTTGTTTCATCCGATTGAAATAATGGTTCACGATAAGAAGCATTTCAATGCAAAAATTCAATTCAAAATAGGAAGTTGATATAGTATGTGGTGTGACGGGCTTCACGAGAGTAATTTTCGCAAAATTATACTAAGTACTTTATAATTAGGCGGAATTTTTCAAACCTTATGAAATATCGCTCGCTATCGGTTATCGCTCATTTACATAGTAAAGAAATCATAATAAAGCATCTATTTAGGAATTTCTGTCAAGGGTCTACGCTAGGCCGTAAATAGGTATAATAATTATTACATATCGTAAAAAGTCTATCCATTCAAGTAAGTATAAAATCATCTGCTCCTTCAACTTCACTGTAGATGTATAACGTCGAACTATGAATAAAATTATTTTCTTTCGAACGAATTAGTAAATCATCTTAATCGTATTTCGATTACGCTTAAGTTTAAATCTTAAGCATGTAGGTACAATTTGGATTAAATGGACTAAATTGTATTTTTTTTGTTTCAATCAGAAAAAAAATTGCGAGACCCCCCTTTCGCCAACGTAAGATTAGATGAGATTTTACTCGACCCCCTCCCCCCCTTAAACAACTCACGCAATTTATGGACGCCCCCTAACAACATATTAAAAATACTCCTAATTTCCTATAGGTACCTTTGGAATTCGCAATCAAAGTTGTAGGTTGTAGGGAATAGAAAGTTACAAATTTCAATCAAATAGTATCTGAACTAACATAATTCAATATTAATGTAAGTACCTACTACCAAGTTGATAATAATTAATATTGTTTGACGACAAACTTCACTTACGTGTTTCTATTAATAAATGGGGACCCACCGACCTAAGACCTAAGACTACATTTTATGGTTAGGAATTCAATAAGTAATATATTTTTTGCTTGTCAGGTTTGATAGGCGATAACATGAAATTAAATAGGTACTGCGTTTTTAGAGCTAAACAGTAAAAACTATAAAGGAATCTACTTTAATGGCGGCAACACACTTCGTTATTTGGTATTCGTTATTCGCCTTATTTGACCGCATACGACCAAGTGTGGGCGGTTCATTCGTCTATATTTGCTTTATTTGCACGAATAACGCATAAGCGCGAATAGCAAATATGCTTATTCGTCCTCTTGTCGGTTTTTAGCACACTTCAAAGGACACGTATTGGCAATACAATGCACACAGCACCAAGTGTCGATAGCATGTTTGTTATTTGCTATAAACACATATTTGGACAAATACAGCGTAGCCGCATAACGAATAACAAATAACGAAGTTTGGTTCCGGCATAAAACTTCATATGTTTTGGTCACTGATCAAACACAAAGGATCAGCACTTACTGACGTCACACGTGTATATTTAGGCTCATATAGAACCATTATTTTTAAATTATTGTGTGCTGTCAGCGGTACCATACTGTTGTGAAGAATTTTTGTACCACAAAAAAATAATTTTCTTTCGCCTAGCCACTGCACGATATTCTCTGAAAAGAAATGAAAATATATAACTTTCATGAAAAATATATAACTTTAAAATAATGAATTTATTAGGTAAATATTGAGTGAGTGATTGTGTAACTTAAAATAAGTTAATCTGTTAATCTTTAAAGAATACGCCACGTTACAGAACTAGTCATGAATACAGCAGTTTTCACCAAAACGGCTTTTGCTGGCTGTCTAGCCAAAGTCAACAAATCAAGCAACGCACTGTACTTACTGTTTAATCATAGTGTTTAACATTGAACCTTGCAAACGCCATGTAAACACAAACAACCAACCTTGGGCATATAACATATCGTGTGCAAATTGCAAACATTGATGCAATTTCACCATTTAGGTACACTAGAATTAGATGCTAGGGCACTTTAATGAAGCAAACTTATCGAATTAAATTTTGTCAAGGAAGCACTATTGTAAATTTTACTGTAAGTAAATAATATTTTTGAACTTGCTTGCGCATATTTTTTATTAATGTTACTACAACAACAATATTAAGGAGTTTTTTAAATGGTGATAACATAAAAAATACCCGGCTGAGTTTATAGTGAGCTTATTCTCAGCAGCAGGGCGCGAATGATTATCACCACTAGAGAGACCGTGTAAAATGAAATGACTTGTCATAAGAGCCTATGTAAAATGCTAGGCCTATATGTAATAATGAATTTTCTATTCTGCACTATTGTATTCTATTCTACTGATAATAATATAGCTTTGTTTGTTTTATGTAGGAAGAAATGTTGATAAAATTGAATGATTCCTGTCATAAATTGAATGCTTTGCCCAGGTTTAACGTAATTATGGCAATGGTGTATAGGTAAACAGGAATAGGTAAACAAAGCAAAGGATAATGACCATGCCTGTTTCATTAATGTGATAGTTATCTGATATTGCATGCGATCCCATGAAAAGCAATAAACAGCTTGTACTGCTCTGGATCTGATATACCCAGCCCGGAAACTAAGGGATTTATCTTATCTGAGCTCTGGTTCTAAAATTAGATTGTTATACAAATCAATCAGGTATATTAGATTATACGACGTATAATCGATTGAAATATACACGATTTTGACACAGAGTGGGGCGCGTCTTAACATTCATTAAGACAGAAACAGAAGTCTCTGAACAAATTAATGTTACTATAGTAAATAATCTCCTTCACGCCGATCCGGCCACGGCGGTTGATCTTTGACGAGGTTTTCCATCAACGCGGGTCATTATTATTTAAAGGCACAAGTGTGTGCGCCATCTCAGGTGCAAAGCGCACTGCGCAACTGGGACATCTCTCTCATGGGACCATCGATATAATCTTTGCATGGGACAGCAAAACAAATCTATATTTGTCAAAATAAAAACAACCGCCAATCTCTACATGTAAAAAAGTAACCTACTCATCGCGGAAATGTATCTAATAATGAATTTCCTTGTACATAATAATAGATTAGGTATATTATTATCATGCTCGATATCTAAATCTTACTCTAAAGCAAATTGAGATAACAGGTTGACTGTATCTATGTCCTAACTATCTCTTGGCTGATTTTCGTACTTAAACTGCAGATGATAGGCTTTAGTTACAAGCACCGACACATTTAAGTAGTGCTGCTAAATATCAGCAGATTCACTTGCTAATCGCTACACTTAGCGGAGTCAATTTTATTCTAGTATTATACCTAATCAAAAATTTTATTATGTAATTTTCCCCAGAGCCAAAGAGGATTTAATATATATAGTCTGCAGATAATGAATCTGTGCTCACTGCTTAAATGACTGCCCGGTGTTTATTGAATTTTTGGACATATAGGTATAATATTTATGTAGCGCTGCTAAATATCAGCAAACCCACTTGCTAATCGCACACTTAGCGGAGGCCGGAGTCAAATTTATTACATAATTGGGTAGTTGACTGCAATCAAGATACTGACTTGTTTTATTTAATTTTGAAACAAGTATTATTAACAAATGAAATAGTTTAATTAATTGATCAAATAAAAAAGTTACAAACATTTAAATATTTCTGATTAGACAGAGACAGCTGTATTCACAATGACGTGAAAGTGTGGTCATGCCCACATAAAAACTCTTTCGCTGATCTGTGGTCATGCCATTGATTAAACATATAAACATATACACTAAGTGGCGTCAAAACTTTAAAATAATGACGCTAATGTTGGCGACCGACAGCGGTATACTGCTGTCAGCAGAATCAAAAAGTACGACGCGCGACGCCATTCTTAATTTTTGGCTTCAACATACGTCATATCATATCCGTCCTTTTAGCGTAACGTATTTAGTCATTGGGTCATGGCCATAATATTAGCTCAACTGCGTTTTTCGAGACAGGGAAAAATGCTGCAAAAGTTAAAATGCCTATAACTTTATATTTCTTTGTTTGATTTTAATTGTATCATTTGTGAACGTCATTACTTTTATTCAAGCTCATAAAAAGGTCATAAAAAATTTAAATTATCACCCAATTTGCCCTAGGGCCAAAGGGCACTTATATAGTCTGTATTTTTTTTATTTATTAGCTGTTTTCATACTTTATCAATTACAGGTGTTAAATCAAAAAGAAATTCAATAAAAATATTGAAAATAAAAAATAAAAAAAGACACCTCCTTATTACCTACATTCCCCCTAATAATTCCAAAAAATTCCCAATAACAGTTACTATTTCATTTATTATTTTTAGACCGAGGCTGCCATACTTTATCGTTTCGGTAAAATTATAAATAAATTTGTCACGCGTTTCTCCATTTCAGAATTAGGCAGAGCAGACCACAGATATGGAAGCAGACGGAAAATAGACCAAAAACAAACAAGTACCTATTTTCTTTTCTTTTTTTGGTTATACTATAAAATTTATTAATTAAGTTATATTGTAAAATTTACAAAAAAATGTCCATGGTCAATTTTCACACAAAAGTACCTTTTGTAAGTCCTTGTGTAAATTCACATGAACCCAGGATTTTACCGGCTGTTTTAAATCAATTAATGAATGTAATGTTATCAGCAATAAGTAATCAGCGGATTTATTTAATCAATAGTTTTGGCAGCTTATCATAAGATTCTTTACTTTTTTGTCGAGTAAATAGTTTTTGTATAGTCGATGTCCTCTTACGCAAAAGTTTCAAAAATATGAAAAATTAAAAATAAGCTGCTTTAAATTCAAACTAAATTTTTTACAGGCCTACATATTAAGTTCTCTATATTAGTAATAAAAATTCGGATTAAACAAGTAGGTACTTCTTAATAAAATCTGTATGACAGGAAATGTGCATTGAAAAGAAAGTAATTTTTTGTAGGTGAAATTAAATTCCGAATCGGTAAACCAAATTTTCTTGTGCCAATGGGTCCCTAAAATTATTATTTTATTTACCAAGAATATTTTGGTTTTGGTTCGTGAGGAAAATTGATACCACCTTTGGTCATTCTTCATTAATTATGTAAGAATCCTATACTTCTGAGGTACCCCTAAGACCTCGTGGTATGCAGGTACCTTTGAGAGATACTCAATCAAATATCAATCTATCGTTTTCAACTCGGAAATATCCATTAAATATCAAAACCGCTAAGGTATGGAACGCCCTTCCAGCCTCCGTGTTTCCAGCCAAGTACAATCTGCGGGTGCCTTCAAGAGAAGAGTGACTAGGCATTTTCTAGGCAAGCGCGCTCCAACCTAGACCTCATCATTGCTTTCCATAAGGCATGACTGTCATGTTGTTACAATAAAAAAACCGGCCAAGTGCGAGTCGGACTCGCGCACCGAGGGTTCCATACTATCAAAGAAGTAAAACGTTAAAAGAATCACCTTTGTCCCTTGAATTTACGAGTTTAATTAACAAGTAGGAACTTTTGTTGGCGAACCGCAAACCTAACTTTGTTTTTAGAGGTTTATTGTTAATATCACAAAAAGTATATACTCGTAAGTAAGCGAGTTGGTTTTATTTTTCCTGTAAAATATACGTTATTTTGTATTGATCATAATTATTTCAGATTTTTCGATTGGTAAACTTCGGAGATAAGGGGGGGAACGGTTTTTTTTTCGACAGTTTGCCCAATAAATCAAAAACTATCATGCATAAATATAAATAAAAAATTGGTTTTAGAATACACAAGTGACGCCCTTTCATATGATACCCCACTCAATATTGTTATCTTATTTTGAAATTTCGACGACCCGTTTTTCGCCCCTTTTTAAATAAAAATAAAAAAGATTTTCAACTTTTTATGATTGCAATGACGGCACGCCGCAATCACCTACAACTATTCCAAATTTCAGGTAGATAGCTTTAGTAGTTACTGAAATAATTGGGTATGACGGACGGACGGACGGACGGAGAAAGTCTCACCATAAGGGTTCCATTTTTACGATTTTGATATGGAATCATAATAATAAATACTTTTATACATACCTACTTAGACTAATAAACTTTATAAGAAATGCTAACCTGTTGTGATCTATATTAATAGTGTGAGGTAGGTTCACAGGGAGTTGTACAATGTACGTCACATCCAGATACTTACGCTGTTACAAATTGTGTATATATCCAATGATAGACAATTAGCTAGATTCAATGATATTAATTAAGCTAAATTATTTTAATAATGGATACTGTTGCCAGTCGATTGTATAATTCAGTGTTCTATAAAGGTGATTAATCGCAACTAATGTTTACATATTTTATGAAGTGGCTTTAAACAATGAATTGTTATCATTTAGTGCATTAAATCGTTAGTTAATGAATATGCAATGGTACAAAAGGATTTGAATATACGCGGCAGACCACAAAAGCGCACACAAAGTAAGATATACCTACAAAATTTACATACCGACATTTTTCAATACCAGAAAACATGCAACATTTTACAATACTAGACAACTGATGAATCAATACACAGCGGATGCCGTTAGATCTAATTTACATCGGTTAGGTAAGTACTACAGTAGTCGATCGGTAATGACAGTAGTATAAACCGACAGTAATGTACACTGGCCGATTGACGTACCGAATAGATGTAAAATGCTCGTTTTACATTTGTCACCTAAGCCCTTGGGCGACAGTTGTTGTAAGTGAAAACTGTCACCTAACGGCTTGGTGAAAACCAACATAAGATATTATGTTATTGGTTGATTTTCATCAACACTATTGTATCAACGAATATATAATATTTGATTGTACTAAGATAACTACTAGAAAAGTAAAGTATAAATTAAATCAGTCATTAATTAGAAGTCCAATTGCAACGAGGAGTGCGACAGGGAGATGTAATCTCCCCGAAGCTGCATTGGAAGAAATCTTTAAGCTTCTGGATTGGAAGGGATATGGAATCAACGTGAATGGCGAGTACACTTTCGGTTTGCCGACGATTGGCCACTTAGGCCCCTATACCACTGGCGTTATGGGAGCATTAGCGTTTCTTCAACGTCTGCGCAACGACAACGTCGCGTTGACGCAACGTCAGCGTTGATAGTCTCTAACCGTTCGCACTTCAAGTTCGCAACTTCAACTCCGCGTCAACGCAACGTTAACGTTGCGTTTATTGACAACAGTACAAAAACTATAAGTATATCGGATAAGGAGTGTATAGGGAGTACGTAAAATACGTTTCAGTTATCCATCTTTTACCAGGTACGGATTTTGTTTACGCTTTGCGTCAACAAGTAATATATTCCATCAAGATAGGAAATCCATACATTAGATACTACCAGGTATTTTAAATATTCAAATAGCCCCATTTTCAAACTCGACAACATAAAGCAGGCTCTTTGAATAGAAGCGCTATCAATTTCCTATCTGTTACATCTTCGCGGCTTATTGTTAGCTCACTGGTATAGGAAATGCATTAGAGTTTATAAGGCCGGCATAAAAGAGACTTGTAAAAATATAAAACACAGGTAGAAAGTAGTCTGTCGCGTCTGATAGATAAATAGGCTTAACAGAGGCTAATCGTTTTAATATATGTACCAAGTACGTATGAGTGACACACCGGCAGCGGCCGCACAATACTGAGTACGTCTACGTCTCTATATCCCACCTGATTTATTAAAACCGTTTGGAAATATTTACTTTAGGATGAGCAACGACCTTCATACGACACGTAATGACTCAAACTCTTCACTTTAAAAGTCAGTTTTTTTTTCAAAACGTTCTAATGTATTGATCACGCGCAGCGATGAAGGATTTTCACTTTCAACGCGTTTTACGTTAGCTGAAGCATCATTAGACAACAATAAATAATCAATAAATTCAAACTTGCTATAGAGATCATACTCACGGGTCTGTGGTTGTTAGGTCATTCCGAGCGGGAGCGACCGTACGATCGTAAAGTTAGTGCAAGCAACCGTCACGTTCGGGAATAGTAAAAACGGAAATTGACCGTTAAGTCCACTCTCTCAGAGCGAAAACGCGCAACTGAGGTGTGATAGAAACACGAGGCTCGCGGGGTGATAACCGCTGATAAGCGACGCGTCATCAGCTTCATGAAGCTGGTTGCTATAGACGACGCTCAATTATCATCAGATTGATTTCTACAAATTTAACATTCCGCTACCGGCGTGCAGGTATTGTGTTATAAACGGCGTTTGTCATAAATTAAACTCAAATTATTTATTTATTTCATATACTTAATTCTTACTACTTGTTGGTTTTTATGAATATTCAGTAAAAATTGATTATGCTTATTAATAGTGATGTTATCACTATTAATAAGCATAATCAATTTTTATCTAAACTTAAAAATGTCCTTCCTTCTTGTCGTTTTCACTCAACCTCTCTTCTCAGAATTAGTAAAAGATTTAGTTTACAAAATAATAACACTCTCAGCAACCAACGTATGAGGTTTTATACCCGACTTCCCATAGAGTGCTCTATTCACAAGAATCAGTGAATCCCTTTCTCCCATCTCCCATCATTTATAAAATGGTTACGGGATGGTCAAGATAGCTATCTATCAGTTTTCCCAAGTTTACCCTGATCCCCATAAGTTTGGAGATCAGTCAGTCAGCCAGGCACCTTTTCCTTTCTTAGACATAGACACTTTTCCTTTTTTAGACATAATTGATTCGGAAAACGTTATTTTTAATATCGATTATTTCTACTTAATTAGGTTTATGAAAAGTAGTTTACGTCCTGTCCTGTTTTCAGACCAACAAAAAAAAACATAAAATCGGTCAAACGGTCAATGGGTTATATATTTATTAGAAAAAGTTATAAGTGACTAGCTGATGCCCGCGACTTCGTCCACGTTGGATAAAAACTATTCTATCTTTTAAGTTGGACCAAATGACAGATATTCACGAAGTTTGAACTAAATTGGTTCAGTAGTTTAGGAGTCCATTGAGGACAAACATTGTGACACGAGATTTATATATATTAAGATTATTAAAAAGGAAAACATGTAGATTGTAGGTAATCTATTCATAGGTAGGTACAACGAGTAACCCTTTTCACCAGCTGTGCTATTCTTGAAAATGTACACCCCTGATACAGCTGTTAGATACCTGGCGTGGCAATGCATGGCATGCAAAATTGAATTCTATTACACCGGACGAATTCATAGATGCATAGATGTACGCTCGTCGCTGCTGCAGAATAGCACGGCAGTATATGAAAAGAGTTACTCGTATTATAAATCTAACTCCCATAAAAATAATATAGATCTAAGAGTACCTACCTAACATGGTGGGAGGTCGAAGTCAGTAAACACGTCTTGGAAAGCTTAGTCAGTATTTAATGTAAGGTGTCTGAATGACTCAAATTACATTCTGGGAGTTGGCACGAATGTGTGGTCATAATGCTGCATACTCAACAAGTGTCAAATAGCACAGATTTGATAATATTAGGTAGGTACTTAGTAGCAAAAATAAGGCTAGTTTTCTTCATAAAAGATGGAGACCAATTATCATGTGTTAAGATCTACGAGTAGTTCCTTGGCAAATAAGTGAGATACGATTACGAATATAATTATCACACTTAGAAGGAGAATTCCATTTTGTGAACCTGTATGTCTGATGCTTTCCTTAACGTCCTCAAAAGTCTACGAACTGCGAAACTATAGCGGACGTGGTTGGCCAACCGAATGGCGCAGCGGTGATAGTGATCCTACTCAATGCATTAGAGGACATATTTTGTTCGTTTTCTTTACATTGTATTTAAATGTAGGTATATAGATATTTGTTACATATTTAGTAGTTAGTACCCATAACACAAGCTATCACGATTTTAGGGCTAGATTCGTTCGTACGTTCGTTTTAGCCGACAGACGTTCACTGATGGACAAAGGCCTCCTGCAATGCAGTGTAACGTCCATTATGAGGAATAAGTAAGTAAAAGGATATATTATTAAAAGTAGAAATAAGTAGTACAGAGAAAACTCATTCCTCGGTGTTGGTTATACTCATGTTATACTAAGGTACCTTGTTATTTATGTCAAATTGGTCATTCAATAAAATAATATGGCCACTGGTCTGGACATCAAACCGTACCTATTAAAATTGAATAGGTACTTATTTATAGATAGTATACGTATAACAGTCGAAATCTGAAAAGGAATCGGTGCATACATACTTAATCATTAAAATACATAATAAACCAATTCCGAACGATGCCAGTCCAAAGCCCCTCGATATATATTATGTTTCCAGTTTCCACATGAATGTTCCTTTAAAAGCTTATTGAATTAATTTAGATAAGATATAAAGTTTTTGTTATGGGTACTTATTTCATAACAATTAGTTTTCATCTAACCCGTTCAGAAAAGTGAAAACTATTTTTATGCCCGTTGGGCTTTTTTGAGATGGGGAAAACCTTTGAACACGGGACACAACTGCATGTATATAAATTTTCAATAAATTTTTATATTGTTAGTTTTTACTTCGGTCAGTATTCCCAGAGTGCCACTGTTGATCTTTTTTTAATTTTAAAAATCTGCGTGAAATCACATAAATAGGTTTTATTTATTAAAAAAATACTTAATGACACATTCATCGAGAAACAAGGTTAATCTTTATAACACCGATAACCAAACACATTTAAAATATTACTTGCTTACAGGTTGTGTGTAGGTAAGATTAGCGTTCGATGGCACAATTTCTTATGTTTATAGAAGTGAGCGCTAGTTCCATCTAGGTATTGTTTGGGCTTTGTTATTTGACTAGTGTTTACAATAGCGTTAAAAAAATTTAGGCCATTATAAGTAATGGCCTAAATAGAAATGGTTGCACATTATGTATAACCATGTTTATTCTATTAATCATTTTTGCTGTAATTAACTATATTATTATTATATGAAAGTTTGTGAAATTGTGTGTGGATGTCTGTTACTCAATTCACGTCGCAGTTAGCTGGAATTTTGAATGAATATTGTAAAAACCGTGCCGCGCTAGTCAGGTCGGCGGACCTCGTGTACCACTATAATGGTCTTTTCCATACGAATGAGTCCTCACTCTGGTACGAGCCTCGAGGCTTACCTCTTCATCCTATAACGGTGTTGTTCTTCTAGCTAAGGTATGGGGCTTAGACCTCGCCTCATAGTTCGAGGCCTGCAAGTCTGGTCTGGTGGCCCCGTGCGGACAGCGGTTACGTGAACCCCGCGTCGCCATCTTTGTCACCGTTACCGCCCTCGCGCAAGCACACGAGGAACAGAGGCTTTTGTGAACATTGTATTGAACTCAAAGTCATGCAGGTTTTTTCACGATGTTTCCTTCATCGTTTGGCTTCGCGTTTTTCCCTTTTAATACACGTATTAACTCCAAAAGCCAGTGTCAGCTCGTTAGTCGCCAAGGGCCTATATAAGTCAATTCCGGCTTACTTTACCTACGGATGTATACGAATGTCTGGAAAACTAAAAAATGCTTGGCGTCAAATAAAAAAATCAGGAAGCTGACGGCGATAGAAAAATAATTTTCGCCTTTCCTGTTAAAAATATCAACTCTGCCCTAAAGTCCCCGGGATGAGGATGATGTACAATCCAAGGCTATATTAGATACCAATGTTGAATAGCGAGTTCAGTTTATATTGGATTCTGTTTTGTGATAGGTAAGTACATTGCTTCTAACAATACCTGAGTAGTAAGCACCCGATTCTATTGAATGCTCGCGCTTCTATTCGTACATACCTAAGTATTAAATACTACAAGAAGCATTGAACCGCAACAAACTTCAACCAATATAATATTTCCCTTGTACCTAAACTCCATAGTACGTATTTTTTTATAAGAAAGAATGATCAGACGAGCAAGACGTTAAGGTGTTGCGGTCCTACCAGCCCGCGAAATTCAAATTTTATTTACTTTTTCGCAAATATTAGACTAACTAGATATTGTAGATTTATGGCAATGCATTTTGCGGGCCTACTTTTTATGCATATACATGTTTTTAATAGAAACTTTGCTCGAAAGTTCCCACTCATCTCATATTGGTTCCCGAAAGATAAATTTTTGCAGTTTCGAGCTATCGGGAACCAATATGAAGTAAATGACTATTGTTGAGCAGAGTTTTATTAAAAACATGTAGATGCATAAATGTTGTGCCCGCAAAACTCATTGTCATTAGCCTTCGATGTATAGTTAGCCCACTATGAACGAAAAACTAAAAGAAATTTGAATTTTCGCGCCCGGATGGTACCCATCGCCCTTAACCTAATCTTACGTGAAACACGACTACGCATTGTAATAATTATTATGCGATGCTCTGCACCGCGCTTACTACCGCGGGACAAACCCCCCCAAGGCGTCAGTAGTAAGCTGTAAGCCTACGCAGTATTTCGCAGGAGTTTCAACAATGGCTCTACATTTTCTTGAATACATGATACAAGTATTTTTACATAAAATAACTTTGTTTAGAAAGCCTCGTGTCTTATTTTATAACATTTAAAGCTGTTAAAGTGAAATATAGCGATTTATTGTTTACAAAAATACGAAACGTCATTTTATGAATCGAATTAAAAATCTTAGTATAGGTGTCTCATTTTGCCCAGTAACATTGTCAGCCACAGTGCCCTTTAAATCAAACCACAGTAATATATTACTGGCTCACGGTAATAATCCGCAAAAAGAAAACTAAAGCTTTGCCCTAAAATCATTTCTAGAAACGAAACACTTAATTAATCCAGAGATTACCAGTACACACAAACTAACTTAGCTATAGGCATAATATTATGATATTCCATAATAATATATTCTCTGATATAAAAAATTCTCGTACTTATCTCGAAACAGCTCGACTGATTGTTATGAATTTTCCGTGTATATTCGGTAGATCTGAGAGTAAGCATCGTTTGCCGTGTCTATTAGTTAGGCTATGTATTTAGCGCACATAGCCTGTTTCATATAATAGGATAATATTAAACATATTTCACTAAAAGCTAATCATATTTTCTCTCTTGTAAGTCACATCGTGTTTCCCTGAAGTTTATGGAGCTATTCGTAAACTTTTCAAAATATAAAGGCACTGCTTCGCAAAGTTGTTAAACGAGATTCCTTGAAGCACTCCAAGTTACGCGCTGATGTTTTCTCCTTATTAAAACTTGACGGTGAAAATCTCAATCGCAGTTCTTTCACCTTATAGAGATTTGTAAATTATTACTAAATACGAGGTGTAGGTTAATTCGTATATTGTGGCCGCTTACTGTTTAAGAGGGTTACCGCAAATTCGCGCGTATCGCGTTTCGGCCCATACTATTAACGTATTCTTTAGCGCTGACGCAATTTTGCGCCGATTTATAGTATTATTAAATATTTTATAGTAAAATAAATACAGAACTTATTAAAAAAGTAAATGTACAGTGTCTTTGAATATTAATTAAATTAAATGATTAGACCTAAGAAGTAACAAAAAATCTCGGATTATATCCTGAAATAACCCGTTTAATATCTCGAAAAAATACTAAAAATGTCACTTTTGGTTATACTGTTTTTGAATGAAAATTTAAGTAAATCGTATTTTTTTTCTAGACACTATTTCATAAATGTTATGAATTTTCTAAATATGACTATTTTATAAGTTTGGGATATGAAACTTGGCTAATATCTTGAGTCTGCGTAGAGCGTCGACCGCTATTTTAGCAAACAGCCTGTACCAGAACTGTTCTAATGAGAAAATTATACACATATTTTCAAATATTTTCTAGACAAAAACTAGATTATGAAATTCAAAATAATGTGATGTCAATCATCAAATCAGTAATTGAACACATTACTGTTTTATGTGCCGTCGAAAATCGTAAATTTTGACTAAACCACAATTCTAACGCGTGAACAGCCCTAGAAACATATTAACGGAGATCCGAAGTCCCGATTCCTTGTTTTATTTTCAATATATTTTTTTTCTAAACTCTACCTCTCATAAGGAGGTCGCGGGTTCAAATCCTGGGCACGCACCTCTGATTTTTCCGAGTTATGTGAGTTATCACTTGCTTTCACAAAAATGATGAAGGTGTGTGATGCCCACCAACCTGCACTTGGCCAGCGTGGTGGGATATGGCCCAACCCCTCTCAGTCTGAGAGGAGACCCGTGCCCAGCAGTGGAACATAAAAAGGGGTTGAGATGATGATGATGATGAAAAATATTTTTATATAGCAACTCTAACTGTGATGTCAACGAACCTAATCTATCAATTCGATTTGATCCTGTTCAAAGTGGTTCAGAATTTCCTCTTCAAACTCAGGGCTATAATGGCAGTTAGTCGGCCTTCGCTCGCGTCGTTCGCTCAAATTCAAATCGTTGAATGCACCAAACTTCGAAAGCACGCCGCGCCAGTGACGGAGGGGAGGCGGTTTCGAAACTCCCCATACGAACAGTTCCTGTATCGAGCTGCTGCTAAATTCCTCTCACAAGCTCCTACACACTAAATTATGTTGTAATATTCCTGGTAATAGGTAATTAGCAACTTATTTTCTCATTTAACAAGCATCACATAGTAATAGTTGACACGTGAAATCAACTGTCAACATTTTGAAATTTATTTGTAGTAATTTTAGGCACCACCCATCATAGGTACTATTGGTTATTTGCATAACCAATAAGAATAAGTTGCATGAGTTCATAAACTTTCAAGATTCTGGAATGGCTATCTTAATACACTTCATTATTTCCAGTTTCAGATCACTATTTTCAATCAGCTATTTTTAGGGATATCACTCAAAATTATTGGTAAATTTTTGAATTCCCTATAGTTCCCTCAGGATATGAGCTGCAACTTCTTGTTTCATGCATCTTTACATCGTCCTTTAATACCCGATATTATTAGGCATTCGCCAACTTATGGCAAGTAACATATACTTTTTTATTGTAGATAGGCTTGCACTTGCGACAATCATGCCTGATGGAAAGCACTGATGAGATCTAGGTTGGAGCACGCTTGTCTAGAAAATGCCTATTCACTCTTCTCTTGAAGGCACCCAGATGATACTTGGCTGAAAACACGGAGGCTGAAAGGGCGTCCCATAGGTATCTTAGCGGTTCGTATCAGAAACGTGGAAGAAAAACAAAAAAAGAGATATAAGCTGTGGTACTGTAGCTTAAAAGCGTTAACCATTAATTACAAATTATTGAACCGAACTTTTAGTAACGTAAATAAAACAGCTCGACACTCAGCCAATAAGTAGGCAGATACTCGTCTGCAATGTCGAGTGTGTTAGAATTTATTTCAGAGATTATTAAAACTAGGGGAGACCGGGTACAAAAGTAACGGCGGGTCGAAAGTAACAAATGCTCTGTAGGTTTATCAAATACTTGAAACACCGCTTCACTGTCGTCAGGCGATAGCCCGCAGCGTCTTCCCCCTATGGATTCAGTCACCGCATCTACCGCGCGCTATTAGGTCGTGTGAGAGGACTGTTCGTCATTTCGCAACTCAAAAGTAAGTTTTTTGACTTTCACTTATTTAATGTTTATGTAGTATTAATGAGATTTTATTAATCTGAACATTTGCATACTAATTCTAGAGAAGGTTGATTATACAGTGTTTACCTTCGTTTTTGTCAAGCACTCTCAATTTTAAAGTTATCTTTCATGTTTTAACAAAAATGTGGTAGGGTACAAAAGTAACAAAGACACAAGGGTACACAAGTAACATGTTACTTTTGTCCCCGTATAGATTTGATTACGTAATAAAATAAATATTAATGTGTATTTATTTGTGTTTCTTTCAACAGAATGCCGCGACAACGCATAAGAAGAAGAACCACTTCACGAGGAACTACTGATATGTAAGTGTACCGAAAAGCTGCTGTTTTACAACCCGATACTGGAAACGGCAAAAGAAAGTTGACATCCACGAAAGGCAAGGGAAAAGGAAAAAAGACGAAGAAATTACCTGAAGACAAAGAAAATAAATCTGACGAAGAAGATTGTTTCCGTCTCGTTTGTTTAGAACCTTTTACCAATAGTCGACCAAATGAGCAATGATACAATGTATCGAATGCAAAATGTGGTCAGATATTGAATGCGTTAGTGATGATGTAAATTATGTGTGCCACAATTGCGCATCTGATACTGAATATTGATTATAAAAGTATTCATATAAAAAATATTGATCTCATTTATTAAAATAAGCATACCTAATATTTAGCTCAAACGCAGTTAAAGTAATGCTGATTTATTCTAATAAAACATTTAATTTTTGAGCGATCACAATGCAAATGTTTATGTTGATAATAAAACTGGTTCCTAATAAATAATTTGTTGATTTAAAATGATATTTTAATTTCATTCCTAGTCCCTTTGTCATGTTACTTTCGACCCACAGCGTGTTACTATCGACCCGCCAACGTGGTCGAAAGTAACAAATGACGAATTTTTTTTAAAGTTATGTAATTCATCTAAAATACACAATAATAAGGTAATTTAAGATGTTAATATAAAGAGCTTGAACTAAATTTTAATATGGCTATAATAATTTCATTAAAATAATAACACCTAACGAGAAACCAAGGCAAAAGTACAAAATGTTACTTTTGTCCCCGGTCTCCCCTACCTGTCAAACTCGGTAGAAAAGTAACTAAGGTCCGTACAGGATCTAAACATTTTGTACAAGTCTCCCTCTTTGTTTTCTTTAATCTTCATTCAAGATGCTGTCATCCTCATCAAATACAGAAGAAGACTAGACTAGAAATGAGACTAGAAAAAGAAGAACCTAGTTTCGCACAGAACAAAGGGTATTATTATTGTGTATATCGAAAGTTTTTAACCACGATTCTATTACAAAAGGTACTGCTCCATTAATTATGTAAGTACTAGTTTCCAATAATTTGCCAAGCAAAACTACATATTTGAAAGGTTTACAGTCACTTTCCTGAAAGTTCAGAGCATACTTTATAATTCAAACAAGTTGCAGGTCGAAGATATTGCTCGTTTATTATAGCAAGGCGTGAAACTTCTTAACCAAGAATCCAGCCTACTCAGATGCAATATAAATATTGTTTGGTAAATAAAATATTTATAAGAAGAATACTTATTGTTACACTATAAAAGTATCTTTTACTATAACATTATTATTATTTATTCGATAACTCTTCGAATCATTTTTTAATAATTTCCCGGATCACAGATGGCGCTACACGTTAATATTTCAAAAATAGAATGCTCTACTAAAATTGTAATCGTATAGCCGTGAATAATTTTAGAAAAGTTTGCACGTGGGGCTCTTACCGGCAGTACGCGTCGAGCAGTAATTTTTCATCTATCTCTTACAGGTAAATACGCTTTAAATGTTTTCCTTTCATCCTTCCAATTAATAGATTAGCTACCTAATAGGTTACCAGTTCGTATTAAGATGGTGAAACTTTTGTGTGTAATGTAATTCTATCATTAGAACAATTTAATTTGATATTTAAGTATGTACTTTTATACAATCTTCAATGTACCTAAATTAAATTTAGGATTTTGATCTCTAAAATCTTAAATCCCTTATAATTATTCTTAATTACAATGAAATCACATTAAATCACAATTATCACATTTCGTTTTCATGCTGATAAACAAAAAAAAAAGACAAACTCACAAATTATCACATTTACAATATTTATTAGAATATTTGATTATATACAAAAATGTGTACCTACAAATTTGTACTGAATCTTCAGAGGGTGAGTCCAACTCACACATGTTCATTATCCGGTTTTATATACCTATTTTATTCTTACTCAGTACTTCAAGAGGCAAAGAGTAAAGTAGGTAAAGAGTTCTAGGTTTGACAGCACCAGATATTAATTTATTCTTTGGATTGAGTTTGAGCTCAATAGAGCTTCAGTCTGTTGAAAAAAATACGATTGTACAAATAGACTGCAAATAAGGAAAAAGTATTCGCTTTTTTCTTGTGGAATACTCGTCTAACCGGAATATTCTGCAGAACGGCGGCGGAGAGACGATGAAGTTATTTTAGTTTTAAAGAGCGGAAATTCAGGGAGGAAAGGTATATTTTATATTACAATGTATTCATAAATAGTTTTTAATAGAAAGTTATATATTATAATATTAAGCTGGCCAATACAGTAAGTACTAATTTTGTGGTTGGTAGCGAATTGTGGCAAATAAAAATAAGTAAGTAAAAAAATTAAGAAACACGACTGCCCTGTTATGAAACGAACTAAAAAGTAAGAAACAATTTATTTTAGTTGAACAGATAAATACATATGGCAATCGGGGGACCTCTTAGCATACCTACAAGGTGTTCCTCAGAACAGCCCCCCGACTGCCATTTGAATTTATGTGTTCAACTAAAATAAATTGTTTCTTACTTTTTAGTTCGTTTCATAACAGGACAGTCGTGTTTTTTAATTTTTTAATTACTTATTTTTATTTTATATTTTTAGTGAAGGTCAGCAATTAGGTGAAGCATGGATTCAACAATAACCCATAGTAATAATATGTCCAAATGTCTTTAGTCATTTAGAAGTTGTGGTAAATGGAAATAAAATTACCTACAGTCGTATGAAAAAGGTTATTTGGGTAAATCCTACCTATGTAAAATTATTTATAAAATATTTATATTTTCTGTTACTACTCTCATTTTGATACCCATATTGTGATAGTTGAAGAAAAAATTTGTTTTTCACTTTTGAAAATGGCGCCTCACATCCGCCATATTGATTTTTTCCAAAAAAATTATAGCCTATGTTACTCGGGAGATCGGGGATCTAATGATACCCCATATGTCCAAATTTGTTCAGGCGTTCAGAAGTTATGGTGGAATAAAGAAACATATACATACATACATACATACTTACATACATGAAACCTAAAAACATTACACTCCTTTTTTTGGGCAGTCGTGTAAAAAACTAACTAAAGATACTCGTGTTAGTTACCAAACTCCTCCAATAATTCTTAATGTTAAACACATTACTCTTTAACCACATTACTTTAATTCAAACTGCGATCTGATTTCTATAAATCCTAATTTCATTATTTATTTGAATTTTTCGTGAAAACAACCACCTATTTAATACCCCAGCAAGACGTGGTGTAAACATTTTACGTACATATTATTGTTTTATGTACGCTATTATTATGCTGGATATAATATAACTAGTAGGGCGCGTGGGTGCGCGGGCCACATGTGGCCCGCGTGCTGTCTTCCCGCCCATAACGGTATCGCCGTCATCTCCATCGCCCATTGGAATCCGATTGACAGTGAGCTGAAAAAATTACCAAGGAGCACTGTCATGGTTTTAAAGATAGTTAAGGGCAGTTCGAACAAAAAAATTCGCTGAACCTCATCGGATGAGGTTCAGCGTATTTTTTGTTCGAACAGCCCTTAACTATCTTTAAAACCATGTCAGTGCTCCTTAATCATCATCCAAATCCTAGATCATTGTCTCTTCTCATAGTATGTTTATTTTCCAAGGAAAGATAAATTCCGCCACACTGAATTATTTTCCATGCATCCCGTAGAACTTGAGATCCTGATCACCTCTTGCTAAGAAACCACTCTCTTATCTTTTATACTTTCCGAGATAGAATAACACGAAATTTGTTTGGCGGCCATCTTGAATCCGCCATTTTGAATTTTTTTCAGCTAACTGCCAATTGTATGACGTTTCGAGTTACATTTGGTCGAGCACCCCCCACCTATCTTCGATACCCTGGCTGTGCTCGTCACCCGTCTCCGAAATCCTCAATCATCAGCTCTCTCCATATTTTTCTCTAGTAACTCTCCGAAAAACCGCATCACAACCTTGCATAATTACCAACTGTTAGTCTCTTCAACATTCCCCATACATTTTCTATGGAAAAAATAAATTCCGCCATTTTGAATTTTTTTTCTATCCATCGAATAGACCTTCGAGTCCTGATCAGTTCTTGTCAAGAAACCATTCTTCCATCTTTTATACTTTCCGAGATATCGGCGAAATTCGAATGGCGGCCATTTTGAATCCGCCATTTTGAAAAATTTTTCAGCTCACTGCCAATTGGATGACATTTCAAATGACATTTGGTCGAGCACCCCCCACCTATCTCCAATACCCTTGGCTGTGCTCTTCGTCCGTCTCCGAAATCCTCAATCATCAGATCTCTCCGTATTTTTCCTCCTCATGAATTTTTACCTTCTATACGAACCCATACTTGAAAAAAAATTTTTTCATACAAAATTGTTCAGGAGAGGTGATCAATGAGTGAATGAATGAATCAGCACAAGCAGCTATATATATAGTAATATACATAGATCGGTATGTTTGATACGGACAGCCACGCACTCGTAACTCTTGACATTTGGATCACTGGAAATGTTCAGTGCTAATTTTAACCGGGCAATAGTCAAATCGTACGTTCGATATTCCGTCCCGTTCAATTGCAATTTCGTGTTTAATGGCAGGTTGATGAAATAAACATGAGTCCCACGATGCTCGAGGGTTAACCAAAATCAATACTTCATGCAAAACATCATCATTATCGACATCATCATGTATATTATAATAGTATGGCCAGGTGCATGCCTCTTGCCTGCCGAAAGACGGATCAAACAGTTTTTAGCCTACAATCTACTCAAATGCGGGTTGACTAATACAATAGATCTTTTGGGAAACTTCTGAATCCGATAAGGCGTCGCTAATATGCGCTTCTGTTAGTTCGTTTCTCTCTGAGGCCGTGGAGTCGTCATATTCATAGCACTAATAATTTCACTACGGTTAATTGCCTCATCACAGAGTGGCTGGCTCGTTTTACGTATTGATCTAGCCTGGCTGTTGAGTGCAAAAAATAAGCAAATAAATAATTATTATTCTCGCAATCATCCACGTTAGTAAAACTTGTAAAGTATTGCAATGTATTAAGAATAAGATAGCGATATAAGTGTTACTCGAACATTGTCGACATACATACTCGTACATACATACATACAAACATACGGGTCGAATACAGAACCACCTTTTTTTCGAAGTTGGTTAAAAATTGATCTTTTCCTGTAAGCTACGAAATATTGAGTCCTATTTTTGCAATTCCTATTCAGTAATATTTTCAGTTGTTCCCTTTTATGAAGGAGTGGCAGAATTTAGATTATATTATTATCGTATAAAAAACTAATTGCGATCTAACAAGGATGTTGAGGTTGTTTGTTTAAAAATTTCTCAAAGGAAAAATGTTGCTAAGAGACAATGACGAACCGGATGTATTTCAAAAGATTTATACTAAAAAAATCAAATTTAATCTAATACATAAATACAAAAAAGTTTAATCTAATACATTATTGGTAATTTTTAATATTGTTATTGCCCGTAAGATACTTCGACGACAAACTGTAAATGCTCTTTGGCCGAACTGATAATAATGAAATAATTTTTAATCTCTAAGGTGAAAGATGTCTCGAGTTTACGAGGAATTCGACCCAGCCTTCGCCTCTCTATGCAGCGATGTAACAGTGTATTCCAATAAGAAAGGGTTCTTCAAGAATCTAGCTGAGGAAATTGTATCCTTGGCTGAAGACGACGGTTGGTTGCAGAGCTTTGAGGTTACTGAAGATGAAAGAAAGGTTACCGCTGTTACGGAAAATAATACAGTGCGTATAGTTGTTATTTGTTGTTTTTTTTTAATAAATACATATCAGGACATTCTACACACATCGCAGCGATTGCTTGTTTTACGGGTACTAGATAAATATAAATGCATATTAATTTACATAAATATAATATGCTGAAACACAGGACACTGCGGAAAACATGCATGCTCATCACATAAACATTTAGTAAATGTCCAGTAGTGGGAATCGAACCCACGACCTTCACCGCAGACGGCAGGATCAACGTGATTTGTTGCACAGACATAGGTGTAAAAACGCGGAGAATAACATAGGCTTTTTTATCCCGGAAAATTTTGTGAAAAACTGAAATTCAGTGTGTGAAGTGTGAAGGGTGGAGCCATGGGCAACTGCTAGTTTGTAGGGTTCCGTACCCAAACGGTTAAAACGGGACTCTTTTGCTAAAACTCCGCCGTCCGTCGGTCCGTCTGTCACTAGGCTGTATCTCTTGAACCGTGATAGTTGAAAAGACACTTGAAAATTTTAAAGATTATGTATTTCTGTTGCCGTTATATAATATTTAATAGGGACTCCCATACAAAAAATGTGATTTTTACCGTTTTTATAGAAAACGGTACGGAATACTTCGTGCGCAAGCCTGACTCGCACTTTTGATAATTGTTTTGATATTCCTTATGAACCCATGTCATGACACACTTTTTGAAATTAATTTTGCTTTTACTTATCTTTGCTAAGCATTTTAATAATAAACAGTTTTACAGAAATAATATTGCTTGGTCTAATTTTGAATCTCGGTAGTGAAATAGAGACTTATGAGATTAAATTCCTCTAGCTTTATTCACAAAGGATCTTGTAATATGATTCCATTACTGAAGTGGCTTTGAGATAATTTGTTTAAAAGCTTTCACTAACTAA
This sequence comes from Coenonympha glycerion, assembly GCA_963855885.1. Classification (NCBI taxonomy): domain Eukaryota; kingdom Metazoa; phylum Arthropoda; class Insecta; order Lepidoptera; family Nymphalidae; genus Coenonympha; species Coenonympha glycerion. The sequence goes on from OY979626.1 coordinate 9,297,300, forward strand.
AAAAGCTAATGCATTTGAAAATGAAATAAGTACTATTATAGGTAACAAGTGTTTTTCGCAGAACAACATTAAATTAACACTCATAATTTTAGGTACAAGAACGATAGATGATAGCCTGACGAATTTTTTGTAATAAAAAATTCTCAAATAATATAATAAATATTTTATTTTAACGACCTCCCTGGCGGAGGGGCGCGTGCTCGGATTCGAATGGGAGGTCGCGGGTTCGATTCCCGCCACAGGTCACTTTGGAATTTTGTTATTTATAAATTGGCTCAGGTCTGGTCTGCTGGGAGGCTTCGGCCGTGGCTAGTTACCATAATGTGTGAAATAATTTGAACAAACATGTTAACTGCAGGTAATGAATGCTTTGAATGAAGTTCTATCAAGAATTCAGCCTTTATTCCGTGGGAAGGATGCCAGGATATCGCATGACAGACGGTTGGCTGCTCAAGCTAGTCTGAAGGAAGGAGATCTAACTAAAAGCTTAGCATTGGCTAGCCAAGCTGTGCTAAGGGCCCCAATGACAGGTAATCAAATGGTACCTACTCGTACTATCAGTAACATCTTAATTATATGGCATCCTCTGGCCGGGTCTTCACTCGGAGTGGTTTGTGGCGATTTATTAATTGCATTTCATACAATATTTCTAAGAAATCAAACCTCTTTAGTCACTCACTTAGAGCTAACTTACAGGCTCGTAATAAATAGGTATCAATACTCTATTGCAAACAAAACACACAACAATGTGACTGAGGAAATTAAACTGTCCTGCCCACTAACATGTATCTCTGGATTCATGATTCCATACGTTTGACAGTTCATTTTTTGTGTCGATTTGAAGCGCCTCCCCCGAGCGTCCACGGTTCTAAATTGACATTTGTTGGAAGTGGACCGTCGTTTTAAATTTCATTTTATTTTAGTTCCATAGACGCTCACGCCAGGTTGCGCAACAATCACCGCCAAAATAGCGAAAGTCAAGGTTCTTCATTTTTACTTTGACAGTCAGCTATCCAGAGTATATTCTATATAGTAGTTCTACAGAGTATATCCAGAGTATATCTATGCTGCCAATTTTGACCACTTTTCTATAAAGAAAAACAAGAAAGAAAATTTATTACCTATTTAGCATTTTAGCCTATTTAAAGGTTCCTAGTTCTTATGAAATCACCACGTTGTTGTAGTTAATATCATGTAGTCGGTGTCACTAGTAGTTTTTAAGTATTTTAAGGGCACAGGGGTCTGATTGCGTAGGAAAAACGTATACATCGTTATCGTAATCGTTGGCAAATACTGCTTACCCGGTTGTCTGATGTAAATCAGGGCAACCAATCAGCGGGCAGAATTTCCAACGATTACCATACACAATCTAGGGGCTGGTTTTATGAACACATTGTGAAAATCATTCCAGGGACTGAGGAAATTATTGACAATGGCGTGTCTTTAGCACTCGCCCTGTGGCTTCGTTCGGAAATACTTTTACTTTGCAATCGCCCAACAGCCGCCTTAGAAGATTTAAAATTGGCTTTGAAAGAAAGACTACCCGCTCGCATGAGATCCGAGTATTATTGGAGGATGGGACATTGTTACAAAGGTAAATGGATTTAATATATATTAATTTATATCTTTATTTTTTAAAGTCAGTACTTAGATACCTTGTACCGAGGTATTATATGAAATACGTTTAGACGATTGGCTGTATTCACAAAATACGAGCTATAACTTTATTATAAACAAAGATAAAAATATTGACATGAAAAATAAATAATTAAAATCCAAGAAATACCTACAAAGCTACAGACTTGAATTTTGGAATCGGAGGGACTTCTATCCCTTTCTCGAAAAAGAAAATTTATATGAAGCCACATTAAGTTACGATGGCGTTATTTACCCGTGAAGTCAGAATTCATGATAGATATCTCTTTTTAATCCAAAATATTCAAATGCTTAATTTTTTTTTTATTATTTGATCAATTTGCTCAATTGTCTAATCATTTTATTCAAGGGTTAACTAGTTTAAAGAATAAATAAAAAAAATGAATATTCTGACGCGTGTCTCCAATTCCTACAATTTAATCTATACTTATCTATACTTATACTTATAATAAAACTGTAAAGGGTCGAATTCTGTACATTGAAGATATTTTGTAAATTTTTGTTGGAGGACACTATTTAGTCGATACTGAAGCCAAAACTGTAATTTGTTTCATTTTTGTCTGTCTGTCTGTGTGTCTGTCTGTTTCAAGACCGCGCATCACGGCTAATCCGCTGGATGGATTTAAATGAAACTTGACATGATTATAGTTCATACCCCGAGGTAGGACATAGGATACTTTTTGTCCCGAAATTCATCATGGTTTCCCTGGAAGACGGCATCAAAGTCCAAACGTTTTTAAGTTATAATTCATTAACGCGTTGTCCGATTCCATTCATTCTTTTTTTGTTACAAAGGAGGTTCCTTAAAGATTATTCCGTATAAATTTTATCATCATCACTTTTGTAGTTCAGAAATTACAGACATCAGAACCTTTAGCGCTAAGTTCAAGTAGGTAGGTGACTTGAAACTCGGAATGCACAAAGAACCTAGGGCTAGGATGTAGGGCTCAAGTAAGACTGGAGTACCCTTACAGCCGTAAATAAATAGGCTTAGCAGGAGATTTTGTATGCTTTAAAATTTTTCACTTTTAGGGTGAACAAAAATCATGTTACTGGCGTTATCGCTACGTTATACCGTATAGCGCCATCTCTACAATTTATGTGGAACTTGAATGTAAAACTCTGAGATAGGTACTACCGAATTTTTTTAAATAATAATTAACTGTCATGTTATTTACTGTGTCCTGACTTTATATTAAGATGGCACGGTTAAAACATGAACAGATTAAAGTTTTCACTTCTGTCGACATTCCCGGAGTGCCGCGTCTTTTTTAATCATCCGCAATATGGAAAGGGTAAAATAATAGTTCACAAATATTTTTAACTCTTAGGTCTTATCGATCCTAACCGACTGACTGTCATCTAAGGTCTTTTTATACGTAAAGAAATATATAGCCATTGCCCATTCTGATGTTTTGGATTGTATTGAGATGAAGCAAAGATTTTTAAAAGACCCTTATTATATTGGGCTGGGGAATATTGTTAGTAGAGTATTTTATCCCAGTGGTACTAATCCGGCCAAACTCTGAAAGAAGAGTTCTACCACCAATAGAACTTTTCACATGGTTTAATGATTTTTGACATATTTCGTGGTTTCAGAATAAAAATCACAATGAAAAGACCCAGTGGCACAGTCATGGTCACTACGTGACCACGACTTGTACCAATGTATCGAAATATCGACAGTTAAAATCGTCCTTTTGATCTTTCAACTACGCATTAATGAAACTTTATATTATTATTAAGAAAAAGGAGTTTTCAAAATCACCACAAGATAACCCGTGCAAAGTAAGAACAGGTTTCTGTACAACATCACACGGAATCCCGCGAAAAATCAAGGAATTCCAGTAGGAAGGTATATTATGCAAAAACATCGTAATCCACGCGGGCGGAGCCGCGGGCAACAGCTAGTTTTATACTATAATTAGTAAAAATTCAAAATATTTAATTTTAACTCAATGCAATAATTGTGGTAAATATTTTGAATCACTTATTATGCCTACTGACATTTTGTGAAGCTTATTGTTATCTTTGTGAGCGAGCGTATAAACTAATTCCGCTAGAATTAATTAATGATAACTAGGTACCTTGCATATCTTCAATAATTATACCGTAATTTACGAGTATATTAGCTACACAAATGCAATGTCAGTGGAAAGGTAGAATTAGAGGAGAATTAGACATAATTTTGCCAAATTTAGATCTAGTAAATATTATATTTAATAATAAAAATAGGTACTTATTTAGTTTTTGAGAAGATAAATAAATCATAATTCATGACGATTTTCAGGTGCTGGTGAACCAACTAGAGCTAAAGTATCTTATGAACTAGCTGGAAGACTTCTGGGGAACAACGAACAGGCTAAAGCTGAGCTCGCAAAGGATATTGAAACCCTGGATTTCTCAGATAAGCCTAAGTATCCACCGGACAAGGCAGGTGAAAATATATATGATAAATACACGAGTAGATACATACTAACACTACTAGTAGATACATACATATGGGCTTACTGATTGCGAACTTACTCCATTTTTAATTTTCAGGCACATGTCTCACTGGGGGTGGAAAACAAAATTTGCCAGCCCTATCAAAGAAGGTTAAAATTATAGAAGAGACGAAAAAGGTGAATATCCAAATAAAAATAAAAATATACTAATTAATATTATTACACAAATAATAAAAGGGTGAATGTTTGTGTGTATGTTCGTTGGTAAGGGTAAGCGTATCGTTATAAAGACGCTACGCAAAACAATATGACAATTATGCCTCTTACGATTCGCTGCAACACCGTTTCGTCTGCGGACATGTTTGAAAATGTTCGTGCTCGTACTGCTCTCGTCGTAAGCGAGGATTACAGTACGCTTACGCTTACGTGCCGTATGCGAAGGGCCTTAATTCGAAATAAGCACTGAGAAATTTTAGAAAATACAATCCGGAAAACTTGGTAATTAGTTCATTGTATGTTTGTATCATGTTTCAAAATTCCCACGCCTTTGTGCATGTCGTAATGTAAGTACGAGATTAAATACCAAACCGACTGTTGTCGTCCTTTACCTAATACCTTCTAATTATTATGTATGTATCTAAAAGCTTTGTGAAATTATATTGTATGATGAAATAATAATTTTACCTACCTTCAAAAATTAATGTTTAAATTGTTTTGGAATAATAATTTAACTGTACGCTCAAAACCCAATTTGTTCACAATATGTTTATGTTTAATGTACCTACTATAAGCCTGTAAGTTCATCGAAGTGAATTGTTTAATTCGTTATGAAACTAATGAAAATCTGAAACCACAAATTCTATATGATTTGAACATATCATTAGGTGTTTTAAAAAGTTTTCTTGTAACAATGATTTTTAGGGTTTTTATAATTGTATCCGCAGTCTGCTTAAGACTGTAAAACAATGTGTATCGAAATTATCGTGTCAGCGGTATTCGCTTCCATAGCTCTATAGTAGAGCGGCCACTCGCGACAGGTGGTGGTTGCGGGTTCGAATCCCGTTGGCAGCGATAATTTGATACATTTATAATTTATTTTTATAATATCTTCATTTACCACTGACAACTGACAATTACTGTCCTTGTTAATTATATGAGAGATGTTAGAACTTAATAATACAACCAAGTTACTACAATGTAAATTGAAGGGACAAGGGTATTTTAATATAACTCAATAATTTTCTTACGTTATCCAGGGGCGCTTCGCTATTGCAGATGATGATATAAAAGTCGGAGATATCTTGTTGGTTGACAAACCTTATGCAGCCTGTCTGCTTTCAGACTACTATGGATCTCACTGTCTTCATTGTTTCAAGAGGCAAGTTCTGAAAGCTAGCTATATTGGGTTTAAGTTCCATGGGGGCTATTGAATTCGTTGAAGGGATCAAAATACCAATATATTATTAAAATACAAAGCTTTATATATATATATTAAAATACAAAGTATTATTATTTTTTGGTACCTTTGATAAATTTAATTAATCTAGAATATATGAGAGCTAACAACAAATAATTTTCAAATTTATACAATTAAACCCAAAATAAGGTAATATCGCAATTGGTCAAGTGCGAATTGGGCTCGCGCACTGAGGGTTCCTACTATCAAGACCTATTATATCATATTACTAGCAAACCCGGCGAACTCCGTTTCGCCACCAGATGGCTTCGTTTTATGTAACATTTTTTATTTTTATTTTTTTAATTTTTCCTGAATTTTCTTTACTATAAACCTCACGGAGCCCGAGACCTTTCCAACGAATGCAAAACCGTGGAAATCGGTTCGTGCGTTCATGGAGTTATAGATAGCATCAGGAAGGAAAACCCGACTTATTTTTATAAAGTAAAAAAGAAAATAAAATTCTCCAATAGTATTAAATTAAACTAAACACCTCTGCCCACTAAATTCGAAAACGAGTAAAAGATCACGTTTGTTTTATCGGAGCCCCCCTTAAATTCTATTTAATTTTTATTTATCAATTTATTTTAAAGTACATACCTAACTTTTTATGTAGCAATATCTGGGTGATCTGGGTTTTTGGTTAATAGGATATTTTCCAAATATGAATCCTAGTTAGATCGTTTTATCGCCCCCGAAATCCCTGACCACCAAATTTCATGAAAATCGTTGGAGCTGTTTCCGAAATTCAGATTATAATAATACATAGTATATACAAATACAAGAATTGCTCGTAGAAAGATTCTTAAGATATATCAATTTATTAATTATTCAAGTATTTTGTTACAGATTAGAAAATTGTGATGATGGAGCTCCAGTGTGGTGTCCAAATTGTTCGGGAGTTGCATTTTGTTCGATAAAGTGTAGAGATGCCGCTATATCGACGTACCATTTATATGAATGTCCGTTTCTTGATCTATTTATAGGTAACTTTCACTTTTATTACAATGTTAGAACAATTATGAATAATTATACACCCTCATCGGATACTAATAAATACTGTTTTCTCTCTACAACTCAATCCTTTAGATGTCCAATAGTTTATGCCATACTCCAGCACTTGCCAAGTGGCATTTGGTGGGCTTCGCACAATTTTGAGAACATTTCGAGATCATTAATTCTTAGGATGAGATGTTTTTTTTATTTTCAACAAATGCATAACTCCGAAAATTCAGAGTTCCGTGTCCAGGATTCGAACCCTCAACTACCTAACGAGAATCAGGTGTTTGAATTACATTTGATGAATTAAAAACTGTCGAAACTTTATAAAGTATATTTAAAAAAACGCAAAGAGTGGCTCTTGGGTTATCTATATATATATATACTTATAATAAAACTGTAAAGGGTCGAATTCTGTACATTGAAGATATTTTGAAAATTTTTGTTGGAGGACACTATTTAGTCGATACTGAAGCCAAAACTGAAATTTGTTTAATTTTTATCTGTCTGTCTGTCTGTCTGTCTGTCTGTCTGTCTGTCTGTTTCACGACCGGGCATCACGGCTAATCCTCTGGATGGATTTAAATGAAACTTGACATGATTATAGTTCATACCCCGAGGTAGGACATAGGATACTTTTTGTCCCGAAATTCATCATGGTTTCCCTGGAAGACGGCATCAAAGTCCAAACGTTTTTTAGTTATAATTCATTAACGCGTTGTCCGATTCCATTCATTCTTTTTTTGTTAGAAAGGAGGTTCTTTAAAGATTATTCCATACAAATCTTATCATCATCACTTTTGTAATTCAGAAATTACAGACATCAGAACCTTTAAGTTCAAGTAGGTAGGTGACTTGAAACTCGGAATGCACAAAGAACCTAGGGCTAAGACGTAGGGCTCAAGTAAGATTGGAGTACCCTTACAGCCGTAAATAAATAGGCTTAGCAGGAGATTTTGTATGGTTTAAAATTTTTCACTTTTAGGGTGAACAAAAATCATGTAACTGGTGATATCGCTACGTTATACCGTATAGCGCCATCTCTACAATTTATGTGGAACTTGAATGTAAAACTCTGTGATAGGTACTACCGAATTTTTTTAAATAAAATTAACTGTCATGTTATTTACTGTTTCCTGACTTTATATTAAGATGGCTCTGTTAAGACATGAACAGATTTAAACTTTATCATCCGCAATATGGAAAGGGTAAGATAATGGTTCACAAATATTTTTAACTCTTAGGTCTTATCGATCCTAACCGACTGACTGTCATCTAAGGTATTTTTATACATAAAGAAATATATATAGCCATTGCCCATTCTGATGTTTTGGATTGTATTGAGATGAAGCAAAGATATTTAAAAGACTCTTATATTATGATGGGTTGGGGAATATTGTTAGTAGAGTAATTTATCCCAGTGGTACCTACCCGGCCGAACTCTGGAAGAAGAATTCTACCACCAGTACAACTTTTCACATGGTTTAATAATTTTTGACATATTTCGTGGTTTCAGAATAAAAATCACAATGAAAAGGACGATTCCTTCCTTTTGATCTTTCAACTACGTATTAATTAATTATATTAAGAAAAAGGAGTTTTCAAAATCACCACAAGATAACCCGTGCAAAGTAAGAACAGATTTCTGTACAACATCACACCAGAATCCCGCGAAAAATCAAGGAATTCCAGTAGGAAGGTATATTATGTAAAAAAATCGTAATTCACGCTGGCGGAGCCGCGGGCAACAGCTAGTTCTAACATAATTTAGAACGTTCATTTGATTGCAGGATCAGGAATGTCCGTCCTCAGTCATATAGCTCTTCGAATGGTAACACAAGCTGGGTTAGATACCAGTCAACAAATACATGCAAAATATCTAAGCAACGATTTAAAAACTGTCGAAAGTTCTATTTTAAATGATATAGAGGGAACCAAGAAGAACAAACTGAAAAGTAGAAAAGAAAGACTTAACCGTTCAAAGAAGGCATTAAAAAGCTTCGAATCGAATACCGAGGACATTGATACAAAAAATGATGAGAAAGTGACTTACTCCTATCACGAAAAGCTGGAGTTAGCAGCTGCACAGATATACTCGCTGTGCTCGCACTCACAACAGAGGAAAGGGGCAGATTATTTAAAGAGAATAGTAATGGGAATGTTTCTCACAGAATGCCTAAAAAGAAGTGGCTATTTTAAAAATTGTAGTGAAGATAATATGAGCAAAGGTAATATATTTAAAATACAAATGCTCGTTTTCACACTGACAGTTCTCACTTGCAACAACTGTCACCTAAGGGCTTCGGTGTCTCTTAAAATGTCAGTGAAAACGAATAAAAATGGGGTAAAACAAATTCTTACAATATCGAAGCTTGACGACATTGATACTGTAATTAATGGGGAATGATACAAAAGGAATTGTAGCTTCCTATACTGCTTATTAAACATAAAATAATTTGTGTTTAAACTCTATCCAATTTTATTTGAGTGATCTGAACCTTAAAGTAGCTGACACCGCGATTTATTCGCAAAATCCGCCTGTATTCCTTATTTATTATAGTAAATAGAGGAGCCCAAGAGGGGATTATGGTAGTTACTCGAGTGTCGTGGGGACCTATTGGATTTTAAATATTAGATGCTAAAATAAATAAGGTTGTATGATATATGCTATTTGCTGAGGCTATTTCAGTGGGGGGGGTTGAAAAATATTCGTAACTTTGAAAATTTTTTTCTCGAGCACGTCAGATTTTTTCTCGAGCACGTCAGATTTTATAGATACAGACGCTTCATCTTGATGCGCTTATCGTCCTGACAATTGTGTTAAGGATTTCCCTTGTGCCGGGTGAAAAATAAAATTTTGAAATATAGGCTGACTAAGATAATTATAACGACATACTCTCAGACCTACCGAAAGTACGTACACAGAAAATTTCATGACAATCAGTCGAGATGTTTCGGAGGAGTTTGGTAACAAACATTGACACGAGAATATTATATATTATGTATGAGAAATATAACATAATGGTGCCAATTGTTAGTTTGCAAAATCTCATAACTAATTTGAGGCGTCTAAATTAGTTTAGCTTAGGTTCACTTGCGCGAATCGGGGGTAAAATATTTACATTTTTAATCCTAGAGTCAACGTCTCTTGTTGGATAATTTTGACAACTTACTCTGTTTTAGCGTTAACACACCTTAATCGGAGTTAAAACACTAACCCGGTTTGGTGCTAGTGGGCCTTAAAGATGCCACAGCAAAATTGACAACGTTGTATAATTTTCGTTGCAGCTGAAAAAAACACCTGCGAATTGCTCGTACGTAATTTACAATTGCTACAGTTTAACGCCCACGAAATATATGAAACGGTCCGTGGCAATCATCAGTTCAGCGGCGCTAAAACAATTTACATTGCAGTGGGTATATACCCCACTGGGGCACTCTTCAATCATGAATGCTATCCTGCAGTAGCGCGGTAAGTACAGCCTGCATGTAAATTGTAAATACCAAACCATAGCAAAGCAAAAATAAAGCACCACTTACCAGTACTACCTAAGTATCTTAAAATAGAAGTTATTCGAATTTATCATCTCTACAATTGAGCTCGTAATATAGACTTATTAAAGAGACGATATTACTCTAATAGTAATTAACTGGAGACACTTAATAAAATAATATTTAAACAAATGATAACTTATTAAAAAAATATTTTGCAAAACAAGCTTACATAGGTACATCTATTTGCTGTTGCCCGCAGCTCCGCCCGCGTGAATTTCGGTTTTTCGCTAATCTCGTGGGACGACGGATTTTTCCGGGATAAAAAGTAGCTTATGTGTTAATGCGGGCAATAAGCTATCTACTTTCCAAATTTCAGTCAAATCAGTTCAGTAATTGCGGCGTGAAAGAGTACATCCTCAGGAGATGTTGACTTTGACTTCACAATGCGAAATCGTAGAGATGATGTCCCGGTGTCGGGTCGAAACGTGCGTCGAAGAAAGTGTTAGAAAATTTTGTGTGGTGTTTCATGTAGGTAGTGTTCCTGCATAATATTGTACCATACAAAATCGTTTCAAGTAGCGGATTATAGCAAAACAAATTAATCTGTCCTGCTAATTATGGATTTCCGCAAAATAACGCCTGCTTCCATTCAAAATAAATAATAGTTAACACATTATGATAAATATAACATCAAATACTTTATTTTTAGGTACTTTGACCAGCAAAATATTATACTCCGCGCGATTCGACCTTTGCGGCCCGGAGAGACTGTTTCGGAAAATTATGGACCCCATTTCCTAATGCGAGGGCTTACAGAACGTCAGCGAATGTTGGCCTGTCGATATTGGTTCCGGTGCGAATGTATTGCATGCAAGGAAAATTGGCCGACCCTCAAGCAAATGGAAACTGAGCCAACGCTATATTTAAGGTAATAAACTATAAGTTTTTAGAAAAATTTACATAATGTGATTTTCGAAAATATAAATTGTACATCGGCCAATCATCGCCGGTATCTAACCACAGCAATGCAGCCAATTGGCGACTTGGCTGCATAATTGTTGCAAGAATTAACTATTAACCAATAAATTGCATAAAAATATAAGCTCATGCTATAAGTATTTTTCTTAAAAAAACCCTAATTATCAAGAGTGGGTTTTAACTTAGACTACAATATCATCACTTTCCAACAGTCAAGTCAGTGTGATAATAGTCAAGCGCACGCCTTTAAATTTTTTTTCTATAGTGAACACAAGCAAACGAGCAGGCAAAATATCCTGAGGCTAAGCGATCACCATTCGCCCACCAGAGGGATTGCAAAATATGCGTTACCGGCACTTTCGCTTTTTTCTATCCTTCTTGAATAATAATTCATACTATAGTACGTTAGTAATATTATATATTCGTTGCTATAGCTATGAGGGAACACTGCTGCTGGTAACTGGTTCCATAGTTTGCGTGTGCACGGAAAATAAGGATCTCGCAAAGGGTCTCAAAAAAAGGGTCGTGGATTGCCAGCAGCTGTTAGTAGTCATGGAAAATGTTTCTACGTATAAGTGTACGAACAGAGAACGTAGAAGATGAAATCACGTCAAACAGCTCCCCAGAGCAATCCCCAATAATGACCCAGTACACGCATAAAGAGTCTGAACTAAATGGGAACTAAAGTTTAAAACATTGCAGGTGTCCCAACGACAATTGTCAGGGAAAATTTAGATCGGGTAAAAATATGCCCAGTAGATGTCCGAAATGCTCAAGCTCGATTGACAAAGAAGTATTTAAATTGTATTTGGAAGACATCAACACATGCTTATCTGAATACCAGGTAAAGTTATATTATAAAGTTTATCTACGCTCATTGCTTAAAGTTCGAATTATGAAATCAAAATGTGTCACATATTGACCTACTTTATTCACAGACTTCTATAATTATTAAAAAGTTATTCATTATAACATAGCTGTACTATGGAAATATCTCTAGATTGTTGAATAATTTCTATTACGATACGCGGCTCTGAGTTCCTGTATTTTTGTGTGTCGTCATCACAGACCAGGGAATAACTTTCTTTTCTCTGTGGTCGTCATAGCCAAAAGAGAGTGTAGAGCCAATCCTCAATTTTGTTTTTTTTTTTTATATAAGGAGTCCACAGACAACATTTAGTTGGTATCTAGTCATGATCGACCATAGACAACAATTAATTAACGGAAACAATAATTTTTCCCTGCCTTATATATGACTGATTAAAAAGTGTGTTCATACAGAATATTGAAAAGAATTATGTATAATTTTTGATTATTTAATTATCCACTAAAAATATAGTTTATCTGACTTGTATAAATATTTTTCTACTCTTTTTTGTTTCATGACTTTTTTAACAGACTATACGCAGTTTGCAACTGAATTTTGGCGCCATACCTAACTTTTAACATTTCAATGTGTTATTTTTGTTACTTAGTCAAAACTTAGCGCGGAAAAATGTCTAGCAGTGAAACGTACTAAAGAAAATTTAACTCCACCTGACATTTTAGTAATTGCAACAAAAATGACCCACAATCTTGTACCAACAAAGTGAAGGATTTACGACAAACGTTAGCAAGATTTTATGGTTTGGATTTATGATAATTTGAGCGTAGATAAAGTAGTGTATGAAACTCTACATAATTAGGTATTAAAACACTCGTGTGATACTATTAAAAAACTCGCCTGCGGCTCGTTTTTTAAACTCACACTCATGTTTTAATACCCCCCATTATGCATCCGTTTCATAAACTACTATTATGAAATACTTATTACCTATCTACTTGAACAGGTTCTTTTGATTCATTTATATGTTACTTAAAGCGTAGTAATATTATATTATCATGGCTAATCCACAGTTTTAATGCTTATGTTGGGTTGCAATGTATATTGTAGATAATTATGCAATTAGTTTATTTTTTCATGTTCTATTTCATCGCAAAAAATAAAAATAATAGCTCTAACAAGATTGCTTGATTTTTTTTATTTCGTCGTGTATAAATTTACATTTCCATTCAAAAATATAAAGCAAATAATTCCATTATCATTGTTCTTGAACCTAAATAATTGCCAAATATCTCCTTAATTAGACCGGAAATAAACGCATATAAAAGTAACATTTGTTTTCAAAGTTGTAACCCTTGAAATATTTTAATTATAGGTGAGCGTAAAAACTATACAAGCAATCAAACGAATGTAAAATAAACCAGACTGACTAATTATGCTGGAATGAAGCTCAAGTCTCCAACAAAAATTTGATTTAGCTTTACTGCCATGTCTTACCAATACGTTTTGTCTATTACGTATTCAGTAAAGTGCCTGTGTAAAATAAGTAGCACGTGATTCGTGTGCTAGTGATAATGTACTATTTATTACAGTTGATTTGTATGGATCATGTTTAAATTATTTCCCATAGCCCATCGTAGGTTGACGTCGAGTCGTACCTAATGCGTCGTAGCTCAACGCGTTTCTGTTAAAAATTTTCGGCCCTACTAGCCGTTGTAATTTAAATTTTATAGTATTTCGCAAATATTAGACTGATTACTTATTGTAGGTAATGCAATGCGTTTTGCGAGCATAATGTTCATACATCTACATGTTTTTAATAAAAACTTTGCTCGAAAATTCCTGTACACCTCATGATTGTTGCCCGAAAGATTATTATTTTTTGCGAATCAAATGCGTATTGTTGAGTAAAGTTTTTATTGAAAAACATGATGCATGACTGTTATGCTCGCAAAACTCATAGCCTCAAGCCTACGATCTATAATAATTAGTCCAATATTAGCGAACAACTAAATAAAATTTGAATTTTCGCGCCCAGATAGTACCCGTCTCCCTTAATATTATTTGCTTACTTCCAGGAAGGTGCAAAACAAATGGAACGTGAACTTCCGAAAGAAGCTATACAAACATTGTCGGACGCTGTGGATAGTTTTTATAAAATAGCACGACCGCCGCACAGAGAAACGCACATTGCGCAGGAGTCGCTTAGATCGTGCTATGCATCAGAAGGAAACGTGTACATTGCCAATATAGAAACCAAAGAAAAATAGAACCCTAATAGACCTTTATCGAAACGGAATGCAATCACCTATGTACATGGACCTAGTATGTACCTCCATGCCTATGTACGTTTTAGATTAACTATCTCAAATGATTTGTTTTGTTTTTCATTTGTATTATATTTTATTTCAATAAATAATACTTTTTGTTAATAGATCTTTGATTTTTTTATACTGAGGTTCTGTATAACAATAATTGTACGTAGAAAAAACAAAGAGGAAATAACAAGAAAACAGAGAAAATTTCAGAATACAAAATTTTATTTACGTAAATATTATACATGTAGATATTTTAAAAAACTTTGATGTAACACTGACAAGATTAAAGTAAAAGAAAATTGAAGTAACGGAGATTAATTTTCCCTTTTTTCACAAAATACTTGATACCTCGCTTTTTTTGCTGTATAATTAATATTTTAATCCTCAAACTTGAATTATTTGTAGCAATTCTAAAAGATTTTATATTTTTATCCAATACCAGTAGACTGTAGACAGTAGAGGTTAATAAAGTGGTAAATTCTTATATAAATCATTGTATACAGATAAAAAGTTATAATACGTATCCTCGAGCGAACTGGAATTAAATTATTGAACTAAGGATTCTCAAAGAAAGTCTTGCAAGAACATTCTTGTGCATCGACGTCACCTTCTCCGTCGCCAGTGCTGGATACAGCGTGTCTCAAAGCGTGCACTTGAGTGTTCAGGCCAAGTATACGCAACTGTGCTTGTTCAAAGTTTTCACTTAACCTCTTTATCTGGCACTGCATTCGTCTTTGTACCTGAAACATTTGTGAACTTAGTGGTAAGAGATTTATGAAGAACCTATCGTCTCAACCCCTTTTACCTTAACCCTGGCACTGGTCTACTCTCAGAGTAAGAGGGGTTTGATGACCTTAAAGGCATGCAAGTTTCCTCACAATGTTTTCCTTCACCGTAATTAAACGAGTGTTTTTAGTTTACTTACTTGAGGCAACTAGAGTACATACTCATATCAACTCATTCCTCTGTTAGTGCAAACTCAAACTCAAAATATCTTCATTTCACATAGGCCTAACGTGATACGCTCTATTAAAACGTCAATATGGTATTTGTCACATTATACATATTATATATTATGATGATAACTACTGTGCTTTGGAGTATTATTAAGAAATTAAAATTGTTAGACTGCATTTTCATAAGCTAGGTATAAAATAAAATGAAAATTCACTTATATTATAAAGGTGACAGATTGTTCGTTTCTCACTGTGTAATGTGTACTTGTTTGTTTTTTATACCGAAACTACTGTATCAATGTGTTGCAATGTGTTTGATAATAATAGGAATAGTTTAATACAGGTTACTTCATTAGATGAATAAGTTTCAATTTTTCTGAAATTATCTGTGTTTTCCGCGTGGCTTGTGAAAAAACTAAATACACGCTGCCGAATCCACGGGCAAAAGCTAATAAATTAAAAAAATGTTTTATCACAATAATTAAAAATACTTGTTTTTAGACAATTACTTACTTCCTCTCTTTCCTTTTCTGCAGTCTTGACTTGTGCCCTTGTAGCTGCCAGTTGCCTTTCTAATTCAGCTATAGTAGTTTGCATACACCTAAAAAATAATCGATATAAATTATTCCTTATTATTTTTATGAGCGATTATTATATTCATTAACAAACGCCTACGTCATATCTTATGTATATTTTGCATCTTTTGGCCTCATACGGTTTCAAACCCTGATATTTGGACCAAATTAAGCAGAGAAAATTGAATAATGTAAGCCACAAGGAAATGACGAGGCAAACGAAAGCGCGGTAGCCCAAAGCCCAGAATCAATCTATCGAGGTGGAATTGATGGTTCCCAAATAGTCCTGATCACACGCGGGACAGAGCTAGTTTGAGGAACATAATAAATAAATAAAATAAAATAAAATAATTTTTATTCAGCCAAAAAAACTTAAGTTGTAACATAATATTATTAAAAAAAACTCAATACAAAAGGTGGGTCATAGACCAGGTAGGTCATAGGGAACCAAGGAGCAAAATATCAATGATAATTCTAATTCGTATTTTAATAAATATAAATAATAATAATCTCAGCTCCATGCAACACTTTATGCAATAACCGTCATAAACGAAAAATAAAATTGTTTAAGTTCGTTAATTTGCCATCGTTAATCACTTTCAGACATTGCTATCTTACCAAATACTGAATTTCTCCGAGATTTTCCGATTGATATCTTACCAAACACTGAATTTCACGAGAAATTCGGTGTTTTAATTTAAATTTTGTCAGGCAAAACCCCATCTCATTAAACTCGAGAAGTGATCCCGATAATAAGACTAGATAATTTAGCCAAAATATCTATAAACTAACCATGATCCATCACAAAACCACCACTTAATCAACGTATTTAATTGTAGAATTGTCTTTTTTACCGGCAATTTTGAGCTAATTATGAAGAAGGCCTAGTGGTGCTATGATGAGCACCAAGACAAAATACTGTCGTTTTGTTTGATCTCTTTTCAGCATCTAATCTACATGTATATAGATATACAAGTAGACAAATACGCTTTTTATGCCACCAGGTGATCTTCGAGATTTAATTCTATACTTTACTTACTTGCGTAAAGTTTCGGTACGTTCGTTGGACCGCTGCAGCGCTCGAGCAGCTTCGTCGCGAGCCCTGTCTAGTTCACCGCCCAACTGTGCACACTCGTGCATCTTCTCTTGTAGACGTTTTTCGTTCGCAAGTACGCACTCCTCCATTCGTATTACATTAGCTCTGATAATGATGGAAATAATTTATTAAGTTTAATTTTGTTGTCGCAAAAAAAAGCTTATCAGCTACCTAACTTGTTGAGTAAAATTAATATTCATCTAATTAATGGTATCTTACTACCGAATTAGAAATAATATGCCTAAGTCCTGCAAACAAGGTTTCATCAAACAATTTTTCAAAATTTTCAGCTCAAGAAATTACGTTACGTCCGCTGAATTTATTTTTGGTCAGTAGAAAAGCCAAATAGTTCGTAAGCTAAGTCGTTTTCGAACTGTTTTTGATTGTGAGGTAATTGTTGTCGGACGAGTAATAAAATGTAGAAACCTTAAAATCTTAAAAGAACATGTTTTGATTTGAACATATCATTTGATGTCCAACGTTAGTTTTTTATCTTTTAAAAAATTTATTATTTCTAATAATTAACAATAGCTTAAAAATCTAGAAAAAAAAATTTGATGAATCTAGGAAAAAATTTGTTGAACTAAGGTTTAAGTAATTAGTTTAATTAAGTTTTTATAACTTAATTACTGAGGCCGATGAATCGATAAGACAATTTTGTTAGATTTCATGTCAAGATAGTGCATAGGTATAGGGGAATAAATGCTCTGTATAAAAATCTATCAAGGCAAACAGTTGTTTATCATGATCGTTTTTTAAAGAGCATAGTAAAAATATTATTGTATTAAATGTTTATCGATAAAGACTTACTTAAGACGTTCTATTTCACTCTTGAGAGACATATTTATTTCTGAAAGTTGCGTAACTCTTTGTTGGAGGAGTGCAATTTGCTTCTCATCCCCACCTCTTTCGGGAACTTTTTCAGGTGGCTTTAGACTGTTATGTAAAAGCGCATGGACCTGAAATTCGGTTTCAAATTCTAGATTTTCAAGAAATAACGCAGTACAAAGTGATACATATTATAATATCTGCAGAATTTTTTCACGTGCTAAGGCAGAGGTTATTTATTGCATTGATATTATACATTAAAGGTGATTGATATAATATTTTTTACTATAAAACCCTAAGTATCCGTTGTCTAGGAAACAAATGCCATATAAAATTGAAGACACTGTTATTGCTAGTATTTTAAAACATTATCCACTAACACGATACAAAAATTAAAACCTACTTCTTGGTACATAATATTTCTTTTCAAGTTTTGAACCTGGATAAAGTTTATCCAAAATAATATATTATATTCAAGGACTTAATAAGATAATAATTTTCGTTCGCATTTAATATAACGGATTAGATAAACAGATACCCGGACAAAAAATATTGTGTGTGACGCTATAATAAAATAGTTTCCTACAAATTAACGCTTTACGATAAAGTTTGCTAATAACATCAAAAGTTTGATCCATTTTGTTTCAAAAATGTAAACTGACTTTGCTTTTGTATTATATATTTAATCTTAACCTTATCTTAATGGTTACCTTTTCTCTAGCACAGTTAAGTTCTCTCGCTAGTTGCTCAGCGTTGTGCTCAGCTATAGCCTGTGACTGCTGCGCGTCTTTCAGTCTTATCTGTGTTGCTTTCAGAAGATCTGGTATCGGGGCCAACTCTTGTAATTTCTCTTGGAACTTGAGCTGAACATCATTGAAATTTTTATTAGTAGTTATTCTCAGTACTCCTTACGTATTATTACATACTGTTTTCGTATTAAATGGCAATAAAAGTTAGAAAATTAATAGGACTAAAATTAGTCGAGCAACAAAACAATAGATGTTTGGATAAAATCAAAGCGCATCCAAGCAAATAATGCATGGTTATTTACATCCATCGCTACAACTAAAAGCGCTGTTTATCGAGATAATATTAAAGTCGGCAAGCGTTGCTTTTTCTTCGCCGTTTGGTTTCGCTTTCATGGTCAACTTAGTTAAGACATATTGAGGCGGCTGCTATTTTCCACACGAGCTGATTAGTGCACATTCACATGATGTAGCATACTCTAACCTTAACGGTGATTGTCCACCAGAGACGTGCTATGTTGCTATGCGTCTAATGTTGAAAACCATTTAAAAACACTAACAAAATCGCATGATTTCATTCGATTCCATACGTTGCATCACAAACGTTGCATCTTCATCTCCGTTGAACAAGCGTCTTTAGACAATTTCTCAATCTGATTCATATTACCTTAACCCGTTGTATCTCAAGATTAATCTGTTCACTGATCCTAGTGTTATCCATGTCCATCATATCCATTTGTCTTCGCTGCTCTTCTACCAACTGTTGAGCTTGAAGGTACTGAAAATAAAATAAAAGTATAACATAAGCATCATCATCAATAATTTTACTACTTAAATGCTCAATCGAGAGGATTCGTATGTGCAAACGACTAGTCGTACAAAACAGTTCTGTTTTCGTCCAAATTACTTAGGTATTTGAAATTCATTCAACTATGACAGTGACGCTTGAATTTTTCCTACTTATTTTTGTCATACTATATAGTTTTCCTTTATAACTTAATCTGTTTAGCCTTATATTGCCATTTATCACAGACCTTTACGCGATAATCTTGCAATTGATTGTTCTGTTCCTTCATCAATAATCTCAGCTCATCAATTTCCTCCCTGGCTTCCCTGTAGCACTGCTTTAGAGCTCTGACGTTGATCTCTTGCTCAAATGCCTGCTCCTTCGTGCCCAACGCCATATTAGTTTGAGTTGTCAACCCTTCAAACTTCATTTCTAACTCGCGCAATTTATTCTGGACCTCTCTATGCTGACATCGTTCTTTTTCCAATTCTTCTTTCTTTTTTAGCAAATCTGCTCGAAGCATGGCACACTATGCAAAAAACACGGATATATTAAAAGCTAGATATTATAAAATTAGTATTCAGTAAAACAATATATTTACCTCAGTGACTTTGGTTTTAAAATTTTCTTCAGTCTGACGAAGCTGTATAGTTAGCTTTTGTACTTCTTTTTCTGCAGGAGTCTGTACAAAAAATAGCAATTTTTTTTATCTACATAATATTTAAAAATAAGTACCTACTGATGATAACTTAGTGAGCAAGTACTCACTACTCTTGTAATATTAAAGACTAGCTGTTGCCCGCGGCTCCGCCCGCGTGCAGTTCGTTTTTTTTACAAAAATGTTTCCCGTGGAATCTCTTAATTTTTCCCAAGATTTCCCGTACAAAATGAGTGGTCTTTGGGTTCGATGGACCCGTAAAGGAGTCTTCTTCCAATCTCTCCTGTCAACGTGCTATCTTCTTTTACACAATTTACCTATATCTTCTTTGGTCTTCCTCTACTTATACACTCTGTCGAAATCGCTTATGTTACTCAATTCGCATGGAGTAAGATAGAGTGGGGCGTGTCATCGTGGATTGTAATATCTATACTAACCAAACTTATCTTATTCTGAGATGATACCAACGCCCAGATATTGTAATTAAGCATGCTGATGCGCTACTGTGTAGGTACGTAGCAACCCGTTCCTGCTACGTACGGGTTATCTTGTATAGTTATACCAAGTTGCACGATAAAAAGGACGATTTAAACTGTCGATATTTCGACCCCGTTTTGATTGTGCTACGGAGATAAGTAGCTATAGGTTTTTTTAAACATCCCACGGGTGCTCTCAAATTTTTCAGGATGAAAAGTATCATAAATGTTGACCGTGCATATATATAAAGTAGGATCATAAAATTTCATTAAAATCCGTTACTTGAAAGACGCCTGCTAACTGTTTTTGTAATGTTTTCTTTCCCGCGGTAACTCGATTGGATTAATAAGTTTTACTATATATATATTTTGTTAAAAAGGCAAAATAAGGTATCAGCATAACCAATTTTACTAAATTAAGTTCATTAGTTGTTGTTTACAAAGCTGTTAAATTAATCGCAGTTTTTTAACTATCCCACGGGAACTCTTTATTTTACCGGGACGAAAAGTATCCTATATGTTGACCAGGGACATAGGCTAACACCACACAAAATTTCATTGGAATCGGTCCAGCCGTTCCAAAGATTAGCCCGTACAAACAGACAGACAAACAGACAAACAGACAAACAACAGATTTATTATATGTATTGATTGCACATTAATTTCGTATCGTATTATTCTTAGATTATAAATATTTCGTGAAGACCAGAAAGAAATAAGGAAAGAAAAAAGTCTGCCAATTTTCACACAAGGTCGTCTGGGCGAAGCAACGCATCAAGTGTTATTTATACAAATTATATTAGTTAACAATAATTTAGACTTAATTTATTTAAGTATTTGAATTTTAGGCAATATCCTTACCGGAGGAGCATTAGGGTTGCATGGTGCTGGACACGGTGGACAGACTCCACACTGGAAATAATAGTGCCAAAATTTATATTCACATTAAGACAATAATAACAAATGTCTATACTATCAGTAAAATCCAAATTGCATGCAAATTGTTCATATAGTAAGCAGGTAAACTTATCGTAGAAATGGAGCAAAAATATCGTAAAATATATTTGCAGATAAAAGATCAGGTTTCACGTTAGATCAACATTGTATCAAGCTTTTAATAATATTTTTATACACAAAAGAACCATTAAAAGCTATGGAAACCTTAGCATACCTTCAGTTCCTAACATAGATACCTATGTCGTGTTTCTAACAATAGTTGTCAAAGTATGAAAAGAATGACATGCTAGATAATCTCGTACATTCAGGAGAACGTTAGCGCGTTAGGTACCTACAAAAAAGCCTTATTACCTATACAAAGTCATTATTAACTTTTTTTACAATACTAATGAGGATCGGTTCAATGCGTTTATTATGCATTTACGTCTACTTTTTTATCATTGACTACACACAGAAGTCTAGCATACTGCACCTTAGTCTCGACCCTAAGTCTCAAGGTATAAATAAAAGTGAAATAGCCATCCAATTATATACTAGTCAGGCACCCGTACTAAGGATTCCGCACCACGAAGAGATAACCACAAGAAGATTTAAAACACTTATTTACAATTCTAGACCGTTTTTCTTAACTTGTGCTATAAAACCTATTTTTAATTATTTTCGAAAGAAAATAATATGTACTAACTTTTTGTAAAATTTCATTTTTCCCCGTAGGCTCTGAGATTTATAAAACGAAGTAAATTTCCGTAACTTTTGAAATTGGTATCAATTTCAAATTAACAAAGACCACAATCTACATAATTTACCTATAAGTCATATAAAAGTTCGTTTTCCTCATTTGTGATATTACGGACTGTATAAAGCTTATATATAGGTAACTAGTAGGGCGCGTGTGTGCGCGGGCCACATGTGGCCCGCGTGCTGTCTTCCCGCCTATAAAAAATCCCTTCAAAATTCCCCATACATTTTCTATGGAAAAATTAATTCAACCATTTTGAATTTTTTTTCTATCCATCGAATAGACCTTCGAGTCCTGATCAGCTCTTGTTAAGAAACCATTCTTCCATCTTTTATACTTTCCGAGATATCGGCGAAATTCGAATGGCGGCCATTTTGAATCCGCCATTTTGAACTTTTTTTTAGCTCACTGCCAATTGCATGACGTTTCAAATGACATTTGGTCGAGCACCCCCCACCTATCTACGATACCCTTCCCGTGCTCTTCACCCGTCTCCGAAATCCTCAATCATCAGCTCTCTCCGTATTTTTCCTCCGAATGATTTTTGCCCTTCTATACGAAATGGTGATTGAAAAAAATTTTTTTCATACAAAATTGTTCAGGAGAGGTGATCAATCAGTGAGTCAGTGAATCAGCACGAGTAGCTATATATATAGTAACTAGTAGGTCGCGTGGGGGCGCGGGCCACATGTGGCCCGCGTGCTGTCTTCCCGCCTATAAAATTATCGCAACCCTCAGTCATCTTTTCCCATACATTTTCTATGGAAAAATAGATTCCGCCATTTTGAATTTTTTTTCTATCCATCGAATAGACCTTCGAGTCCTGATCAGTTCTTGTCAAGAAACCATTCTTCCATCTTTTATACTTTCCGAGATATCGACGAAATTCGAATGGCGGCCATTTTGAATCCGCCATTTTGAAATTTTTTTCAGCTCACTGCCAATTGGATGACGTTTCAAATGACATTTGGTCGAGCACCCCCCACCTATCTTCAATACCCTTGGCTGTGCTCTTCATCCGTCTCCGAAATCCTCAATCATCAGCTCTCTCCGTATTTTTCCTCCCAATCAATTTTTCTCCTCTATACGAAATGGTAATTGAAAAAAAAATTATTCATACAAAATTGTTCAGGAGAGGTGATCAATGAGTGAATGAATGAATCAGCACAAGCAGCTATATATATAGTAACTAGTAGGGCGCGTGGGTGCGCGGGCCACATGTGGCCCGCGTGCAGTCCTCCCGCCCATAACGGTATCGCCGTCATCTCCATCGCCCATTGGAATCCGATTGGCAGTAAGCTGAAAAAATTACCAAGGAGCACTGTTATGGTTTTAAAGATAGTTAAGGGCAGTTCGAACAAAAAATACGCTGAACCTCATCGGATGAGGTTCAGCGTATTTTTTGTTCGAACTGCCCTTAACTATCTTTAAAACCATGACAGTGCTCCTCAATCATCATCCAAATCCTAGATCATTGTCTCTTCTCATAGTATGTATATTTTCCATGGAAAGATAAATTCCGCCACAGTGAATTATTTTCCATGCATCCCGTAGAACTTGATATCCTGATCACCTCTTGCTAAGAAACCACTCTCTTATCTTTTATACTTTCCGAGATAGAACAACACGAAATTTGTATGGCGGTCATCTTGAATCCGCCATTTTGGTTTTTTTTCAGCTCACTGCCAATTGCGTGAAGTTCCGAGTATTTTTTGTTTCAGCAGTCCCCACCTAACTATTATACCTTGCCCATGCTCCTTGACTGTCTTTAAAATCCTCAATTATCACCTCATTCCATATTTTTCTCTGGTAGTCTTCCGAAAAACCGCATCAAAGCACTTCATGTTTTACAACTCGTGGTCTCTTCAATATTCCTCATACATTTTCTATGGAAAAATAAATTCCGCCATTTTGATTTTTTTTGCTATCCATCGTATAGTCCTTGGGGTCCTGATCACATCTTGTCAAGAAACCGTTGTTCCATCTTTTATACTCTTCGAGATGGACACCGATGAAGTTTGTATGGCGGCCATCTTGAATCCGCCATTTTGAACTTTTTTTCAGCTAACTGCCAATTGGATGATGTTTCGAGTGACATTTGGTCGAGCACCCCCCACCTATCTTCAATACCCTCCCCGTGCTCTTCACCCGTCTTCGAAATCCTCAATCATCAGCTCTCTCCATATTTTTCCTCCGAATGAATTTTTTTCTTCTATACGAACCCATACTTGAAAAAAAAATTTTTCATACAAAATTGTTCAGGAGAGGTGATCAATCAGTGAGTCAGTCAGTCAATCAGTGAATCAGCACGAGTAGCTATATATATATTAATGAGTATGATACAAACTCTAGGACCCAGTCGAATGCTAAACGGTTTCCATCGCTTTCATATGTAATTAAAGTATGCGGGCGGTCAACTCAAAGGATAAGGCACGCGCATAATGGTCTCATTGTGCTAGAAATTTCACTCTTTGTCATCTGTGTGATCTCACATCGTGGAATGTATGTTTATACATATAGTAACATAACATAAAAGGGAAAACTGACTGACGTATCATGATGGTTCTTATTATATATTTAAAAAATACCAAATCGCTCTCAGCCTCATATATTTGTTTACATTAACAATAATAACTTACGTTTTACTACTTTTTTAGTATTAATTTATTTCATACAAAAAATGTTATTTCTGTAGTGACATTACACTGTTGCGGTTTCGCGCCGTTAGTTCGCGCGCCGCCGCATAGAGTAAGAAAAAGTAGAGTATCTTTATAAAATATAATATTTGATATTTGTTATCGAGCAAAAAAAGACGTAGAACAATAGTTGTTATTTTAATGTAAACAAATACAGGCCGAGAGTGATTTGGTATGTTTTCTATAACCCTGTATAAATACTTACGGCTTTCGTCATCGGCGGAATTGGTGGACCATTAGGCTGTAAAATATTAAAAATAATGTTAATATACCTTTTCAAGTGGTAACACTATGTACCTAATAGTTATACATGTTATCCGGAATGTAAAAGCAGAAATCATCACATGAAGTAAATAAAATATCAATATGAAGCAAATTGTTGCCAAATTATCCATATTTGTGAACTTATAACAAGGTATCAATTTAACTTTGATTTCCGTAAACATATTTCAGTTATAATATAAATCGAATGTAGGAAATCTTTTTCTCAAATGATAGGGAGTATTCAGGTTGCTTCTCATTAGAGACCCTTCTGATTTGCACGCTATTTACCTTCATAAATTAAAGATGTAGATACTTTTTGCATATTTTAATGATAGTATTTAATAGCAATCTCACCTGATGTTATGTGACGAGTTATCTTACTAACTTGGAATGGGTAAGGAAGCACAAACAGTTTTGACACAGCATAGCGTCGGAACACTAGGTAAACGTTTGGCGGCGCGTCTTTACTGGGAGGGTGGTTACTAGCCAAGGCCGAAGCCTCCTACCAGACCAGACCTGACCAGTTTAGAAATTACAAAATTTTAAACTAGCCTGTGGCGGAAATTGAACCCGCGACTTCGCATCCGAGCAACCGCCAACTGCGCTAGATAGCCCTTGGATTAAGGGAGGTAATTATCATGTCAGAAGGACGCTTCATCACTTTCTATTTCAAAGCTCTCAATAAAATCATCTCATAATGGTTGTAAATTTATTTACCTATTTCTGCTGTACTCTTTGTTTGGCTTACATGCTCAATTTCAAA
This sequence comes from Coenonympha glycerion, assembly GCA_963855885.1. Classification (NCBI taxonomy): domain Eukaryota; kingdom Metazoa; phylum Arthropoda; class Insecta; order Lepidoptera; family Nymphalidae; genus Coenonympha; species Coenonympha glycerion. The sequence goes on from OY979626.1 coordinate 9,323,013, forward strand.
CCGTTGATTTTTTTTATTTTCATTATGATTATTATTAACTTGTAATCAACGGCTTCATTGTTTATCCTGATATAAATATGACTATGCAAGCGTATATTTGACTATACTAGCTGTTGCCTGCGGCTCCGCCCGCGTGAATTTCGGTCTTTCCCTAATCCCAATAATTAAAAATTAGCCTGTGTTAATTCGGGTTAAAAGCTATCTATGTTCCATTTCTTTTGCGATTCGGTTCCAAATTAAAAATTTCAGACAAATTGACTACGTAGTTGCGGCATGAAATAGTAACAAAGATCCACTTATCAATACTTACACTCTTTTTGATAGGATTATTGTGAGGTTGCAATAAAATCGATTCAGTAGTCACTCTTACCATGAAGGCGAAACATAATCCCATCCGTACACTCTCACAAAATTCCGCATTTATAATACTAGTAGAATAGAATTATGTGTAGGTATAATACCGGTTGCTCAAAGCAAGTGTTTTGCCCTCCCCCACTTCTGCAAGCGCTTCCGGCAGGTTTCACGTTAGCCATTTCTGAACGAATGTCGCACACTTGATACTCTAGCTTTTCAACTTGATTTTCCTGTAACGGAAGAATTGTATGCGATACAAATTAGTAATGAAATAAAAAAAAATACAAAAAGGTTTTAAGGTTGTTTTATTTCTACAAGTTAGCACTTGACCTTCTCTCCTGATGGTAAGTGATGATGCAGCCGATGATGACTTTGTACTAACATAAAAAGGATAAGTGAACTCACCCCTAACGATTTCTACACAGCATCGCGCCGGTACGCTTAATCGCTTGGCGGTTCCTTTTTGCTGATAGGGTAGTAAATGGAAACGGCCGAAGCCTTCTGACCAGACTGAGGCTATTCAGCAATTTTATAATTCTAAACAGTCCCTTAGCGGGAATCGAACCCGCTACCTCCCACTCGTATCCAAGCGCATTTTTAATTATATTTTCCTTTTTTTGTTTGCAATTTGTATGTTAATAGTAATATTAATCATAACATGTTTCAATAAATCTTTGCTCACAAAATCTTTTCCTTTTCCTGAGTTTTAGGTAAGATCACTAACAAGTTAATTGAGATTTTGCGCGTTCGTATAATTAATTACAAATCGACAGGCTACTTTGTGCTTCCATGAAAATTCATAATTATAGATATACCTGGTCTATTATATTATTACGATTCAACAGATGAAACCAAATTCAGAAATTTTATGGGGATCGACAAAACGATCACGTTTCTTATGTCATTTTCGAAAAGACTATAGCTGCATATGCTATGGAAAGTTATCTGGGTCAGTACTCAATAAACTGAAATAATCTAGGTTTCAGTAAGTTAAGCTGATGCCAGGAATAAGCCTGTCCTGTGTTGTAGACTAGGAATCCCAATAGTTCAACTAACTAAGCCGAACAAGCACGTTCGCATTACGAGGAGATTCTACAAATAGCAACTAGTATTAAACCTGTCATCAGATTTTAGACAGAATATTCCTAAATACCTACATAGTACCGGTATGAAGTCCTTAGTTACTGAACTAGTACCTACTTTACCTCTTTTTTTAAATCTAAATGAAAGCGAAAAAGATTTTTATTTTATTCGAACCGAATTTATTTTGTATTTCAGAATAATTGACATTTAATTAATTCTGATAGAAAATAATTAATTTAAAAATGTCAGGAGCACGAAACTCGTGTAGGCAGTAGGCGTAGACTAAACAAAAAACATTTTCTTGTAATTAGTTTCAAATAGAAAATAATTGTTGTAAAAAACATTCTGTTGGCAGGTATATTTTACTAAGGGTCGATTTTTCAATCGGCAGAAAAACGCTAATTAAGGAATAATTAAAATGACCTTTTGACATTTTATATGGCGCATGTTTCATTTCTAAGATGGAAAAAGAGGACGGGAAAGATGTGACCAAGAAGTCAAAAATTTCTCAAATATGGCGGCGCACATCATACATTTCTGTACAGCTGACAGCACATACCGCTGTCGGTCGCGTTCATTAGAGCCATACAGTTTTGACAAATTGAAAATCCGGCTTCACGGCGGAGAGTGATATTATATGCGTGACGTTAGTAACCTCTGATCCTTTAATATGTTTAATCAATGGTCCCAGCTGACGGAGTTTCCTCTGCTAGATAAAAGCCTAAAAAGGTTTTTAACCTGCCCTGGGTCGATTAGATCCTATAATATCTCTTATAAAAATCTAAAAAATATAAAGGAAATCTTGGAGTCCTTTTTTCTCGCACTACAAGAGCTACTCACAAGATTCTTTGTAGTAGTTTTATAACTATCAAGCTTTGTCAGTAATTCTTCAACGTTGGTAACATTGATTTTTTTGCCGTCCTGTAAATTAAGTTTGGAGTAAATTAGAATGTATTTAAGCGAGATTGGCGCAAATGAAACTACAATCTCATACCCGAGTATATATCTCTATTTCTTGGTGACATGTGAGATCTTGTTTTATTGGAGTCCCATCGCCCTAAAAATAAAAAGCAACACTAGTTAGTAACACTCGTTTTTAGTATAATTTTCAGTTTTCACTTTGTTTTTGTGTTCTACTTATATTTAATAATTACTGTGTATTATTTATGTAATGCTTCTGTGAATATTGTGTGAATAATTCAAAGTGTTCTAGTTTTAGAGAAGATTCGAAGCGATTAAAGCTTTTACCTCGGGATTATTTCTATTTAATCTCTCGTGAAGCGCCGAGTTCTCTTTGTTCATTAGTTTAAGTTCAGCTTGCAGCCTCTTGATTTGAGACCGACACGTCTCCAAATTTTGATCTTTCATCATCAACTCCTTGTAAAGAATGTACCTAAAATAAATAAGTTGCCGCTTACCTTGTGTAAACCATGGTGCGAATTTTCGGAGTTGGTTCGTTAGTAAAACATTGTTTTTTTGAAAAGAAATCGTGTGGTTGACTGTTGTAATCAAAGATTTAAATCGTAGTAACAGTCTCTTTGATAACAAGTTGGGCATGACAACAGTAGCTGACGTTCGTTTTTTTTAACAGTTTTCTCAGGTTGCTACCATAGCAACCACAAGTTTGTTAAGTAAAGAGGATTGTTAGGGATTATTTAAAGGATTATTCACTCACTCACCATTCACTGAGATTATAGTAGGTACTTTGTAGAGACTTTGTAAGTATAGTTTCTCTAAGCTTCGTACCTTCATCCAATCCCACTGACATATTACTCTGGACTCATCCCTACTAATCAAATCGTACCTAATGTATTAAGCCACTGATTCAGAATTTTAAATTCACCCACCTTTTCACTTCTAAATCCGCATTATCCGCTACCAGCTTCTCCTGCATGTCATAGCTTTCGTTCAATTTCCGCGTTAAGTCAATTTCCTTAAGGAAACAAAAATTGTGATAAGTAACGCGAAAGTAATCTTAGTTAAATTTTTATTTTTTCTAACCTAACTATTAAAAAAATTGACTTAATTAACTTTGTTTTTTTTTCAGGTTTATTGTTTGTTTTTCCGTATAGTAAGTTTTTCTGTAATTTCCATAATCGTAATTATTTCAGATTCTTTTAGTGGTAAGTCTCAAAGATGAGTGGGAAAATCGGTATTTATTTCAACGGTTTTCCCAATAAATCAAAAATCATGTAGTAGGTTAAAGCATAGGTAAGTACTTTAATAAAAACCTATAGTTGTAAAAATTTAAAAAGCCCGTTTTGGCATGATTATGTAATTGCGACGGGACTAGTATTGAACCATACGATATGCTTCTCGATACTTACGATGAATCGATTTAAGTTTGTATCAGTACTTGATCGATTTGATTATGTATTGTACAGTGCATTGGATTAAACTACTTATCAAAAAATTTAACATTGTAAGTTTTTTGAAGTGATAGAACGATACGAAAGCTTAATTTGTCTTTAATGATTTTATATTTTTAGTTACAATACCATTCATACAATCAAACATTAACTCAGTCACGTGCCGCTTGAAGACAATCCATTCTAAAGAAATCAGTGTCGTCAAGCTCATTCGTTTCAGTAAATAACACAATATTCAATTACAATTAAAATAAGATGAAGCTGGTGAAATTAAGTAATTAAGTGGCTACAACACTTAGGCTCGGTTGCTTGACTTGACTTTAACCGAAACGTTATAGTTAAATATGGCGGCTTGACTCTTATTTCGAAAGACATAAGAGTCAGACCGCCATATTTAACTATAACGTTTCGGTTAAAGTCAAGTCAAGCAACCGAGCCTAAAATAAAAAAGACCGAGAACCTAGCTGACACTTTATGTAATAAATTGTAAGTTTATTGTTGCATTGAGTTCGTTCCACGTTACATTCTATGGTCAGTCTCAAACGCCAAAATATAACTTTGCGCCATTTTTATTTTCGGTCGGGTGAAATCACACCTTGCTCGTTTTCACCAACATTTTAAGAGTCACCTAAGCCCTTAGGTGACAGTAGTTATAAGAGAAAACTGTCACCTGTGGGCTAAGGCGTTCCTTAGAATGTTAGGGAAAACGAGCATTAGAGTATTCAGTTTACATATCCCATTATTCCATCCCATATCCTTTTTCATGTCATAAACTATAATATCGAGTAAGGCTTTTGGCAGTTGTGGAAATTTTAATGAATTTAATTGAAAACAGCTGAATTTATAGTCTTTTGTAATGCATCGTCATTATAATTGTACCTACAAATTGTCGTCATGATTATAGATAGATAAATACTTCATTGCACTAAACACAATAAAGTACAAGAAAATTAAACATAAAAAAGTAAAAAGGTAGCGGCGGTCTTATCTTCTTATCTTCTCCACGCAATATGGATTATCTACTTAACAACGTACTCAAGTAAACATCTTTTGAATTACTCTTAAATGGGTTAAGCGACTTACACCCGTTTTCACTAAACCTAGGAAACGCCTAAATCGAATGCTTAGCCCTAAGGTGACAGTTGTTGTAGGTGAAAACTGTCACTTATCTGCTAAGCATTCGATTTAGGCGTTTCCTAGGTTTAGTGAAAACGGCTGTTAGAATGTTTTATATATCATAAATTATTAAAGGCAGGTCATTCCAGTTCTTTAACAGTAAAATAGTCAATAGTCAAAGTCTTTATTTCACATAGGCCTAGCATACAGGCACTTGCGAACGTCGGCATGACATTTCTTGCATAATAATGGTGATAACTACAAGTCGACTTAAAACTAAGTTTACGAGGGTTCCAAACGCGCCCTGCCGCTGAGAAGAAGCCCACAACAAACTCAGCCGGGTATTTTTTTTTATGTTAATAAATAATTCTCAAACAGTAAAAATAAATTTGTGATACTTAGTTAAATAAACTAGATATATTCTGGAAAGTGTGTAGTTACTTTCTTCGTGATTTGATACATAAGCGCTTAGTGAGTACTGTTGTAAAATCATGTTTTTCGTGAAGTACAAAGACGTACAGACTTGCTTCGGACAGGGTCACTGGTCACACCAGAAACGCCGCTGTTCGGTCTGGCGAGGAGCACCGTGGGATGGTTCATCTTCATTTCGTGATACAGTGCTGAATCTATAATATGCATAATAATACTTTTAAATAAAACCAGACCAGGTTCACTTATCACGTGATCGAAGAAATACAGGTAGCCGTCTTGACGTGTTAATTTCAGACGGCCGCCGACGCGCGCCGACTACTTTGTTCGCGTTAGTTCTCGTAAGGTCTGTTTCACGCGTTACGTGCTCCTGATTACGAGGCAACCTTAGTACATCGAATGAGATAAAGTTACGCTTTAGAAAGAGACCACTTTGCGTTTGTTGCGTGTTGTTTGCGGAGGCAGGGCCAGGCGCTATTGCGAACTGAATTGAACTTTTTGTGTCAGCGCAAGAGTCGCTATTTCTTAAAATCATGACGGTATGAACATTCTGTTCTATTTTAGATACTATTATGTATTCTGTGATAAAACGAAGTTGGGCGAGCTAAAGAGTAAGCAATATTATTCATTAGCTTGCGTGAAATTCGGTTTATCACAAATGTCGATGGAAATATGAATTTCCTATTCACGTTACCGCTTCCTATTCCGTACATTATGTGTACCTACTTTCAATGAAGTTTGTTAAAGCAATCAATACTTTATAGGTGTCGCTATGATTACTGTACATAATTCGAGGTTTTTAATATCCCACAGGAAATATCAAATTTTCCGGAATCCATCAAAAATTCTGTAGTGTGTTGTGTTCAAAATTTCTTAAAATTGCATTATTTCTCACCATACATCTTCATATGTGGATACTCCATTCGATGACTAATATTGTCGTCGTTGTTTTTTATCTTTATTACTTCCGCGCTAACCAACTTTTGTATATTTTTCGTAAGTCGGCCAAATCGTTCCATCTCACGGAGAAGTAATTCGTTCCGTTCTCCCAGCTCCTTCACGTCAGCCTCCGTCAGAATAGAATTCTAAAATGTTTTTTGAACTACAAATAACAATGGGACGGGCTGCCGTATTTAAGCGATCTTTAGTATAGTTTAAAAGCTATAAAGACAATTACTTTTAAATTTAAACGTCATGTATTTTGAGTCTTTAATCTAAAATCGCTGAGAAGCAGAAACGCAATGTATTGTATTACTGTGTTTTGGTTTACTAGGGCACGTATCAAGAGCAACGTATGCTGACGTGATTTCTGGACAAAATCCTATACCTTTAAATGAGCAATTCTTGTATATAGTTATATATATATTTGTATATAATCTGGATCTCGGAAACGGCTCGAACGATTTTCATGAAATTTAGTATACAGGGGGTTTTAGAGACGATAAATCGATCTAGCTAGGATTCATTTTTAGAAAATGTCGAATTTACCAAAAAAAAAATATGACTCCTGCTGCCATCTATTGGCCAGTAGTTAAACTACCGAGCGAAACTCGGTCATCCAGATATTTACTATATTATTTCAGTAAGTTGCAATATATTATTAAAACAACCTACTCGAACCTTTTGCATTTCAAGCAGTCGTGCTTTTGAGTCCCGTATAGTGCGTGAACTTTTTCGCAATTCTGTATGTATGTCACGTATTTGCCTTGGAAGCAGATCATCCACGTTTTTTTGAGACGGTGACGCTGGGATGAAAAAGAAAAATATATAAATGTCATACAATATAATCGAGAGTGAGCGAGCAAGTATGAGAACGATGTAAATGCTCCTTTTTACTAGTACATTGGATACTGACCCCAGTCCAAATTCAAATAGGAATATCACACATTTAGCTATCGTATTCGATGATGCCCCCTATGCAGTATTTACATACTCATTTTAATAATCTTCAAATATGAGTAACATTTCGTTTTCGCCGGGCCTAGGTTTTTTGAGCACTGCCATTTCAAGTTGATTCTTGAATGCAAGCTAATCTGTTAGAACTTAGTTTATATCGTTGCAACGTTATTTCAGTTTAAATTCAATCAATTGGAAGACCAAATTTGAAACAAAAAAAATAGCTAGTCGATATAATTTCTAGCAAATGTATTGAAAAGTTAAAAATAGATTTGCGTCGAAGCGTTTATATTCAGTTACAATAACTTCAAATTAATTTTTCCACAGTTTTCGCTGTGCAATTTGTTCAATTATTGCAACGTGACTATAAAGCACGTTGAAATGTTACTCTGTAACGTTGTAAATGTTGTAAATGTTATTTTTATGAATCGTATGTATGTAAGTAATTATAAAAGAAAACTCGTCAAAATTATGTAAATTTTAAACGAACTTACATGATCTGGAATTCTGAAAAGGAAATAAAGGTTGATAAAATTAGACACTAATATAAAAATTATTATTATTTAAATAAAGCAAATATTATAGACTACTTTAAAGTTAAATTTTATCGGCGTGTTTAGCTCTCCATCATTATGTCAATGACTCCCATAACTTTAAATATTTCACGTCGTCGGCTCATCATTAAAAAAATATACTTAGTTGGACTCAGAAGTATAAATGATGTTATAAATTATAATATTTCAACTTTAAATAAAACTGTACAATATTTTACCTGTGATAAGTTTGGGTGAACACAACGTTTCAAAGACGTCTTATTGTTCAAAGTTCCCAAGTTTTTATCGTCATGGCACTCCCTTAATTTTGATACTATTTTAGTACATTGTTTGGGACACTGTGGCGCCTGCTGCATGCTATCTTTCGTAGCAAAATTGTCATCACCCTGGGCTGATGACATACTCGTATGGTTTTCTAGGCGAGTAAACTCTTCATTGTCGTAATTTTTTCGAATCTTTAATAAAAACAAGTTGTAATTGGTATTTTTATTATTTCGCGTAAAGAAATGGTGTAAGGAGGATGGTGTAATTTTGTTGATGAAAGGATATTAGAAACTCACATGTATGTTAGATGCGTTTTGAAATCTTGTCGATTCAACGATATTATGAAAATATAACACCCTTAGCTGGCAACAGAGATACCATCGGGAATATGCAGAATACCTAGATTTCCCACCCCTCCCGCCACCAAAATCATTTGAATGGTCTCAATAAATATGTTACAAGGTATAGATAATAATCATTAGTTTAAACCAACTAATATTTTTAGTTCTTACAAATAATATCTGAAATTATTATTATTATACATTTCTCATTAATTATAATTGATGGTACATACAGTTAACAGATTCGATTCCGATGCTGGAGTGCCGTCAAGTGGTATTTTGTAGCATTCAACAACCTCGTGGCGATCTGACCTTTTTGGGTTTCCCCAAAATTTGGACAGAACGTGATACTTTGGGTTGTTCAGCCCAATTGATGTGCAGCTTCTTGGAGACTCACGCAAAGGCCTCTTTTTTAACTGAGTTTTTAATGGCTGTAATGTTCACAATATGGTGCAAATATCACCAAGAAATTTATTTTTAATTATTGACAAGTTACATTAGATTTTCAATTAAATATACAAATAATGGGTAAGTAACAAAAGCGCTTGATGTTATTATACTGTTGAAAATAAAAACGTAATGCTTTATCTGAATGGAAGTAAATAAAAAATATGTCACGAACATCGTTAAAAAAATGGAATTTGGACGCTAAACTGTTTATATAAATAATTTTTTTCATGCATTTCAAACATTCGCGTCCTTCGAGATTTTATCAGAGTGTACCATTTCAGGGTCAATTAAGATCGATCCCATTATCTGTTATTTAATTTTATGGAAATGGTAGTTTGTACGATTTAGTTTATAAGAGTTAAAATCAATAAAGCATATTATATTACTAGTAGCATATTACGCATATTATTTATAAAATTAATACCTATATTACATACACCCGGCTGGGTTTGTTGTGGGCTTCTTCTCAGTTCAGAGCGCATTCGAACCCTCGTAAACTTAGTTTAAGTCGTAAAATAGTTATCACTAGATAATGAATATTCATAAGAGCAAACCAGTTAGGCCTATATGAGTTAAAAAAAAGTCAATAAGTCAAAATTTCTTTATTTCACATAGGCCTAACGTACATGTTCTTGTAAAACGTCAATATGATATTTGTCGCGTATCGTGATAACTACAAGTCGACTTAAAGCTAAGTTTACCGAGGGTTCCAACGCACCCTGCACTGAGAAGAAGCGCACAACAAACGTTTCATTTGAGTTTCATATTTATTTAACAAAGGTTTTTTTTTAATATTTCCTATATTAATAATAATTTTATTAATTGTACAAGAAATAATTATATTTTAGAGTTCACCTGCATTTTGAATTTGGTTGAATTATCCATATTAAAATTTGATTAAAATAGTAAAAAACATGCTTTATTTCTAGCAGATAATAATAATTTCAAAGCAACTGTACCTCCTTAATAAGTTCTGGAAATCAATCTAAGATCTCATTCATTTGTAGGTATAAATACGAAAACCCTGTGAATCCGTACATAATATACCAAATCGGATGGACTTAAAAGTTATAACAGCGCGAGAAAAACATTTTCGGGCTCCGTTACAATATAGACAGCAACAACAACGTGTATTTTGCCTATACATCTATGCCACCAAATTGGATTAACTCACGGTAGAGCTAGCAAAATAGGGCTCCTTTACAACACAGACAGCAACAGCCAAGTGTGTTTTATCGGTTTTACCTATATCTATGTCAGCCTTATACGTTTCAGGAACCCTAAAAGTCATCATAAGTTTATCTTACTAGCTCTAAATAGATTATTTCTTACCTTCATTTCAGAGAATAATTATGAAACAATAACACACTTCATGTAAACAATGATAATCAATGTGCGTTAGATTCTGGCGTAAGGTCAAAGCACGGTCAAAGTCAACCGAATACGTTTTGTCTGTCAGTTTGTCACAGTATTATATTTAAGTACTATTTTAGGCTCTGGTTGTCCTGAAGTATTTATGCAAAATATAAATAAGGCCTTCAAAGAGATCCACTTGCATGTATAAAGTAAAGCATAAAGTATAAGTTGTTTTTGGTCATCGGAGCATTCGCATGGAGTATTATATAAATTAGTACTCAAATTACCTACATTTAAATATCAGAGTACTCAAAATACCTACCTACATTTAAATATTCACAGCATATTTAAATACATAATATGTATATAAAAACTAAATTAAAATAAAACTAATTAAGTTAAAATTCAAACTAAACTAGCTAAACTAGTTATATTAAAATTCAAAAAAATCTTAAGGGGCCCCCCTTAAGATTTTCCCATACAACTAACGTGTTTTTTGTTTTTTTTTTTATTTATTTGAGATAATTTTGGTAGAAATTAGTCTTGGTGGTACGGAACCCTAAGTGCGTGAGCCCATTCGCACTCGACCTATTATATTACACTAGCGGACGCCCGCGGCTTCGCTCACGCGTCTGCTTTACAACCTCAGGCGTTTAATTACCAAAATTCCTGTTTGGACTGCAATTTATTTTAATAATTTTGACGACAAATAATTTCTTTGTACTTGCTGCTAAAGTGACTTATCGATTTTGAAATATGAGGTCGTTACAAAAAGTTCAATTAGGGTTCCGTACCTAAAGGGTAAAACGCCAGAACTAAGACTACGCTGTCTGCCCGTATGTCCGTCCATGCTTACTTGCTAATATGGTCACATACCAGCGGCTAGTTTTTTAAGATTTGACATTAAATTCGTTCTCTGTGCTTGCTGCGATGCTCAGATATCGATTTTCAAAGTAATCGGCCCAGTATCTAAAAAGTTCAAAATGGCGGCCATTTTTTTTAACTCTGACCACAAATTCCTTCTCCATGCTTGTTGCGATACTCAAATATCGATTTTCAGAGCAATCGGCCTAGTAACAAAAAAATTCAAAATAGCGGCCACTTTTTTAATTCCGACCATAAATTCGTTCTCTATGCTTGCCTCGATACTCAAATATCGATTTTCGGAGCAATCGGCCCAGTAACAAAAAAGATCAAAATGGTGGCCACTTTTCTAAATTTTGACAATAAATTCCTTCTCCATGCTTTTTGCGATCCTCAAATATCGATTTTCAAAGCAATCGGCCCAGTCACAAAAAATTTCAAAACGGCGGCTACTTTTTTAAATTCTGACCATAAATTCGTTCTCTATGCTTGCTGCGGTACTCAAATATCGATTTTCACAGCAATCGGCCCAGTAACAAAAAAGTTCAAAATGGCGGCCACTTTTTTTAATTCTGACCATAAATTCGTTCTCTATGCTTGCTGCGATACTCAAATATCGTTTTTCAAAGCAATGGGCCCAGTAACAAAAAAGTTTCTAATGGCGGCCACTTTATAAATTTTGACCACAAATTCCTACTCCATGCTTGTTGCGATACTCAAATATCGATTTTCACAGCAATCGGCCCAGTAACAAAAAAGTTCAAAATGGCGGCCACTTTTTTTAATTCTGACCACAAATTCGTTCTCTATGCTTGCTGCGATACTCAAATATCGATTTTCAAAGCAATCGGCCCAGTAACAAAAAAGTTCAAAATGGCGGCCACTTTCTAAATTTTGACCACAAATTCCTACTCCATGCTTGTTGCGATACTCAAATATCGATTATCAGAGCAATCGGCCCAGTAACAAAAAAGTTCAAAATGGCGGCCACTTTTCTAAATTTTGATCATAAATTCCTTCTCTATGCTTGTTGCGAGCCTCAAATATCGATTTTCAGAGCAATCGGCCCAATAACAAAAAAGTTAGAATACGCTTATTGGAAAATCCCTTAAATGTACGATTTTTACCCCTTAGAATTTGAATTTCTGGAATCCCCGTCTTAGTACGAATTCATGACCTAATATCTACCGACGCACCAAATTTCAGATCTCTACGACTTTTAGTTTTTCAGGAATTCCTGGAACAACGAAAAAAAAATCACTTTTGTATGGGAAAATCCTTTAAATGTACGATTTTTACCCCTTAGAATTTGAATTTCTGGAATCCCCGTCTTAGTACGAATTCATGACCTAATATCTACCTACGCACCAAATTTCAGATCTCTACGACCTATACTTTAGACGGAATCCATGGAACAACCAAAATGCCTCATTCTTTTATATATATAGATTTATGGCCGATTTTTCAATCACCAGATAGACTATCTGAAGAATAAATTTGAAACATAATATGCCATACAAAATCTGTCAAAACGTCATATTTATTCCCTAGTTAAAGATTATCTGGCGATTGAAAAATCAGCCCTTAGCTAATTGCTGTGTAATATGGGCATACAGGCCGGGTGAATTTATTTTATTTTATTTTATTTCTTTATTTGTAATCAAACAGCGTTTTACAATGACATTTGCACAGATATTTTAAATTCTTAAATAAGGCCACAAAAGATTACAATATTGAAAAGATTCAGTAAGTATAACAAGTACAATAAAAACTTCTTTTTAAAATAACTTATACACAAAACCTGAAGTTGAAAGAAAGATTTAAGTGCAATACTAAATAAACAGCTCATGTTGTCATTTAATAGGATTATGTAAAAACTAAGTGAAATACTCATAAATCAACACTGGTAACTATGTTCGGGTTACGTGATAGTGTGGATGTTTGAGGTGTGCGCATATGTGTGGGTGGGGGTGTAAGTTGTGTGCGTGTGTATGTGTGTGTGTATGTGTGTGTGTGTGTGTGTGTGTGTGTATGTGTGTGTGTGTGTGTGTGTGTGTGTGTGTGTGTATGGTGGTAAATTCTATTTTTTTTCGATGCAGTAATGTTATTTCCCTTTTCAACTGCAATTTGGATAGATGGAATAAATCAAAACTACAGTAAGTTTTGTTATATGTTCGTGCCAAACGTGGTATAATGGAATTGTGGGCATAGTTGGTGTTACATTTGGGTACATACAATAAGTGAGTTTTCCGGGGTCTAAAGGAAGATGCATTAAGTGAAAAGGCTGAAAGCAAGGTAGGACAGTCTATTTTGCCCTTCAAAATGCCTTGAAGTAGTAGCATATCGCTCATGTTTCTTCTGTGAGCAAGGGAGTCTATTTTATAGTGAGCACATGCTTCCTCATAGCTGCCAAAACTTTTGTAATCCTTCGAGGCTAAGTACCTAACGAATTGTCTTTGTATACATTCAAGTCTTTGCGTGTGCACAATGTAGTAAGGTGACCAGATATTGCTTGCGTATTCGAGAAGACTCCGAACGTATGTGCAATATAACAATTTAACGCATTCGATATTATTAAATGTACGCGTGACACGCTTAATGAAGCCTAACTGTTTGTAGGCTTTGTCCGCTACGACTTCGATATGGTCAATTAGTGATAGTTTGGCATCAATTTTTATTCCTAAGTCTCTGACACTATTAACTTTTGAAATATTGATGTTATTAATTGTATAGTCGTACACTATTGTATTCTTTTTGCGAGTCAGTGTTATGTGATGGCACTTTTTTACATTAACAGTGATTCTATTCCTTGCGTAATATTCGGTCAAGGAGTTTAGATCTTCCTGTAACTTATTACAGTCTTCGAAGGAGCGTACTTTAAGAAAAACTTTCTTATCATCAGCAAACATCAGGTAATGCGCGTGGTTGAAGCAGGCAGGTACTTGGATTTATTTTTGCCCCTTGGTTTTTATGAAACCTTAAAAATTTCTCACACCGCAACGAACGTTATGAGGTAATTTCAAGGCCTCAGTAAATAATATACACACCATACAAAAATATCGTTTTTACATACAATATCACCGTAAAAGAAAAGATCAAAAACATAGTAACTGAGTACTTACCTATGTCACTAAAACAAAGTTGTCCGGTTTGTGCATGATAAAAAAAAAAACTAAGTATCATGGTCGGACGCGTGTTAAAATTAACATTAAAAACACATTACTTTTAGAAACAAGTTAATGATTAGGTATGAAAAAAAAACAAAGGACTTTACCTGAAATTATTTATTGTTATCTTCATCAAACATAGCCGTGAGAAATACAATAACAGCAAAATTGGAAACATTATCCTATTGCATTACAGAAACTCCGCTACGATTGGTATTGCAACAAACCGGAAAACCGAGTATATATAATATCACATAAAGGTAAACAAAATCCCTGGTATATGCACTCGGCCACTCAGTATACATAACGTTATATTGTATAGAAATATTTTGAACCTTACCTTGTTGTTTATGGTCTAGGATCCCGCTATACAACGACCTTCACCGAGCTGCTTATTGGATGAAAACTATTTTATATCCAATTAAATATGTCAATAAATATATCGCAAGTGGGTTGCCTAAAAAATTTCAGTCCAGGATATGATTAATTAAGAATTTAAAAAAAATCCTTTGTAACATGAACTCCTACTCGTATTTGTAAGAGTTCCGTTGCAATCCAATCCAATCCAATCCAATCCAATCTAATTTGAACTAAGATGTCAACGGAACTCTAACAAATAGGAGTTCATGTTACAGTGGATTTTTTTTAATTCTTAATTAATCATATCCTGAACTGAAATTTTTTAGGCAACCCACTTGCGATATATTTATTGACATATTTAATTGGATATAAAATAGTTTTCATCCAATAAGCAGCTCGGTGAAGATCGTTGTATAGCGGGATCCTAGACCACAACTTTTACTTGCATACCGTTTTAATCTATAAGCATGTATTTTTGACCCCAACTGTACTTATCGTCTGCACATACATAGGTACACCTATTATCTTTCTCTCACTATCCAATGGGACGGCAAGTTGCATGAAAGAGAGAGATCGAGTCCTGAAACGATGGTTTGACATGCACTTTGAGTTGAGGCATTCGAAGTTCGAACACCGTTAATTTGTTCTGGACTTGTAAAGGGAATTTGACAGGAAAACCTTATACTATTTATTTACCGACGCGGCGTAAGAACAAACGAGTCCAAGTCTTCATTTAGGTATGGTAGAACCCCATGTGTGTGTACACGGTACAACCCATAGATGTAACATGTATTGCGTCATTGGCACAACCCCATGCACTGTATACCAGATAATATACGGTGAATGCATATACAAGGGATTATACCTTCTAAACCCTATGAGATGTCAAAACTATGAAGACGTTTCATTTTTCCAGCCTAGCTTTGCGTCACATGTGGCGCCATTATGAGCGCCAACATTTTCTGTCGAATGTACGTGTACCGAGTTACAAGTCTAGCCCCTAGATTGTCTAAGAAAAACGTATAAATCGTTATCTTTATCGTAATCGTTTCTCGTTTATCGTATCGCCGAGTTTCTTGCCCGTTCTTCTCGGTGCAGTGCTACTTTTCGGACGAGGCGGTAGAGTCTTAACGTTTCGCAAGAGCCTGTAAGTTAGGCCTATGTGAAAGGATAAAAATTTTGAATTTTGAATTTTGTTTATTAATTCTGCCCACTGATTGGGTTCCTGATTTCGGTCAGCCAATCGCGGGGCAGAATTCACTAGCGATTACGATAACGATGAATACGTTATTGTTACGCAATCAGATCCCAGGTTACGCCATCTTATACGCCACTTGACTGATTTAAAATAGCCACGCTAAAGAACAATGGTGCGGGCCCATACATCGCTTTCGGTCACGTTACGCTATTGCAACTATAAATGAAAAAATATTTTTTTGGTTGGACCTGCAAGCCTGAACTCAATGCTAAAAGATTTTTCTTACAAAAAAGTGGAGAAAAATTAATATTTATTTTCAAAATATTGTATCTGAGTATTATAACAACTGCGACCTCCGCCATGAAGCATCTGAGAGCATAGACAATACACTATATACTCTTTGATAAATACTTGTCACTTGGCTCAGAATTTGTCAATGTCGACAGTTGAGACCATGTAGCCATCATGTAGCTGTCGGACAATGTTGCGAGATGCCGGAATTAAAAAACTCCAATTAACTGAAAGAAAAATCTAATTGAGTTAATAAATTAATATTGAATTACAAAATCACAATATTCAAACAGTTTATTTAAGTGAGACTGGCTCACACGGAAAAATAATATTCAGTTTTACTCCAACGCAATGGAAACCCCTAAACTAATTTAATCTTTTTATGTAAATATATTCGAATAAAATAAAATGCAAAAAAGAACGATTGAAATCGACATTTATATTTATTATTTAAAAAAAAAAGCAAGTGCCGAGTTGCTTGCCCGTTCTTCTCGGTGCAGTGCTACTTTCCGAACGAGGCGGTAGAGTCTTAACGTTTCGCAAGAGCCTGTAAGTTAGGCCTATGTGAAAGAATACAATTTTTGAATTTTGAATTTGAATTTTGACACAGTTATTATTGTCTTGTATTCTACAGTCAGATCTAAGAATTAACGTTGTACTTGAAAATAGGTTTTTCTTTAGTATAGTCTGTTACATGTTGTTCTCGTATAAAAGTGGACCGATCGTCAAAAAGATGGAGCATAAAAGTGGAAAAGTTTGGCATCCGGCAACACTAGCAGTCAGAAATGTGGAAACGGAACCTATCAGTATCAATTGAATTTCTTTAAATATTTTATTATTTGACCCGTCCTTTACAATAACCGGTGATACCTTGAAAAAATTCTGTTATTTATTAGAATCGTCTTGTAATAAATATTACATCTAGACGCTAAACTTTATTTGTGTACATTTCTGCCCATGTTCTTTACTAGACGGAGCCAGCCCAAATTGTTATCTAGGTCTTTGACTAAACCACGTGAATGGTAAATGTAAACGAATCTATGGCCCATACCATACCATGCCAATTGTGCCAAGGATTGCACTGTAAACAAACAATAGTGTAATTAAATACATAGTAGCATAGACGCACATGCAGTAGGTATCACTCACGTGTCAACAAAATGTTGCTGAGCTGTAAAAATAGATAATGCGGTTAATACAATTAAAGGAGCTAGTAAGGTTTCCGTGGGTGCGGGCACCAGTATAGCATTATCCCTTGGTGAGTTCGAGACGTGCATTCGAGATAATGGCACAAGGTGAGAAGTAGGATAAGATAACGCCGTAATGATAATTATACACGAGCGAGTGTTTTTACTTCTGTTCAGCACTGTGTCACAATGTGTTTTTCGTAACATTCAAAAAACCCTGCGCTCAAAAACTATACTGATTTGAAAATTTGTATAAAAGACTAATAATATTATGGACTGTGGCAGCAGATACATTTGAAATTATTAATTATTTTAATCTAGAATGACTGAATATTGATATTAAATACGGTCTTATATTTTTTTGTGCAAATAAACATACTTATGCACTTTTATAGAGAATGATTCTATTGCTAACATCTTTCTTTTAATATATACTAGCTGACCTGGCAAACGTTGTTTTGCCCTTAGGGGTAATAAAAAATAGATAAATTGAGATTTAAACTATCCTATCTCTCAAGTTGGATCGAACTGCACATGGTGTGCGAATTTTATTATAATCGGTTAAGTGGTTTAGGAGTCCATTGAGGACAAACATTGTGACACGAGATTTATATATATTAGACTAGCTGACCTGGCAAACGTTGTTTTGCCCTTAGGGGTAATAAAAAATAGATAAATTTAGATTTAAACTATCCTATCTCTCAAGTTGGATCGAACTGCACATGGTGTGCGAATTTTATTATAATCGGTTAAGTGGTTTAGGAGTCCATTGAGGACAAACATTGTGACACGAGATTTATATATATTAAGATAAATCTCGTGTCACAATGTTTGTCCTCAATGGACTCCTAAACTACTGAACCGATTTAGTTCAAACTTCGTGAATATCTGTCATTTGGTCCAACTTAAAAGATAGAATAGTTTTTATCCCACGTGGACGAAGTCGCGGGCATCAGCTAGTAATCTAATAGATTATTGTTTAATATAATTTTTTGAAGTTTTATTTTGCTCCACGTTTTACTACACCGTATTAAAGGCATTCTAGAACTTTGGTTTGATGAGTTTAGAGAGTGGTAGAATAAAAAGACCCATCTAAACATACACACATCAACCGAGCCATCATTATATACCACAATTCATAATTCGTAGCTAAAATATGATTTTTTAACGAATTCATGTAAGACAAGTTCTAGACTAGTCGCCTGCGAATAAAATTGTTTCCTTAGTTCAGATTTTGGCTTTCTTCTTTAGTTACCCTTTCTCTAAGATTATTGTTAATCATTGTACCTATCTAATATATATAAATACATTGTGCATCATGTAAGTGCTGATTATTTATTTGTAATAACCACTGAGAGTAATTGGAAATTGAAATGCTACTGCTGATGAACCATGTTTTCAAACGAACGCCAATAAAAAGACATGTGACGAGTAAAATAATATTAGGCCGACTTAGGATTCCTCCTCCTCATACAAAAAGTAATATAGATAATAAGGGTTGTTATAATCCAATGCCCATCTACTTGGTTTGAATTCCTGCCCCTGAACCTTTAACTCATACAGTTACAACATCAGGACTTACAGTATTTAAAAGCCACTACACATTAATTTAACACATTTCTTTCATAGCTGGAAGGTCATAATAGTATATTACAGCAGCGGCTAGCAAAAGAGGCATTGATGGACAACGTGTGGGTCTATCAATGCCTAGTTGTGGCCGAGGCTTGTATAGAAGGTACTTTTCTCCAACAATGCGCGAAAATTTAAACTAATTAGTACCTAGGCAAAAATTTTCTAAATTAATTACGGACAACGAACAACAATATTTTTTTCCGAGTAAAAGTGTTTGATTTTTTTATAAATAGCCTAATTAGGCGGCAATTTCCATTAATCTCGAAAAAGGAAAAAGGTTGTCAAAATAGTATGTTCAAACATCCAAGGAAGTTTTAGGAAAATAAATTTCCGATAAGTTGCTACACGTGTAATATTATTTACTCTAGTATATTTTCCTTGTAAGATTAGTGGGGAAAACGGTAAATAGAAAAATAATGAATATTGATGATAGGCAAACAATATGCCAGCTAATAATTATATGGTTTCAAAATCATAAGGAACGACTGTAACAAAGTTATTTTAATACCATTCTGTCAAGGCTAATTGCATAGAATAGAAATCTATATAACATGTGTAATATAACAATACACAAATTGACAAATAACATAACAATATTATGTTATAACTGCAATGTTATGAGCAAAAACATAACTATTCTAAACTTTAAGCTAGGTGTGCCCCTTTTAATTATAGTTATTAGTACTACCGTACTGCTACTGATATTGAATAAGTATCTACAGTATACTAAAATTTAATTTTCTTTTTGAAGTTTATTGTTAAACATCGGAGGCTTCCATACAACAAACGTGATTTTTTTTGCTTCTTTTTGCTCGATATTGATGATGGTAATAGGTATAGGCGCTTTTAATATTTACAGAATATTAAGTTATTTATTATATTCATCTATCTGTCTGTAATATTGATCTATCTAGTTTATTATCTAAAATATTTATCGATCTATTTGAAATGGTTGTAAGTCATATAGGTAGTAGCCCTACGTTATTATATTCATACAGAATGGAAAATCCTTTTTATTTTTATTTAAAAAGGGGGAAAACCGAGACGGTGAAATTGATGAGAAAATACGATCGATTCGATTCCATTCCATATGAAACGGCATTTCTAAAACAAATTTTTACAATTTATACCTGGGGGCCACTACTACCATGTCTAATTTTTTTTTTGACATTTTTACACTTCGTTTGTATTTTTACTGCTATAAATTACGGTGATAAAGCCCCTAATAATTTCTAATTTCATGATCTGAAATTCATGAAAAAATCTGAAATAAAGATTATTATTTTTTAGGAAAAATAAAATCAATTCTATATCTAGTATTTTTAAAATAGACAATAAACTTCAAAAACAAAATTATGTGTGGGACTCGATAAGAAAATTGATAGTTATGATATTAATTTATCTGTAGTAATACCAGGTAATACGGAACTCGCATTTGGCCGGTTTAATTTTTACCTTTTTTCACACACCATAATTATTTTTTGCACTAGAAAATAAAACTGATTCATGAATTAAGATCATTTTCCTTTGAAAGCTCGCTGATAGCAATAAAGATTACTGACTGTTAGGTGAATGCACGTAGCGAAATCGAATCTTTGAATCTAATTGGATATCCAATGATAAGATTAATGGAAGGTGCAATTAAGTACAATGTCCGAAAACATTTAACTGCGACAATTTAACTTTTAGGTGCAAACTGCAAATAAGTAAGCGTCCTGCACCGTAATCTTAAGGGTTCGCTGGAAGTCATGCAGACTCTCCGACCCCCAACAGTTCTTTTGTAATAAAAGCCATTGCGCAACTCTTTCCTTATCCTAGCACTTCATACTTTCTTAGATTTCATAAAAGAAATGTGATTGTACTGATTTCACAAACGTAATGAGATTCTCTACGAAGATAGAAATAAAATATAATGAAAGTTACAAAATAAAAGCATAGATTGTCCTGTCTGTATTTTCAAAATGTTTTAATGGAGCAATAAAGCTACTAGAGTAGAGATAGGTTATATACTTCGCTATTACGTTTTCGACTTACGTTGATGCATCTTAATGTTTTTCATAAAACCTTTGATCAAAAAGATTAAACTCCAAATCTGGGAAACTACAGAAAATTAACTTTAGGGAACCAGTCTGAGGTGAATTGAGATTTTTGAGCAGTTTTTTGGGTTCCGTACCAATCGTACCCAAAGGGTCCGTCTGTCACCAGGTTTAATATTTTGCTGCCGCTAAACAAATATTATCCAAATATATAAAAATAAATAAAATAAATGCAAGGAATGAAGATAGATTATATCCTGGAATAATACATCCGCTAATATTTGTCCCGAGAAAATCCATGGTTTATATGCTAATAGAGAAAAAGATATATTCATGCGGGAGACACACTCCTACTCGTACTTCCAAATTTTAGCCAAAACAGTCCAGGAATCACAGTGAATTACTGGACTGATTTGGCTGAAATTAACACAAAGGCTCCTTTCTAATTCCGGAAAGGTCGATGGTTTCCGTGGGAATAGGGAATACCAAATGTTATGCTGCAAAACTAACTATAAACCTACGATGAATTATTGCCTACTATTTGCGAAAATTTAGGCATTTAGCCTGTCCTGAAAGGGAAATTATTTCACGAATAGCAACGAAAATAACAATTCACGCCCTCATAATAATATTCGTATAACATACGTGATACGTCATAATACTTTTACTTTGTGTAGGTGCTTACGAGATTATTTAATATACGTGGAACATTTTCTAGGAGTATAAATATTATTGAGTGACCTTTGTAATTTTCTGAAAATAGAATTATAACATCATTATACAGAGAAGACTCTGAAAAACATCGGAAATTTCCGATGTTTTTCCGAGGGATCTCTCAGGTATGCCTAATGAAGTGGAATTGTATAACTGTTATTCCTGGACTTGTATTCCATGAAATATTTATCAGTGACCTTATCCCGTGGTGATTTGCCATGGAGGTACGACGGCGCGAAACCAAAACAAGCGTTGCTCAGGAACAAGGCGATAGCGATTCCTACAAACTTTGTATCATACAGCATAAACAATTTTTTTGACGACCTCCCTGGCGCAGGGGACGTGAACTCGGATTCGAGTGGCAGGTTCGATTCCTGCCTCGGGCCACTTTGAATTTTTTAACTTCTAAATTGGCTCCGGTCTGGTCTGGTGGGAGGCTTCGGCCGTGGCTAGTTACCACCCTACCAGCAAAGACGTACCGCCAAGCGATTTAGCTTTCCGGTGCGATGCAGTGTAGAAACCGCTGGGATGACTTTACTTACCCCTTCCAAGTTAGTATGTTAACATCTTCGGCTGCAACATCTCAATAATCACTCAATTGCTCCATTATTGAAAAAGAATGACAGTTTTTTAATTATAATTGGATCTCAGTTGGATTGCCAAAAAATGTTAAATTAGCAGACTTGGGGGCCAGGTGAGATCGCAGTTAAGTACTCACACTTGTACAGTGTAAAAATAAATAAAAAATAAACTCATACCTATCTAAGTACCTGTCTGAATACTTTGTTTCAGTCAGTCACTCGAGCGCTGAAATTATCTCTGCCTTCCCACTCAGCTGTTTGATTATGCTACAACATCACCGAAGTTACAACTTAGGCAAGGATTGGTTAGCTTGCATCTGTCAAGCCCCGTAGACACTGATTTGTTTAGATGTATCAGCCTTCTAGCCCGCAAAATTCAATTTTATTTCGTTTTTCGCAAATTTAAGAGTAGCTTTATGGCAACGAGTTTTGCGAGAATAATATTTCTGCATCTTAATGCTTTTAACTTTGCATCTAAATGCTTTGAACTTCCTCGAAAATTCCCAATCACAGCATGTTGGTTCCCAAAAGAATATTTGCAGTTTTTACATTTGGAGCAATCGGAAATCAATATGAACTAAATAAGTATTTAACATGTACATGCTATTATGCTCGAAAATCTCATTGCCAGAAAACCTACGATATAGTCGTATAAGCCCGCTTTAAGCAAAAAACTAAATAAAATTTGAATTTTTGCGTCCTAATGGTACCCATTCCCCTGTTTATATTCTAATGCTTGCATCGGTCGAGCTGCTTAGGCACAGGTTTACATCAGTTGTACAGCCAAGGCACCGATTGGCTTGTGATGGTTGCATTACTCTTGTTACCGGCAATGTTTGGACAGATTTTATTTACAAGGATCACACCGAAGTTCTCTTAAGCCAATAGGAAAGGCGGGACCCCGCGCTGTTTACATCTCATTAGCTAGTTGGCACAAAGATTACTGCTTTACAATTCAAACCGAAGGCATCGAGCGGTAATTAGGTCAATGTTGTATCTCCCGTAGATATTGCTAGTTATACGACAACGTGCACTCGTTTACTTATCTACGTTGTAACTCGTATCAGAAAACTTGTATTTGTGAGAACATTAACCTAATTAGTATCATACAAACAATTAAACTCAACAGATGACTGTGCCCTACACGATTACAGTAACCAGCGCCCTCAGCCATGTTAATCTTACTCACTATAATGGTTGGCCGCGGCTTCGCCCGCATGAATTTCGTTACTTACAATATATTCCATTTTAATGAGTTAATCTTAAAAGACAGATACAGTACGCGCGGCGAAAGTTTGGCTTTGACCGTTATTGCGCAGAAATCAGAAATTGGGTATCAACGGGCAATTTAGCGGGGTGTAGGCGCACGCAGTGCTCTGATTGGCGCTGATTGATTGACGCGGTGATCTGATTGGCTGATGGCATGCGCGTGACAGTACCCATGCGCAGTAATCCCCTCCATCCGAAGGTCAAAGCCAAACTCTCGCCGCGCGTACTGTATGTGGTATCGCAGGCATTATTTACAACTTTTAAGGGAAGACAATCCCATAATACATGAATAACACGTAGCGAACGCAATGCAAGCTCTTCAAAAGAAACAATTTTTCCCTTTTTTAACATTTTTCATTGATTTTCCGCTCCTATTGGATACAGCAAGTTGTATATAGTTTAAAACCTTCCTCGATAGATGGACTGTCTAATTTTTGCAGTCCGGTTCAGCATTTTCTGAGATTACCGCGTTCAAACAAACAAAGAAACAAACAAACTCTTCAGCTTTACAATATAAGTAGTATAGAAGATGAAACAGATTGCTCACTCTGATACATTTTTTGAATCATTTCACATCAGTTATGGATCCTACTATTCCATCGGATATGAGAGAAAAGGAATAGGAGGAGGAGTTTCACTTCATTGCAGTGATTGTGGAAAATATCGGCTGAGATGGAATGCCATGGCTGGATCGGTCTCTCTCTCTCCAGTCGCTCCTTCATTGGTGAAGATCATAATTCTGGGGTCTCAACCTCGCGCGGATTAAATTATTCCATGCGGGTGTATCGGAGGCCAGTCTTGAAATTGTGCTACTATTTGCATTTGGAGTCCCTCAGCTAGTCTGACCATCTGGTTGGTGAGCGGCCTCTCGATCTTTTCCTTCTGCTTTTTGGCTCGGTCTGGATTCTATTAATTATTACAATGGAATAAGCGATCGACGAGTTTGTATGACGATCGTATATAAGTCATATGGCTAAAGCTGTATGAGGCCCCAATTTCGATTCCCAGATGTTTCGCATAACGAACTTTCGAAATTTACACAGGTCTGGTGACTCTGTTGGGAGTTAGTTACACGACAAGCTACGTGTACAACTAGTTTACGACATTAAACCGAATTGCATGCGATTTAATTAGGGTGACATGAAGTTAGCTTGAAGTTAGTATGGCCGTGGTATGTTCGAAAATACCTTTTCAATGCACTTGCTGGTAAAGTATCTACGTTTTCAGTAATTTTAAGCAGCTTTACTGCGAAAAACAGCATTACAGAATATACACTAATGCGTTTCACTTTTTGTTGTCATAATTATCTGAATTTATGGGTATATTATTACCTTGTTTATATTCCTAAAATAATTATTTTAATTCGCAAATTTATTTAAAAACGTTGTGGTAGGTACCGCGTGGTTAAAATAATAATATTTTGTTCTTACTCTAGTCTAGTCCCTATTAATTAACCTCACTTCAGCCACAGAATGTCATTATAATTATTACGGAACTTCTATACCGTTATAATTATTATGGCATTCTGCAAAATAATTTTTCTAAATTAATAGCAACTCTAGCGCTGACACAATAAAGTGCAAATCAGTTTACAGGGTCGTGATAAAACCGCTGAGCGGTCGTTTCTATATACATCTAGCCTTTATACCTACCTACAGTTCAAACGAATCCCCCTGTTTCAGCTCGCTCTTAGGGTTCCGTAGGGTAAAATCGGGACCCTATTACTATATTACTAGACTTCGCTGTCCGTCAGTCCGATGTATTTCAGTTGCCGCAACAGATAGACGCTTAAAATATTCACAGAATATTTAGTATGTTCACCTTAAAATAAATATTTAAATTAAAATAAAAAATACTTAAGGGGACTCCCATAAAACAAACGTGATTTTTTGCTCGTTTTGAATTTGGTGGGCAGAGCTGTGTTTTGATTGGAATTGGTATTGATAGTACGGAACCCTCAGTGTAGTACGGAACCGCACGTGAGCAATTATTATTTAAAAATGTCCAAAAATTCAATTTATCTAGAGAGAACAAATCTCTCTCTATTTGATGAAAACAACTTTTCCAGGGAGATTTTATTAATCAAATTGATCAATGTTATAGTCAGGGCAACAGGTTAATAGCTGCGGGCGCTGATGGCTATATCAGTTGTTGTGTAAATAAGAGTCACCATCAATTTTATACTTGACCGACTTTCTCTTTATCAATATAGTAGCTGTTGCTTCAGTTCTTCCTCTTCAGCCGATAACTTAGACCGACCCGTATACGCTAATGTACTCTGATGAAATTCGAATTAGACCGGTTTAGGATAAGATTTCTGTGCTCGTACACACTAATAAAACTAAGTGTTGTTTTGAATAACCGGTTTGGACTCACAGCTCTACCAAAGTTAATTAAATTTTTCACTAACTTCATTGATTCCTAAGGGGTAAAAAAAGGCTATATATTTATTGAGGGGTTATATTTTTCCCTCCCAGGCACTGTCTTTCTTGACACTTACAACCCTGGCGACTTCAAATCGCGAGTGAATAGGCATCTAGGCAAGCGTGGAACACCTTAGACTGTATCATCACTTTCCATCAGGTGTGATCATAGTCAAGCGCTAGAGTATAGTTAAAAAAAAACCGTTCTAAAATTCAACCTTATCGCTTTAGTAGATTCAGCGTGAATTAGTCAAATCTTGCACACGCATGCCTATACAAACTTCTGCTTTTATAATATTTATTAATGTGATAAACATTATATTAAATATCCTCCTACTACCACCATACTTATATCGTGTTTTTTTTTAATCTCAGCTACAAAAATGAGAAAAGCTAAACGATGTTCAGGTTATATTTTCCTTAGGTATATTAAACTAAATATATTGCATGATAAAGTCTGTTTTTGCACATTCACATACTTACATATAATATATCATACTACCATACTCAGGAAATTAACTATTTTGTATTGTTATACTCAATGTAAATAATTCCATATCAATAAAATATGTCGCTTACACAGCTGCTAATTTGTTCCTACATACCAGCCGTGTGCTACAAATGAATAAACCAATATTTACTTCGCACATACTTAGTTGAACGAAGTACGTCCATTCAGAATTATCGAAATTCAAACGAGAATTTATTCAGTTTTTACAGACCTTTGGAAAGAGACAAACGGTTAATTTCGGCTTCGTAGAGCGTTATCTCTGTCGCACACTACCTATATGACTGACAAAACGTCACCGTCATAGATACCGGACTGTTTTTATTTCGTGCGACATCATTATAGCAACGAATATAAAATATTACTAACGTAAGATAACGCTCTACGAAGCCGACGAAGCTGAAATTAGCCGATTGTCTCTTTCCAAAGATCGATGTTCAATATTTATCGCCGGGTACTGTACTCACTTTAAACTTGAAAAACGGAACCCTTATAGGATCATTTTGGTTTCAGTATGTCCGTCTCCCGTAATGTTCCCGTCCCGATCTTTGTTATGGACCATGATAATGAGCTTTTTATAACCCCTTTCAAATCTCAATAATTTCAACCCTCTAGGTTCTAGGTTAGATCAATAATCAGCTTTAAGACTACATGGCGTTTAAGATAAGCCATGAAACTTCTGTATACGTTCAAATATCATGAACG
The DNA here is from genome assembly GCA_963855885.1 of Coenonympha glycerion. Classification (NCBI taxonomy): domain Eukaryota; kingdom Metazoa; phylum Arthropoda; class Insecta; order Lepidoptera; family Nymphalidae; genus Coenonympha; species Coenonympha glycerion. Next base: position 9,350,160 of record OY979626.1, read on the forward strand.
AGAAACAAGATCGTACATCACAAGTTGAATTTATTTATTTTTTGATTTGAAGACGTGAATTGAGCCAGCACACCAGCAGAGTCCCAATCTTTTTATTACAAAAAAAAAACAAACAACTGATTCCTTAACATACAAATATTTCAACATAAGCAATTTTATTTCATAGCGGTATTGCTACTATTCTTATGTTAGATGAGTATCTCTTTAGACAAACTTTACGGAACAGTTGGCATGCTAATCTTAAACGGTTAATAATATAAAACACAAAGTCAAAAAAATTAGGAAATAAATATATTATAATCGCGATGCTTGAAAAACTTTGAAGAACCCCTATTGCAATTGAAAAAGGATTAATTTTTTTTGGGAAATCTCCTGGACCGAAAGCAAGTAATTATAAACACACACTATTAGTATAATTATAAACATAATAAAACCTCAGGAACGGAATGGAAGCATTTTATTTTTGCAAAACAAAGGCAAAATGTCACCCTGGCCTAAATATATTCGTCTGAGATATTCATATTAAATACAAATTTTATTAAACAACTAGATAACCCGGCAAACGTTGTTTTGCCATTAGGAATATTAAAAAAATAGATAAATTGAGATTTAAGCTACCTATCTAATCTTTGAAGTTTGATCAAACTGCACTCTGTGTGCAAATTTGATAAAAATCGGTTAACTAGTTTAGGAGTGAATTGCGGACAAACAACGTGACGCGTAATTTATATAATATACACGTATTAAAAAGAAGAAGATAATAATTATGTGTACAGCGCGCTCTGCAACTCATGGTTTATACTTAGTTTACAGCCATAAGTATAAACTGAAAGACTCGTACAATGTACGGTGTAGTTCATTTGGAGAACGATCATTTTCCTCACTTCACACCTTTCTTATAAAGCCGGCTTCCTGCTATGAGCGTTTACAGTGTCGTGCTCATTCGACATCCGCAATCATCACGTAAAAGTATATAAAAAATAATTGAATAAAAAGAATTATTTTGTGACGCAATGAAAAGTTTAATTTTTTGGAGTGTGGTGGTTGTTTTATATTACTTAGGTAAGAATATAAAATACTAATTTATATTTCAAGTTTTGGAAAATATAATGGTAGAATTAATATATTTATTATTATTTTTTGAGATTATTCTTTCTCAGAGGTCTCATATGTATGGTAATTTTGATTAATTGCTTATCAAAGCAAAGCTGAACTAAATATTTTATCGTTTCGCCTATATACCTGAATATTTTTTTCTATTTCTGTCGGATTTATTCTACCACAAGTATTTTCTCAGTCAAATGTAATAATATTTATATTATTTGTTAGAAGATTTAAGTATAACAGGTTACATATGTATATAATTATATAATATATTTGAGGAACGAATCAGCCCGGCTTGTTGGCGCGGAAATACATAAATAAAAGTTTGCGAATAATCACCGATTTACAGAACATTAACTTCATAATTATTATTTTTTTTCATTTTTTGTCATCAATAAAATTAAGCAGCTGCTTATTCAAAAGACTATCTGGATTGTTAGGTTGCTATGGGGGTGATTTATTATTTATTCAGCTTAATATTTGTACATTTTTAGTCTTTACAGGTTTATTAAGTGTTATAGTTAATGTTAGGGTTTATTTTATTTTTAACTGGTATACTAGGGGGAAGTCTCAAATCAAGATTATTTGTAGTACTAAGTAGGTATCTTGCGAACTACGTTATCATGGTCGGAGAGCGAAGTTTAAGTAAAATAGGGTACCCCGTTTGTGCCCTTTGGGTGCGTACCCTTAAAGGGAATTATTTTTACACATACTCAGTATCTAAGGTACCAAAAGTACCTTAGATACTGAGTAGTGGAGCTGAATGAAGACGCTATCTTAATAATATTCACTACTTATCTTTGTCTAAGGCCATTAGACATGTTTCAAAACGTGATCAAACCTTTAGATATTATTATGCGAGATAAAAGTCGATTTTTACATTTATCTTAATATAGGTTTTACAAAGACCGGTAGGTATCTCCAAAAAAACGGCGGAGAAGGCGTAGATATTACAGCGTTTTTTACCTGCAGTTTAGAAACTATGAAGATAATAATAACTTTCAAATTTAAACGTCATGTATTTTGGGTCTTTAATCTTAAATTGACATGAAGCAGAAACCATAGAAACAAAATTGGATACAATTTTCTCGACAGAAAGTTCTCAAAAAAGTTCCAAAATTAAAACTATTTTATCGAGAACTACCTACAGTGGATAATTGTATTTTTTGTTTTAATGTATCTGTAATCATAAAAGCTAATGAAACAGATTTGTTGATAATTGGCTTGGTTTTTTAGTAATTAGGTAAAACGTCGTTTCACCCCCCAACGTATCGTATAGGTTTCGTAAGAGTACAAAGAAGGACAAAAATAAATTAGTGAAACCTCTTAAGTGCTATGTTTTTTTTTACATTCTTTAAAGCTTGACTTATTTTTACGTAGGTACTCAGCTGGTTCTTATCTGTAGTTTTATGGAGATTTGGTGGGACAGCGTGTATTATCGTAACACCTTAGGTAGGTATATAAAATTCTCGTGTCACAGTGTTTGTCACAAACAAAATTGAAAATACACAAAAAATGTGTATACCTATATATGTATATTCGGTAGTTCTGAGAATAGTATGAGAACAAAAATACTCCTAAGGGAGAAATAATTAATTTGGCAAAACAACAAACGACAAAATAATTAAGATTTCCGTTACACAATTTCATGATAACATATTATATAGTGGACTATGGAACCTACCACTGTGTATGTTTACAAATTAACTTATCTACCAATAGATAACGTGACCATTTTTGGGGCCGTTTTATTTTAATTAGCTATATCCAAAAGCAAACCAGCCATACAAGTGGTTTTGTACATCACTCAATAAAAAATCCGGTCCAATACGCGTCGGTCAGGCTCGCTGAAACAGGGTTCCGTAACATCAAAACCATAATATTTTTTTCATCAACCATAATATTCATTTTATCAGGTTGTAACCTGCAACTTCGGATAAATGTCGACCTAACCTTTCACAGTGCCACAAAATTCATCCAAAAACTTTCTGTCTATGTACCTGCCTACAGTTCGCCGCGACATCGGAACATCATAAGGAGATTTGACTTGCCAAGACTTCGTTGTTTGTACAAGCAATTGTGGGTTACTTTTCCTTCTGAAGTACAGAACCCTAAACAAGAGTTACTTAATTGGTTTGCTGATTTCAAACATACCTAAAATATCGGCATGTTCTTCGTGGAAATAATTATCACAAAATAAGTAGGTATTATATTATTTTATAGTTGAAATAGATTCATTATTTTTAATTAATTTTGTTGACCTATTTCCAGAAAATCGCGCCATAAACCAAAGTTCACTATTTAAGATAAAGACCAATGTTTTTTGTTTATTTTAATCAAAACTTGTTTACATCTGGTCATGTCATTTTTAAAAGAAACCACCTACAAAGTACACGCGGTTCCACCCGTGATTTTTGGTTTTTCACAAATCCCGTGGATTTTTCCGTGATGAAAAGTAACCTGTGTTTTAATCAAGGGTATAATCTATCTCTATTCCAAAGGATAATCTATAGGATTCGGTCTGGTGGGAGGCTGCGGTCGTGACTAGCTACCATCCTACCAGCAAATACTCACCGCTAAGCGATTTAGAGTTCCGGGGCGATGCTGCGTTGAAACCGTTGGGTGATATTTAATTACCCCTACCAAAGTAGTACCTACTATAAAATCAAGTCTGTATCTATGACGGTTCAAGAGAACAGTTTGGTGACAGATGGACGGCCGGACGAACAGTGAAGTCTTAGTAATAGGGTTCCTTTTTTACCCTTTGGATACGGAACCCTAAAAAACACTTTTTTATTGCCTGGAACATTTTGGTTTCGATTCATGCGAAAACCTGAGACAAACCACCTTCGTTCATTATCCTTTCAACCAAACCAGGCTCTGCATTTATGGCGTGATGAAGTTACAAACACACACATTCGCCTTTAAATAACATTAGTGCTAGGGGTATGGGACATACCTACATACAAATATTCTATGTAGATACAGTAATTCTTCCTACTCGTTTCTTTAGATATTTACAAGGTATGATATTTAAGGCTGTCCATGACCGTGACAAGTAGACTAACATACATTATTCATTATTTAAATTACTAGCCATAGCTATAGGTATTTTGCATGTATAATACACCTCGATGTAAAACGGAAATTCGAAAAAACTCAGACTACATTAAAAAAAACATTTTGAACCGGCGTGACTCGTGAGGTGGGTAATATGAACCTATATACTACTTATAAGTATTTTTAAGGCAAATTATTATAATTTAACCACAAGAACAATCATGATAATAATTTAAGAACATCATCTGAGTATAGGTAAGTACTTACTGCCTAAACACAAAGATGTCTGTTCGAGAAAAAAATAATGTTTTATAAGAAAAGGTAGGATATAAATAAGTACTAATTAGCTGATTCGTAAAATAGGCAGTAAGGACCTTTTAATTAATTCCGAGTAAATCCTCTTTAAAAATGTATTTACATTTATAAAGAGGAATTGTACAAATAAATAAAACTGTTATTTATTAGTGGAAATAACAACACCCCTCTGTGAGGAAAGAAGACTATAATTAACGTAAAAAAGGGATCATACCTACGAGTAGAAAGAGATGTTATTATAGGTAGTTTTTTTGACTTATTAGTGAAGTTCTCGTAAGTAATTTATCTAGTCGTTGCGTTCAGAAACCTTTCCATTCATGTTTTATTCGCTACTACACTATGCCCGAATGATGGCAACATTTGAGCATGGGTATACCTACGTATTAAAATTTAAAAAAGCAGCCAAGTGCGAGTCGGAGTCGCCCATGAAGGGTTCCGTAGCAGCAAGTAACATAATAATATAAAAGTTCTTGTAGTTAGTGGGAAAGTCCCTTAAATGTATGATTTTTACCCTTTTAAATGTGAATTTCGGAAATCCTGTTCTTAGTGCACCTTCATGACGTAATATCAACCTATTTCAGATCTCTACGACTTTTAGTTCTTCCGGAGTAGCTGGAACAACGAAGAAAATTTAACTTTTGTATGGGAAAATCTTTTAAATGTATGATTTTTACCCTTTTAAATGTGAATTTCGGAAATCCCGTTCTTAGTGCACCTTCATGACGTAATATCAACCTTGGTACCAAATTTCAGATCTCTACGACTTTTAGTTTTTCCGGAGTAGCTGGAAAAACGAAGAAAATTTTAATTTTGTATGGGAAAATCTCTTAAATGTATGATTTTTACCCTTTAAAATGTGAGTTCTTAGTGCACCTTCATGACCTTATATAGATCTAGGTACCAAATTTCAGATTTCTTCGACTTTTAGTTTTTCCGGAATAGCTGGAACAATGAAAAATATTCACTTTTGTATGGGAAAAATAGCTTAAATGACTCCTAAAGAAAAAACTATTTACTAGATATCGTTCAAACCAATTTCCGGTGGAAGTTTGCATGGTAATGTACATCATGTATTTTTTTCAGTTTTATCATTCTCTTATTTTAGAAATTAGGGGGGGGGGGTCACACATTTTACCACTTTGGAAGTGTCTCTCGCGCAAACTATTCAGTTTAGAAAAAAATGATATTAGAAACCTCAATATAATTTTTGAAGACCTATCCATAGATACCCTATGACGAATCTATAAGGGTTCCGTTTTTTTGCCATTTGGCTACGGAACCCTAAAAAGTGTAAGCTGGAACATACTAGGTATAGTCCCACTTTTAATTCGATTCGTAAAAAACCAAAGCAGAGTGAAGCTGTGTTTGAGTAACTAATCAGATTTCGTCATTTTGACTCATCTCCGAAACGGAGAGGAGATGTCGAAATGACGAAATCTGATTGGTTACACAAAGACAGCTCCGCTCCGCTCCGTTCCGCTTTGGTGGCAACCGGGCCTTAAACCAAACTTATTCTAATAAATATAGTACGGAACCCGCGAAACCGGTCAGTGCGCGAGCCCGAGTCGCACCTGACCAATTATTTTTAATTTCGTAAATTAAAATTTGCTTGAGAAGACGTCATGCGCGGAGAATCTGGTTTTCAAAAAATTCCATATTAGCAATTTACATTTCAACAACAATTTATTTCTTGATTTTTAGGGTACCTACCTCAAACGAGGAAACCAGACCATATAGGTAACAAGTCTTAATTGTTACACGGTTTTTGAAAACTCTAAACGGAATAGTTCGCGTTGTCCAAAAGTTTAGCGCAGTGCTGCGTGTGACTTTTGGACAACGTGAACTATCTATTATCATCATCATTTCAGCCTGTGGACGTCCACTGCTGGACATAGGCCTATCCATAGCTCGTTTTAATTTCGTCCACTAAAAGTGCTCTTTAAACTGAATCATAATAACACTTTTACAGCTACTGCTTTACGGAAGACTCTATCAAAGCAGACTCTGCAAAAAAGTCCTACCCGCAGAATATGTAATGTATATTACACACATCACATATTAATGGTGATCTTATAAAACTTTCCTTAGAAGATTTATAAGATCACCATCACCAAGGAAACCAGTATCTTTTTCATCTCATAATGCGCACTATAAGTCTCGAGCATTTGATTGCGCGTCAATCTAAAAATATACAGGTACATATATGTGATATTTTTTGCGCCTTCAACGTTGTAAATGTCAGTAGACACATATTTTTGAGATTTTGCTATTGTTTTTTGCGCTATTTAGATTGATGTATACTGTCGAGCATGCAAGTTTATCACAGTTGACATACTAATTCCACTTCATAAATTAATTTAATTTGAAAGAAATTGACATTTCACAAGACATAAACCCCCCGAAATTAAGCAAGGAAGTATTTTCTCCACATTTGTCTCCATGCTAGGGGGTATAAACAAAAACTAAAACAAAAATAGGATTTTGTCCTTTCCCCGGGGACAAAATAGTCCCTTGCCCCCAGGCTCGCACTGGTGTCAATTATGTCCGCTTTTTAGGGTTCCATACCAAAATGGTAAAAATGGAACCCTTATGGTGAGACTTTCTCCGTCCGTCCGTCCGTCCGTCCGTCCGTCCGTCTGTCACACTCGATTATTTCAGTAACTATTCAAGCTATCGACTTGAAATTTAGAATAGTTATAGGAAATAGTGACCCGACGTCATAACAATCGTAAAAATTTGAAAATTGTTTTTAGTTTTATTTAAAAAGGGGGGAAAACCGGGTCGACAAAATTTCAAAATGAGATAACAATATTGAGTGGGGTATCATATGAAAGAGCGTTACTTGAGTATTCTAAAACTGATTTTTATTTATTTTTATGTCTGATACTTTTTGATTTATTGGGCAAACTGTCGAAAAAAATACCGTTCCCCCCCCTTATCTCCGAAGTTTACCAATCGAAAAATCTGAAATAATTACGATCAATAGAAGTAAGCGTATATTTTACAGGAAAAATAAAATCAACTCTGTATCTATTATACTTTTTTTGATAATAACAATAAACCGCCAAAAACAAAGTTACGTTTGCGGTTTGCCAACAAAAGTACCTACATGTAAATTATACTCGTAAATTCATGAACAAAAGTGAATCTTTCAATGTTTTACTTCTTCTATGGTATGGAACCCTCGGTGCGCGAGTCCGACTCGCACTTGGCCGTTTTTTTTTTAATTTGATTTTGAAGATATCATTTGTAAAGTTTTATTTGCTAAGTAGCTATGTTATGTTTTAGTTACTAGGTACTACTATCAACTTATCTCTGATCACATGACTAATAATTTCCGTAGTACGAAACACGTATGGAGTTGTGGACCGAGTAAATGAGTTGGTCTCGGCAATATAATTTATTTAAATTTTAAATCAATCTAACCTCTGTACCCAGTTAAACCATAGTAATAACAAGTAGTAGTAGCACCTGGTTTAAACATTTGTCCCTGACAATAACCGAAGCAAGTATGGCATAACATAATAATCATTTATAGTCGCGTAATGAAGTAGTTTCATATAGACTGGCTACCTGATTTATTTATTGAGTGAGCTTAGCCAAGTAAAATGTTCTAGCTAAAGTTTTAATAATTCGTTACTTTAAATATATTAAAATATGTAATAAAGTAACAAATCAATATTATTAAAAATTGGTCAAGTTCGCACTAAGGGTTCCGTACCATCACAAGTATATTATTAACTTTCTCTATAATATTATAGTAAATTAAACACCCCTGCCCACTAAATCAAAAACGACCATAAAAATCACGTTTATTTTATGGGAGCCCCCCTTAATTTTATATTTTATTTTAATTTAACTATTTATTTCTACAGTAAGCATATTACTAAATATTCTGTGAAAATTTGAAGCGTATATCTAATACCGTTAACAATACCGAGCAAAAACAAGCGAAAAATCATGTTTGTTGTATGGGAGCCCCCTTAAATATTTATTGTATTCTATTGTTTTTAATTTTTTGTTATAGCGGCAACAGAAATACATCTGTGAAAATTTTCAAATCTGTAGCTATCACGGTTCCAACTTCCAGAGATACAGACTGGTGACAGACGGATGGACGGACGGACAGACGGACAGCGAAGTCTCGCTAATAGGGTTCCTTTTTTACCCTTCGGGTACGGAACCGTAAAAATATCCATGTTCTTGAAAGTAGTAAAAAAAATACTTAAAAATTTTATATCTCTGTTCCTAAAAATACCAAAAGATATTGATTGCTATTTCACATTAATTCTATATTATGTATTATCACATTTAGATAGATAACAGACGAGCGCGGGTGGCGGTAGCATAAAGTGAAGTCATCGGCAAAGCTTCCGCGAACAGGTTACCTATTTTGAATAAGAATGTATTTTAGGATCTCTAATTGACATTGAACTATTGCGAAGAGTTGTACATTTAAGAATACCTACTCTTTGGAGCCAGAGCTAGTCAAATATGGCTTGTTGCTTTCTTAATAAAAAAATAAATATAGGTAAAGACCAGTCTTTATGAAACGTCACGGGGACGTGGTTCGCGTGAGACCTTGGAGTCACGAGACAACGTCGCCTCTGAGCTCGTTTTCAGGGTTAAGATTTGCAATATTAGATACTTGAACGAGTAACGACCGATACCTTTGTATACGAAACATGAACTATTCTAATCTATGCTCTCCAATTATTCAAAACAATGGGCACAGTGCAACTTTCCTCATTTTTTTCTATTTAACCTTATTGTTGTTACCTACCTATCTTCAGATCCGATAGATTACTTTTAATGACGACGACGAAAGTATGAATAATTTTCTTACTTCGTGATAATAATATTTTTATATCCTATCGGATATCAAAATATTATTATCACGATAACCCTTTTCAATTTAACCCCACGGTAAAATTGAAATGTTTATCGATATGAATATAACATTTAAATTAAATGAATATGATTAATATAAAAGTTCATTACTTTTAAAACACAATACCTAACTTGGCCAATTACAAGCAAACACGTGTACGATAATATAACCCGTAACTCAAAACTACACACAACTCACAAGACTATGAAATCACAACATTTAATATAGCTGAAAGTATGCTATATACTCGTATGATATTAGAATATTATATTATGGCGTCTAAATTATCCGCCTTATAAAAGAATTTGAACTACTATTAGTATCACTACTATTCTGGGAATACTTTAAACTTCTAACTGTTGCCGTCATCAATATATGAAGCAACAAGTAAATAATTTAAAAATTAAAAAACACGACTGCTCAACTGTGGTAAAACGACTTTTTCCAAAAACTATAACCTATGTTACTCGGAATGATGTAAGGATTGTAACCTTTAACATTACAATAGTAAACGAATTGAAAACCGAGTTTCACGAATGTGAAAAACTTTGCGGTAAACAATACTTACAATTTTCTGTTTTGTCTCTTTCCTTCGAATGACAAATCACTGCTAACAAAAAAAGACAAAACAGAATAAAACTTTTCAACCGCTATTTCACAAGGGGGTTTAATTTCTCACATCATAAACTCACTTTGACAAGTCTAGGTTAGATTAATAAGTTGGCCTTAGTTCGCCCAACAGGAAAATTCCTAGACGGGAAAAGTAGAACAAATCAAACGATAGCTTGGTGTAGGTAAATCTCTACTCTTGAGTTAAAGGTCATTATTAATGTCATGATGCAGGTCTAATGCCAGCCATACACAATGCTTCCTATCTATCTAGCTATCGTCAAATCGACATTCCACTGTTGGATTGGCATAGTCTATAACAGGTATACCTGTTATGCCAAACCACGACCACACACGGTCAGTTCTAAATATCTGATCCAATCTGGAGCGTCGTTGTGCCGATTCCACGATAGGAACGATGTTTTAAAGTTGGCATTACAGATAGTATAACGGACTTTACTATAATTAAAATTAAATAAAGCATTAATTGTAAAAGACTCATAAGGGATCCACTGAAATTCGGGTAATGCAAGGCTAAACCAAAAATTGCAGTGGCGGCGCGCCGCAATTACCTATAACTATTCCAAATTTCAGGTCGATAGCTTTAATAGTTACTGAAATAATCGAGTGTGACAGACGGACGGATGGACGGACGGACGGACGGACGGAGAAAGTCTTAGAAAGTCTATAAGGGTTCCATTTTTACCATTTTGGTATGGAACCCTAAAAATTAAACATCAAAACATGATATTTATCTCTCAAAAAATTAAAAAATATTTTCTTGTTACTTATTCGAGAATATTATTTAAAACAATTTAGGTACCACTCCTATGGGTACATTTTAATAAACAAGGCTGTTTATTTGTTAAGTGAATTTTGATACTAAAGGAATTTAACACTGTTTTTAGGGTTCCATACCAATTTGGTAAAAATGGAACCCTTATGGTGAGACTTTCTCCGTCCGTCCGTCCGTCCGTCCGTCCGTCCGTCCGTCTGTCACACTCGATTATTTCAGTAACTATCAAAGCTATCGACTTGAAATTTGGAATAGTTTTAGGTAATAGTGACCCAATGCCATTGCACTCATAAAATATTGAAAATTGTTTTTATTTATATTTAAAAAGGGGGTAAAACCGGGACTTCGAATTTTCAAAATGAGATAACAATATTGAGTGGGGTATCATATGAAAGGGCGTTACTTTTGAATTCTAAAACCGATTTTTATTTATTTTTATGCCTGATAGTTTTGGATTTATTGAGCAAACTGTCGAAAAAAATACCGTTCCCCCCCCCCCCCTTATCTCCGAAGTTTATCAATCAAAAAATCTGAAATAATTATGATTAATAGACATTTATGTATAAACCACCAAAAACAAAGTTACGTTTGCGGTTCGCCAACAAAAGTACCTACATGTGAATTATACTCGTAAATTCATGAACAAAAGTGATTCTTTCAATGTTTTACTTCTTTTATGGTATGGAACCCTCGGTGCGCGAGTCCAACTCGCACTTGGCCGGTTTTTTTTCTTTATAAGGATTCTTTAATAAGATCAATTAATTATTTTAATCGCTACCATTAATATTTTGTTGTACCTGTAAAATTAAATTTTTGTAGTTGAAGAAGATTTTAGTAGTTTTCGCATTATACTCACTTCTCGATTCTTTTAAAAGGTCGAAGAAGATACGATATTAAACCAATTCTGTGTGGAATTGAACTACGTATCAAGACACGCGGCAGCGTGTCAAGCCAAGTTCAAGCAAAGGAACTGGCTAGCCAGCGCCAAGAGTAAGTTTACACGAACCACTTGGTGCCGCTTTTGACCCTTCTATAACTCAAAACCTATTTAACGTAAACACATAAAACTTCGTGTGTTTAATTATATCCATAAGATCATATAGAAGCCCAATTTTTATGAAGCTAGCTCAAACGGTCATAAAGATATGAAGGTCAAAAAGTCGTTAAAATTCATACTGACTGACATATAGTACAAAAACCTAACCTACTTCCAGATGACCTAGAAGGATGAAATTTGGAATCCAGCTCGGTAACTGTGTGTAAGCGTAGGAAAAAATCGAAAAATAAAGAAAAGTCAAAAAATAAGGGGTGTTCCCATACAAACTGACATATAGTACCTAAATCTAACCTATACTTCCAGATGACCTAGAAAGATGAAATTTGAAATCCAGCTTGGTAAGTGTGTGTAAGCGAAGGAAAAAATTAGAAAATAAAAAAAAGTCAAAAAATAAGGGGTGTCCCCATACAAACTAACATATAGTACAAAAACCTAACCTACTTCCAGATGACCTGGAAGGATGAAATTTGGAATCCAGCTCGGTAACTGTGTGTAAGCGCAGGAAAAAATCAAAAAATAAAGAAAAGTCAAAAAATAAGGGGTGTTCCCATACAAACTGAAATATAGTACCTAAATCTAACCTATACTTCCAGATGACCTAGAAAGATGAAATTTGAAATCCAGCTTGGTAAGTGTGTGTAAGCGTAGGAAAAAATCAGAAAATAAAGAAAAGTCAAAAAATAAGGGGTGTTCCCATACAAACTAACATATAGTACAAAAACCTAACCTACTTCCAGATGACCTGGAAGGATGAAATTTGGAATCCAGCTCGGTAACTGTGTATAAGCGTAGGGAAAAATCAAAAAATAAAGAAAAGTCAAAAAATAAGGGGTGTTCCCATACAAACTGAAATATAGTACCTAAATCTAACCTATACTTCCAGATGACCTAGAAAGATGAAATTTGAAATCCAGCTTGGTAAGTGTGTGTAAGCGTAGGAAAAAATCAGAAAATAAAAAAAAGTCTTAAAATAAGGGGTGTACCCATACAAAAAAACATATAGTACAAAAACCTAACCTACTTCCAGATGACCTGGAAGGATGAAATTTGGAATCCAGCTCGGTAACTGTGTGTAAGCGTAGGAAAAAATCAAAAAATAAAGAAAAGTCAAAAAATAAGGGGTGTTCCCATACAAACTGAAATATAGTACCTAAATCTAACCTATACCTACTTCCAGATGACCTAGAAAGATGAAATTTGAAATCCAGCTTGGTAAGTGTGTGTTAGCGTAGGAAAAAATTAGAAAATTAAAAAAAAGTCAAAAAATAAGGGGTGTCCCCATACAAACTGACATATAGTACCTAAATCTAACCTACTTCCAGATGACCTAGAAAGATGAAATTTGAAATTCAGCTTGGTAATTGTGTGTAAGCGTAGTAAAAAATCAGAAAATTAAAAAAAGTCAAAAAATAAGGGGTGACCCCATACAAACTGACATATAGTACCTAAACCTAACCTACTTCCAGATGACCTAGAAGGATGAAATTTGGAATCCAGCTCGTTAATTGTGTGTAAACGTAGGAAAAAATCAAAAAATAAAATAAGTAAAAAAATAAGTTGTGTTCTCATACAAAGCGACATATAGTACCTAAGTCTAACCTACTTCCAGATGACCTAGAAGGATAAAATTTGGAATCCAGCTCGGTAATTGTGTGTGGGCGTAGGGAAAAAATCAAAAAATAAAAAAGTCAAAAAAATAAAAAAATAAGCGGTGTCCTCATACAAAAAACGTGTCCTCATACAAAAAACGCGCTAAACAACCAGGTTCTTCGTGCCTAAACCAATAATAGTGTAAAAGTGAAGTACATATATATATGAGATTCGATGAATAAATAAATACTTTATACAACCCGTTCGCTATAAGATTGCCGCTGTCAACTGCCACGCGTTTTGCGTTGTCTCAGCCACTTAGTTCTAGTTCCAGTGAGAAAACGCTATACTGACATCATTTGACAGCAGCAAACTTATGTTGTACTAGCTGACCCGGCGAACTTCTTTCCGTCTAACAGTCGATTCTTTAATTTGGACATTGCAAAATTAGGTATTTTATTTTATTTTCTATAGATTTCTATTCCTATATTTCTATACTCCTTATTACATCAGCTACCTGCTAATAAAAGTCACGTCAAAGTCGGTCCAGCCATTTGAGAGATTAGCCGGAACAAACAGACAGAGAGACAGACAGGCAAAAATTGTAAAGAATGTTGTTTTGTTGTATTTACCGTATTCATATACAAGTAGTATAAAACGTATCTGCATGGTAGATATCAAATCAAACCAAAAATCTTAATATATATAAATCTCGTGTCACAATGTTTGTCCTCAATGGACTCCTAAACCACTTAACCGATTATAATAAAATTCGCACACCATGTGCAGTTCGATCCAACTTGAGAGATAGGATAGTTTAAATCTCAATTCAACTATTTTTTAAATCCCCAAGGGCAAAACAACGTTTGCCAGGTCAGCTAGTATAATATTATAAAGAGGTAGCTACTGAACCGATTTTCAAAATTCTTTTATCAATAGAAAGCTACATTATCGTGGAGTGTCATAGGCTATAATAATTTCCAAAATTAACTATGCATCTTTACTAAAACTTGAATAATGCAATCCAAGTCGCAAAAAAAATTGCTTTCATCGCGTACGCTGCGGAAACTATTGAGGATAGAACAAAACAATGTTCTACAATATTAAAGAACGTATCAAAATCTGCAAAAAAGTCCGCGATAGCATATGCCTATCTCCTACGGGTAACTCTCAATAACTGCTTTTACTTTTAAAATTGTGGCTTACAAATAAATAATTTTTGTGAAGCTCATATGGTATTAATTTATATGTTTGTAAATATGTTTTTCAGAACGGAAAGAACAATGGTGTGGGCCCATACATCGCTTTCGCTCACGTTACGCTATTGCAACTATAAATGAAAAAATATTTTTTTGATTGGGCCTGCAAGCCTGAACTTAATGGTAAAAGATTTTTCTTACAAAAAAGTGGAGAAAAATTAATATTTATTTTCAAAATATTGTATCTGAGTATTATAACAACAACGACCTCCGCCATGAAGCATCCGACAGCATAGACAATACACTAAATACTCTTTGATAAATACTTTTCACTTGTCCAAGAATTTGTCACTGTTGACAGTTGGTAGCCATGTAGCTGACGGACAGTGTTGCGAGATGCCGGAATTAAAAAACTCGACTGAAAGAAAATTCTAATTGAGTTAATTAATCAATATTGCATTACAAGGGTGTTTCGGAAACGCTAAACAACCAAGACAAAATAATCTATGCTCAAAATAATCGGTTGTAATAGATTTCAGTATTATTAAAAAGTGTAGTCTTCTGTCAAATAATCTCAAATCTTCAAGCAGTTTATTTAAGTGAGACTGGCTCACACGGAATAATAATATTCAGATTTACTCCAATGCAGTGGAAAACCCTAAACGAATGTAATCTTTTTATGTAAATAATATATTCGAGTAAAATAAAATGCAAAAAAGGAACAATTGAAATCGATACAGTTATTGTCTTGTATTCTACATTCTGATCTAAGAATTAGCGTAGTACCTACTTGAAAGTAAGTTTTTCTTTAGTATCTGTTAGATGTTTTTCTCGTACAAAAGTGGACCGATCGTCAAAAAGATGGAGTATAAAAGTGGAAAAGTTTGTCATCCGGCAACACTAGCTGTCAGGAGTGTGGAAACGGAACCTATCAGTAATCAATTGAATTTCTTTAAATATTTTATTTTTTGACCCGTCCTTTACAATAACTGGTGATACCTTGAAAAAATTCAGTTATTTACTAGAATCGTCTTGTAATAAATGTTACATCTAGACGCTAAACTTTATTTGTGTACATTTCTGCCACTGTTCTTTAATGTAGAATATTTGTGCCTTTTACGCTATACAGTTTTAAACAAATATCTTCCAAGATATTAGCAAAATAAAAACGCGCCGCCCCGGCAGTCCGCAGTATCTATGCGAATGCCTCGCTCGCGTCCAGCGCTGTGGGCTGTGGCATACTATTAGGTGTTCCGTGGCTGTGGTTATAAGCACGTATAAGGCCCGGTTTTCACCGAAGCGAAGCGGAGCGGAGCTGTATTTGAGTAATCAATCAGATTTCGACATTTTAACATCTCCGAAACTGAGGGGAGAGGTGATGTCGAAATGATGAAATCTGGTTGGTTATTCAAACACATCTCCACTCCGCTCCGCTTTGGTGGAAACTGGGCCTTATAAACGGGCCGGGATAAAAATATTTTTAACGCGGAACGGAGTCCGCGGGCACTGCTAGTACTTTTATATTTCATATAGGCCTAACTTACAGGCACTTATGACAAGTCATTACAAATATTAGTTCTTCAATGGTGATAAATATTTCACGATATTTTATAGTCCACGGCTCACTAAAATAACAAAGATCAGTAATCAAGGTTCGTTTCTCTTATTTATTTAAAAAATAAGAAATAATATTTTAAGGTATAAATTTGTTACTTCGAACTCTTTGTACCTTAAAAGAAAGTCCAATGTGTATGTAGGTATACCAAGATCAAGGCAATAGCGATGTATTTTTGTTACCGATATAACATTTATGTATGATTGACTAATTTAAGAATTGAACTCGCTCGCGCCTTGCACTTGTACGCGAGGACTAGCGTGTTACAACTATGCGCGCGCACCCGATACGCGAAGTTGCGAACGAACTAAAGTAGGTATGCTCTTAGCGGCGCTCATTTGCTTTGCGCCAGCATCGTCGTTATGCCTGGTTGTTTAGCGGAAACCCTCCTATAAGATTGCGTTGTTCGACGAGTTTTGAGAGTCAATTAATATTACTTGGGTAAAGTAGTTTGTTTCAAAACCTCATTTGTTTGTAGCTCTTTATCCACAAATCACAAGGACTTAGTCTGGACAGCGCTCTTCTGGACATAGGCACTTCGATATTTAGCAGAGGACAGGCCTACGTTGCGCTCTCCAGGGTTAAAACCCTAGACGGAGTACACCTTATTAATCTAGACCCTAGTCAAATTAAGGCACAAGATAGTTCTATAATAGAATATAACCGCCTGAGATCCCTATATCGCCCGGACTTAGCTAATTTAAGCATAAACAGGAAGCGTACTAAAAAGGTAGCAGATAATGAATGGGCAATGCGCACTATTATCTCTAACATTCAAGAGAGAGAAGAAAATAGTATAAAAAAGAAAATCACGCAGCAGAAACGCAAGAAAAAGCTTTAAACTCAGTACCTGCCAAGTCTTCTTTACAAAAAGTAATGATATCCCACCAAAAACATAAATGTAAAAAAAGGAGAGCCAAGTTCAATAGAAAAATTATGCTTGGCTGTCGGCTTCGCCGCAAAAAGAATGGAGATCTAAATGAGTGCCAAGTTCTATGTAAAATCGAAATTTGTATTTATAGGAACAAAAAAACAATATGAACAATTATTAAACTCTATTTTTTTGCTTTATTGAATACCTATAACAATTGCTGTTATTCAAAAATGTTAGATCTTAAAGTAGGTTAGATTTGACTTGGCGAGTTTTTATCTGAATTAAAATGTTGTATATAACTTTATAAAATGACTGATGTAATGAAAACTGGCCAAGTCAAATCTAACCTACTTTAAGATCTAACATTTTTGAATAACAGCAATTGTTATAGGTATTCAATAAAGCAAAAAAATAGAGTATAATAATTGTTCATATTGTTTTTTTGTTCCTATAAATACAAATTTCGATTTTACATAGAACTTGGCACTCATTTAGATCTCCATTCTTTTTGCGGCGAAGCCGACAGCCAAGCATAATTTTTCTATTGAACTTGGCTCTCCTTTTTTTACATTTATGTTTTTGGTGGGATACAATGTATCAAATCCAACTGCTAGTACAAACTTGAGAAACACTCAATCACTTATAAATTTCGTTTGCACAAAATCCCGGGTAAACCTACCTCTGACTTTTCAGAGATATTATACAGTGTGTTTTAGGAAAATAATATATATACGTATACACTAGTAAGTGAAAAAAAATTATATGCCTGTGACAATAAGGTTGACTTTAATGTTGGCTTGTTGGTTGGCTGAATTTTTTCGTTACGGTTTTTCTGGATTCGGTTCACCCGTCAAGGCCCGCGATAGAAGCTATGCAATAGCTTAAAAACATAGTGAGAAAATCCGCAGGCCTGAGAGTTCACTTATATTATGTTCTCGTTAGGTGCAGCCCGCCAACCAGGCCCCGCACTTGGCCGTCGTGTCAAAGCCTTCTTATTCTGAAAGGAGCTCGTACCCCAAAGATTTAGATCCTGAGCCCTAACCTCAAAAACGTCCACGTTTTTGTCTTGTGTTCGACACACATAGCGACATAAGAAATTGTGATATAGCGAGGTCTCATTTACTCTTAAACGAAATTTGCACTTGCGTTCTCTGTCACACAATCGCACACCACAGAATGCTGAGAGCACTCACTCAGCATGTTTGTGGGCGTTTTCGATGTGCGAAATGTAGGCTTAGGGCTCATCTAGCGTTTTAAATCTTTGCCGTACCCAGTATGTGGGATATGAAAAGTTTATGATACGAAAATATTTATACCAAAATATTTATACCAACTTTCAAAACTATAAAGTTTTGTTCCACATGTATAATTTGAACAGAGTAAATTCTTGACCTAGACCGTGAACGAAGTCGGCGTGAGGCATAACTCGAATGTAGTAATACTTCGAATCATAAACAATAACGCAAGTCTTAGCACCTCGAACTTGTCTCTAGCTCTCCGACATTCACGCAGTGACCTTTAAGTATGTAAATTTAAAAATACAATACTTTAGTGCTGCTGATTGAGCGAAAATCAACCGTGATTCTTTAAATTTAGCAATCTTTCTCCATTATAAAGTTTAACAGTTCCAAATCATGTAGATGTATCTAAATATACACAGGTCAACTCTCAATCTGTAAATAATAATTCACCCGCTTAAATCTCCCCTCCGATATTTAAAATAATTCGAACCCGCGCCCGCCCGTCTGCTTCAATGCGGTTGGAAGTAAGTTTATATTATAAACCACTTCCAACCGCATTGAAACAGCGCGGTAAATTATTATTATAAGCTCAAAGAAATTAGGCTAAAAAATAGTCATTATATATTAATAATATAAAATCATATATTATTAAGCATGTAATAATGCAGAACATCTGTGAGAGTGCGTGGTACTTCCCTTATATATATATCCACCAATCACAGCTTCCTGTCTCCGAGCTGTCACGTAATCCACCAATCAGAGCCGAGCTGCGTTTTGTTTATCGCGTGGTCACCGGCAGGGGGCCCTTGTGGCGCTTCCTCATAGCGTCGTTACTTCCCAGTGCGAAAACACGTTCTCACAATTTGTAAGTGAGGTTGTTTTCGGTTATAGTGATTTTCTGTTAGAAATTAAATTATTATGGAAGTGAATAACGTTAAAAACAACGTCATCGCCGCTGTCTTCACCGAAGATAGCGTCGCGACTGGTGCATACGCGGCGTTGTCTGAACAAATCTGACGACTACTCGGATTCTGGATAAGGTGATGAAAGCGGTTCAAAGCCAAGTAAGGTATTTAAGAAGAAATTTTGGTGAGTCCTCCAAAGTTTTTTATTACCATAGTGTAATATACCTAGTAAGCAGCAATTTAGAGTTATCACAAAATGGCGGCTGTCAGCGCAGGTACCTTTGCACCTCGCCTTGCGTGCAGCGCCCGGGCCTCATACTGCATTTCAGTTTACACCCGAAAATGCGCATTGTTCAGTTTATTCGCTTACTATAGGTAAAATACTGACAGGTATTTCAAAACCATACTTATATAGCTGCATCGATGATGGTACTCATATTATTACAATATATATAGCTGCTTGTGCTGACTGACTCACTGATTGATCACCTCTCCTGAACAATTTTGTATGAAAAAATTTTTTTTCATTAACCATTTCGTATACAAGGAAAAAATTCATTAAGAACAAAAATATGGAGAGAGCTGATGATTGAGGAATTCGAAGACGGGTGAAGAGCACGGGAAGGGTATTGAAGATAGGTGGGGGGTGCTCGACCAAATGTCATTTGAAACGTCATCCAATTGGCAGTTAGCTGAAAAAAAATTCAAAATGGTGGATTCAAAATGGCCGCCATACGAAATTCGTCGATATTTCGGAAAGTTTAGAAGATAGGAGAAAAGTCTCTTGACAAGTAATGTTCAGGACAAAAAGGTCTATTAGACGGCTAGATAAAAAAAAACAATATGGCGGATTTTTTTTTCCATAGAAAATGTATGGGCTTTTCCCATGATTGAGGGTTGCGATACCTTTATAGGCGGGAAGACAGCCCGCGGGCCACATGTGGCCCGCGCACCCACGCGCCCTACTAGTAATAATATATACCTACTACTATGCGCCCCGTGCTGCCGATTTTGCATTTTGGACGTATAAATAAATACCTGCTTTTCTGTGGATGCCGTTGCTACGTGCCCCGTGCCGTCGCTTATGCAGATGCGCCGACGACGGTGCTCCTAGGACTACCCTAAAGTCAAACTACTGCGGGCGGAAATACCTACTTTTCTTCGCATGCATATGCGACGCGCCCCGTGCCGCCGCTTTTTGCAGATGCGCCGATGACTGCTCATACTACCCTTAAGTTGAAACCTCTGCGGGCGGAAATACCTACTTTTCTACGCTTGCCTATGCGACGCGCCACATGCCGCCGCTTATGCAGATGCAGATGCAGTGATGGCGGTGCTCATACTACCCTCGAATTAAACCACTGCGGGCGGAAATACCCACTTTTCTACCCATGCCTATGCGACGCGCCCCATGCCGCTGCTTATGCAGATGCAGCGATGACAGTGCTCATACTACCCTCAAGTTTACCCGTGAAGGGCGTAAATACTTACTTTTTTACGCATGCCTATGCGACGCGCCACGTGCCGCCGCAAATACCTACTGCGAGTCCGAGCAACATCGATCAAGACAGTGACGAGAGTAAACTATGCATCTATGAATTGAGAATTCGACATAATGTAATAATAGTATCATAATGGTGTAATAGTATTTCAATTTTGCATGTCATCTTCGGTATGGCAAGTTTCTGACAGCTGTTTCAGGGATGAACATTTTCAAGAATAGCACAGCAGTATTATTACAATTTGGCGATCGTGTGTAGAAGGATAGCCGGTACGCAGATTTTCCGTTGAACTCAAAGTTAATTATGATCCTAGATAATTCGTCGAGGAATGGGACTACAGTTGTTTGTCGATTAGTCTGCGGCACCTGACACTGCGCTCAACGCAGCTATAGCTCTTCAGCAGGTTATCGGCGAATTTTACCTGCAGCCCGCTATTGTATGTTCACACAGCACACGGGTGGAATGGACAACTGTATCTGGCGGCTGGCCTTGGTTTTTCTTTGGCGAGTGGGGTAGAACATCAAAATCATCAAAATAGAGCAAAACACAAGAAACGACTTCACAAATGACTCGCGGCCATACCTACCCGAGTTTTATGAGGGCTGCCTCCGTGCGTATCGGAGGCAGTGGCAGTTGGTTTGGGCTTCGAAGGCCCTTCTCGGCATACGGGAATCCGGCTGCCATTTACCCTCAAATCCCCTCTTATGCCTAGCAGGATACAGCTTGACCAAGGACTCGGCGATAGCGATCATCCTAACCCGAGTTGTTAGGGGGCTGCCTTTGAGCGTATCGAAGGCAGTGGCAGTTGGTTTGGGCTCCGAAGGCCCTTCTCGACACACGGGAATCCGACTGCCATTTACCCCCAAACCTAGTCTTGTCCTATCAAGTCTTCGAAGCCTTGAAATGAAAAGAACGTGCTGAAAGCCCCACATCAGAACAAGTTGGATTCTAGTTTTATCTCAACAATGTTTCTCACCCAGAAGGGCGATGGTTCAGACAAACCTATTTTCAAATTAAAACGTCGGAACGGTCACGAGATGACAGTACGACTGGACCTTTCATCCGAGCATCAAGGAGTGTCATCGACAATTCTTATAATCATTCTATGGAACAAAAAGTTGAGACCATAGAGAATTTCGACGAATTCTTTTTTGTCAATAAATCGAAGAGTTAACGTCAGTATACACTACAGATCACTACAGATGCTGGAACTATTGGGATGGACTATGAAAAATACAAACCTAGTCACCGGCAAAGCGGACATAGAGTATTTAGGAATAATGTGGAACTCAAACAACGTTTTCAACTGCTTACCTGAGAAAAGCATCCAGTGGGTTAAGCTCTGACGAAGTAAAAACTTTCTCTGACAGACAACGAGGTCATTATGGAGATTATTATGATGATTTTCGTCAGCTTCCTTATATTCTGAGGGTCACACTTATGGACTATGGTCGCCATGCTCGTACCCGGTTAAACTTTGCTCCGTCGGAGAGTGCAGTATGATTGTGACTTGTGGACCTCTAGGGATGGAGCCACACATTGGAATAGACTTGGATGGCGCAGCGGCGCTTTTGTCGCCTAATAGTTACCGTTCAAGAGTTCAAGACTCGCTCCAATTTTTAGGCCTCAAAATAAAGAACGCCAAATCCGGTAAAGTGACAACAGACATCAATTACTAGGCCAATATCTTATAATCACAGTTAGATATAATAATGGGGCGGTAGTATCCTGTTAAAAAGCAAGGAAGTTGTGATTCGGTGGGTAGCCCTTCTCAATCTAACATAACTGCTAAGGAGGATCTTGGACGAGTGGAACACGTCAAGCACTACCGAGTATCTACCGATAGATTTCTATAACAACGCCGACGGATTATTCTCGGCATCGGAGTGGCACCTGAAACAGACTTTATGCTCAAGCAAATATTTAAGAGATTTAGAACATCAAATATCGTCCTGGTTGCCTCTAAGCAAAAAAGTTGTGAGGATTTTGTCAGCAATTAACATTGCGTCGCCGCGCCGCCGGCAGCCGGGCGGGAAATTATCATCTATCCTCGATGTTTTAGCCATGTCAGTAATTGCCACCTAGCTTGATACGCCACGTTCGGTCAACGTCAAAAGTTAATAGATAAATAGATATTGTAAATAAGATCTGTTTCATGCTATATATTACATATAAATAATTTGAAATTAATGTTCATTGCATATTGTATACAGTTTATGGTACTTGCACACAGTTTTTGCTTTTAAGCTATAATTTTATTAAGGTTTTTAAAGTAGACCCTACACCTTTGGTTTACTTAATACATCATTTAAACTTGGCACCGAGAACGTTCCTGTTTGTGGCACCGATGCAGAACAGAGCATTATGCCTGCCAGGGATAGAGATCCACAGAAGGGTGTTGTGCAAACTGGTGAGAATCAGGGTTCTGGAACAGTCATGAACCAGTTCAGATAGGACGGGTTAATAGTGCAAAGGAAACATATTAATGAAAACATAATATCAAACTGGCGCGTTTATGGTGTCATGCTTTTTCAACCTTACCATTAGGTCAATACTTGAATGTAGGTACGAGTAATGCCCATGTCTTATTCTACCCTGAGTTCAGATCGAAAACCGATACTGCAACATTAGACTAGGTTATAGAATATTACTACTACGTCTTTACTAAAATATTTGTCCTGTACTCCTGTTTATAGGTATTTTAACTATTAGAGTGCACACAGTCGGGTAACACACACTGTCGGAGTTCTGATTAATTATTTATTTAATGGATAAACACATGTAACATCTGGAACAATTATTGGCAATTGGATTAAGTATAAGAAGAAACTAACTAACGGTATAAAGGTATCTGAAACACTCTGCCGTATCATCTAATCCGTTATCGGACTTTTTAAAGATATCCTCTCTCGTGGTAATGGCACAGAGAGAAACTCTTGTTTCTAAGCTTTAAATTAATTATTATTATTGGCTGATCTTAGGTCACCCTTTATAATCAAAATGCTTTTGAGCCTAAGTATTTGAATTTAATGTTGACTTGAATTGAAGTTTTAAGTTTTGATTTGCTGTATGAGCTTTTTGTTTATTATTAATCATACATTTTATCATTACGTATTTTTTTATTATTTTAATAGCAATCCTCTGAAGCTTCACATAGCGTCGTTTGGTGGTCACCAGGAGTTAATAAACAGGTCTCTCACAGATGTTCTGCATTATTACATGCTTAATAATAGTGCAAGTTTTACAAAACAATAAAACTTGTATTATTAACAGAAATAATGCAGAACATCCCAATAAGGCCTCCTGGTGAGAGACTCGTATGAGGAAGCGCCACAAGGGCCCCCTGCCGGTGACCACGCGATAAACAAAACGCAGCTCGGCTCTGATTGGTGGATTACGTGACAGCTCGGAGACAGGAAGCTGTGATTGGTGGATATATATATAAGGGAAGTACCACGCACTCTCACAGATGTTCTGCATTATTTCTGTTAATAATACAAGTTTTATTGTTTTGTAAAACTTGCACTATTATATTTGTAATGAAATGAGTGACATTTCATTCATTTGAATTTGCCGCGCTTCGCGTATCAGCTGTCGCGTATCTATGATATTGATCTGTGTCGATGATTTAAAATGGCGAGGGACGCTGAAATTGTTGTGTGCATTTTTGTCGTAATAAAAACTCATAGAAAGAATGTGATTGAGGACTCGAGATATAGTGAACTTTAAATGTCGTTTCTTTGTTATTTCAGGTGAGATAGAAGTGTAATTGTCGTAACTTGATAATAACTAGATAATTGTAAAATAAAACAAAACTTGTAATAAAACAAAACTTTGTTATTTCAGGGAAACAATTTGTGTTTAATTTTGGAGATCCTCAATGTCTTATAAAACGACATTTTTGTGAACTAAAAGAAGATGGACCGGCTTCAATTTGAGTTTACAATAATAGCCTCAAATGATGGCAAATCAAATGTATTAGCTATAACCTCAATATCTACTGAAGAAGGAAAATGTTATGTTTTACCCGAGGAACTGAAGCCGGTGAGTCATCATACATATATTGTTAAAACGAACACTTTCACAAAAGTAAAAAATAGCATTAAAAAAAAGACACCAGAGTAGAAAAGTATGGATAAAGTTGGATGAAAATCTAAAGAAGACATATGTAGATGAGGAAGGTAATATGCAATTTTTAGATCAATATTTAGATGAAGTGAGCACAACACAAGCAAAGGACAAAAATGACACTTTGCAACAAATCTTGGAACAATTAATAGAAACTACAACTAAGAAAGAAAGTCAACATAACTTAAAACATATCTCAGAAAAATTTATTATTGAAAAATTCACAAGCAAAAATCCTAATGCGATGCAATGGATATAAATTTTTGAAAAAGAGTGTGCGCGCTTTAATATAACAAAAGATGAGACAAAAATAGATATTTTGAGGTTATTTTTAGATAAACCTTGTTTGGATTGGTATAGCTCGATGATCATAAAACTAACAATAAATTCTGAATGGAGTGAATGGAAAGACAAGTTTTTAGAAACTTTTAAAAACCAAGGATGGGACATAGTCACATATGCTCTCGCATTTAGGTATAAAGAAGGACAGTTAATTGATTATGCCATAAAAAAAGAACGGCTTTTATTAGATATAAACAAATCTATAGATTCCAAAACAATGATAGATCTTATTGCAACTGGTTTACCTGGATTTATCTTAAATAAGTTAAACAGGGATGAACTCAACAACACTACTGACTTGTTCAACGAGATAAGAAAATATGAAGGCACGATGTATAAGAAAAACTCAACTAACATAAAGAGCAGTACATTTTATAATAAAAATAAAACTTATGAGAAGAAGTCATGTAAGACTTGTGAGTCTTTGGACAAAGGGATTAGATATCATCCGGAGGAGTCATGTTGGTTCAAGAAAAATAAAAATGAACCTGAAAAAGATCTTAAAACTAAAAATGTAAACAATAACTCCATAATTGAAGTAGACATAAATACTGAGAAAAAACTAGTAAGCACACCATTAATCAAAATCAAGCTTTTATTAGAAAATAAACTAGAAGTGAGTGGTATTTATGATTCAGGCTCACAGATTTCTATAATAAATTCAAGATTAATAAAAGTAAAAGAAAAAAAAGATGATGTGAACATAGCATACATGAGAACGGTTAATGGTGTGAAGAAGATGGATGGCTTGATAACAATAAAAATTAAAATATTTGATTTAGAAGAAGAGGTGGATGTATACATAGTAGAAAATGAAGATTTTGATGATTTCATAATCGGATTAGATATGATAAAGAAATTCAGATTAACCCAAAATGAGAACTTGCAGATAGAACAAAAGAAAATAACAAATAAAATAGACAGGATGTCTAAAGATAACAGAAATGAAGATAATAATATAAAAAAATATACAGTAAATTTCAATGAACACATACAAACAGAGGAATTTATAAGTATGACAGACCATTTAGATAATCAAAAGAAAATTGAGATAGAGAAAATTATAAAGGAATATAAAACAATATTTGCTAAGGACAAGTATGATATAGGTTCAGTTAAAGATTATGAAGCTCGCATAGATTTACAAGTAAATAAATATTGTAGTAAAAGACCATACAGATGTACAATACAAGATAGATTAGAAATTGAAGAGCAAATATCGATGTTACTAAAGAACAATTTAATAGAAGAATCATACAGTCCTTTCGCTGCTCCAGTGACATTGGCGTTTAAAAAAGGTGAAAATAGAAAATCCCGTTTATGTGTAGATTTCAGAGAGTTAAACAAAATAGTTATACCACAAGCTCAACCATTTCCTTTGATAGATGATCTAATTATTAAAACTAGAAATTGCAAGTATTTTACTACACTAGATATAAACTCAGCATTTTGGGCAATACCATTACGGGTGGAAGACAGAAGTAAAACAGGATTTGTCACACAAGATGGCCACTTCCAGTGGACCTGCCTCCCTTTTGGCTTGAAAACATCACCAGCAATTTTCCAGAGAATCTTAAGCAATATTCTAAGAAAACACAATCTCACAGGATACTCTGTTAACTATATCGATGATATTTTGATATACCCGTCTACCTTTGAAGAACATATAAGGCACATTAGAAATGTATTAGAGGCAATAATTAAAGAAGGCTTTAGACTGAAGTTTAAGAAATGTACCTTTGCGTCAGACTCAGTAAAATACCTCGGCCATATAATTCAGAACAATTCAGTAAGACCACTAAAAGACAATTTGATTTCAATAAGGAACTTTCCAACTCCTAAGACGCAAAAGAACATCAGACAATTTTTGGGAAAAATAAACTTCTACCATGACTATATACCAAGAAGTGCAATTATTTTAGATCCATTACACAATTTATTACGAAAAAACGAGAAATTTGGATGGTCAGAGAAATGTGAAGAAGCATTCAATCTGATAAAAAGATATTTATGTTCGCAACCGGTCTTGGAAATATTCGACAAAGACTTACCAATCAAAATCTTTACCGATGCATCTTTGGAGGGCATTGGAGCAATATTAAAACAGACACAACTAGATGGTAAAGACAAACCGGTGGCATATTTCTCAAAAAAATTGAATGAACATCAAAAACGGAAAAAGGCTATATATTTAGAATGTCTTGCTATGAAAGAAGCTGTTAAATATTGGCAGCACTGGCTCATCGGAAAACAATTCACCATTTACTCAGATCACAAACCTCTAGAGAACATGAACATTAAATGCAGGACAGATGAAGAATTGGGTGATCTCACATACTACCTATCTCAGTATGACTTTACCGTAAAATATATACCTGGTAAAGAAAATGTAGAAGCAGACTGTTTGAGCCGAAACCCTGTATTAGAACCAGAAGATAACAGAGAGGAAACATTGAGAATAGTTAATTTAATACAAATAAAAGATATAGTTGGAGACCAAGAGAAAAATGAAACAATAAGAAAAAAGAAACAAAATTTAATACTAAAAAATAATATCTATTATAAAAAAATAAAGAAACAGGAAAAGATTATCCTCTCAGAAGAATTTAGTAAAAAACTTATAAAAAAGGTGCATGAAGATTTATGCCATATTGGGATCAGACAACTGCAGAAAAAAATAAGTTCAATAT
Organism: Coenonympha glycerion; assembly: GCA_963855885.1. NCBI lineage: Eukaryota > Metazoa > Arthropoda > Insecta > Lepidoptera > Nymphalidae > Coenonympha > Coenonympha glycerion. The sequence goes on from OY979626.1 coordinate 9,378,078, forward strand.
ATACGGCTATAAACCTAACAAAAAATATCATAAATATTTGTAAAACATGTGAAATATGCATAAAAAATAAATCAAGATGTCAAAAAAAAATTGGATTAATGTCACAACTGGGACCAGCTACCAAACCATTTGAAATAATGTCAATGGATACTATTGGTGGATTTGGAGGATCTAGGTCTACAAAGAAATATCTACACCTTTTAGTAGATCACTACACAAGATATGCATTTATTGCGACTTCGAAAACCCAGAATGCATGTGACTTTATAAATTTAACAAAGAAAGTACTAGAGACAGATGAGATTGGAATTATCCTGACAGATCAATATCCGGGCATAAATTCAAGAGAATTTAAACAATTTTTGCAGGAAAATAATATTAAACTAATTTTTACAGCCGTGAATACACCATTCTCGAACGGCTTGAATGAAAGATTAAACCAAACAATAGTAAATAAAATAAGGTGTAAAATGAATGAGAAAAATAATAAGAGAACATGGACAACACTGGCAAGAGAATGTATACAAAAATATAATGAAACAGAACACTCCGTTACAGGTTTTGCACCAAAATATTTACTGGATGGTACAAATGTCAGTATTCTACCAAATGAATTCAAAACGATGGAAAAGGAAGACAAGTGGATTGCTGATAGAAGATTGGCATTAGAGAATACAATAAAATCTCATGAGTATAACAAGAAAATATTTGATAGAAATAGAAAAATGCAAGAATTTAATGTAGGAGACAGTGTATATGTAGAAAATGGAAATAGACTGAATAGAAAGAAATTAGACGAATTAAAAATAGGCCCTTTCAAAATAATAGAGAAAATATCGAATTCCATTTATAGGATTGATACAGGCAACAGAAAAACAGAATCAACATTATTTCATATAACAAAATTGCAACCTGTCATAACAGAGGCTGAAGAAGATGAAGGAGATGATAATGAATATGAAGATGACTTATAAGTACATTTTACAGATATATTGCTTAGAATTTTCGCTCTTAGGGGGGGAGATGTAATGAAATGAGTGACATTTCATTCATTTGAATTTGCCGCGCTTCGCGTATCAGCTGTCGCGTATCTATGATATTGATCTGTGTCGATGATTTAAAATGGCGAGGGACGCTGAAATTGTTGTGTGCATTTTTGTCGTAATAAAAACTCATAGAAAGAATGTGATTGAGGACTCGAGATATAGTGAACTTTAAATGTCGTTTCTTTGTTATTTCAGGTGAGATAGAAGTGTAATTGTCGTAACTTGATAATAACTAGATAATTGTAAAATAAAACAAAACTTGTAATAAAACAAAACTTTGTTATTTCAGGGAAACAATTTGTGTTTAATTTTGGAGATCCTCAATGTCTTATATATTAATAATATAAAATTACTATTAGTGAAGAAATTATACCTACCAATAATTTCTTCACTAGCTATATCGAACTTTATCGTACCAAAGCATGAAAATATTTTTTTCAATACAGTTGTATGGTATGGCGCACTTTCAGAGGCTGTCATTAGTATTCGAAAGTAAAATCTTACGCACAGGCATCTTTCTTTTTCGTGGTCGTAACTTACTTTCCCAAGCTCGATCATTATCTTATATACTACTAGCTGATTCCCGCGACTTCGTCCACGTGGGATAAAAACTATTCTATCTTTTAAGTTGGACCAAATGACAGATATTCACGAAGTTTGAACTAAATCGGTTCAGTAGTTTAGGAGTCCATTGAGGACAAACATTGTGACACGAGATTTATATATATTAGATAGCTGATTCCCGCGACTTCGTCCACGTGGGATAAAAACTATTCTATCTTTTAAGTTGGACCAAATGACAGATATTCACGAAGTTTGAACTAAATCGGTTCAGTAGTTTAGGAGTCCATTGAGGACAAACATTGTGACACGAGATTTATATATATTTGACACGAGATTTATATATATTAGATATAAAAAGTTTGATAGCAAGGAGTTTTTAGTTTACGTTTTATTTTATCTTTTATATCTTTTTTATTTTTTTATTTTATCTTTCATATCTTTTTCAATTTTTTTAATCTTTTTCAGTTTTTTTCATATATTTTTTATCTTTCTTTATTTTATCTTTTATATCTTTTTTATCTTTTTCAGTTTTTTATCTTTTTCGATTTCGATTTCGACCTCAACTTCGATTTCGACTTCGAGTACGATAGCGACAGTGATCTTGATATCTAAGGTAATAACTGCACAAGATGGAATATGGCCCCCAAAATCATGAGAAAACATATTATTCTTTGATCTGTTTTTTACTAATTCTCACAACTGTATTGAAAAACGTCGTGTGATACACGGGTGTGTAGGTTATTGCAAAGTCGTGACATTAAAAACCCTCGCCTTCGGCTCGGGCTTGTTAATGACAGCTCGTTTGCAAAAACCTACTTTCCACCCTTGTATCACAATGTACTATTGGGATAAGAATTAATTTAAAGTTTTATATCTAGGTATCTTTTAAAATTAAATATAACATAACATTTAATCGTAATACTGTAAGCATATATTGTATAATGAACTACCTACTTGTTACATCCTGGATTTAACGATCTCATTAGAAACGGATATAACTACTTACATGAATTCAACTATATTAATATGTTCCTAGTACCTGTATTGTTATTGTTGGGGAGGGCAACACTTAATTCTATTTATCTATCTTGGTTTATCTATCTATCTATACTAATATTATAAAGAGGTAGCGTAACGATGTTTGTGAGTTTGTGACGTTGTAAGGGGTAATCTCTGGATCTACTGAACCGATTTTCAAAATTCTTTCACCAATAGAAAGCTACGTTATTGTGGAGTGTCATAGACTATAATAAATTCCAAAATTAATTACGCATTTTTGCTTATGTAAATTGAATAATGTAATCCAAGTCGTAAAAAAACTTGCTTTCATCGCGTACACTGCGGAAACTATTGAGGATAGAACAAAACAATGTTCTACAATATTAAAGAATGTATCAAAATCTGTCAAAAAGTCCGCGATAGCATCCGCGTAGCTATCTCCTACGGGTAACTCACAATGACGGCTTTTAGTGTTAAAATTGTGGTTAAAAAATAAATAATTTTTGTGAAGCTTATTTAGCCCATAATATGGTTTTAATTTATATCTTTGTTAATATGTTTTTAGAACGGAAATTTAATGTAGAATATTTGTGCCCTTTACTCTATACAGTTTGAACAAATATCTTCAAATATATTATTAGCAAAATATAACCGTTGCGCACCGCCCCGCCGCGCCGCCGCGGGCCGTTGCGTGGCGTTAGTTAGGTAAATATAGGCAGTATCTATCCGATTGCGTCGCGTTCAGGCGCTGTGAGGGAAGGGACTGTGGGTATTATACACGGGACAAACGGGCCGGGACAAAAATATTTCTAACACGGAACGGAGTCCGCGGGCGCTGCTAGTTGTGAATAAATAGTGAACTAAATGTTGAAATTACCTAATGTTTACCAAAAGGTTTTATAATTGTAACTCTATCCAAAAACAAATACCTAAAGGATGAGATTATGAATATGTTCACAGAACAAAGAAAAAAGTCTCCTGTCTTAGATAAAAAAGAATACGATATGGGAGGCACATCATATTAAGTAAAAGTACTTTTCAAGTAATATTTATTATTTTTGGCATCGATACTTTTAAAGACGCATAGGTACATACCCGGCAGAAATCTCTAGAGACGCGACGCTTTTACCACTGCTGGTTGCTATAGAAATATATTATGGCCTCAAATCCTACATAGTTCGACGCTTTCAATACCAGTCTAGATTTAATATTGTTAAAAACTACGCAAGATAATATTATTATGAACAATAAGTTATTGCAATAATTAAAATGTCCTGTTACGACCTCGGCCTTTTTGAAATAAAAATTAAACCAGTCAACTGCGCGTCGGACTCGCGCATTAAGGGTTCAGTATCATCAAATTTGTTGATATAGAGGCCTTATCTATACCCATGTGTTGGCGGGCTTCAAACACCTTCGAAAACATTATTGTGAACTCTCAGGCATGCAGGTTAGGTCTCGTGATATTTAGTTTCATAAAAAACGCACATAACTCGGCAAAGTCAGGGGTGCGTGCCCAGGATTCGAACCCGCGACCTCCTTATGAGAGGCAGAGGTCAGAACCACTGAGCTGTCACTGCTACACTATAATATAAGACCGATATTATAGCGATGCTTGTTGCGAGGTTTCATGTTTTTTTTTTAAAACGAGAAATGACTCATTAGTGTGGATATTATGCAAACGAGATATACAGGGTTATAGAAAAAATATCGGAAACCTCTCGACACCTAAATGATATCATTAAAAGTAACAACTTTTGTTCTACAACTTTTGTTTTAACTCGATATTTTGAGAAATATCACTTATTCAATATTTTGCATACATTCTTTCTTTGTAACTACTCTGTAGTCTACTACGTAATATCGGCAACGTCGCAGCGGTTTGGCAACAGGGATAGTCATAATCGCTGATTACCTGTATTTTGTTTCACAGTGTAATGTCACTTTACAGAAATAACATAATTTATTAAATTTTTGTATGACACAAATTAATACGAAATTTGCGAAAGTTATAGAACAAAAGTTTTTAGTTTTAATGATATCATTTAGGTGCCGAGAGGTTTCCGATATTTTTTCTATAACCCTGTATAAATGGCAGTGAATTTTGATTGACCCAAAGGGCTATTGATATTAGTATTTGATATGAATTTAAACTTGACAACTTTGCCTGTTCTTCTAAAGAGCCATAAGTACCTAAATGGCAGATAGACGGACAAAAAGCGATCCTATAAAGTCTCTGTTTTTCTCATTTGAGATACCTATGGAACCCTAAAAATTAAACCATATCTACTATTTTGCATCCACTTACTTTGAGACAGTTCAAGGAGATTTGAAAAAGGAAATATTACCGAAAATTAATTGTGATGAAAAAACTTCTTTAAAATTGAAAATTGTAGACATTTATAATTTATATAAAGAGTGCAAAATGGAAACTTAAACTTAAAATTAAATATAACCTGAATAATGCTGCTGTGCGGAAATGAAAGGCAATTTTATTCGATATAAATATATAGTGACATTATATTACAATACATAGCTCACAAAATACTTACACGAATACCTACATGTACACACACACATACACACATAACTCTATCAAATATTTCTCATAGTTATATAGCTAGTTATAGCTTTAAAGCTGCTGTTTAAATACGTCGCAACAATTGCAATGGCGTATAAAGAGAATGCGCACGCTAAAAACTTTCAGTAGAACCTAAAATGACATTTATAGAAAAACCAAACCCTGTCTTTCTTGAGCCTGGTATGAAAGCAACGTTTATTTTCTTGAACATTGAACAAGACATAGAAAGCTTACTTCTCAAATATACTTCAAAAATCGGCTGAGAGACAAACACAAAAACTGTGTCCTTTTTAAGGGTTCCGTACGTAAAGGGTCCAAAACGGCACCCTACCACTGAGACTTTGCCGTCCGTCCGTCCGTTACCAGGCTGTATCTTTTGAACCGTGACAGTTACACGCTGGAAATTTTCAGAGATAGGATAAAATAATAAGTAATATTAAGGGAGGCTCCCATACAACAAACGTGATTATTTTATCGTGTTTTGTCGATGACCAAGAAGCCAAAATATCATCACACTTGTGTAACAATACGGTAATATTGCGGCTTCGGCTACCCCTTAGGGATACAGAACCCTTTGTGCACGAGTTTGAGTCGCACTTGACCGATTATTTATCTCTGACTTGGGATTTGTCGTTCCCTTTGGGTTTTTTGGTACGATTAATATTATATATTCGTTGGTACGATGCACTCAACTTACCAAACCTCTATAGGTGTATTCAAAAAGTCGTTTTCAATAATATATTTTCTCAAAAAACTGCCAAAATGTCACAGTTTATAAATATCTGGCCAACTACTGTTAAAAAACCATTTAAATTAACATACACATTAAGGGTTTAAGTTTTAAAAAAATATTTATAATATTTTCAAGCTGAGAATTTTTACTATGCAAGTGTAAATTGATTATATTGCTTTACAGCCTTCGTTATGAGGAAATCCAAAATTCCTTAAATATCACTCAATAACTGTAGAATTTTTTAAGAAATAGCAATTTTAAAAGTTCTAACTAAAAGATGTCAATTAAAATTATATGTATTGACATTATCGAAATACTTCATCATAAGTTTTTTAATCTAACTGCCAAAACAGTATCATTAAGTTCCCAGGTATTTCGGACCAACACAAGTGCATTAGGTCCCTTAAAAAATTAGATTACAGTCCGTGTAGGATCTACTGTCTTATCAAAGAATGATTAAAGGGTTATTAATTGCCTCTTGTTTATACTATACCTCAAAATACCTCGCCTAATGAAAAAACCAGCCAAGTGCGAATCGGACTCGCGCACCGAGGGTTCCGTAATTCTATAGAGAAAGAAATCCATAAGAATCACTTTTCTTACCCAACCGCAAAGTTAACTTCGTTCTTTTGAAACAAACTATTCAGTTAAGAAAATATAATATTACAAACCTTATTATTATTTTTGAAGACCTATCCATACATATCCCACCCCACACCCCACACCTCTGGTTCGATGTAAAAAAAGTTTTGAGTGTTAGTTCTAAGTGTTAGTCCCAAAACTTTTTTATATATTTTTTTGAAAATCTCTTAATGTGGGTTACGGAATATATCTACTTACTAAGCTTCAACAGTATAGTTTTTAAAGTTGCGGAAAAAAGTGGCTGTGACATACGGATATACGGATGGACAGACGTCCATCCGTATGTCACAGGCAGTCTGTCTATCCGTATGTCACAGGCAGTCATAATATGACGAACCTATAAGGATTCCGTTTTTTCCATTCGGCTACGGAAAACTCAAAAATCACTTGGTGCACTGAATATAATTACAAGCTAGGGTGTGCGGCAAGTATAGAATGTACGTATGTAATAAGCATAAGTCATAACCTAGCAATACGAGTACAATTGCGAAAGGTTGTTCTATTCTTGCTCTGAAGTTATTTAAATTTGATTCTATTTTTAGCATCAAACTCAATTGAATTTAGACTTGAACATGACTGATAATATCTAAGTACCCGCTCTATTATCCAACGGCAATTTAATAGTTTTAATTTTTAGAATTTCTCTGCATGAACAAAAGCCTACTTCAACTGCCAAATAAGACTTATATACTGATTTTATGGGTTCCATATACAAACGTACGCACGAATTTGACTTGCATTTGGTTTACACAGTCTGTAATAAAAAGGCTTTTAGGTTATTCTAATAACGTTTATAAATAATAAAGCCACATTATCGCCTAATTCGAATTTTAGTTCCTTTCTAAATTCCGCCGAAGTAGGTATCTGAATCCAGTTACCGAGCCTTTAAATGGTTAACAAACATAATTATTATAAGAATATCAGTATATTTAAATTGTGGATCAATTACTTTTACCTGGGGCATAGAAATTGCAGGAGGCAGCATAGTAATAGCATTGAGAAAATCCTACTTACTCTATTGTAGAGAATATTATTGAATAAATTAAAATAAATAATAATACAGTTCGCGTATAATTCAGTCCACTTTGATGATTTCCTCTTCCATTATCAGGTGATTAATCTCTGTAATAATTAATTGAATATTTATTTGAGCAATGAATTAGCTCGGCTGTTAAGCGTGAAAACAGCGAAGAGGCTTACTAAAATATAAGTTTCTGGACAAAGTGAATTACACCGTTTTATGTATAAAAAATAGACAAAAATATATCTTTGTTATGGTCCTTAAGAAAAAAGTATATTATTATTATAAAGCATTAATTCTAAGCTTAAAATAACATCGGTACCCTAAAAAGAAATAGCAAATACACCGCACTCTAGCATTTAGCATTCGATAATCCTCTCAAAGCAACTTTACAGTCTGCCCTCATAGCAAAACGCCTTGAGGGGATTATCGGTTGTTACGTTTAATATACTCGCATATCTTTCTTCTTAATATATATAAATCTCGTGTCACAATGTTTGTTCTCAATGGACTCCTAAACTACTGAACCGATTTAGTTCAAACTTCGTGAATATCTGTCATTTGGTCCAACTTAAAAGATAGAATAGTTTTTATCCCACGTGGACGAAGTCGCGGGCACCAGCTAGTAAATTAATACATTTATAACTGAAATGGCGAACTAGCGAATCATCTTGACTTAATTCCATATCATTGATAGGTACATTTACCTACTAATTAGTCCGAAGGTGAACTTTTTAGGTATATTTCTTTTTGTACTACCAAACAGCTCTTACTGGTCACATTTTCAAAGTGGGTTTTAGTTGAATAATCCAGAATTGATTTTCAATTTTCCGCGGGAACAATTTCAAAAATCCAGGCAAGCAAAATTCCCAAATCGCTCCAAGATTTGGATCCAGGAATTTCTTTTGCCTGGATAGTTTAAATGCAGACACAAAAAATGCATTATAAAATAACTAGAAATATAATTATAAATACTACCAAAGAAACCATAATTTAAAAACTGATGCATGCAGGATATGACACACCATCAATATCTATAAGCATATATATTAAATTCTCTCGCCAATCTTTGTTATCAAATATTTCCGAAACGGCTGGACCGATTGTTATAACATTTTCAGTATAAGATCGGTAGTTCTGAAAGCAGATTGTTATCTTTTTTTATATACTTAAAAGCAAAACGTTTCCCGGGTCAGCTAGTTTAACATATAAAAGTAAAACCGTAACAACATTTAAACTTTTTTTGGTTTTTACCTCAGACTACATTAAATAAAGGGTTTTTGCATTAATTGTCAGTTTATGGACTAACGTTAGTTGTTTTGAATTTACATTTACATCACAATTAAAATTCCTATATACGTTTTTAAATTAAAAACCTGTGACGTACCTTTCTACCTACCTTTAAATAATAGTGAGCATTTAATATGTTTACTTAAAAATTATAAATTTTATGCATAACGCAATAAAATTCACATTAAATTAAGTAATTATTGTTCTAATTTTATTATTAAAAGTAGGTAGACTGTAGGTACTACATAATAATAAAAAATAATCGTGGTTATTTTAGCGATATTTAGCATAGTTAGGTAGGTAGGTATGTAATAAACCTTATTTACAATATAACAATGATATTTTAGTTATTGAGTTAAAATTTTATAAAATGACTCCTTTTGTATCGGATAATACCTATATTATGATGATATGAAAGAAGGTTGGAGTATTTTTCCTAATCAAAAAGTTTTGAGAGATTCTAAACATGATATTTCTGATTAAAGCGCCGTTTTGTGGTCAAAGCACACAATAGCGACTAGGTATAATATACGCAGAGAATTTATCAGCACAGCGCAGTGCCAATCGCGACTCTGCCGAGAGACGGCAAATGGTGTGCTGAATAAAAAAAAAACAAGATTTTCTAGCGACCTTGATAGCGAAATGAAGGAGCTTTATGGTAAGTCTACTAAGTTCTTATTTGGACATTCTTCTACCTAATACTTTCATTTATTTTCGAAAATAATAATTTAAATATGAAGTCATAATTACAGTACATAAAACCATGTTGTTCGGAGTTAAAAGAAAATAGAAAACAAAATGTAAAATATTTTGTTTTCACAATTTAATTAATTCCTAAGAGAAGTGAGAGAAGCCGTGAGAAGTGGTAGGCAGGTACTCGCACGTAAACGGTTTTTTTTATTTGAAAAACTAGTTAGCAACAGAGTGTGTTTGTAATTTTGAACTCTGAGAGTACATGCATATAGTTTTAAAACCGGCCAACTGCAAGTTTGACTAGCGCACATAGGGATCCGTAACATTATACACAAACACGAGAAACCAATCATGTTTTTGTATGGGAGCTTCCTTAAATATCTATTTTATATTGTTTTGTAGTCTTTGTTGTTATACCGGCAAAATATCTTACACCTATGTAATACAATACATCTGTGAAAATTTCAACTGTCTAATGAACAGACGGGCAGCGGAGTCGTAGGGTATCGTTTTTACCCTTTGGGAATGAAACTCTAATAAATATGGTGTAAACAGAATGAAGTAAAGTGATGATACGGTGCACACATTTTTAAAAATGTAACGAAATAAATTACTTACCTACATCAAATTAATCGAGATTAATAAATACATAAATACAAGAGATGACAATCATAATAATATAGTTAATTATGTATCAATTATGTGACCTTATTTCCTTAAGCTTAAATTAATGAACTTCTTTTGATGATCACTAGGAGAGAGTTTTGAAAGCATTTAAATCCATTATTTGAGAAATATGTGTATACAGTCTATAATTTTACATTTTTTAACGATTACAAATAAACACCACATTAATCACTTGCATCCAAAAATACGATTCGTAAGTTAACCATGAAGGTGACGATGGTTAATCTAATGCGCTCCTATTGATAGTAATAACTCCGTGTACTTATAACTTATTTATGTACTTGACACTTGTTACCTATTTAACAGTATGCGATATGCATTGATAAACTTATCATCTCAATAACAGTTATATTATCATAGCTAAATAATAGATTGTGCTATTATTTAAACCTAAGCTGTATACAAGCAGCGATTGCGAGTTTATTCGAGTTCTGATTCCTGAGTCAAGGTACTCGTTTATAAATACTACACTTTCATATTTCATTGCGGAAAAAATGGGTTATAAGTACTTAGTACTTAGTTCCCAGTTATGACAAAATGGTAATACACAGTTCATGGTTTAATTAATCTGAATTTGATTGCGAAAAATGTATTACAAAATGTGATAAAAGGGCTATATACTTATTCAATACAAAAAGAGAAAAATAATGTGTGCAAATATTGTATTCTTAACTTAAGCCCGGATATCACGCTTGTTATAATATTCATATCGATCTTACAATCTTTTGCTGATGGATATTTAGTCACGACCGCTGTGACGATTCTTGCTCCAATCTTTATACTTATGCCTTTGTAAAGTTGTGTGCGTAGATGGGCAAAATTCTAATCATTTGGCCCGGTTTCCATCAAAGTGCCTCTCCCCTCAGTTTCGAAGGCGTCAAAATTACAAAATCTGATTCTATACTCAAACACAGCTCCGCTCCGCTTTGGTGGAAACCGGGCCTGAGATCTCGATTGCAATTGTTATTCTCAATCAATATGTCTAACAGAGTTAAAAAAGTTACTATTAATTTAACCTATATTTATTGAGTATAAATCCAGTATAAACAGTCATGTAAGAATACAAGTTATTAACTATGGGCCTCATAAGAAGGCTTGGAGTCACTCAGCGGGAAATGGATAAAGCTATGCTTGGAGTATATTTAACCGACTTCAAAAAAAGGAGGAGGTTCTCAATTCGTCGGAATCTTTTTTTTTTTTTTTTTTTTTTTTTTTTTTTTTTTTATCTATGTATGTTCACCGATTACTCGAAGACGCGTGGACCGATTTGAAAAATTCTTTTTTTGTTTAAGAGGGTTTTGTTTCCAGATGGTCCCATTTTAATCAGGTCAGGATCTGATGATGGGATCCTGGAGAAATCGAGGGAACTCTTCAAATTTTGTATGGACACATGAAACTATTTGAGTATTATTAGAAAGAGTAATATTTTCCAAGTTGTCCTATGGTCTTCAGGTCAGGATCTGATCATGGGATCTTGGTGAAATCGAGGGAACTCTTCAAATTTTGCTAGTATACTTAAAGCGAGTTGGGTATTTTTTATAGTTACTGGTGCATATGCTACCAGATACTGATTTGATGACTCAAGTCATCAAGTCAGGGTCTGATGATGGGATCTTGGTGAAATCGAGGGAACTCTTCAAATTTTGCTAGTATACTTGAAGCGAGTTGGGTATTTTTTATAGTTACTGGTGCATTTGCTAGCAGATACTGATTTGATGACTAAAGTCATCAAGTCAGGGTCTGATGATGGGATCTTGGTGAATTTGAGGTATCTCTTCAGATTTTATGAACACACCTCAAGCAATTTGGGTATTTTACAACGCCTTGTGCATTTTATTGTTTTCCACTAAAAAGTATAAAATAAAAATGGGAAATGCTTTCCAAAAAACCAACTTCAAATGCCACTACAAAGAGTGAAATAATTTTTATTTAAATTTTAGGTACCTACACCAATTCGAAGTCGGGCGATTGTCTATGACTTCGTCATTTCTTCGCACATCAAGTAAGTAAGAAGGACTATTAGGGATTGTATGAAACATTGCCCGACTTCGAATTGGTGTAGGTACCTAAAATTTAAATAAAAATTATTTCACTCTTTGTAGTGGCATTTGAAGTTGGTTTTTTGGAAAGCATTTCCCATTTTTTATGTAATCAAATCAGAATTGAGGGAATCCTAAGGCGAACCAGGGTCACTCACATAGTTCAAAGTATCGCGAAGTTGAAATGGAATTGGTCTGGCACATAGCTCTTAGATAGGACCAACGTTAGGGAACAAAAGTGCTTGAGTGTAGGTTGATCCCCCACGGAAAAGCACCATTTTGGGGGGTCTTTTGTCCAGCAGTGGAAGTCCATCTGTTGAAACGACGTCTTGAATGATATCACTAACTATTAACTTTGATAATCTGCAATTGTGACTGATAGCTACGGAACATGCTATAGCTATGATGTTTACTTCTTGCCCGTCTCTGGTTTCGTATGTGCGCTATGCCTGAATCGAGAAGATACCGACTTCAGCATTGTCTTTTCCGATATTTACAAATGCAAATCTTATATTTTCATACGAAAATATGTATTATGCATGGTCATAAAATGTGAATGTGTTGTAATTTTCTATGGTTTCGTTGTTTCTATGTTTTTTTGTGCAGTGACTATGCTATGCCAGCCAATATGGCATAGGTTCTACCAATATAGACCCACTAGACCAAATAGACATCCTAAGGCTCGTATAAGCATACCTACATCAGCATCCGTATCGTATTCATAGCCATAACTGTTGAACCATATTACCTTTCTCATGTGTAGTTCTGGCAATAAATTGCTTATTTTAAAATCTGATTCTGGAGTTCGAGCTGACATCGTGGTCATCCCTCATGCCGACGTTCCTATGCCTCCAATCGTGTGCCTGTAACTAAATGAAAACTAAAGTTGTTTATCGTCATTTTAGGTACACTCACATTTATTTGCATAATTTATACGTAAAGTAAATAGTATTTTATTTTGTTTCAGGAACGGCAATATGTGAAAAGCCACTCGGCAGGCGACGAGCGGTGCCCGTGATTTACGTACAAGGATCTCATTACGATGTAGGATACGATGTGGTAAGTAAACAATATCATACCTAGCAAACCCTACCCTGCCTATACCCCATGGGCATTATAAGAATTATAAGATTTTCCTTGTCCCTAATCGATGAATAAAGTATCTGTGTCATTATGATAATGGACGACGGTATATCGTAATTAGTTTAAGAAACTAACAAGATGCGTCACACAGGTCCAAACCAGCCCCTTGATCGTGTAAGGAAAACTTGTTCATCGTTATCGTAATCGATAAAAGTTCTGCCCGGCGATTGGTTCCTTGATTTACGTCAGCCAATCGGGGGCAGAATTTTCTAAATATTGCGATAACGACGAATACGTTTTTCTTACGCAATCAGACCCCTGGTCTAAATTTCTAGAAAGGGCTCTATATCTCTTATCATAAATCTATGAATTTTATGAAAAGAGTTTCAAGCACTAAATATTTCGTATAGTCGTTTTGTATGTACATGTCTATCATTTATTTTTATTACAATTAAATAATATTTTTAAAATGGCCACAATGGGCCACAATGGGCTTAAAGATACAGATCCTAAGAAATAAAAATAGGTTAAAGGATACAAATATATACATGAAGGAGGACTACACAACTAAAGTTTTACAAAAAAAGGAAGGAATTGCAAAAAGAATTTTTAACCAGAAGAGAGCAAGGGGAAAAGGTGGTAATGAAATATGATAAAATCATCACACTAGACAACAAAAATCATGAAACGGAAAAGCAAACTACTAAACAAGTATATCCAAAAATAAATAACAAAAGAAAACAAAATAATTCCCCGGAAACAACAACACAGAAACAAGGTGTACTTACTAATAACACCAAAAAGAATAAATTTAATATGGAGTCATACTTCAATACCAAACCTACCTCATCGATATCTGTAACACCATCACCTAAAACGGCTCAACAGGAGTATCTTCCCACTCCAACAACATCTCACCAGAATTAGCAACGAACGGCCTCTCTCCTACATACTGATAAATCAAACAACAGACAATCTGAAATAACGCAAAGCTGCGTAAAACAAAAGCTCTCAGAACGGTTGGTCACCGAGAGAGCTTCCTATGACCATCACCCCCCCAAAAATCAAATCATTAAGGAAAACAAAAACATATACTTAAATATTCTAACATTGAACACGCGGACTCTACAAAATAATGAAAGACTCCTGGAGCTAGTTGAAGCTCTAAACAAGATAAGCTGGGATATTATTGGACTTTGTGAAACTAGAAGATTTGGTGAGGATATCACTGAATACAATGACTACATTCTCTACCACTTTGGCGAAACAAAGGGACTGTACGGTGTTGGTTTCTGTGTGCACAAGAGATGGAAAAATAACATCATCCAATTCAGAGGAATCTCGGAAAGAATAGCAACACTTACATTTAAAATCTCGAACAAAGAGACTTTAGAAATTATACAGGTTTATGCTCCGACAGAACAAGCATCTGAAGACGCAACCATTCAATTTTATCAAGAGCTGGAACAAATTACAACAAAATTAGATAAAAAGAAAAACAGTTTAATGATTATAGGCGACTTCAATGCCAGAATTGGCCAGAGGATGGAATTTGAGCAATCAGTGATAGGACCTTATCCTACAAACACGAGAACAACAAATGGTCAACGCCTGATAGATTTCTGTGCTGAGCATAACCTAAAAATTCTTAATACTTTTTTCAAAAAAAGGGCCAACCGGAAGTGGACTTGGATATCACCAGATGCTAATACTAAAGCAGAAATAGACTTTATTATTACCAGAGATGTCTCGAGGTATCATGACGTGAGTGTAATAAATAATTTTGATTTTTACTCTGACCACAGGATACTAAGATGCAAGATGAAAATAAAATATAAAGCAAGGAGAGATTTCAACAACACTAATAGAACAGTTAAGTCATATAATAACAACTATAAAAACAAACTCTATCAGGCTGAACTACAGAAATCAGAGCTAATAATATTACAGAACAATCCCACAATTCAAGGAAAATACACCAACTTAATAAGTCAAATAAAAAAATGTGCCAAACTACACCTTACAGACAGCGAAACAAAAAACTCTATCCTATCAACTGAAACATTACAAAAAATTAAGGAACGTGCCTCATTGAACGTACTTACAAATAAATCAGAAAGTGAAAAAAATGAGCTTAAATTGCTAAATATAACTGTTAAAAGAATGATACGAAGAGATGTACGAAGAGCCGAAAATAGCAGCATAGAACTCTTTACCAAGACAAATGCAGCTATTTCTAAACTAGAGAGACACCTGAGTGTAGGTAAAAAGTGGATTCCCCATTTAAAACAAACAATCAATTCTAACTGCAAGACAATACAAGTCAGATCAGACATAGTAAAAGAGGCCACTTCTTTCTACACAGAATTATATAGAAGTCGACTACAGGTACAACAGAGAACTGCTCTTACTCCACCAACTGGTAAACAGGAGCCAATCCCTGCAATACTTCCAATAGAGGTAGAAAACGCTATAAGAAGTCAGAAAAATAATAAATCAGCTGGTCCCGAAGGAATACCTAGTGAACTCTTAAAGATTGGAATAAATCAATTATGTAGAGTGCTCACAGAGCTTTTCAATGAAATTCTTGACCAAGAAATCGTCCCTGAAGAATGGCTTAACTCTACAATCATTTTACTATTTAAAAAGGGAAACATCGATGATATTAACAATTATCGACCAATCACGCTGACTAGTAATATCTACAAAGTGTTTGCCAAAATATTATTAGCACGCCTGGCACCCATACTGGACTCTCAACAACCTCCTGAGCAGGCAGGGTTCCGTCAAGGCTTTAGTACATGTGACCACCTCCATACTATGCAACAACTAACAGAGAAAGTGCAAGAGTACAAACAACCACTCTATATAGCATTTATCGACTTCACAAAAGCCTTTGACTCTATCGAACACTGCTACCTATGGAGAGCACTACATAGAGATGGCATACCACATAAATATATCAGGATATTACAATACATTTACGAAAATAGCACAGTAAGAATTCAACTGGACAAAATAGGTCAGCAGCTGAAAATAGAAAGAGGAATAAAGCAGGGAGACTGCTTATCACCAAAATTTTTCAATTCTGTGCTGGAATATATATTTTCACAACTAGAGTGGCAAAATAAAGGTATACAAATAAATGGAAGACACTTAAGTAATATAAGATTTGCAGATGATATAGCAATCTTCAGCAATAGTGAAAAAGAGCTACAGGAAATGATGGACGAACTTAAAGATCACTGTGGTAAAGTGGGACTGTGCATGAATAAGAGCAAAACCAAAATAATGTCTAATACAGGCAGACCAGTCTCAATAAGACTAGACAATAATATCATTGAAACAGTAGAGAGCTTTACTTACCTGGGAAAGATAGTATCGTTCAATAAACTCGCGCAAGGAGACGAACTCAATAAGAGAACTCTAAGTGCGTGGAAGAGATACTGGAGTCTTAAATACATATTTAAAAATAAAAAGATATCATTGAATATAAAGAGTAAAGTGTTCAATACATGCATACTTCCAATTCTGACATATGGATCACAGACCTGGGCTTTAAACAGAAATGAAATTAAAAAATTAAAAATTACACAAAGGAAAATGGAACGAAGTATGTTAGGAGTGAGGCTTGCTGATAGAATAAAGAAAAAAGACATAAGAGACAAATCAAAAACAATTGATGTTTTGAGAATGGCGCGAAAATTAAAATGGACATGGGCCGGCCACATCATGCGACTGACAGATGACCGATGGACAAAGGAAACCACAACATGGTGCCCACGATTCATCGCGCGACGTCGAGGCAGGCCGCACACACGTTGGCGGACAGATATAGAGGATTTTGACGGGCTTGGAGTGCTTTGGACCCGCCTGGCCAGAGAAAAAACCGCGTGGAAGAAAAGGGGGGAGGCCTTTGCCCGCTTATGGGATGACCTCTAAAAAAAAAAAAAAAAACATTGACATGAAAATTAAAAAGACATAAAAGAAAAAAAAAAAAAGACATGAAAATGAAAAATAAATTGAAAAAAAAAAATTGACAAAAAAAAAAAAAAAATATACATGAAATTTAAAAAGACATTGAGAAAAAAAAAAAAAAAAAAAAAAATGACATGAAAATGAAAAATATATTGAGAAAAAAAAAAAAAAAAAAAAAAAAATTTTTAGAGGAAGGCATATAATAATAATAATAATAATAATATTTTTAACAATGTTCCTAAAAAAAAATTAAAAAACATGTTTAAAAATATTAAAAAATTGAGTCCACTACTGGTCGTGGAGTCTTAACGACCCAAGCTACCAGTGGTCAGGGTTCAAGAGTGAGGAACCTCCTCACAATGCGTGCCGTTTCCAGGACCACTGCTTTCTGTATACGGTCCTTGATCCAACAGTTGAGCGAAAGCTTCTTAAGATGTTGGTCGAAGTTTTTCGCTATAAGACCGTTAACTGAAACGACTATCGGAACAATAATCGTCGAGTTCACACTCCACATGGCGGTAATCTCATGAGCAAGGTCTAAGTACTTTGATAATTTTTCCTTCTCCGCTTTCATGAGATTCTCATCATGTGGAATGGTGATATCCACAATTATTGCACGGCGCGCCGAACGGTCGACTATTACTATATTGGCAGCAATATACCTGTCAGTTATAATCGACCGATCCCAGTAGAGCAATGCACTACTATTCTCCAGAACTGACGCAGGGTCGTACCTATAGTACGGTATCTCAACATCTACGAGGCCATACTGAAGAGCAAGTTGTTGATGGATGATCTTGGCTACTTGATTGTGTCTGTGCAAGTACTCGCCATTAGCAAGATGGGAACAACCGGAAACAATATGCCTGAGGGACTCCCCAGGACGATGGCACGCTCGACATATGTCAATAGTGCCATCTTTCATAATATGTTTCCGATAATTCCTCGTCTTGATAACTTCATCCATAATTGCACAGACAAAACCTTCGGTTTCCCCAAAGAGGTCTCCGAACTGTAACCAAGATACAGAAGCAATGGGATCTACATCCGGGCCCATCAGGGCCCTGTAGAATCTGCCATGCAACTCTTTGCTCTTCCATATCGCCATGCGTTCCGAGGTACTCAGCACTATTGGCTTGCGCCAATTCGTTTTGCCTAAGGAGAGTGGAGTAAGACCTTTATCCACTGCAACCACATCCAGCATACCACCGCTTATCTTAGAAAATAATCTCTAAGATTGCACACCTCACGATTATGGAGGTTCTTGATATTTAAAAAACCACGTCCACCACACTTGCGTGGGATGTACAATCTCATTACTGACGAACGGGGGTGATGCATACGATATGCCGTCAACAGTTTACGGACCTTGCGGTCCAAGGAATCCAGTTCAGTTTGTGTCCACTTAAGAATGCCAAAGGTGTAATGAGTAAGGGCATGACCCAGCTGTTGAAGGCGCGCACCTTGTTACCACCCGACAAAAGGCTTTTTAGGACTTTTTTCAGGCGGCCAAAAAAGCGCTCCTGCACCAGTTGTTTCATAGTTCCTGCCTCAATACCAAGTGCCTCTGACATTCCTAGGTATTTATAAGTTTCACCTTAACAGAGAGATTTGAGAATAATAGTATCTGAAAGTACTAGATTCTCAGAGCAACCCTACCTCGCTCTACATTGATAACCGCACACTTGTCAACACCAAACTCCATCCCAATGTCATTGCTAAAGCTTTGAGTGATCTTTAGCAATTTCATTAGGTCTGAACGTTTCGATGCATACAATTTTAGGTCATCCATATAGAGTAAGTGAGATATGACCTCACCCCTTCTGCAAAGGCGAAAGCCCAACCCTGAATCCCTCAGTAACGTACTGAGAGGGTTAAGGGCCAAGCAAAACCATAAAGGACTTAAACTGTATATACATTATTATTATTTCCATCAATATCACATACTCGTACCTAGGTATTCCTACTTGCGATTCAAGACGATACAATTCGATTGGAAACTAAATTATCTTTCTCAAGAGGGCTATCAATTTATGTATTTCCTAACCTTTTAGTAAATTATATTGTGCAATTAGTAAAATACAATTTAATGGGCAATTTAACCGTCCCACGGCGGCGGCGACTTTGCAAATTTCGTAAAAAACATAATTTTATTTAAATTAAAAATGACGCATGTAGTGATTATGATTCAATCAAATCCATTCAACGAGTCATTTATTTCCAGGGCCGGACGTTCTCGTCTATCATTAAAAATTTCTTAGCGACGTACGAGAATTTGAGAGACTTCGAAAAGGAGTACAAGACGGACACTGGCCGAGATGCGTATGAGAAGACACTCGCCAATATGAATCAGCGATTCCCATACTACATTAAGGAGATGCAGGGAGTTGCAGACGGCGCCGAAGTTCCGTTTCATCAGGTACTTTTTAGGGTTCCATACCAAAATGGTAAAAATAAACCCTTATGGTGATACTTTCTCCGTCCGTCTGTCGGACGGCTGTCTGTAATTATGGTCAATAGGAATGAATGTATATTTAACAGGAAAATAAAATCAAATCTCTGAGTATACTTTTTTGATAAAAGCAATAAACTGCCAAAAAAAGTTAGGTTTGCAGTTCTCCAACAAAAGTACCTAACTTGTAAATTATAGATACTCTTAAATACAATAAAAAAAGTGATTTTTTTAACGTTTTACTTCTATTATAGTATGGAAACCTCGATGCGACTCGCACTTGGCTGGTTTTTTAGAATTATGTCCATGCTTCTTAATTCAAAAACATTCCAAAGTTAAAAGTAGGTATCTGTATAGGCATAATACTAATAATTATCTGAACTATCTCATTTCCCACAGGAGGTAAGTACTTATAGTATACAGATTTTGTTGCCGGTAGAACAACAAATAACATTAAAAGATTTTTTTTATTTATAGTTTTATGTTAAGATATTAAACAATATGAGGAACAAGATTTTTTCGATATTTTTTATACATATAAAAAGTGCTTACGATAGTTTGAATAAAAAAAACTTCTTCGATAGAGTACCTATCAGTTAAAGTATTGCGTGGTAAAATTATTATAAAATAGATAACACTATTTTTTATGAACATAATAACCATGTCGGGCGTTTTCAAGTAATTAAGTTTTCAGCCAGACGCGGCAGGCTGACTTATTGAGTTATGTGGTGCGTAGTCTTTCATTCATGGCTGTAAAACTGAACAGGTAAAATCTCTCTCACCTTGCTTTAAGTACCTACTAATAAAAATGACGTAAATACTTTCTCAGTAATAAAACTTTACATATTTACAAGTAGGTCTAATTATGTTACATTAATATGCTTAAAGTTTTATTTTTGTGTTAGTTTATTATAATTTAATTTTATTATAGCTATAAATATGTATGTAAAGTTATAGTATTACTTAAAAAAGTGGATATAATTAAAATGCATTCTGTTTGTAGAAAAACTTGGAGATTTTTTTATATAAAATTAAATTGTTGTTTGTTAATGAAATAAATGTATAAAAATGATAATTTTCGAAAAAATCTTTCATTATAAATTTATTACTATTTTTCTTTTAATATGTTAAAAAGAAAAACTAAATTCGTTTACAATTTCGTTTAACAAAAGTATTTCGGAACGAGATATGGCCAGGAGCTTAGATTATTACTATAATAATGAACCCGAATAACACCACAACATGATCGAAAGGATAATGCCAGAAAATGGGCTAGATTTGCGTCATTCTGCGTCTCAAGCATGCATACATGAAGAATCTTCTTTCAAATTTTAATATCGCATATATTTATTTTAGTGCAATGTGAACACGGGTTCAAAAGTATTATAAAAAAAGTAATTAAACGTTTGTGGAACTGCCATGCCACTTAGGTATAAAATCTTTCTTTTACATAATAATTGAGAATATTTACTCTTGATTCAATAACGTAGTGACTAGCGATGACACATAATATTTGTGTGATATTCTATTTTTAAGCATTTTCACTAATTATTATTTTCAGCTTTTCCTCCTGCAAATGGACGATATAATCGGAACAATCAACGATAATCATGTGCCAAGGAATGATACTGGTGGATGCAGCTCTCTGGCAATTAAAACACCAAAAAGTGTAAGTGTACCTGGACTCATTTCAACTGCATGTATTAATGTTATAATACAAAACTTCCTTAAAAAAGATATTTTGATTTTGATACAGTCTCGATAGTCGAATAAAGAAACAAACTCGTCAAACTAATTACTTAAGTGCTGCGAAATCAACTGTCTTATCGGAGAATCAATTAACTTCACACTCGGACCGTGTAACGACGGACGTGTCTAATAAATACGTAATTGTAACTGACTGTAGTTCTAACTATTATATAAGGTAGATAGATATATGAATGCTAACTCTATGGTTTTATCAATTGCAAGTCGCTTTAGTTTAGTTATACAATTACGAATACAGAACGTGAGCTGGCACGAAGCTGGAAGTTTGAATTTTTTTTTTAATTTTAGTTTTTCTCATAATATCATCCGAATGCATAGTGCTACAAAAAGTACCTACTACCAGGTTTCAAAAAAAGATTTCCACCGGCAAAAAAAATGACATAAACTTCGGCACTTGCTGTTTTCCAAAACAATATAATTGTAACTTGTTTATCGTCCAGTCTTTTTTCCAAAATTCCGTAGACCATATGATCTACGAACCGCAGTTTATGTCTATCTTCGTGATCATTGATTGATTGATAGGTACAATTACCTATATCCATCCCTCTGATGGAAACAGGCAGCTCCTTTAGCATTAAAGAAAAGCTATAGTGCCACACTAAAGCCTATGTTATAAATTTGTTCTTTGGTTTATTTCAGGCTGTTCTCGGCCACACAGAAGACGCTTTTGGTGAAACCCTCAATCATTTTTACATAATGTCTGCTCATATAATACCGACGGAAGAAGATAGGGAAAGAGGGGTAAGTTAAACCACGTTACACTCTTTGTATAACCTCTCACCAAAAAGATAAGGTTGTCTGCAGTTGTTGAATTGAACTTTTTCACGAACCGGAACGCTGTACCTTCAGTGCTGCTAATATTTTTTTGGACTTTTTTACGAACCGGAACGCTATGCCTTCACAGTACCTACTCATATTCAATTCTGAGGATACAGATACATTTTTAGTAGTGCTCCTGCAAAGAAGATCTCAATTATTTAAAAACCAGAGTTTGGAACGCTCTGAGAATATTTTTCACGAGACGGAACGCTGATTTCACGAACCGGAACGGTGATTTCACGAACCGGAACGCCGTTCCGGTCCAATTCGAGCACTGGTTGTCTGGAAGAGATAGCCTATGGCAATAAGACCGCGTTTTGCGCATTATGTTTTGTATGATTTCTTGTTTGTTTTGTTTTGTTTTCTTTTCTTGTATTGTGCAATAAAGTATCAATTCATTCATTCATGCATTCATTAACTAGATCATCTAAAATAATTGTGAATATATGGTGGTATGGTATATTATAATACTACTTTCTAAACTTCTAATTGTTAGCTTCATAGCTTCAGTCGAGTCTCAGTAAAAACACTTTTCACTTGTAAAGACCGACGGACTTTATGAAATTCTAAGAGTTCCTTTTTTCCATAGAGATATTTTTGTTCTGAGAGTTACGACATCAGTGACCTAACCCCGATGTAATAATTACGGAGAGTTATAAAGTCGTGTGTAAGGCCGTTTGTCCACCACAGCTGTCACGAGGATGTACGTCACGTCATCGTAATTTCAGAAAATATAATCTCGTACTCGGTGCCGGATGCGGTGTACAAATGGTCTATCTCTATACGAAAAAATAAAGATTCCGACGAATTGAGAACCTCCTCCTTTTTTTGAAGTCGGTTAACAAAAAAGCAACAGAGGTATCATGTTGGGTCCATTAGAATGGACTCAATCGATAGATAGTTTTTACCAGCAGATAGATAGAAATTGACGCAGTATGATGATTACAATAGTACCTAGTAGGTAAGTAATCAGCTTGCACCGTCGTCCCTGATGAAGAAGTGATAAAGGATTAATGTTTGTGCATTGTTAAGGTGGTGATTGTCAGATTTATAAAACTTGTATTACAGAATAATAGCTTGAAGTATAAAAGTGATATTTTTCTATAAACTTATGATACTCAAGATTAAAAATTGCAGGCCGTTGAAGAGAGATTCGCATCGCTGTGCTACGCTGGGCACATGCCGGGATATACCATGGGATACAATGAAAATGGTTTAGTGTTCTCCATCAATACTCTAAGCCCATTGATACTGAAACCTGGGAATACACGTGAGAATCATCTTTAAAAATATGGCTCATACTGAGTTCTGTGGGGCGGAGGTGGGGCGCCTTCAAATTTGCCGCGCGGTGGCAGCGCGTGTGCAGCGCTGTGGCCGCGCTACTTTGTAAATCTATGTAAATAAACAACGCGCGGTTGCAGCGCTACACCCACGCTGCGGCCACGCATCAGTGCAACGATCGACTAGTGTCTGCGCGCTGTACAAGTCCAAACATTGAGTCCATCGTAAAACTATGCACTGCCTATGCTGATTCTCAAGCCTAGCGACAGCAGTGCGACTGCAGCGCTGCAGACGCCCTGCAACCCCACGCGGAACTTTGAAGCAAATTTAAAGGCGACCTTACTCAAGATCTTTTCTGTATCCCATTATTAGGGTTCCTCTCAGAATTAGAAGAATTTGGTCGCAACGCACCATAGGTTTGGCCAGTACAATTATTACGCTAATTGAAAGACCTCTTTTTAGGATCCCATACCAAAATTATAAAAATTTAACCCTTATCGTGAGAACTTCTTCCTCCGTCCATGTGTCACACTCGATTATTTCAGGTACTATTAGATAACGTTATGGACCTGAAATTTAGAAAAGTTATATATGTATAGGTAACAATTACAGTTATAGGTTAAATTGAAAATCATTTTTTTTAAAAGGGGCACAACCGGGGTGTTGAAATTTTAAAATGATATAAATACTCCAAGTCATCTTGTCTAACTCGATTTTGAGTATCGGGCAAATTTTCCAAAAAATACCGTTGATTTAATTTACCGTTAAAATTATTTTTCCAGCAAGAACATTCATCACACGATCTCTATTGGGAGCCAAAAACTTCGCCGATGCCGAAAGGATTCTACGCGATGAAGGACTCGGTATCGGAAATGGATTTTCCATCAACATGATTTGGACTGACAAGACGGGCGACAGAAAGATATACAACGCTGAAGTGGCACCAGATCTAAGTGGCGACCGGTCTCTAGTTAATATACACGGCTTTGCTGATGAGCCGTTGGTGCATACCAACATGTAAGTACCACAACGGGGAGCGAATGTATAGGAGAAATATTACACCCCTAGTAGATAACCTTCAAATGCGAGTCGGATTCTCGCTACAGGCGTTCCTTTTATATATTTTTATTGTTTATGAACGAATAATGCAATAACATAATCGTGGTCATGCATACCGAAGCAAACATCCGACTATGTTTACTTTTTTTAATTTTGCCGCCAGTAGGTAACAGATAAACGTGAAATAGCGGTGGAATAGTTACGAGTACATACTCCGATTTGTCCTGTGATACACTAAATTTAGGCTGTTGAGTTCTATTTCCCAGCTAAAACTCTTTTTTTATACACTACAATTAGTTAGTGCACACTTGACTGCTCACTTGATTGTCATCTCACCTGATATTAAGTGACGCATCATCGAAGATGCAAGATGTTATCGTACTTACTTAGAAGGAGGTAAGCAACCCCTACTCGTTTCTACAGAGCATCGCGCCGGAAAGATAAATCGCTTGGCGGTGCGTCTTTACTGGTAGGGTAGTAACAAGTCATTAAGCTGAGACCTCCCACCAGACCAGACCTTTAGGTTTGGGTTTGGTGCAAGCAGACAGGTCGTCAACTTCATTCATCTTACTTAGCAAAGTCTAAATCAATAACGAAAGTTCTAAATAATATTACGAGTATGTTTGTGGGTTTTGTAAATTGTACTTAATAATATTTGTGCAAAATAAATGAATAAGGTTCGTGGTACAAGAAGTCTCCCAGCCGACTCACAGGTTATTAAAAAGAATTGTTTTTACAAGCAGCGAACCAACTACCAAGCTACTGCATATTATTTATTACTATCTGTTGATTAAAAAATATTTTTTTTATAGATACCAAAGGATCAAAGTGAAAGAAGTAATAGGACCAATCATAGACAGCAGCACGGCTCGCCTGAAGGCCATTCACTCGCACCTACCGCCCCAAAGTCAAAAAGACATTAAGGACATCTTGTCTGACACGACTGGCTCTGACTTTCAAGTGTTTCAAGAAAAAAGAGAATCCATCATCAAGACGATTGCAGCAGGTATGTTTATTTATGGTTGCAGTTTTAGACCATGACTATTTGTTTATGGACTATTTGGTTATGGACATTATGGGTCCTAAAATTGATTAGTCCTGAAATCGAAATAACAGCATAAAGAGATGGGTAATTTTTAAACAAAAACGCTTCGTGTTCCTACTATAATTTTTTTATCCTATACAAACTCTAGGACGATGTGAACGTATTTCTAATGTGTTATTTTTTTAAGGATATTTTCAGCTTTAGTTATTATTCAAGCTTACGTCATGACGTTTCAATTTGGAAATGCTGTCCTGCCCTAGGGAATATTAAAAATGATTTCCCGCCTGATTACGCACCGCGCCTGTGCACGATGAATCAGCGGGCAACTGCCGGGCCCATCAGAGCAGTCCAGCGGATTCTCACAGGCAGCGGCGGTGGCGGGTCGAAAAAGGCCCGCCAAAAAATTTTATAGGCGATTTGCACTGGGTTTAATCCCGCGGCACAGAGTGACTTACTACTAGGTACTTACCGGCGCATGGAGACAGCCAGCACGTGGAATCCGGGGAGTGTGTTCGTGTAGGATGAATGTAGTGTGTGGTGTCTGCGGTGTTAAATGCAAATAGGAACACACTCTCCCTTTCTTGAGGGATCTTTCGCGGCGGCGGTACGAAATCGCGGGTAGCGAAGTGAGTCCGCGGCGGCGAGGTGTCCAGGTGGCACGTGAGCACAAAAAACAGTGTTCCTGATAGTAAAATGGGCCGCAGCGTTAGAAGGACGCGGCGGCCAACACGGCAAACTAAGGAACTCAATAAATCGGGGCTCGTAAACTAAACGACACGGGCGTGGCCGGCAAATTTCACGCGGGCAACGCGGATTTTTTCAGTCGGCTTGTAGAAACGGACTCGGAGTGGCGGCGTGGCCGGCAAACAACACGCGGGCGACGCGGAACAAAATGGTACGCGATAAATAGCTCCTCACAAATAATAAGACAGCGCGATGCGGCGTGGCGGGCGACTTTACGCGGGCGAACGCGGCACACACACCGACCGACTCCGTCGGGATTTTGCACCGGACTGGGCGAGCGAACGCCGCCGGGGCGCGCGCGGGCGCTGGTCGCAAACCGCTCGCGGGAGAGGGGCGTGCAGTGATAGCCGATCGACGCGATACGGTCTAGCATAAACCGGAGAGTGCTAGCGTAAAGCGCAAACACCCCCGCCAGTGGACCCAAGGATTTGGGGTCCACTAACCAATGGGCAAGCGGGATAAGGAAGAGACGGCTCGCTGCAAAACCGAATCTCCGACCATTACCTCGGCAACTCTGGGAACCCCATCGGATCCATATATCAATTTAAGAATGCGTCCACGACGCCAGCACAAAGGCAACAAATTAGACTCCTTAACTAGGACAAGATCACCAACCTTAGGTGGGTCGGTCTTGTCGGACCACTTAACGCGCTGCTGCAAGAGATGCAAATATTCTAAATACCAACGATGCCAGAAATTTTGGGTCATCTGCTGTAGCAATTCGAAACGAGACAACCGTGAGACCTTCACGTCCCTGAAGGGGTACTCGGGCAGGGCGTTAAGGGGTTCACCAATTAAGAAATGACCGGGGGTTAAAACTTCCAGGTCATTGGGATCGGACGATAAGGGGCAGAGTGGCCGAGAATTGAGTACAGCCTCAATCTTACAAAAAACGGTAGCGAGCTCTTCAAATGTCAAAATGGTTTCACCTATCACGCGTCGGAGATGCGTCTTTGAGACCTTGACGACGGCTTCAAAGATCCCGCCCCAGTGGGGACAAGCTGGCGGGTCAAAGGTCCAAGTTATCCCCATCTTGGACATTGCCGTGCCGAGGCCTATCTTATTCTCATTCAAAAATTGGACGACTTCCTTCAAATATCTATCGGCACCCTTATAGTTGGTCCCACAATCCGATCGGATCAGGTGCGGATATCCTCGGCGTGAAACGAAGCGGCCTAGCGTGGCTACAAAGGCTTCGGTGCTGAGGGCACTCACCAGTTCTAAGTGTACGGCCTTGGTAGCCAGGCAAACAAAAACGCAAAGGTAGGCCTTGAGGGAACGAGCATTGCGGAGGCTGGAGCTCTTGACGAAGAACGGCCCCGCAAAATCCGTCCCGACCGCCGAAAAAGGGCGCGAGGCCACGACACGGTCGGTGGGGAGGTCCCCCATAATGGGCTGCATGGTGCTGGCCTTCAGGCGGTAGCACGGAATGCACTTAAAAATGACGCTTCGGATGGAGCGTCGTCCCGATAAAATCCAAAATTCGCGCTGCAATATGGCCGAAAGGGCGTTGCAGCCAGCGTGGGCATTTTTGACGTGGTAATGCGTCACCAACAATTTTACAAAAGCGCTATTGTTCGGAAGCAATAAGGGATGACGTGCCCCATAGGGTAAGTCAGAATTCCGGAGGCGTCCACCAACGCGTATCAATCCGGTGTCATCCAGGAAGAGGTTTAAGCGGGCGAGCGAGCCTTTCAAAGGTAAACCTCGCTTCAGTGTCTCAATAGCGGACTCAAAATGCTCCAGTTGAACCAAACGTATCCAAAAGGTCCGGGCCTCCTGTCTCTCCAGGGGCGACAAGACCGGGTTCGACATTTTGTCGCGTGGGTTCCGAGCGTTGTGGGTGAAGCGCTGAATCCAAGCCGTCACCCCAATCAATTTATCAAGGGAACTGTAGCGTTCCTGAAGATAGCTCAGCGGATTGGCTGGCTTATCTTCAACAACTCCGACTCGCAAGCCAGGTAACTCGTCGGGCTCGGAGAACCTACTCTGAGGCCAGGCGGACTCATTCCGAGTCAGCCAGTCAGGGCCCCACCAAAGAGAGTGGTTGACAAGGTCGGAAGCTTCACATCCGCGGGAAGCACAATCTGCAGGGTTCAGGTCCCCTGGCACATGTCTCCAGGTCAACGGGGTTTCCGAATTCTGGATTTGGGAAACCCGGTTGGCAACAAAGACCTCCAAGTTGTGGGGAGCGGCTCGCAACCAACAAAGGACAATTTCGCTGTCCGACCAGGCGTACACTTCCGTCAGGTCAACAATCGATAGGAGGGACGTACGCACATGGTTGAGAAGGCGCACCAAAAGAGCGGCTCCAGACAACTCCAATTTGGGTATCGTCAAGCGTGACCTAATTGGGGCCACTTTACTTTTCGCCAAGACAAGGTGGGTTGCGACCTCGCCGGTGTCACTGACAGTCCGCAAATAGACCACGGCTGCGTACCCTTTTTCGGACGCATCACAAAAGCCGTGGAGACTGGCGTGGCACCTTCCGGGCGGTAGGAAGCAACGAGGCATCGAAATCCGATTAACATTCGGAAGTGAGGCCACAAGGGAGAGCCACTCCTGTAGCCTGAGACCCTAACCTCCCTGAGGCAGTCGACAAAAGTATGGTCTGGCATACTGACTGCTGTAGATCCAAAGGCTCAGGGGAGGTGGCTAGGTTGCAGCTAGGGTGGCGGACACCTAGCGCGACGTGCCTTCACCAGCGGGAGCCCACTGACGGGGGTACTCCGGCTGGGGCGCTGCTAGAGAGGGGGAGGGTACCCAACGTGGGGACCATCCGGCATAACCAACCCGGGGTCGCACCATGCGGCTAGCATCCGGGGCGTGGTAGGGAGCGCCTCGACCTAGCACGGGTGGATGGCGCTCCAGTTGCGTCCACACATGGAGGGGAGGCAAAAATCTAGACGGTTCGACGCTCATTTGAGCGGCCGTCAGACACCCGTCATAAAAATGCGAGGGGGGTGTGACCCTCCCCTGGGGGGGTGTGACCCCCCCCTGGGGGGGTGAAGCCCCACCGCCCCTAGGGCGCTGGTAATCAGCAAGGGACCGTTCACCCATTTGGGGCCGCACCATGCGGCTAACGTCCGGCACCCGGTAGGGATCGCCTCGACCTATGGTGGGTGGATGGCGCTCCAGTCGCGGCCACTCGTGTAGTGGCGGCGAGAACCGACGCGGGACGACGCCCAATGGGGCGGACGCGATATCCCCGTCGTGATGACGCGAGGGGTATGTGACCGTGCCGTGGGGGGGTGAAGCCCTCCTCCGGGGGGTGGAACCCTTACCTCCATTAGGAGGTTGGTGGTCCACCGGAGAACGCCTAACGGGACTGGCCGGGTGGCCAGGACTAGCGCCCCCGCCCATGGGGGGGGTGCGCGATCGAGCGCCCCCGCCCATGGGGGGGGGTGCGCGACCCATTGTCCCGGCGACCGGAACCACTCCGGTTAGCGCACAAAGGGGCCGAATGGGCACCGCCGCAATGTGGGCAGGGCCGCTGGCGCGGGCAGTCTCTTACGAGATGCTGGCCCAGGCACGAGAAGCACCACTGGCGTGTCGACACGTATTCTCTCCGGGCCGCAACCGGTTTGGCCAGGAAGTGCGGACACGAGGAGACTTGGTGGCCGGGGTGCCGACAATAGGCACAGGGGGGGAGCTTCGTTGCCACGGCCCCGCTGTACTGTGACACCCGGCGACCTTCTCTGGCGTCGGCTCCACGGCCTCGCCGGTTGGGGCCGGTCCCCGCCGAAGGGCCAGTCCTTGCCCCACCCCCTCGGACATGCTCGGACCTCCCAGGGGCCACTCGAGGGCCGGTAACTCCAGAGTTATCGGCCTGGAGGCACTCCTGCTCCAAAAACTTCAGGAGGTCGGAGAAAGGGGGCAGGTAGGTTGCACCGTCCCCTCCGAAGCGCTGCTCGAAGCGGAGCTTAAGCTCCGACGGCAGGCGGGAGAGCACTATGTGCAACAACAAGAAGGACCACTGGTCGACGGGGAGATCCAATCGACGGAGAGCATTGGTGGCCACAATGCAAGGGTTTAGCAAGGCCTCTCTGAGGCCGGCCACCCCGGTGACGGCGGGCAAGGCGAGTAGCTGGGCTACATGTGCGTCGGCCAACCGGCGCACATTTTCATAGCGCCTGGCCAGCAATTCCCGAGCCGTGTGGTAGCTCTCCTCCGAGAGGTCGAGGTGTCGCACCACGTCCAGGGCCTCGCCCTGTAGCGAGGACAGTAAGTATGTCAGCTTCTGGGTGGGGGACAGGTCCTTCCTGGCGTGGACAAGACTGTCGAATAACGCCAGGAAGCCCATCCACTCTTGAAGCTGCCCACCGAATTTGGGCAGCTCGATCGTGGGCAGTTTCCCGAGTAATGCCGGCTGTGTGGGCGGTCGGCTGGGGGAGTCTCTAAAAGCGCCACTTCGACGCCTTTCATCAGCGGCGGTCCGGATCCCATGGGCGGCCTCCACCACCGAGTCCATCAGTTCGAAGAACTGGTCGTAATCGGCCTGAGCCGTCCTCAGTACCTCCTGTTCGGGACCGAGGGTGAGCAGGTCTTGAAAGGCCTGCTCCACGGAGGCCTGCCGAGTCCGCACCTGGTCCGCTCGGTGTAATAGGGCGGCGGTTCTATCTTCGCGGCCTATCAAACCCGCGGCGGACGTCGCCCAGCGAAGCTCAGACTGTATCTGTACAGCTAGCTTTTTTATGTTCGCGGACATTCTAACAAATTAAATGTAAACAAAATGTAAAAATAAAGTAATAATAAATTGAAAAGGCGGCCGGCAAGTCGGCGGGCGGCGCGAGTGCAAGCAATAATAAATTGAAAAGGCGGCCGGCAAGTCGGCGGGCGGCGCGAGTGCAAGCAATAATAAAATTAAAGCAATAGTAAACAAGTCGTATCGCGGTCGCGGTCGTATCGTAGTCGCAATGAACAAAGCGGCGCGACCGTAGTAGGTACGCGTGTTAAATTACGGCGAGCGGGCGGTACCGGCACGCAAGCAAAACTTAAAATAAAAATTAAACTTATAACTTATTAGGCGATTTGCACTGGGTTTAATCCCGCGGCACAGAGTGACTTACTACTAGGTACTTACCGGCGCATGGAGACAGCCAGCACGTGGAATCCGGGGAGTGTGTTCGTGTAGGATGAATGTAGTGTGTGGTGTCTGCGGTGTTAAATGCAAATAGGAACACACTCTCCCTTTCTTGAGGGATCTTTCGCGGCGGCGGTACGAAATCGCGGGTAGCGAAGTGAGTCCGCGGCGGCGAGGTGTCCAGGTGGCACGTGAGCACAAAAAACAGTGTTCCTGATAGTAAAATGGGCCGCAGCGTTAGAAGGACGCGGCGGCCAACACGGCAAACTAAGGAACTCAATAAATCGGGGCTCGTAAACTAAACGACACGGGCGTGGCCGGCAAATTTCACGCGGGCAACGCGGATTTTTTCAGTCGGCTTGTAGAAACGGACTCGGAGTGGCGGCGTGGCCGGCAAATAACACGCGGGCGACGCGGAACAAAATGGTACGCGATAAATAGCTCCTCACAAATAATAAGACAGCGCGATGCGGCGTGGCGGGCGACTTTACGCGGGCGAACGCGGCACACACACCGACCGACTCCGTCGGGATTTTGCACCGGACTGGGCGAGCGAACGCCGCCGGGGCGCGCGCGGGCGCTGGTCGCAAACCGCTCGCGGGAGAGGGGCGTGCAGTGATAGCCGATCGACGCGATACGGTCTAGCATAAACCGGAGAGTGCTAGCGTAAAGCGCAAACACCGCCCTAGGGAGAAATCAATATGCTTTTGCGGCCTAGGGCATTATTGGCATTAAAGATCTCTTTTCCAAACGATGAAAACACTTATTGTGCTAAATGTAGTAGTTACTTGCTAATTTTATTTTTATTTATTTTGCAGGTCTATTCGAGTTGGACAAGATGACTTGGAGTATTTATATCAACAAACCAAACATTTCAGAACCTGTAGCCGTTTTACCTATAAGATTTTCTATGTTAGAAAAATCTTAAACTTGCATTTTGTAGTTATAATTTGAAATATCCGTTGTGTTTCTATGATTTTTTAGTTAAGAAAGCTTGTTACCGAGTAAGTAAATGGGCGAAATATTCCCTGGCGATACAATTATTAGTTCTAATTTATCATTAGGAAAAAGATAAATATTATAAGGAAGGAAAAAAGCTACTATTTATTTATTATTACCTATTTATCATTAGTTATAATAATGTAAGTATAACATGGTAACATATTGCAGGACGATAAAAGACATCCTTATTATTTCAAACATTGCAAAGATTTAAAGAATATCTTATAATAGTAAAAACTTTTACTGTGTTTAAATATTATGGAATAATAAATAATTAATTGTGATAGCGGATACAAATATATTGAAATTATTTTATTTACTTAAGTTCTATAAATAAGATAAAGATTTGCATAATAGAATATGGCTAGTTGTGGCGTTAGTAAATTTTTTATTGTGATAATATTTTTATCGACTCACTAATATACCTAAACTGTATTCGTAGATTATACCTATTCTCGTTTAACACAATATGTTGTTCTTGTTTCGGAAATAAGCTTGTATAAAATAATCTCGTGGACCGTATGATCTGTCATACAAGAACTCTGTATACCACGCTTTGCTACAATTAACTTGTGAAAGAAATCAATTCACCAGTCTATGTGTATCAGTACACATCAGTAGACGATTATACTTATT
This sequence comes from Coenonympha glycerion, assembly GCA_963855885.1. Classification (NCBI taxonomy): domain Eukaryota; kingdom Metazoa; phylum Arthropoda; class Insecta; order Lepidoptera; family Nymphalidae; genus Coenonympha; species Coenonympha glycerion. Next base: position 9,411,322 of record OY979626.1, read on the forward strand.
ACCATTATCCACAATAGCTAGGTTTTAGTGCACTAGTAGTGCACCCGTGTAGTTTCTGTACCTGGATATTAGATACAATAGAGATCTTTCTAGTAAGTAAGTAGTTGATGTGGTAGCTTGATAAAGATTTACAGAAATATACTTAATAAAATATATATAAAGTACCAATTTTGTTTTATTTTCATCTCAACACGTTTTTACGGCTCATACTACTGAGCATGATCATGATTTTCCATCAGAATAAGATTTTGGTCACAGCCCACCAAGCTGACACGCTGAGAACGTGCAGTTGGCAGGCTTTACATACATAATGAACAACTCACAAGCATACAGTGGGTTTACTACAGGTTTTTGTATGAATTTCGAGTCGACTTGCATCGCACAAACGAATCGAATGCCTCGATACATTTACAGACGACGCCATCTATGGACAGTCACTGACATGCGGCTCGAAAAACGTAAAAAAAAAACAAAAACCTCTACTATTATAACCCCTCAGGCCTCAGCCTCAGGTTTCACTAAACAAAGTACGTATTTGCCACAAATTAATGTACTGGTTACTGGTGGTCACGTAGTGACCCCGACCTGTGCCACTGGGTCGAAATATCGACAGTTAAAATCGTCCTCTTGATCTTTCAACTACGTATTAATTAAACTTTATATTATGATTAAGAAAAAGGAGTTTTCAAAATCACCACAAGATAACCCGTGCGAAGTAAGAACAGGTTTCTCTATAACATCACACCAGAATCCCGCGAAAAATCAAGGAATTCCACGGTATATGTAAAAAAGTTATAATTCACGCAGGCGGAGCCGCGGGCAGCAGCTAGTTTAGAATAATTATAGGTAATAGTGACCCGACGTCATAACAATCGTAAAAATTTGAAAATTGTTTTTATTTTTATTTAAAAAGGGGGGAAAACCGGGTCAACAAAATTTCAAAATGAGAACAATATTGAATGGGGTATCATATGAAAGGGCGCTACTTGTGTATTCTAAAACTAATTTTTATTTATTTTTATGCCTGATAGTTTTTGATTTATTGAGAAAACTGTCGAAAAAAATACCGTTCCCCCCCCCCCTTATCTCCGAAGTTTACCAATCGAAAAATCTGGAATAATTATGATCAATAGAAGTTAACGTATATTTTACAGGAAAAATAAAATGTTACGTTTGCGGTTTGCCAACAAAAGTAACTACATGTAAATTATACTCGTAAATTCATGAACAAAAGTGATTCTTTCAATGTTTTATACTTCTTTTATGGTATGGAACCCTCGGTGCGCGAGTCCGACTCGCACTTGGCCGGTTTTTTTTTAAATTAGCGGACTGAGGTATTAAATTTACTTTAATACTATTGAGAATTGGTCTAGACTTGATAGTATGGGACCCTCAGTGCATGAGCCCAAGTCGCATTTAACCATTTACTTAGGCTACCACTAACTACTACCGAATATTATAATAATATAAAATATTACTCCTATAACTATAGCTGTCGTTTTTCGTTTTAAATGTATCAACCTAATAAATACCTCCGAATATATAAAAAATAAATATAAAACAGAACATGATATTTTATTTCTAAAAACTAAAACACATGTGAATAATACAGTGTTATTAATTTTAAAATATAGACTAATATTAATCTAAAATATAGGACAAATAGTTACTATGCATACTCCGACCATCACCCAAGCATGCTCAGTATAATTTTACATAGCTGTTTAGTTTATTATCGAAACTCTCTGCTTGATAATAACTAATTACTTTATTTTTACAAATTATATTTAACAAAATTTATATTTTTTGCATTTTTACCATGTTATTTATAAAATTAAGTTACCTATATTATTTTTTACTCCAATGTAATATTTATTACATTATTTAATAATAATTATCATATTTTTTCTAAATAACTCATATTTCAAAGTTATTTACGTTGATTATTTAAAATTAAAACTAAAAGTGAACTGTTACTGGCACATAACATAAAAAATAATTATTTCATAATATTATATTAAATTTAATAATTTTAATTATATAAGATCTTAAAATGAATTGAATGTTGTCATCACAAGCAAATGAAACAGTAGTAATCATTAAAATATATTTTACATATTTACTAGTTGACCGTTCAAATATTGTTTTGTCATTGGGTATGAAAAATATTACGACCAATCTCAGATCTCCCGAATAACAAAAAATTCATAAACTGCTGTCTAGTTTCAGAGAGGTTTGGTTTCAAACACTGTGACACGAGTGTTTTGTATTAGACTAGCTGACCGGGCAAACGCTGTTCTGCCTATCTTTCAAGTTAGATCAAACTGCACACGGTGTGCAAATTTGATTAAAATCGGTTAAGTAGTTTAGGTGTTCATCGCGGACAAACAACGTGACGCGTAATTTATTTATATTAAGATTTAAAAAAATTGTCTGATCTTCTTATTATAAACAAACCAGGGCCTAAGGTGGCTAAATCACTTTATAAACAAACATCACAGCGTTTCATATACTTTGGTACACATAAGTTAACGAAAAAAGCTTATAGGATGCTGTATATTACAAATTTTCCTTTGAAAACGATACCAAAGTCAAACTAAAGTTGCAGAAATATACGATTGATTCATACTGTGTTGCGTCAGTATGACTGACTCATGCGGGACTCGTTTGTACAATAATGTAGTTCATTCATAACAAAGTATTCCTAGGTTTTTCCATTCACTGGTTGCCTACCTTACATACTGCGATATTCAGATACACAGCAGTTCGTAATGGTAGACACTTAAAATTTAAAATATAAAATTAAGATGCAAATTCAGACCAAATCTAGAAAATCATAAAATATAGCAACCTAAATTAAGCTAAATAAAATTAAGAAATATCAAATTTAATAAAAGGTCTGCATATTTTTCTCATTAAAAATTATTAACACAGTCTTGAAATGATTTTTTATAAGTTTCATATAAAACGAAAAATTAAATGATTCTTTAAAAGTAATCAGCAGTCTAAAATCATTTTTGTAAAAAATATGAATACTTTGCTTTTGCAGTGTTTTTTTTAACTTAAATATTTATTGATTCTATAAACTAGAGTTTTCTGTTTGAATTTAGATTTGTGTCGTTTTTTGTTAGGCCCCTAATCCCTATGCCACTGGGCGTTATGCGAGCGTTAGCGTTTCTCCGTTTGTTTCTCAATGCCATTAGGCGGTGATCTGTAACAGACGCTTTAGGTCGCGCCCGACGTGACACTATACGCGGCCTATGAATGCTTCCTATGGACATGCACTAGTGTAGTCTCGTCGTTCGTGCTCCGCGTCAGGCGTGTCAGAGAGACCACATTAGTACATTTCCATAGTAAGCATTCAGAGGCTGCGTATATCGGACGCGACCTAACGCGTCTGTTACAGACCACCGCCTTAGAGACTCTCAAAGTGGACGTCGCGTCAACATAGCGTTTCTTACATTGAAAAAACGCTAACGCTCGCATAAGGCTAGTAGGATATGGGCCTTATAGATTGTGATGGTGTAGAAAAGTTAGCCACAGCCGCAGCCTCCCATGGGGGGTGGAGATGGCCCGTTGCCGGAGGGTCCAAAGCCTCCAAATTTTCGCGATGGTGGCTTTGGTGGTCTGAAAATAAAATAAAATATTTTAGTATTATTTTATTCACAAGTGTGTTGAAAAACGTCGTATGATACACGTGAGTATTGGTTATTACCGTCCTCGGCTATCTTAACGGCTCGAGTCTCAATGGCGCCTCAGCGGTAATCACCAATTTTACTCACTTGTACCATAAACTACTCTTAACTCGGCCATACTTATGAGCTTTCTTATTTTTTAGACATTTCACTGTTAACATAAGTTGTTGATCTTATCTCCTTAACCACTACAGGACACACTGTGGCCTATCATTTCTACACCACGTGTAGAAATTATACCATCAGTACTTATTTTCATACTTCACCTTTTCTCATTTATGCATTATGCAGGTTTGAGATCACGACAAGAGGCCTATGTCCAGCAATGAATATCTGTTGGTAAAAATATGACTACCATATAGCTAGTTCAAAATCAACATGCAGTGAAAACATTATGGTGCTGCACAGTTTAAGATTTTTATACTCCAAAAAACAGTTGATCCGTATTGGCACTGTACTAAAAATGATATAGATACTTACCCACTGCCAGGAGGACGGAAATCTCTCACATATTTGTCACCATGTTTGTTGTAGTTTGGGTCAATCAAGGTTCGGAAGCTGAAAATGGAAACAAACAATTCACTTTACAAAGTATAACAACTTCTAATAAAATAAACATGCCTGCTCGTGATATTAAGTGGACGGAGTGGACTGGACGATCCAAGTACAACGTGGTCTACAGGGTTGCTTTTTAGTCTAACGGAATCCTACTAAAAGATGCACTGTGAAAAAAAAGATAACGCCCGTGTCGTCGGTCGGGCGTTCGGGAAAAAGAAATAGCGGAAAAATTTCATAAAACTTTCTGCCAGAATGCAAATTCATGGAAGCTGGTACTGAATTTGTTGCTAATAAATTTTAATTTTTGTTTCTATACAAACCTAGATATAGCACAAGGTACCTACTTAAAAAATGAAACTTCTTGAAAAATTTAAAAATTTTTCAAGAAAATATTGATAAACCACCATAATTGCGTACAAGCGTTTGTATGGAAAATCTATAAGGAAGGCTGCTCTTAAACCATAGTATAAAAGCTATGTTACCAGAAGTATATTAAGGAAAACAACAGTTAATCAAACTAAATCAATAATTACTAAATAAAAAATGCATAAAAAACTTACAGTAAGTAGCAAAAGTTAACAATGCCCCAAAACCAACCAAAAATGCTGAAGGGGTGTTGGTTGACTACTGTCCCATCTGAAACAGATAACATTTTACACATTATTCTTTTATTCTAAAACTCATAGAATCATTTTTGTGTCATACTGTGCCCCAGGAGTTTTGTTTTTTATTAGTTAAATAATAACAAGCATATGAACTAAACACAGCTTTTTCAACACACTTGCTCATAAAGTGGCTCTAATTTCACTGTAATTAGTCACATAATGACACCTTTAATCGCAAACAGACTTTTTCATTATTATAATTCACTTGTGAGTTAGACAATTTTTTCAACACACTTGCTCATCGCAAACTGCGACTTTTTCATTACTATTATTCACTAGTGAGTTAGACAGTTTATTTTTAGTTTTTTCAACTAAATGAAATTATTTTTAGAATTATTGAAAAAGTGTGTTGAAAAACGTCGTATGATACACATGAGTATTGATGATTACCATCCTCGGCTATCTTACTTCTAGACCCTCACCTAACGGCTTGGGTCTCAAGGGTGCCTCTGCGGTAATCACCAACTTTATTCACTTGTACCATAAACATTTTGCAAAGCAGTGACGTACTATTGACTTTGTCGGATTATTGTAGGATATTGCCCACGTAAGTTGCATTCGGAAAGGAGTCCATTATAATCTGATAAATTACAGCTTAAAAACTACAAATCCTACTATGTAAAATATGACTCAATAGTCAAAATTATTATATGCCCTGTTCCACCATCACAAACATAATATAATCAAATTCGTACTGAGCAGGGGCCTGATTGTGTAAGGAAACTGTATTTCATTGTTATTTTGATTTTTAGGAAATTGTGCCCTTTAATTGGCTTACGTAAATCATGGTCATTTTCATACAAGAAACTATAAATACGCATTACCTAAAATATTAAACAAACTTCCACACTCCCTTCTAATTATAAAACATAAAAAAACACTTATTTTTAAGGCAATGTAAGAGGCACTTCCTGGACATAGGTGCCTACTCCTATGACAGCATTGTCTAGGAAGTGACTGTTGCATAATTTACGTGGAATTTAGATTTCTTTATTTATATTCATGTATCTATGTGAACTCGCCATCCTCACATAAACTCTATGAGTTTAAGAGGATAGCAAGATGTATGCATATTGATTGTTGTATTTGGTTTTGTACAATAAATTAAAAAAAAAAAAAAAATTAACACTTTATGAAATGCCTAAACCAAGTTGTATGCAAGTTGTTGTAAGTTTTCACTTACAACAACTGTCACCGAAGGGCTTAGGTGTCCCTCAAATTGTTGGTGAAAACGAGCATCAGGGAAGCAGTTATGGGGCAGAATTTATAAGCAATTACGATGAATTCGTTTTTCTTACACAGAATCAAAACAATGCCTTTCAATTGCAACCTGTTCAATGATGCAATACCTATAAAATTAAGATTTGACATAATTAGTATATTCAACAATTATATACATGTTGGAAGAGAGGGGGCCGGGCGGTTATTCGGGGGTCCACTGTATACCTAGTAATTTAAAAATATAACTAAGGAACAGCCTGTTTGATTCTTTTTCCAACTTTGAGATCAGCGAAGGTTTTTCTGAAAAGCTGTAAGACCTTATGACATATTAATTATAAAATAGTAATGACTATGATATTCTAAAATAATATTAACTAATATAAGTTAATTTCCTGTTGATAAACCCACGCACGACCTAGTAAAAAATGACGTGGCCTAACCATAGGGTCTAACATCTCAATAACAATTAACTTAATAGTAATGTTACAATGGTTTATATTAAAATTTACCTCCTTTTACGTAAACCATTTTAATTTTTAGTTCAATTTAATCTAAGCACAAATTATACACAAAGAAACAAATTTTATCAAATAAATTATTGCTCCAATCTTCACTTTTGTTTATTTTTTAATTTTGAACCACAGAACATTATTACTCCGAGCGGGTTTTTAACACAGAACACTTATTACTTTGTGGTCTGTGACTATTACGTACGATATGATTACTCCCATGATTATTACTCCTTGATTTTGAAATAGGGCAGAGCATGGACCTAGGGTTACTACTCCATTGGGCAGAGAGTACAGACCATTACCATAGGTACAGACCACAGAACATTATTACTCATAGGTACAGACCACAGAACTTAGGTACCACACAGATCACTAGAAATAGGCATGGACTACGATGGACCAAGGATGGACCTACGTTAGTATGGTACCTCCACAGACCAGCGAATGAGTTTTTATGGAAATAGGATATTACCATAGAGTATATTGAATATATTATCACTGAATATATGGCAATGACGAAATACGTTACGCTAAGAGGACGGGAAAAATGTGACGTATGATGAAGCCAAAAATTTCCCAATTATGGCGTCGCGCGTCTTACATTTTGGTACCGCTGACAGCACATATTATACTGCTGTCGGAATGGCTGTCGGTCGCATTAGCGCCATTTTACAGTTTTGACAAATTAAAAATCCGGCTTCATGGTGGAGCCTAAAAAATGTATGTGTGACGTCAATAGGTGCTGACAGCTGATCCTTTAATATGTATAATCAATGATAATTTATATCTACGCTAAGAGACACACACCACCTACACTCCACATATACATTATACCTTTGATTTTATATATTATCATAATCAAAGCATTATACGCTCCTCAACAATACTCATTTACTTTATATTGGTTCCCGATAGCTCAAAATCTGCGAAACTAAAAAATTTGCTTTCGGGAACCAAATATGGGGTGATTAGGAATTTTCGAGCAAAGTTTCTATTAAAAACATGTAGATGCATAAATAATAAATATTATGCCCGCAAAATGCATTGCCATAAACCTACTATGTGTAGTTAGTCTAATGTTTGGAAAAAATAAATAAAATTTGAATTTCGCGGGCTGGTAACGCCATGGTAACGCCAAATATTTGCCACGCTCGGCTGGACAAAGATGGGACAAAGTGAAAAGTATGGATACCACAGATAACATTTAAACATTCTTCAAGGTATTCTGTGCCGTGTCTGTGACCAAATTGTGGATTATTTTGGTCAGCAACACTAAAGGTGCATTTTAAGTACTGCGCGTCCATGTCAAGTAAATTTGCGAGATTTTGATTCGGTAATACAAGATCAATAGAAATTAAAAATGTGGACTCTTACATATATTTCGGAATTTGTTTAAAGGCGCATCTGTTTAAACATAAATGACATTGCTGTGGTTATTTCGATCTAAAAATATCCAACTTTATCATAACGTAGCGTGAACACTTGAAGTGCATTGCCATACAGAAATGACGGGACAATCCTTTATGTTGGACAAAGTTAAGTGTTAGGCCATAATAGCGAGAATTCATTCGTGTCATTATGTAGTGAGAACAGTGTGTTTTTATTACGTTTATTTTGATAAATACAGTATTTACCAGTTTGATTAGTTATTGTTATGTCGTCGAGATGATGTGGGTCTGCGCAGCGGTGGCGGCCGCCGCGATCGCCGCTCTCAGCGTGAGCGGCGAGCAGGTAATGCTGCTCGACACCACGACGGAGCAGACGCTCGGCTGGACGCGCTACCCTTACGGTCCACAGGCGAGTACCCCCGGCTGGCTTGAAGAGTCCTACACGAATTTCGAGAAACATATAAACTGGCGTTCGTACGTCGTTTGCGATGTTGCGCATCATAATGTCAATAATTGGCTGTGGACACCTTTCATAGAGAGAAGAAATGCTAACCGCATTTACATTGAAATCAAGTTCACCATCCGAGATTGTTCACTGTTCCCAGGTAATGCCCTGAGCTGTAAGGAAACCTTTAGCCTCTTGTATTATGAGTTTGATGTGGCCACTAGAGAGCAACCCCCGTGGGAGCCTGAAAGCTATAAGCTCGTAGGCCGTATCGCTGCTGGTGAAGGAAGATTCAACACCAATTCAGAAGTAGATATAAACACAGAAGTCAAGAGTATAGCTGTGACTAAAAGAGGAGTCTATATTGCATTTAGAGATCAGGGTGCATGTATATCTATTTTGGCTGTGAAGGTGTATTACATTACATGTCCTGAAGTGACCATAAACTTTGCTAAGTTCCCTGCCACTCCGACAGGGCGTGAGGTGACTGTTATTGAACAGGCCAATGGAACATGTGTAGAACACTCTGAAACAGCTCCAGGGGAAGCACCACCGGTTTACCTTTGCAAAGGTGATGGGAAGTGGACTCTACCCAGTGGTTCATGCAAATGTCGTGCGGGCTATGAACCTGATCATACTAACCAAATATGTAATGAATGTTCACCAGGAAAATTTAAGTCCCACACTGGGGATGATCTTTGTGTACCATGTCCAGACTACTCTGAATCTACCGCTTATGCCTCAGATGAGTGTAAATGTGTACCTGGATTTTTCAGAGCAAAGAAAGATCCCAAGACTGCACCTTGTACACAACCTCCTTCAGCACCAGACAATTTGACAGTCACTTTTGCTGACCAGTTTTCAATATCACTAGCCTGGCAACCACCTCATAAGACTGGGGGCAGGAGTGATGTCACATACAAAGTGCATTGCTCTAACTGCGGTCCCAGTGTAGAATACAGACCTGCAGCATCTGGTCTCAATGCAACTAGAGTGACTGTAATGGGGTTAGACCCTGTGACAGAGTACAAGTTTCAAGTGTATGCTCTAAATGGGGTAACTGATTTAACCGGAGAACCTCCTAAAAAGGTAGAGATAACTGCTGTGACTGAGGCATCTGTTGTGAGTGTCATCACTAAACTCAGAATTGTTAGTGCAGAGAGTGATAAGTTGTCCATTGCTTGGAATCCACCACCAATAGATTTAACTGACCCTGATGATACAATTGAGAGCTATGAAGTTAAATGTTTTCCAAAGGATAATTTAGAGAAAAGTGCAAATGCTACAGTTCGAATTACAAAAGAACCACACATTATAATCACTGGCTTAAAACGAGACACAGAATATGGTATTAGGGTAAGGGCTAAAATGAAACGAGGCTGGGGTGAATTGAGTGGGATTGTATATGGAAGAACTGGATCTGTGCTGGAAACTTCATTTGTTGGTGAAGAAGAAGGTGCACAAGTCAGATTAGTTGCGGGAGTTATGGTTGCAGTTGTATTAATTTCCGTAGTTGCAATAATTGCAACAGTCTTCTTTTTGCGTTCTCGTGCTGATGATGAGTGTGATAAGAAACAGCCTAATGATTGCAATGCACTGAATTACCGTAATGGTGAAGTGTACACAGGTCCAGATAGACCAACGAAAACAAGTAGCAATGCTACAACTCCACTCTTTGCTGGCACAGGATCTAGAACATACATCGACCCTCACACATATGAAGACCCAAATCAAGCTGTTCGGGAATTTGCTCGTGAAATAGATGCTTCTTGCATAACAATAGAAGCAATAATTGGTGGAGGAGAATTTGGAGATGTGTGTCGAGGGAAACTAAAGTTACCAGCTAGCTGTGGACAAGAAATAGATGTGGCTATTAAAACCTTAAAACCTGGGTCTACAGAGAGAGCCAGAAGGGATTTCCTTGCCGAAGCATCTATAATGGGACAATTTGAACACCCTAATGTAATATTTTTGCAAGGCGTTGTAACAAAATGTAACCCAATTATGATTATTACTGAATTCATGGAAAATGGCTCTTTAGACACTTTTCTACGAGCGAATGATGGCAAATTTCGTGTTTTGCAATTGGTTGGAATGTTGAGGGGTATTGCAACTGGTATGCAATATTTATCAGAAATGAATTACATTCACCGAGATTTAGCTGCGCGTAATGTTCTTGTTAATTCGCAACTTGTTTGTAAAATCGCAGACTTTGGATTGTCCAGGGAAATTGAATCAACTGCAGATGGAGCCTACACTACACGAGGAGGTAAAATACCTGTCCGTTGGACTGCACCGGAAGCTATAGCATTTAGAAAGTTTACATCTGCAAGTGATGTTTGGTCTATGGGGATAGTTTGCTGGGAAGTAATGAGTTTCGGTGAACGTCCTTACTGGAATTGGAGTAATCAGGATGTAATAAAATCCATAGAAAAAGGATATCGGCTCCCAGCACCAATGGACTGCCCTGAAGCTGTTTACCAGCTTATGCTAGATTGTTGGCAAAAAGAAAGAACCCATAGACCTACCTTTGCAAGTATTGTAAAGACCTTAGATAAACTCATTCGTTGTCCTGATACATTGAGGAAAATAGCCCAAAATCGGTCTGCAGATCCTCTTGCTGGTGACACACCTGATTTGATTCAGTTCTCTACTGTTGAAGAATGGTTGGAGTGCATTAAAATGTCGCGGTACATTGAGAAGTTCAGAGCCGCAGGTATCACCGACATGAACGCCGTCGTAGATCTCACTGTGCACCAACTGGCTTCACTAGGAGTGACTCTTGTTGGACATCAAAAAAAGATTATGAACAGTGTGCAAAGTATGCGTGCTCAAATACGCGTTAGTGGCCCTTACGGTTTTCTAGTGTAATGAAAGTGAGAAGAAAACCATTGGATATTGATCTCTCATGTAAAGTGATTAGTGAACAGTGATTTATAAAACAAACAAATTATGCATGTTGTATATTTTTCTATAAAAACAAAAGAACTGTCACACAAACTTTATAACAGATTCATCTGTTTTTGATAAGTAACACAATCACATGATGTGCGATATTTGTATTTTAATTTTTATAATTATTATTGTTTAATTTACACATAATTTTTCTTGGCAACTATGGTTATGTTGGCATCTACTTTAAAAAGTAAGTGTAGAAACAAGCAATGCTCCATGTAATATATGGCCTAATTCTAAATTTCTTGTTTGCCTTTAACTATTTATTAAATTATAGCTTTACAAAATTACTGTCCTATAACTAGTCTGTGCAACGAAATGAGAGCCATACATTCTTATTTTTAATAATATTAAGTAAAAATTTAACTTACCTATATTTATTAGCATCATCAATGATTAAATACATGTATAATTATTTGCATTGAAGTTATTGCCAACAAAATTTTATTACTTTTTCTAATCTTTTGCATTAATGAGAAAGTTTTAAAACCTTTTTAAATCTATAGTATAGTAGTTAGTTATAACTCAGTATATCTGTCTTTTTTTGTAATTGAAGAAATAAGCAAAAAATAAGGGTAACTTTTTATAGCAACATTCCGAGTAATGAATAGTTACAATTTCTTTCTAAGAATGTAATAATAAGTATATTGTAGGTAGCTAAATTTGCTCTAATAATTTTGATATAAATTGTGTTTATTAAAGGTTAAAATTTTAAATACTAAGATAATGTTTTTGTATAAGAAATTATGTGAGAAATACTCAAAAGTCTAACCAGACATAGAATTTTATTTATCCTAAATTCATTTTTATATTTTATATACTGCCAATGTGATCAAATTCAAGTACTTAATTAATTTATTATCTTGCCACAATATTATATTGCATTTATTTAAGTTTGGACTGCATGTAAATAAGGCTGAAATTACCACACTGTGTGGAATATATTATGTATGTAATTAAGTGTAAATTCTTGCTTTAATATGATAAATATTGCATCAAAAATTTGTATTGTCTTCTAGGTTTTTAAATAAATTGAGCGTTCCATTATGGCTGGTAGTACATTTAAATTTTGAACTATAGTTGAACCATGATTTAACAATTGATCTTGTGCATAAATGAAAGTCTCAAGGCTTGATAAACAAAAGTCCTTGATAAACAAAGTTATTTGTAAATCTACTTTACGTATATTTTACTATATCTTGTCTATTAGCCTGAAATTTTGTGGCCAAACCAATATTTAATTTGAATTGTCATCAGCCACTGCCTTTATACATCCAGATTTGACATGTCTTAGCATCAACCTGTGCAAATACTTTTTCTACAATCCATGTCTGACTAAAAATCCCAAAACAGGAAGCAAGTATAAAAAGCTGCCATTAAAAATGATAATAATATTAAGAAACTTTTTTTCATACTTTTACATATAAAATTATTTCTTGTTTAGATCTTTTCAAAACGTAGATTAGTTTAGGGTAAATAAATACTGCCAATATTAGTGATAAGCGCTTTTTTTTCCAGCTTGTAAGGGGTTATGGGTGCGTTGTGTTGTAATGCTGTGCGATATTCGTGAATTTGTATTTATATGCTCAGCGACTTTTTAATATCTTATGATGTGTATATATTATATGGCCATCATGCTGATTGCGATTTTATAAGAGCTCTTATCCTGTACTTTCGTACATTTTATTAAGTTCGGTCAAGCATCGAATACAATCCGCATAAAGTTACGATGAACTTCAATTAAAATTTCATTTTGATGACAAACCATTAAACGTTACTGAAATTCTTCGCTCATAATACTCATATATTTCCTCAGTCCAGAAAATATATTTTTTTTTGTTCTGTTAATTATTATTATGAAATAATTCTCTCATTTCATAATAATAATTAAATCATCTGAACCTAAAACCAATATAGCCATAAAAAATTTATTCAATTCAATCCAACTTTAGTAAAATTAGTAGATACGTATATTTTAAACGCGGCTCTTACTGGTGTGTTGCCACAAATTTTCTGTCGTTTTTCGGTGCTATAAAGAGCCTGCCTAAAATCTACATTGGTTATAAGTTTATCATCGGTTTGACTAAATTTTACATACATGTTCTGGTCTGTGGTTTGAAGTACCAGTTACCATTTCTAAAACAGGTCAGATAGTGAATTTTATGGGCCTAAAAACATGTAATATAGCTTCTATTTATATCGAAAAAAGTTATATTTTCCAGACTTAAAGATATTTATTTGTACTGTTTTTACTGTAGGCTTTGTGACGATTTTAATTTTACATATATATTAGTTAACAGAGTTTTCGGCTTTTTAGTCCAAGTTGTAGTAGTATACAGATGTTTTAACATTTTTGGAGTTTGAGGACTTGCGTCGTAATTTCATTGTAAATAATTTCATTTTTCTCTCGTAGTATAATTTGATATTACTTCGATTTCTAGATCCGTTGATATCTAACATAACGCTCGTATTCACTTGACGTTGGTCGTGTATACTTTTGTCGTTTATTAATTCTGTGACCTAATTAGCATAATATCACATAGTGGAATCGTATGAGCCCTCTCCTCCCGGTACAAATGCGTGATTCCTGATGGTCGTGTTTTGGCATAGTTAAGCATAAATCGGCACTTACAAGACACGCTCATAATTATTTCTGTATGTAGGTAGTTCAATCCACGAAGACGCGGCCCACTCCTTCCTAACTCCTGACCAATCGCATGAAACGTAAGGGATTGTAAATGAGTGGGGGCGTCTTCATAGACTGAAATACTCAACTGTCATTCTCATACATTTTTTGACATTTCTTGTGATTAAATTTGAATTTGTTTCGAAAATGGTTTCCAACAACTCGGGTTTGTCTGTCATAATTTAGGAGAACACAGCGCCTAAGTTTGTTTACATTTATATGCAAAGTAAGGTAAGGTATTTTCAATATAGCAGACATAGTGCATCAGCTCATACGTATCAAATTTCCTTTAAGACTTACTAACCAACCGTACCTGCGGTTTACAATCACTCGTCACAGTGCGCCGACCTTACGCTTTTGTTGAATAGAAAAAAAAGACAAATATTTATTGATGATTGCGGAAAAGTCCTTGATAAAGGCGTATTTTTTTCGTGGATATATCTATGTATCGGAGAATATTCTTGTTTTTCATCAGATTACCTATTTACTTACCTTTTACTATTACTTCGATTTATAAAAACGTGTTTATAATTTAAATCGGAAACTGATCGAGACTTTATGAGCATGTGGAAGTATGAGAATTTCTTATTAAAATGTTTAAACTTTGAAGCTCAGAGATCTGAGAATACGTAATTTATAGTTTGCTTGTTATCTTTTAGACTTAACGGTTGTTTTAGATTTAGAATATTTACAAAATCCGACAATAGATAATTTTCATAATAATGCTTCAAAATCGTTAATCAGGTAAAAAAGTTCAGACCTTATGTAATATTGTTCCTTTTGTAAATGACTTTGTCCAAAGAAGTATTTGAAAATTGTAAAGGAAGACTTTAAATACTCCTATCCGAAACTTTCTTTTTCCCCAAACTATTGTTTCAGCTCGTATTTCTTTCTTCTCCAAAAAACTGCAAGCCTTTATAGCTTGCCTTTGTGTTAATATTTGCATATACCAACATATTTCTTAGAGTCGCCACTCCAGTAGACGCAATAAATACAGAGAGCTTGGACTAAAGACAGCTTTTTTTTCAATTTAAACAACACAAACAAATAAAAAACTTAAAAAAAATTCTTAAACACACAGCATTCAATAGTATTTTTCATCTTTATTGAAACTATCTTTCAAGTGTTCGAGTAACTTGGTGATTAATGTTTTAAATTATTTCAAATTTGGTTCTATTTTTAGTTGATCTCTCGTAAGCACATGTAAGGTATGAAAAACATTAACATAAAGAACATCCCTAATCTTATGTATAATCTCGTAACACCATTTAGCAATAATATTTTAATACGATTTCTGTAAACTTTTGCTTATTCTTTGAGTGATCTGTGGCCTTTATGTTAATATATTATGCTTGTGATATTTAACTTTTAACATTAACTAGTACATTATACCTAAATATTATTTGGTCATCTTGTTGGCGGCGGTACAGTGTGTCAGATTTGAATAATTAATCCGACATGCAATCATACAATAATAGCGCAATATTATATTCCGGAAGCTTTTTTTGTTGTTTATAAAGGGTACGTGATATTTCTATGTTTACCAACTAGGACATAGTCTTCCATTCGCGTTTATTGGTTAATAAAATAACAACAATAATCTTTTCAATGGACACTTCAATTCACTTTGTCGCATTTAATTTAAGTACCCTTTTATCATATAATACGAGTTTCATTCTGTAAACGTATTGTTTCGATCATGCTTATATAAGAGTTTTTCAGAATTTCAGATACTTGTACTTAATAAATGGTAATTGTAATGTACCTTCTTGCAAACAAACTGTCATGTAACACCAATTATTGTCATATCCACTATTCAAAGTAGAAATATTTCATATTGATAGTAATGTTAATAGGTCAAAGGCACGTATTTATGACCTAGATTATTTTTAAAAAATTAGAAAGATGATACGATTTTTGATACGCTGGACATTAAAATTAGATATTTTACTTAAGTAAAATTATTTGTCCAGTATTGTGATTTGTCCTTCTTAGTGTAGATTTGAAATACATATTATTTTTTTCATAGAGTAATATTACAAAAACATCTCTTTTGGAAAACAAAATCTATAAAAGATAGTATTTATTTGCCTAAAACGTATTTTTATGGAAATCTACAACGGATTCTGGATTTTCTTTGTCAATGTTGCCCATTATATTATTTGGTTGTTTTATTACATTCTTTGTTTATTATAAACGTAGGGTTAGATATTGTTAAAAATATATAGTATACATACTGTGTCCCCGATAATAACTTTAACGTCTAAAGCAATAAATTCGCCTCACTTAGAAGGTTTTAAGACACATTTGTACAAGATTAAATAAATGTTATAGTAAGTGTATGTATAGTATCTTTCCTCATCGTTTTATTGTTTCAATGCAGGCAAATGCGAGATATATTTTTTTGTTTGTATACCTAGTGAAATATATATGTGAATCTAAGAGTATACGGCCACAATTAATGACCTATCTATCCACGATTTGTCTTACTAATAAAAAGTAAATTGATAGAAAATGAACATGCTATACTTATATGGCTAAGTATATACTTATGCTGGCAAAATATATTTACTATCTTTGGGGTATAATCATGGATAGATGGGTTATTGTGGCTGTGAGCGTATTGTGTTGTTGACATTTACATGTCATGATATGTTAGATGAGGAAAGAGCACTTTAATGTGATACTGTGAGAGTAAAAGCCATACTCAGATCTAAATGAAAGTTAAGTGTGTAATATTGCTTATGCGAGAGTATTGTCGTAGAGCTAATCATTATTGACATTAATTATTAAATTTAATAGTTGAACAGTAGTAACACCAATCATAGCCTAATTACTTACTTGTAATTCATAGTGAACTTAGTTTATTAATAAAATAATTGTAAGATTTTTTTTATATATAGAAATATTGCAGGGGCAGTTTTTTGTCGCCTTTTAGAAGAAAGATTTTTGATTTCTTTATAATATTCATACATTATTACAATACAACATAGAAATTAATTGATCAATGATCAATTATAAATTAATTTTATTATATGAGAAATAATGCCAGATTAAACAGTCATAATAACGCCCCTGCATAGTTTCTGATGGTTAAAGTAAAACTTAGGCAGTTTAAATTTTTAAATCGGATTAGATACAATCAATGAAAGTGTAAGCTTGGCTATAATTTATGTAATAAATATTGATACTTATATCACGTGTTTATTATTTATAGCTACAAAAAACGCACTTATCGAAATTGGACAAGACTGAACCATTTTTATGGATTAACATTAACCAATGTTAAAACATAACGGAAGAATTGGGTATTTGGGTCAATTTTTTTTATTACTTTATCATAAACTAGGATAAAAATAATTACGTACAGTGAACATTGAAAAACTAATTAAATCGATCAAGTAACAAAAAATATAAGCATTTAAATATTTCAGATTAGACAGAGATAGCGACATTAAATTATGACGTCACACCTCACGAATGCCATAGTAGCTTCGTGCGGCTTCATATAAATTTTAGTTTTGCGAGGAAGGGATAGAAGACCCTCGCACTCCAAAGTTTAAATGCCTGTAATTTTGCGAATATTCGTTGAATTTTAATATTTCTTTCGGTGTAAGTTATTATATTAATTCTTGTTTATGATTTTATTTATAAAAAATCTTATTTTTGTCAAATTCCAAAGTAGTGTAATAACAAATTACTAACATTGTCTTTCTTTACTTTTTGGAACTCAGTAAAAAAATTAGACGTAGTGAGAACTTTGTCAATAACACTTCTCTGATCTGCGTTCTTCCCACAAATCAGTTTATATTGACAAGAGTTAGAATTATTTGTTCCTATCTCTGATTGTCTCTGATTGAGTCGTAAGCGAGCACGATAAGGGAGACCAGACAAAACTCTTATTGTTCTTACGTTTAATTGCGTTCACTGGGACTGTGTTTACATCTATAAGTCACTAGGATCCTGTAGCCTGTAGGATGTTTTGATTATGTGCTGAGATGGATAAATTAATCGGTACGAGCAAGTAAGTACTTTTTCCAGTTCCTGAATCAAAGAGTCGTAAGTATAGTTACAGACAAGGACGCTCAGAAGGTGTCTACAGCAGCGACGTCACCTGCCGCTGGGGGATTGACCTACCGTTTAACTTCATAACAACCACTTACCGTACACAAATTACATAGGTAAGCTACACTCACCTTTTACTCGATGGTAAGTCTTGTGGAGTTCGTCCGGGTTGGTACCACCGCAGTGTCAGTAATCCCACCATGGTGCAGCAATATACACTGTGTTTTAATTAGAAAGACAGTGTTTGCCGACGTGATTACCGGGCAAAATGAGATCTAATGGTTTAGGAACTATGCGGCCGAAGTACGGGAATACGGCCGATGTCTGCCGTTACGGACCACGGAAAAAAAACCGGCCAAGTGCGAGTCGGACTCGCGCACCGAGGGTTCCATACCATAAAAGAAGTTAAACATTAAAAGAATCACTTTGGTTCTTGAATTTACGAGTATAATTTACATGTTTTTGTTGGCTTTTGTTGGCAAACCGCAAACATAACTTTGTTTTTGCCGGTTTATTGTTATTATCAAAAAAAGTATAATAGTTAGAGAGTTGATTTTATCTTGCCTGTAAAATATACGTTTACTTCTGTTGATCATAATTATTTCAGATTTATTGATCGGTAATCTTCGGAGATAAGGGGGGGGGGAACGGTATTTTTTCGACAGTTTGCCCAATACATCGAAAACTATCAGGCATAAAAATAAATAAAAATCGGTTTTAGAATACACAAGTAACGCCCTTTCATATGATACCACACTCAATATTGTTATCTCATTTTAAAATTTTGACGACCCGGTTTTCCCCCCTTTTTAAATATGATTGCAATAACGTCGCGCCGCAATTACCTACAACTATTCCAAACAGGTCGATAGCTTTAATAATTACTGAAATAATCGAGTGTGACAGACGGACGGACGGACGGAGAAAGTCTCACCGTAAGGGTTCCATTTTTACCATTTTGGTATGGAACCCTAAAAACAGGCTTTACTCCACATATTCCACATAGCCCTTCAGTTCTACCTGACAACGAAGTGTGCAATTCTTGTCTATAAAAAATGTGATCTTAGATAGATAGATAATGGAATCGGTTGACTTAAAAGAGGAGCGGTTGACGACAGGCTACAGAAAATAAAAACCGCTAAATGACTTAATGTTAAAATATAAAATTCTGAGGGTCAATCTCTTAAAGATGAGTCTCTACTAACGTTAATGGGGTTGGTATTCAACCTGGGAGTGGACCGCGTACGAGGGAAAATAATCATGCAATTTCGCAAATAGGTACTGAAGGTGCAATTATTTCAATGCGATGGAGCCTCATGAGGGATAAATCCCTATAACTTGATATAATCCAATCATTGATGGTCGGATTTACTTAATTGATCAACAAAGCAAGTGTGTATGCATTGAACATACAAATAAGCAAGCCCTGAAAGATGACTCTCAATGAGGTATCTAATCATCAACTAATCCAAAATCCCCTTAAATTAGGTAAAAGTTATTAGGTAAAATGAACATTGAACACTTAAATAAAGAGGACGAACCTTATCCTATACTCAAAAATCGGGATTTTTAAAAACCTACCGACATAGTTTTTGAAAGTTTTACGGTACGAAACTTGAATGGGTACCCTGCACTCTTATTCTCTACACGATGTAGGTATACTTGCGTCGTATACAGGCATTCAAGTAGACTACGTCGTAGGGACTTCATGTGCCAGCCAAAAAAAGACAAGGAAGGAATTTGTGAAGTGGAGAGCTATGGCTACAGTAATATATGCATATTACGAGTAACTCCATCAGACATTTTATGTACATAAGTACGGTTTGCAAAGGCACATACAGGGTGGAATTTTGTAATGCCACCTGAAGGGAAAGTCGATAGAAAATTTTACTCAAAGAAAACATTTCTTTATTTTTGATAAGAATGAAAACTGCATTCAAAGATTTTCAAAAATTCGTTTGCCACACCCGGGAATTGGACCGAATAAAATCTGTACAAATTGTAACCTGTACATTGATCTAAATATCAAAGAAACGACCATACAACAAACGTGATTTTTTTGCTTGTTTTTGCTCGATATTGATAACGGTGACAGGTAGACGCTTCAAATTTTCATAGAATATTTTAGTAATATATACTTACTATAGAAATAAATAGATTAAAATAAAATAAAAAACCAGCCAAGTGCGAGTCGGACTCGCGCACCGAGGGTTCCATACTAATATACATAGAAGTAAAACATTAAAAGAATTACTTTTGTTTTTTTAAATAAAAATAAAAACAATTTTCTGTTTTATGATTGCAATGACGTTGGGTCACTATTACCTAAAACTATTCTAAATTTCAAGTCGATAGTTACTGAAATAATCGAGTGTGACAGACGGACGGACAGACGGACGGACGGACGGACGGACGGACGGACGGAGAAAGTCTCACCATAAGGGTTCCATTTTTACCAAATTGGTATGAAACCCTAATCATCACTCTCTTATTCCAAGTTTAAACAAAACAGCAAAGAATATGTCACATGAACAAAAAAGATTATAATCACGATTAGAAAAGAAAATTAGGAAACATTTTAATATTTTAGATGCTTTCAGATATATGTAACTCAATGAGATAATTTGTGTAAAAACTTTGATTAGGTAAATATAAATACCTATACAAAGTGTAAACATAAGTACAGGATACCAATGTGTAAAAACCAATGACGAAATACGCTAAGAGGACGGGAAAGATGTGACGTATGTTGAAGCCAAAAATTTGTTAAATATGGCGTCGCGCGTCGAATATTTTGGTACCGCAATATTATATATTCGTTGGTACCGCTGACAACACATACCGCTGTCAGTCGCTTACAGTTATTGTTGTCGCGTCATTTTACAGTTTTGACAAATTAAAAATCCGGCTTAAGAGTCCACCAACCCACGATGTCTCCCATACAAACGTAATACCAAAATCATTTGTAATTCGTGCAAATTTCGATCATGTTGTGGTGTTATTCGGGTTCATATAGTAATAATCTATGCTCCTGGCAATATCTGGTTCCGAAATACTTTTGTTAAACGAAATTGTAAACGAATTTACTTTTGCTTATTTTTATGTCAAAGAGGACATGTTTTCTGCTTACTGTGCCACTGGGTCGAAATATCGACAGTTAAATCGTCCTTTTGATCTTTCAACTACGTTTTAATGAATCTTATTAAGAAAAAGGAGTTTTTAAAATCACCACAAGATAATCCGTGCAAAGTAAGAACAGGTTTCTGTACAACATCACACCGGAATCCCGCGAAAAATCAAGGCATATTATTTAAAAAAAATCGTAATTCACGCGGGCGGAGCCGCGGGCAACAGCTAGTTTTGTAAGAAAACAGTACTATCTCACGTCGCATTAGTTCAGGAGCACAGTTTTTATTGTCCAGATAAAGAAAAACACCAGTTAACAAAGAAAGTTACAAGTTTTCATTCATAATTTTTGGTATTACGGAACGCGACCAAAGTTTTAAAAAACGCGACCAAAATTATTACTATACTAGCATTTACCCGCGGCTTCGCCCGCGTCATTTAAGAACAAAGTTAAATATTCAAGAATTGAACTACTCTGGATTAAAAGCGTCAGACTTGACTTCTATGTATCCTAAATAGAAGTCTTTGGCGACAGATGTTAGAATTGTGTAAGATCCTGGCAATTTGTAACATAATTAAATATTATGTGGTAAGCAAACTGAGCGCATATTCTAAAGGAGTGGTATTTTACAGAAATTAACTGTCGAAATGGTCCAAAAACATTCAGTCAGGCTAAGTATTGATGAGAACTTATTTTTATGACCTATTTACACTTTTCAGTGTCGATTACAGTTTTCAGTGTCGATATGGAGTCTAGAGTATTTATCTATTACGGGTTTCAGTGGTATGTATTGACTATTGAGTCTAAAGTATTTATGACCTATTGACGGTTTCGAGTGTATGGAGTCTAGGGTTCAACATATATTGTGAGTAAAGTTACGTACACGTATGTTGTAAAACAGTGAGAATTTACACTTCTAATGCAATCCCACAGGAATAGGTTTATTTTTCCGGGATAAAAGGTAGCCTATGTCACTCCCCGAGTCCTGAACTATATCTGTGCAAAAAATCAGGTCGATCCGTTGCGTGGCTGCGGCGTGATTGACGGACAAACAAACCAACAAACTCACTTTCACATTTATATATTAGTAGGGATGAATCCGAATAACACCACAACATGATCGAAATATGCACGAATTACAAATGATTTGGTATTTTGAATGTATGGAGAAAACGTAGGTTAGAGCCTAAGGCCAGGTTTCCACCAAAGCGGAGCGGAGCTGTGTAACCAATCAGATTTTGTCATTTTGACATCTCCGCAACTGAGGGGAAAGGACATGTTGAAATGACGAAACCTGACTGGTTACTCAAACACAGCTCCGCTCCGCTCCTCTTTGGTGGAAACTGGGCCTAAAAATGCATGCTTGACGTCACTAAGTGCTTATCCACTATATGGAAATGGTAAAAATCAATTAATATAAAATTAAAAAAATTGGTCAAGTGCGAGTCGGGCTCGTGCACTGAGGGTTCCGTACCATCTAGAGTATGTTGCCATTCTTTATGGTTTTAAAGTAAACTAAACACCCCTGCCCAGAGCCCACTAAATCAAAAACTAGCATAAATAGCATAACTAAAGTGATTGCAATTGAATATTGAAGTTGGAACTTCGTAAATCGATAACTGGACCTTACAGACCCGTAATGATGCCACACTTTCATTCTATGTATTTACCTCTATAGTTCTATAGAAGTCAATTTATGATGTATCCTGGAGTTCTACAATACTAGTCACCTAGATGATTTGGGATCATAGTGTATTTATTCGTGTTGCTTACATTTGTTCTATCATATTCTACATATGTATATATTATCATATTATATACCTATATATTTTTAAGGTATAAAAAATAAAACACTTTTAGCTCACTATAATTTTATTGCTGTAAATGTCACATGATATTGTTAACTTACGTGTAGATATAAATAAACATTTATATAATTAACCTACTCTAACTATTCATAAGTATATGTACATTCTGCAAAACGCATAGTTAATTATTAAACTATGTGTTAGTCATTAAAAGGGTAAAATTATCCATAAGCCTTAATGAGCCTTATCGATAAAGTTCGTGCGTCACGTATTATGATGATTATTATTATATTGCTTATAAATCTTATAAGTTTGAATAAATATTAAAAAATGTATAAATTTAGCTTTTTTCTTTCTTTATAAGTTTGATTATTATTATTGCACACGCGAATTTCAGATTATAATCCACTACTTAAAAATATCATTAGAAAAACAGGATAAGAGCAAGTCGGGACTCGGGCATCGAGTAATAACAAAAAACCCGAATCCTGTCTTTATTATTCCTGATTGACGACTATGCTTGTAAAATTTTATGGTTCTAGGTCAACGGGAAGTAAATCCTGTAGATTTTACAACTGCCAAAATATGCGGCACTACCTCGACTGGCTCTTTACCAGTTTTGTTGATATACTTTAGTCGCCTATCTAGGGACTGTTGCGAGGCTTCCGCCGCGGTTGATTACCACGCTACCGGCAGAGATACGTTCCCCAAGATGCGGATAAGTATGCCGAAAATGCGTCACTTCGATACCTTATGAGCGGCGGGCAATGATTTGAATTATCTAGGGACTGTTGCGAGGCTTCCGCCGCGGTTGATTACCACGCTACCGGCAGAGATACGTTCCCCAAGATGCGGATAAGTATGCCGAAAATGCGTCACTTCGATACCTTATGAGCGGCGGGCAATGATTTGAATTATCTAGGGACTGTTGCGAGGCTTCCGCCGCGGTTGATTACCACGCTACCGGCAGAGATACGTTCCCCAAGATGCGGATAAGTATGCCGAAAATGCGTCACTTCGATACCTTATGAGCGGCGGGCAATGATTTGAATTATCTAGGGACTGTTGCGAGGCTTCCGCCGCGGTTGATTACCACGCTACCGGCAGAGATACGTTCCCCAAGATGCGGATAAGTATGCCGAAAATGCGTCACTTCGATACCTTATGAGCGGCGGGCAATGATTTGAATTATCTAGGGACTGTTGCGAGGCTTCCGCCGCGGTTGATTACCACGCTACCGGCAGAGATACGTTCCCCAAGATGCGGATAAGTATGCCGAAAATGCGTCACTTCGATACCTTATGAGCGGCGGGCAATGATTTGAATCTACCTGTCTCACGGAATACCTAATAGTAAAGGTACAGAAGGCTCACTCGGCAAGATGATTGAAAAGTGCCTGGCCACGCCTGCGGAAAGAACACGCAACAAACGTAATGTTGTGGTCTCTTTCTATCGTGTAACTTTATCGCATTCGACGTACTAGGGCTGCCTTGTCATCGGGCGCTCGCAGCGCGTGACATAGACCGTACCTGAACTAACGCGAGCAAAGTATCCGGCGCGTGGCGGCCTCCCTTAGTCATATTATGTCCCATTCATTTTTAGGGTTGGGGTACGTCAAAAGGAACAAGCGGAACTCATATTATACTAACCGAACTGCCTAACCCCGACACCATGCAATCTTACTTGTTCTTCCCGAGTGTTTTTTTTAAGCCGGAAGCGAGGAGGAAGAGCTTAGAAAAGCACAGGCAACCGGGCGAGCCGGAGCGGCGAGGCTGCGGAGGTGAGCTACGCAAGGTCGAAGAGACTGCACGCAGAAGACGTTACAGATGCGAACTGAATATTCTAACATTACCCATGCATTGGATACACCTATAGGTGAGTTACTAATTGAGAGATTAAAGTAAGAATTAAAATTATTTTTATAATTATTCGGACATTACCCAGAGGCTTCGGGTATACGTACTAAATATATACCCTTGTAAATTAAGTTTATTCCAGTTTACCCATAGCAGATATTTAAATCGGACTGATAATGCTCTGAGTGCAATTTGCTCGCAGTATAAGAAACGCATCTGAACGTTACCACATCAACCGATATCGTTTTCATGTCGCTCGTACTAAAGTCTTCGATCCCATATCGGTACGATAAACTTGTGCCGATATCGCTTACTTATAAACGAAGTATCAGTTATCGTTTATAGTGGACAAACGGACTTGCTCTTAAAGGTAATCATGTCCATTATCAATTTATGTTTATGTTGTTAAACCAATTTATGTCTTGTCTAATCTTGTTCTATGAAAATACAAGGCATTTACAGTATAGATAAACTATTTGAAATTTCCTAAAAAACTTGTTATATTTGGATTAGAGTTAAAACCATCAAAACGAGATCTATGAGAGCCTTATTGTTATCACAGGTTTAATTTCAGCCTGCTAGATCTCGCAAATATACGTATTAACATGGATCAAGCGGGACTGAGATGGTTCTTTCTAAGCGAAATCATCTAGCGAGATTTGACGTTCCCTAATTAGCATGCGTTTGTTTTACATGGAGATGAGATAGAAGTTGCGAGATAAACGCAATCGGGGGGTATTGCACCCCCGACGTGTCCGTTAGTCGTGCCCTACCGGTGCGATGCTGTGTAGCATCTAGCAATCGATAAGGATTGGGTATGCTTTTTATATATTAATTATATGAGGAATTTACTCACATAAGCTTGTGTTATGGGTACTACACAACAGATTATTATAACATAATTTTATACCTATACACAAACACAATATAGAGATATTCAAGGATCATCAGTGGTATTTACTTCCGAATATTTGTTATAATTTCTCATGCAGTAATCGACTTTTGCCTCACTTTGTTTTAAGATGGCATTGCTAAAGCATGATCGACATGATAAGACATTAGTGTTGATAATTTTTGTTTTAGGTTTTATGTTTTTTTATCATAAATCTTAAACACACAGTAAATCTTAAACACAAGGTACACAGTATCACACAGGAATACTTGGAGATACGTTGGAAAGTAACTGGTAACCAGCCACGTGTACCATCCAGCCGAAGTGTACCATCAGACCAGACAATTATTACCGACAAATAATAAAAACTTAATTGCTATCTCGCCTGAGACTGAGAGACGGCCGAATTGTTACCAATAGTTCTAAAAGTTACTTCCTTATAGAACGAACTCGAAAAGAGGTTAACCCCCTTCCAGTTCGCTTGGTTCGCACCAGAAGGCTTAGGGCTGCCGAATGCTGGTCACCGTATGGCAAGGGATTTCAAGTTTTTACAAATGGACAAACGTATTATTTTAAAAATACGTCTTGAGTTGCTACGCTTCAAAATGCTTCAGGAGGAAGACCAAAGAAAATATGGTTGGATTGTGTGAAAAAGGAATGGACGTTGACAGCTGACAGAAAAGAATGGAAGACTCCATTACTGGCCCGTCAAACCCAAGAAATTTTACAAAATTTCCGGTAAAAAGTGAAGGTATTCCACGGGATTTGTGAAAAAAAAAACTAACTTCACGAGGGCAACAGCTAGTAGTTAATATTCATACTTAAAAAATGAAATTTTATTAAGTTACTTAAAGCGAGGATCCTCATCACAAAGCGTGCCCTCTACCCAACAACGATATTCTTTTACATTAACTCATAGTTTAAAAATATTTCATCTTTTATTATTATGATATGCACCTATAAAACAAAAAACATTGACTATTGAAACGTTAGTTACGATTATAATGAGTCCTTTAAGCCTATCTTTGCTCCTCATATTTTAAAAGTATGTTATTTGTAAATAAATTACATGTTTTATAAATTGAAAAGGCCTTTCGCGTTAACTAGGTATTTGTTTACCACAATTCTTAGTTCTTTTCTGCCTCAATAGTAGTCCTAATACGACTGCAATGACCTTACCGTAAAAATACTCAAGTATTTTTTAAACTAAACACCTTATCACATTACAATTGCTAAGAATTTATGGCCATGATAAATTAAACACTTATATTAACTGTATCAATAAAATATTAACTGGAATCAATGCCAAAAATAAGTTACAATATATTTTGTTTCTTACGCGTAATAACACAATAATTCAGATTATTTATTACTTTGTATACATATTGCTTTCTACATTTCTTATATTAATCTACGGAGATTATTCAGATTTTACAAAAATATACATAATAATAATTCATTAACTGCTTAACCTTTAATAATAATAAATAATAATATATAATTAGTTGTAAAATATAAATATTGCACTACATATTATTACAGTAGTGTAGTGTAATGCCTAATGCTGTGCGCAACTCATTCAGATTGAAAATTATTTCTATTTTACAAGGAATTCGTAAGTTGATTGCAATGATTTAAAATGCTAGATTTGTTTAAACTCGAGTTTAACAGTTTTAATAACAATATAAGTTTATCAATTTTAATGTAAATTTATTTCGCTGTATGCACACGTACTAGTAAGTGGTAAAAATAGTAAATATGAAAAAATCCTACAGTAATATTATTCACATTAAAATTTTAGCATTCTGTTTGTCTGTCATCAGGTAAAAACTTATCAGTTAACCAGGCTTTCGATTAACCTCAGCTTTAGGCAAAAACGACATAGCTCCTTTAAAATTAATTATCCTAGTTGATTTGACCTTAGGTGGAAATTGGGAAGCAACCAAAGTTTAATTTTGCCAATTGTTAAAAAGTTGAATTTTATTGAAGACATTAGACTTGTTTATATTGTAAATTTAAATTTTCTTAAAATCAAACATTACGATGCAACAAAAACCCGAATAGATTTGTCTGAAGTACTAGTCGCTGTAGGTATTAGTCGCACTAGATTTATTACTCTAACCTATATGCTTTTTTCAATTTTTTATTAAAAGGAAAAATATTTTGACACAGTCTGCCATCATAGCCTATTTTAAACTTTAAATAATTAACATTAACAATATATGCACTGTCCATGAAAACGTTTTAAAATCGATAACAAAGTACTCGTACTCGTATGTCAATATATATCGTTATTCAAAAAACTACGGTTACGCCGCTTTTATATTGACCATAATATCATGTAAAGAATGATTAAAGGAGTAAGCATTGACTAGTCAAAGCTAAAACAGGCGTAACATTATTTTCATGACACTTGCTCGTTTTGTGGATATTTAACACTCGTGTTTTATAAAACTAACCCGATTAAATTAAGCACGTACATCACTCCAGGTTACTGGTATGTACAAAACCAGTTTATTATTATTATTTAATTATTTATTTGTATGATTTCCGCGCAAGTGTGATGAAAAAGTCAATGTATTTATGTTTCAAGTGTGATAGGCGTATGCAAATTAATCGTTATCACTCTCGTCGTACTTATCGCGTTCTGCCTTATAATACCGACTCAAGTTTTATGACTAAAATTTTGCATACTTATAACAAAACGTTTTATTTTATAGTAGTTTATAAAACTGTCATGAAAATTGAAATATTGGTAAATATCAGTATATTATATGATTTTTTATTTTATTTATTTGAACATTATCAACAGCGTTACAAAATATAAAATACTGTTCAAGTTAATAAAAATAAGGCCAAATATGATTACAATTATATAGTACAATTATATTACAATTATATAGTACATAAGTAACAAGGATACAAATACAAAGTTATAATGATGAACGAAAAACAAGAAATATACAATAAAATGTGCGAAAAACCTTTTATAAGAAATAGTCAAAAATATTCAGTCACAGCAACAAGTGTATTGCGATTGTGTTTGCGACTGCTTGTATGTGCGTGTGCGTGTATGTGATATATGTATGAGTGTGCGTGTGGTGTGTGTCTAATTCTGACAGAAATCTCTCTTATTTCGCTGCAGTGTCATTAGTTTTGTTAAGTTGCATTTTAGATAAATGGAACAAGTCGGGATTAGAATAGACGTTATTGTAGGTCCTAGCCAAGCGCAATACTATTATAGAATTTTATTATTACACGCGTAGATGAGGCCTGTAAATGGCCGGTAAAAAATGCGAGACTGCTTGTATTTCATCAATTTATAAATTAATAATGTACTAAAAAAATGTACAACAAGAAAAGTTATGTAAAATGTGATGATTTTTAACTATAATTTAATTCAACAGTTCATTCGAACGTATGTCCGTAAAATATATCATTGAAAATCATTCTTAATTCATTTTCAGGATATCGAGAGTAAATAGCTTATAAAGTAGGTACTTTTCCTTATTACACATTATTCGTAATACGTAACGTAACGTACACGTATACGTAACAAGACGTATCACATACTAAAACTTTCAGTAAAATTTATCACTGAAGAAAGCCTTTTATGATAATGAATCAAGATTTTGAGAGTGAATTAAATAACTTATTATGCACTTTTAATTACTACATACTAGTTTGTATAAATAATGATACCGAACATAATGTACTGAAGAAGTAATCTTCTTAAGTATATTTAGTTCGACTCCGACTGTCGATAAACAAGGGAATAGCAGCAAGTTTACATTATACTAGCTTCCGTCCGTAGCTTTTGCCTGCGTATTTCGGTTTTTAACATTTTCCGCAGTAGCCGTTAATTTATAAATGTTAATCTCGGTTATAATTAAAGATAAATTATTTATCGTTCGTTTTAACTCCGAAATAAATCAGGTTGGCGTTTTTAAATAAAGTCAAGTAGCATAGTGCGACAAAATATTATTTATTTTAATTTTAAAAACTATTTACCTTGTTTATATAAACAACATTAAAAATGGCAACGTAGTTTTAAAAAGGGACCATTATAAGTTTAGGCAAAAAGCAAGTATACTGTACGGAGGTAATATAACAGGTGTTGTGTGACTTCCTTGATACAGTATCAGTTGGGATCTTTCGATTTTACGTGGTTCATTAACCTTTTGCTGATACCCTAATCGTAATGAAATTCACCTAATTCAAGGAAAAGGGTTGGTTTTTGGTAATGTTATACGGTAATGGTCATATCATGTTACTGTAATTCATGATTATATTTAATCTACTTTACTACGTTTTTTATAAAAAATACATTGGTATTTTATCAAAATGCTGTTGTAATGAACATGTTAATTTAAGGGCATTTGACTGTACACAGCTTAGATAATATAACAACTAACGGAGCGCCGCGTCGACGGAGATTTCTAGCGAATCCAATTGGAAACAACTGTGGCATGACCATGAGTTGACGTAGTTAAGGACGAGTAGGAGGTTTCATAGTTAAGTCATCTTTTTGTTTGAAAGTCTGTATTGAGAGAATCACGAAACGGTGCTTGTTTCCGGTATTAAACTTGTTGACCATGGAAACATGTGCTCGGCAAACCATAAATAAATTCAATATTTCGTATATACTCTTGATAAAAATGATTCGTATACACTCTTAATAAAAATGACATTTAACTTGTACGCTGATATATATATATTTGGAGGGCACGATTATGTGATCTTCCTGTAATTAGTAACAGCCGCTAAAGTTTGTCCACTGTCCACAGTTAAAACTCGCAACAAAACAGGTAAAACTATTATTCCCTTACTTTCTCAATTTAAAGGGCAATATTCTCTAGTTTCAATGAGATGTTATCATAATATCATAAAGGCAAAAACTTTAGTATGTGTGTATAATTGTATACAAATATTAATAAATAATAAGTATGGGCTACTTTTTGTCCCGGAAAAATTATTGTTTTGTGAAACTTACGTTGAAGGAACTGCGGACACAAGCTAGTATCGTACTCCAGGAATAGTATTATTAACATTTTAAATCAATGAAACATTAGGGATAGAAATGCTATAAATGTGGAAATGGGTACCTATACAGGTTCTGAAATTACAACTGTTCGGCTATTTATAATGTGTTTTGGTTTAGCAATGGGATACAGGTTAGTCACATTAAAACTGTGAAAATGGGTACCTACATAGTTTCTGAAAAAATGTTTTGCTATTTACAATATGTGTTTTAGTTGAGCCACAGAATATATGATATTAATGCTATAGTATATATGAAAATGTGTACCTAACTAAATAAAGGTTCTGAAATTGCAACTATTTCGCTCTTCAGCGGATACACTGATTTTATTTTTGTCCTTTTCACTCTCACTCATAGGCTAGGTTAGGTTAGTATGCAACGTTGCGAAAGAATATAGCAGAAAAAACGACGTTTTACGTAATTACTAAAAAAACTGAGACAGTTATCAAAAAATCGTTGTGAGCGTTTATGGTACTATACTATTATTACCGACACATTAAACAAAAATTGTAAAAGCGCTTGTACAAATCCCGAAATTCACGCGGGCGAAGCTGCGGGCAAAAGCTAGTTATTAAATAAGATTAAGGCCTAATTTCACTATAGTGCTTTGTATAATGAATGTATCATGCCATCATGTACACAGAAAGACAATAACACAAAATATAATATACTATAAGCACTATATAACGTAAAAAATGGTGTCCCTTTCTGAGAAATGACAAAGTTATATATTATTATAGTAATAACACATGTTTAATGTGTTTTAGATAAACATCAAAGAACCATCTTCTCAAGTATTATGGTGGTAAATTTTCAATTTCCGTGATAAATATCAATTATAAACTACATAATTACATATTTTTAAAACATTGCTTGTGCTACTATATGCTGAAAAGGCAACTTGATAATCGGTATACGTCTGATTTAATACCATGCTCTTATTATAATGGTCTAGGATCCCGCTATACAACGACCTTCACCGAGCTGCTTATTGGATGAAAACTATTTTATATCCAATTAAATATGTCAATAAATATATCGCAAGTGGGTTGCCTAAAAAATTTCAGTCCAGGATATGATTAATTAAGAATTTAAAAAAATCCATTGTAACATGAACTCCTATTTGTTTGAGTTCCGTTGACATCTTAGTTCAAATTAGATTGGATGAGCGATTCAGGTCGCAAACTGCAATTGTGCATAATTGTGCATAAAACCTACGATTTTATTATCCGTTAACTTTCTTTTGCCAAAAAATATAGAACAGAAATACTTTCCTCAGCCAGGAAAGTATTTCTGGCAAAAAGCACTATTTATAACATCCAATCTAATTTGAACTACGATGTCAACTAAACTGTAACAAATAGGAGTCCATGTTATAATGGTTTTTTTTTTAATTCTTAATTAATCATACCCTGGACTGAAATTTTTTAGGCAACCCACTTGCGATATATTTATTGACATATTTAATTGGATATAAAATAGTTTTCATCCAATAAGCAGCTCGGTGAAGGTCGTTGTATAACGGGATTCTAGGCTATAATGTATAAAATAAATTGTAATTTTGTCAAAATACAAACTGTCATAACAAGTAATAAAATGAAAAACTAGCATATCTTGCAAATTGCAATTCAATTCAAACAATAGTTTCAATAATATTGTATCATATAAACGGTATTAATAGGTATTCGATTTAGCTGAGGAGGAGTTTAATTAGTTGTTTTATGTGAGAGAATGTTTTGTAAGTCATTCAGCAAATTCTTGATTTATATTGTAAAACAACATAACATGATTTACAATCATTTCATTAAAATAGGCATCAATGTAATAAAAATATTGTAATTTACTTTGCAAACTTTTACCAGTGTTTAACATAATGTCATATTAAAATACACAATGCACGAGTATGATGTGTATTTAAAAATTTATATTCAATTTTAAAATGATTTCATATTTTAGTTCATCTTACATTATCTTTCACTAAAATTATTATTTATTCATTTTGATAAAAATATTCAATTCCTATAAAATACTTTAAAAAGTACATAAATATTATTACATAGTTTACCATCACAATATTAAAACTTACAATAAATAAGTTCACAGACCTCTATAATTTACATAATTTGTTCAGCCAAATATTTATAAATGCAACATAGACTATAACAAAATATGATTGAAATTTTTCTGATTCACATTACTTGAAGTAACTTAGTGACACCAGGCAATGTTAAATCATATTTCTTTGGCAGCAACCCTTTTAACTATGAAAAATGTAAACCACTGGGTTGAATAATATAATTGTAAAATTCACTAAACGGTATCAACTTTACTGTTTGCTTCATTCAGCGATATGTACGCTGCTGGTTTACGTTTAAATGTAACATAAGTGTAACCCAAACTAGCTAACACACTTATATTTAAACCAACAAAGTTGAGCCACGAATACACATAATCCCCACCTATAATCATGCCCAAATAAGTGACAAAAATATTCTTAAGGCACCCAATAATAGTTGTTGTCAACGCACTATTGTACTGCGTACATAACATAACACTGTAGGATAGCACAAAACCCATGACACAAGACATTAAAAACTGGGTGAAAAAGAGCATGTCTGACCAATTAGGATATGCAGCAGAGCGCTCTAGGTCACCGGTACACCAAGCCACTACCGCAGCCGGAACCACCATGAATAGCGCATTGTAATACATCAGTCCATACTTGCCAAGTTCTTTAGAGTCCAGTTTCTTCTTCATATATACTCCATTAGCAGCTGTGAAACCATCGTTCAATAGCACCAGCGTGTAGCCGGACCAGGAGAATGTGACATCGTCAGCAGCCGCCAGCAGTGCTCCTCCAACCATTGCCAGGACACTTACCTGGACAGGCCAGGAGGCTTTAACTCCAAGCACGAATCGCTCGCCAATCATAGTCATAAGTATGCTGAAGCGTCTCAGTGCAGTAAACATTGGAAGACTCAGTTCTTTTGTACCGCCAAGACCTGTGGCCATGTTGCCCATGTATATTAGAGGTAGTGGCCAAATACGGCGTGCGACCCCACTGTCCAGGGGTGGGAACTTAACCACGTTCATTGATCGCCCACCCCACAACACAATAATAGTGGCCACCATTTGTCCCAAGCCTAAAACTTGATACGAAGGGAAAGCATAAGAAGTGAGTACAGTTTTATTCACCACTGTTATCATAAACGAAGCAAGTGCGTAAAACGCTGCACTCAGGATCTTTTTTATCATCAGCACTCTATCAGCTTCTGCTTCCTCTAGTGCATTGAGTCCCGACATGGTGAATTTGTGTATAATATGGTACTTCCCGGCGGTGGTCTAGTGGTGGACATAGGCCTTCTGAAGAAACCGCCGGCGACCGAGTTTCTGCGGTGCTTGTACCCAGAGTAGATCAGAGTGTAATTTAAAAACAGCCTTTTATAATGATGTCTTTTACTCACATTATCAATTCCGGCATTACTAAACTTTACAACAGTTTGTTAATAAAGG
The DNA here is from genome assembly GCA_963855885.1 of Coenonympha glycerion. Classification (NCBI taxonomy): domain Eukaryota; kingdom Metazoa; phylum Arthropoda; class Insecta; order Lepidoptera; family Nymphalidae; genus Coenonympha; species Coenonympha glycerion. Next base: position 9,445,749 of record OY979626.1, read on the forward strand.
CACGATTTGTTTAAATGCTGTCGTTTTTATCACGAATGATGTGTTTTCATGGTCAGGTAAATGGTAATAGTTTGTTCATTCAACTTGTTACACGATACAGGCAATAAAACTTTGACTAATTTAAATTCACGACTGTGCACATGACTGACCATTCCACATTATGTTATTTATTTAGTTAATATTAATTTAAAATATTAAAAATTAAATTAAACTTAATATTATAAATAACCAAATAAATTATGTATTGCCAATAGGCAAGCATTTATAAAGCTGCTTGCTTCTGTCTAATTTATGTCAGTTGACGTTATCAAACGACATGTGTCAAAGTCAAAACAATGATACTGACAGAAAAAGATAAAAGATGCTCTATAATTTTTGTTTATGGTTATGGATAAGGGATAAGGCATAAAGGCTATAAGAAATACTATAAAATAAAAAAATATTTTAATTAAATATATAAAAATCTACGTTAAAAGTTCTAAATTAAAATAATCAATATTGTGCATAAACTTTTTGTACGCATCGCATTCGAGACGCAACATCACAGAGTATATAATATACATTGTGCGACATTTTGATACGAAACTTTTCCGTGGTTCGGTATTGATTGCCAATTGCCATGCCAGTCAGATTTTCGAAGTGCCTGTTTCTATTTATTTCATAGCACTAAGCACAGGAATTTGATACATGAGTTAATTTCGCTAACATGCATTTTAGCCAGACAGGTTGTGCATTCGTGTAGTTAGTATAGATGCATACGTAGGCAGTAGTATATATGTGATTTGTTTTCAGTAAGTGGCTTTCTCATTGTGTATGTGGGGACGCGTAGTGGCACTGGCGCTGAAAGTCGGGTCGCGTACGCGTTGTCGTGCGCTCTGTTGACGGGTCGCGTGTTTCAGGCGATGGCGATGCCGGAACAGTTTTCGTTGCGTTGGAACGACTTCCACGCCAACTTGTCCCAGTCGTTCCAGGCGCTTCTGGAGGGCGAAGACCTGGTCGACGTCACGCTGGCGGCGGGGGGCCAGTACGTCCACGCGCACAAGCTGATTCTCTCCATCTGCAGTCCCTATTTCAAGGAGCTATTCAAGGTATGACTCATAAAAATTGCCTTTGTCAGTAATGTTTTCCTCAAGACTTGCATATATATAACATAGTTATATACCTATTACAAAAGGCAGACATTTTCCATATAAATCAATACTTGTTTTGATGTTGTTTATATGCTTTTATATACCTGTACAATATCAGTAGGAAGTTGTTTGTGTACTTGATTTCTTTTGTAAACATACATAGATTGTAAATTGAATAGCACTTAACTAGTCCAATTTCTTTATTAATAATAATTTGATAAGTAGTTTTGTTTATTGTATTAGGTATAACAAGTCAAACTAATTAAGCAAATACACATTGGATTTACTTAGCATGATAATATTATTATGATGAAATTACTGAACATGATAGAAGCCATGAATAAATTATAAGTAAAGAAGTACATATTTACTTCTTTATTTAAGATGTAAATAACAAATTCTTTTGTAACAAAAATGTACTTTGTATATATTATTATGCTGAAAGTCTCTGCTCAAGTATATTCATAAATCATTAAAAACAAATAAGTTTGATCTGTACATAACTTGGGTGTTTTAACAAGTACTTTGTTTTACAAGTATGTTAGGCCCGTGTGAAATAAAGGTATTTTGAGTTTTTAAGTTTTGCATTATACTACTGTACAATTGACTCTTTAGTTTACATTTGACATAAACCACTTGGGCCCAACCACTTGTTGAACTTATTTTATCTGAAACATTATCATTAATTATAAACATTGTTAGTCATCTGAACCTTATGTCTAATGAGATATGGGTCAGATCTTAATATTTAACTAAAACTTATGCTAAAGTTCAAAGTTGAAGCAACACTTTTCTGTTAAAATTAGTTCAAAAGTTTTAGTGATCATTAGAAAGAGACTAACTATTCAACTATTAGTATTATTAATTTGTTTCATCTTTTATCGTTGTTAGATGAATCCTTGTGAGCATCCGATAGTGATCCTGAAGGATGTGGCCCACCAGGAGTTGCGACAGCTTCTACAGTTTATGTACCGTGGTGAGGTGCACGTCAGACAACAAGAGCTGTCTGCCTTTCTGCATACTGCCGAGCTACTGCAAGTCAAAGGGCTAACTGGTGGCAGAGAGGTAAGAAATAAGAATGCAGTTCTTGATTGTGTATTTTTTTTAGAGTTCTGTATCCAAATGGTAAAAGGGAACCCTATCACTGAGACTTTGCAGTTGGTCTGTCAATCTGTCTTTTTTTACGATTGATAGGCTTGTGCTTGACCACAATCATGTCTGATGGGCAGAAATGATGAGGTCTGGGATGTAGTGCGCTTGCCGAGAAAATTTCTATTTAATACTCTTTACTTAAAGCCACCCACATTGTACTTGGCTAGGAACCCATGTTCGTATCAGAAACATCATCCACGGATGGACATCAACCACATAAGATGCCACTTCTCTTGCCGTCTTGCGGTTCTGTGGTAGTAAGGTGATAAGGTGCAAGATTGTGGAGTTTGTCTGTCACCAGACTGTATCTGTTGGACTGTGATAGTTAGACCTCTGAAACCTTCACAGACAATGTACTTCTGTTGCCACTATATCAACAAATACTAAAACAATAAAATAGTTATAAAGTGGCCCTCCCATACAACAAACGTGAAAGGTAGACGCTTGAAATATTAATAGAATATTTAATTTATATTTACTTTAATAATGGATCATAAAATTTTAACTTGTGAAATTTTTTAAGTTTTTATAATAATAGGCATAATAATTCTGCTTTTCATAAAGAATAAGGGAACCCTAAAAACTAAAGGTTATATATGAAAACTAGCTGACCCGGCAATTTTTGTTTTGCCATATAAATTTATGTCTCTTAATTAGGGGTATGATAGTTCCTATTTTGATATCCCAAAAAAAAATTACATTGTACTCAAAAAGGATTTTTGTTATGGGAACCCGGGGTACAAATGTATTTTTTGTCGTATTAAATATATTATGTACTTGTACTCAATATTTTACTCAATACAACTTTTACTATTCTGTGATAAAACGTTGGTTTTTGTGTTGTTTAATAGCGGAGTGAATCACCCCCTGCACCATCGGAAGATGATTCAATAAATTCAAGACAAGTGCAACCAGAACCTGTGGGTGACAGCTTACCTGAATGGGTTCCATCAGTCGAAGAAGCCACCGCCCCTGAGACCACACAGGAATCCGCAAGTTCAGTAGACCTCAAAGATGAAGCTGCACGGAGTCCTTTGAAACGGTAAGTTTATTCTAACTGCCAAGTTAATATTAACTAGTGGTGGAATAGTTATACTCTGTTTTGTCCTCTGTGATTAATAATTTTGAATTTTGCACAAAAACAACAAAACATAAAGTATAACTATTCCACTTTGTGGAATAGTTTCAAAGTGGAGCGGAGCTGAGCTGTGTTTGAGTAACCAATCAGATTTCGTCATTTTGGCATCTCTGAAACTAAGGCGAGAGGAGATGTCGAAATGACGAAATCTGATTGGTTACTTAAACACAGCTCCGCTTTGGTGGAAACCGGGCCTGACATTTAAGTGATTTTTAGTGACCTGCAGTTTAAAAACTATAAAGACAATTACTTTCAAATTTGAACATTATTTATTTTATTATTTATTTATTTATTTAGTTTTTACATTATGTAGTTTGTGAAGCAGAAACACGATTAAATAAAACTTTCCCAATAGAAAGTTCCTTCAAAAATCACTATTTATTTCTCATTTTTATCGTGCCGTACAGTTCTGTACTATTAAGACTAATGTTCAAAGTAAATTAAACACCCCTGTATTTACTGATTTATGATTTCACCCTCTACATCATAGACATGAATGGCGCAGTGGCGTGGGTGCTTGTCTGAACCGTGCTACCGAGTTCAAACGTCCCTTTGCTATAGTATTTTTTTCCGTTAGTTTTAACCTAATTTTTTTTAATTTTTAACTCTTAATTTTTAAAGTGATTATCTAATTCAATATTCTGCAAACATTTGAAGCGTCTACCTTATACCATTATTAATATCGAGCAAAAACAAGCAAAAAAATTGCGTTTATTGTATGGAAGCCCCTTTAAATATTTATTTTATTCTACTTTTCAGTAAATTTTGTTATAGCAGCCACAGAAATACATCATGTGTAAAAATTTCAAGTCTGTAGCTATCACGGTTTGAGAGATACAGCTTGGTGACAAACGGACGAACGGACGGACGGACGGACAGCGAAGTCTCAGTAATAGGGTTCCTTTTTAGGGTTCCATACCAAAATGGTAAAAATGGAATCCTTATGGTGAGACTTTCTCCGTCCGTCCGTCCGTCCGTCCGTATGTCCGTTCGTCTGTCCGTCCGTCCGTCTGTCACACTCGATTATTTCAGTAACTATTCAAGCTATCGACTTGAAATTTAGAATGGTTATAGGAAATAGTGACCCGACGTCATAACAATCGTAAAAATTTGAAAATTGTTTTTATTTTTATTTAAAAAGGGGGGAAAACCGGATCGACAAAATTTCAAAATGAGATAACAATATTGAGTGGGGTATCATATGAAAGGGCGTTACTTGTGTATTCTAAAACAATTTTTTATTTTATACCCGATAGTTTTGTTTTATTGGGCAAACTGTCGAAAAAAATACTGTTCCCCCCCTTATCTCCTAAGTTTACCAATCTAAAAATCTGAAATAATTATGATCAATAAAAGTAAACGTATATTTTACAGGAAAAATAAAATCAACCTTGTAACTATTATACTTTTTTTGATAATAACAATAAACCGCCAAAAAGTTACGTTTGCGGTTTGCCAACAAAAGTACCCACATGTAAATTATACTCGTAAATTCATGAACAAAAGTGATTCTTTCAATGTTTTACTTCTTTTATGGTATGGAACCCTCGGTGCGCGAGTCCGACTGGCACTTGGCCGGTTTTTTATTTTACCCTATGGAACCCTAAAAACGCTCAGAAACGGATTTGCGATTACTTGTACTTAGTTTTTTAGTAATTAGGTAAAACGTTTTTCTTTTATATTCTTCCGCGAAGCTCGTGTCGCACCCCCCAACGTATTCGTAAGAGTATGAAGGACTAAAATAAATTGTAAGTTTACGAGTGAGTGTATCCTTTTAAAATAAACAGATTATTATTTTGGTTTGGAGCTAATCACAACAGAAACCAACCAACTACAAAGATATAGTGTGAAGGCGTCCTAAAGCTCAACAAATATGTGTTGTGCACTAACCGAAAGTTCCCAGTTTGATACCCTGTAATGTTATTACTTGATTAGTATTATAAAACAGTTCCAAATTGTTCTTATTGTAAGTGTGTCAATTTGCAACACTATATTATACTAAAAACGGCCCTTACGTCTGTCTGAGCCTATAACATTATGTACTAAAATTGGAACTGCCAATTATGTTCTATCTAGAGCTTCCAATCAAATATACGATTCATAGATGTATTTTGTATGGTTGTGTTCACACATTTCTCTGAAAGTGTGGATTTTGACCATTTTTTCATTGAATCATCATCATACTCAGTTCAGGTGCTTTCAAGATATAAAATATTGTGTTGAAGTAGTTAGTAGAACTCAGGAATGAGATAGAGTATTTAAATACGAGTAGCCTGTACACCAGCGGGATATGAGTTGTATTAACACACGGTTAAAACAAAGCTTATGAAGCCTTCATTACTCGAGCCTAAATTGCGTTTTTACACGACTGCCCAAAAAAGGAGTGTAATGTTTTTAGGGTTCATGTGTGTATGTATGTGAGTTTCTTTATTCCATCATAACTTCTGAACGGCTGAATAGTTTTGGACGTATGGGGTATCGTTACAATCCTTACATCGTTCCGAGTAACAAAGGCTATATTTTTTGGAAAAAGTCGTTTAGCGATTATTAAGCGATAATTTTCATACATCGTTGATTTTATTCAATTTCTATCTTTTTACCATATCTATTGCAAAATGCCATAGCTAGAGGTGCTGACGTCAAATATGACTGAGCATGATTGTTTGAAACGACACGTGTAAAGAGTTCTAAAAATAAATCAAATCCCATATGATGTTTCAATGTGAATGCACACCCTAAATAGCCTGGGGCGGGGGCAAAATATGTCTGCTCTCGTTAACATTGCCTAGACAGAATCGATTTTATTTATTCGGTGCCCATTACCTGCAAATTGGTCGGATCATAAGTTACAGTCGCGATCACCGGCACCAGTTCGGCGGGCTCTTTCGCGTAGGATACTCCTCCAGTTTGTCTTACTCTTCTCCTTCTCTGTTATTAACCACCTTTAAAAAGTCGAAAATTTTTGACGATCCCGCCAAAGTAGGTTCTAGATTCCGGTTCGAAAAATATTTTTTTTCATTGTTATTAAATTAATTATTAAATTAATTATTTTCACAGGCTACTGAAGAATACCACAACCAAGAACAGCTACAACATCAAAAAGAAACCGCGTCCAGTTGGCGAGAACAGCCCTTCCCTTACTGAAAACACAGAGTACGCTTCTGACGGGTATGACTGTGTTTACAAATTTGTTTTCTTATAAATTGAACAATATTGCTTTGTTTATAGTTATTCATTCACAGTTCATTAATTTAGCTTTGATGTAGACACCTCAATTTCGAATATACGTGTAGTATTAATTTTTTTTCAATACAGTTGTATGGTATGGCGCACTTTCAGAGGCTGTCATTAGTATTCGAAAGTTAAATCTTACGCCCAGGCATCTTACTTTTTCGTGGTCGTAACTTACTTTTACAAGCTCGATCATTACTTTTGCAAAACGTTTGATACCAAGGAGTTTTCATTGTACAATAAAATGGGATGGACATTGGGATGGGATGGACACAGGATTTTTTTTTCGTTTGTTTTTATCCTTTACCTTGTCTTTTATCTTTTATCTTTTATCTTTTGTCTTTTATCTTTTATCTTTTATATTTTATCTTTTATCTTTTATCTTTTATCTTTTATCTTTTATCTTTTATCTTTTATCTTTTATCTTTTATCTTTTATCTTTTATCTTTTATCTTTTATCTTTTATCTTTTATCTTTTATCTTTTATCTTTTATCTTTTATCTTTTATCTTTTATCTTTTATCTTTTATCTTTTATCTTTTGTCTTTTATCTTTTATCTTTTATCTTTTGTCTTTTATCTTTTATCTTTTATCTTTTATCTTTTTATCTTTTTATCTTTTATATTTTTATCTTTTATCTTTTATCTTTTATCTTTTATCTTTTATCTTTTATCTTTTATCTTTTATCTTTTATCTTTTATCTTTTATCTTTTATCTTTTATCTTTTATCTTTTATCTTTTATCTTTTATCTTTTATCTTTTATCTTTTATCTTTTATCTTTTATCTTTTATCTTTTATCTTTTATCTTTTATCTTTTATCTTTTATCTTTTATCTTTTATCTTTTATCTTTTATCTTTTATCTTTTATCTTTTATCTTTTATCTTTTATCTTTTATCTTTTATCTTTTATCTTTTATCTTTTATCTTTTATCTTTTATCTTTTATCTTTTATCTTTTATCTTTTATCTTTTATCTTTTATCTTTTATCTTTTATCTTTTATCTTTTATCTTTTATCTTTTATCTTTTATCTTTTATCTTTTATCTTTTATCTTTTATCTTTTTATCTTTTATCTTTTATCTTTCATCTTTCATCTTTTATCTTTTATCTTTTATCTTTTTATTTTTTATCTTTTATCTTTTCGATTGCGAATTCGAAGTCGCCTTCGATTTCGATCTTCGATATTTTATTTAAGGTAAAAACCAAACAAGATGGAAATTGGTCCCCAAAATCTTGAGCAAACATATTATCTCTTTGATTTGTTTTTTTACTAATTCTCACAACTGTATTGAAAAACGTCGTGTGATACACGGGTGTATAGGTTTTTGCAAACTCGTGACATTAAAAACCCTCGCCTTCGGCTCGGGCTTGTTAATGACAGCTCGTTTGCAAAAACCTACTTTCCACCCTTGTATCACAATGTACTATTTCATTATCACGAACTTTTCATTATTTTAATCTTCTTTTCTCTTAAACTACATTTAGTACACATGCACATTTTTTTTGTTTTTATTTTTTGTTGTTTTATTTTGTTTTTGTGTTTGCGAATTTACAGTGAATTAATGATCGACTTTGACAACGATATGCTCCATAACCTGGTTTCGCCTGATTCAGCCAAAGAATCTGGTAAGTTCAGCTTCCTTTACACTGTACGATTCGCGAATGAGAGTGCCATCTTTTGAAACGTGTCTTTGATTAATATTTAACTGTTTTTTGACTATGTATATTATTTCATGTAAAGGATGGAACTGCAAAACGGGCGGAGTTAAGTGTCCGTCTTGTCACCGATTTTTCGCGAATCGATACAACCTGAAAGTACACATACGAGACAAACACGACACGAGAGAAGGAACTCTGCAGTGTGAGATCTGCCAGAAGCGTATGCGCAACCCGTCGTGTCTCCGCGTCCACATGTACCACCATCGTAAGCAGGCCGCCTATCTGGCGCAGCTGAGTGCTCAAGGAGACCAAATGATGCACGTGTGAGTACAACATTACGCTGCCCGCTTGAAATCCTCATTTTATGCTGTTAAATCTTTGGTTCATTTGTAATGTGACACTGTTTAATGTTTAATCTACATTATTTTACGAAATAATATGAGGGGAGAGAGGCGGTATTTTTTGACAGTTGGCCCAGTCAATCGAAAACTATCAGACATAAAAATAAATAAAAATTGGTTTTAGAATACACAAGTAACGCACTTTCATATGATACCCCACCCAATATTATTATCTCATTTTGAAATTTCGACGACCCGGTTCTCCCCCCTTTTAAAATAAAAATTGCAATGACGGCGCGCCCTAATTAGCTACAACTATTCTAAATTTCAAGTCGATAGCTTTAATAGTTACTGAAATAATCAACGGAGAAAGTATCACCATAAGGGTTCCCTTTTTACCATTTTGGTATTGAACCCTAAAATCGACGTTATTAGTGTTTTACACGCAAACTGCGAAGCGAAATTAAAACGAACACGACAGAGGGTAGACCGAAACGGTCTCTGGCCGCTCTAGAATATATTTTGCAAAAAAATATCGCCAAAAGAGTGCACTATCCGTATCAGCGGTCGGTTACGAACAAGCAATGGACCATTGTGTTCACACAATCATCACTGACCACGCAACGCCACGATTCCTTTGAAGTGTGCCCCTAAAACCGACAACTTCCCGATCGCGCGCCATCGTTGACCATTGTCCGCCATTGCATACCATTTCCCTCTGTACACAATGGCGATGGCCTGCAGTGGGCCAGCATACGCCGTTGTGTAGTGGCTCCTTTAGGCAGAATTATCGGCGAAAAACGAACACTAAGAATCGTGGTATTTAACGTATTATTTCGTAAAAAAAATTGTTTTAACCACGTAATAAATCCTGATTAATCTGTTTAATACTGAAGACACCAATTTGGTGTAAGGACATTATGTCTCGGTTGAATAGTCTAGTATATCGCAATATGAGCCATCACGCGTGACGTACTGTGCGTTTTAAAATAGAATAGTTTAACTTGAGTTTGCTTCTCGCTTGTACAATGTTATTGTGCGAGAGAGGTGCAAATAAAATGACAGTCCTATTCTATTTTGAAACAAGGGTACTCGTGTAGATTGTTATGACTTTATTTAATACGAAAACTTGTACTGCTCTGAACTGGTTTCTCTCATAGCTAATTGAACTCAAAACTCAATCTTCCAAACTGATTCCAAAATTATTTTGAAACAGTACCTGAGAAAAAAATACCACGCAGTAGAAACGCCCCTGGCCGCTAAAATCAAAATTTAGTTTTTCAAATTTTTAAGGACCGCTCGGACTCGAGTGGGAAGTCGCTGGTTTGATTCCCGCCACAGGCCACTTTGGAATTTTATAATTTCTCAGACTCAGGTCTGGTCTGGTGGGACCTTTGGCCATGGGTTATAGTTACCACCCTACCAGCAAAAACGCACTGCCAAGCGATTTAGCGTTCCAGTGCGATGCTGCGTAGAAACCGTTGGGGTGAATTTATTTACCCTTCCAAGTTAGTACGATAACATCTTCGGCTGCATCAGGTGAGATCGCTGTCAAGTACTGACTTATATAGAGTAAAAAATGTAAGTTAATAAAACTAATAGCAGTAAATTGCGGGAACTGGCAGTATCATCTACACATGTTAATATAAAAATCATTGCATTAAAATGCTCAATTTGGAAATTAGCTAAGAAAAATTTACGATTCTTGGAACAAATTCCTTAACTTGACACTTTCAAGCATAGGTTTTAAATATAAACACGCAAATGATACTGCTATTCTTGATGATTAAACGAACTTACCTGTAAGTGAAGTTCTATCACAATTGTATGAGTATATTTAATTCGAAGATATAAGTATAACACACTTGTAGTATACTTTCATTGTATACAGCAACTTCGCACTTTCAGATATTCAGTTTATTATCTATTTTTAAAACTTACCGCCCGACACACCCACGTTGGAACACGTCGTCCGAGCGAGCCTCATTCTTTAGAGTACATTTAACAAAATTTTCGTAATACTTATGGGCTTTGGGTATGGGAGGGACCTTATATCTTCGAATTAAATATACTCATACAATTGTGATAGAACTTCACTTACAGGTAAGTTCGTTTAATCATCAATTGCATTTTGTATATTTAATTCTCAATATAAGTATAACACACTTGTAGATGTTTAGAGATGAAAATTTTTGTTAAATTGTGGACATAAATAGATTGTAAATTGTTTTTTATTATAATATGTCCTCTTTATACCACAGAAGAATTTAATTAACCAATCTTTACGTTTAATTTACTGGATTAATAAAACAGTCACATTATTTAAATAATGATTAATGATTAGAAAGCAAAATAGCTTTTGTGAATGAAGCATCATCGCTCACTGGGCGGTTATAAAACTTAGCAAAAGTCTGCAATAATTGTGACCTACCGACTGTCTTTCTGATGAGGTCAAGCAACAAACTACGTGCTCACCTCGAAAGTGTTGCGTACCTGGTTCTGAGTGAACTGAAACGCAGACCCCTCTCGTGAGAGAGCCTATTCCTCGGCAGACACGTTCTTATACTGACCGCCGCCAGCACCTGTTTGCAGGCGACCTTATGACGTCGCTTAAACGTTATCAGGAGGTTGTCTATCGTATGTTTTAGTCTAAGATTTTATAACCAACATATCGATTTGTTTTTCAAAGCTGTGGCATATTTTTATAATTTCGTTAAAGTATGTTATGAGTTACACTAAATTTATAATTAAAAAAAATATTAATTTAGTTACGTTTTATATTATTGATTGCATAGGTTATTGTTCATCTTGCTTTTAATTAATATTAAGAAATTTAATCAAAGAATAAAAAAGGCTTTTTGTATTATTTATTTACTCATACTTATATTACATACTCATACCATATATGAGTAAAACTGGTTGGCCACGAGTGGTAGCCGACGTTGTATAAATTCAATAATTTTCTTGATTTATACAATAATGCTAACTTTTACTGATATTAATGTTTTCATTATATGTGATGTGCATACTGCCTAAGGCTAATAAAGTTACAGGATCAATTAACTCTTATTAAGACCCATTGAGCAATGTGTTAGCATACGATCTTAGGATCCTATGTAGTATTTGACGTTAATTTATTTATTCCTTTCAGCATTGTTTTAATTTGTTAATTTGACCCAAAATCATCAGCAAAAAATTAAACTCAATGCCGACGTCACAATGCTACGTCGTTAACAAGTTGTTCTGTTGGAAATTACGAGGTTGACTTATAATTTACGGATTGTACGGGTCTCTGTCGTTATTAAAGCAGTATTGCCACAAAACTTTGTAAATAACACAAAAGTTTTGAAACATATAAATTATTAAAAATTCCAACAAAATGTCCTTCTTTTTTCTTTAATGCCTTCAGAGAACTTCCCACAGTAATTCCTATGAATTGTGGTTCTCTACGAAAAGACCATATTTATTTATTTATTATCAATAAATATACTATAAGAAGTAAGTCTTTTGACACTTTATGTAAAAGGAGAAGACCCTAAGTTGTAAAGGCCCATAGACGATGTATGCCTTAAGCATTGTCTATAATAGTATCTTTAAGCATTCTAACTCTAGAAGAATGGATAGAAAAGCAAAGGTAAACTTGGTGTTCCAAAATGTTCAGAATGCGTCTGTTTCTAAGACGTCTGGGTTCAGACATCATTCGTATTGATAACATTTCGCATTTTTGCAAGAAACGATAAATTCAATAACTGGATTGAACTCTTTGAATAACTTTAAAGTGAATTGGAATAAATTCTTTGAATTACTTTGAAGTATATAATTTTACAGCGATAGCTTAATCCCATTAACTGGATGTAACTCTTGGTCAGCTTTTTGATTATCTTTAATTTCAATATAAGAAACAATTAACCCAATCGTTTAAATGAGGATATTTGATATCCCCTAAGCAACTGATGTAAATCATGTGTATCAAAATAAATGTATCGAAAAATATGGCCATCAACTCTGTAAAGAGGTATTTCGATTCATCTTAACGTTAATTATTACAAAAACAAAAATCTCTCTAATTAAAAGAATTACTTTTCATCTAGACCGGGAAATCGTGTGAATCACTAATTCAATCTTTTAGGTTTAAGGGAGTTAGATGACTTAAAAAAAAAATGTTTTGTAACCACTGGCCATCTGATAGAATAACCGATGATGGACTAACAGCTGCGTCTAAAGTCTAATTTTTCATACGGACTAGGACTTTTAATCGGAATTAAGCTTAACTCTTAGGTGATACAACGCGTTAAGCGTATAAAATTCTTTACAGAATTTGAATTGTTACATCATTCACGTCATAGTTTGCGGTAACGATACTGCCATATCGTCAGAAATTAAACTAAAACCAGGAAACTCAGCTTGTTTTGAGGGTAGTAAATAACTTTAACACTCTAACACCTAACAAATCTTCATGAAAAAACCGCGGTAAGTATCTGAGATGAGTCACAACTTCTTTATGTATTTTGCCAAGGATGAATCGGTACTTTAAAATAAGATTCTTCAGTTCATAGGCATAAAACCCTTTTTAGGTATTCGCTTGTAAGCTGTTCTATGAACTATCAATTTCAAAAGATTTTGAACTACAAATTCATTCAACGCCTTTAAATTTAGAATGTATCTTTTACCACGTAAGATTTTGAGGTGAGACACATCTTAACTATAATCGAACATGCGTGACTCACTCCCACATTATCTCACCCAAAAATGAAATGTCGATTGTCAAAGATATTTGTCGCTTTTTCTTTGTTGTGAACGTGTAAGGCGGTACACTGTGTTAGTGTACGATTTTTAAAATGGTATTATGTAGTAATAATTTTTTGGAGCTAGTTCCTTAATTTGTTCAATTCATTAAAATATTTTATTGAATGTAGGTACGTACATTTGTACACCTAGTGAAAGTCAAAAAATAGTCTTCACTTATTATAACTCCCGAAATTCTAGATCATGTTATAGATCATGACGGATTCCTTGTCAGTGATATGTAACCAATAAACTTCAAAATGTTGAAGACAACTGGCATAGGTACCTTAATGTCTAGCGTCGTCGATGAACCTGGTATTTGTTGTGGCTGCTGCTGGAAACATGCTGTCACGTTGCATCTTCCTCGCGGCTGATCGCCAATACTCAAGTGTGTCACGCCCCCCCTGTTGGCCGAGCCGTAACGAGAAGGGGCCAGCTAGTTTCTCGAGAAACGAGATTGCGCTATCCCAGCGGTGGATGTCGATAGCAAAGTCGCCCGTCGCGCCCTGCTGGTTTCTTTATTTACAACACCTGACGATCAGTAACCATTGAAACTAGTATAATGCCCGAAACTATTTCTCCGAAAAAACATCTGGTCCCGTTCGTGAACTTTAATTACTTATCATTTGTCGAAACAAAATGTCATTTGTCAATACTTAAGCTTCTTCTCAGTTTAAGATTTTTATTAGTTTCAGAAAGAATTTAACAATTCACTTCAATGAAACTTTCAGACTAATGGTACATTATACATAATATTGTTAACTTATTGAGTTTTGAGCTAACAGTTAAATTATCATCCATTACACAATCTGAACATTAATTTTCGAAAGTAAGTAAAATTATTTTCCACCACAAAATCTAAACATTATTGTTGTAGGTAGTTAGAAAAGTTCGACGCGTTGGTACCCTCGTGGAATTAGTTTTTAAGTCGTGAAATAGTTATCACTGATAAAAGGCTATAACATTTAACTGGCTATTCATAAGCCAGGCAAGTATATCAAATAAACTATTTGATTCTTTGCAATGAAGGTCGGCTAGAATTTTACAACTGTCGGGACTAACCATTAATATAGTTCTTGTGACTGAGCGCCAATAGCAATTCGGGATCAAAGTCCGGGAGGTCCTGCGGAGCCACTTGTAGTGAAGCCGAGAACAGCGCCACACCGACATCGTCCCCCGTTGGTATCCGCAAAGTCCTTTGAGTTTTTTTAAAATCCTTCGTGTTGACCCGCAGTCAACCTCCAGGAGCATTGACGCATCATGCTATGCTTTCGTGGTACCCTCGACGTGATACCCTCCAAGCTAGCTTAGAGATGCCTGGACTATTTCGCGCATCATGCTATACTTTCGTGATAACCTCAATGTGATACCCTCCAAGTTAGCTTAGAGATGCCTTAGAATTTCAATTTTTGGACACACTTTCGTCAGCATTGATATTTGAGTTGATGTGATATCTGGGAAAAAAGGTTAATTTTCACTTACCCTCTTTCCTCGGAGTCTGACGAAGATGAATGCACAATTATATGATTTTATTTTATTTTATTTTTGTTATAATAATAATTTTTACTACGTCTAAGCATTATCAGTATAGAAAATTAAGCAAGTTTTAACACTGAACACTTAATTTTTTTTCACTTTGAACCTAAATTAACAAAAACGAGACGTGTTTTTGTAGTCGAGTGCTCGTTGCCGCGCACAATAAAAGAATGAGGCTCGCTCGGACGACGTGTTCCAACGTGGGTGTGTCGGGCGGTAAGTTTTAAAAATAGATAATAAACTGAATATCTGAAAGTGCGAAGTTGCTGTATACAATGAAAGTATACTACAAGTGTGTTATACTTATATTGAGAATTAAATATACAAAATGCAATTGCAATTTTATTGTTATAAGTGTACAATGGGTATTACGGTGTATGCTGATTCGCTTGCAAATTACGACAAACCAAACGAAATTTTGTAATGCGTGGGAAGAGTCTTATACTTAATCTTGAACACTAGGATAATTATAGACAAATACTCATATTATCATAGGTTCACCAGATCAGTCCAGTCGATCTGTTTTATTTAATTTTTGCGTGTTTTTCTATATAATATTTTAAGTATTTATGTATAATTACCCGTACCACCATCTCTTACGGAAATATTGTAATATTGTTTTAAAATTTTCATACTGACATTGTATGAAAATGTCGAAACAATATTACAATAACACTGCTATAAGAGATGGTGGTACGGGCTCTGTTCTTTAGTACCCTTAACACACAAGCTATAGCTTACTTTGGGACTAGATTGCAAGGTCTGTAATGTTCTAATATGTAATAAAATTTATGTTTCTGTATTTTTCAGCGGCCCGTTCCAGAACATGGTTGGAAATAAATGGCGTTATGATTCGAATGCTGACTCGAGAGATGGAGAAAAGTGAGTATGACATAAAAAATTATTGCATCGCGAACTATCTACCATAGTTTTATTGCTTAGTACTTTACTTACTTGTTAGATATTAATAAATTAAATAATTAACTGACATAATGATAGCTATGAATTAAAAATATATCCCCAAGTACTTATTCAATGTAGATATTTCAATCCACAATGACGCGCCGCATTCTGTGTCAAACTCCATACGAATCGATTAAAACAGGAGTGGCGTGCGTCTTCGTGAATTGAAAAGTCTATAATCAGGTAAATTTCGTGCTATAGATCAACAGCTATGATTTCAATATAACAAATATTGTTTCACCTATTTCATAAAGTGTTTTTGTTTTAATTGAAGGCTGATTGGCCATAGCTTGGCAACTTCATGCGGGACCCTACTTCATGGGTGACAGACGGTGGGGGAGGCAAGGAACTTAGGTGTCAGCGGTTAGCGGGCGGTGTAGCGGGGAAGGGGATACTTCTCTGCATGTATGCGTTACTACTTCATGGGTGACAGACGGTGGGGGAGGCAAGGAACTTAGGTGTCAGCGGTTAGCGGGCGGTGTAGCGGGGAAGGGGATACTTCTCTGCATGTATGCGTTACTACTTCATGGGTGACAGACGGTGGGGGAGGCAAGGAACTTAGGTGTCAGCGGTTAGCGGGCGGTGTAGCGGGGAAGGGGATACTTCTCTGCATGTATGCGTTACTACTTCATGGGTGACAGACGGTGGGGGAGGCAAGGAACTTAGGTGTCAGCGGTTAGCGGGCGGTGTAGCGGGGAAGGGGATACTTCTCTGCATGTATGCGTTACTACTTCATGGGTGACAGACGGTGGGGGAGGCAAGGAACTTAGGTGTCAGCGGTTAGCGGGCGGTGTAGCGGGGAAGGGGATACTTCTCTGCATGTATGCGTTACCGCGTCCCCCGGCCGTCTGTCACCCGGGTCCCGCACGAAGTTGCCAAGCTATATTTATGCCGGTTCCCAATATTCTATCTATCTTCTATTTGCCCTACTAGAGATATCAATGTGACATAAGCTCCATACAAGTTATGTCAAATTTCTTTCTCTAGTAAGGCAAAGCATGGATAGATAGAATATTTTAAACCGCCATTAGAGAATCTTAGCTAGCTCAGTTAACCGCTGACAGAAGATAGACTTTGCGAAACTGTCTCGATAATAATTCATTGTACTACAGAATCTTTACAAAATTGGACAATGTTAAAACAAACTTTTTAACGGCGGTTCAAAAAACAATATTGTTCGTGTTTGTTATTTATCAAAACGTCGTATACAATACTTAAAACCTTCCTACGTCCAATTGTAAAGCATTAAAAATAATGCGTCATCAACGATCGGCCTTTGATGTCTCCTGACAATATAATATCGCATTTACGTTGCCATTTTATAAATGACTGTACATTTTAACAATCATAGCTGTTAGCCATTTGGCTCGAATAGGACTGTTAGATAGAAAACTAATCATAAATATTTTTATTTATTTTAGTCGTAAGAACCGCAAATCAAAAAATTCGTCATGTGGAATTGCTCTAAAGCGGCTCTCTAAAATACCGAACTTAACAGTACGCAGGATTGCCGGCCATAATAAAGTAAAACCTACCACAGACGAAAATGCAAACTCCATGTTTAACAATACTATGGGGTTAGTCGATAAATTCCGTGTTTGGTGTCGCTTGATCAATTTATTATAGCAAATGTATTTTTATTTGATGTTTTTACTATTTATATAGATTTGCCCGCGGCTTCGCTAGCGTGAATTACAGTTTGTCAAAACTCTTTCGAAAATACCCTTTCCCAACATGTTACAATCACTGCCCCCTCCTACCTTCAAGGGAGTTTTCTGTAGCAATTTACCTAGCTATAGCTTTATTTGGCAAGTTTTGAGAAGTAACTTGTATGTCAGTCCAGGAAGTAACTATTTACCTTCCATAGGAAAATCGGTTAAGTAGATTCAGCGTGAGTTACTAGTAAACATAAAAACTCACTAGCTTTTTTTGAACTATATAGGCTAGTTCTTGACTACGAGTATGATCACACCTGATGGAAAGTGACGCAGTCTAAGGTGGAACGCGCTTGTCTAGGAGATGCCTATGCACTCTTGATTTGAAGGCGCCAAGGGCCCCAAGTCTGCTAAATTAACATTTTTTGGCAATCCAACTGAGATCCATCCAGATTGATAATTGAGATGTAATTGTCATAGCATACGTGAGGCTCAGGTTGTAAGTGGCAGGAAAGACAGTGCCTGGGAGAAGGGTGCTTATTTTCACATTTATAATATTGATGGAATAATCGTTCTTTTAATTGTAGTCGTAATAATAAGAAAAGCTCTGGGAACAACGGAGCGAAAAAGACGTCATTCTCAAGAATCCTTAACGCAGAAGCACGGCTCGCAGCATTGCCACAGCTGTCTGTGACAAAATACACTGTAAAAAAAACGGACGGCCAAAAAGTTGTCCAATCTGAAACTGAGACTCGTCATTTGAATGTGTATGTACAGCAACGGTACTGCATTTTTATAAATGGATTGTAGCTTTGCGGCTTTCGCCACTTCATCCGTCCCTTCTGCCGCTTTGCCGAATGTCATTGTTTCTTCTTTAATGTTTTTTTGTTATTTATCCAATGGCTATTGCAATTGTGACTGTATTTGAAACCGCTTTGGACTAGATTTATTAATTAGGTTCTAATAGTTAAAATAGTAAATAATTAAATATACTAGCAATATATTATATTATAGTAATATTAGTATCTTACTATAGATAGATTTTAGACTAATTTAGTAACATGATATGAGATAGTATTGAAAAATATAAAAGTCCGATTTGTTCCAGATTTTTTTCTACAAACTAATTTAGAGTCAGGGTATGTTCAAAAGTAGTATATATCCGAACCACAAATTAAACACATCATTCCCATACATTTTTTTTTTCATATTATAATGGAATGAGGTTTCTATGAAGATGGAAGATAAATCAAATGGCTAAAACTGCAGATGTTACTCGAGTTTTAAGAAAATTTTAGCAAGCAATGCGGACTTTTCTATATTACATTGCTATATACTTATGATTAATTTAAGAATCTTGTCTAAATGAACCTAGTTAATGATTAATCTAGTCTAGAATGTAGTAGAGTAATTATAAAATTTTAGGTACTACGAGTATATTACGACATAAGTGTAATATCTACTGCGACATATGCACATAGACATATCTGTAATTTAAATACAGTCATTAACTGTTACAAGTACAACTTCATAATTATTATGCATTTATTGATCCGCGCGTACGAACTGCGCCGGTGTCCTCTCAGGCTGCCTAGCAACCTAGCTTGCAGCCAGGGGGCGAATCGTCTGGATCGCAGATTTATATCTGCTTAGCCAAATACTGCTTTACGGTAACACAGTAGGGATCATTTTTGTCTGAATTTATCTCGAGTCCGCGGTTTTTATCAAATTTCGGATGCAATTATTGATCCGCGCGGTCCGAAATGCGCCAATCAGTCGGTACTACACAGTTGACTCGTTCATGAATCTGAACTGACGAATAGTTAACTGGAATTTGTATTGCCAATCGTGTCAAATACTATTTCCTGCTCTAAAACTTCGTTAAAAACAGTTAAATAAACAAAAATGCTTTGCGACGGTGTTAATGCGAAAATACTATACGCGTAAGATTTTGTTTTTTGATAATTATTTTTTAGTCTTATCGCGAGTTTAGTTCGCGACGATTTCGCGTTTTTAACGTTAAACTGGTGAAGTTATTTTTTGTAAGACAGCTGTTGGAGCCAGGTCCGGCAGATCGCTCCATTTCGTTTGGCAATCACGTGAAATTTTATATTTAAGCGAGGTTTAGATTAGCAACAAACTTGCAGAAGTTGACTTCTGCAAGCTATTCCTCCTTTGCTTAGTAGCTTGCGTAACTGTTTATATTGCGTTCAGAAGTCAACTTCTGCAAGTTTTACAACTCCGCCTTACACCAAACTTAAGAACAGCTTCTAAATTGGACAGTGTGGCCGATTCTGTTGTGCAAAATCTCTAAACTAAACTAATTTAAAATAGTGCTATCCTTTTCAAACTGCTCACGATGGAAAAGGATAGCACTATTTTAAATTAGTTTAGTTTAGAGATTTTGTACAACAGAATCGTCCACAGTGTTTTATGAACATTAGATAAAATTAACTCAAACAAGATATCACAATCCACACAATAAGTCGGCCTCCAACTAACCAGGTTACAGTGCCTTCACAGAGTTCCGTTTTTTCATATTATGTTTATACAGTTATTGATATGTTAAGTGTAATATTAAATTATGAAAAAATGAAACAAAGTATTTTCAAAATGCTATGTTTTGCTGCAACGTTTTTGAACATAAATGCAAAACAATGTTGTTGATCAATGTTGTTAATGTGCTGATTTGTTGTTAATACGATCGTCGTAGATGTGTGTCGGTGTTTGGTCGATGTTTGACTGTCTGTACTCGATTATCGTACTAAGACGTTTATCACTAACATTGCAGTTACCCGGCGTCAGGCCCCGTGGAGGCGAAGTACCAACCACCGGCCGACGCGCAGTCGCCGGTGCCAACAGAAGCGGCGCTCCCTGAACGGAAGGCTGAAGCGAATCTCGAGACAGTATGATTAGCGCCGAACGCTGCGGTCGCTGACGACGATTACGTGGATCCATTGACCTTGGCTGCTATATTCACTCAACAGCTCCGCTGGGATGCAAAGCTTATTTTCGGCCCTGTACGCCGTAACTGTAGGGCTACCAAGTAAATTCGGATTTTTGAAACAGGGTGTTTTTTTAATATTATCAATATTATGTTTCGGTATTTTTTCCCGTACCCTGCTTGTTTTACTGTGATTTACTTACACAATATTTTTTATTTTATGACAGACGAATTATATCATATACATTTTCCACATTGAAATATTTTTCTCAAATGACAGGTAAAAATTATTAATTAGTTGAAAGAAAAAATGATATCTTTAAAAACTTCTACATCTCGTTTTTCCGTTTTATGGATAGAATATGGAACCATGTACAGCTATGTATTTGCATTTTTACACCATAAAAAATAGAATTACTTTTCTTGGAAATTATTATATTTTTATGCCATTTTTATGATGTAGTTATAAATACTTTAACGTGAGTTTTAAGACATTGAAAATCTTTTATTTGATTGATTACGAATTCTATCATATAATTCAGCTCAGCTTTGTATACAGTAGTGTTGTTGAGGTGAATATTGTTCACAAAACATTCCACCACATAATTTCCAAAGACTGAAACAACAATTTTAAACACGAGAATCAAAATATATTTTAATAGATCACAGGGTGCGTTTGATTGACGCTGTTTTTACATTATTTTTTTATTTTTACCATTTTTTTAATTAACAGACCAAGGAGCAAAAAGTGTTCAAAATATTTTTTCGAAAAAAAAAATCCGAGCTTATAGTAGGATTTCAATACGCACCTTGTAACTGTATTTAGTTTATAAGTAACGGTGTTTGTGCCGCCTCAACCGATGTAGTTGTTTTATTCAGCTTTATGTTAATAAATAGGTTAGCTAGATAGAGATCTTCAAGCGTACGTGACTAAAGGAAAATACTTGTACTGGATTACTTAAACGTTATTTACGCAATATTCTTCTTGCTCACAGCTGTACAAGTTTGTGGTAAAGTTGTAACAACAATACAAATCCAAAGTGCATTTAAAGACGCCGCATAGGTTTAAAACAAGCTAGGTACTGATAAGTTTGACGAGCTGTTCAAAGTACAAGTATAAATATTTTTAAAGGCAGCTTGATCAATTAGTTTCTAATACGTGTGATGTTGCCATTTCGAATACAAAATGTACAAAGGTATTATCAACCGGGATCGAAGATTAAAGATCGACAGATGTGCGCCAAAATTATTAACGCACCTTATACATCCCTAGGGAAATATACTCAAGTGATCATAAAATGTAACAAGTCATTTTGTGCTTAGATATAAATGTTTTTACATAGCACGAGTAAAGGGATAAAAAAAAGACGTGTGGCACTCGGAGACTGCTGCGGCAAAGCTATTGCATAGCATTTTTTATCAACTTCTAACACCCCCCACTCCGTGGAGGGGGGGTGTCAGAAGTTGATAAAAAACGATTCGTTACGAGAGAAGCTATATAATAGCTTAATAAACACAAACTGTAAAATAAGTGTTGTATAAGTCACAAGTATGTTAGTTTCTTATTTTTTTAATCGTTATTTGAAGTAAATTGCTTTATTTTTTGTATCTGTTTGATTTACTCATTGGGGGAAATGCTTACGTAAGCCCATTCACGTTAGGCGGTAATGTACTATTAACATTTCATAAACTTAGATTATCAGTTCATGATTGCTTATTGCTAAAAATTTAATTACAACAATTTTTTTATATATTTTATCGTATAGAGTCAGAGTATGTATAAAGACATGACTGGTTAAATTTGCAGCACAATCAATATGGAGCTTAAAAAGCATGCCACGGGTGTGCCCGCGTAATTCAATTTTTTGTGCTTTTTCGCGGTTTTTTAAGATAATAACACATAATAGGCTTACGGCAGTCAAATTGCGGGAATTCAAGTATAGTCTTCACGTCTTTATATAAAAATCTCTGCTTGATAGTGTCGAGTCAAACAAATTAGTCTGAGATTTGAGAGTTACTCACTAAAAACTTAATGCTTGGACTAATTTCCTAGGAAAGACATTTTTATGGTAAAATTTTAATTTGTAATGTAAAGATTATACTGCAATTCCCGCAAATTGACTGCCATAACCCTATTATGTGTAATTGCAAAAAACCTCGATAATTTTGAATTTCACGGACACTCGTTGATTTCGCCTTAATACTACAAGAAGATTGGTGAGCACAAAATGACCTTTTATATTTTTATCGCTTAGGTATACACTGTCGATATAAATAGGTTTTAAAGTACGATGCCACATTTGCTTAAATTTTGGATTGACAGTGACGATGATCGCCGTTAGCCACTATCTTAAAACCAATTTTTTTAGTAAATACAAATTGCAGAAACGATTTTAAAAGCATAACCTTACAGTACAAAATACCTTATTATTGTATATGTTAATCATTTATAAAAGATATGCTTTACTTAGTAATTTTAAGAGTTTTATGATAAGGTTCACATATTAGTTTTTATAGAACTTTTTTATACGTACAATTATTTTTAGTCTGAAAAGTACGTTACCGCTAATATGCGAAGTTAGCTACTCAGCAGAGTCCTGCATTAATCGCTGCCGCTTCAAAACTGATTCAGATATGTTACCTTTACCTAACTACGGATGTAACGGTGAAATGCTACTTGATTTCGTTCGGTACTCTGATTTTCTCATATTAGCAGTGACATATTTTACCTTTTTATATAATATTATACAAGGGTTTTAGGTATATTTAATTCAAATTTGATGTACCTCATGTAACTTTCTTTAGTTTTATTATGTTTTCGTCTATCAAAAAGTATCATATACCAGAGTTTAAGGAAAACAATGTCAGTAAATTAAGTAGATATTCAAGACATTTAGATATCAACCGTGCACGTCCAATATCGAATGCCATTTCCATGCAAAAAAGTCATTAGTCGTTGATCTTAGTATTTATTTTTATTTTAATAGTGGTAGCCTTCTTTTCGACATGATTATTACAAGTACAATTATTTTAAAGGTAACGTTTTTTGTTTTGTTTTCCGACGTTTCGATGCGATTTCGTGGGCGTGAACGATATTCTTTAAACTCCTGTTGTGATTTTGTGAACTACAGATGTGACATCGATTAAAAGATAGAAACATAAACGTATACATTCCAATTGAACAAGGCCAGCTTGTCAAATGAAAACGAAAAGCTTTCAACTCTTCGGTTTTTGTATAGTCCGGTTTTTTGTATAGTAGTATATGTATATATCGTCGTTCGACAAAGCTTTAATTTGATCACAATTAATCCCATCGTTTTAGAATTGAAAACCGAAATTATTAATTGTATTTCTAACATAGAAAGAATTTAATTTGTATTTCAAAAGTAACAGCTTGTGACTACTGATTATTACGTAGCTTTATTTTCTGGTGTGACATGCTTTAAGCCGTCCCTAAATTAGTTACTATTTCAACACAAATATTAAAACAACATCATCTTTTTTATGTTGGAAGTTTATGTCAGTGGGGACATTTTCAAAGTTTTTCTCACGAAAGCTCAATATTTTTGTTGTGACTGTGTATAATATTACTTCTATATGTAGGTTAAGACAACATATTAGATATCTCGATATTTACCTCTTGTCTGTCGCGGGTGTTTGAACGATAAAAATATAAAAAATATATCGCAAGACAACCTTTTCGGTACGTTATTATATTATTTAAAAAAATGAAATTATATAATCGTGGTTTCGGTGATCTAACCATTATGTTAAGGGGTAATAGAACTAACACTTCATTTCGATAATAAGGTTTTTATATGTTTACATTCCACTAGTTTCTAAGTCTGAATAATCTACCTGATAAGGTATAAGTATTTTAACATAAATAAATAATAAAATATATTTTATCTAAGTACTCGTGGAGTTAATAAGTTTTTAAATTTTTTCCATGGAGATTATTATCGTGTACATGTAACATTCCATTTTGGTAGCTGTATTATTATTGTAATAGCGTTTATTGTGTGGCGATATTTTTACCAAATTTTTTTTTATACCAATGCTCTTTTGTACGTTTTGGATTTACTCCTAAAAGGGTGAAAATTCCAATTTCTTTTAAGATTCAGTTTCAACTTACATGAAACTAGCTTCTTTAACAAATTAGTTTCAAAGTTGGCGCCATTTATAAATAGGTTAATGTAATTTCTTTTTTTTTTGCTATAATACTCAATACGGCCAAGTAGTTTAGTCGTAAATGCATGCACTTTGCACATAACGAATCAAAACTGTGTAACCTGCAATCTGTATGTCCATAAAGTTATAATTTATTGGCAATTTTATCATAATACATCCAAATTTTCATAATAATGGATTCTATCAATGGATTCTATCAATTATATAATATGTTACCGGAAATGTATGAAACCAGGAAATGTATACATTTCCTAGGAAATTTATACAATTTCTAAACGGCCTTAGGAAATGTGTTAAGAACAACGAACTTCAATAGATTTTTGATGAAACTTAGACTAACTTAGCTTGAAATAATCCCGTATAGGACCCGTATAGTTACAAAATCGAATAGGATTGACTTAGGTCAAATTAGTCCTAGAACCGAACTGCCTGACCCCGACACCATACAGTCTTTTGTCCTACCCCTACCTAGAGTATTTTTTTAAGCCGGAGGCTCGTAGGGAGTGCCCACGCCCGCTGTCGGAAAGCACAGGCATCGGGGCGAGCCAGAGCGGCAAAGGCTGGTCGCCGAAGGCCACCAGCATGCCGAGGCTGCGGAAGTGAGCCTGGGTGCCTGTGGTTTGCTACGCAAGGGCGAAGGAGCTGCACTACCCGAAGCGCCGGAGACGTCACGGATCCAAAATGATCGCTATTTTAGAGCTCTCATAGATCTGATTTGGACAGCACTCCCATGTTCTCGTCTTTTACTCATTTCCTCACGCCGTTTAGAATTTGTATAGATTTCCTAGGAAATGTATACATTTCTTGGTTTTCACACATTTCCGGTAACATATACATATTTTAATAAATGATGATTTCAATGTATTATTATTATTCTAAATCTGATTCAATAAGAGTATAGAATGTTTTAAAATATTTAGGGCCCGTTTCACAATCACTAGATTAACTTTATTTAGCGAATATATTTGATGTTGTGACAATTTTTGTATTGAGAATCTGTCAAAATGTCAAGTTTATTCGTTAGATAAAATTTATCTGGTGATTGTGAAACAGGCCCTTATTATTTATTTAACTAGTCATGTTCAAATGAATTTGTACACACATATTGCAGATTGCATTCTGTGTCTATAACCAAATATTAACGATTGTTTCAAAATATAAAAATTTTGTCGTCATTATTTATTTGTATTGTAACTTGTAATACGATTTTGATCATAGGAAATATATACGTGGTTTTAATTTATTTTTTGTTAAATTAATTTGTATTGAACAAACAAAATATCAACATTTTGATTAATTATTAACAAAATGATTTCTTGCACAATTAGGTTTTTTTTAAATTCTAAAACATAAAATATGAAGTTCGGAAAAATATCTCAGTAATTTTGCTATTCTATATGCAAATCATATATTAAAAACGTACATATTTCCTATTTCATACTCATTTAGTTTTTTGCATTGATTTTTGATTACATAAATTAAATAATAAGGATAAGTGCTCAAATGTCAGTGTCTATTTATACAGGATATTTCATGACAAACTATTTAAAATATTATGTAATATTAATTAAGGTGTACGGCGCATTCGTACTTATTATATTCAATATCAAGTAAATAGTAAATACTGACCGTGTTCAAAATATTGGCCCTTTAGTCTCTGTGTACAGAATTGATCATTGAGGATTTAGTATCCCGTCATCTTTTATGCTTTGTGGAACAAATCATTTACATGCACCTATTATATAAACCGTTATCTATTCGATTAGCCACAGCTAATAGCAGACTAGAATTACTGTCTCCACAGCCCAGGGAAATAAGGTCTTCTTTTTCTCTGTGACTGTCTCATTGACTTTAAGGTCCAAAAAAATACGAATGCGTCCTATGAATTATGTGTAATCTCTTTTGACGTAGTAAAAATAACTGTCAATTTCGTCGTTTCTCGCCATATTACTATTGGAAGTGTCAAGTAGTTTGTATCTTACTTACTCTATGTCTAACAAGTTTAGCATTTAAGATAATCACAATAATTCGACTATATACACGATAATCAGATTATATCAAGTTTAATTATGGTATGGTAGGTAATATTAACAAAAATATTGGTATTGAATGGAAGCAGGCGTTATTTTGCAGAAATCCATAATTATCAGGACAGATTAATTCGTTTTGCTACTAACCGATACTTGAAAGGTTTCTGTGTGGTGCAATATGCAGGAACACACCACATGAAACACCACACACAATTTTCTATCACTTTCTTCGACGCACGTTTCGTCCCGACACCGGGACATCCTCAGGAGATGTTGACTTCACAATGCGAAATCGTAGAGTTCTACGAGTCGAAGAAAGTGATAGAAAATTGTGTGTGGTGTTTCATGTGGTGTGTTCCTGCATATTGCACCACACAGAATCCTTTCAAGTAGCAGATAGTAGCAAAACGAATTAATCTGTCCTGCTAAAAATATTAGTTTCCAATTTATTTTGAATGATAGTCACGAACATTGCCAATTTAGATTTTTTGTATCGAATACTGTTCACTGTAAAGTGATAAAATTTTGTTTTTAGTGTATTTCCATTGACAAAGTTTTATATTATCAAATTGGAAAAATAGTAATGTTTACACATTATTTTACTTTTACCTGATAAAGATTGATTAACGATTGGCCAGTATTTCTATACATCGATGTTTAAACTAAGGTGGAGTGATAAAAACATTACGTCCCTGCAAGAGATAGAATCTCTCGTATTAATAAAGGCTGCTTTTGTGGTAAATGTGATAGAGCTAGCGTCACTTGGGCGATGCATTGTAAACCGTTTTCCAACAAGGGCGCGTAATGGAATAACACAAGAGGATGAAATATATATAGTTATGTATGGAATAACACAAGAGGATGATATGATTTGGATCAAGTTGTCAGTGATTATCGAATTCATCTGTATCTATCTGTCATTTCATCTTAAGCCTCTCTAATCCATGCCACTGCGCAGAACGACGACTGTCATAAATTACATAATAATAAAAAAGAGAATGGAGGAAGAGACGTTTTATAACATATCTACCTATCTGCATCCTTGTTTGAAAACGTTTTATAAGTTTTTGAGGTTTTTATAAATTTTATCGGTACGGATAGTGACTGCATTGTATTGCATTGTAAGATGATATTCTTTATAAACTGACACACTGGGCACTAATTGTACCCAGTTGGACTAAAATAATCTAACTTTAAACCCTGACTGTCGAGTTGTATCAACATCAGCCAAAAAAATAAAACAATAACGTATACATATAGTGTAAACCAACTCAATAAAATTGATGTGTTTTTGCTTTAAAAGTTACAAGAAATGCTGAGATATCGCCGACATTCCACTGATGTTATTACACTTACAGCCAGTGCATCAGCAGTCGGGAAATTAAGGGTATTAAGGGTATAGTGGCCATAGGCCGGAAAGATAAATTATAATCATATTTAATCTTTTTCTATCCGATTCTAAAATACTTATGAGTTGAAATTGCGAGATGCAAGAATAATTTAGTTTGTAACTGAGCCCAAAAGGCTACATTGCATTACATCAAATATTTCAGATGTCCTCTTAATTTTGCTAATCTAATGTCTTAAACTAGAAAATAGTATAGAATGAAAAATATATGACGAATAATTAAATCGAAATTTAATGAAAATGAATTTCCATAATTTTTCATAATATTATTTAATATCGTACAATATATTGTGTTATCATGCAATTAACTCCTTTTGATGAACATTTGAAAGTGATATAAATATCAGACGTCGCAAACTGCATTTACGATGATGAAGTTTCAAGTTTTATTGAGCGAGTAAGCCTTTGTTTTTCCGTGATTTTTATGTAGCTTTTAAAAACGTTGTATATGTTAGGTTGTATGTTTTCTTTCTATTAAGCTCGGTGTAGGTCTGCATAAAGTACACATTTATGAAATAGGGTTACACAAGCTCGAATTGCAATATAATATTGATTAATTTTTTTTTTTAAAGATGTAATCGGAGGACCGATGATTTAAATCATTTGTAAATGACTGGACCGCTATCATCCATCTGATCCAGTCTGGTCGAGTGCCACGAATTGTTCCAGCAATTTATTATCCCTTATCAAAAAGGATGGTGGTATCTGTTCTATTACGGTCGGCAGTATCCTATGTTATAATACAGGATCTGTTGTCGATCTAAACTACTAAATTTTAGCTTTCCAAACAAATCATAACTATTCTATGTAACGAAGAATTTAAATGCCTTTTTTTTCATAGATAAAACTAAGTTCAGGGTTCTATTCCCTATTTAGTAAGTGTACTTAATGAAGACTCACACTGCAAAATAAACTCTCTCGTGATGCTCTCTAATATTGTGATTATATACATAATTTACATAAAATATAGGACTAATAGAACATAACCAGGAACTCATTTTGTAAACAAATCTTTTGTAATTTTTGCTGATCTGTAGTTTACTTATACGTGAATACATTACTGTAAAAGCTGGGAGAAAAATCACCCAGCCTTGCAGTAATATACATAAACTTGGTACATCTCCCGTTCTGGAGCATTATAAAAATTTCCGCAGTCCTAATATTTACAGTAACAATATTATACAATTTTTTCATTTTGTGAGACCCAAATTAATCGTTGTAATTTAATTTTGTAATGTTCCGTTTGCACTGCTTGAGTAATCAACCCTTAGTTGTTTTAAACAAACTAACTAATTAAATCACAAGAAGTGTCAAAAAATGTATGGAGACTTGTGATCAAATTAGTTTTCACAACTTTTTTAGTTTAGAACAACTCAAGGTTAATTTTATATCATAATTACCACTTTGAGAAATGTGAATTCAATAATGAAGCATAAAAAACGATAAATATACATTTTTCACTAACGCAGATCGGCAATAACTATACACTGTACATTCCAAAGTTTTGATAGGTCATGGGTACCTATTATATTGTTTTTTTTCGAAACCTTATACTCGTTTATACTCATTATTAATCTATTATTATTAATATTTGTCAAATTAGCTCTATGTGAAGTAATAAATTATACTTTCGTACAAATGCATTATTTATTTGATTAACCTTGTTTTAAATATTGAATGGAAGCAGGCGTTATTTTGCGGAAATCCATAATTAGCAGGACAGATTAATTTGTTTTGCTATAATCCGCTACTTGAAAAGATTCTGTATGCAGGAACACAACCCACATGAAACACCACACACAATTTTCAACACTTTTTTTCGACGCACGTTTCGTCCCGACACCGGGATATCCTCATGAGATGTTGACTTCACAATGCGAAATCATGTTCATTCAATGTGAATGTGTTTCATGTGGGTAGTGTTTCTGCATATTGTACCATACAGAATCTTTTCAAGTAGCGTATTATACGAGTAGCAAAACAAATTAATCTGTCCTGCTAACCTAGTTTTTTTTTTAGTTTATGGACAGTACTTTTGGATATAATTGGATAGTATTTGACATACATCACATAGCATTTATCATACCAAGAATCAGTGTGCGTAAGACGCGGTTTCCACCAAAGCGGAGCGGAGCGGAGCTGTGTCTGAGTAACCAACCAGATTTCGTCATTTTGACATTTCCGAAACTGAGGGGAAAGAAGATGTCGAAATGACGAAATCTGATTGGTTACTCAAACACAGCTCCGCTTTGGTGGAAACCGGGCCTAAATGTCCGTATTTACTGTGCTGTGTGCTTTTTAGCATAAGCAGTAAATACAATATATAAAAAACATCCAGTCACTGAAAAACATTCATAGGGATCCCACAAATATATTACAGTTGTTTGAATGGAACCCACAACCTCCAACGCAGAGGCCAGCACCACTACCGAGTACCGACGCACCATTCGGTCGTCCAACCGTCAGATTACGAGATCCTGAATTCAATCCCTGGAGCGGTCCACAAAAAGTTTTTGGGTTTGAGAATTGGTGGGTGTCGCCACTGAGCATCGGACAGAATGAAGGTAAAAAAGGGGTCCTGAGCTTTCTCCTAATTTCACGGAGTTGCAGTTTCATCAGAGTATGAGAGAGGAAGAGATTCCATATGTATTATAAGTGCATACTCTTCGTGCATATACCATTGTTTTGCCACTAGGTGTATAAAAATAGCTTTACAACCTACTCTCAGAACATACACAGAAAATTTTATAAAAATCGGTCGTTTCGGAGGAGTTTGGTAACAAACAAGAGACGAGAATTTTATATATTAGAAGATATAACAATAGATAAATTAAAACATGGGTTAAACTCTTAACCAATACATCCAATCTCTGATTCTAGCATATTGCAATAACGCTTCAGTTGATCCTATAGCTGCAATAGCCGGACATTGGTCGTAGATATATTTATAGCAGACGCTTTTTATTGTTTCTGCAGTTATGTTGTCAATTGCCCTCATTTGCTCACAAAGAGACGGTCTATGTGCAGCGTAAAAAACATTTTGACCAATATCATGAAAAGCGCCAGTAGTGGATTGGACTTTGTTCAGTATATTGGCTTTCAGTTCATTCTTTGCTTTCACTAATTCACCCTCCGTTATCATATGGCATAATCTCATCCATTCCTCTTGAATAACCAGAACCATGTCATCTGTTTCAACTCTTGGTGACATAAATTCAATGCCACATAATCCAGTGTCTTGATAGTGGATGTTGAATGCTTTATATGATTCACAGAGCCCTCCAGCAGAGGCAAAGTGAGCTATACGTGTTCCATGATTTAAGCCACTCGGTTGGGATGCATCCCAACCACCCAACAATGAAGTTACTAGATCCATTACAAGTCTGTGCTCATCAGTGAATGACGGACCCTCAAAAGCGATAGCCACATGAGCTAACGGTATTGAATCATTTCTGTACACAATCTCAGATCCAGTATATCTCGTCGGACCTGCATCGAATGCTTGTGCTGCCAGTGCACTACCCAAATATTGTTCACTCATACTTACTATTGATTCATGAGTTATGCCGCCAACAGCGACCAAAACAGTTCTTTGGGGAATAAACATTCTCTTGACAAAATCATGTAACTTAGAGGAGTTCAAACCGTATAGATTTCTACTTGGGCCCATTACGGTCTGTGCTAATGAAGTTTGTTGATAGGCTGTTGAATGTAAATAGTCATACAACACGTTCACCGTGGATACATCATGATCCAACATTTCTTGGAACACCACATTTTTTTGGAATTCTGTTTCATCGCTAGAGAATGCATTGTTAAAAACGCAATCAAATAGAATATCAGCTGCACAAAGTAAATCACGTGCTAGGCATTCTACGTAATAGACTGTAAATTCACGAGTTGTAAAGCATTTGAAGTTTGCTCCAATTTTTGATATATCCCTTTCGAGAGTTGCCTTGGCTCTCTTTAAAGTTCCTTTGAAAGCAATGTGTTCAAAAAAATGCGTGAAGCCATTACTTCCATCTCTTTCGTACCTAGATCCACTACCTATGTAAAATCCCAAGGTCACATTAGGATTGCTTCTCTCTTCCGTTGCAACCATTAGACCATTGTTTAGCACAGTACATTGTGTAGATGGAAAGTCTCTCTCTCTTAGAAAATGGGAGTCTCTTAGAACTGTGCATATTGTATTAAAACGACATGAATTCCTAACAAATGGATTCCAAATGGTCTTAAGCATTTTATTAATCATGACTGTCCAATTCAAAGTTTTATTCAATACTAATTAAGCTTTCAATTCAGCAATTCAGACTGGATATTTTGCTGGACTCTTTGGTTCTGGAGAAACAAAATTCTGTATAACCAATGTATAACATATTATTGTCTCAGATTTTGGCACTAAAATACTAACACCAGTACCTACCTAATTCAGTTTCATTAAAGGTTTCATTCATAGAATACATCATCCATAAATTTTACTCCTAGTCCTAGGTTTCATTGCTCTTGAATTACGAATTGGACATATTTGTTTGTCAAAATTGTTTTATGTTGATTCCTCCATGATTCCTCAGTTAGATTCATGTCATAGAGTACATTGAATATTTCATGTTTGATTCTGAGGTCTCTGCTCTGAGTTTTAATAAAAATGACATTTTAGTTGAAACGGTTGCATACAGTGTTGCCAGAGTATACTCAGCCCAGGTTGCCATTTGTAGGTTCAAATGTTGCCATCTGAAACCAAATGTTGCCATTCTGTAAAAAAAACGTTCTGTGCCTTTTAGTAATATAAAAATATTTATACCTACCTATTGAGTACTGTTTTATTGCTCTGAATTTTGGTTGATAAAAATTTTAATCGAAAAAAATCATGTACATCCATTTAAAAATAATAAGATGGCAACACTTTATTTCTTTCGTTTGTTTGAAAATTGTATCCGACTAGAGGACTTTGTATCCATGGTCATGAATAAATAAAAAAAAAACATTTGTTTGACATTGACAAAGAAGGGCGGACAGCAGGACAGACCAAAAAAAGACAAGGAAGGATTTGTTAGATCCAAATTACAATGCATAGTTATAAACAAAAGTAATATATAACCACGAAAAAATTTCCTTTGCATCGCACTACACAGTGCACACAGTCACACACAAAGAATTTATTTAAAACACTACGTGTTAATTATCTGCTCTATGGTCACAAAGTGTCTTCCATTTTTAGGGTTCCATACCAATTTGGTAAAAATGGAACCCTTATGGTGAGACTTTCTCCGTCCGTCCGTCCGTCCGTCTGTCACACTCGATTATTTCAGTAACTATTCAAGCTATCGACCTGAAATTTAGAATAGTTATAGATAATAGTGACGCGACGTCATAGCAATCGTAAAAATTTGAAAATTGTTTTTATTTTTAGGGGGGAAAACCGGGTCGCCGAAATTTCAAAATGAGATAACAATATTGAATGGGGTATCATATGAAAGGGCGTTACTTGTGTATTCTAAAACCGATATTTATTTATTTTTATGCCTGATAGTTTTTGAATTATTGGGCAAACTGTTGAAAAAAATACCGTTCCCCCCCTTATCTCCGAAGTTTACCATTCGAAAAATCTGAAATAAATATGGTCAATAGAAGTTAACGTACATTTTACAGGAAAAATAAAATCAACCCTCTGACTATTATACTTTTTTTGCTAATAACAATAATCCGCCGAAAACAAAGTTAGGTTTGCGGCTTGCCAACAAAAGTACTTATATGTAAATTAAACTCGTAAAATCATGAACAAAAGTGATTCTTTTAATGTTCTACTTCTTTTATGGTATGGAACCCTCGGTGCGCGAGTCCGACTCGCACTTAGCCGGTTTTTTGTTTACATAAAATTACTTTTACTCTAGCTTCACCAAAATAGATCTTTTGTTGATAGAAATATGGGTACAATTTGTTTGTCTATTATATAAGTATTGTTTTCATTTGGGAATAAAAATGCGTTCGAGATTTTGATTTTGTTCAATTCGATGAGTTCTTCATCTGCGAAATAAATTCGATATTTTTTTACCGATGATCGCGCGACAAGTCGAAAAGTTGCCAAAAAGTTGCCATTTGAGCTCGGTTGCCATTTGGTTGCCACGAAGGGTCAAATGTTGCCAAAATGGCAACCAAAGTTGCCAAATGGCAACGCAGGTTGCATACAAAGATTTTACATAGGTACCAACAAGATTCCGATCCAAAGATTTTTTGTTAAGCTAAAATGAGACTTATTACATTCACTTAGAGTAGCAATTTTCTTACAAACGGTAGCTAGCTAAAAGCGGTCTTGGGCGAGAACGATCCCTCTGGTACTGTGTCCTTATCTAACATGTTGCCATCTCAACTAAATATTGGGTTTGGTAGAAAATGGTAGAAAAAATAAGTAGTTAAAAAATTAAAACACACGACTGCCCTGTTATAAAACGAACTAAAAAGTAAGAAACAAGTTATTTTAGTTGAACAGATAAATTCATATGGCAATCGGGGGGACCTCTTAGAATAGAAGTTGTTCCTCAGAACAACCCCCCGACAATGCAATAGCATAGCTTCTATCGCGGGCTTTGACGGTGCAGACCGTTTGAGTTTGTATTTGAGTTTGAGTTTGTGGAGTTGCGCTCCCTGCTTTCATGGTAGCCTGGTACCAAAAGTTCTACTTTTCGATTTATGGCAAAACTAAAAATAACTTTGCAATAGCTTTACCGCGGCAGTCTCCGAGTGCCACACGCCTTTTTTTAATTACTTATTTTTATTTTATATTTTTTAGTGATGGTCAGCAGTTAGGTGAAGCACGGATTCAACAATAACCCATAACAGTATGTCCAAATGTCTTTAGTTATTCTGAAGTTATGGTAAATGGAAATAAACTTACGTTTGATTATGTATATTGTAGAAACTTACCTACATACATACTTACACATGCATACAATCTTTTTTGGACCGTCGTATGAAAAAGGTTTTTTTGGGTGTACACCCTACTTATGTAAAATTATATATAAAATATATATTTTTTCTGTTACTCCTCTCCAATATACCTTAATTTTGATACCCATATTGTGATAGTTGAAGAAAAAATTTTGTTTTCCACTTTTGAAAATGGCGCCTCACATCCGCCATATTGATTTTTTCCAAAAAAATTATAGCCTATGTTACTCGGGAGGATCCAAGGATTCTAAGGATACCCCATATGTCCAAATCTGTTCAGCCGTTCAGAAGTTATGGAGGAATAAAGAAACATCACATACATACATACATACATACATACATACATGCATACATACATGAACCCTAAAAACACACTCCTTTTTTTGGGCAGTCGTGTAAAAAGACGAAAATCGATTTACATCCCAATCAATATTTCGAAAACAGCTGAAAAAAAATATCTAACTAACATCTATCATCCCTGGTTGAAAATATAATAGAATAGAAGGAAGTTATTGCAATCTACTCAGTAACCATGAAATCTAAAAATTTAAAAACATTTGACTATCATGAGCGATCTCTAAAAACTTTTGTACCTAGGTAATGTAGACACCTGAATCGTATTCAAGGAACCATCTCTTTCGCTGATCCTTAAAAGATTTTTGAGTCATTAGTAAATCTGAAAAAGACTGGAACTTAGAGCCGTTTAAAGTGAAACTTAAAGGCCTTCTATTAAACACATATTGTTTATAAAGTCTGGGTGAGAAGCCTTAGAGAAACTAAACTTATATAGGGATGACATAGTTTGCTTAACACAATATGTGTCGGAGTGGCAAAAACCACCATAAGATGTCGCACTTTGACGTGCGCATTTCTTCATGTCAAAGTACTAATGACGTGACTACTATTATACCGTTATCGATAAATTTCATACTATGATTGTGAGAGCTGAGTAGATAGGAAAAAAATCTCGGGGTTTTAAAGAAACTAAAGCTTTTCTATAGCTATTATCTATTGCAAACTTTTATAATAGAGGGAAAGGCTTCAGGAATAGATATAGTTTGGTCTCGCGGGATTTGTTAAAATATTGGCTGTTGGCTTAAATCCGGTCGCCATAGTTTGAAGTTACGATGAATTAAGGGAGATTCAGTAGAACCAGAAGACCCACACATACTTATTTTTTCCCGGAGATGTGAATTTATTTTGTATAAATTAAATAAAATTTTCAGCACATCACGTAAATATTACTGACCACAACCCACAAAACCTAATCACTGACGTTAATACATAGTCAATAGTATTGACTCGATACTAACACGCAATAGTAACATAGATTAAAGTTATAAAAAGTAACAGAGAGTAGGCCAAA
Organism: Coenonympha glycerion; assembly: GCA_963855885.1. Classification (NCBI taxonomy): domain Eukaryota; kingdom Metazoa; phylum Arthropoda; class Insecta; order Lepidoptera; family Nymphalidae; genus Coenonympha; species Coenonympha glycerion. The sequence goes on from OY979626.1 coordinate 9,482,222, forward strand.
AACAAACAAGTACGAGTCGGACTCATGCATGAAGGGTTCCGTAAATTCTATATTATAATAAATATAAATAAAGGAGTGAGACATTTTCGTTGTTTAACGGATTCCGCTAAAACTAAAACTCGTAGAGATGTAAAATTTAGTACCTACCCAGGTTCATATAATTAGGTCATGAATCTACACATATTCTGTACAAAGACGGGAATTTTCGAGGAGTGAAAATTTGTAACTCTTTTCATGAATGATGAATTCCTTTAAAATCGATGTATGACAACACTTAATTAACAACTGTAAGTCAGTTTGGCAGGACTGTATAATTTAAGAAAACAATCATGCATGACATCTCGAAATAAATAAACTACAAAAACCATTACAGCAAGCAAAGATATGTAATTTGTGGTCAAAATTAAAAAAAACGGCCGCCAAATTGAACTTTGAACATTTGAACAAGTCTCGGCTACTACAGGTCTACGCTATTTGCAGATTAGACGTTTGTTACAAATGGGTCCGGGAGCGACCGATGCGAGCTCGGGGCTTGGAGAACCCCGACAAATTAGGTGACGAATATGATCTTTATTGGTAGTTACTATCTTTTATGACCACCCAGAAATAGGAGCCCCGCAAAACTTTTATTTAATCCACAAAACAATTATTTTGCATCTCCGCAGAAAAATGTATACGTGTGGTATATCAGACTCGTAATATTGTCGTTACTTCGCATTAAAGCGACCGATTTCAAAACCGTTAGCCATTAGTTTTTATCAGTAGGTTATGTTCATTCATTTTTGCTCTCTTAAACCTTTAATGACTAACCACGAACTACATCGATAATATTTCCATATCGACAGATAGTTAGAGCAGCCCTTCTGATCAGCTGTCCGGTGCCTATCTCTGATTGGCCGATGACTGTGATTGGCTATTTAAATGCGACACAAGATGGCGGATATGGCCAGCCAAAAAGACTGACAATTTCCTGTCCTCTCTATTACTTCGTCAAAGGTGAGAAGCATAGTATAACATTCTCGTTACAACATCACTTATAAACTACCCTCATTAATTGGGAATTTTTCGTTCACTTTATTAAGGGCTTATGCACACGGCGTTTTATTAACGCGCGAAAGACGTGTGTTGTACGAACGTGCGACTTGTAGGCAGACTGTCGCATCCCGAAGAAACAGTGTTGATTCGATCGATTAGTGCAGCCACCTTTAATATTCAGTCATGATTTCAATACGTGTCTTGTGAAAATGAAGAGATTTCTGAATTCTGATTATACAATATATAATACATACGCGCGTTTTTCATGCATCTGTATTCATGTTAAATCAAAATCACCCTCAGGATGAGCCCATCAGAACATTTTACGTAAACCTTCATTTAAGAATAATTGGTCGGAGGGGGGTGACGGATGATATATTTTTTTGACAGTTTGCTCAATAAATTAAAAACTATCAAGAATAAAAATCGGTTTCAGAAAACGCTAATAATGCCCTTTTAAATATGATACCCCACTCAATAAAAATACGATTTTAATTTTTTTATGATTGCACTGACGGCGGGCCATCATTATCTACAACTACTCCAAATTTCATATCGATATCTTTAATATTTACTGAAATAAAGGGTCGTGACACACAGACAGATAGACAGACGGCGAAATTATTTTGCGCTGTTTGCGGGGGCCCTGTGTATTAGTCAATACGCGAACAGTATTCCTTATGATTAAGATTTTAGTGGCGTCTGTAACGTTAATTTGTATATTAATACAAACATGCTTATACGGTGACGCCAACAAAGAAGCAAAATTCTATTACTTAAGTAATTTTTTGGTAGGTTACATCTGCTACTTTTATTATATAATTATTGAGGATAATTTTATTTTCTTTTCTATGTCATAGTTTGCTGTTGGAGTATCGTTAATTAGGTGTTTTAAAAATATCTGTGATCCGTTTGCGAAGCACTAAGCTTGGTCCGAGACAAAAGCCCCAACCCTACCAGTGCTATGATTATTGGAAGTATCAATTTCATGGTTGGTTATTTTTGGATATAGTAAAATATGTATGAGACAAAGTAAAATGTAAGCTATCACGGCTACGTAAGCTTTACAACTTAAGGGCGATGGGTACCATGTGGGCGCGAAAATTCAAATTTTATTTAGTTTTTCGCTCATAGTGGGCTAATCATACATCGGGGGCTAATGGCAAAGTGTTTTGCGGGCACAGAATTTATGCATCTACATGTTTTTAATAAAAACTCTGCTCGACAATACTCATTTACTTCATATTGGTTCCCGATAGCTCGAAATCTGGGAAAATGCAAAAAAATATCTTTCGGGAACCAATATGAGATGAGTGGGAACTTTCGAGCGGGGTTTCTATTAAAAACATGTAGATGCATGAAAAGTAGGCCCGCAAAATGCATTGCCATAAATCTGCGATGTGTAGTTACTCTAATATTTGCGAGGGACTGAATAAAATTTGAATTTCGCGGGCTGGTAGGGCCGCAACACCTTAACCTATAATAGGCGTTCAACAAATAAAATAAAAAAAAACCGGACAAGTGCAAGTTGGACTCGCCCACCGTACTACTCGTAAATTAGAGAAAGTACTTAAAACCCTAAGAATCACTATCTTCCTGAACCGCTAACTTAACTTTGCTTTTTTGAGATTAATTGTTAATAACAAAAAAAGTAAACGGTTTTAGAATACACAAGAGTAATTAATGTCCATTCATATTATGATGCCCCACTCAATATTATTATCTAATTTTGAAATTGCGGCGACCTGGGGCCGTACCATCATCTCTTACAGCAGTATTATTGTAATATTGTTTTGACATTTTCATACAGTGCCAGTATGAAAAATTTTAAAACAATATTGCAATAATACTGCTATAAGAGATGGTGGTACGGTGGTTCGATCCCCCTTTGTAAATATAAATAAAAACGGTTTGCAATTTTTTAAAGTTGCAACCTTGACGTCGAGCCATTATTACCTACAACTATTAATTCAAATTTCATGTTGATATCTGAGTTTCTGAAATAAAGGGTCGTGACACACAGACAGGCTGGCAGACTGATAAACGGACAATAATGCTATCTTATAAAAGTTTAGTTTTTTTGAGATACAGTACCCTAAAAATACTTGAAAAGGTACCTATCTGAAAATTTCATAATAATTCCATAGAAAATGTTTATCGACTAGATGCATTACTAATGTTGTGACTACGGAACCCTACACTCCGCTTGCACCAACAATCACTTGGGCGATTTTTAGGGTTCCATACCAATTTGGTAAAAATGGAACCCTTATGGTGAGACTTTCTCCGTCCGTCCGTCCGTCCGTCCGTCCGTCCGTCCGTCCGTCCGTCTGTCACACTCGATTATTTCAGTAACTATCGAAGCTATCGACTTGAAATTTTGAATAGTTTTAGATAATAGTGACCCAACGCCATTGCAATCATAAAACATTGAAAATTGTTTTTATTTTTATTTAAAAAGGGGGAAAACCGGGGCTTCGAATTTTCAAAATGAAATAACAATATTGAGTGGGGTATCATATGAAAGAGCGTTACTTGTGTATTCTAAAACCGATTTTTATTTATTTTTATGCCTGATAGTTTTGGATTTATTGAGCAAACCGTCGAAAAAAATACCGTTCCCCCCCCCCTTATCTACGAAGTTTATCAATCGAAAAATCTAAAATAATTATGATCAATAGACATTAATGTATATTTTACAGGAAAAATAAAATCAACTCCTTAACTATTATACTTTTTTTGATAATAACAATAAACCACCAAAAACAAAGTTACGTTTGCGGTTCGCCAACAAAAGTACCTACATGTAAATTTTACTCGTAAATTCATGAACAAAAGTGATTCTTTCAATGTTTTACTTCTTTTATGGTATGGAACCCTCGGTGCGCGAGTCCGACTCGCACTTGGCCGGTTTTTTTCATATACAACGCTGTGAACGCGCGTTCGTAAAACGTGTGTCATTAGCGCGTTAAAATCGCCGTGTGCATGTGGCCTTAATAAAGTTGACGGAAAGTTCTCAAATGACGGTAGTTAAAAATAAATGGTGACAAGCTGTTTATCTTTGTTCTTTATTTGCTTCCCGCTCGTACTATTAAGTGTTTGAAAGAGATGCAATATTTGTCAATGTAAAGTTAATCTATGGTATAAAACTAACGATTCTATTGGATTTCACTTAAAATTTAAAACTTATAGCAGACATTTGCCATTTCGTAGAGGCGTTAAGTGAATTGAAGTGTGCTTTTTTAAAAGTCCTGATTTCTTTTATCAAGTTATATACTTAGGAATTAATTAAAGTTCCTCTTTATAATGTCGCAAGAGATCAAATTCGTGACTCCAGCCGGGGTAAGTTCATTTTGAGAAGTTTTGGTAGTTAAGGCGACTATATCCCAGCACTTTAGGTATTTGTCGCACAGTCAGACCCGCTCAACGATACCTAGCGACCATTGCCGTGAGCCGAGAAGTTAGAATGAACTCCGTGAACCTATTCATAAATATTTGCGTCACAGTACTGTGCAGTAGTGTACTGTTACAGTTGGACTATTTGTCATTATAATTCGCTTCACGAAATATATGCTGGAAGTTGCGTTTTTTACGTATATTTTGACTTTTTTATGGTAATCGATAATATCAACCGAGGTATTTATTTATAATAATTATGTATTACTAAAGTAGCAGGATTTGTAGAAATTTTTCTTTTACATATTAGGGAAATGAAGAGTTTTATATTTTTTTTAATCTTCTTTGCTACCGTCCGCATCTTTCTTTTCACAGTAGTAGTTTTGACACATTCTGTGATCACCATAAGAGTGCGGCATTGAGTTTAACAATATCGTTGTGCAGAACTGATATGGCAACGTTTTTAGGGTTCCCAGATATTTTGTGATATCTATACTAATATAATAAAAAGGTAGCGTAACGATGTTTGTGAGTTTGTGACGTTGTAAGGGGTAATCTCTGGCTCTACTGAACCGATTTTCAAAATTCTTTCACCAATAAATTATCGTGGAGTGTCATAGGCTATAATAATTTCCAAAATTAACTATGCATTGTTACTAAAACTTGAATAATGTAATCCAAGTCGCAAAAAAATTGCTTTCATCGCGTACGCTGCGATTGAGGATAGAACAAAACAAAATCAAAATCATCAAATCAGTATCAAAATCTGCAAAAAAGTCCGCAATAGCATATGCTTATCTCCTATGGGTAACTCGCAATAACTGCTTTTACTTTAAAATTGTGGATTAAAAATAAATAATTTTTGTGAAGCTTATTTAGCCCACATGGTATTAATTTATATCTTTGTAAATATGTTTTTTAGAACGGAAATTTAATGTAGAATAGTTCTGCCCGTTACTCTATACAGTTTAAATACATATCTTCAAAGATATTAGCAAAACAAAAACGCGCGGTATGCAGGAGCGCGCCGCCGCCGCTTCGGTCGTTGCGTGGCGATAGGATAGGCATTTATCATTCATTTATCTGAATGCCTCGCGTCCAGCGCTGTGGGCTGTGGGTATAAGGCCCGTTTTCCACCACAGCGAAGCGGAGCGGAGCTGTATTTCAGTAACAAATCAGATTTCGTCATTTTGATATTTTTGAAACTGAGGGATGTCTAAATGATGAAATCTGGTTAGTTATCCAAACACAGCTCCGCTTCTCTCCGCTTTCGTGGAAACCGGGCCTAACGTGGGACAAAAATATTTCTAACGCGGAACGGAGTCTGCGGGCACTGCTAGTTTTATATATTTCACGATAGCTTTTCTCATTATCATAATTCTTATGTTGGTAAGTGTTTTTCGATGTCTCAGGGCATTTGTTTCTGCTGCCAGTCTGCGTAGTTTTTTACAAAAGTTGCGTAATATGTGCTTGCGACACTCAATTTTTTCAACGGTTACATTTTGATTTTCATATGGTTTGGCATTGAGTATCCTTACATATGTCGAGTCGACATTTATCTCCAATCATTGTGTGATCTCCAATGTTGTAAATGAGACCGTTCATCGAAATAGAAGCCTTCTAAAATAATTTCAGTTTCAACAATTAAAAAACACGAATGCCCTGTTATAAAACGAAGTAATAACTCGTTTTTTACTTTTTAGTTCGTTTTATAACAGGGCACTCGTGTTTTTAGGGTTCCATACCAAATTGGTAAAAATGGAACCCTTATGGTGAGACTTTCTCCGTCCGCTCGTCCGTCCGTCCGTCCGTCCGTCCGTCCGTCTGTCACACTCGATTATTTCAGCAACTATCAAAGCTATCGACTTGAAATTTGGAATAGTTTTAGGTAATAGTGACCCAACGCCAATGCAATTATAAAACATTGCAAATTGATTTTATTTTTATTTAAAAAGGGGGGAAAACCGGGGCTTTGAATTTTCAAAATGAGATAACAATATTGAGTGGGGTATGAAATGACGTTACTTGTATATTCTCAAACCGATTTTTATTTATTTTTATGCCCGATAGTTTTTGATTTATTGAGCAAACTGTCGAAAAACATACCAGCCCCCCCCCCCTTATCTCCGAAGTTTATCAATCGAAAAATCTAAAATAATTATGATCAATAGAAATTAACGTATATTTTACAGGAAAAATAAAATCAACTCCCTAACTTTTATACTTTTTTTGATAATAGCAATAAACCGCCGAAAACAAAGTTAGGTTTGCGGTTCGCCAACAAAAGTACCTAGGTACATGTAAATTATACTCGTAAATTCTTGAACAAAAGTGATTCTTTTAATGTTTTACTTCTTTTATAGTATGGAAGCGGTGCGCGAGTCCGACTCGCACTTGGCCGGTTTTTTTTTTTAAATTTTAATTACTTATTTTTATTTTATGTTTTTTACTGATGGTCAGCAGTTAGGTGAAGGTATTTTCTGTTACTACTCTCCAATACCTTCATTTTGATACCCATATTATGATAGTTGAAGAAAAAAATTTTTTTCCACTTTTGAAAATGGCGCCTCACATCCGCCATATTGATTTTTCCAAAAAAATATAGTCTTTGTTACTCAGGAGGATCCAAGGATTCTAACGATACCCCATATATCCAAATCTGTTCAGCCGTTCAGAAGTTATGGAGGAATAAAGAAACATCACATACATACATACATACATACATACATACATACATACACACATACATACGTACATACATACATACATACATGAACCCTAAAAACATTACACTCCTTTTTTTGGGCAGTCGTGTAAAAAGTAAAAAACGAGTTATTTTAGTTGAACAGATAAACAGTAACAGTATTTAAACTGTGGTTACGCGTGATGGTATTTGCACGTGGTGGAATTTACACTACCTACCATAATTTTCTTAGTTCGTATCAGAGTTTCTTCGGAGCTTTTGAGGACTAGGTATTTTGATAAACTCAAGAAACACTTACTATATAATTTTTTTAAATTCTCCTTCGCTTCCTGTCAGATAGTTTTTTTTTCCAGCGCATTTAAAAAATAAATAATTTTAGCGCGAAAGGAGCGTGAGTCGTGAAAACTTGCGCAGGTCCGTCTCGTATGGAGGCTCGTGAGCCACTGAGTACATCGTTTATTCGATGCGTTAGACCATTTTATGACTTCTGTTAGGCGAAATTTTGCAGCAATTTTTTTATTTAATATTTGTCTGCTCAATGGATAGGCAATACAATGAGATTACTTTACGTATAATTTTTATGAAATTTAGTCTAAAGCTTTGGAAATACCATTAAAAAAATGAACAAAAACGACCTGTTTTCAAAAATTTTTATGATCGAGGCAAGTTTAACTTATCGTGTTTTCATGAGGCCATTATAGAGGTAAAGCATGTATCTTTAATATGTATTTTTAACAGTGAAAAAAAACAATTTTTTCATGACTTTGAATTGCTTTGAAAAGTGGCGTAATCGCTAAAAACCGGGATAATGGGCCGTTAATACTTTTTATCAAGAATCGTTACTTGTTTCGAGTTCGTTCTCCGCCATTGTCTAAAACTCGTCACGTACGCGTATGTATGCTATATGGCTAAGATGGCGTGCAACGCTTATAAGTCAACTGCAAACGCCAATTTTTTAACATACTTAAATGTAAAACAGCCTCTCTATCTAGCCGGTAAAAACTCTCGAATGACTAGAGGTCCCGGTCTCTTACGAGTATATCCGAAGAACGTGGATATTATTTGAATTGTTTGAATGCGTAATATAGTAAAGACACTCGGACAATTTAGAGATTTCTAATGTGATGTCGTATATAATCATATTTTTTGCGCTTACATTGCAAACACTGGCGAGATAAATCAAAATAATGCATTAAAACAATAAGCATTACTTCTTAAGAGTCCTGTGAACTACGATGTCTCATTACATTCAAAATACCAAATCATTTGTAATTCGTGCATATTTCGATCATGTTGTGGTGTTATTCGGATTCATTAATAGTACTAAATAATCTATGCTGCGGGCCATATTTGGTTCGGAAAAGTATCTTTAAAACTAAATTGTAAACGATTTTACTTGTTTCTTTGGATCAAGGAAGTAAGGACGCATTTTTTAGGGTTCCGTACCTCAAAGAAAAAAACGGAACCCTTATAAGATCACTTTGTTGTCCGTCTGTCTGTCTGTCTGTCTGCCTGTGTGTCACGACCCTTTATTTCAGTAAATTTAAAGATATCGACATGAAATTTGGAATAGGTGTAGATAATGACGGCCCGCCGTTAGTCCAATCATAAAAAATTGCAAATCATTTTTTATTTTTATTTACAAAGGGGGGTAAACCGGGTCGTCGGAATTTCAAAATGAGATAACAATATTGAGTGGGGTATCATAAAAAAGGACGTTACTTGTATATTATCAAACCGGTTTTTATTTATTTTACTGCCCGATAGTTTTTGATTTATTGATTGGAGCAAACTGTCAAAAAAATACCGTCCCATCCATCTCCGAAGTTTACCAATCGAAAATTCTGAAATAATTATGATTAAGAGGGATCAATGTATATTTTACGGAAAAAATAAAATCAACTCTGTATCTATTATACTTTTTTTGGTATTAGCAATTAACCTCACGAAACAAAGTCAAGTTTGTGGTTCGGTAAAAAAGTGATTCTTCTTATTTCATTTTGACATCTCCAAAACGGAGAGATGTTGAAATCACAAAATCTGATTGGTAACTCAAACACAGCTCCGCTCCGCTTTGGTTGCAACCGGGCCTTATGATTTAACTTTTTTTAATATAGTAACCCTCAGTGCGCGAGCCCCACTCGCACCTGACCAATTATTTTAAATAATAACAATAATTTTAATTTTGAATGCGCATTGTTATTTGACGTTTGAAAATCTAGTTAAAAATACATAATTATGGAACTCTCATCATCATTATGGTTAATTTTTACGAAGGTTCCGTACTATCTAGCCCTATTTCTAATATTATTAAAGTAAACTAAACACCCCTGCCTACCGAACTCAAAAACGAGCAAAAATAATCACGTTTGTTGTATGGGAGCCCCCTGTAATTTTGTAATTTATTTTAATTTTACTATTTATTTTTACAGTAAATAATATATAATTACATATACTGTGAAAATTTTAAGCGTCTACCTGTTACAGTTATCAATATGGAGCAAAAACAAGTAGAACGTTTATAAATAAACATAATACAACATCACATACATTGCTCCGATCCCTTAGTAAGTAGCTTATGCACTTGTGTTATGGAAATCAGAAACAACGAAGGTACCACAACACCCAGACCCGAGACAATGTAGAAAACTTATTTTTTCTACATTGCCCCGACCGGGGATCGAACCCGGAACCTCAGAGATGGCGGCGTTTTGAAAACCGGCACCGGTGGTTTGTTGTATGGGAGCCCCTTAAATATTTATTTTATTCTATTTTTTAGTAAATATTGTTATAGCGGCAACAAAAATTTGAAATGAAAATTTCAATTCTGTAGCTTTCACGGTTCAAGAGATACAGTCTGGTGACAGACAGACGGACGGACAAACAGCGAAGTCTCAGTAACAAGGTTCCCTTTTACCCTTTGGGTACGGAACCCTAAAAAATACTTTCATTTTCCTACAAAATTTTGGTTTTGGTTCATGAGGAAACTTTGGTCACTCGTCTTCTTCTTAAAATATAAAATAGAAACTGACTGACTGACTGCACAACTCAAACCGCTGGGTCTAGAGATTCCAAATTTGGCAAACAAGTTCCCTATGGAATGTACTAAGAAAGGATTTTCAAAATTCATCCCCTAAGGGGGTGAAACTTAAATATTCCTTCACGCCGCAACTACTGAACTGATTTGGCTCAAATTTGGAATGGAGATAAATTATTGTATCCTGGATAAGTGACAATAAGCTACTTTTTACTTCGAAAAAGTTCAAGGTTCCCGTGGGATTAGATATAAACCGAAATTCACGCGGAAAAAAATCTTCACGTCGCAATTATACGGAATCGATTTGGCTGAATTTTGGAATGGAGATTTTGGAGTACAAAGGCTACTTTTTATCCCGAAGTAATTTAATTTAAATTCCTTCAGGAACAATGAAAAACAGATATTCAACCGGGAGAAACAGGTATTAACTACATCATGCCGTAACTACAGAAGGCTGAAATTTGGCATGGATATAGATTTTATCCTGGAGTAATACAAGGGCTACATTTTATAAATAAATAAATAAAAAAAAATGAATGAAAAAATTCATGGTTTTTATGATAGAACTGAAGAACAAATATCCACGCGGAAATAATATTCCTTCTTAACGAAGACGTGAGAATAGGGTAAGGACGTGGGAATAGGGAAAACTAAAAACTCGTGCGAAGCCGCGGGTATTTTCAATTTATAAGTTTATTTATTTTTTCTGTATTTTTTCATTATTACCTAATCAAAACTAAAAACCTGAATAATAGAGATATTAAAAATAAGGCTTTCCCACGGCAATGCCACATGGAGGGGAAGTATCATAGAGCATTTCACTGAAAGGAGACTTCATATCAATTTTAAAAATTAATTAAACTGTATTCATAGATTTTTAAATAACATGCCTGGTTGAATTGGGACTCGAACCCGCCATACAAGAAAAAAAAATTACGTGTAGTATTATCATACCAGTCGAAAGGCTTCATCATAAGGATCATTTTCTTCGAAATAACATTTCATCAGAAATCAAAGGAAGACCATGAATTGTAACATTTTATTGCAATTAATTATTAGTAGTATGCTCGAGTCCCAGTTTACTTAACAGGTTATTTTTAAAAATCTATAAATGCAGTTTAAATTGTTTTTAAAATTAAAATGAAGTCTTCTTTCAGTGAAATGCTCTATCTTCAATATTTAACGTACTTCCCCTCCATGTGGCATCGCCGTGGGACGCCCTGTATATTATAATATACAGCAAACGTGATTTTTTGCTTGTTTTTGCTCAATATTTTATAATGGCAATAGCTTGAATTATTCAAAGAATATTTAATTATATATTCGCTTTATAAATATTTAAAATAAAATTAAAATTAAACTAATATTCAAGGAGAGCTACCATACAACAAACGTATTTTTTCCCGTTTTTATAGATAAATGGTACGGCACCCTTCGTGCACGAGACCGACTCGTACTTGGCTGATTTTACTGACACACTCGTTATAATATGGGGAGCCGTGAATTTCCTCTTCATTCACCAGAAAGGAGAATTACTTCACGGCTCTCAGTCACTTACAATTTCAATTATTTTCAGGAAGAACTGGGTGTTACTAACCTATTTAGAATACTGGGCTACCTAGGGTTCAATTTAGTAGATGTTGAGCCTCTATATGCAACCCACAAGCAAGACAGCGGCTATTGTAGAATAACAATAGACTGTGACGTAAGTATTTTTGCATAAAAATAATTAATACATAATCTTTAATCTATATCTGTATCTATACTTATAATAAAACTGTAAAGGGTCGAATTCTGTAGGATTAGTTAAAACCGAAATTCACGCGGAAAAAAATCTTCACGCCGCAACTACTGAAAAATTTTGGTTGAAAGTTGGAATGAAGATAGATTTCGGCCTAAATTAACACAAGGGCTACTTTTTAGTCCGCAAAATCGATGGTCTCTGTGGGAATAGGGAAAACTAAAATTTACGCGTGCAAAGCCGCGGGTATCTGCTAGTTATTAATGCTAACCGAGTTATTAGTTATTAGTGTAATAACTAGCTGACCGAGTGTATGGCCATTAAGAATATAAAAAGCAGCTTACAACCTATCTCAGACCTACCAAATATACAAAGAAAATTTCATTAAAATCGGTCAAGCCGTTTTGGAGGAGTTTCATTGGACACGAGAATTTCATATATTAGAAAGATTGCGTCTAAAAAATATTTCAGTTCATGAAGGTGCACTAAGAATGGGATTTTCGAAATTAAGATTCTAAGGAGGAAAAAGGAGAATGCCAAAAAATGGGCTAGATTTGAGTCACTCTACGTCTGAAGCACGTATGCATGAAGAATCTCATTTCAAATTTTAATATCGCAAATATTTATTTTAGTGTAATGTGAACAGGGGTTCAAAAGTATTATTAAAAAAGGTAATTAAACGTTTCGAAACATGTGGAACCGCCATGTCACTTATATTTTATTAACTTAGAAAATGAACCACTTAGAAAAAAATCAGATTATTTTTTTTTACAAATTCCCTGTTAATATTTTACTAATCTTTTTTTACATAATATTGAGAATATTTCTAACCGATGATTTGGTTAAGACGCAAGTTATAGCCCAATTTTCATACAAGAATTGGCATTCTCCTTTCAAACTTTTTTGATTTGAACCGTATTCTTTCAAAATCGATATGATCTGACCATTGTAGTAAGCATGGAATAGGAATTCGTGGTCACAATTTTAAAAAGGCGGCCTCCATTTTGAACTTTTTTGTTACGGAACTAAATGCTTTGACAATCGATATCTGACTATCGCAGCAAGTAAAGAGAAGGAATTTGTGGTTAAAATTTTAAGAAGTGGCCGCCATTTTGAACTTTTAATTACTGGGCCGAATGCTTTGAAAATCGATATCTGACTGTCGCAACAAGCATTGAGAAGGAATTTGTGGAAAAAATTTACCCTTTTTTTAAATTTCGACCACAAATTCCTTCTCCATGTTTGCTGCGATAGTCGCATGTCGATTTTCAAAGCATTTGGCCCTGTAACAAAAAATTTCGAAATTTTTCCACTTCAAAATTTGGATTTCAAATATCCCCGAGAAATCTGAGTTCGAATTGATTTTTTTACCTAATGAAAACCTAGCTACCAAATTTCTGATCTCTACGACTTTTAATTCTTCGGGAATTCCTGGAACAACGAAAAAAAAATCACTTTCGTATGGGAAAATTCCTTAAATGTACGCTTTTTACCCCTTAGAATTTGAATTTCTGGAATCCCCATCTTAGAACGAATTCATGACCTAATATCTACCTAGACACCAAATTTCAGATCTCTACGACCTATAGTTTAGACGGAATCCGTGGAACAACCAAAATGCCTCATTCTTTTACATATATCGAATAGAATATAGATAGATAGAAGATAGAAGAAGAAGAAGAAGATGTGTGTAATTGTATATTTTGTGCAACTTAGGACCATGTTGAATTCTTTTCAGAGTACTAATGCACGGGTCGTCATGGAGGCTCACAACATAACAGTGCCGCCAAGCCCACCAGTATCAAAAGCAAAGAAAGGCGAGGGGTTTAATAAGGTACTTTATTAATTTGACATTAATTGTTCAACGTATAATGAAAGCTCATGAAAGTTAAGAGTAACCAATGACGAAATACGCTACTCTGAAAAAATCGGACGGGAAAGATGTGACCATGGAGATACCATGATGTGACGTTTTTTGACAAATCTATACTAATATTATAAAGAGGTTTTTTTAGGTGTTAAGAGTACGCCATTTTGGCAGGATATGTGAACTTATTATATTTAAGACCTAATGTACCTACTACCTACCATATTCATGCAAAATAAATAATTTGAATTTGAATTTGAATTTGAGGTAGCGTAACGATGTTTGTGAGTTTGTGAGTTTGTGACGTTGTAAGGGGTAATCTCTGGATCTACTAAACCGATTTTCAAAATTCTTTCACCAATAGAAAGCTACGTTATTGTGGAGTGTCACAGGCTATAATAATTTCCAAAATTAATTACGCATCTTTACTTAAACTTGAATAATGTAATCCAAGTTGTAAAAAAAAATTGCTTTCATCGCGTGCGCTGCGAAAACTATTAAAGATAGAACAAAACAATGTTCAACAATATTAAAGAATGTATCAAAATCTGCAAAAAAGTCCGCGATAGCATATGCCTATCTCCTATGAGTAACTCACAATAACTGCTTTTACTGTTAAAATTGTGGTTAAAAAATAAATAATTTTTGTGAAGCGTATTTAGCCCATATGGTATTAATTTATATCTTTGTAAATATGTTTTTCAGAACGTAAATTTTATGTAGAATATTTGTGCCTTTTACGCTATACAGTTTAAACAAATATCTTCAAAGATATTAGCAAAATAAAAACGCGCCGCCCCGGCCGTTGCGTGGCGTAGGAGGCAGTCATGCGAATGCCTCGCTCGCGTCCATCGCTGTGGGCTGTGGCATACTATTAGGTGTTTCGTGGCTGTGGTTATAAGCAAGTATAAGGCCCGGTTTCCACCAAAGCGAAACGGAGCGGAGCTGTGTTTGAGTAACCAATCAGATTTCGTCATTTTAACATCTTCGAAACTGAGGGGAGAGGTGATGTCGAAATGATGAAATCTGGTTGGTTATTCAAACACAGCTCCACTCCGCTCCGCTTTGGTGGAAACGGGGCCTTATGCGGGACAAACGGGCCGTGATAAAACTATTTTTAACGCGGAACGGAGTCCGCGGGCACTGCTAGTTAAAAATGTATTGAAGGTCTGTGATATTTTTGTTTCCTATGGTTATCATGATTTATTTATTTATAATAAATAAATAATATCATTCTAAGGTATAAAAAAATCTATGTTATATCAATGGGTAAATTTGAACACAGCTCTAAAAGAACAGTACTTTGGTCTGCGAAAAGTTTAAGGTATCAGCTTAGCTCAATGACGAAATACGCTATGCTAGCTTAGCTCAGCTTTTAGGTATCAACATAATGAAAAATTACTGAAAAAAAGATTACTTTATAAAGATTGTCGCATAATAAAACGTTTTTCGTTTATTATATAGAAAAAGCGTCTAATTAAGAAACCGCTGCATCACAGGGTACATTGGACATATGGGGTATCTGAGGTGAGCGTGGGTGCCTGTGGTTTGCTATGCAAGGGCGAAGGGACTGCATTTCCCGCAGCGCCGGAGACGTCACAGATCCGAAATAGAAATTGACGTATTTACCAACAAAAAAAAGGCGACTGAGCAAAGCTCGTTCACCCACATATTTTAAAATAATACGTCCGTCGTTGTAAGCTCGTGGAGATTATTAACTTAAATAATGTCCCCACATTACGTCAACGTGATTTTATTATTTCCAAACAAAATTTTACATGAAACTTAAAAATTCACGGTGTTTCTTTCATTTCTGATGCTGTGTTATTTAGCAAAAAAATAATGCTTATGAATAAGGCTTTCGAATCACTATGATGAAGCTACTTCTGACTTACTGAAGCGATCAGTACGAGTATGATGAACTTAGAAGATTTATAGTTAGATTGATAGATGCTTTATTGCGCCAAATACAAACAAAATAAAATAATGAAACGTAATAGATACTCCATATCCATGTATAGACCATCTACGGCTCGGCATCAAGGCTTTACCGGGAGCGTCTCACGAAGCAGCTACAGGGCATCGAGCCGCGCTGTGACTCTGAGGCCGGCAAGAAGCGTGGCGTCCGTAGATCTGTCAGCATGGTTGAGATGACTCCAGACAAAAGGTGCATTAAAGGGGAAAGTATACGCTACTGAGCATTTTTATATTTCGCTTCGTGCAATGCTGTGTGCTACAAAATTAAAATTTTAGAGCGTACTACTGCCCAGTATGCGGTAGCCTAAATACAAAATGCTGTCAGTTTAATTTTTGAATGCATTTTATTTTTCTTTATAATAATTTTCTGACGAATGATATTATGTAATTTCAGTTCTTTATTATTTATTTTACACTATACAAGTTAGTACTTGACTGCGATCTCACCTGATGGTAAGTGATGATGCAGCTGAAGATGTTATAGTACTAACTTGGAAAGTTCATTATATAGAATATTCCAAAGACTTTATTTATTTATTTGGTTTCTTTATATGTGTTTTAATTTTTAAACTTTGCACATTGAAAGTTATAAACTACTTTATAACGTACTAGAACTATTTCTAGCGTACTTAAAATAAAATAAAAAAATAAATAAAATTTTATTTCAGAGCAAAACTCCATAGAATTTTGTTAGTAACAGTAATCTTAAACCTATGTTAGTTCCTAATCTTAAAAATTAAACTCTATTGTTAGTATACACATGCTCTTAAACCTATGTTAGTTCTTAATGATAAAAACTAAACTATAATTGTTAGTATACACATGCACTTTAACCTATGTTAGTACTAATTCTAATTTCTACCTATCTTCGCCCCCCACCCCTGGCATGTGCACCGTCCCAGGACCTCCAGAACGGGCTGTCCAGTCTACAAGCCAATGTGCTGAGGAGGGTGTTGGTACTACTCACCAGTCTGCTCATCATGGACGCAGCGCGTTTGCGCATGATCGCATAAAAGTCGTCTACGCGAGCATCCGCAAACATCGCTGACGCGCTGCAGCGCCGCGGCATCCCCAAAACCGCCCTCAGCACATTGTTGTACTGAACGCGCAAGGCGCTGTAGCTCCGCCGCGTATAGTCCGTCCACAGACTGCACGTGTAAAAGGACTGGCAGTATGCCCTAAATAGGGTAAGTTTTACCTGTGTAGTACAACGTGCAAATCTGCGAGCCAACATATTGCCGCGAACTGACAGCGCCCTACGCTCCCGTTCCATGTCGCTGTCGTCATCGAGGCGCTCTGTTACTACGTGTCCGAGGTACTTGAACTCAGTCACCTGCTTCAGGGGGGGCCCGCACAGTCGTAAATTAGGACAGAATTTGTCCATCTTGTTTCTCCCCCTGAAAACAAGAAACTCACTTTTATTTGTGTTGTAACTGAGTCCATGTTCCCCGGCATATTCTTCGCAGAGACGTAGCAACTTATTAAGGCCACTAACCGAAGGGCTCAGCAGTACCATGTCGTCTGCATAGCTGATATTGTTAATGCTGCCTCCATCTATCGAGCAGCCGACACCTGCGCTGCTGAGCCTCCCGATCAGTTGGTTTACATATAAATTGAACAGCCTCGGTGACGTCAGCCCTCCCTGTCACACTCCACTCTCCAGCCTGTATGGGTCACTGTAACCATTACCCCACCTAACCACATTCGATTGGTTACCATACCAGTACCCTAACAACGACACCAGTTCAGGCCTTAAGGTCGTCTCATATTTGAGCTTATGCCATAGGACGTCATATGAGACTCGGTCAAAAGCTTTAGACAGATCCAAGAAACACGCGTATACCTGCGTGTTTCTGTCCGTATAGTATCTGACGGTTTGCTTGAGACACATTATAGCGCTTTCAGTCGATAGTTCGGGTCTGAATCCGAACTGCGCTTCTTGCACCTTAAAAGATTTGCAAAGGTGAACGTCAAGCAAACCGTCTAACACCTTGGCGATAATCGTCGCAAGAGATATTGGGCGGTAATTGGATCTGTCTGCCGCATCACCAGTCCTATTTTTAACTAAGGGCACAACTACCGTCATCATCATAGCATCTGGCAGGTAACTGTGGCTAATACACAGGTTGAAGAGTAGTTTGAGAACTCTTGACACGTGCACACCAGCATGGCGCAGGTGCTCTATACTCAGTCCATCGTGTCCGGGCGATTTCCCACGCTTCATACTTCTGAGCGCAGCGTTAACCTCACTAAGTGTGAAGCGTATCGGGTCAGCGCCAGCACCCACGCTGTTCTGAGTAGAGCACTCGCTCCCGCTTGTAGTTGTAGGGGGCTCTGACATAAACTGGGTCTTAAACATGTTGGCTATATTTCGACAACCGCTTACGCCATCTACCTCTGCTGGGAGGCTCGCGCGAGCATTCAGCCTGTTTGTATGACGCCAGAAACTGCTGAATTGTTTAGCCTCGCACGACGTGGCCAAGATATCCATTTTTATTTGGTCTTCGTTGTCCTGGCACCACTTTAGTTTTTTCTTAAATAGCTTCCGCGATTCACACTTAAAAATAAGTTTATAATATATCTTAACTAAAGACTTTTTTTGCTATAACCGAATAAAACAGGTTACTATTTTATCCAATTTCCACTATTACAGGCCTTCGGAGCAGAAAGCAAATCCGCCGGTGGTGGCGCGGCGTAGCCGTTCCGTGACAGTGGAGTCTCCCAATCCCGGTCCGCGTCCCGAACATGCGCCCGCCGCGCCGCGCAAGGTCGCGGATGATAAAGTAAAGCCGAAGGTAAAAAAGGTAAAATCTGTCCGTCTGTCCGTCTGTCCGTCTGTCCGTCTGTCCGTCTGTCCGTCTGTCCGTCTGTCCGTCTGTCCGTCTGTCCGTCTGTCCGTCTGTCCGTCTGTCCGTCTGTCCGTCTGTCCGTCTGTCCGTCTGTCCGTCTGTCCGTCTGTCCGTCTGTCCGTCTGTCCGTCTGTCCGTCTGTCCGTCTGTCCGTCTGTCCGTCTGTCCGTCCGTCCGTCCGTCCGTCCGTCCGTCCGTCCGTCCGTCCGTCCGTCCATCCGTCCGTCCGTACGTCAAATAGACAAGACGTTCTTTGTTTTTGTCCGTATTCAAATCTTTTTTAGTGGTTTAAAGTGTATTAGATCAAAATAATAAGTAGCTTCAGTAATAATTGTGTACGATTAATG
Source organism: Coenonympha glycerion (assembly GCA_963855885.1). NCBI lineage: Eukaryota > Metazoa > Arthropoda > Insecta > Lepidoptera > Nymphalidae > Coenonympha > Coenonympha glycerion. Next base: position 9,501,175 of record OY979626.1, read on the forward strand.
TGATTATTGTTGAATTATGAAGTTCTCACTCCGAAAAAGTTTATAATAACTATAATCATACTCAAGAGTATTTGTGTTATTTTTAAATTACCCTCAGTTTGTTGTAAATGACAGACAACTTGATAAGCTGGCCTTAAGATACTAATTGCAAAATTCGTAACCTGCTTCCATACTACGTTGGTGTAGTGGTACTGCGCCAGGTTGAAGAACAATGGTGCGGGCCCATACATCGCTTTCGCTCACGTTACGCTATTGCAACTATAAATGAAAAAATATTTTTTTGGTTAGGCCTGCAAGCCTGAACTCAATGCTAAAAGATTTTTCTTACAAAAAAGTGGAGAAAAATTAATATTTATTTTCAAAATATTGTATCTGAGTATTATAACAACAGCGACCTCCGCCATGAAGCATCCGAGAGCATAGACAATACACTAAATACTCTTTGATAAATACTTTTCACTTGTCCCAGAATTTGTCACTGTTGACAGTTGGTAGTCATGTAGCTGTCGGACAGTGTTGCGAGATGTCGGAATTAAAAAAACTCCAATCGACTGAAAGAAAAATCTAATTGGGTTAATAAATCAATATTGAATTACAAGGGTGTTTCGGATACGCTAAACAACCAAGACAAAATAATCTATGCTAAAAATAATCAGTTGTAATAGATTTCAGTATTATTAATAGGTGTAGTCTTCTGTCAAATAATCTCAAATCTTCAAGCAGATTATTTAAGTGAGACTAGCTCACACGGAAAAATAATATTCAGTTTTACTCCAATGCAGTGGAAAACCCTAAACTAATTTAATCTTTTTATGTAAATAATATATTCGAGTAAAATAAAATGCAAAAAAGTAACAATAGAAATCGATACAGTTATTGTCTTGTATCCTACATTCTGATCTAAGAATTAACGTAATACCTGAAAGTAAGTTTTTCTTTAGTATCTGTTACATGCTGTACTCGTACAAATAAGTGGACCAATCGTCAAAAAGATGGAGTCGAAAAGTGGAAAAGTTTGTCATCCGGCAACACTAGCTGTCAGGAGTGTGGAAACGGAACCTATCAGTAATCAATTGAATTTCTTTAAAATATATTTTATTTTTTGACCCGTCCTTTACAATAACTAGTGATACCTTGAAAAAATTCAGTTATTTACTAGAATCGTCTTGGAATAAATGTTACATCTAGACGCTAAACTTTATTTGTGTACATTTCTGCCACTGTTCTTTGAAGAGACTCGGTTCGAATCTCGCTGCGGCGGATCTTTTCTTTATTTGAAGTTTTTATTTCAAGATGACAAATGAATGTAATATTTGCAAATTGAATGTTTTAGTTACACAGAAAAGAATAAAATGTGTAAAATGTCAAGCGATGTACCACTTTACTTTGATTGTATTGTGCCGTCTGGGAATAAATCGCCTGTACCCCGGGGGCAGTGGATTTGTCCAGTCTGTAAGAGTCCATCTAAAGTTCTGTCATCATCATCGTCACTGGAAGGTATATAACAACAGACGTTACGATTGATGCAAATATCGATTGGATATCGACTATAAGGAAAGAAGTACAGAAAATAATTTCTCAAACCGTAAGTGTCGAATTAATAAAAATTCGTGAAGAGTTGACCGGCTTACCGAGTATAAAGTCATCCATCTTATCAGGTCTGTTTGATACGGTAAAAACAGAATTGCAAGACGCAAAAGCTGAAATCTCGACTCTAAGGAAGGAGAACATTGAACTCCGAGATATCATAAATACTCACGCAAATACTCTAAATATATTGGATCGAGAGGCAAGAGCCACCAATATTGAGATACACTGTATTCCAGAGCATAGGGGCGAGAATTTAGTTAAAACTGTGGAACAAATTGGAAGAGTGATAAATACCCCGATTCCAGAAGGGAGTGTTGTTAAGTGCACTCGCGTCGCTAAAATAAACAAGGAGTCCTCGCGGCCTAGATCAGTTATTGTTAAGTTTGGCTCTTCCTTGCTGAGAGACAAATTTTTGGGTGGTGTTATAAAGTTTAATAAATCTAACAAAGACGATAAGCTAAACACGTTGCATCTGGGATTATCTGGAGACAAGAAACCTGTTTATATATCAGAGCACCTGTCATCCACCGCTAAAGATTTATACGCCGCAGCACGTATTTTTGCCAAGGATAAACAGTATCGTTTTGTTTGGTCGCGTAACGGGAATATCTTTTTACGGAAGACCATTTCAAGTGACGTAATATTAGTGAAATCAAAGGACCTCTTAGCCACATTAGCGTAAAATTCTTTATACCTTTATATAAAAATAAAAATATATAAGGTATAAAGAATATTTTTTTTTCTCCCTTAACTGCATTAGTAGTAAAAAAATTGCAATTGAAATTTATGGTTAAAGCTTTAAAAATTTTCTATCAAAATGTTAGAGGAATAAGAACAAAAACTAATGATATATATCTTGCAGTACTTAATTCGGACTTTGATGTCATAGTGTTTCCAGAAACATGGCTAAACAGCGGAGTGTTGAATAATGAGTTTATTGATGATAGATACAACGTATTTCGTCGTGATCGTGAGTCTAGCGAGTCATGCAAATTGGATGGCGGGGGGGTATTAATTGCAATTTCTAGAAAATATAAATGTTACAGGGTAGATTCGTGGGAATCTAGCCATGAAGATCTCTGGGTTAATATGGTCATAAACTCAAAAATTATATCATTATGCGTGTCATAGATATTTTTTAATACTTTCATGTATTTTCTATGAATTTGGCATCTATCCAGGGCTTCCCATATTGAGTTATGTGAGATCGTATCAAAAGCTTTAGCATAATCGATGAAAGCTATATGTAGTGGTTTGTTGAACTCTTTGTATTTTTCTATGACTTGTTGAATAGCATGAATGTGGTCTGTTGTAGAGAAGCCAGCACGGAAGCCTGCTTGTTCAAGTGGTTGGTGTTCATCAATATCTGAGGATAGCCTGCTTTGGAGAATTGAGGTGAATAGCTTGTACACACTTGAAAGGAGACTTATAGGTCTATAATTACCTACGTCTGTCGGGTCTCCTTTCTTGTAGAGTAAGATTATATCGGATCTTTTCCATTGTTCTGGCACCTGACCAGTGTCCAAAACTTTATTGAATAAGCAAGTGAGTGGACGAGTTAGGAGCAGAGAGCCAGTTTTTAAGGCCTCGTTTTGTATATTGTCAGGTCCGGGACTTTTTTCATTCTTTAACTTTTGAAGATGCTGGATGGTTTCCCTATCGTCTATTGGTGGTATATCAATTTCATGACGAGTTATTTCGCAAAGCTGGGAATTCCTACTTGAATGAGAAGTTTTTGAGATGTCAGTCTTTTCTTCATAAAGTGTTTTGTAGAATTCTGTTGCACTATTGACCACATCATTTCTGGTTTTTGTCGCCTTGCTTTTTGTATTTAGGTTTTGTATCCAGTTTTTATGTGTTGTCAATTGTTTATAGGCTCTTTTCGAGCTTCTGTATTTCTGTAGGTTGTCTTCTATTATCCTATTTCTATAATTCTCATAATCTGTTTTTATGGCTTTGCTTGTTGCTTTGAAGAGAACACTTAATTCTTTTTCCATTTCTTTAGTTTTTTGTTTTATTTTTATTAACTCTGTTCGTCTTGTCAGCATATCCCGGGTACTTTTACTGAGAATTTTTCCAACTGTATCTGTATTTGAATCTGGTGTTTTTGCTATTGATGGCGTTTTCTAATTTGTCTTATAATGTTTGGACGTCATGATCTCCGGTTCCGGCGTAATAAACAAAAGACGTTCCGAAAGTCACTCGCGATAAAATCTGGTTTAAAACAGTGTTAAAACTTGTGGAAATGTCACTACAGTATTTATAAATAAACATTTTGCTGTGGAAAGTGCACTAACTATAAAAATCACGCACGAAATATCCTCAAGCCGTTATTATATTGCTGTGAAAAACGTTCATAACATAACCTCAAAATACTATCGAGTGCAAACTATAGACAATATTGTCAGTCCAGACAACATTACAAACTGAATTTGACATATAGAGTGTTGCCATCTGAAGAAGTTAAATTCTACCATTGACAGAAAATTTGCGCGCCAATTTTGAAATTTCGTTTGACTTGATTTGAATCCTATGCTTAACCATGGATGACCAGTCGCAACTTTTACTGGAAAAAATTCAAGAACGAATGGACAAGCAAACAAAAATAATTACGGAGAATGTTACTCGAAACATTATGCAGAAAATGGGTGAAAAACTCAAAATTCTAGAGGAAAAAAATCAGCAACTACAATCTGAGGTTTCGGAACTAAAAGAAAAACTTAAAGGATTTGAAATACAAAAGAAAAAGAACAATCTATTATTTTTTGGTTTAAAAGAGGAAAGCAAAGAGGAGTCAAATATAGTAGAATATATGAAAGAAAAAATCAACAACTACCTGTCACTGGACATTCAAGCATATGAAATTGATAAAGCTTATAGGATCGGACAAAAAACGAGCAATGGAGTTCGACCCATTCTTGTTTCCTTTACTTCGAACTGGAGACGAAATATAATATATAAAAACAAAAACAAATTACCCAAAGGAACATACATAAAGGAAGACTTTACGAAAGAAACGTTAGAGATAAGAAAATCTCTGCAGCCAAAACTTGAAGAAGAAAGGAACAAAGGCAATATTGCCTACCTGAGGGGAGAAAAGCTTATAGTAAAGAAACCAACTGATATTAACCGTGAAAAGAGGAAAAGAGAATCCTCCTTCTCACCTGATCAGGCGTCCAAAATATCAACTGAACTACCCTCTTCAGAGGCCCCTAAGAAAATTGCTGCAAAGAACGCATTTGAATTTATGTCCCGTCCTAGAAGCAACTCAGCTAAGGAAAAAACTAACAAGTAGCAACTAAAGAGTGCCAGCAACCGGAAAAATGACAACGATAACTACACAAATAACCAACAACCAATAAACCTAATAAAAACTCCCCCAAGCCGGCTGGTCCCCGTGGGGGAAAGAGACCATAACCCTCTAGCTGAAAGAAAAAGACAAAATAAAATTTTGAAAATTGGAACATTTAATGTCAGATCACTAGGGTCAGAGAAAAGATACATAGAATTAATCTACTCACTACAAAATATAAAAATCGACATACTTGGTATAGCAGAAGTCAGAAAAATGGGATGTAATATTGGAGAACGCGACAATTATATGCTATGTTATAAAGGAGAAACGCTAGGGTTGTATGGAGTGAGCTTTCTCATCAAGAAAAAATTCAAAAGGAACATATTAAACTTCACAGGCCTTTCAGAGCGGGTTGCTGTATTACAAATGACATTCGATAATGAAATAATATCAATAATACAGGCGTACGCTCCCGTAGAAAAGGCATCAGAAGAAGCAATCACTTCATTTTACAAAACCTTGGAAGTAGCTCTAAACCAGGTGGGAGAACATGTGCTCCTTATTGGAGATTTTAACGCCCAAGTAGGACAAACAAATATGAATGACAGCTTAGTCATGGGGTCATTCGGTTATGGAACTCGAAGCGAAAGGGGTGAAAAATTAGTGCAATACGCATTAGAAAACAAACTATCTATTATGAACACGTTCTACAAAATGAGGAAAGACCGTAAATGGACGTGGCTATCCCCTGACGGAAAACAAAAAATGAGGTAGACTATATTCTGTCAAACGAGCCCAAAAAAATTAGGAACATAGAAATTCTCCACGGTTTGGGATTTAGATCAGACCACCGCCTCGTAAGAGCTACTTACCTTCTGGAAAAACAAAAGAAAAGCAGATCAACTTTCAAAACACAACCTAAGTCATTAAAAACAACTGAAGACATCACTTGTTATTTGAAGAATTTAGAAGAAAACTTACAAGAATTGAATTTCCAAAACGAAGATCATGACGTCCTAGTATTATAATAAAGTATAATTTTAGAAACGCTGACTATGAGGACATCAATAAAAATCTCGAGGGACTGGATTGGTTGTCTGTTTTCAGTGATTGTAAAAACGTAAATGATATGACAACGGTATTTTATATAGAGCTGCGCAAAATAATTGAAAAATTTGTGCCTAAGAAAAAAGTAAAATATAGAACTTGTTATCCTGTTTGGTATTCTAAAAACCTAATAAAAAGATTAGCAGAGAAAAATAAATATAGAAAACTGTACAATAAATATCGTAATCCTATGGATGAAATTGAATTTAAATTATTACGAGAAAGGTGTGAAATTATTATTAACTAGCTGTTGCCCGCGGCTCCGCCCGCGTGAATTACGATTTTTTTACATAATATACCTTCCTACTGGAATTCCTTGATTTTTCGCGGGATTCTGGTGTGATGTTGTACAGAAACCTGTTCTTACTTTGCACGGGTTATCTAGTGGTGATTTTGAAAACTCCTTTTTCCTAATAATAATATAAAGTTTCATTAATACGTAGTTGAAAGAACAAAAGGACCCAGTGGCACATTGTACCAATGTATCGAAATATCGACAGTTAAAATCGTCCTTTTCATTGTGATTTTTATTCTGAAACCACGAAATATGTCAAAAGTTATTAAACCATATGAAAAGTTGTACTGGTGGTAGAACTCTTCTTTCAGAGTTCGGCCGGGTAGGTACCACTGAGATAAATTACTCTACTTCCAATATTCCCCAGCCCAACATAATATAAAAGTTTTTAAAAAAAATCTTTGCTTCATCTCAATACAATCCAAAACATCAGAATGGACAATGGCTATATATTTCCTTACTGGTCGGTTAGGATCGATAAGACCTAAGAGTTAAAAATATTTGTGAACCATTATACCCTTTCCATATTGCGGATGATAAAGTTTAAATCTGTTCATGTCTTACCTAACAGTGCCATCTTAATATAAAGTCAGGAAACAGTAAATAACATGACAGTTAATTTTTATTAAAAAAATTCGGTAGTACCTATCTCAGAGTTTTACATTCAAGTTCCACATAAATTGTAGAGATGGCGCTATACGGTATAACGTAGCGATAACGCCAGTTACATGATTTTTGTTCACCCTAAAAGTGAAAAATTTTAAACCATACAAAATCTCCTGCTAAGCCTATTTATTTACGGCTGTATGGGTACTCCAGTCTTACTTGAGCCCGACGTCCTAGCCCTAAATTCTTTGTGTATTCCGAGTTTCAAGTCACCTACCTACTTGAAGTTAAAGGTTCTGATGCCTGTAATTTCTGAACTACAAAAGTGATGATGATAAGATTTGTATGGAATAATCTTTAAAGAACCTCCTTTCTAACAAAAAAAGAATGAATGGAATCGGACAACGCGTTAATGAATTATAACTAAAAAAACGTTTGGACTTTGATGCCGTCTTCCACCATGATGAATTTCGGGACAAAAAGTATCCTATGTCCTACCTCAGGGTATGAACTATAATCATGTCAAGTTTCATTTAAATCCATCCAGCGGATTAGCCGTGATGCCCGGTCGTGAAACAGACAGACAGACAGACAGACAGACAGACAGACAGACAGACAGACAAAAATTAAACAAATTACAGTTTTGGCTTCAGTATCGACTAAATAGTGTCCTCCAACAAAAATTTTCAAAATATCTTCAATGTACAGAATTCGAACCTTTACAGTTTTATTATAAGTAATAATAATATAGATAGATTTATTAATTTAGACTATAAGAACTACTTGGAAAGGGTAGAACATAATATTAAAATAAATCCGAAATTTTTCCATTCATATTTAAAGCAAATGCGTAGTAATAAATGTGACTATCCAGCACTTATGACTCTTAATGGTTCTTCATTCACAAATGGCGCGGATATTTGTAATCAATTCGCTAATCATTTTTCGTGTGTATATATAGCGTCTAATAGAATAATTAAAACTAAGCCATCTATTACTACGAATGCATTAGATAATTCGCAGTTAGGAAGTATAAATATATCTAAAAAGAGTCTTATAAAACAATTAAAAGGCCTTGATGTGAGTAAAGGGCCCGGGCCAGATGACATACCACCTGTATTTGTTAAACATTGTTCTGCTGTATTGGCGGACCTTTATTGTTAATATTTAACAAATCTTTGTGTGACGGCGAATTCCCAGATATTTGGAAAAGAGCCAGGGTAGTTCCTGTATTCAAAAGTGGCGATCGAAAAGACATATCAAAGTATAGGCCCATTTGTATTTTATCAGTATTCTCTAAAGTTTTTGAATCGTTAATTTGCCCAGTTCTGGAATGGTACATGAAACCGGCTATGTTAGATAATTAACACGGGTTCATCAAAAAGCGATCAACTATGTCAAATTTAGCCTTGTTTGTAGATGACTTAGCGATTGCTTTAGATAATAAATCTCAAGTAGATTGTGTTTACACTGACTTTTCAAAGGCATTTGATGTAGTTGATCACTTTATTCTGTTGGAAAAACTCAGGAGGTATGGTATTTGCAGTAGTCTTATTAATTGGTTTGAGTCGTACCTAACAAACCGTAAGATGAATGTGGTTATTGGAGGATATCAGTCCCATACATTTGTTGCCACTTCAGGCGTACCACAGGGTTCCAATCTTGGACCGGCGTTATTTGGTATATTTATTAATGACTAGCTGTTGCCCGCGGCTCCGCCCGCGTGAATTACGATTTTTTTGCATATACCGTGGAATTCCTTGATTTTTCGCGGGATTCTGGTATGATGTTATACAGAAACCTGTTCTTATTTCGCACGGGTTATCTTGTGGTGATTTTGAAAACTCCTTTTTCTTAATCATAATATAAAGATTCATTAATACGTAGTTGAAAGATCAAAAGGACGATTTTAACTGTCGATATTTACATGTACCAATGTATCGAAATATCGACAGTTAAAATCGTCCTTTTCAATGTGATTTTTATTCTGAAACCACGAAATATGTCAAAAATCATTAAATCATGTGAAAATTTGTAATGGTGGTAGAGCTCTCCTTTCAGGGTTCGGCCGGGTAGGTACCACTGGGATAAAATACTCTACCAACAATATTCCCCAGCCCAACATAAGAGTCATTTAATAAACCTTTGCTTCATCTCAATACAATCCAAAATATCGGAATGGGCAATGGCTATATATTTCTTTACGTATAAAAAGACTTATGACAGTCAGTCGGTTAGGATCGATAAGACCTAAGAGTTAAAAATATTTGTGAACCATTATTTTACCCTTTCCATATTGCGGATGATAAAAAAAGACGCGGCACTCCGGGAATGTCGACAGAAGTGAAAACTTTAATCTGTTCATGATTTAACAGTGCCATCTTAATATAAAGTCATGAAACAGTAAATTATATGACAGTTAATTACAATTTAAAAAAATTCAGTAGTACCTATCTCAGAGGTTTACATTCAAGTTCCACATAAATTGTAGAGATGGCGCTATACGGTATAACGTATCAAGTTTCATGATTTTTGTTCACCCTAAAAGTGAAAAATCTTAAACCGTACCGTAACCGTTAAGCCTATTTATTTACGGCTGTAAGGGTAGTCCCGTCTAACTTTAGCTCTACGTCTTCTTTAGCCCTAGGTTCTTTGTGCATTCCGAGTTTCAAGTCACTGAACTTATCGCTAAAGGTTCTGATGCCTGTAATTTCTGAACTACAAAAGTGATGATGATAAAATTTGTATGGAATAATCTTTAAAGAACCTCATTTCTAACAAAGAAAGAATTAATGAAATCGGACAACGCGTTAATGAATTATAAGTAAATACACATTTTGACTTTGATGCCGTCTTCCAGGGAAACCATGATGAATTTCGGGACAAAAAGTATCCTATGTCCTACCTCGGGGTATGAACTACAATCATGTCAAGTTTCATTTAAATCCATCCAGCGGATTAGCCGTGATGCGCGGTCTTGAAACAGACAGACAGACAGACAGACAGACAGACAGACAGACAGACAAAAATGAAACAAATTACAGTTTTGGCTTCAGTATCGACTAAATAGTGTCCTCCAACAAAAATTTTCAAAATATCTTCAATGTACAGAATTCGACCCTTTACAGTTTTATTATAAGTATAGATGTGGTTGAATGTTTCAGGTATTGTCAGTTCCAAATATACGCTTTGTTAATGATGTTAATGATTCAATCAATTTGCAAGGGGATTTGGATAGGCTTTCTGTTTGGTGCGACCACAATAATTTGAAGTTAAATCATTTAAAATGTAATAGCATAACCTTTAGTAGGAAAATAAAAAATATTAAGTTCGACTATAGAATCAAAAACAATGTTTTAGAAAATTTGAACCAAATAAAAGACCTTGGCGTGATTATAGACCAAAAATTAAGTTTTATAAGCACACATCGATAATGTCATTAATAATTCTCTAAAATTAATGGGATTCATAATTAGAAATACAAAAGACTTCCGAAAGTCTGCTACCAGACTTGCATTATTCAAGTCGCTGGTACGAATTAGACTTGAGTACTGTACTGTTGCATGGAGCCCATACTATGAAATACATAAAAATAGGATAGAGAGAGTCCAGAAGAAGTTTTTGCGACACCTAGCATATAAGGACAAAGTTCTGAAAAAAGTCAACACCTACACTGACCTCTTAAAATTATATAAGACATTGTCATTGTCGGATCGCAGGGACTTTATTGACCTCTCCTTCCTCAAGAATATTATAGATGGAGGGATTGACTGCTTAAATTTGCTGAGTAGGGTGCGTTTGGCAGTACCAAAGTTCAATGCTAGGTCACATATCAAAAGTAAGTTTACGTTTAGACCCAGGATTAACAAGTCGAATCTAGGCAGATCCGCCCCTATGTGCAGAATAGTTATCACCTATAATAATTTGATCAAGGATGCTGGGATAGATATTTTTCAACATTCCGCTGCGCGTTTCAAGAGAGAGGTTAAAAATCTCTTAAAAGTAGGTACTACATGATATTTTTGAGTTTTTTTGTAGTTATTATTATTTTCTCTTTATAAATTTTGTTTTTTTTTGTTTGGTTTTTTGGACCTATCTGTTACTAATAACTTGTTTTTTCTTTTTTTGTAATTATCATTCTTTTTTAATTTCATATCTAACGTTAGCTTTAAGTAATTATATACTAACAAAGAATGTCCTCTTATACAGTGCATGTTGAGTTAGCCTATAAGTGGAGTGCACAACATTGTAAAGCATATTTAAGAGGGTTACCGCAAATTCGCGCGCATCGCGTTTCGGCCCATACTATTAACGTATTCTGTAGCGCTGACGCAATTTTGCGCCGATTTATAGTATTATTAAATATTTTATAGTAAAATAAATACAGAACTTATTAAAAAAGTAAATGTACAGTGACTTTGAATATTAATTAAGTTAAATGATTAGACCTAAGAAGTAACAAAAAATCTCGGATTACATCCTGAAATAACCCGTTTAATATCTCGAAAAAATACTAAAAATGTCACTTTTGGTTATACTGTTTTTGAATGAAAATTTAAGTAAATCGAATTTTTTTTTCTAGACACTTTTTCATAAATATTATGAATTTTCTAAATATGACTATTTTATAAGTTTGGGATATGAAACTTGGCTAATATCTTGAGTCTGCGTAGAGCGTCGACCGCTATTTTAGCAAACAGCCTGTACCAGAACTGTTCTAATGAGAAAATTATACACATATTTTCAAATATTTTCTAGACAAAAACTAGATTATGAAATTCCAAATAATGTTATGTCAATCATCAAATCAGTAATTGAACACATTACTGTTTTATGTGCCGTCCGAAATCGTAAATTTTGACTAAACCACAATTCTAACGCGTGAACCGCCTTAAATGTGATTATATTATATTAAGTTCGTTGTGTACACGTTGGCTTCCGAATAAAATAAAATAAAAAATAAAATTATAACGTGGTCGTACTATATTTTATGCATTGCATTGGGCAGGTGCAGAGAGAGGCGATCCGTCCATTGTTGCTGCCGGGACGGATCACATTTAAGCAGAAAACCTCCAGGTATAACAATTTTCTCAGCATAAGTACCTACCACGTATAAAAAAATTATAAATTAAGAAAAAAAAACGTGCAAATCATTTTATTTTTTGCTGTGTATTGTGTGCGACCTGTGTATTGTGTAAACTTGGTGGCGATTCAATTTTTACAAGCGATGCGACAGTTGACTTGCCGCACGGCTAAAATCGACCAGTGTTAATCCGGCTGATTCTGTAACAAATCAATCAATGTATTCGACATTTCGCTCAATAAGTTCAAAGCCGAAACTTATTGAGCGAAATGTCGTTTTGTCAAGCCGAAACTTAAAAAAATGCACATTATAGCCTAAAAGATAAATGTAAGGCCCGGTTTCCACCAAAGCGGAGTCGTTGAGTAACCAATCATATTTCGAAATTTTCCGAAACTGAGGGGAGACGAGATGTCGAAGTGACGAAATCTGATTGGTTACTCAAACTCAGCTCTGTTCCGCTCCGCTTTGTTGGAAATCGGGCCCGATAATGGCATTAAAAGTGAGTTTCTCTTATTTTTTACTAGTTAAAATTATTTGTGAAAAGTGATAACTGATAACAAAAAAAAATATACCGAACCTAAGTATTCCCTGAATCCTGACTAAGTATTCCTAAGTGGCCATAGCCCACCAAGCTGGGCAAGTGCGGGTTGGCGGGCTTCACACACCTTTGAAAACATTTTTGTGAACTCTCAGGCATGCAGGTTTCCTCACGATGTTTTCCTTCACCGCTAAGCAAGTGATATTTAGTTTCATCAAAACGCACATAACTCGGAAAAGAGGTGCGTGCCCAGGATTCTAACCTCCGATGCGACCTCCTTTTGAGAAGCAGAGGTCAGTACCTACCACCAAGTACCGTTGAGCTATCACAATACATATTATGGCAAAATTATATTATTGTTACATAAATAATACTCACAAACGTGTGAGTATTATTTATGTAACGAGTCGGCTTGCTACGGTATTTTTAAGGTTTCGTTTCTGTTAGTATAATAAAATATATCTCTTATTATGCGACTTTCTTTGTACGTCTTTACCTGTGTTGGAGTAATAGAGGTTTCTCTACATTTCACATATAAATCAAAACTAGCGCTTTAAATTGCATATTTTTTGGGTATAAAACTGTATAAGCAAAGACAATTTTGCGGTGTGTTAACATTATATTCTTACCATTGTGGGCAGTAGGTACGAAACCAAGTCTGACTTACTTGGTCCATTTTTTTTGGCAGAATCAGTCTCACAGCAAATAAGAGAAAAGTTGAGAGTTAAAGAGAGAACTGTCACGACGTTCAAGTTTTAAGCTAGGAGTTGAGCACTATCCCCGGCACACATTTTCATTATCAAATCAAAGATATTGAACAAGATCTACTGTACACCTATGAGTACGACTTACCTTATTTGATGTGTATGGCGATGATTTCGGTCCTCGGCTCCAAAAGAGGGTGATGTAGTTTGTCGAACCGTAACCTCACCGTCTAGATAGGTTTAGAATTAGGTCACTGACGAAAAATGGTGTTAACGTTTTTAATTATATTTTATTGCAGTAAGCGTTGTGCGAGCGCCTTTTTACCGAGACACCCGTTCGAGTCGGACTCGCGGCAACTTCATATTGTATGTTAGTCTCGATTTTGGAGATTGTAGGCACCATTTCTTGACATATATGATTAGCCATGGGCTACGATCCATTCCTTGCTCAATTTATTTCTTTAATTTAATAAAGAAAAAGTGAAAAAGGGACAGTGCTCATAATCCGTTAACGGAACAATCACCTTTCCGTTAAATAGGTAAAATTGGTAGATACTACTTGGTGCGTTACAGTTGCCGCCAAATGACTTGGCAAGATTCGTTAGATACCTAAAAAATGCTCACTCCCTCTCTATACACAGGATCCAAGCACTCTATTGGTTGGTCGTTGACTGTTGTTGCTCTCGCACTCGTTGCACGCCGAAACCTTGGCAAGTTACTTGCCAGCAACTGTACGAGTTACTTATTTTGTTAATTTTCAGTCCGATATGCGACCCTCGCAGGGATCTGCTGGGGGAAAAGTTAACAACTCTACGCGAAGTTATCAACGAAGCTATTTTAATATTCAACCAGCAAGATCCCGCGGAGTTGCCTAAAATAAGCTTATCACCAATTAAACAGGTTTGTTACACTGATGATTCAATTGTTTTCGTCACCTTTATTTACACAGCTAACTTACAAATTTTATAAGTCTTTTATGTAAAAATGGTCCAATTCTGGTTGTATATAACAAAAATCTATGAGTTTTTTATACCAAAATTATCTTAATTATTTTTAATCAATATGATCAAAAGTTATCTATACAAACTTCATTAATTCTCGGACCGAAAGAGAGGCATTTTGACACCAGATATTATTCGTATACTAACTGATGATGGTATGGGTAACAGACATAAAAGCTTTGTATTTGGATTTTTCTGAATAAATTCCGTGTTGCTTCACAGATTCCGATGTCCTTGAAAGAAAAACAAGAAAACCCATTGCGACCAAGACCGAAGTCGGTTGGTAAGTATTGCTTTCTTTCATTACATACGCATCAAGTAATTTATTCCTCAAGAGATAGCAAGCAAACGAGCACTTCACATTAAATGATAACCGTTGCCAATCAACATCTGCAGCACCAGTGGCTCCGTGGATGTTCGTGGAATATCCGCTCTTGGCAAGTAAGGGGAATACGAAACTCCACCACTCCACTCCACTTTACTGAGGCTGGTCTCTTATGAGAGACTAGCTGTTTCCCGCTGCTCCGCCCGCGTGCAGTTCGTTTTTTTTTACAAAAATGTTTCCCGTGAAATTCTTAATTTTTCCTGTTTAAGTTAATGTATGGTGGTAAAGTGGTCCCTGGGTTCGATGGACCCGTAAAGGAGTCTTCTTCCAATCTCTCCTGTCAACGTGCAATCTTCTTTCACACAATTCACCTATATTTTCTTTGGTCTTCCTCTACTTATACACTCTGTCAAAATCGCTTATGTTATTCGATTCGCATGGAGTTAGGCAGAGTGGGCGTGCCATCGTGGATTGAAATATCTATACTAACCAAACTCATCTTATTCGGAGAGGATACCAACCAGATATTGTAATTAAGCATTCTGATGCGCTGCTGTGTAGCAACCCGTTCCTGCTTCGCACGGGTTATCTTGTATAGTTATACCTAGTTGCACCATCAAAAGGACGATTTAAACTGTCGTGGAACTGGAGTGGTCATGTAGTGACCACGACCTGTGCCACTGGGTTACGACACGATTTAAACTGTGGCAAATATCGTATATGTACCACAGTTTAAATCGTCCTTTTGATTGTGCTACGTAGATAAGTAGCTATAGGTTTTTTTAACTATTCCACGGGAGCTCTCTAATTTTTCAGGATGAAAAGTATCTTAAATGTTGACCGGGCATATAAAGTACGATCATAAAATTTCATTTAAATCCATTACTTGAAAGACGCCTGCTAACTGTTTTTGTAATGTTTTACTTTCCCGCGGGAACTTGATTGGATTAATAAGTTTTACTATATATTAAGGTATCAGCATAACAATACTAAATTAAGTTCATTAGTTGTTGTTTACAAAGCTGTTAAATTAATTGCAGTTTTTTAACTATCCCTCGGGAACTCTTTATTTTACCGGGATGAAAAGTATCCTATATGTTGACCAGGGTCATAAGCTACCACCACACAAAATTTCATTGGAATCGGTCCAGTCGTTCCAAAGATTAGCCCGTACAAACAGACAGACAAACAGACAAACAGATAAACAGACAAACAGAGAAACAAAAAATTTAAAAAAAAATTAAATTAGTTCTATTTCACTTCTTACATCCCCCTAACTCCATTTTTAGCATTTTTTTTATTTGTACAGAAATTCGACCTCTACAGATTTATTATATGTATTGATGATAATATTAAAGTGGATGGCTCACCCTCATAGGGGAGGGAGCCTATTAGTTCAAGGTGAATGCGGGAGCTTACTATCCTTGGGCGAGTGCTTGCTGGGTCCTCGGATCAGCTTTTCATAAAGATGTCACTATCGAACGCATACCGAACGTAGTCCTTGAAGTATATTAGACATACTCGTATATAGCACACCGAACTGCTAGTAGAGTCATATTCGAACACATACCGAACGTAGTAGTAGAAGTCGAAGTACGCCGGGCTGCTAGTAAGCTCATATTTGAACCCATACCGTACGTAGTAGTAGTTAAAGAGCGCCGAGCTAGCAGTAACGTCATATTCGAACACATACCGAACGCAGTAGTAGTCGAAGTACGCCGGGCTACCAGTAAGGTCATATTTGAACCCATACCGTACGTAGTAGTAGTTGAAGAGCGCCGAGCTAGCAGTAACGTCATATTCGAACACATACCGAACGTAGTAGTAGTAGTCGAAGTACGCCGGGCTACCAGTAAGGTCATATTTGAACCCATACCGTACGTAGTAGTAGTTGAAGAGCGCCGAGCTAGCAGTAACGTCATATTCGAACACATACCGAACGTAGTAGTAGTAGTCGAAGTACGCCGGGCTTCAAGTAACGTCATATTCGAACACATACCGAACGCAGTAGTAGTCGAAGTACGCCGGGCTACCAGTAAGGTCATATTTGAACCCATACCGTACGTCGTAGTAGTTGAAGAGCGCCGAGCTAGCAGTAACGTCATATTCGAACACATACCGAACATAGTAGTAGTAGTCGAAGTACGCCGGGCTACCAGTAAGGTCATATTTGAACCCATACCGTACGTAGTAGTAGTTGAAGAGCGCCGAGCTAGCAGTAACGTCATATTCGAACACATACCGAACGTAGTAGTAGTAGTCGCAGTACGCCGGGCTTCAAGTAACGTCATATTCGAACACATACCGAACGCAGTAGTAGTCGAAGTACGCCGGGCTACCAGTAAGGTCATATTTGAACCCATACCGTACGTAGTAGTAGTTGAAGAGCGCCGAGCTACCAGTAACGTCATATTCGAACACATACCGAACGTAGTAGTAGTAGTCGAAGTACGCTGGGCTACTAGTAAGGTCATATTTGAACCCATACCGTACGTAGTAGTAGTTGAAGAGCGCCGAGCTAGCAGTAACGTCATATTCGAACACATACCGAACGTAGTAGTAGTAGTCGAAGTACGCCGGGCTACCAGTAAGGTCATATTTGAACCCATACCGTACGTAGTAGTAGTTGAAGAGCGCCGAGCTAGCAGTAACGTCATATTCGAACACATACCGAACGTAGTAGTAGTAGTCGAAGTACGCCGGGCTTCAAGTAACGTCATATTCGAACACATACCGAACGCAGTAGTAGTCGAAGTACGCCGGGCTACCAGTAAGGTCATATTTGAACCCATACCGTACGTCGTAGTAGTTGAAGAGCACCGAGCTAGCAGTAACGTCATATTCGAACACTTAACGAACGTAATAGTAGTAGTCGAAGTACGCCGGGCTACCAGTAAGGTCATATTTGAACCCATACCGTACGTAGTAGTAGTTGAAGAGCGCCGAGCTAGCAGTAACGTCATATTCGAACACATACCGAACGTAGTAGTAGTAGTCGCAGTACGCCGGGCTTCAAGTAACGTCATATTCGAACACATACCGAACGCAGTAGTAGTCGAAGTACGCCGGGCTACCAGTAAGGTCATATTTGAACCCATACCGTACGTAGTAGTAGTTGAAGAGCGCCGAGCTACCAGTAACGTCATATTCGAACACATACCGAACGTAGTAGTAGTAGTCGAAGTACGCTGGGCTACTAGTAAGGTCATATTTGAACCCATACCGTACGTAGTAGTAGTTGAAGAGCGCCGAGCTAGCAGTAACGTCATATTCGAACACATACCGAACGTAGTAGTAGTAGTCGAAGTACGCCGGGCTACCAGTAAGGTCATATTTGAACCCATACCGTACGTAGTAGTAGTTGAAGAGCGCCGAGCTAGCAGAAACGTCATATTCGAACACATACCGAACGTAGTAGTAGTAGTCGAAGTACGCCAGGCTTCAAGTAACGTCATATTCGAACACATACCGAACGTAGTAGTAGTAGTCGAAGTACGCCGGGCTTCAAGTAACGTCATATTCGAACACATACCGAACGCAGTAGTAGTCGAAGTACGCCGGGCTACCAGTAAGGTCATATTTGAACCCATACCGTACGTAGTAGTAGTTGAAGAGCGCCGAGCTAGCAGTAACGTCATATTCGAACACATACCGAACGTAGTAGTAGTAGTCGAAGTACGCCGGGCTTCAAGTAACGTCATATTCGAACACATACCGAACGCAGTAGTAGTCGAAGTACGCCGGGCTACCAGTAAGGTCATATTTGAACCCATACCGTACGTAGTAGTAGTTGAAGAGCGCCGAGCTAGCAGTAACGTCATATTCGAACACATACCGAACGTAGTAGTAGTAGTCGAAGTACGCCGGGCTTCAAGTAACGTCATATTCGAACACATACCGAACGCAGTAGTAGTCGAAGTACGCCGGGCTACCAGTAAGGTCATATTTGAACCCATACCGTACGTAGTAGTAGTTGAAGAGCGCCGAGCTAGCAGTAACGTCATATTCGAACACATACCGAACGTAGTAGTAGTAGTCGAAGTACGCCGGGCTTCAAGTAACGTCATATTCGAACACATACCGAACGTAGTAGAAGTCTAAGTACGCCAGACTGCTAGTAGGGTCACAACACATACCACACGGAGTGCTGGGAGTATGGAGGCTTATAGTCGAAGTACGCTGGGCTGCTAGTAGGGCCTTATAGTAACCCATGCCATATTCGGGTTGGCAGCTGTCTGGCAGCTATTTCATTTTGTAGAATAGCACAGCTGAAGTGTCGAAAAACCAACTAATTAAATTTATTTCATTTAGATATATTATATAGTATTTTTTTCGACAGTTTGCCCAATAAATCAAAAACTATCAGGCATAAAAATAAATAAAAATTAGTTTTAGTATACACAAGTAACGCCCTTTCATATGATACGCCACTCAATATTATTATCTCATTTTGAAAATTTGTCGACCCGGTTTTCCCCCCTTTTTAAATAAAAATAATAACAATTTTCAAATTTTTACGATTGTTATGAAGTCGGGTCACTATTACCGATAACTATTCTAAATTTTAAGTCGATAGCTTGAATAGGTACTGAAAAAATCGAGTGTGACAGACGGACGGACGGACGGACGGACGGAGAAAGTCTCACCATAAGGGTTCCATTTTTACCATTTTGGTATAGAACTCTGAAAAATGACAGCGATATGTTGACATAGTGAACTATCAAACACAAGTAAACTCCTATCTCCTAGTGTTAGAGATTGTTTGATATGTTTTAACTATGCTCACACATTCTATTTGTTGACGAGCGTCTGATGATGCAACTTGGGATTGAGTATTACTCAACAATCGTAACTAGTAAATACTTCGAGTTTAGATTCATTTGGTTTGGTTAAACCATCCTTACATATTCGGCTTGGCGGCAAGGATTAATGATTCTGGACCTGCAAAGTGGAACTCATGAGTGGTAACTGGTAAACAACTCGAGTCTAGGCTCATTTGGTTTGGCTCAACTATTCTAACATATTTGATCTATTGACAAGGGTCATGATGATACCTTCCGACTTTGTAATAATATCGTATTTTTTTAAAATCGGTTTATTAATTGAAAAAGTATAAAACAAGTGGAAAATTAAAAAAAAATTAAACACCCACGACTCTTGTAGACTGGAAATTGAAAAAGGATTAAATATTTTTTTAAAAAACTCCCCGACGAAAGTAAAGTAAGAACTATAAGAACCTATCAGTATAAGAAAATTCGTCGGAGCTGCTATTGCTATTTCCGTTTCCAATATCAATTAATGCAGTTAGTATAATTCATATAGATAAGCTACCGGTATATAGAAGTATCGAGAAATTTAATTTGAAATTTCTGCCTAAAGGAAGTCTCTTTTGCTGGCCGTTGCAGTAATGTACTATTATTATTAGTTTTTCGTTTGTTTTTCAGTTTTGTTTGTTTCGTTTGTTTTTCAGTTTCGTTTGTGTTTCAGTTTTAAAATTGCCTTTTCTAGTACTTTTTCCTATATGTTACTATTGATACGTATTTAAGCGAGGTGAGGTCAAAATATTCGTCATTTTAAGATCTTACGTGATCTTACCTCGTTTATCACTTTGCATCATATTCATATAGCAGTGGTTATCTAAAGATAAATATTGTGACATTTTTGTAAAAATATCACGTGGGATGGTTGCCTTGGTCTCCCTTCAACCCTATATTCAAAATCAATAATGTAATTTAATATGACTTATTACTTTACAGATCCAAGAGCGAGGCCCGCAATTCCCGGTTGCAGTACAGCCACCAACCAAAAACCAAAAAAGCAGGAAACAAAAAAAATAAAATTTAATGTCGTAAAAAAACCATAAAATATTTAACTGACTGACTGTCTGACCGACTGACTGACTGACTGACTGACTGACTGACTGACTAATGCCGGTTCCCAATATTCTATCTATCTTCTATTTGCTCTACTATGTCTACTAGAGATATCAATGTGACACAAGCTCCATACAAGTTATGTCTTCAAGGTCTTATGTTTTCAAGGTATCACCAGTTATTGTAAAGGACGGGTCAAAATAAAATATTTAAAGAAATTTAATTGATTACTGATAGGTTCCGTTTCCACATTCCTGACAGCTAGTGTTGCCGGATGCCAAACTTTTCAACTTTTATGCTCCATCTTTTTGACGATCGGTCCACTTTTGTACGAGAACAACATGTAACAGCCTATACTAAAGAAAAACCTATTTTCAAGTACTACGTTAATTCTTAGATCAGAATGTAAAATACAAGACAATAACTGTGTCGATTTCAATCGTTCTTTTTTTGAATTTTATTTTACTCGAATATATTTACATAAAAATATTAAATTAGTTTAGGGTTTTCCATTGCGTTGGAGTAAAACTGAATTATTTTTCCGTGTGAGCCAGTCTCACTTAAATAAACTGTTTGAATATTTGTGATTATTTGTCAGAAAACTACACCTGTTAATAATACTGGAATCTATTAAAACCGCTTATTTTGAGCATAGATTATTTTGTCTTGGTAGTAGCGTTTCAAAATACCCTTGTAATTCAATATTAATTTATAAACTCAATTAGATTTTACTTTCACTCGATTGGGGTTTTTAAGCTATTGCATAGCTTCTATCGCGGGCCTTGACGGGTGGACCGAATCCAGAAAAACCGTAACGAAAAAATTAAGCCAACCAACAAGCCAACATTAAAGTCAACCTTATTGTCACAGGCATATAATTTATATTGCAAAAATTGCCTTAAAATATACCTATAGTTCCGCTTTTGCCCGAACCAGCGCTAGTTGATTCGTAGTTTAAATTTTTTTTTAGGAACTCTGTTTTTATGTAATTAAGGTTAAAATTTCAATGGCAAAGAATAAACTTTAATATTTGATAAATGTCAAAGTATAGTGATGCATCTTAACCGTGACTCGTAAAATTATCGATAAAGTTGAAAAAATTAATATGAAAAAATCAAATTTAATTAATTCCTTCTAAGTCATAAAAAATCACATAAAATGACACAATGGGCCAATCAGAGTACTGTTGAAGGAAAAGAATTTACAATTACCTAATTTGAGAAAACTTTTTATCATAAGTTGCTACATACAAAACTTTGTTTAATCTTATGTCTTCAAACGAGCAATTCGTGTATATGTAAAAGCCCAAACCACGGTCAATCCTAAGATTTTCTAGTAAAACCTATGATTTACCAACCCTTAATGGTAAAAGTTCGAATAGTTTTAGATTATCGTTCATTTCGAACTTTTACCAACATTCACTTGGCAAATGTTAAGATTTACATCTAGGCACGGTATATGTTGAGAAAAGCAAAGTCATAACGTGTTCAGGGTATCGTCTCGTACTGGTAGGCAGTCGGTACGGGTAGCGAGGGGTTGTACCCCTCGCTACCCGTACCGCCTTCACACACACTTCTTAAATAAGTAATCGTAACAAACGTAATACTTGATTTCTCCATTCTCTTCTTTCACCGGCGCAATCAGCTTTTCTTCTCTGCCTATAGTCAAGATATCATAGCGCTTTCTTCGCCTGTAATGAATTGCTTCCATCTTTTTCACGGTTATTGCAGTTTTTACTTTTTCTAAACACTGCGTATTTGCCCTTATCGAGATAAAAGTTGCTGTCTTTCTTGTTTGCGTCATAAAATAGTTTTGTTCTACTTCGCTGGCGGTGAAAAAAAGCTAATTGCGCCGGTGAAAGAAGAGAATGGAAAAATCAAGTATTACGTTTGTTACCATGACTTATTTAACAAGTGTGTGTTGAGGCGGTACGGGTAGCGAGGGGTTGTAGACTGTCCACGAGTACGAGACGATACGCTGAATACGTTATGACTTGCTTTTCTCAACATATACCGTGCCTAGAGGTAAATCTTAAGATTTGCCAAGTTAATGGTAGTAAAAGTTCGAAACAAGAATAATCTAAAACTATTCGAACTTTTACCATTAAGGGTTGGTAAATCTTAGGTTTTACCGGAAAATCTTAGGATTTACCGTGGTTTGGGCTTTTACGGTAACATATATATTTGAATCTCGGAAACAGCTCCAACGATTTTCATGAACGTATACAGGAGGTTTCGGAGACGATAAATCGATCTAGCTGGGATTATTTTCAGAGAATGTTATATTCACCAAAAAATATACTGAGTAAAGACCGATTTGAAATACAAAACATTGTTTCATGTAATATTATGAAATTTTCAAAAAATGATCGGAGCAGATTGTACTTGTTTTTGAAGGGAACTAATGTAGCCTTCCAGTAGCTTTGGTCCATTTTTCTTTTAAAAATGGCTCCCTAAAGAAACTGAAATAGTAAGATCTTTAATTCTTAAATAAATTTACTGTAATCTATTACCGCAATGAAAAGCCATTTTTCTACTACTGATAAGCGTACAAAATCCGTACAGTAGTGATAAAACTTCCTAAGATTACTCTGAACAGATTCGTCTATACGCGGAACATTCTAATTAAAGTCGATAATGTTTTATCGATATTGTTAGGAGGACTGTACCTTCAGTCTCCATAGCAACAGTTTTCTATTATTATATAACTTGTCATACTACTGTAAAATAAAAACATTGGTCACAAGTTCCAACAGTATTTATTTTACTTTAATATGGTAGCAGAGTAAAAATAAAGCGATAAATACGTTGATCACGATGGCGTCGGGCTCAAGTACAAAAATTGAGACTTTAAATAAAGAAAATTTCGACACATGGCGAATTCAAGCAAGGGCCGTACTCATCAAAAATAAATTATGGAGTGTTGTTGAGAAGCCGCTGAATCTTGAGAAAGCTGATGAAGAGAAGAGAGAGAAGGATCTTTTAGCTCAATCTGAGTTAGTACTTTTAATTTCACCCTCTGAATTGAAGCAAATAAGAAACTGCAAAACAGCTCACGAGATTTGGACTTGGCTTATTTTTATATATGCCAGTAAGGGACCGGCTAGGAAGGCCTCTCTTTTTAAGAAGTTAATATTGTCCAATATGGAAAATGGCAATATTAGAGAGCATAGCATAGAGAGACTACGAAAATTTTCGTGTAGCGATAGAATCCAGAGACACGTTACCGAAACCTGAAGAACTCAAGATAAAAATTTTAGAAGAATCAGAAGCCAGACAATTTAATAATGGTTCCAACACCAATACTACCAACACTAAAGATGAACACGAAAAAGAGACAAATTTCGTAAAAGCATGCAAATATTGCAAGAAGAAAGGACATATTATCAGTGAATGCAGAAGGCTGGAGTAACAAGCAAAAGACGATAGCTTTATCGTCGACAGAGGCAGAGCTAGTGGCAGCTACGGAGACAGCCCGGGAAATTATATGGCTACAACAGATGTTGGAGGAAATCACTAAAACTGAAAAGCCACCACTTCTTTACATTGACAATGAGTCAACAATAAAGCTAGCATACAATCCGCCGTACAAGTAACATAGCTGAACCAAGCACATACAAAGAAGGTATCTCTATGTCAGAGAGTGTGTGGCAGCTGGCATACTTGAGGTCAAGCAAGTTACTACTGAGGACCAACTGGCTGATTGTTTCACAAAGCCCTTATATGCACCCAGGCTGGAAAGGCTGACTAAAGCTCTTGGCCTCAGTTCCTAAAAGAGGAGTGCATGTTAGGAGGACTGTACCTTCAGTCTCCATAGCAACAGTTTTCTATTATTATATAACTTGTCATACTACTGTAAAATAAAACATTCGTCACAAGTTCCAACAGTATTTATTTTACTTTAATAGATATGTTATGTGCAGTACTGGCTGAATAGCGAAATTTGAATGTCAATGTTCTAGAAGAAAATTATTTGTAAATGTGAAATCAACCGTAAAGTTCTTATTTTTAGGATCGCTTTGAAATGTCTTGTAGCCCTATATAAATTTAACACAATATTTCACGTATTGCCTTTACCGATGAATAGCAGAACGTCTAATGACTTTTTGAAATATCACGCTTGTTTCTTTAGTTCTGCAAATCGCGTCTAGGTGGCATTGGTTGTATCTATGCAATAGCTTTACCGCGGCAGTCAACGAGTGCCACACGTCTTTTTTTTTAATTCCAGCATCTCGCAACATTGTCCGACAGCTACATGGCATGCTACATGGCTGCTCTATATATATTAAGTCTCAACTGTCAACAGTGACAAATTCTGGGATAAGTGACAAGTATTTATCAAAGAGTATATAGTATTGTTTATGCCCTCAGATGCTTCATGGCGGAGGTCGCAGTTGTTATAATACTCAGATACAATATTTTGAAAATAAATATTAATTTTTCTCCACTTCTTTGTAAGAAAAATTTTAGCATTGAGTTCAGGCTTGCAGGCCCAACCAAAAAAATATTTTTTCATTTATAGTTGCAATAGCGTTACGTGAGCGAAAGCGATGTATGGGCCCGCACCATTGTTCTTTCTATCTCTAGTAAGGCAAAGCAAAGATAGAATATTGGGAACCGCCATGACTGACTGATTGACCTACCGACCGACCGACCGACCGACCGACCGACCGACTGAGTGACTGAGGAGCCTGGTGGGATACCCCTTTAAGAGGTTCCCTTAACGCCATGGGTGCCGACTTCGCGTGAGAACTGATTAATATTGTTACGGATAAACCTTATTGCAACCAAAATAAGGTTCATAATGGCTCGTTCCTAGAACTACGTACTAGAACGAACCTTATTGCAACCGGCATTATCGCTAGTATCGACTTTAAATTATAAACAAGGTCAATAACATTTCTGAAAACATTGGACTTCTGGTACCTGTGATATCGAGAAAGTTCCACCCCTCGTATAAACAGTGATATTCGAGAATGTTCGAACTTCGTTCGGATGGATATATAAGCGCGTTCGAGCGCCCGCGTCTTAAGTCTGTTGAGAGACGGCGAAGAGCGAACAAGCGAAGCAAGCGATCAAGAGCAAAGAGGAAGCGAACCACTTGGAAGACCAGGGATATTGGATACTCGAAGTGCAGAATAAAGTCTTCTCAAGAGTCACCACGTGTTTTTCTCCAAATCGTCGAACCCAGCACGTAACAATATGCCTTGTTAGAAACACCAATATGACGTCCTGACCAAGCACGACAATTTTTTCTAAATTCCATTGTGACGACCACGCAACGTAATACGAACTCCTAGTTAAGTCCAACTCCTCTCTTAACTTCTAAGTTAGTTAGATCTGAAGTGTTGCGCCCGTACCTAAGTGAAGTGATATAATCCTCGTTCATGCCCGCGTCTACACTAGGAGTGCTAAACGTAACCATTTTGGCATATAAGCGCGCCATGTTCTCGCCTTTGGTTTGCGCCGCCGAACGCCTGACATCGCTGCTGGAGACACGGAGACGAGCTTCACCCCATCCAGTGAGGCCTGGGCATGACATCCCTGCGGTGCGGCGTGTGCCCACCTCAGCGCGCCGCCACTTCAAGCTTCGCGGCGCGGCACGGACAGCGTTATCCCGAATATAATAAGGTAAGTGACTGAACATTTCATATGCTCTTCCGGCCATATCCCTAACCCTTCGCGGAAAAGTATGGACTTTTGGGTTAAATGTATGTTGACGGTAAAAATATAAGCAAATAATTTGTGG
The DNA here is from genome assembly GCA_963855885.1 of Coenonympha glycerion. NCBI lineage: Eukaryota > Metazoa > Arthropoda > Insecta > Lepidoptera > Nymphalidae > Coenonympha > Coenonympha glycerion. Next base: position 9,527,340 of record OY979626.1, read on the forward strand.
GCAACGACCGTCACTCTCTCTGTCCCAAGTGCTACTACAGCATGCTGAGAGCGCTCACTCGGCATGTTGTGGACGTTTTCAATGTGCGAAATGTAGGCCTATAGTGTAATTATTATGTCGCTTCAGATTCGGCGTTTCAAGAAAATGTAAAGAAAAAAACAAGTAATCTTTTTAAAAATAGTATTCCACTCATAAAAATAAAGCTGTATGCCAAATTTGGTTCTAATTCGACATTATTTCACTTCATAAAAATAAAAAATCTACTTGCAAAACTTTAAATGGCCGTACTGTAAAGTTGATCAAATGCAGTTACGATATTATACGTAGGAGGTGTCGATTATTTATTTATTTGTATATTGTAATTTGTAAAGTGCATTGGATTCCAGTACTCATAAAAAAATATGACTTAACTTTAATATTGTTGGTAATTTGAAATGATAGAACAATACGAAAGCTTAATTTGTCTTTAATATAATATTTTTAGTTACAATACCATTCATACAGTCAAACATTAACTTAGTCATGTGCTGCTTGGTCAAAGACAACCCGTTCTTTAGAAATAAATGTCGCCGAGCTCATTCTTTGCAGTAAAGATCACTACACAATATTCGATTACTATTAAAATCGAATGAAGTTGGTGACATTCAATAATTAAGTGGTCACAACACTAAAATAAAAAAAATAAAAAAATGAAAACGTAAAGCTGTTTTTTAAATCACCTAATGTCATAAATTACTATAAGATTGCTTCTTTCAGTTTCGTGCCAAGTTACATTCTATGATCTGTCACAAACGCCAAAACGGGCCTATTATATTTTCAAGTTTAATTTAAAATACTTTAGTACTAGCTCTGTGAGGTAACAGCGCGTTAGAATTTATATTTAGTAAGACAGTATAGATGCTATTTTATACATTTCATTTCTTATGTAGAGCAAATAGGTAGGTTGAAAACTGTCCGAAACATAACAATAAGAATAAATTCAGGCGTATTAGATATCGATAATCATCTATATCAATATTTTTTTATCAGCTTTACATATACTGCGTCCTTCCCTGGGAGACGCCATCTTAATCGCCAAAAACAAATTAAAAACTATTAGTGAAAAACAGTCACGCATCTTTCTAGTAGTTATGACGTTATAATCTATATACTGTATGTAGTGTATTGATCAATGTACTAGCTGCATAATTGCTGCATACTAGCTGCATTTGATGATATTTGATTTGATGTCTATAATTGTCAAACGTCAAATAGACAACAAAACATTGAACCCAACGATATTTAAATCGATTGAACCACGAAAATTGAATCTAAAAGTGAAAAAATTTTGCCAGTCCACCGATAAATTTCTAGCAACAGAGATTGAACATGGCAAACGAAGCCGAAGAGACCGTGCGCAAACTAGCATCGCACAAAGGCGTAGTCGGCGTTATTGTCGTGAACGGGGAAGGCATCCCCATAAAAACAACTTTGGAGAACCACGTTTCCGTGCAGTACGCTGGTCTCATGAGCGCCCTAGTGGACAAAGCAAAGTCCGTTGTAAGAGACCTAGACCCGACCAACGATTTAACTTTCCTACGAATTAGAAGCAAGAAGAGTGAAGTCATGGTAGCACCAGACAAAGATTTCATTTTGATAGTCATCCAATGTCCAGTAGAATGACGAAGGTTTACGGTCCTGAAGCCTTTATTATTATCCTTGAAATTATTCCTAAAAGTATTTTCTTTTTTCGACTATTTAATTATTCATATAGTAATAGGGTTACATAAAAATACCATAATTCTCTCGGGCTATAACTACTTAGGTAATTGTAATTAACAAGATAACTATTTAGTTTTAATGATAATTTAGTACTAGTAGCCTTAAGCCTAGGCATTAGGTACTAGGTCCTTTATTATCATATTAGTATTTTTCATATTTCAAAGTATTTTTTGTTATCCCAACATTAAACTAATACACACATTTAACAATATTTAAAGGTCTTTTGAAGTACAAATTGAAGTGTGGGTATGGTGGATTTAAGTAATTATTATTAATACTAATTATTGCTATCCCATGAAAATGTGCTGCGGTTTTATATAAATTTCAATTGATCCACGAAGACGCGCCCCACTCTGTCAAAATCGCTTATATTTCATTCGATTCATCACATCGACATCATCGTGGATAGAACTATTTATACTCATTATGAGTGAGCTTGTTAATCCAATGAAGGCAGTCTCGTGCCTTCCTTGTCTTGATAGATAAGATTACTTATTCACAGCTATATCCTATACCTTTAAACGAGCAATTCTTGTATATATATATATTTCTATATAATCTGGATCTCGGCAACGGCTTCAACGATTTTCATGAAATTTAGTATACAGGGGGTTTTGGGGGCGATAAATCGATCTAGCTAGGATTCTTTTTAGAAAATGTCGAATTTACCAAAAAAATAATAAAAATATGACTTCTGCTGCCATCTATTAGCCAGTAGTTAAACTACCGAGCGAAGCTCGGTCACCCAGATATTTAGTTATAGACAGCTGATAGAGAGAGTGGCCTGCCATTCTCTCTGCCAGCTGTCAGAATGAGACTCCATTACTGGTCCGTCGAACTCAGGAACTTTCTTCACTTATCCCACCGATGTATATTGTACCTACGGTCCATAGATAAGATGATCGCGTTGAATCGCACGACGCACGGAGCGCGTCTCGATTGTCAGACTTGACCAGGGCCGCACTCTATTTTGATATTTTCATACTAACTATTAATTATTTAAATGTATACATGAAAAAGTAAATCAAATGCAAATTAACCGGTACTAAATCGTATCGTACTATATTATATTAAACTAGCAGATACCCGCGGCTTCGCACGCGTAAATTTTAGTTTTAACTATTATACGGGAACCATCCATTTTCCGGAATAAAAAGTACCCTTTGTGTTAATTTACATCAAATCTATCTTCATTTCAACTTTAAACCAAAAAATTTCAGTAGTTGTGCGTGAAGGAATAAATTTTCTCCCGCATGAATATCTGTTTTTCCCTATTATAACGAAAACAATGGATTTTTCCGAGAAAAAAGTAGTTGATTCTAGGATATAATCTATCTCCATTCCAAATTTCAGCCCAATCGATAAATTTTCCGATAAATTTTCCGAGATGAAAAGTAGCCTACGTATTCAATCCAGGATAAAATCTATCTTTTTTCCGAATTTCAGTCAAATCAGTTCAGTAATTACTGCGTGAAGTAGTATTTTAACCGCAAGAATATCAGTTTTTCAGTTTTTTAGCGGACACCACAGATTTTTCCGGGATGAAAAGTAGCTTTTGTATTAATCCAGGATATATTCTATCTCGATACCAAATTTCAGCCAAATCAGTTCAGTAATTAGGTACAGCATGAAGGCTTATTTTTCACGCGTGGATTTCTGTTTTTCACTATTATCATAAAAACCACGGAATTTTCCTGGATGAAAAGTAGGCTTTGTAATAATCCGGGAATAAATCCATCTCCTCTCCGAATTTCAGTGATATCAGTTCAGTAATTACAGCGTAAAGTAGTATTTTTCGCGCGTGAACATCAATGTTTCAGGTTTCCCGCGAAAACCATGGATTTTTCCGGGATGAAAAGTAGAATATCTATTAATTCTAGATATAATCTATCTCCATTCCAAATTTCAGGCAAAGTTCAGTAATTACGATGTGAAGGAATATTTTCCCCGCGTGGATTTCACTATTATCATAGAAACCATGAAATTTTCCGGGATGAAAAGTAGCCTATGTATTAATCCAGGAAAAAAATCTATCTCCTCTCCGAATTCCATTCATATCAGTTCAGTAATTACAGCGTAAAGTAGTATTTTTCGCGCGTGAATGTCAGTTTTTCCGCGGAAACCATGGATTTTTCCGGGATAAAAAGTAGCCTTCGTATTAGTCCAGGATAAAATCTATGTCTATTCTAAATTTCAGCCAAATAAGTTGAGTAATTACGGCATGAAGGAATATTTTTCTCGCGTGGATTTCTGTTTTTCACTGTTATCATAGAAACCATTAAATTTTCCGGGGTGAAAAGTAGCCTATGTATTAATCCAGTATAAAATTTATCTCTTTTCCGAATTTCAGTCATATCCGATCAGTAATGACAGTGTGAAGTAGTATTTTTACCGCGTGAATATCAGTTTTTCAGTTTTCCCACGGACATCATAGATTTTTCCGGGATGAAATGTAGCTTTTGTATTAATCCAGGATATAATCTATCTCGATTTTAAATTTCAGCCAAATCAGTTCAGTAATTACGGCATGAAGGAATATTTTTCACGCGTGGATTTCTGTTTTTCACTATTATCATAGAAACCACGGAATTTTCCTGGATGAAAAGTAGGCTTTGTAATAATCCGGGATAAAATCTATCTCCTTTCCGATTTTCAGTCATATCAATTTAGTAATTACAGTGTAAAGTAGTATTTCTCGCGTGTGAACATCAATGTTTCAGGTTTCTCGCGGAAACCATGGATTTTTCCGGGATGAAAAGTACCCTATTAATTAACCCAGGATATAATCTATCTCCTTTCCAAATTTCAGCCAAATCGGTTGTGTACTTGCGGCGTGAGATTTTTTTTCCGCATGAATTTCGGTTTTTAACTTATCCCACGGGAACCATGAATTTTTTCGGGATGAAAAGTAGCCTATACCGTAATGCAAGATATAATATATCTCCATTCCAAATTTTAGACAGATCGGTACAGTAGTTACGGCGTGAAGACGTATTTTAACTTGATAAAATCCAAACTTCGGACCTCCGTTTCACCCCCTTAGAGGGTGAATTTTGAAAAATCCTTTCTTAGTGCTCCCCTAGAACTCACAAGGAACATATGTGCCAAATTTGGAGTCTCTAGACCCAGCGGTTTGGGCTGTGCGTTGATATGTCAGTGAGTCAGTCAGTCAGTCAGTCAGTCAGTCAGTCAGTCAGTCAGTCAGTCAGTTTCTTCTTTTATATATATAGATTACATCTAATAATTAAATTCTAATAGGTAATAGATTTTTTTTTAAATAATATTAGTCGGTCAAGTTGATCTTGCGCGATGCACGTACTGGCAAATAGACAGATTGACGAAAATTGAATGTTTCGTTTTTATTCTAGGTATGATTACATTTTTTTTAATACAATTTGAAACTGGGCTCCAAAGTTTGCATTTTACCAAGCTTAATTACTCCTCCACGCCACAACTGCTGAACCAATTTGGTTCAAATTTGGAATGGAGATAGTTTATATCTTGAATTAATACATAGGGTGCTTTTTCTCTCGCAAAAATCCACGGTTCCTTCGGGAACAGTGAAAAACAGATATTCAACTGGGAGAAATAATCTTCCACGCTGAAACTACTGAACAAATTTGGCTGAAATTTGGCATGCAAATAGAATTTATACTGGAATTTATAAATAGACTACTTTTATCCCGGAAAATCCATGGTTTCTATAATAATAGTGAAAAATAGATATCCACGAGGGATAATATTCCTTAATGCCGTAATTACTGAACCGATTTGGAATAGAGATTATATCCCGGATTAATAGATATGCTACTTTTTACCCCGCGGAAAATGAAAAACAGACATTTATGTGGTAGATATACTCCTTCAAGACGACCTGCTGAAATTTTTGGCTGAATATTGGAATTTTGAAAGATTTCGTCCTAAATTAACACAAAGGCTACTTTGTACTCCGGAAAATCGATGATTCCCGTTTGTAGGGAAAATTAAAATTTACGCGGGCGAAGTCACGGCTTTCTGCTAGTCTTTTATAACAGTAACCTCAAAACTTCACTTTAATCTCAAGGTAACAATACGTATCCACTTTTCTCATATCTGTTTGACTCGGAAAAATAAAAATGTAATAATATATATTATGCTATAAATACCATAACTTTTACCGATAAGTGCAGATTTAATAATAAAAGATAAACTATGTAGTGAAAACACAGGCCATATAAAATTTACACCCAAATGCGACCCTGTCCGAAGTGAACTGATGCAAAAGAAATGGCGTGATTTACACGTTACATTCTAAAATTTTTAATTATGAATTAAAACTAAATATTATGATAATTTACGTGTGATATGTAATCCCATCCACTTTTTTGATTTTTCGCATGCTATTTAAACACTTTTTAAAAATACAACCCGGCATTTTGTTATTTTTGACGCGCAGCATCGCACGACCTCATTCATAGCCATATCGAGAGATTACTCCCAGTTGAACGTTGGGAGGAACTTTTTTGAGGCGTTTCAATGTTGCGTACATGCGGTCTATACATTTACGTCAGTGACTTATCCCATGAAAAATCAAGGATCCCACGGAATTTGCAAAAAACCGTACTTCACGCGGGCGGAGCCGCAAGTAACTAGCTGTTACTTGTGTTATATATTTATATATTGTCAAATTATCAGTTATCATCTAGTACCCATAACGATTGCGATGTGTGCAATGTCCCGATTTATTTATTATTTGAAACATTAAATCAACGAGTTGAATCTTGGTTGCTTGATTGAAAATCACTCACAAATCGATATATTCGCACTACAATAAGTATAATATCCTGGGAATTTCCTACCTTCCACACACGCATGCAAAACACCATAAGCATTTGGAAATGGGGTGACACACTTCGCATAGGTCACGTGGAGTTCGCCAGCCGCCACACAATAATATTATTATGCCACGTCATGAACGAGACGCGAGAGGCGACTGTACAGTGTACAAGGTGGAAGAAACGAACGTGGCATAGAGAAAAACATTGATTAAACATAATATAAAAGATCAGCACTTAACGACGTCATACATGTTTTTTTAGGCTCAACCCTGAAGCATCCGTTTCATTTGTCAAAACTGTAAAATGGCGCTAAAGATATTTCTATCCACGACGACGTTCTACCCCTACTCTGTCAAACTTCATACGAATAGAATGAAAATTCGTCTGTCAGTAGTACGGTATAGTACCGTACTGTTGTGGACGGTAACGACTAACGACGTCATATTTGAGTTTTCGGCATCAACATACGTCTTATATTTCTTGTACTTTTAGCGTAGCGTACTTCGTCATTGGAGAAGTGTACTGTGTGAGTATTATGAAGTATGTAAGTATGTATGTTTATTATAACGCCCCATGTTCAAAGTGGACCGAGTATAGGAGTTTTGTATGACGCAATAAAACAGGCGCCTTTGACTCAGCACCGTTTCCGGTATTGGATCCGGACCATTAGACATGGGATTAAGAAACGGCATTCTAGACATTTTGGCGATTCGGCTGAAAATGGGAATGGAATGGAGACCATTTTATTAGCATCACTAAAGAAATAATTCGTAATAGTAGTCACGATGTCTATCGTTGGATGGAAGGAGGATTTGCTTGCGTCCTACTGCATCAATGACTAAGAATGTTATGGTCTTCAGCCATATTCAGTGATAAACCTTTAAATTGTGTATTATACGATGGAGTGGTGGCCAAAGTCAGTAATTTAGGTTTTATTGAATTTATTTTTGTCTTTGTCACTCTCACGGATACGTTGATGGGTGCGACATGCAGCGTCTCCAACTGTTCGTGCACGATGCTGTGTGCCAACCGCAAAAATAAAACCACAAAAGAGACTTTCTATATAGTATAATACTTTATCTACGCTCATTGCTTAAAGTTCGAATTATGAAATCAAAATGTGTCACATATTAACCTACTTTATTCACAGACTTCTATAATTATTAAAAAGTTATTCATTATAACATCGCTGTACTATGGAAATATCTCTAGATAATTGAATAATTTCCATTATGATACTCGGCTCTGGGTTCCTGTATTTTTATGTGTCGGAATAACTTTCTTTTCTCTGTGGTCGTCATAGCCAAAAGAGTGTATAATTTTGTTTTTTTTTTTATAAATGGAGTCCACAGACAACATTTAGTTGGTAGTCATGAGATGGGCCATGATCAACCATAGACAACAATTAATTCACGGAAACCTGCCTTAAATGACAGACTAAAAAGTGTGTTCATACAGAATATTGAAAAGAATTATGTATAATTTTTGATTATTTAATTATCCACTAAAAATATAGTTTATCTGACTTGTATAAATATTTTTCTACTCTTTTTTGTTTCATGACTTTTTTAACAGACTATACGAAGTTTGCAACTGAATTTTGGCGCCATACCTAACTTTTAACATTTCAATGTGTTATTTTTGTTCCTTAGTCAAAACTTAGCGCGGAAAAATGTCTAGCAGTGAAACGTACTAAAGAAAATTTAACTCCACCTGACATTTTAGTAATTGCAATAAAAATAACCAACAATCTTTTACCAACAAAGTGAAGGATTTACGACAAACGTAAGCAAGATTTTATGGTTTGGATTTATGATAATTTGAGCGTAGATAAAGTAGTGTATGAAACTCTACATAATTAGGTATTAAAACACTCGTGTGATACTATTAAAAAACTCGCCTGCGGCTCGTTTTTTAAACTCGCACTCATGTTTTAATACCCCCCATTATGCATCCGTTTCATAAACTACTATTAATTAACGATACTTTAATTAAAATCGATTATTGATAGTTTTTGTTGTACGCGATACAGTTATGTACTTTAAAAGATTGTCTTATGTTTTCACAGTTGCATCTGGAAAAAATGAAAGGTCTATAAAACCTTTAGTTTTTTCCGTTGATAAAAATGAATTTTTAACTGAGATTCTATGTTCACTTTTTGCAACATCACAATATATTTTTATTTAGCTTAACCCTATCATAATCTAATCTTAAGCTTCATGATATTAATGAATTCTCACACAGAGAGTGATTGGTGTACGGCGTCGGTATGGCGTGGTTTTTATTTGAACGAAGCTTTTAAAATGCGTTGTTTATATTTTATTTTAGATTGTAAAAAAAAATGATAAATACCTTTATAATAAAGGTTCTTTAAAACTATGTAGAGATATTTTAAATATTCAAATGATACTTAACATATTTTTCCTTTTTTTTTATTTTACTTTTCCACGACCTCAATTGCGCGTCGAGTGTAAGCCCTTAAACGTACTTGTAACGTATTCACTGACGCCTTTTATTCATATTTTTACGACTTCTTCGCGTTTGAGAATAATTTCCGCCGCTTAAGTTTAATAGGATATACTTTTGTTCTAAACAGAATTTAGTGTAAAATAGTGCTTCATAATAATAAATTATAATGGATATATGGGTGGTTTTTAAACTTTCTCTAATATACAGAGTTATAGAAAAAATATCGGAAACCTCTCGACACCTAAATGGTATAATTAAAAGTAACAACTTTTGTTCTACAACTTTTGTTTTAACTCGATATTTTGAGAAGTATCACTTATTCAATATTTTGCATACATTCTTTCTTTGTAACTACTCTGTAGTCTACTACGTAATATCGGCAACGTCGCAGCGGTTTGGCAACAGGGATAGTCATAATCGCTGATTAACTGTATTTTGTTTCACAGTGTAATGTCACTTTACAGAAATAACATAATTTATTAAATTTTTGTATGACACAAATTAATACGAAATTTTGGAAAGTTATAGAACAAAAGTTTTTAGTTATAATGATATCATTTAGGTGCCGAGAGGTTTCCGATATTTTTTCTATAACCCTGTATACAATTCTCGTGCCAGTTTTGTTACCAAACTATTCCGAAACGGCTCGACTGATTGCTACAAAATTTTCTGCGTATATTCAGTAGATCTGAGAGTAGGTCGCAAGCTATTTTTATATTCCTAAGGGCAAAACAAAGTTTGCCAAGTAGCGGACGCATTCGTCTAAGCTCAAGTAGCTAACCAAACGTCTGCGGAGCATCTCGTCCCACTGTATCTGAGAAATTACAGTTTTTGGAAAATCAGAGCTCGGACTATTTATGGCCTAGGTCTTATAAAGGACTTCAAAATAAACTATTATTTAAAAAAAAAAAACTGAAAGTATCTATTAAGGTCAATAAAAGAGCAGTAACAGAAAAATTGTATTCCCCGAAAAGTCATAATTCTTTGGGGATCTATAAATACCTAACTATAAAAATTGCGGTAGAAATCTTCATTTGTTTATGGATATATATATAAATCTTGTCCATATAAAGATATTATTTTGAGTATTTAGTTTGAAATTACTAGTTCATAATTTTTGGATTTTTGCTGGAAACTTTCGTGCTAAGATTTCTATGTTATTAGTGAAATATATGTTGATAATCCTGCCATTCCGCCATTTCACTGTCGTATCCCTACAACGAGTTATTAATTTACCTAACCTGCGAAAAACTTATAGTAGGGGATCCCAAGTAAGGTCGACCTTCACCGAGCTGCTTATTGGATGAAAACTATTTTATATCCAATTAAATTTGTCAATAAATATATCGCAAGTGGGTTGCCTAAAAAAATTCAGTCCAGGGTATGATTAATTAAGAATTAAAAAAAAATCCATCGTAACATGAACTCCGCTTTGTTAGAGTTCCGTTGACATCTTAGTTCAAATTAGATTGGATGAGCGATTCAGGTCGCAAATTGCAATTGTGCATAAAACCTACGATTTTATTATCCGTTAACTTTCTTTTGCCAAAAAATATAGAGCAGAAATACTTTCCTCAGCCAGGAAATTATTTCTGGCAAAAAGCAATATGTATTTATAACATCCAATCTAATTTGAACTACGATGTCAACTAAACTGTAACAAATAGGAGTCCATGTTACAATGGTTTTTTTTTAATTCTTAATTAATCATACTCTGGACTGAAATTTTTAGGCAACCCACTTGCGATAAATTTATTGTCATATTTAATTGGATATAAAATAGTTTTCATCCAATAAGCAGCTCGGTGAAGGTCGTTGTATGGCGGGATCTTAGACCATTAATAAGACAGACTCTTGATAGTCTACGGATACTATGGATATGAACAAAGATTAAAATCGCTAGATGAGTCCTAAACCTCCAAAAACGTCCACGTTTTTGTCTAATGTGCGACAAATTGACATCTTACACACACAGCGACATAACTGTACATAACTGTCACACAATCGCACTACGGCAAGCTAAGAGCGCTCACTCAGCGCGTTTGTGGACGTGCACAAGGCTTAGGGCTGATCTAGCGATTTGAATCTTTGGATATGAAGTTGAAAATAGGCGCAATCATTGCGATTCGGATATCGGACTAACGTGAAATGAAACGTGAACATCCATAACGAAATAAGGAAATTCGGAATCGATTCGAGTAGGAAGGTTTGCATATATATTATTTCCGCGCATTTCAGCGCTCGCCTCATATTTTCAGCTGTAATTTAAGACACAGACATATTATGTTGTATACGCTTTTAAAATGCAAATAATATTCGTGTTTGAAATTTATTCGTAAAATCTGCCATTCCACGTAGCCACTTCGCGCTTTTTCCCTCTCATCGTGGAATGATTATTATTTTACGTATGCGTTAATAACGTTTGGATGAAAATCGTTATCTATTTAGTTATTTCATAATAAATACCTATTTGTTGCCTTTTACAAGTCAGTGTATTAAAATAGGAAGGCTATAATGAACGGTATATAAGTAATATTTGACGACCGAATGGCGTAGCGGTAGCGAACCTGCCGTCTGAGCTTGAGGTCGTGGGTTTTCCCATATAATATATTTATGCATATATAAAAATGGGAAACGCTTTCCAAAAAACCAACTTCAAATGCCACTTCAAAGAGTGAAATAATTTTAAATGTACACCAATTCGAAGTCAGGCGGTTGTCTATAACTTCGTTGTTTCTTCGCACATCAAGTAAGTAAGAAGGACTATTAGTGATTGTACGAAACATTGGCCGAATTAGTGATTGTACGAAACATTGGCCGACTTCGAATTGGTGTACATTTAAAATTATTTCACTCTTTGAAGTGGCATTTGAAGTTGGTTTTTCGGAAAGTATTTCCCATTTTTATTTTTCACTTTTTAGTGGAAAGCAACAAAATGCACAAGGCGTTGTAAAGAAATACCCAAATAGCTTGAGGTGTGTTTATAAAATCTGAAAAGTTCCCTCAATTTCACCAAGATCCCATCATCAGATCCTGATGACTATAGTGATCGAATCAGTATCTGCTAGCAAATGTGGTGCATTTGCTAGCAGTGTAAATATAAAAAATATCCAAATCGCTTCAAGTATACTTGCAAAATTTGAAGAGTTCCCTCGATTTCACCAAGATCTCATGGTCAGATCCTGACCTGATGACCATAGGACAACTTGGAAAATTGTGGTCTGTAAGTCTACCAGTAGATTTATCCTCGCCTTTGCTGTAGATGTATATAATAAGTCATGTAAACAACATTTGTTAGCCACGTGGAAGCTGCTCTTGCTCGTACGTGCTCAATAGAGTATATTGAATCAATAGCCGCCATGAGAACATTGTGGAGCGTTGTTGGAAATTGACTCTTGACTTTAAACGAGAATATAGCAACAAATCCTCATTTGAACAGTTTTATATGGGTGAAATACATATTTAAGAACAAAAAATGTATATATCACCCCTAACTCTATTTATACAGTAAGATGAATATATACAAATTATAAGATTATGATAAAAGGAAATGAACAAAAAACTAAAACTATAAATCAATATAAAAAAAAACCCCTAACTTAATTTTATAAATGCAACAGTAACTTTCTGTGTCTGTTACGCTTTCACGCATACACAGTGAACAGATTTTGATGAAATTTTGTACAAGATAGACTAGAACTTAGGAAAGGACATATGCTATTTTTTATACCGAAAAATACCACGGTGGGTTTTTAGAAATTCCATAATATATGACGTTAAGAAAAAAAAACTAGAAAATTAGAAACGAAACAAACGAGATTCAATAAAATTAAATTTTAATACATACACCATCTAACTGATCATTTATACATGTAGATTAAATTTCTTTGAAGATAGGTATAAAGTTTGGAAAAGGGGCAAAGGGCTCTTTAAATCCCGGAAAAGTTCGCAATTCCCGAGGGATTTGTAAAAAACGAAATTCACGCGCCCAAACTTGAAAACAACATCAATAGACCGTCGTCATAAAGTATATTTTAATATATCGGAATATTATAATAATGACAAATCAAATAAAGCTGAACTCGAGGTTGAGAAGTCAGTGGAGATATCCTAATACTAAATGAATTTGTTTGTTTGTTTTCGCTTCGTTACACTTCCTGTGGAAACCATTTTCCGCCAGATATAAGTAAAGGGCGCAAAGAGGATATGTTATGTTAAGATTCTATCTCCTTAGAAGTCTCAGCTAAATAGGTCCATGTCTTGATAATTTGTAGCTTCAGCGTGATTGAGTTATCAACATTTTCACATCTGTGATTGTGAAGATAGTTAAAATAGATGTATACAATATTAAGGTATATGAAAATTATATAAGATTAATACGTTTACTGTGGACGGAGAGAAACATAATTTCCAAGACGTACATAACCAAACCGTCCGTACCAAATAGTCTGATTCAAAACTTTGCCTCTTACCAAGGCTCGGGGATTCAAATCCTCTTACTTCTCGGACTGCTGCAGATACGTTTGTAATAACAACTCAACTTTCATATTTATTTTTTAATGAAATTAAAGGTTTTTGTATTTCTTAGTACAAAAGCGTTAATTGTAAGAATACTAAAATAGAGCAAATCGTAACTTAGCAATAACAAGGCGGTGAAAATTACAAGGTCAATTAATATGTATTTAGGACAGTGGAAAACAGTGAAGCATGCTTGATAAATATCTCACCTTTATTATTGAATTATTCATATTAATCGGTTCCGGATATTGTTATAAAGGAAAATTATTATCACGAAGTCCGTGATGAAAGTCCATGACCTTTAACGACCTCTGCTGGTTGAAGGGTGTAGTTGTGTGTGTACACTATACGTATATTAAATAAATACTTCTCAAACATGCATGGCTGCGCATTATTTTGACAGCCTTTGTCGAGATAAATCTAAAATCTAAATTGCTGCACGAGTCAAGCACTGACCCGAAAAGTTTACATAAAATTTATATCAGGCGTGATTTAGCGGCCAAAAAAACTACATGGTAAACTCATATATGTACCGTATAGCGCCATCTCTACAATTTATGTGGAACTTGAATGTAAAACTCTGAGAAAGGTACTAACGAATTTTTTTAAATAAAAATTAACTGTCATGTTATTTACTGTTTCCTGACTTTATATTAAGATGGCACTGTTAACACATGAACAGATTTAAACTTTATCATCCGCAATATGGAAAGGGTAAGATAATGGTTCACAAATATTTTTAACTCTTAGGTCTTATCGATCCTAACCGACTGACGGTCATCTAAGGTCTTTTTATACGTAAAGAAATATATAGCCATTGTCCATTCTAATGTTTTGGATTGTATTGAGATGAAGCAAAGATTTTTAACAGACTCTTATGTTGGGCTGGGAATATTGTTAGTAGAGTAATTTATCCCAGTGGTACCTACCCGGCCGAACTCTGAAAGAAGAGTTCTACCACCAGTACAACTTTTCACATGGTTTAATAATTTTTGACATATTTCGTGGTTTCAGAATAAAAATCACAATGAAAAAGACGATTTTAACTGTCGATATTTCGATATATTGGTACAAGTCGTGGTCACGTAGTGACCACGACCTGTGCCACTGGGTCGAAATATCGACAGTTAAAATCGTCCTTTTGATCTTTCAACTACGTATTAATGAAACTTTATATTATTATTAAGAAAAAGGAGTTTTCAAAATCACCACAAGATTACCCGTGCAAAGTAAGAACAGGTTTCTGTACAACATCACACCAGAATCCCGCGAAAAATCAAGGAATTCCAGTAGGAAGGTATATTATGTAAAAAAAATCGTAATTCACGCGGGCGGAGCCGCGGGCAACAGCTAGTATATTATAAACTCTGATTCGTTATTTCATTCATTTGGGTACAGACTTTTTCATTAATTCACTTACTCACTGATAAGGCAGGATTTCTCTTTAAACTACCACAAAGTCACCCAGCGAAGTAGGTGCGGTAATTTGCGTAAGAAAATTAACTTTTTCATCGCTATCATAATCGCAAACAAATTCTGCATGCGAATTGGCGGTAACATATTTTTTTATAATTTTGTCGTTTTGAATTCCTTCCAAGTTCTCTGTTTCGCCTTGGTTAGAATGTCAGGTCTTACATTTTAGGTCGAACTAATAATATATCACATTTATTTTATGTAATAAGAATTTAGATCAACACAATTACTTAACGTGCTCTTCAGCTTCTAGCAACGGAGTAACGCTCTGTTAATTAAATTGGCCTTTTCTGTTTAACTTGCTTAGTGCTTAGCGGGTAAGCCGTTTAGCACTCAGCAATCCACTGTCGTGATTAAAGGCCAAAGAGGGCTTTTGGCGTGAATACGTCTTTAAATTTGCTTACAGACCTGGAAGCAATTCATGATAAAATAAAAACTGGAAAGATTTTTTATGTTGTAGCTATATGTACTAGTAATATCTATTTCCATCTATTTACACTCATAATTTATTTACCCATAGCACTCGATAGCTAGGGTCCACTTGCACGAAAGGGAGGTTAAATATTTACATTTTAACAATAGAATCAACGTCTCTCAGGCCCATCAACCCGGATTAGTGTTTTAACTCAGAGTTAACACGCTAACCCAGAGTTGGTTGTCAATATTGTCCAATGAGAGATGTTGACTCTAAGGTTAAAAATGTAAATATTTTTAACCCCCGTTTTGCGCAAGTAGACCACATTGGTCAATTTTGACAACTTACTCTGGGTTAGCGTGTTAACTCTGAGTTAACACACTATCTCTGGTTGGCGCAAGTGGGCCTAAAGGATCAAGGAATTAATTACACTTATTATTCAGGTTATGACGCAATTCCTCCCTATTTTCTTAAGTATGACTCAATCTTGAAGTAAGGGTTGACATAAACGTATGTGAAACACCGTTACTAAATGGGTCAAAATTCTTACTCTGGCGCTATTCTATCTCCGTCTCCTGGCAATCAATAATAGTTCTTATGAAGGTGAAGAAACTAGTTAATGTGCCTTCATGCGGCACACAATGAGAGCCCATTTGCAGCTCCATTGTTACCTATGATTTACCGCTTTGCGCTAGCACATTATCTATCATATCGTGATAGCGTAGTTTCTGTTTTTTCTAAGGCACATTAGGCTTTAACTTACCACCTCCTCACTTTTACTGACTTATTTCTCGGAATGTAAAGAGTTTTATCAAATGGTTGCGATGCTGTCCATCGTAAAGCACATTATCGATAGGTAATCTCTGGAATAAAGATATTGTCACGTTTTTTTTTCAGCCTTAAACCGAGTGAGACGTCTTTACAATTAGCATATCAAACGCGTTGGGTAATGCTCATTCATTATTCAATCCATATTGAATATCTCAATCGTACCAATAATATTTATATTGGTATTTGATGATCAAGTACTTAATATCATAAATTAAGCCAATATAAATGTTTATTTTTAGGTGTATCAAGCATAAAGTCGTCGATAAATATTGATTTAAAGAAATGAATTCGCCACATTTTTCAGAATGCCGTGGACTATCTTTAGATGAATTAAACTCGGCTTTTCGCTTCGAATAAATCCATTTTGAGATTAACTGGCAGCAAAGTCTTGCTAATAAATAAAAGATTTCCTGTTCCTCATTTCCTCATATATTCTTTTCTTAATATACCTAATCGTAGAGACCTACTAGGAGTGCTGAAGTACCCAACAAGTTTTTATTTTCTAACTTATTTCACTGGTTTATACACCGCTATGATTTGTCATGACATTAACTTATAAGAAGGGGCAGTAGCACCTCATTTTTATGGCGAACAGTTGGCCTATATAAATTCACCATAGAATCGTGGGATTGTCCCACATAGTTCCACAAATAAATTAGGAAAAAAATAGATAGATGTGTAAAGATAGGATTTAAAGAAATTTTGAGGAGGGATATAAAAGTTGATTCTTCTGGGTTTGATAGTCATTCAGACAATAGGTCTAATAACAGAGATCGGAAGGTAAACTGGGTACAAAATTCTAATTTGCTTAAACAACACTAATACAGAAAGCAAAAACTGTTCCAATTAATTTCTTAATTTGAATTATTGAGCTGAATTGTGATTTTATTGTTATAAGTTAATTATGTAACACAGTAATTCCTAAAAACTTATTTTTAGTTTATTGGCTATTAAACTTTGGCGTGCCTCATCACCCCTGTGTTGGAACACTATGGGGTGGTACTATGGTCACATGTTATGTTTTTTCATAATATTATACAATCCCCATTCCGCATTATAAAGTCGATTTAACTTCTAAGCAAACTCAGATGGAAACTTCATACATCATTAACCTGCTTTGACCGCATGTATTTCTGTTTTTAACCGACTTCAAAAAAAGGAGGAGGTTCTCAATTCGTCGGAATCTTTTTTTTTTTATCTATGTATGTTCACCGATTACTCGAAGACGCGTGGACCGATTTGAAAAATTCTTTTTTTGTTGAAGAGGGTTTTGTTTCCAGATGGTCCCATTTTAATCAGGTCAGGATCTGATGATGGGATCCTGGAGAATTCGAGGGAACTCTTCAAATTTTGTATGGACACATGAAACTATTTGAGTATTATTAGAAAGAGTAATATTTTCCAAGTTGTCCTATGGTCATCAGGTCGGGATCTGATCATGGGATCTTGGTGAAATTGAGGGAACTCTTCAAATTTTGCTAGTATACTTAAAGCGAGTTGGGTATTTTTTATAGTTACTGGTGCATATGCTAGCAGATACTGATTTGATGACTAAGGTCATCAAGTCAGGGTCTGATGATGGATCTTGGTGAAATCGAGGGAACTCTTCAAATTTTGCTAGTATACTTGAAGCGAGTTGGGTATTTTTTATAGTTACTGGTGCATTTGCTAGCAGATACTGATTTGATGACTAAAGTCATCAAGTCAGAGTCTGATGATGGGATCTTGGTGAATTTGAGGTATCTCTTCAGATTTTATGAACACACCTCAATCAATTTGGGTATTTTACAACGCCTTGTGCATTTTATTGTTTTCCACTAAAAAGTATAAAATAAAAATGGGAAATGCTTTCCAAAAAACCAACTTCAAATGCCACTACAAAGAGTGAAATAATTTTTATTTAAATTTTAGGTACCTACACCAATTCGAAGTCGGGCGATTGTCTATGACTTCGTCATTTCTTCGCACATCAAGTAAGTAAGAAGGACTATTAGGGATTGTATGAAACATTGTCCGACTTCGAATTGGTGTAGGTACCTAAAATTTAAATAAAAATTATTTCACTCTTTGTAGTGTGTACCAAGCAAGGCTAAAAATCTCTGAAGCCGTTTTGGATGAGTTTTATTACAAACATTGTAACACGAGAAATACACTAGGATATATTCTTATCTGTGATTCCTAGCAACAGCTATTACATTATTTCTATATAACTACACAAAAAAAGTCACAAAAATTGGTCAAGCCGTTTCAGAGGAAATGACATGGCCGGATTCTGCCCTGGAAAAAAATATTCATGGCCATCGACAAATAGTACGTCATATTAAAGCTTATAATTATGTCTTTACAATCGTTTAATTTTTATGATCTGAAAAGTAGCGAATGACATAATATCAGCATAACAACTTGCAACAAAATGCGCCTAAATAATTTTAATAGCAATGATTTTTTATTAAAAAATGATGCATATTGGTTAAGAACTCATTATATTTTCATATTAAAAAGCTTAGAAAATGCGAGTTAACATTTTGAACAGCATTTATTTAATAAAAAAATCATTGCTATTAAATTATTTAGGCGCATTTTGTTGCAAGTTGTTATGCTGATATTATGTCTCTCGCTAGTTTTCAGATCATAAAAATTAAACGATTGTAAAGACATAATTATAAGCTTTAATATGTTGTACTGTTTGTCGATGGCCATGAATCTTTTTTTTCCAGGGCACAGCTCCATACAAGTTTCGGCCATGTCCTTTGTTATTGTGTCCATGGCACGAGAATTTAATAATATAAGAATAACAAAATTGTTAAGCTTCTCGAATCGATTAATCATCAATTTTTTGAGGTAATTTTAAGTAAAGATGAAATAAAAAAAACACTTGTTATTCCTTTATTCTTTCTGATCGATGATCTTGATAATAACATCGGCTATCCTTTCTCAGAAGCCCGGGGCGAGGGGAAAATTTATCAAGATCACTTGTTTTTCTCAATTTTAGGGCACGGTGACCGTAGGCGCTAACCCTTGTTATTAAAATATATCCAGTTGCTAGGCTTTATTTTATAGAACACTTTACTTATGACAGTTATAACATTTGGTTTTTTTAGTGTTCAAAAATGTAAATATACCTCAGGAAACACATCACATTACACACATTGCAATCTAGCCCCAAAGTAAGCGTTAGCTTGTGTTATGGGTACTAGATTACTGATAAATATACATAGACATTTAGACATAAATATAATATATTGAAAACCCGAGACACGTGGTAAGCATTCATGCTCGTCACAGAAAAATTTACTTAACAGTAGTGAGAATCGAACCCACGATCTCCGACACAGATGGCAGGTTTGCTACCGCTACGCCATTCGGTCGTCTAAAAGGTACCTACACATACAGTGCTATAAAGCAAATAGAGTATTTTTCCATTTTGTTTTTTCAATATCCTGTTTCTGAACATTAATGTTTAATTTTAGTTGATGTTTAAGCTATCCTTTCAAGTTAGATCAAACTGCACACGGTGTGCATATTTGATTAAAATCGGTTAAGTAGTTTAGGAGTCCATCGCGGACAAACAACGTGACGATTAATTTATTAAAATTAAGATTTTTATTTCTTACTACCTATAGCCCGCGGCTCCACCCGCGTAGATGGCTTTTCACAAAGATATGTAAGAAAGATGATGCTCATATTCTGGATAAAAGTAGCCGATGCGTAGCAACTTATACCTTTATTTGTACACATAAGTACCTGACTAGGATTTCAAAGTACGTTTACAAAATACCCACATCAAAGCTTTTAAAAGTCTCACCAAACATTTTGATTTGTTGAAATAGGAGAAAACATTTAATAATAATCAAGTATTTAAGGCCTCAAATCAGATTTGAATTTCCAAATAGTTTTCTTTTGGCTAGTAGCCAAGCGGAGCTTTAGAAATATGACTTTAGAGATGTTTTTTGGATGTTTTGACTTATCATCGTAATGTGCGATGTCAGTCTTGATTCATCCTTTTTTATCCACGACGGGACGGAGTACCTACGGCAGGGGTATATATGCGTTTTGAGTGAGAGAACTTTGGACGTTAGTTTGTTGATATGCTTTTTTTAAAATGATAATTTATTTTGATATAAAATAATATAAAAGTTGTAAATAATAATATAAATGTTGGTTTTTAAAAGAGTGTAAAACACAATATTTTTAATACCTACTCATATCTGAATTGTTCAATTTAAATTTGAATGGAAGGAACATTAAAATTAAATATCTTAGAAGTATTCGCAAAATGAAAATTCTAGTGCGACAAAATATTAAACTGAAGAATTTTTCCTTCAGAAATAATTCACTACGAAGTATTCAATACACTACAGATGTTTCGTTACCTTAGATTTTTAGATACATGCATTTGTTAACTATACTTAACTACTGTAAATAATATCCGTTACAGTTTTAGATAAATTTGGTGAATTTAAAAAAAAAATTTACCCGTTTTGTAAAGGCCTTTTATCTACGCTCATTGCTTAAAGTTCGAATTATGAAATCAGAATGTGTCACATATTGACCTACTTTATTCACAGACTTCTATAATTATTAAAAAGTTATTCATTATAACATCGCTGTACTATGGAAATATCTCAAGATAGTTGAATATTTTCTATTACGATACTGGACTCTGGGTTCCTGTATTTTAATGTGTCGTCATAGCCAAAAGAGAGTGTAGAGCCTCCTTAATTTTGTCTTTTTATTATATGGAGTCCACAGACAACATTTAGTTGGTAGTCATTACCGAAAGTATGGATGAGCCATGATTTACCATAGACAACAACTACAATGTCTATTGTCTATGGTTCTGCGCGCACATACGCAGTTTACAAGTTACAACTGAATTTTGGCACCATACTTAACTTTTAACATTTTAATGTGTTATTTTTGTTAATTAGTCAAAACTTTGGGCGGCAAAATGTCTAGCAGTGAAACATACTAAAGAAAATTTAACTCCACCTGACATTTTAGTAATTGCAACAAAAATGACCTGTGAAAATGACCCACAATCTTTTACCAACAAAGTGAAGGATTTACGACAAACGTTAGCAAGATTTTATGGTTTGGATTTATGATAATATGAGCGTAGATAAAGTAGTGTATGAAACTCTACATAATTAAGTACTAAAACACTCGTGTGATACTATTAAAAAACTCGCCTGCGGCTCGTTTTTTAAACTCACACTCATGTTTTAATACCCCCCATTATGCATCCGTTTCATAAACAACTATTGTAAATTCGAGTAGAGACCGTTGACTTCCAACTTTTAACAACTCGTGTTTATGGCAAAATAATATAATGTTGATAACTAAACCGTTCTGAATCGATAACGAAACATAATAATTTATACTACTTACAATGTAATATTGACCTTTCATAACCAAATAGATAATGTTTTTAAAGATATGATAAATAATTAGGTACGTTTAATTTAACAAGGTTTTATCCACGACCTCACTTGCGTTGGTTTTGGTTTTAAAAAAAATCCCGCGGTAATCGTGGAATTTTCATAGATAGCATTAACAATTGTTCTTTGTTTATCTTAGGTATATAAGCTATTTCAAACATAAATCAAATAATTTCGGTAATTGTGCCGTACAGAAGGATCCAAACCATAGAACAGGCCGTCGTCGCTCGCGCTCCGACTAGATAGAGCCTTTCCTAACAACGACAGCTCCGTGTGGCAACTTTTTTTTGTAGTGTGAGTGTCAATTGGGTGAAAAATTGTGTAGCGACGACGGCTCGGGTTTGCCAATTTAGGCAAGTATGTTTTGCCGCACTTTTGAAGTCGAGGGCGGCCTCTTAGACCTCTATGATCCAAACATTTATTTACTACAAGTTTCAAACTAATAGTTCGTTCTATTTGTAAACACAAACAGCCGTGCATTTCGTTATTGACTGATCAAAGCGAACGCTTTTTGAGGGAGGAGGGCTCCTGTACAAAATGCCAATTTTCTAGGGACAAGGGAGGAGGACCTTTGAGGTTGGTAGTGCCTTACTTAAGGCACGTGTCGGGCGAGTTAACCTGCGCACAACTTCGTGAATCAATCAACGTGGCGAGTCTGCCCGGCAATCGTTTTATAGCATTATACGCATGCGCCAACGGATAGGGATGAGACACCGTTGATTTCTTCAAAGGCTTTTTCCTTGCCTCACAGTTTCAGAGCTTTTTATTATTTTTGTAGGGATGATAAAAATTAAGTATTTAAGTGGGAAGTGTATACGCACTTATCATTTGCTTGCCGGTGAAGGAAAATCAGCTGTGAGTTTACAAGTCCGCCAACACAGACTTAGTCAGTATTGAGGGCTAAAACCAAATTTGTCTCGTTCTGAGACGAGACCCGTGCCCAGCAGCGAGACAAAAAATATGGATATTTATAACAATGAAGCATAAATAAGTAAATAAATTACAATTTTTTTTTCAATTTATTTACTTATTTATGCTTCATTCAAGTTTCTGCCAGTTATTGATGCTCGGGCTATATATCTGTGTTGTAATAAATCAATTTATCTTGTTATATTGTAATGCTCAAGTGTTGTTGGCGGAACCAATAAAATAAAATAAAATAAAATAAAATTTCAGTTATTACAATTCAAAAAAATTTTCCAGAAAGATTTTAAGGGATAGGGTGCTTTAAATTTAACATGGAAAAAGCTACATACCAGCTAGCTAGAATAACAGCCATGGGAAAAACATGGGAGTATTGGAACAAAAATACTACAATATTTATACCACCATGGCAGGACCAAGATTTTTCACCAAATTAGCGCCAACTGCGCATTTTCTTTAAAACCCTCATCGAACAAACAACGCAATTTAATCAAATAAGCATAATATCAAGCTTTATTGATTAAGATAAAGCTTTACTTTTTGAAGTAAAGCTTCAAAGAGTAAAGCTTTACTTCAATGAGTAAAGGTTGATATGCTTAATTGATGTTTCAATATAATTTGGTAACAATAATCGTTATCGATACAGCGCGGTATGCTGGATGCTGGATCCTTTTTGCGGGACATCACTCGCACAGTGAGAATCCCGCCTAAAGTCGGCAATGTAGGCAACGCTGGCAGTGTCCGCGCGCAACCGGTGTCGGGTGTGTGCCTAACGCCATCCATATGTCGCTCGCGGCCGCTGCTCCGCGTAAACACGACCCAGGCAAGTAAAGTACTAACTTAAAAACATAACATAAAAGTATCACGACAAATCGCGAAAATTCTGGAATAACCCTCACATGTTGTATGCTTTTTTTCATACGACGACAATAAGGCTGGAAGTTCACGCTTGAAACGCTTCGACTGTTTACAGTGCTTATGTTTCGTATCTTACTGTTATTGTACCTATACGTTTGGTTTCAGTGAGCGTAAGCGTTTGTTTGGTTTTAGGGTTCTAACTTCTAATCGCAACATTTATAATTAATTTGTAATGGTTGTATAATGTATATACCGTATTGTTGTTAAGGTTTTTATAGGTCGTGTATTATACCGTATGGCACAGCTACTTTATACGGAGAATATTAATCTCATACAGACGGAATTTGGAAAATAAATACATTCCACGAAGCGCAGCTTACTACTTATGGTAATGTTTTCCTTAAATTATAAAAATACCAATACGATGTTTCTGTGGATAAATTCGCATTACGTAGATTGAATACCTTCGCGTTGAAACTTTTTAATGTAGTCTGAGCTTTGAAAGATCTTGAAAAAATGTGATGGATCCATTATTAACACTTTGATAAGAATAGAATTTGATTTTTAGATAGTATAAGCTTTTCTATGCACATAATATGTTTCATATGTTTTCTATGTGTTTTCTATACATATTATTTTGTGTTATTGGTGCATAAATATTAATTAAAAAATAATAAGCAGTTTTTAATCTATTGTCTAGGGAAGATAAAATCTATTCTCCCCTTTATATTCTACAGTCGATGGAAGAAAATTATGAAATAATTTTGTGTTTAGTAGTTAGTACTAGTACCTACTTCGTATTTCAGTAGAATTTCACTTTCGTATAATACGTATTTTAATAGAATTTTACTTTCGTATAAAACGTATTTCAGGTAGACCATGTACTTTGGTGCGTGCGTGAGAACGATGTCTCACAAATTCATAAAACAAATGTTGTTTAAAATACCATGCCGAGAATCGAAGACTGGTCCTATCACCAACCATAACAGGAAGTCATTTTTAGGGTTTCGTAATCATAGTAAACCAGGAACCCTAATAGTTCGCCATGTCCGTTCGTCCCTCCGTCTGTTCGCTCATCTGCGGTTTAAACCAGACACTATTGGTACCAGAAATCTGTAATTTGACATGGGTATCAATATTAATCACGGAAACAAAGTCGTGAAATAAAATTGTGAAATATATTTTTAAGGTAGGTACCTCCCCTACATGTAAAGTGGGGATGCACTTGTGTCATGTATTGCAAATTAATGAATAAATAAATTTTTTTATTCGTCTATCCAATAGCGTGGGGCGTTGAATAGGAGTTTCAAAAAATCGATACAGGGATCCGTTTGTGAAATGTGACACTTCTAGTTTCAAGTTCTACATTTCATTAAAGTCAAGTTTCCCCGTACTCCCCTCTCCTCCTGTGCCAGCGAAATAGATGTTTAAAGGCTACGTGAAAAAATTTACAACTGAAGTAGGTATACATAAAGGATTTTATAGGAAAACTATCACGGCTAAATAGAGTTCACAAGCAGAATTAGCTGCTATTTCGTTAATTTTAACAGCAAACAATTAGTTTTCGGCAAGCTGAAGGCACCCAGGTATTTTTAACAAATAAATGAAGGCTATATCGTATATTTGTGTAATGTTGTATAATATGTAAGCTATTGTTATACATACAGCTTCCTCAGTAGGTACTCGGGTACCTAGTACGCCGTACATTGTGCACCTACACATAGTTTATCTTCAGAATTCATTTGTATTTCGCCAGTGTCCCACATGTCGGTCTTATTATAAGCATGAACAATGGTCTATTGTGCTCCGTATGCAATAGAAAATATTTAAACAATGTTGCTGAAGTTATGTTTTCTTACTGAAATAACGACAATATTATCTACTAAGATACCGTTTGGTGCCATCGATTCTTATTCCATGGTATAGGCATGTTCTAGTTTTACTAATCTTAATAATATATATTTAAATTACGCGTCACGTTGTGTGTCCGCGATGGACTATAAACTACTTAACCGATTTAATTTAATTTTGTACACCGTGTGCAGTTTGATCTAACTTAAAAGACAGGATAACTTAAATAATTTATATGGCAGGAGTGAGCAGGACAGCTAGTGGATACATAAAGTTTTTCAGTAAATATTTTAATTTTTATTATTATAGTGAAGTAGTAGCCTAGCTGCTTTCAACTGATTATAATAATATCAATACAATTTCTCTAAGTGTAAGGCGTATTATTAAATACAGTCACAGCTGACAAATATAATTTTATGATTTATTACTTAAATGATTAAGTATCTACACCGTTCATATATTTTTGCATTTAAATCGATTATTTATTTATTCTACGGTCTACCTAATCCTGAATACACCATGAAATAAATTAAAACTGAATTATGAGAACAATACACACTTACGAATAAGTTAAGTAGTGTTAAGTAGGTGTTTTTGCTACTTTTATTAATAATTAGTGGTTTAAATACTTTATTTAATTAGCACTTGAAAGTAAATGTTTTCAATAAAACAAAATTGTAGTTTACTAGTATAAAAAAGTAATCTGAAACCGCTTAGACTCGGAGCCAAAGCAGAGTCGATGTCTGCACAATAATGCCTGAATAGGTATTGGAAATTTCTTATAGAATTTCAACTATAACGGTGGACTTATTGTATCGCGACAGACGCATGAAGAGAATAATACTCTAAGTTTGTTGAGGAACTCGAAAAGAGCAATTTTATATTTTACTCTTACAAAACCGCAAGTGAATTAAATTCTTGTATCGTCCATTCGATGTTGTATCTAACCATTTGATGGAAGATATATTTACCATAGATATTCTAGTACCTACTATAGATATTTCAATCCACGGATACGCTCCCCACTCTGTCAAAATCGCTTATGTTTCATTCGATTCGTATGGAGTTTGACAGAGTGGGGCGCGTCGTCGGGTCACTGATAACTAAGAAAAGGTTATTTATGAAATATGAAAATATGAAAAACTTTAAGGGCAATGGGTAACATCCGGGCGCGAAAATTCAAATTTTATTTAGTTTTTTGCTCATAGTGGGCTAGTTATACATCGAAGGTTAATGGCAATGTGTTTTGCGGGCACAGAATTTATGCATCTACATGTTTTTTATAAAAACTCAACAATACTCATTTACTTCATATTGGTTCCCGGTAGCTCGAAATCTGGGAAACTGCAAAAAATTATCTTTCGGGAACCAATATGAGATGAGTGGGAACTTTCGAGCAAAGTTTCTATTAAAAACATGTAGATGCATAAAAAGTAGGCCCGCAAAATGCATTGAAATAAATCTAAAATGTTTATTTAGTCTAATATTTGCGAAAAACTAAATAAAATTTGAATTTCGCGGGCTGGTAGGGCCGCAACACCTTAACGTTACGTATTTTGGGTCTTTAATCTGAATTTTGCTTCGAGGCATTAAGTGGAAAACAATCGGAAGAGTTTAAGCTTTTTAGGTATAGGTATATAATTTATATACGTTCAAAACTTAAAATTTCTAATCATGTATTCAGAATGTATCACACTTGAACTCATTTATTCACATACGTCTATACATACTTACATTGTTCGCAACTGAATTTTGATGTTAATATTTAATTTTTTAACTTGCAACTCTCTCTATACAGCATAGATAGCATTTTTCACCTATTCGCGTCGCGCTAAGTCACAATAATTAAGCCTTGGTTTAAGATATTTTAGCTTAATTTCAAAAAGTGGTTTCCTACAGGCGATGCACCGACCCTGGACCCATCCACTGTTGCGATTAGAACCGACGCGGCGTCGAATAATTGTTTTATACTTGAAAAAACATAATAGGCCCGTTTTGGCGTTTGTGACAGACCATAGAATGTAACTTGGAACACAACTGAAGATAATTAACTCATCACATAGTAATTTATGACATCAAGTGATACACAAGACAAGTTACGTTTTCAATCTTTTATTTTTTAATTTTAGTGTTGTAAGCAACCACTTAACGGCCCATTATCCCGGTTTTTAGCGACTACGCCACTTTTCAAAGCAATTCAAAGTCATGAAAAAATTGTTTTTTTTCACTGTTAAAAATACATATTAAAGATACATGCTTTATCTCTATAATGGCCTCATGAAAACACGATAAGTTAAACTTGCCTCGATCATAAAAATTTTTGAAAACAGGTCGTTTTTGTTCATTTTTTTAATGGTATTTCCAAAGCTTTGGACTAAATTTCATAAAAATTATACGTAAAGTAAGCTCATTGTATTGCCTATCCATTGAGCAGACAGATATTAAATAAAAAAATTGCTGCAAAATTTCGCCTAACAGAAGTCATAAAATGGTCTAACGCATCGAATAAACGATGTACTCAGTGGCTCACGAGCCTCCATACGAGACGGACCTGCGCAAGTTTTCACGACTCACGCTCCTTTCGCGCTAAAATTATTTATTTTTTAAATGCGCTGGAAAAAAAAACTATCTGACAGGAAGCGAAGGAGAATTTAAAAAAATTATATAGTAAGTGTTTCTTGAGTTTATCAAAATACCTAGTCCTCAAAAGCTCCGAAGAAACTCTGATACGAACTAAGAAAATTATGGTAGGTAGTGTAAATTCCACCACGTGCAAATACCATCACGCGTAACCACAGTTTAAATACTGTTACTGTTTATCTGTTCAACTAAAATAACTCGTTTTTTACTTTTTACACGACTGCTCAAAAAAAGGAGTGTAATGTTTTCAGGGTTCATGTATGTATGTATTTACGTATGTATGTATGTATGTATGTATGTACGTATGTATGTGTGTATGTATGTATGTATGTATGTATGTATGTGTGTATGTATGTATGTATGTATGTATGTATGTATGTATGTATGTATGTATGTATGTATGTATGTATGTGATGTTTCTTTATTCCTCCATAACTTCTGAACGGCTGAACAGATTTAGATATATGGGGTATCGTTAGAATCCTTGGATCCTCCCGAGTAACAAAGACTATATTTTTTTGGAAAAATCAATATGGCGGATGTGAGGCGCCATTTTCAAAAGTGGAAAAAAAATTTTTTCTTCAACTATCATAATATGGGTATCAAAATGAAGGTATTGGAGAGTAGTAACAGAAAATACCTTCACCTAACTGCTGACCATCAGTAAAAAACATAAAATAAAAATAAGTAATTAAAAAATTAAAAAAAAAACCGGCCAAGTGCGAGTCGGACTCGCGCACCGCTTCCATGCTATAAAAGAAGTAAAACATTAAAAGAATCACTTTTGTTCAAGAATTTACGAGTATAATTTACATGTACCTAGGTACTTTTGTTGGCGAACCGCAAACGTAACTTTGTTTTCGGCGGTTTATTGCTATTATCAAAAAAATGATAAAAGTTAGGGAGTTGAGTTTATTTTTCCTGTAAAATATACGTTAATTTCTATTGATCATAATTATTTTAGATTTTTCGATTGATAAACATCGGAGATAAGGGGGGGGGGGGCTGGTATGTTTTTCGACAGTTTGCTCAATAAATCAAAAACTATCGGGCATAAAAATAAATAAAAATCGGTTTTAGAATATACAAGTAACGTCCTTTCATACCCCACTCAATATTGTTATCTCATTTTGAAAATTCAAAGCCCTGCTTTTCCCCCTTTTTAAATAAAAATAAAATCAATTTGTAATGTTTTATAATTGCATTGGCGTTGGGTCACTATTACCTAAAACTATTTCAAATTTCAAGTCGATAGCTTTGATAGTTGCTGAAATAATCGAGTGTGACAGACGGACGGACGGACGGACGGACGGGCGGACGGAGAAATTCTCACCATAAGGGTTCCATTTTTACCAAATTGGTATGGAACCCTAAAAACACGAGTGCCCTGTTATAAAACGAACTAAAAAGTAAAAAACGAGTTATTACTTCGTTTTATAACAGGGCATTCGTGTTTTTTAATTGTTGAAACTGAAATTATTTTTTTTAGAAGGCTTCTATTTCGATGAACGGTCTCATTTACAACATTGGAGATCACACAATGATTGGAGATAAATGTCGACTCGACATATGTAAGGATACTCAATGCCAAACCATATGAAAATCAAAATGTAACCGTTGAAAAAATTGAGTGTCGCAATCACATATTACGCAACTTTTGTAAAAAACTACGCAGACTGGCAGCAGAAACAAATGCCCTGAGACATCGAAAAACACTTACCAACATAAGAATTATGATAATGAGAAAAGCTATCGTGAAATATATAAAACTAGCAGTGCCCGCGGACTCCGTTCCGCGTTAGAAATATTTTTGTCCCACGTAAGGCCCGGTTTCCACGAAAGCGGAGCGAAGCGGAGCTGTGTTTGGATAACTAACCAGATTTCATCATTTAGACATCCCTCAGTTTCAAAAATATCAAAATGACGAAATCTGATTTGTTACTGAAATACAGCTCCGCTCCGCTTCGCTGTGGTGGAAAACGGGCCTTATACCCAAAGCCCACAGCGCTGGACGCGAGGCATTCAGATAAATGAATGATAAATGCCTATCCTATCGCCACGCAACGACCGAAGCGGCTGCGGCGCGCTCCTGCATACCGCGCGTTTTTGTTTTGCTAATATCTTTGAAGATATTTATTTAAACTGTATAGAGTAAAGGGCAGAAACTATTCTACATTAAATTTCCGTTCTAAAAAACATATTTACAAAGATATAAATTAATACCATATGGGCTAAATAAGCTTCACAAAAATTATTTATTTTTAATCCACAATTTTAAAGTAAAAGCAGTTATTGCGAGTTACCCATAGGAGATAGGCATATGCTATTGCGGACTTTTTTGCAGATTTTGATACTGATTTGATGATTTTGATTTTGTTTTGTTCTATCCTCAATCGCAGCGTACGCGATGAAAGCAATTTTTTTGCGACTTGGATTGCATTATTCAAGTTTTAGTAACAATGCAAAGTTAATTTTGGAAATTATTATAGCCTATGACACTCCACGATAATGTATTGGTGAATGAATTTTGAAAATCGGTTCAGTAGATCCAGAGATTACCCCTTACAACGTCACAAACTCACAAACATCGTTACGCTACCTTTTTATAATATATTAGTATAGATATCACAAAATATCTGGGAACCCTAAAAACGTTGCCATATCAGTTCTGCACAACGATATTGTTAAACTCAATGCCGCACTCTTATGGTGATCACAGAATGTGTCAAAACTACTACTGTGAAAAGAAAGATGCGGACGGTAGCGAAGAAGATTAAAAAAAATATAAAACTCTTCATTTCCCTAATATGTACAAGAAAAAATTCTACAAATCCTACTACTTTAGTAATACATAATTATTATAAATAAATACCTCGGTTGATACTATCGATTACCATAAAAAAGTCAAAATATACGCAAAAAACGCAACTTCCAGCATATATTTCGTGAAGCGAATTATAATGACAAATAGTCCAACTGTAACAGCACACTACTGCACAGTACTGTGACGCAAATATTTATGAATAGGTTCACGGAGTTCATTCTAACTGCTCGGCTTACGACAATGGTCGCTAGGTATCGTAGAGCGAGTCTGAGTGTGCGACAAATACCTAAAGTGCTGGGATATAGTCGCAACCAACTCCATTCGATTTAAATAGTAATCGAATACTGTGTAGTGATCTTTATCGAAACAAATGAGCTTGGCGACACTGATTTCTATGGGATTGGTTGTTTTTGACCAAGCGGCACGTGAGTCGTGTCTGATTGAGCGAATGGTGTTATAACTAAAAATATTATGATTAATCTCGTAGCCCGTTGCTATGACATATGCCAAAACGGGCCTATTATATTTTTACAACTTTAGTTGATTCACGTATCTTTGGAGTAAACCAAACGGTACCTATCTAAGGAGATAATATTAACCTACTTCAAACTTTTTCCTGGCTAAACGGCTATACGGAAGCCTTGTCAAAACTTACATAGTGAGTGGCACCCAAATCTTGGATATATTGGCGGTATTGCCAACCCCTTTGTGTCCTCATTTTACTTACTGCGTTGGTACTTATGTATTTTTAGACTCTTGTGTCGATGTTACGACGAGTGTACAGACAAATCGCGGCAATCTTTATCATCCGTAATTATATAGGTAATTATGTGTTTTATTTTTAGAGTTACATTTTGTTTAACTACTTATTTCTACAACAATTATATGTCTTAATATTTAAAATGTTACCGTTATCAATATCGAGCAAAAAAATTACGTTTGTTGTATGGGAGCCCCTATTATTATTTTATTTTAATTTAATTTAACTATTTATTTCTATAGAAGGTATGTAACTAAATATTTTGTGAAAATTGGAAGCGTCTACTAGCTGTTACCATTATCAATATCTACCAAAAACAAGCAAAAAAATCACGTTTGTTTTATGGAGTTTATTATATTTTTTAGTATTTGCTGTTATAGCGGCAACAAAAATACATCACCTGTGAAAATTTCAAGACGGACGGACGGACGGACGGATGGCCAGTAAAGTCTCAGTATTAGGGTTTTTACTCTTTGTGTACGGTAACCTAAAAACTGAAACAATATATTTTTTTATAAATAACATAGGTACCTAAAACTTGTCTAAAACAGTTTCTATAATATTCTCAAGTAAAGTAAGACTTTTGCTGCACGTGCAATAAAATTAATATGGAATATCGTTCACAATTTAAAACCATTTTAAAGTTCGTAATGCACTATTCTAATGAAAACACGCAAAATTAAAAATTGCCATAAATGAGTGATAAAAAATTGTAATAAAGGGCTGAAACGAAACACCTTTAGGTTGACTCATTATAACGGGACATGTGTAAACCGACATTTATGCGGGTGAAGCCACGGGCAACAGCTAGTGGCAACCCCCCTATTTTTATACCTTTTTCCCTTATAAAACTAATCGGTCGTTATTGAACAGTGGGTTGGTCGGTCAGTCAATCTTGTCATCTTTTTAGGGTTCCATACCAAAATAGTAAAAATGGAACCCTTATGGTGAGACTTTCTCCGTCCGTCCGTCCGTCCGTCCGTCCGTCCGTCCGTCCGTCCGTCCGTCCGTCCGTCTGTCACACTCGATTATTTCAGTAACTATTCAAGCTATCGACCTGAAATTTAGAATAGTTATAGGAAATAGTGACGCGACGTCATTGCAATCGTAAAAATTTGAAAATTGTTTTTATTTTTATTTAAAAAGGGGGGAAAACGGGGGTATTGAAATTTCATAATGAGATAACAATATTGAGTGGGATATCATTAGAAAGGGCGTTACTTGTGTAGTCTAAAACAGATTTTTATTTATTTTTATGCTTGATAGTTTTTGATTTATTGGGCAAACTGTCAAAAAAATACCGTTCCCCCCCCCTTATCTCCGAAGTTTATCGGCTGAAAAATCTGAAATAATTACAATCAATAGGGCCTATTGATTGTAATTATTTCAGATTTTTCGGCATATATATATGAATAAATATATATGAATAGGCACTAACGTATTTTTACAGGAAAAATAAAATCAACTCTCTAACTATTATACTTTTTTAGATAGTGTAGACCAAAGTGATTCTTTTAATGTTTAACTTCTTTTATGGTATGGAACCCTCGGTGCGCGAGTCCGACTCGCACTTGGCCGGTTTTTTTATACCTCTAGGCATCTTCTAGTTATACAGAAGATAATGAAAATATAAGGGTATTGCGTAAAACCTTCGACATTTTACCCCATTGGCTGAACTAATAAAATATGAATAGGTGTTATTATCCCCAAGGAACCCCTTCGCACCTGCGTTACAGCATCCCCTACGAGTATAACCGAGCCACGTTGATGTCATAAGTGTTACCGGCAATGTGAACAAATAAGACACGTTGTGTGATGACTAGGTATTGTGGTTTGTGATGGGATGTAGTAGATAAACAAGGTATAAATTCAGGTAGAAGGGGGATCGGCGAAATGTACAAAAGCATACGTTTATTGTATATTAAACGTTTGTTGTAGCTGCTTGTGCTGTTTCACTCATTGATCACACCTTCTGAACAATTTTGTATGAAATTTTTTTTCAAGGATGATGTCGTATGGAGGGGTAAAATTCATGAGGAGAGAGCTGATGATTGAGGATTTCGGAGACAGGTGAAGAGCACAGCCAAGGGTATTGAAGATAGGTGGGGGGTGCTCGACCAAATGTCATTTTAAATGTCATCCAATTGGCAGTTAGTTGAAAAAAAAATCAAAATGGCTGACAAACGAATTTCGTCGAATTCTCGGAAAGTATAAAAGATGAAAGAACGGTTTCTTGACAAGAACTGATAAAGAAAAAAAGTGGCTGTGACATACGGACGGACAGACAGACAGACAGACATGACGAATCTATAAGGGTTAAGTTTTTTTGCCTTTTGGCTACGGAACCCTAAAAAAGGTCTATTCGATGACTATAAAAAATATCAAAATGGCGAATTTTTTTTAACCATAGAAAAGGTATGGGAAATTGTGGAGGGATTTTTTAAGACAGCACGCGGGCCACATGTGGCCCGTGCCTCCACGCGCCCTACTAGTATATATATATAGCTTTCTGTCTAAATAGTTATAGTTAGTTCAATTCTCAGTTCAATCCACTCCTTGTCAAACGCTTTATGTTTCATATGCAAGGGTAAGCGGAAGAGCAGTATTGTTTTTAGGTGTTTGATTCGGAGTGGGGCGACCTGAGGGTGAAATTGTCATCAAGCTTATGTCGATGTTATCAATATTGATTCACGTATTTATAATTTTAAAACGCATTCCTCCGTCGATTGGTACCTGTATTATTTATCAACGATAGGTTATATTAGTTATGAACAATCGGTACGAGCTTTTAAAATTACTTAAATCTCCAGAACCGAATGCTATCTACCGAATGTGGATAGGTTCATATACGAATATCGTTGACTTAGCTTATGAAATAGGATAAGTAGAGGTATTTTTTTCCCATTCCAAGCACAACTTTTTTATTTTAAAAATTCTGTATATCTCCATAGATGTCAAGTCGTGTAAACTCAAAAGTGCCTGGCGTATAAAGCCATCTTTTGCCACTAATATCTAGTGATAAATATATATTATGGAATACTAGCTGATTCCCGCGACTTCGTCCACGTGGGATAAAAACTATTCTATCTTTTAAGTTGGACCAAATGACAGATATTCACGAAGTTTGAACTAAATCGGTTCAGTAGTTTAAGAGTCCATTGAGGACAAACATTGTGACACGAGATTTATATATATTAAGATTTGTCATAGTATAGTTGGGTCTACATATTTTCTAAGATTATTACTAGATTTTATATTAGAAATTCTTAAGAATACCAGATTGCGTACATTGTCAGTAATATGTTTAAAATAAATATTGGCAAGCATCCCTTATTCTGACCTTTTCAAATATTTACATTAAAAGATACGTTATCGGGGTTCCTTATATACCTACTATGCCACCTCCGTATTTAACGATTGGTCTTTAGTTCATATACATAGTTGTGGTCTCGGATACTTCGATCACTGTTGTTAACTTGTTTCTCAGTCGGTGAAACAATTCTGAGTTGTGCACCAGTTATCGATTGGTAAATTATTTAACTTCTTTATTAGTAACTCAAAAAAAGAAGATTATTACTTATCAATTTAACACGAATCTATTAATTATTAATTATAAAAATTAATTCGAGTAATCTCCAAAACAATTTATGGGATATAGTGAGTGTTCTTATTTATTGGCTTTTTATAAACATATAGTTATATGTGGACGGTTGGTTTAAGGTTAAAAACAAGGGTCTGCTGGCGAAACTGAAATTTTATTTTGTTTTTTGCAGCTTGTAAGCTAATAACTCCGGTTAGACTTACAACAATAAACTTGCAGGAATCACGGCATCATTTATATAAAAATCTTTGCTACTAATTATTATCTTGTAAAGGAAGTGTGTCCACGATTTATGAGTTACTCACTTCATACTCAATACCCGGACTACTATTAAACCTAATTAATTGAACTTTTCATAGATATGCGGAGATGATATTTCCACGCGATTCACATTATTTATTTAACTTATAAATTATATTTTATATGATTTTATTTAGCAAAATTATTTTACTTTACTTGATATCAGTCATCAGAAAAACCATACCTAACAGTACAGGAACTTTCTTTTTTCATCATGCAGCTTTGCTCGGTTAGTTTTTTTAAAATTTTCCTATATATCTAATTCCCTACGTTGCTGTGACCTACCTAATTCCTAATCCATTGAGATATAGATGTAGGTATAAAATAACTACAAAATGTGTTTTAAATTAAACACAGCCCAACCTTCCTAAAGCTTGTTGTAGAGACTTAATATCGGTTGATTTAAAATACATTAATATTAAATCACTCGTGAAACAGATAACGTATATTATCTGTTTTACAAAGGTCAGTGTAGAGAATCTGCATCTTATCTGTTCCCCTATTAAGTATATTATAAACAAAAAATGGTCAAGTGCGAGTCGGGCTCGCGCACTGAGGGTTACTTACTATCAAAAACTCAATAGTATAAAAGTACACTAAACACCAAATTCTAACAAAAATCTCGTTTCTTGTATGGGAGACTTAAATACTTATAGTTTGTTTATTGAATGCAAGCAGGAGTTATTTTGCGTAAATCCATAATTTTGCAGGACACATTAGTTTGTTTTGCTATAATCCGCTACCTAAAAAGTTTCTGTATGGTACAATATGCACTATGCAGGAACACTACCCACATGAAACACCACACACAATTTTCCGACACTTTCTTCGACGCATGTGTTGACTTCATAATGCAAAATCGTAGAGATACGATTTCGCATTGTGAAGTCAACATCTCCTGAGAATGTCCCGACGTCGAGACGAAACGTATGTCGAAGAAAGAGTTGGAAAAATGTGTGTGGAGTTTCATGTGGGTAGTGTTCCTGCATACAGAATCTTTTCAAGTAGTGGATTATAGCAAAACAAATCAATCTGTTCTGTTACTTATTTGAAAATTGAAATGAAATATTTATTTTCAAAGTGAATATGTAACTAAATAATCCGTGAACATTTGAAGCGTCTACATTTTACAGTTATTAAAATCGTGCAAAAACAAACAAAAAAATCACGTTTAATTGTGATAGTGGCAACAGAAATACTGTATCTAAATCATCTGGGAAAATTTCAAATCTGTAGCTATCACGGTTCAAGAGATACAGCCTGGTGGCAGACGGACAGACTGACGGACGAAGTAATTACGTACGGCACGGAACCCTAAAAACAAATATTTATTGAAATTCAATTGAATACGTTCATAGTTCAAGATAACCCGCTTTAATTTGTAGCTCGCTTTTAGATTAGCTTCGCCAATAGTTATGTAAACAAATCTTGGCTATTGAATTTATACTTTATACTACTTTCATATTATGACGTATCGATATGAAACTTGACCAATGCATAATGTAGTAATATGTAATAATACTGATAACAAAGTAAATATTTTTTTTTTATATCGTGGTGTCTTGATGATGAAAAAGCAACTCTTCAATGTCTTGTGGAATTCTTCAATGTTTTTATTACCATTTGTTTAGAAGAGAGCATAAATTAATAAGTGTGGTCGAAGATGGGTCAAAGTGACCTTCACTGGTACAACTCCACACTGCCACCATATTTTAAGATTTAATTCTCTAATAAATCCACCATCACCGGCCGAGGCTGCCAATACTATTTCCGTTTCCAACATCGATTATATTATAGCTTACCTATATTACATAGGAAAGCTATCGAAAATTTAATTGGTCACAAATTGCTATATACAGAAAATCCTTAATCACAAGCAGGGAATGGCAACCACGACGGATTTTTTTAAGTTTTGTTAATTGTTTTTTTAGTCGGAGAGCTAATAACATATTATTATAAATAATAATAATCAAAAAATAGAGATTTAAATAATTTCAATCTCTTACTTATGTGTTTAAGTTGTAGAGGTTAGGATTGACGAATTACAAAAGAAATCATAAAGCATAAATAAAAATTAGTTACCATACTTGTTGGTATATATTTCAGTGTTCATGCGTTTATAATTCGTTTCAGTAAATATTGTTGCAACATGCGACAAACGTAATTCCAGCTATAACAATGGTTTTATGAATGCACTCTTGACTTGTTTTCATAACATTATGAGTGTTGGCAGCAACGTATAGGGTTCCTTATTTCGCATTGAAGTTCATTCTGTCGGATTGAATTAATGTTTGTATGACTAGGTAAAAGAATCTTACAGTACGTATCTTTTAAATTTATTTGAGTTTCAAAATTATAGGAAATACTTTTCAGAATCACTTATCATAAAAAAATATTAAAATACTGTTTTCCTTCTTACCTCCTACGATTACTTAAAGTTAAATCTGAAATAATCGAAGGAAGGAAAGGATGAATAATTAACGTAAATTTTACAGGTATTTAAATCAAAAACAATTTTTTAACTTGCGGACGGTTGTGTCAATATTGCATAAACACAAGTTGTAAGTGTAATAAAATTGATAGGAACCGTATCCCGAAAGTATTTTGTAAATTTTTTGGGGCAAAGTTCCTTTTCGGACTATTTTTTTGCCTAGTTCACTCAAACACACACAAAGAAATTCCACGATTATACTATCATTTATGAATTGTTCGTGGATTGAAATATCTATAAACGACTATTAAAATCGTGTGTCACTATTATAATTTATTATATTGCGAAAAAACTTCGTTCCAACCGAGTGTTCCACGGAGCCCAGTTTTGTTTCAGGCTACAAACTAAGTATTAGGTATTAGATGTAACATACATCATATTACGAGACTCGCAGTAAATTACACGTTTGTTTTTATTAACAATTTATATTTACTACGTAATGTTCATTGCGAACGAGTTGATTATATGCAAACAGTTAAGAATGAATTTCTATTTTGCCGCAAATTGTAATACTGGTAAACCATTATATTTATTCTTCACAATTGATAGTAATCAATTTGATGTAAAATTACAACTCAGTAATAAATATTTTTCAAACTTTCTGGGAAAAACGAAGAATCACTCCTGTAGTAGTATTTATTGTAATAGGTATTCTTTACACAACGCTTTTTATACATAGAGAATGCTCAAAGTTTAAAAAAGAAATTAAGAGATTAGATTGTACATATTATGGTATAATAGAGCAAGTCCATCTTATATTGTATTACTTTTAAATAAAGCTGTAAAAAATAGAGCACAGTAATTTAAAATCTACTAACTTTTGCCTAAGCTTTTTGTCATTCGGTAGGTACTTAATCTGTTTTTTTTTTTTATCTGTACCACTAGGAAGTCTACAGGAAGTTACAAGGGTAATTAGAATGTTTTGCCATTGAAATCATCATTATCTTAAATACTAACATAATATTATCTTGATTTCTTATTTGTCAAGTTAGTACCTACCTACCTAATCAAGATACAAATCAAAATAAGTACTTACTTTCTGATGTTTAGTATTACAAAAACATCAGGAATGGAAGGTAGGTATAGATAAAGACGTAATATTAGATCGTCTAAACGTCTTTGTATTAAGACGAAAACAATATAGAGGGGATTCGATTCTCTTCAATGTTCCCCCGAGAGGGAATGTTTCAATACATCAATATTTAACGACGTCGCAAACTATTATCTCTCCAGTAACAGCCAAGCTAATGTAGTTTGGCTTGCAAAATTGCTATTCTCTCTGCAACTGAGTTCCAGCTTCTATTACACGTTCGTAATAATATTATCTTACATTATGTACCTACACAATATATTCGTTAATTCAATTACACAATATACACGTATTAATGTCATGTAATAGCAATCTTAAAAAATAAACTCAATTTTGTTGCACAAAATATTTTTAATTTCATGTTATTCAAATCTTAATATATATAAATCTCGTGTCACAATGTTTGTCCTCAATGAACTCCTAAACCACTTAACCAATTATAATAAAATTCGCACACCATGTGCAGTTCGATCCAACTTGAGAGATAGAATAGTTTAAATCTCAATTCAACTATTTTTTAAATCCTCAAGGGCAAAACAACGTTTGCCAGGTCAGCTAGTATTGAATATAGTCGACATCACGGAACACCAAAGAGCTGGCAGCTGCCTCAGACAAAGAATTAGTATTATTTTTTAGTTTTTAATATATATTTAAGAAAAGTGAAATGAGTATTTATGTTCTGTACAGTAAAACCAGTTATATATTCGTTGGTAGAACCGTGTGTGCCTACGCATCCGAACATTAGCGCATTTAGCAGCATAGCATGGCATTTAGCTATTTTATAATTTACATCCCCCCGCTCGGAATATTTTTGATTGTTGAAATGCTGCCCGAAAAAGGCCATTAAAAATATTTTCTGTGCCGTTAACTCATTGGAATAATCAAATAAATATCTCTAGCATCTGAAGCTAAAGACTCGCTTTCGAATACACATGTTCACGCAAAAACAAAAATACGTACCTCCCGAGTAAATATTAGACATAGTGGTCAAACTAATAACACCAAATTGTTTGCATCTGCGGTAATTGAGAAGTGCTTTACGAACACAATATACATTTAACAGTTTAGAGTTTAAATCGATTCGCAGCAAGGCTCGGCAATACATGACAGGTTAAGGTTATTTCCAGTTCAATCTGTTCTAGGAAATGCAGCAGATGTTCGAAAACCACTCGACCTCATGTCACTGGATGTTATAGGAAGTTGGGCATCGAAAGTGGGGAATCTATTTAAAAATTGCCGTAATAGAAATACTAAAATAAATATTTATTTATTAAATAGTTATTGCTTCCTGATTTGTCCAAATTAGTTACTTACCGATGATACGTTATCCCATGCTCCTTTTTAAATTTAAAGCTGTAATTTTGCAGCCTTTTACCACGCAATCAGGCATTTTCATGTTTTCTAGTTAAATTTTCCCCTTTTTCCGGCTACTAAATATCTAATATGGCGGAAACCGTCACCATGGAAACGTTCTTGCGGTTAGCGTCGTGATCTGTTGCGGGGACCGCGGTCTATAGACAATACTGCGCAGGATAACTACTGACGCCGGAGGCGGTTAAAATAAACATTTTTACTCCCATAACCTGGCGACATTTTTTCGCGCGGTTCACCCTGTCTAGAGTATAGATGTCTGTGCTGCGGGTACACTATACAAATTAACCAACACCTTGTATACGTAAATGCCACGAACGTTTTAAACACTTCACTACAGGAAATGTAGTCTACGCAATACGTGAATAGCCCCCCAGTTTCGAAGCAGAAGTGAATTCAATGTGAACCCAACTTACGCGAGGCTCGAGAGAAGTGGCTGCACTATAGTTGCTGTGACGTGGGTTGTAGAAGCCTTCACAAGGACAAAAGTTCCCCGCGCAGAGCTCACAACTTTTAATGCCTCTCAATTAACTTTAAACCAGCTTTTGTAATGCGCAGCTTTTGTAATGCGTTCGTGCATTTCCAGGTGTACGGTTAGCGAGTACTAATTATAATACAACCCGGAGAAACTAGAAACACAGTCACAGTGAGCTTACAATGAGTCATATGGATGTGGAAAATTTTACTCGTACTCGTAACAAAGTTATGTAATCCATTATACTATTATGTAGCTAATAAATGTTACATAGACTAAACTCTTTGTGTTCGTGAGGGACCATTCCATGCAGAGGACAATGCTTACTCAATTCAATACCTTGATAGAAGTGCCCGTCTAGATTTTAGCCACAACTATCAAATTAACAATTAGATTTTCAATGACATCTTTACCTTCAAATATTTATATCGTTGTTTACCTTCATCAAATATGAAGGCCGCATTTCAGAAATAATTTAATGAAAATTACGTTCTACGCTAAAGTTCTAAACTGAATGGTGTCTAAATATCAACCTTTATAAACCCCTTACAATGTTAGTTTCTCACTTCTCGGACAATATGTGAAACGACGCTAGAGAGAACCTCGGATTAAAACATCGCTCACTTCTTTTCATTACGAGGATTGTTACACGAATATCAACACCTACGCATACATACAACGAGCTTGGAGCGTTCTGAAAAATCCTTGTCTTCGCATACTGAAATGTTTTAGTATTGTTTCACGTATATTAAAAACTCTTTGTAAAGTTTTAATCGCTGCTCTTTACCGTGCGGAGAGATTCGTCTTAGAGTTTCAGGATGTATCAACATAAGTAAAGGATAATGACCATGGATGTATGTAATACTGTGTCAAGCTGAAACAAATAAAAACTTTATTTTTTTATAAACTACGGTATCCATATTAACTCTTTTATTTTTTTTTAAATTAACATCGAGATTTCAAAGTAAACAAATTGAACTTGTCAATAAAATCTGTATGCTAATGGTTCTTTAAGAATACTATTTTATTTTACTAGAATATTTTGGTTTCGGTGATACCACCTTTGGTCATTATCCTTTCTTAATTATAGTAAGCACGTTTCACCTTCATAAGTCCATCAAATATCAGAAAAACAGATATGCATATTGCATTTAAAATCCTAAAACTTTAGCACCCTCAAAATTTTTATGTGCATATCTGTATAATGTATCGGTGGCGGTAACAGTTTCGCGAATTCAATGATTTTTCCTGTCTCATCACTTCTATATTCAAAGCTGTTGATAACGATAACAGTGTCGCTTATTGGCTGCACATTATCTTAGTCACTAACCCCACTTTTTTTACTCAAATCTAATATTAACGTTTGACTCGACTCGGAAATCGAATCGTCGACCTCAAAATTTACTCGCGACTGACGAAAAGCAGTGTGCCACCCGATCATAA
Organism: Coenonympha glycerion; assembly: GCA_963855885.1. Taxonomy (NCBI): domain Eukaryota; kingdom Metazoa; phylum Arthropoda; class Insecta; order Lepidoptera; family Nymphalidae; genus Coenonympha; species Coenonympha glycerion. The sequence continues at coordinate 9,569,693 of OY979626.1, forward strand.
AACTATTTTATACTCTTTTAGCACAATCTTCTATATCTATATGATTATAAGTATTATGGTTATCAATTTTTTTATACAAAATGCAAAATTCTTACTTTCAAAAAAATCCAAATCTCACCAATTGGCCTTAATATAAAAGATTTTATTTTATAATGGTACTTAACACATTTTGCCTACATTTTTTATTTGTGCGACCTCAATTGCGCGCCGTAATCCCCAGCTCGCAGCCATTTTTCATACTTTCAGACCTTGTATTCATTTTTGTGGTGAATTCGTCAAGTCTTGTTAAAAGGGCATTTACACACTTTTATATTCGTCTTATAGTACATACTCGCATAATGTAATACAAAGCTGAAAAGGCACAATATTATATTATACTAGCTGTTGCCCGCGGCTCCGCCCGCGTGAATTAGGTACGATTTTTTACATATGACCAGAGATGGAATTCCTTGATTTTTCGCGGGATTCTGGTGTGATGTTATACAGAAACCTGTTCTTACTTCGCACGGGTTATCTTGTGGTGATTTTGAAAACTCCTTTTTCTTAATCATAATATAAAGTTTCATTAATACGTAGTTGAAAGATCTGGAGGACGATTTTAACTGTCGATATTTCGACCCAGTGGCACAGGTCATGGTCACTACGTGACCACGACTTGTAGCAATGTATCGAAATATCGACAGTTAAAATCGTCCTTTTCAATGTGATTTTTCTTCTGAAACCACGAAATATGTCAAAAATCATTAAATTACGTGAAAATTTGTACTGGTGGTAGAGCTCTTCTTTCAGGGTTCGGCTGCGTATGTACCACTGGGATAAAATACTCTACTTACAATATTCCCCGGCCCAACATAAGAGTCATTTAATAATCTTTGCTTCATCTCAATACAATCCAAAATATCCGAATGGGCAATGTCTATATACTTGTTTTTACGTATAAAAAGACCTATGACATTCAGTCAGTTAGGATTTGTTAACCATTATTTTACCCTTTCCATATTGCGGATGATAGAACAGTGCCATCTTAATATAAAGTCATGAAACAGTAAATTACATGACAGTTAATTATTATTTAAAAAAATTCGGTAGTACGTACCCACAGAGAAAAGAAGGACCATATAAAAACTCTTTCGCTGGTCTGTGTACGTACCTATCTCAGAGTTTTACATTCAAGTTCCACATAAATTGTAGAGATGGCGCTATACGGTATAACGTAGCGAGTTTCATGATTTTTGTTCACTCTAAAAGTGAAAATCTTAAACCATACAAAATCTTCTGCTAAGACTATTTATTTACGGCTGTAAGGATAGTCCAGTCTAACTTTAGCTCTACGTCTTAGCCCTAGGGTTCTTTATCCATTCCGAGTTTCAAGTCACCTACTTGAACTTATCGCTAAGGTTCTGATGCCTGTAATTTCTGAACTACAAAAGTGATGATGATAAAATTTGTATGGAATAATGTTTAAAGAACCTCCTTTCTAACAAAGAAAGAATGAATCAAATCGAACAACGCGTTAATGAATTATAAGTAAATACGCATTTTGACTTTGATGCCGTCTTCCAGGGAAACCATGATGAATTTCGGGACAAAAAGTATCCTATGTCCTACCTCGGGGTATGAGCTATAATCATGTCAAGTTTCATTTAAATCCATCCAGCGGATTAGCCGTGATGCGCGGTCGTGAAACAGACAGACAGACAGACAGACAGACAAAAATTAAAAAATTTACAGTTTTGGCTTCAGTATCGACTAAATAGTGTCCTCCAACAAAAATTTTCAAAATATCTTCAATGTACAGAATTCGACCCTTTACAGTTTTATTATAAGTATAATAAGTATAGATTACGTGTTTTAGGTAGTAATAAGTATAAATGAGGTACATGAGCTATAGGTACTTCAGCATATTATCCCTAATAATTAAAGATATTAATTATTATCTAATGTAAAGACAAAATAATTGAAAACTTCGTAAACATACCCTCAGTTGATCGTAGAAAATTCAAATATTCAGGTAAGTACCTACTTTAAACTAATTTAATCGCAAGAAAACTGTCACTCTCATATATTTTTTGACATTTCTTTCGATTAAAATAGGCTTAGGTACTTTATTAAAATGTTTGAATTTGTTTCAAACAACTCGGGGTTAGTTTTACCTAAGTTGATTAAATAGTTACCAGAGAATGAGCTTTATATTGACAAGGTTCGACATAAAAATTGATTCAGTGCTTACGGCCTGAGAGACAGACATAATTACTTTCGCATTAATATAATTAATATTAGTTGGGATAGGCCACGAACACTATGATAATTGTTATTATAAAATGTATTAAGGTTAAATGAAAAATACTAAAAAGCCTTGTAGTTCCTGTCACTGAAACTAACAACTTTTGTTTGGATTTTGTGTTTTGTTGAGTGAAGCGAATTTTACGGTTCCGTACCCAAAGGGTAAAAAAGGAAACCTACTACGGAGACTTCGGTGTCCGTCCGTCCCTCCGTTCGTCTGTCTGTCACCATGCTTTAATCTCTTGAACCGTGATAGCTACAGACTTGAACCGTGATAGACTTTAATCTTTTACATGTGATGTATTTCTGTTGCCGTTATAACAAAAAATTCTAAAAACTAGTATAAAATAAATATTTGAGACAACAAACATGATTTTTTTGCTTTTGTTTGCTATATATTGATAGGGGAAACAGGTAGACGCTTAAAATTTTCACAGAATATATAATTATATATTTACTGTATAAATAAATTCAAATAAAATAATAAATTAAAGGTGGCCGGCCACACAACAACGTTATTTTTTAGTCGTTCTTGAATGCGGTAGCCGGGGTGTTTAGTTTGCTTTAACACTATTGAGAATGGGGCTTGATAGTACGGAACACTTAGTACGTGAGCCCGACTCACACTTGACCAATTTTTTTTAATGGAAGAAGTGGTAAAAGTGATGTGATATTCGGAAAAAATAAGAACACTCAATAGTTATGAACGTTTGTTTTTCCAGCAATTTGGGTCTCTATGGTTCATGGGGGGTTCTTTTGTTTACTATGGGCCTCATAAGAAGGCTCAGAGTCACACAGCGGACTTTGGAAAGAGCTCAGAATTTCCCTACGTGGTCAAATCAGAAATGAGGAGCGCCGAAGATAAAGGACTTAGAGTTAGAGTATTATATATTTATCAAATTAATTACGTACTGTGAATATTCACGCTGAGGCTGTCAGACATAAATGTTAAGTCACTCAATTAGTTTGTTTTAGTGGAGAGAATCTCTGGAGAGGTTTGCTGAAACAGCTCGTGAGGGAATTTCTGTGGTCTGCATAAAACTTTTGCACCTCTGCAATTAGTACTTTGCTTTATGAGGTAATGTATTTCCACACTATCTGTTTGAGTTTACCGTGAGTAAACTTGCAAAAATGGCAGACTCAAATACTTTAAATGAATATATTTTAAATTTGTATTACAGCACAAATGTTTTAACAATATAAATATACTAGCTTTTGCCCGCGGCTTCGCCCGCGTGAATTTCGGGGTTTTACAAATCCCGTGGGAGTCCTGGATTTTCTGGGAAAAAAACAGCATATGTGTTAACCTAACTTCAGAAACACGATTGGATAAAAATTTCTCGCCAAAAAGTTTTCCCAAAAATTGCTCCAAAATCTCAATTTTTCTAATTTCCATCGAAAACTACGATGGACATAATTGTAATTTTTGTTTTAATGTATCGGTAAATAATTCCCAAAAACGCTCAGAACGACATTTACATAACTGGCTTAGTTTTTGAAGTAATTAGGTAAAACAACCTTTTTCTGTTATATTCTTCCACAACGCTGCATACTAACCTAACTTTTTTTTTTTTTTTTTTTTATCGTGGGGAATCCTCATGGATACCCAGTCGCCCGGGGGAGCGGCTGGGTTATGCCGGACTCTTACCGGCTAAACCCCACGGTGTTTCCTCCTCGCACCGTATGACGGGAACACGGGAACGCTTGCGCAAACCTCCGCGAACCCGCCGGTGCCCGGCCGCTTGCGCAGCCCCTCCACGAGGTGGAGCATGGAGCTCCCCTCCAACAGCAAGGCCGGCCAGAAACACCTAAGCCGGCCTTACCTCCTCGGCGCCCATCCGTAAGGCGACGGACCCCCCCGGGACCGCCACCCAGGGGCCGTGGGCACGGGTAAGCCGATACCTGCGAAGCTTGCTCCTGCACTTCGCAGGCATCGACCTCCCATACCCCGCGGCGGATCTGATCTTTGGCTCCGCCACAAACCACCAAACGGCCGCAGAGGACAGGGAGAACGGCAACGACACACCGACACTCCTCTTCCCCTGCGGCCCCGCCGCCGACGCATCTAACGGTGCGCCACCGTTTGGTCGCGGGAGATAGGGCGAGCGGCAACGACACACCGACACGCCTCTCCTCCCGCGACCCCTCCTGGCTGCAGGAGACAGAAAACTCTGTCCCCCGCACCCCTCTTGGACGCATCCAGAGCGGGCCCATCTCCAGGCCCACTCCGAGCGTCCCCTCCTGGATTCCTTTTGGCTTCACCGTGGGGCCCAACCACGGCTACTGAGCCCCCCCATCGCGACAAGATTGGAATCCATCGGGGGGGATACTAACCTAACCTTTTTTTTTTTTTTTTTTAACGTGGGGAATCCTCATGGATACCCAGTCGCCCGGGGGAGCGGCTGGGTTATGCCGGACTCTTACCGGCTAAACCCCACGGTGTTTCCTCCTCGCACCGTATGACGGGAACACGGGAACGCTTGCGCAAACCTCCGCGAACCCGCCGGTGCCCGGCCGCTTGCGCGGCCCCTCCACGAGGTGGAGCATGGAGCTCCCCTCCAACAGCAAGGCCCGCCAGAAACACCTAAGCCAGCCTTACCTCCTCGGCGCCCATCCATAAGGCGACGGACCCCCCCGGGACCGCCACCCAGGAGCCGTGGGCACGGGTAAGCCGATACCTGCGAAGCTTGCTCCTGCACCTCGCAGGCATCGACCTCCCATACCCCGCGGCGGATCTGATCGTTGGCTCCGCCGCAAACCACCAAACGGCCGCAGAGGACAGGGAGAACGGCAACGACACACCGACACTCCTCTTCCCCTGCGGCCCCGCCGCCGACGCATCTAACGGTGCGCCACCGTTTGGTCGCGGGAGATAGGGCGAGCGGCAACGACACACCGACACGCCTCTCCTCCCGCGACCCCTCCTGGCTGCAGGAGACAGAAAACTGTCCCCCGCACCCCTCTTGGACGCATCCAGAGCGGGCCCATCTCCAGGCCCACTCCGAGCGTCCCCTCCTGGATTCCTTTTGGCTTCACCGTGGGGCCCAACCACGGCTACTGAGCCCCCCCATCGCGACAAGATTGGAATCCATCGGGGGGGATACTAACCTAACCTAACCTAACCCACCAACGTATTCATAAGAGTGAGAAGGACGAAAATAAAATCAACGTATCCGCTTAAGAGTGAAATAATTTCAGAACCTTTACCTTATAGGTATCCATTTTCGCATTTATAGCATAATTACTATCACATAATCTATTGCTCAACTAAAACACATATTTTTTTTTTTTTAATAGCGAAACAGTTCTAATATCAGAAACTATACAGGAACACCTTTTTAGCATTATTAACCTGTATCCCATTGCTTAACCAAAACACACATTATAAATAGCGAAACAATTGTACTTTCAGAACCTTTATGGGTAGGTACCCATTTCCACATTTATAGCATTACTAATTAAGTGCTATGTTCAGAACCTACATAGTGGCCATTTTCACATTTACAGTGATAATAGATTCAGTTTTTGCCCGCGGCCCGGCCCCGTCAAATTCGCTTTTTCATGAATCCTAAGGGAAACGTCATTTTCCCGTTATCGTTCCCTATTCCAACCTTTAAACATGCTTTCAAGCAAGTTCGCTTGAACAATCTATCTATAGATGTAGCTATAGATTGCTCTAGAAAAGTTGGTATTTTGAGTATCCCACGGGAACTACGGATTTTTCCGGGATAAAAAGTAGCCTATGTTTTAATCCGGGTTATAAGCTACCTATGTTCCAAATTTCAGCTAAATCGGTTCAGTAGTTGAGCCGTGAAGGAGTAACAAACACACACACAAACTTTCGCCTTTATAATATTATTAGGATTAGGATTCTACATCGGTTTGAGACCCGCTAATTAAGCTTGAGTATTATACATCGATATGAACCTGAGGATGAGCCCATTGGAACTTTTTATGTCAACCTTCGTCATACAAGAACAGAGTACCGCTATATTTTGTCAAAATTTCCGGCGGAATTGCCCCTGCGGAAACTCGCGTGCGGATTAATAACAACTGTGGCGTGGACCGCGGTCTATAAACAATACTACGATCGGCTTACAGCTGACGCTGTTGGTGTCAAAACAATCATTTTTGTCACCAGTAAAGTGGCGACATATTTTCGCGTGGTCGGCCAGATCTTGTGTATTTAGTCTATTGTATTAGATCAATAATAAGTTATTTATTTTTATTCCTAAAACACAGTTTTATGTGTTAGATTTGAAATTGGGAATTCAAGAGAATGTCAAACAGTACCTACTTTCCGTCATTACACTGTGCCAGGTCCAGGTTATTTCAAAGACCTCCCTGACGCAGGTTTGTTGGCGAGTTTGCACTTTTATTTATAAAATTAAAAATTTCGCATCTTCTAGATAGTTACTCATCTTATTATACAATATGTAATGATGCTTATATAAAGATAATAATATAGTCATACTATAGTTTCTCCAAAAACATAAAAACTAAGTGGAAGCCACTTTTTACACTGGCTCAGGTCTGGTCTAGTGTGAAACTTCGGCGGTGGTATATCATCAAAGACGGTGGTATATCGTCCAGCGAAAACTCGCGGCGCGATATTCTGTAGAAAGGGGTTCATTATTCATTAGGGGTGATTTACTTACCCCTTCCAAGTTGTTGCGTTAACATCTTCGGCTGTATCATCACTTATCATGAGATGGAATCGTAGTTAAGAACTAAGTTCTAGAGGTTAGAAGAGGTGCAGGTTATAGCCATGACTCCGCCAAATACCAGCTCATATTTTATTCAATTATGTATTTCGTTACATGTCCAGTAAAATAACGGAACTCTGTAAGGGCGCTGTAATGTAGTGTATGTAGCTGTAGCTCGATGAGTAGTAGTAAGTATGAACGTGAAAAATTCTGTTTAGATAAAATGTAATTTTACTTCAAAATTTTACATCCTGCGCAGTTGCAATTGTATCCTGCGGTTTACCAAATATTTTTTCTTGAATGGTTTCAGTGGTTGGAAACAAATTTAACGTGTTTACGTAACAAAATTAATGCGAAAGGTTTAACACGTCTTTAAATGATGTGGTCAAAACTGTAATATAGGTAGAAATTAATTGATATCCTTGTATTATCGATACTACGATATTGGCTTTAATGATATACGTCCATACTTGGTATCTAAACGTGATGCTTTTCCCGAAAACCTGTTGTTTTCTCAGGATAAAACGTTGCTGCAGACCAATTTACACACAAACAAAGTTACACTTTGTCGTTCTTAATAGTTATTATTTATTGGCGTAGTTTTTTGAATAATTTTCTATATTAATTAACCTAACTGTTTTTGTTTCTTTCTAGGACAAAGTCCGAGGAGAATCATCAAGTTACCAAAATTAAGCACTAGAGGTAAGAAAACGTAAAAAATAGAATTTTTAGTAAGATCGTGTGAAATAACGTTTAAAAAAAATACAATTTCTAACGAACATAATGCGTGTCTATGTAATTTTGTTTAAATTTCTAATTTAATTAATCATTTTCTTTCTTATGTTTCGCTAAACGATGTACAATACCTATTGAAACATAAAATGTTCACAAAAATATTATTTGATGTAGGTCCTTTACCAAAAAAAAAATCAAAATCGGGTACGACGCATTTTAATGTTTTTTAAAATACCTTGGATGTGAACCTGCGTATTAAAGTAATGTAATAAATAATAATGTGACGTGGGGCTATTTATACTAATCTTCTTAATATATATAAATCTCGTGTCACAATGTTTGTCCTCAATGGACTCCTAAACTACTGAACCGATTTAGTTCAAACTTTGTGAATATCTGTCATTTGGTCCAACTTAAAAGATAGAATAGTTTTTATCCCACGTGGACGAAGTCGTGGGCATCAGCTAGTAATATTATAAAGCTGAACAGTTTATTTGTTAATTTGAACGCGCTAATCATTGGAACTACTGGTCCGAAATGAAAACTTATTTTTGTGTTGAATAGTGCATATTTATTGAGGAAAGCTATTTATTAACACCAGGCTAAGACGAATTAGAGGGGATATATCGATGATAAATGTTTAAAAAAAAGGGAAATCCAGGGGTCCGATTGCGTAAAAAAAGTATTCATCGTTATCGTATTAACGCGTCTCGCAGAAGTCATGGATTTCCCCGGGTAAAATGTAGCATATCTGCCTCCATTACAAAGGACATGGCCGAAACTTGTATGGAGCTGTGCCCTGGAAAAAAAATATTCATGGCCATCGACAAACAGTACGTCATATTAAAGCTTATAATTATGTCTTTATAATCGTTTAATTTTTATGATCTGAAAACTAGCGAGAGACATAATATCAGCATAACAACTTGCAACAAAATGCGCCTAAATAATTTAATAGCAATGATTTTTTTATTAAATAAATGCTGTTCAAAATGTTTACTCGCATTTTCTAAGCTTTCTAATATGAAAGAATAATGAGTTCATAACCAATATGCATCATTTTTTAATAAAAAATCATTGCTATTAAAATTATTTAGGCGCATTTTGTTGCAAGTTGTTATGCTGATATTATGTCTCTCGCTAGTTATTAGATCATAAAAATTAAACGATTATAAAGACATAATTATAAGCTTTAATATGACGTACTGTTTGTCGATGGCCATGAATATTTTTTTTCCAGGGCAGAATCCGGCCATGTCATTTCAGCAAAATCAGTTCAGTAATTACGGCGTGAATTGATATTTTTTCCTCGTGGATATATATTTTTCATTAATATCATAGAAACCATGGATTTTTTCGGAATAAAAAGTAGCATTTGTATTTATTGAGGATATAATCTATCTCCATTCCAAATTTCAGCCAAATCGGTTCAGCAATTGCGGCGTGAAGGAGTATATCTCCCGCATGAATATTTGTGTTTCACTATTCCCGCTGAAATCATGGATTTTTTCGGGATAAAAAGTAGCCTTCATATTAATCCAGGATATAATCTATCTTTATTCCAAATTTCAGTCATATCAGTTCAGTAATTACGGCGTTACACTTTTCCTGCAAAAACCATGGATTTTTCCGGGATTAGAAGTAGCCCTTTTAGTAACCCAGGATATCATCTATCTCCATTCCAAATTTCAGCCAAATCGGTTTTGCACTTGCGGCGTGAAGATTTGTTTCCACGTGAATTTCGGGTTTTAACTAATCCCACAGGAACCATGAATTTTTTCGGGATGAAAAGGAGCCTATGCCTTAATCCAAGATAAAATCTATCTCCATTCAAAATTTTAGCGAAGTCGATTCAGTAATTTTGGCGTGAAGGAGTGTTTGGTAAAATAAAAACCTTTAAATGGTGAATTTTTAAAAATCCATTCTTAGCGCCCCCCTGGAGTCTCTTGACCCAGCGGTTTGTCAGTCAGTTTCTTCTTTTATAATATATTTAGATTAGATAAACCGACAGTTATGCGGGTGAAGCCGCGGGCGATAGCTAGTACATTATATTAGTGGGGCTCACGTCAAAAAATGCCGCATGTTCAAAATCAACAACATTTTAAACCGCATAGCATGTTTAAATTACTGACAAGTAAGCACGTTAATCAGAATACTGCATGTAAAATAGTAGCGGCATTGTGTTATAACATACCTAATATTAACTGAATACTGCTTGTAAAATAGTAACAGCGTTACAATATATTAACAGTGTTATAATAATATTATATTAACTGGGTTAACGCCCCATCACCGTTGGCGTATTGGCTACTATCCACCCTTCCGTGTAATACGGGTTAATTGAATCACAATTTCCCTACTTTGATAAAAACGGATGGATGGTAATCTTTGTCAGCCCCATTATAGTTTTCTACCTAATGTTTGTTTAACAGGACAGCTCATTATTTTAACCCAGATTTCTCCTTCACGCTCAAACTCAAAGTTTGCGAGGTTGATTTGGTTCTAGAATAGCTATAATACTTTAAAAACTGGTAGGTATTCATTTTAGGAACCTCGGAAATCAATTATGTTCAGATTCAGTCGAATATTCAATCGTTCAATAGTCACATATTCAGAAGTCATTTTAATATTGGATTAATAAATGTTGGTAACTATGTAACTATGCCCTAGGACCGGAAAGAATTTTTATACTGCTATCTCTCCCTAGGGAGAAATGAAAATGCTTTTGCGGCCTAGGGAATAAAATAGCATTTCCCGCCCGCTTTTGGGCATTAAAGATCTTTTTTCAGAGCGGGTGAGATGAAAATTTTATCTATTTGTGTGTTTGCCGCATATTAATAATTTGCCGCAATTATTATTTCAACTAGCTTGAATAAGACCTATGAAGAGATCTATGAACACAATCAAAAACTCTTCTTTTAATGAATTTGAATATTGCAAACAAATGAAAGAACTTATTAAGAAATAAGTAGTTTCTAATACAATATGCTTGTTTTAAAGAATTTAGGTATTGAAGTAATCCTATACCTTTAAACGAGCAATTCTTGTATATATGTATATTTCTATATAATCTGGATCTCGGAAACGGCTCGAACGATTTTCATGAAATTTAGTATACAGGGGGTTTTGGGGGCGATAAATCGATCTAGCTAGGATTCATTTCGAATTTACGAAAAAAAAATAAAAATATGACTACTGCTGCCATCTATTGGCCACCGAGCGAAGCTCGGTCACCCAGATATTAATACATTAAGATAGGTAAGACTCTCCTATCTAAGTGTCTTCTAGATCTGTTTTGTCTCAAGTATGATAAGAAAAATAATGACGAAATACGCTACGCTAAGGATAAGATGGCTAGCGAACGAAATTAATAAATCTTTTTTATCCATATTTATCTTAATTTTCCCCGTTAGATATAGAGAGACATGAACCATCCATATCACAAAGAAAAGAAAGTAAGTAATTCCCTGGTCTGTGGTCCATATCATAACAACATAATATCATAGCGCAGACCATAAACCCAATGATGAAATATGCTACGCTAAGAGAACGGGAAAAATGTGACGTATGTTGAAGCCAAAAATTCCTCAAATATGACGTCGCGCGTCGTACATTTCGATACCGCTGACAGCACATACCGATGTCGGTCGCATACATTAACGCCATTTTATAGTTTTGACAAAATAATTCCGGCTTCATATATACTTAATATATTTCATTCCACGAATGTCATCGTGGACCACAATGACAAAAACGCGCCCCTCTCTGTCAAAATCATGTGAAAATTGCTTATGTTTCAATAATTGATTTTCATTCGATTCGTATGGAGTTTATACTATGAGTTACAGATCAATGAGTTTATATTATTATAGATCAATGAGTTTGACAGAGTGGGACGCGTCATCGTGGACTAAAATTTCCACTCCAATCTCAATGAAGGAAGACATTGTTTTAGGGTTCCATACCAAAATGGTAAAAATGGAACCCTTATGGTGAGACTTTCTCCGTCCGTCCGTCCGTCCGTCCGTCCGTCCGTCCGTCTGTCACACTCGATTATTTCAGGAACTTTTGAAGCTATCGACCTGAAATTTGGAATAGTTGTAGGAAATAGCGGCGCGCCGTCAATGCAATAATAAAATAATGTCTTTTTTGTTTTTATTTAAAAAGGGGGGAATACCGGTTCGTCAAAATTTCAAAAAGGGCGTTACTTGTGTATTCTAAAACCAATTTATATTTATTTTTATGCCTGATAGTTTTTGATTTGTTGGGCAAACTGTCGAAAAAAATACCTTTGCCCCCCCCCCCCTTATCTCAGAAGTTTACCAATCGAAAAATCTGAAATAATTATGATCAATAGAAGTTAATGTATAATTTACAGGAAAAATATTTTCAATTCTCTAACTTTTATACTTTTTTTGATAATAATAAACCGCCAAAAACAAAGTTAGGTTTGCGGCTCGCCAACAAAAGTACCTATATGTAAATATAACTCGTTAATTCATGAACAAAAGTGATTCTTTTATTGTTTTACTTCTTTAATGGTAAGGAACCCTCGGTATGCGAGTCCAACTCGCATTTGGCCGGTTTTTTTTCCTTTGGTTTTTTCATGGTTTTTCATTATTCTGAGAATTAAATATCTATACAACCTATAAACTGTCTGTAGTGACCAAGACAAATCTCAATTATAGATCAAGACAAATCTAGACATAGATTTTAGATAGATTTCAGACATGAGAATTTATCCTTTTTATTCTTTATTTACATGTCTGAAACATGACATGATATTAATTGTGAAAGTGGGTAAGATAAGCAACAATAGCAGCGTATCCTATAAAGTCTAAAGCAGAGAATACAAATAAAGACAACGAAAGATGATTTATATCGTTGGATTCACTTCACAATTTATGTAATAGTGAATTTGTGCAATTCAGATCGCAAGAACGCTTCATAACTATGATTTTATTAACTTACACCTTGCATCTTGAATGTATCGGAAGAGATAGAATTACGCAATAGGAAGCTATTGCATTATTGCATAACTTCACATTCCGTTCCGACATATTGCCGACTACATTTGGCTAACCCATCGACGTAGCACGTATTTGCTACTTAGCTACTTGTAGCTTTTTGGTGATATTCAGAGTGGAACTGTACTGTCTTTATGGTAGGGGAGCCCACGGGAGCTTAATTGGGTAGTCACTCGAGTGTAGTGAGGAGTGCATTGTAAATATTAGGTGCTAAAATTAAAAAGAGGTTATATAAAGTTTGCTATTTCAGTGGTGGCGGAAGCTAATACTATTTTTTTTATCAAAAAAAAAATCTGCCCATGAAAGAGCTACTACTGAAAGAGCTAAAAATACTAGAGCGCATCAGATTTTTATGCAGACGCTTCACCTTGATGTGCTTGTCGTCCTGACCCTCTACATTATAGATCAATGTGCTGACCCATAATCTGACAATTAGTTTTAAAACCGGCATAGTAGAAAAATTCCTCGCCATAATTGTCAGATTATGGGGTAAGGACGACAAGCACATTAATATGAAGCGTCTGGGTAAAAATCTGACGCACTCGAGAAAAAATTTTTTCACGATTTTTTTTTCATCCTCACCGCTGAAATAACATACACCATATATCCTCATTTTTTCAGCATATAATATTTAAAATCCAGTATTATGTCCCCTGCAGGATGCGTGAGTGACTACCAAAATCCCCTCGGCTCCCCCACTATTATGGTACCTATGCGCTCTTCTCCTTCTACATCTCTAGCTTTTTGTTTTCAACAGCGAGGATGGTGAATCGAAACGAACGACGTGCGGTGGCCTGCGTTCTCCTGGCGGTTACAGCGGTAGTCGCCGCCGCTTCCTACGATCGAGAACGCCTTGAGATCGCCAAGCAGATACTTGAAGAAGTACCGCTCACCGACGGGTGTGTAGTGAAATATGTAAAACCTGGGGCCCTACCACCGTGTCTTGTAGCAGTAATGGTGCAGTATTGTTCTGAGATTTTCATACTATGATTGTAGGTAGGTATGGCCCTTGCACCTTTAGCCTTATCCGTAACCTTGTCTATTCTTTTTCTAAGATTGATTCGCATTTAAAACTAAAAAAATATTATGGGAGTTACAGTCATCCTCTATATGTCACTTCACAAAGTTATCGACCGGAAATGTCATTTCTATATAAATTTCTTATTTTCGATGCGATGGCACTCGTAGAAATAGAAAGGATTACGTAACATGACAACAGGTGCCCTAAAGAGTTAGTAGAGAATAGCATTAATGTACTATTCTCATTCCGAACGTATTCAGAATATTTACTTCAGTAGCTTCGTCCCACTTTATCCAATCTTGTTATTATTATCTTCGCTCATATCCAAAAAGACTCTTGTTTTAGTTTAGAGGTATTACATAATGATTTATAATAGATAAATAAGGATTTTCAATTATGCAATGTAATAGATATTATATAATAACCCTAAAATAAAGAAGGCATTTCAATTTCGTATATATTCATTTAGCAGAGCCCAGCTAGTTTTTGCTTATTAACAATCCGAAGAGCTAACAAACATACTAAATGACAGAGTGAAACATACTAAATGACAGACATGAGCAATAGGGAGACACTTCGCGCCCTTTGACAAGGAACCCCAAAAGCAATCACGTGCATGACTGAATACAAATTAAAAACACGTGTTGCGGGTAGGTATATATTTTTTACGTTGTATTTCTTTACGTGTAATAAATTGGTAATCACATTCATCGTCGACCACTTTTTTATGACCCAATTATGTCCCAATACTGGCCATGAGTCTCGGCGTAGAAGGAAAATTGATGTTTTCCTTAACGATGCTGTTTTATCAGACATGGGGTATGTTGCTATATTTTGTGTCCAATAGAATCGCTTGTTTTTTTATAACTTATAAAATCGACATTTCTGGTGGTTTGTAACATTTCTGGTGGACATGCGTGTTTTCGGAATTCGAAATACTTGAGAGTCAGAGGACTAAATATGGATCTTTTTTTACGCTACACAAGTAAGTACTTGACTGCGATCTCACCTGATGGTACGTGATGATGCAGCCGAAGCTGTTAGCATACTAACTTGGAAGGGGTAAGTTATATCACCCCAACGGTTTCTACACAGCATCGTACCGAAATGCTAAATCACTTGGCGGTACGTCTTTGCGTCTATAGTATTAATAAATATTTTCTGTTCACCAGGCACAACGATCTGCCATGGAACATCAGAAAATTTCTTCGCAATCAAATCAACGAGTTCGAACTGGACACCGATCTCACACAAGTGGAGCCGTGGTCCAAATCGAAGTACTCCCATACAGACTTACCTCGGCTGAGGGAGGGAATGGTTGGAGCTCAGGTAAAGTTTGCAGAGGAAATCATTTTATTAATCAGTGATCTTAATCAGCAGATAATTCCCCTGCCTATCCCTGGATTGGATGAACAGCGAATTTGCAGTCAGGATTTATTACTGATGCGTTTTTCATATGGTATCGGGAGGAAGGTATATCCACTACTTATATTTATATTATAGTGTTTTTACACACTTAGGAAATTATTCCTATAAATTTAAATATTTCCTATAAATTTCTGCCTGAGAACGAAAAACAATATGCATTCGAATTTCGTCGTGGTGAGACAGTCTCGCGTAGCTCAGTTGGATGAGCTCCCAGCCGCGATAGCTGGGGGACGTGGGTTCGAGTCCCACCGCGAGTGAAATTTTGATGCATATCTAAATTTATAGAAGGTATATCCATCTGACGTAAGTGATTAAGTGTATACACGTTGGCGTGTACTGTCCCTATAAATATACTTAAACCTTGACCCGCTTCACTCGGGTAATCCCGCGGTAACTTAACAAAGTCCTTTCTCATGTCTTGTCTCCATTATAAAAGAAAAACTGTGCAAATTATCTGCTTTCGAATCTAAGGGCTCTATGTTTAAAAAACATTGGGCGATAATGAGTCAGTAATTTATGGTTTTGAAAAGATACATAAGATAAGATAAGAAATAAAAACATTATTTTTTAAAAATGTTGATATATTGAATAGAATCAGGCGTACTCTACGGAAAGCCATAATTAGCAAGAAAGATTAAATTGTGTTGCTATAATCTGTTATCTGAAAAGTATCTGTTTGGTCTAAAATGCAGTAACAAGTCAAGTACAGCTCGCCCTTCCAATCAACCTCGAAGGCAAGTTCCCAACCACCACAACCCTATTGTAACTCTTCCGGGACATCCTCAGGACTCCACTATGCAAAATTGTATGCCAAAAATCTTTCTCGAAAGACAAAGATGAATCATTATTTTCTTAGATCGAAAGATATACGAATGTATACCTAAGATAAAAAAAGGTTTCATTTACTTAGCTTTAATATTTATATACTTCATAATATAACAATTTACTTGGAAATTTACTGAACTGAACCAGACAATATTTATGTCCCCCACTAGAAACTATAACTTACTTAAGGGCAGTGAAGTTTCTTGGCACTGTTTAAAGCTGCCGCATACTCGTTAATGTAACCTAATTTCGTGAGTGTCTGACATTAAGCCTTCCATAGGCTAAAGAAAGTCAATCGATATGTGCCCATTTCCTTGCAGTCTGCTTAGAAACCTAGTTTTATACCACATAGACTGTTGCGTAATACTTTTCTTGGACATGTGTTTTGTATAAAAGGGAATAGTTGATTTTTCTTCCGAAGTTTTTGAAATACGAACTTTCTATTTAGCGACAGCCATGCTGAACTTTCCTTACAAATGTCTATATTATGATGCAAAATGTGATCTCAATTTTGGTGACACATTCTTAGATTAAACAATAACGAATAATTAAAAGTTAAAAACCTTGCATATTTTTTAGTAAAATATGTAAATTGTAGGTTACTGCTGTTGGAGGATAAACTGTAAGATTCCTCTCTTGAATCATTATAAATCCCAATAAATCTTAAGAATATCGCTGTCTTCATTTGCTTGTCTATTCGAAGAGGTCTCTTTGAAGACATTTTCGCTTTTACTCCAGAAATGTTTCGCGTTGACAGTCTTTTACTTCCTTGAAAATTTGAGGTAGAGTGTCTCGCATATTTCCCATTGTTTCCGATTTTCTATAAAAGCTGGATTTTATGCTCCTTGAAGTCTTTGGTACATTCCTGGAAATGTGTGGAATTGCGTAAGCGTAGTAAATGTCATAGCTGACTTCTACGAGTAGTTACATAAGCTTATCTCTGCTAAAACGTATAAGGCTACAGCGTATGAATTCTTTAGCAAGCTTCTAGTGCATACAAACTAGGAGGCTAAAAAATGCTATATACAAATACCTACCAAGTTTTTTGCTGCAGTTCCTAAATGTTTTATAATCAGCATTATCCTCTCATCTCGGAATGAGAGAGGCCAAGTGCGGGCCAAATGGTGACCTATTCAGTATTCACACATTCCAGAAAATTATGGTAATAAATGGTATTATAATTTTTCATAAGACCGTATACCTCATAAGAGAGTTTTAGGTGGTTAGGATCGTAGGTACTAATAACTTTTCAAACATCATTCTAAGGCTGTTGAAGCAACTGAGAACGATATTAATTAATACGGGCATGTTTGTTCCATGAACAGTTTTGGTCGGCGTTCGTCCCTTGTGGTGCACAGAATAAAGATGCGGTGCAATTGACCCTCGAGCAAATTGATGTCATTCGACGTCTGGTTGATAAGTATCCTCAGCATCTGAAGCTCGCTACTTCTGTCACAGGTAGTTATACCCTTGGAAATATTTCATCCAACTTATAAAATATGTAGACACATTATTATTTCAGTTATATACAAAGATTAAAATTATTTATCGGTAGGAAGAAGAAGTGAACTCAGTAAAAAAAAAGAAATGCACATAAATTTTAAAATCATTATGTTTTAAATCTTTATTTAGGGACTTTAGTGAAATGGCCGATGACACTTTGCAATATTTAACATAGATTTTTAAAATTATTTTATGTAAAAATAGTCAGCTTAAGCGGGTTTTAATCAATACTTGATTTCAATCTCATATTCTAGTGTGTATCATAATACTCGTATAAGAAACTTGTGAGCCAAACGGCATTCTTTTGCCAATGGCTTGGGATGTTACGATGTCTCTTTGACTCCGGAATTTTCTTTTTTTGAATAATAATACCTAAAATAGGTTTTTGATTGCTGAGTTGAAGTAAAGATGAGTATGTTTAATTCACCAAATTCAAATATTTTAATATATATTTAATGTTTATGGTAATGATGATCACACAAATAACAGGAACACTTCTCCATTTTTAAAATAAAAGTTTTGATCACAAATCCTTATTTACTACTATAAAATGATCGTTCTGGAACCAAAATGAGGTGAATGGAGATTATTGAGAAAAGTTTTTAACATGTACCTATGATACCTATCGTTTGCGCAGCTGTTACCATTGTCATAGGCCTACAGTGTGTATTATTAATTTATATTTGCGAAAAACGAAATAAAATAATTTTGGTAGGCTAATTTTACCGAACTCGCCTAATACTTCAGTGGCTTATATAAACTTTATTGTATTGTATTTATATTTTTTTATTAATATATTTTATTTATTATGTTACTGTATTGTCTAGATATTTTGGAGGCACACAGCGCCAGACCAAGGAAAATCGCGTCCCTCATCGGCATTGAAGGAGGTCACTCTATTGCGAACTCCCTGGGGGTGCTCCGCAGTTACTACCAGCTTGGCGTGCGCTACATGACGCTGACTCACACGTGCAACACACCATGGTAATTAACTTTCCAATTCACTGGCTCATAAGACGCTAAGTTACTTTTATAGCCGACTAGGTTTTGCCTGCAGAATTTCGCGCATCGATTAATTCCGCAAAATTAAGCTTTATCCCAGCACTTCTAGCCGTAATGGTATTTTGCGAGACGCTAAAAAGATGGATTTGGAACGAAATTAAAAAAATTGGTCACGTAATCCACGCATTCTGGATAGGGCGGACGGCGCAAAAATATCGCCAGTTTATCGATGCTAGTTTTGCCACAATAAGGCCGCGCTGTATTTCTCTCAGCAGCCACCTATAGAATTTTGACAGTTACCATATTTGCTTAAAATTTTTTTTTCGTTAATCGTTAATCGTTAATTTCGTTTGTTTATCAGTAATAAAAGCTCGTTCGCAACCAATGCAAAAGCAATATTAAATAAAATAAAATAAAAAACCCATCAAAACACATGATATTTCAATTTTTTTTATAAAAAGGAACCGCCTTCATAGAACAAACGCACTGAAATTTTTTTTTTAATAAATCTGAGTACACTTACTTAGTTTTTAAAGTCGGATGCACTCATTTCTGCTTCCTTTCTCTGTCTACTTAAAAATCTGTTCCTTCAGAATCACACAGAAACAGTAGATTTATTTGGGAAAGTAGCCTGTATGATATTTACATATTGGAGTAGAATTAAATGGATACAAAAATAACAATAAAAAGTCTATTCACACCACGCGTATGAATGATTGTTTGACTAAAAATAAATAGAGCGCGCGCTCGATATGAAAACTACTTTTTAAAAGCATGCCATAGGAAAATTTGTGGACGTGTGTTAGAAGAACAAATACATTTTAGTACGGTACTTGTTTGACCAAGAAATTTTGAAGTATTTCTTTATTAATTGTGAACCCTCGCGTTTTGCGCGTTTGTGAACCCTCGTAAACTTAGTTTTGAATCGTGAATGGTTATCACCATTAAAGTGACCATGTAAAACAAAACGACGTGTCATAAGAGCCTTTGTATGCTAGGCCTAAATGAAATAAAGAATTTTTCTATTCTATTCTATTCTTTACATCTTTTGATTTTTCGATCAGATTTTTTTTTTTTTTGGATTTTGGGGTGCAATGCGTCTCTGTCGCTCCCACTCAACATATTCGTTAGAGTAAGAAGAGGATTTGCTCTTTACATCTTTTGATTTTTCGATCAGATTTTTTTTTTTTTTTGGATTTTGGGGTGCAATGCGTCTCTGTCGCTCCCACTCAACATATTCGTTAGAGTAACCTGTTACCGATGTTAATGCGGTTTCCACAGTAATCGATAAACCCCAAAATAATCATAAATAAATAAATAATGTTTGACCCCAGTGTTACACCATTCCATCAAATTCAAAGACTTTCAACGTTCGCCCTAACTCTGGTGCATCATTAGGACATATTAACTTGCCAATGTTTGCTTGTAAAGAAAAAATAATTAAGACGAATGGTAAAGCAAAATGCGTTTTTAGACGTCTTTTAGGCGATGTTTTTCAGCTAAATTACAGATTAGAGAACTACAGCAATTTTGTGTTATTATAAAGCGTATCTTGAAGTATCTTGTTGTGTCGATATTTTTGGTGATCTTTACTCACTAATCAGAAAATACAATTTAGAAAGTGCTATGACTTGCGTAAGATGAATATCTTAAGATGGTTTTTTTTTTGGTTTGGCTAATCCGTTTATCATGAATCTTTGCATACATGTTTCTTTATTTTGTATCTTGTTATTCAAAGTCCATTTGTGACAAACAGTATTGCAAAATAGAAGTTATATCATAAAAGCTCTTTGGTGCCTACTGTAAATCAAACTCCACTAATAAAGTATTTGCTCACAAAATTAATCAGGCGTTTAGTTACGCATGCAACGTTGCCAGTTCGGCGCAACTCATGCCGCGTTGCCGTACATACATACTTATCTATGGCGTTGCCGTTCCGCGCACAGGCATTTTGGCAGTGCGCGCGTGTGTTATGATTTGACATCACCGAGTATTTTTTGTACATTTTGACATTTTGGTACCGTTGTACTGTGTACATGTCGATTGTTGTGTGACTAGGGTTCGATTTCGAAAAAAAGTGTAAAATATATTATTTCTTCTTTTGGTGAGCTGTGCAAATGTGAAACAAGGTGAAAACTTAAAATTTTATGTAAATAAAGAAATATTGTGTTCATGATTTTACGAGTTAAATTTACATATAAGTACTTTTGTTGGCAAACCGCAAACCTAACTTTGTTTTCGGCGGATTATTGTTATTAGCAAAAAAAGTATAATAGTTAGACGGTTGAATTTATTTTTACTGTAAAATATACGTTAACTTCTATTGATCATATTTATTTCAGATTTTTCGAATGCTAAACTTCGGAGATAAGGGGGGGGGGGAACGGTATTTTTTTCGACAGTTTGCCCAATAAATCAAAAACTATCAGGCATAAAAATAAATAAAAATTGGTTTTAGGATATACAAGTAACGCCCTTTCATATGATACCCCACTCAATATTGTTATCTCATTTTGAAATTTCGGCGACCCGGTTTTCCCCCCGTTTAAAAAAAAAATAAAAACAATTTTACGATTGCTATGACGTCGCGTCACTATATTATCTATAACTATTCTAAATTTCAGATCGATAGCTTGAATAGTTACTGAAATAATCGAGTGTGACAGACGGACGGACGGACGGAGAAAGTCTCACCATAAGGGTTCCATTTTTACCAAATTGGTATGGAACCCTAAAAACGAACATGTCAAGAAATCGAATTGCCTTACCCCGACACCATCGAATTGTCCTACCCCTAGTGTTTTTTTTAAACCGGAGGCGCGGAGGGAGTGCATCCCCCGGGCGAGCCGGAGCGGCCGAGGCTGGTCGCCGAAGGCGACCAGCACGCCGGGGCTGCGGAGGTGAGTGTGGGTCATGGGTGCCTGTGCTTTGCTACGCAAGGGCGAAGAGGCTGCACTTCCCGCAGCGCCGGAGACGTCACAATTCCGAATTGGTCCCTATTTTAGAGCTATCTGTCAAAGTAATTATTTAAGTTATCCTAATTAACCTCAAAATTTTTGAACTTTAAATATTTATTTCTCGAAAACTATTAAGATTCTACGGGTTTGGCTTGGGGGGATAGACCCCCCCACTCCACCCTCCCCTTTACCTCCCTCCCACCCCCCTCCGCTACGGGTCACCAACTAAAGACCACCCTGTTTTTTAATCAATGTTTTGTAATATTTGCTTTTTTGTATAAATATAACCTAGCTAGATATATTTATCGCCACCGAAACCACCCCCAGTCCAAATTTCATGAAATCGTTTGAGCCGTATTCAAGATACATATAATACGGGACATACATGTTATAGGGGTTAAACGGGGATAAAATAACGGGGATAAAATAAAAATAAGGTAGGTATTCTATGTATATTTATTTACAATTCGAAAAAAAATGTAGGTATTCTCTTCGTTATTACTCTGTCTGCCCAACTCTGCGAGTCTGCGAAATAAATCGCTAAATGCGCCATCTAGCGGTAAGACAACCGAATGCAGTTGCACGCTACATTGAACTACTAATCAAAAATAGATGGCGGTAGCTCCGCGTCCAAACGCCCAAGGTCATTTGCTTGACCATTCGTCTTAAGTAATTATATTAATTTTGAAATTTCGAAATTTGACTTTACCGCTCATGCTTTTATTAATGGGAACTAAATCACAATAAGTAGGGTTTTGATGCCAAAATTATAACCTAAGGTACTGACTGTACGTGTCGAGTTATGTTAATGCCTTGGCAGAGAGACAAAATGGCAACTTTTCTCACATAAATGTTTAAAAAAATATTATTCTGTAGTATAATATGGGCATTAATGGCAATTAATTTATACACAAACACATAATGATAGTTTATCCCCGCCTGACGGCTCGGGTTTATAGATGTGGGTAGTTTATTTAAAATACCCTCCTTTTCATCCTTGTATAACTAACAATGTACTATCAATTTATTGGAGAATGGTCGACCTATCACACGTCCTTATAGATGGGATTTCCCGGGCACCTATTAACTCTCGTCGAAGTTAATTGGGCAGTTTGAATTTCAACCTCAGCTGTACTATCTCAGATAAATAGGTCAATTGCTTTGATGTCGAATCAAATGGTCCTACGAACGAATTAATGTTAAACATTAATTACTTAGTATGCCTTCTTCTCCCGAAAACTCTCATATCCAATTTACTTCGACAAAATTCCCTAGTCATTCTTATCGAATGAATCTAACTCCCGGTGAAGCCTTACCTATTTGGGAGTGGTAATGTAGTGAATGCGTATCTTCTATGCACTGTACTCGTATGTAAGTCCTTTGTCCACTTCATCACTTTCCGTGCGGTATAATCAATGCTATAGCTATACATATATAATATACATTTACGTAATTAAGCTCCTTTACATAGTGATAGAAATATTAAAGGGGGCTCCGATTCAACAAACGTGATTTTTGGATTGTATCTGCTCGATAATGATAACGACAACAGATATATTATGCTTAAAATATTGACAGAATATTTACTGACATTATATTCACTTTAAAAATAAATAGCTAAATAAAAAGGAAACAAATATTAAAGATAGGGCTCCCGTAAAACAAACGTGATATTTTGCTCATTTTTGAATTTGGTGGACAGAGAAGACTTTGATATTATATTCATGTAATGTATAAAATAAGTAGGTATACTTACCCTATTTTTTCACAGAAGTGTCGTATGCAAATCAGCATGGGACGCTACTGTGAAAAAATACGACCTCATTACAGAAATAAGACCTGCATAATCCATAGAATCCATTCAATTTCATAATAGGATTATTAATGCAAAAGCGAATTACTTATTAACCTTATACCTGCATTATACTAAAAATGCATGCGAAATTATGCAAGGCGAATTGATATACGAATATCTTTTTAATTTTCTTATTTTACTCTTGATTAATTTTGTACTGTGTGAAATGAAACAATGATACATGAAACAGTTTATATCCTCTTTAAGCAGAGGCCGCCCTGGACTTCAAAACTGCGTCAAAAATTATTGCCTAAATAGGCACCGAGCCGTCGCTACACAATTTTTCACGCACACTAGCATCCGCGCTGCGCACCATACATTACAATTGACTCACTCACATTGCAAGAAAAAGTTGCCACACTCACAGAGCCGTCGTTGTTAGGAATGGCTATCTAATCAGAGCGAGAGCGAGAGAGATTTTTTTTAACTATACAAGTTAGTACTTGACTGCGATCTCACCTGATGGTAAGTGATGATGGAGCCGAAGATGTAATCGTATTAACTTGGGAGGGGCAAGTAAACTCACTCCAACGGTTATATACCTATTATTATTATAAATCTCTTTAGGTTATAGAAACCTTTGTGAACAATCCAAACTTACCGGTTTTGGCGTAACCATTATTTTTGTTGTTCCATAGGGCTGATTCGTCCAACGAACCACCATCTGCAAACGGTCTCACGGAATTCGGAGAGGTAAGCAATAACGCGTTTTATTGGTATTAAATATTGCAACCGCGAACGTTTGTTAAATCAGTAATTGCTATCTCGTTTTCAGTTTTCTATATTTATTTAATACAAAACTACGTCTCGATTATAGAGAGATCATATCGTTTATTATATAAGGTGGTATATGAAAATGTGTGCATTTCAGGAATTTAAGTAATTAATATCTGAATTTCACATAATATTCGATAAAGTAGGTTTTACTGATAACTGGAATAACTGATTTTATTGGCGGTTTAACTGATAATTGGGATACCTAAAATTTGATAAATTGGTCAAACAACGTATGGACATGGAAGTTTTTTTTAATTTTCAGCCTTTATTTAACCCTCTACAAGTTAGTGTTTGACTGCGGTCTCACCTGATGGTAAGTGACGACACAGTCGAAGAAATTATCGTATACATTTGGAAGCGGGATAAGCAACTACGGTTTCTACACAGCATCGTGCCGGAGCGCTAAATCGCTTGGCGGTGCGTCTTTGCTAGTAGGGTGGTAACTAACGACAGCCCTAGCCTCCCATCTGACTAGACCGGAGCCGATTAATGAATTATAAATTTGTAAGGTGGCTCGGGGAGGGAATCAAACCCACTACCTCCCAATTCCTAACTGTAATCCAAGTGCTCAGGGAGGTTTATGAAACCTTAAAACAATATATACTGTTTTACATTGACATTGGCGATTAATAGAGAAGTTATGACGTAGTCTATGGCTACGTGGAACAAAGGCGAACTCAAGCCCACTAATTAATCGTGGAATACTTATGCTCTGTTTTGTCTTTCTCTCGAGCATCAATAATTCGAGAGGGAAAGACAAAGCAGAGTCCTTATAACTATTCCGTTCCGCTGCCATTCCACGTTTATTAGTAAGGACTAAGGAAGTAAACCTAAAGCTTCAGGACAAAATCCTAATGCTGTAAATTTAGAGTTCACACTTAATTAACATACCTCTGAGATTAGCGACTACAAATTAAAAGCGACTCGTTGCATTGTAAATTAGGGTGCTTTAACACCAGGTGCTTGTCTACCATGTCTGTAGCATATGCCGCGTTGCTTTGCTACGTTTTGACACAAACTTACCAATAGAAACGCTTAATTTTCATAAGCTTATGAAAATGAAGCGATTCTATTGCGTGCATTTGGTCAAAGATCTCGGGTAGACATACGTGATTTTCCTAATCAAATACATTTTCACGTACCTACGAGTAAAATAAAAGTAGAAATCTCCTTCAAAATATTATGCAAATAAATAAAGGTCCTTAAAATTGGATTTAAAATTACGTAGCATGTTTACACGCCTACATAATTTATTATGATATTGGCGTTGAATAATTTTGTACACCCTCTGTTATTCCAACATCAGATATTATAACAATAGTCTTCAGCAGATCATCATAAATAAATATTGATTTATCTCTCGGTCCGGAATAACAGTGAATTCAGATAAGATAGAATAACAAAGAAATGGAATAATACTCTGTAAAGAAGAGGAAAAGTCATCCGTTATCAATAAAAAAAAATAAGAACCTTATTATAATATTATATTTTAGGTATACTTCTTGATAGGTAATTTATACAAAAAAAAAGTAGATATAATTAAAACATTAGTTATTAGAGTAGGTACCTAAGTACTAATTTGTGGGACACTAATTATTTTTTAAAAATAATCTTTTTTATATAAAATGGTTATCCATGTTACAATACTCTAAGAAATAATGAATCTATAATCAATTCGT
Organism: Coenonympha glycerion; assembly: GCA_963855885.1. Taxonomy (NCBI): domain Eukaryota; kingdom Metazoa; phylum Arthropoda; class Insecta; order Lepidoptera; family Nymphalidae; genus Coenonympha; species Coenonympha glycerion. The sequence continues at coordinate 9,595,491 of OY979626.1, forward strand.
GAAATATATGACATAATAATAATTGTAATATTTTAGCTAAATTAATACAAAATTTAACATCTTTTAGATTATAATTTACTAGAATTACAAAATATATCATAATATTCATTTTACAAGTATTATGATTTGGTTCGGAATGAAGAGAGCTTATAATAATATGAATTACACGTTATAAGTCAGAAAAATTCACAAGTGCTAGGAAAATCTAGTAGGTAAAAAACAATTAAGTATGTACTCGTACGTAATTCAATTTACTAAATAACCTAACTTTACGTTATTGTTTCGTTTAGATTAAACAAACATTTAATTCTATAACCCATTTGCCAACCGCCGTCGTAACTGCAAAGACAATAAGTAGACGTATTTGTTTAGTCGCTACGGTTTTTCTATGCTGGAGCTTCACTATGGACTTTTCATTTAAGTAGGTGACTCGTCACTTCTTTTAAATTATAAATAAATAAATGACATTTTCACTTTTCCTATTCTTTGACCTCAATACTAATATTATACGATATGTAGTCAAGTTATCATACAAGATATCAGAGTAATAGAGTTGATTTTTACTTGTAGTTGCTAAAGTTCTAGCTAGATATGTTGGAAATTTATTTTACCTTAGACTACCGACGAGGCGCAATCATTATAAATTCGGTAATATTAATATATAAAAACACTATATTTTAGATCCTTTGCAGTCTGCGTGGCGTTATCCTACCATTTGGTCATGGTATTTCAATGCACAAAGACGCGCCCCACTCTGTCAAAATCGCTAATGTTTCATTCGATTCCTATGAAGTTTGACACAGATGGGTGCGTCGTCGTGGATTGAAATATCTTATACCGCAGCATTGTGCAAGGCTTCAGTCTTCAAAGAACTTCATTCCAATAAAACTATTTCTGTTGTCAACAGAAAGTAGTGCGGGAGATGAATCGCCTCGGCATGTTGATAGATTTGTCTCACGTCGGTGAAAACACGACTCGGGCGGCAATCAGGCTGTCAAAGGCTCCAGTTATCTTCAGCCACTCATCCGTTTACAGCCTGTGTCCACACAAGAGGAACATTCCTGATGATATCATACAGTCAATGGTAAATATTGTTCGACTTTGTGACTTTCATGTATGGAAACACCTCTGTTTGAACTTCATCCACACTCCACGGTCAGGAGTGTGAGGCACTAACGATCATGATTCATGTCTTAATACTTATCACGTCACTTATGTCGCAGCTATTTAAATGAAGAAAAATTAATAAATATATTTTTTAAATCAAACTTTTATACGTTAAATATAGCACCATGACTCTCGTTAATACAAATTAGACGAGTCCAAACTCGATAGGGTTATGTTATGTCGATTAATTACTGAGTTCCTATGGCTATGTTCTATACTATCTAACACCAAAGTACTCTTCAATACAAATCAGACGAGTCCAAACTCAATAGGGTTATGTAGTTTAAAAACCGCGCGGCCACCTAGTTATGCATTTACACATGCATGCAAAATTTCAACCGGGAAGGGATCAAATCATCAAATTTGACTTGTAGTATTTGATAATAGACGAACATACAAACTAACTAAATAAAAGTTTGTAAAATCAATGAGATATTATAGTAAATTAGTTTTTGCTTGATGGTATGAAGGCTTTCGTGTGCGAGTCCGAGTCGCACTTGGCCATTTTATCACGCGCTACTATGTTGCATGATTAACGGCGTTTGTGCATTTCAATTAGTGATGTATTCAGAGTCAATTTATTTGGAGCACATTGTTTTGGAGTGTGCAATTCAGTCGTGTATTGTCGTGTCGATTTATGCTAAAAATATCATTTAATATTTTTGTAGAAAGACAACGGAGGAATCATTATGGTGAACTTCTTTCCGGATTTCGTTAAATGCGCTCCAAACGCCACTCTTTCTGATGTTGCTGGTGAGTCAGTTGTTATTATTCATTTTTTTAGTGATGTACATGCTCGACTGCCAATCACGAGGGTGCGATCCCTAGATCGAAAAATATAGTTAATTGGGTTTTTTATCAGGAAATTATTAATACTAGCCAGGAGTTTGGAAATTAGCGGTGTTTTACCCCCGCGCCTCGGAAAACACTTTAATCCACTGGATTTGCCTAATCCGATCGTTTTGAGGCTTTCGTTCCACAGGATTATAAGAGAGGAATAGAAAATGCACCTGTATTAACGGTAATAACGTGTCCCGCGTTGAAGGAAAATATCGGAAGAGATTAACCGCTGCGATGGCCGGATCGATCTGTAGGAGGTTTTTAGGATTCCGTACCCAAAGTGTAAAACGGGACCCTACTACTACGACTTTGCCGTCCGTTTGTTTGAAAGTCATAATCTGATTTCACAGATTATAAATTATAAACAACAAATACAAAAAACAGAATAATAGTTATTTGTTATGCAAGGGCGCAAAGTGGATTTTTGGGCCGAGTGTCAAATTTGAATGCTGAGCGGCGAAGGATTCTAGGGTTGAACCCTGAGCGCAGCGAGGGGTTCAAAGAATAGAATCCTGAGCATAGCGAGGCATTCAAAGACACGAGACCCAAAAAAATTTGCGCCCGTCCATAACACAAAATTTTTCATCTCACCTCAGCGAGGAAAATCACTAGAAGAACACTTTAGATCGGCATTGCGATTTATGTTAAATGTTGTTTTTGGTACTTAACTCTGAATAATTCACTTACTGAAACCACCTTCAATCATCACTCACCTTATTTCAAAGTTAAAACAAAAAAATAATGAATAAAGTAATAAAAATTTTAGGTGTTTTCATTTAATCACGATTGGAAACATAGACAACTATCACTAGACCAGAATTTTTTTTTTTTTTTTAAGAATAATAAGAATAATTTATTATTAGGCAAAACTTACAAATGTGGCTTACTATCTAAGGTCACAAAGTATAGATCGCAATGGCTTGTACTTACTTTTTTTTTGAATGCGTTCTGAAAGAGGAATTTCTAAGAACCAAAGATAATATAAAATTTTATAAATATTTTAACAATAATTACATAAACAACGAGGAAAAATCATGGATTTAATTAGATTTCTTTTATAATTAATAAAACTAAATAGGAGTTATTATATTTATTGATATTCTAAGAAAAAGTAAAAATAAAAAACTAATGTACCTATACAAACTCTAAGGTCGAACTTTTTTACTGAACGTATGTGTTATTAAAAAAAAAAGAAGTCTTCAGCTTTGACATTGACATGACACGTAACTCTAGTTTGACGTTGGAAATGCTTCTCGGCCCAAGGGCCGGAAGGGATTTTATACTACTTTGTCTCCCTTGGGAAAAATGAAAATGCTTTGGCGGCCTAGGGAATATAATAGCATTTTCCGCCCGCATTTCGGGCTTTAAAAATCGCTTTTCCGAGCGGGTGAGATGAAAAATAAATATTTCAGAAGGCTCCATACAACACGCGTGATTTTTTGCCGTTTTTATAGTGGTACAGAACCCTTCGTGAGCCCGAACATGGTCGATTAAAATACGTTCGATTCCGGTCCAGTCGCATCCCCATACTATTTATTATCCCAGCACTGTATCTGAGAAATACATAACAAGGAGTTATAAATAGTATAATATTTACGAAGATCAGATATTACGTAGCACCTCATCCCAAAGTTTTGGAAACGCAACTCGATAAATTAATACATTGATTCTAAATACCTATCTACTAAATATTCCACATCTATATCTCGCAAACGCAGCAGATTTTCATAAAATTTATCTAGTATACAGAGAGTTTTACAAATTATATTATATATATTAATTATATTATATTAATACGATATTTTTAGAAAAAGTCGTATTTTATTTACGAAGATCAGATATTACGTAGCACCTCATCCCAAAGTTTTGGAAACGCAACTGGATAAATTAATACATTGATTCTAAATACCTATCTACTAAATATTCCACTTCTCGTGTACCAATTTGTGAAGTTCAAAACCGCAGGGTTCTATCGAACTAAGCTGTAATTAAATCAATTCGGTAAGTTTTGATCAAGCATGTTCCAATTGCGCTCACTAAGAGCCTTGCTACTCGGTTTATTTTGATATGTTGGTTGGAAGTAATATCTAGATTTTCTAGATAGAAATAGATTCGAAAACTTCGATATTGCATTGCTCAAGAAACTTTATGCAAAGCAACATTATAGCATTAGCACATGATATTAATGTTGACAATGATGAATCCCAAAGTTAAATAATGAATTATATCCATAATAAACCTTACTTTTAAACGAACAATTCTTGCGTATCTATATAATCTATATCTCGCAAACGCAGCAGATTTTCATAAAATTTATCTAGTATACAGAGGGTTTTACAAATTATATTATATATATTAATTATATTATATTAATACGATATTTTTAGAAAAAGTCGTATTTTTTTGGTAAATACGTCATTTTTATAAAATGTCGTATTCACCAAAAAAAGAATACCGGTTACCCAACTAGTAATTTAATTATTTACTATAGCTGTTTTTCCCTTTTATAGAACATTTTCACTACCTCAAGAGAATGATCGGCGCTGACCACGTGGGTATTGGTGGTGATTTCGACGGAGTTAACAGGTAACAAGTCAAATCACAGGAAATGTATGAGAACAGGAATTCTATACAATTCCTTAACGACAATAGAAAATGTGTAAAATACGAGAGCAAGGGAGTGGAGCGCACAAATCAGTTCTATGACAGTTCTAAAATAGCGAACAATTAGGATCTGTGACGTCTCCGCCACTGCGGGAAGTGCAGCCTTTTTGTCCTTACATAACAAAGAATATAAATAGCATATTAAATATGTTTATTAATTGATATTAACATTCTCATTTCACATATTTCCTAAATAAGCCAGGATTTCTATACAATTCCTGTTACAGTTTTTACACATTTCGGTTAATCTTCGTTCCGTTATACCTTATCAAATGTCTCTTCTTCAATAAAAAAATCGTTCAGTCTGTTCATTGAAATATGTGTAAGCAAAGTAAAGGTTTTTTTGTGTTCCGGTTTGAAGGGCACTGTAGCCGGAAAACTTACCGGTCACGTATACTTAAAAACTGATATCTCAGGATAACATGCGCAGTGCAATGCGCCATAAGTCCCTAGACGGACTGTTTTCACATGAGCATTAAGTAGGTGGTATTAGGTAGATTAGGCTAACCTAACCTAACATAACAGATGATGAACATCTTACCCGTCTCCTCATTCTCTATTCTATAAAATATTAGGTACCTATTCGGCAATCAACAAAATGCTCCTTATTCACAGAGTACCACGTGGGTTGGAAGATGTTTCAAAGTATCCTGAATTATTCGCGGAGTTGTTACGCAGTGGACAGTGGAGTGTGCAGGAATTAAAGAATCTCGCCGGCCTCAACATGCTTCGTGTGATGAGACAAGTCGAAAAGGTAATGTGATTATCATGGTCAATTAATTCAGTAAATTATTTAACGGTTATAATAAAATACGATTTATTACATAGTTATAATAATAATAAAATGCGGTGCAGAACACTTAAAGTACAGGACCTACCTAATTTGTTTTGAACGAACTTGTTCCACAGCGGCATAAAAGAGTAGCTATACAACTTCCACTTTCGTAATTATCCCAATTTCAATGATCCAAAGTACAGTACGATTATCATCACTGGGGAATTGTTACTTGTCTGAATACGATCTTTTAAGTAATACATACATGTAATAATAAAATAGGACTTTCTTTATATTTGCTTCACACTGACACAACAATGTAAGTGTGTAAGAGTACCTACTACATAGTATCAGCTGAGTAAATAATCATTTTTTATCGATATTCTTTATGGATATCCGAGTAGGTATGCAGAAAATTCAAATTCAAATTCAGAATACTCTACTTCATGCAGACCATTTCTAACAATCATTTATGAAGGGCCAGTAAGTTAACGGTGATAACCACTGTACGGCTTGAAACTAAGTTTACGGAGGTTCTAAACTGAAAAAAAGCGCACAACAAACACAGATGTTTTAAACATCCACACGGACAGTCATGTACCAAATATTTCGTAGGTACAATGTACATGTACGTCAGGATTGTTTCTAAATAGATTTTTTTGTATTTGATGGTCTAGGTCCGAGATGACATGCGCACAAATGGAGTGGAGCCTGAAGAACATCCTGATTCACCCTCTGATAACGGCAATTGTACCAGCAACGCTTTCTACATTGAAGATGTCTAAAATTTCATGTAATAACACCTTAAATACCTGCCAAGAGTTCCCATAAAACACTTTACGTTACAAGGAGTTTAGGCTAAACTTTTGGCAGATATGTAAGAGTATTGAACGGAATTGCGATTTACCTACATCATAATGACAACAGCATTCGAATTGATGGACAGATATAAACTACTATAATTAATGTATTTTATTGATATTTTCCATATATTGGAGTCTTTTTTCATGAATGTGTTATCAAGAGAGATCACGAAATTCATTCGGGGTGTTTAGCGAATTGATTTAGGCCACGATAATTATTTGAAGCTATCTCATTACTGAATTGAATTTCATTTCATTTCCTTAATGAAATGAGTTTAAATACATAAATTAAAAAAAAGATCTGAAATTGGATTATTCATTATTTCAACCGTTAAATTAGAACTATTCTATGAAAAGAATCCGACGAAAGATGTCACGAAAATAGTCTTTGCTCTTGTTTGTCTCAGGCAAATTTTTTTCTTTCTATTCATTAATTACTATGAGATTTTTAGATATTATGCTACTATATTTATTATCGTGTAATCTAGATTCTGATTTACCTATATGTAATCAATGTATTAGAAGCATAGTAGGTGTATTCTGTGGTCAAAGCACTTCTTCATATGATAATATTAGTGACTGGTCATCTGTTGTGTCACATATCACCCTATTTACTTCTAATTCGTAATGAACCCTCCAAAATGGCTCCGTTTTACCGAAATTTCTTTTAAGAAATCGAATTTAAACATAGTTTTAAATAAATTTTATTTTATCATAGCTTTAATTTCTATTAGAATAGGAATTATTAAAATAAATAAAATGTTTATAATAGTGGAGTCTATTGACTGGGTTGATAAAAAGACTAAGAAAAATAAATAAACGGATTACATGAAAATTTATATTGGAAGAGAGAAATATGAATAAATTGATAAAATATTTTTATTTATATTTTGTATTTTTTAAACTGATAATATGGTACGATTTAGGAGTGTAGGTAGCTAATAAATTTTTAACAATGTTAAAAATAATATAGTAAACCATTTATACCGAAGCGATTGGATGATTGAAATATTACGTTGTTTTAATAAATGTTAAGTAATTAAATAACTAAGAGACAAAATTCGGACGCCATTGGATTTGTTCTTCTTCCTCGTTTCTTCGCTTAGATAAATAATAGATATATAAAGTATAGTGTATGAAAGAGGTCAGTAATAATTATTTACTATGAGATATTTTCACATCCAATATAACGTTGACTGTTACAAATGAATTATATAATTAAAGGAGATGTTTCATCAATGTTTGAGCCCTGGCTAGGTCTATATACGGTTTACTTAAGTATAGCAAATTAAATAGGTTTTTCTTAAAAAATAGCTTTTCTTGCAACATGTTATAAAGATTCATCAAAACGGCAACATATTATCTTTCATTGTGAATTGACATTTGACAGAAAATATGTCAACCATTGAACGATTGTATTGTGGTTTATGTCGAATCGTACGACGCTAGGCAGCTATTGAAAATCGACGCCATGTTAAAAACGAAAAATAAATATTTTTGTATTACTAAAGTAATCATTTTACCTAAAAAAAATTATTTTTCCACTTAGGAAAGAACTGAACAGATTCTTTTCTACTTAAGAACAGATTTTTTTTAAGGTAGCGTACCAGACCTAACCCAATGTGAAACATCTCCTAGCTAAGTCTATTTTTGCAGTTTCAAGCGAATTGTGCGGAGTCATTATACTAAATATTATTATTCTTAATTTAAGTTGAATATATTATTAGTTATTATTGACAAAAATCTAACAAAAAATTATTTACTGGCCTCTTTAAAAAAAATCGGTATTTGTAAGTAGATTGTATTGCTATGTAGTTTCAGTGTTTATCTAAATAATTAATGGATTCACATTTTAAAATCTTTAATTTAAGTAATAATATTTTATAAAGTGAATTACCTGTTAACGTTATGTTATGATCTCTAGCAGGTGTGCCAAATTTTTGTAACACATCCAAAAATAATATAGTACTTTATTATAACATTTTGTACTATCTTTGTAAGAATTCTTTTAAAATAAATTATTTCTGTTACAGTGTCATAATTGTTTCTCTCGGTATTAAATTTTTTATACGAATTCAATATCATATATTATCCAGTAGCGATCATCATCTTCAGAGATTTAATTTCATAAGCAACAACAAAGAAATACCAAATAAAAAAAATATTTTATTTGAAACTGATTTGTCATAAACAGCATTACATTATAAATACTTGCAAAGGAGACGTTTCATAATGTTTGAGCCCTAGACCAAGTCACAAAAAACAGTTTTAACTTATATATTTTCTATAAAAATGACTTTTTTTGGTTGTACAAAACAAGTATTTCAGCTTATAATTGCAACACTTAACAAAGATTCATCAAGATGGCAATATGTCTTTCATTGTGAATTGACATTTGACAATAATGTCAACAATTGAAAGACTGTGCTGTGCCAGTGACGCCATATTGAAAATCGATCATATTAATAATGAAAAAAAAATATTTTGTACAACAAAAGTTTGTACAAAAATATTGGTTTTAACAAAATAATTTTGTTTTTCCCGTGAATGACAGGTTTTTCTTAATTCTTAAGATAACGTACAAGACCTGGCCCGATTTTGAAACATCTCCTTTATTCGATAAATCACAAAACACGTGGTTTTAAAGAGACGATTTCAGTATATTTTCATACTTTCATTACATTTTTGATATACACGTTTATTATGTCTATACGACAATAAAATATTTCATGAGGTTGAAAAATCCGCTTATTCCTTTGTTTCTCACATTAATATAGAAAAAATATATTTTATTATCATTAATTTGGGTTAAAAATATTTTTCCCGTAATTTAAATAATTGCAATTTGCGCCCCAGAAAAAAATCTCAGAATAACTTCGGTGTCATATTTTTGTTAAAAAAAAAAGGAATAAGTGGAAATTAAATCAATCTTGATATTGAGCTGTGAATCTTATATTGAAAATATTGGGGTAAAATTTACTAATTATTACGACTGAAAAATTTTCGAACCTTTATAAGTATCAATTAGCATAACTATCACGTCTGAAATCTGGCTGTTATTTATACTTTGTTTCATAATTTATTGTTATCTATTTGCACGAGCGCCGTTACTTGAGTATAGGTTGTATACAATTTTTGCAAACAAGCCTTTTTATTTTTTAACTGTGGTTAATATATTTATTATGATTTTCGTTATCAATCCAAAGACTGTTTTTCAAAAATGGATAATTAGCTTCTGGAGCACTGTTTTTTTACATCCCCTTTTTCTGATATATAATGATACACCATTATCGTTCAAATAATAGAGCTCTTAACTACTGTAGGTATCTTTTAGGTTATGTCTAGTCACTCAGTCAGTAAAGTAAACTTATTTAATGAGTTTACTTTGTTGAGAATATTGTAGGACCGTCTTTGTGAAGCTAACGTGCGCTTGTGTTTAAGTTAATAATAAATTGTGGTAGTGCATACATTTCACGGCTCAATTAATCGTTTAGGTACATTGTTTAATCCTTGATATTGTCGTATTATGAAAGCCAAATGACTTTATAAGCTCTATATTGTATTACATACACGAATAAAATTAATAAACACGATTGCTGTATAGTCACTCTTGATTTGTTTTATTTTGTTTCCCGATTTTCCATTTTAAAGATAATCTCTTAGTAAAAAATTGTAGAAATTTATTTAGTTGAAAAATATAAAAGGCCCGTTTTGGCGTTTGAGACAGACCATAGAATGTAACTTGGAACGAAAGTGAAAGAAATAATTAAATGATACTTTATTAGAAAAAGTGTTTTTAAAACCAGTGACGTTCTCAGTCTTTTATTTTTTAATTTTAGTGTTGTAACCACTTAAGTTACTGAATTTCACTAGCTCCATTCGATTTTAATAATAACCGAATATTGTGTAGTGATCTTCACTGAAAAGAATGAGCTTGGTGAACTTATTTCTATAGGGTGGGTTGTCTTTGACTAAGCGTCACGTGACTGAGTGAATGTTTAATTGAGTGAAAGGTATTGAAACTAAAAAAAATATTACATTTTTTTTTTATTATGGATAGGCTTGCGCTTGACTACAATCATATCTGATAGACAGAAATGATGAGGTCTAGGATGGAGCGCGCTTACCTAGAAAATGCCTATTCACTCTTCTCTTGAAGGCACCCAGGTTGTACTTGGCTGGGAACACAGAAGCTGGAAGGGTGTTCCACACCTTAGCGGTACGTATCAGAAACGTGGAAGAAAATCGTTTCGTTCGAGCTTGTTGGACATCAACCACATAAGGATGACACTTCTCCCGGCGTCTTGCGGTTCTATGGTAGAAAGGTGAAGGAGGTACTAGACTGTGGAGTTCTAGAGCACACTCTCCAAACTATATCTTGTAAAAAACCGCTAAACAGGCAACCTTGCGTCGGTGTTCTAAACTGAGCAATTTTGCCCGTGTTAGCGATTCCTTGCCGATTATTCTGCGTGCGCGGCGATCAACCGAGTCCAATGCATCGAGCTGATATTTCGCAGATCCATCCCAGAGGTGACTGCAGTACTCCATGCCCGAACGAACCTGAGCTTCATACAGTGTCAAAAGCTGTTCGGGCGTGAAGTACCGCTTAACCTTGTTCAGGATGCCCAGTTTTTTGGCAGCTGTTTTCGCCTTAGCCTCGATGCATTTAAGACAAATTGAGCTTTCGTAACATTCTATCACTCCAAAATCCCTACGATATTAAGTTTTTCTGATAAGTACATAAATCCAATGCAGTTTACAATCTATCTATCTATATATATATATATATTATTATTACTTATAATAAAACTGTAAAGGGTCGAATTCTGTACATCGAAGATATTTTGAAAATTTTTGTTGGAGGACACTATTTAGTCGATACTGAAGCCAAAACTGTAATTTGTTTAATTTTTGTCTGTCTGTCTGTCTGTCTGTCTGTCTGTCTGTCTGTCTGTCTGTTTCACGACCGCGCATCACGGCTAATCCGCTGGATGGATTTAAATGAAACTTGACATGATTATAGTTCATACTCCGAGGTAGGACATAGGATACTTTTTGTCCTGAAATTCATCATGGTTTCCCTGGAAGACGGCATCAAAGTCAAAATGTGTATTTGGTTATAATTCATTAACCCGTTGTCCGATTTCATTCATTCTTTTTTTGTTAGAAAGGAGGTTCTTTAAAAATTATTTCGTATAAATTTTATCATCATCACTTTTGTAGTTCAGAAATTATACACATCAGAACCTTTATCGATGAGTTCAAGTAGGTGACTTGAAACTCGGAATGGACAAGCACCTAGGGCTAGGACGTAAGGGCTCAAGTCAAGCTGGAGTACCCTTACAGCCGTAACTAAATATGCTTAGCAGAAGATTTTGTATGGTTTAAGAATTTTCACTTTTAGTGTGAACAAAAATCATGAATTAATAATGAATTATTAATATCATTATAATTTCACCACGTTATACCGTATCGCGCCATCTCTACAAATTATGTGGAACTTGAATGTAAAACTTGGAGATAGGTACTACCGAATTTTTGTTAATAATAATTAATTGTCATGTAAAGTACTGTTCCTTGACTTTATATTAAGATGGCACTGTTGAAACTTGTGGACATTCCCAGAGTGCCACGTCTTTTTTTATCATCCGCAACATGGAAAGAGTAAAATAATGGTTCTCAAATATTTTAACTCTCAGGTCTTAACTGGTCCTAACCGATTGACCGTCATAGGTCTTTTTATACGTAAAGAAATATATAGCCATTGCCCATTCTGATACTTGGGATGGTATTGAGATGAAGCAAAGATTTTCAACAGACTCTTTTGTTGGGCTGGGGAATATTGTTTGTAGAGTATTTTATCCCAGTTGTACCTACCCGGCCGAACTCTGAAAGAAGATTTCTACCACCAGTACAACTTTTCACATGATTTAATAATTTTTGACATATTTCGTGGTTTCAGAATAAAAATCACAATGAAACGTCGATATTTCGATACATTGGTACAAGTCGTGGTCACGTAGTGACCGAACTCTGAAAGAAGATTTCTATAACCAGTACAAGTTTTTACATGATTTAATAATTTTTGACATATTTCGTGGTTTCAGAATAAAAATCACAATGAAAAGGACCAAATGGCAATGTATCGAAATATCGACAGTTAAAATCGTCCTTTTCATCTTTCAACTACGTATTAATGAAACTATATTTTTTTATTAAAAAAAGGAGTTTTCAAAATCACTACAAGATAACCCGTGCGAAGTAAGAACAGGTTTCTGTACAACATCACACCAGAATCCCGCGAAAATCAAGAAATTATACGGTATATGTAAAAAAAATCGTATTTCACGCGGGCGCAGCCGCGGGCAACAGCTAGTACATTATAAAATGAAATTTGAAAACTGCTGATGACGTGCCCCACTCTGTCAAACTCCATAGGTACGAATCAAACGAAACAACGACGGAATGGCGTAGCGGTAGCGAACCTGCCGTCTGCGTCGGAGGTCGTGGGTTCGATTCCCACTAAATGTTTGTGTGATGGGCATGAATGTTTTCCAGTGTCTGGCTGTTTTTCAATATATTTTATCTATGTATATTAATATTTAGTACATTTATTTTTATCAGTTATCTGATATCCATAACACAAGCTATCGCTTACTTTGGGGCTAGATTTCAATGACATACATTGAAATCTGTTCTGATATATATTTATTTATTAATATATAAGCGATTTTGACAGAGTAAGGCACGTCTTCGTGGATTGAAATATCTATACGTACCTACAAAAATACAAACATACACATACATAACGATCTAAGATATCAATGCAAGAGCACATAGCTGAACTGAACAGCTAGGCTGAGTCGGTGCTCAAAAATAAACCAGCCCTTTTGCCACCAGATGCGGCAATCAATCGCGGTAAAATGTTTTGGAGGCTGGGTTCCCGAACCCGGATATTGAAAATCCCGGATATGATTTTTCGTTTGAAAGACAATTTGTAGCGAACCGTCTCGAAAAATCTTTTTCTCATTGTCATGTCACTACAATGATGTATTGCGTGAAGATAAATGGTGAACGTTTCAGGATATTAAATAATAAATACGAGTACTCTTGTTCTACAGATTATTTTGTTTGCGTTTGAAATAGGTTAGGACTAGGTTAGGCCTACTACCTGCATGTTTTTCAGAACCCGTGGGTATCGTGGATTTTTCCGGTACAAAAAAGTATTCCCGTTACTCTACCCGCTCCCTATTTCAATTTTTATACCGAATAAGAAAGAAGTTTCCTAAAATAATCTGTATTTTATATGTAGTAGACTTTTATATAAGAAAAATCAGAGTTTATAAGCTGTACCTATACATTTCGAATTAGAGCTAAATCGGTTTAGTAGTTGTGGCGTAATTGAGTAAGAAACATCCACATACACAAGCTTACGAACTTTTCCAGTTAAAATGTTAAAAGAATATATATACAATACAATACAGATAATTGTATAAATTACAAAAAATGTCTTGAAGGGTCCAGCAATACCAACCTCAACTATAGTTGTCCAACTATTGGATTTATTGGTTGGACATTTTTTGAGCATTAAGTATAGGTCAAAATCGTATAAAAATCAGATAAACGCTATTTAAATAATCCTAAGTAAGTATGCGTAATAATGCACTTTGTAAATATAGGTTAAAGAGATCAAAGTTCTATTATATTGCCATATGGGGATATAAATTCCTGTATCTGACGGAAAAGCATTTTGGGTTCTTAATATAAACCTTGTTCGGGACTTGGAACCCTAAAAAATTGGCAATCCTACAGTAAATATATAACTACATATTCTGTGAAAATTGTGTGTAAGCGTCTACCTGTTGCCATTATCAGTATCGAGCAAAAACAAGCAAATAAATCACGTTTAATGTATGGGAGCCCCATAAATATTTATTTTATTCTACTTTTTAGTATTTGTTGTTATAGCGGCAACAGATATACATCATCTGTGAAAATTTCAAGTTTGTAGCTATCATGGTTCAAGACATACAGCCTGGTGATAGACAGACGGACAGACGGACGGACGGCGAAGTCTTAGTAATAGGGTCCCTGTTTTAACCCTTTGGGTACGGAACCATAAAAAATAACTGTATGGAATTTTAGCAACATATGTGACCTAAAAGTTTGAATTTCTACGCTATAACGATACTCCTGAGACAATTTGAGCTGACTCAAGTCCTACGATCTATGCTATCTATATGCTAATTCAAAGCATTGTAACTCTCTCTGCCTTTGTAGTTAAATCACAGACCTTTTAAGTAAGCTATATACAATGTGAATATACAAGACTGTCCGGCGTTTCTGGAATATTTGCACAAAGTTATTAATAAATACTTTAATAGTATAGCTCCAGTCGATTTAGTGTTTGTTTTATTGATCCTTTTCTTAATTTTGTGGAAATACTCAACAAACGCCTAGCGTTCACTTAGGGCAGACTGTATAAACAATTAAAAAGTCAGAATATGTACAAAATACAGATAAAAATAAATGAGTTGATTAAGCAAGCTCAAGACGAGTAAAATTGTGTTCTATTGTTACTTATATTCCTCCAAACATGCTATAATGTAAAAAAATTGTAGTCAATATTTACAAGTATTTAAATAACAAGTACTAAGAAAACCTTTATCACAAAAGATTTGCTTATTCCTGCAAGAATTTTTTAACAGTGTTTTTAAAAGTACACATTCTTTCTCAAATTCCATCCAATGGATTTTATCTATTTATAGTCTCAGCGTGTTTCAACGCAATTTTCTCTTGTTTTATTTAAAATTTGTGTTTTGCTTTGGATCACTTGTGAAAAAATAAATTTCACGCTGATAAAGTCAAGGGAAAAATATTTCCAAAGTTTAAGGAAATCATTTGATGAACCTACTCTTACCAATCTCCTTTCCGTTTCGGAGATGTCAAAATGACGAAATCTGATTAGTTATTCAAACACAGCTCCGCTCCGCTCTGCTTTGGTGAACACCGGGCCTAAAAATCACTTTTTTACCGAACCGCAAACTTAACTTTGTTTTATGAGATTAATTAATAATACCAAAAAAAGTATAATAGATACAGAGTCGATTTTATTGTTCCCATAAAATATACATGAATAAATTTATAGGAAATTAATCAAAATTATTTCAAAATTTTCGATTGGTAAACTTTGGAGATAATGGGGGGGAAGGGGGGACGACGGCATTTCTTTCGACAGTTTGCTCAATAAATCAAAAACTATCGGGCATAAAAATAAATAAAAATCGATTTGAGAATACACAAGTAACGCCCTTTCATATGATACCCCACTCAATATGGTTATCTCATTTTGAAATTCCGACGACCCAGTTTACCCCCCTTTGTAAATAAAAATAAAAAAGATTTTAACTAACGGCGGGCCATCATTATCTACACCTATTCCAAATTCCATGTCGATATCTTTAATAGTTACTGAAATAAAGGGTCGTGACACACAGACAGACGGACAACAAAGTGATCTTATAAGGGTTCCGTTTTTTTTTTCTTTGCGGTACGGAACTCTAAAACACAGCGTGCTTTTCATATAACAGAAACACATGAGAATCAAAGCCACGGGCAAAAACTAGCTTGTACGACGTCGTTGAGTGCAAAAAGCTCACCGCAGTTAAATTAGTGTAAAATGTCGCAACTTAAAACGTGTACACGTAAATAAATAACTGTGTAATCACATTAAAGCCGCGCAGTTTCTATTGTTGTCGTTGTGTTGTTAAGCCTTTTCTTTGTTTTGAGTCAGGCTTACCGCAAACGAACGCGGGCTTGAGGCACCCAGGCAGCGGTTAACCCCAGTAACTATTTGCGCCAACTTAAATGTAACAATGTCTATACTTTATACGAAATTGATTTTGTACAAAGACATTGTATCTTGCTGTAAAGCTAAAGAGTTTGTAAACGCATTTAACTAAGTATTTAATACCATTCATATTTGGTTTCGACTCTTTACTGCAAATTACGTCGAATATCCTGAATATTTGTGATAAAATAAGCCTCAGGGCTTACACTTTAGCTACAGACCAAGATATTTTAAACTTTGTTTGAATGTGGAAGATAAGTAAATTTTTTTACGTAGCTATGTAGATGATAGGTGCAATTTGAAGCAATATGATAATAACAAATACTTCATTGTGAGTATCAAATGTGGCTCAACTAAACTGTAATCTACATACAATCAATGATAAAGGGTCTAGATTTAGAACATAATCTGCTAAACTTAATCTTACACTTAACGTAATACGAAATCTTAATTCCTTCAGTGAGGTCAAAAACACTTTTGAACTTTGATAAAAAAGAGGTCAGGCACCTTTATTATGCTGGGAATGTAAACTTAGCCAGCGTATAATGAAGAAAAATTTACATTTTTAAAGTGACCAGTTTCTGCTTTAAATCGGGTCTCTCCTTGTTTATAATAGGCTCATTTTACATTTTTCATTTATATACTGTCTACTTAACTTATTTCTTTAGTTAAAAATGTATCTTAGGATGGGAAGAAACAAACTGCAAGATCATCGGTTAAGCTACCGCCGACGGTGGAAGGAAGGAATCAACATGTAAGTAGATAACAAAAACAGGCACCAGGGTATGCCGCTTTGTTTTAATAAAGGCTATCTATCTGTTACTTTACTTAACTCGTATACCTACTAATGATCTAAAGTAGTCTAGCTAGCGGGTGATGCTGATATTTTTTTTATAAAAATTGTAAACGTACGCCTCCGAATACTACTAATTACCTGTTAGGTACAACCTTATTTACCCTTCAAGATTTCTGGCTACAACAATAGAACTCAGTTCTTACTAAAATGAGTTTTTACCCTCACTAACCTAATGTATTTATGGTATGTGTAGCCGTTACCTAAAACTTACTTCTTACTTATTTAGCTTCTTTTTTTACCTCTGTTAACAAACTTTTAATAAATAATTATTTACTTGTTTACTAATAAAGTAATGTAAGTAAATTGTAAGAGAGCACATTCTGTTTTCACAATTTCTGCTTTCAGACTGAAATGGACCGCATAAGTGGTCCTATAATAGGTAGGTATGATCTAATCAAAAACTTCCTTTTCAACAAACTTATTTCAAATTTGGGTTGGTTGATGTTTTCCGCGCGAGAGTATAAATTCTCAATGGTTGAAAACCTCTGACACAAAGCTTACATATTTAAATTATAGGATAAAACTTGAATTATTCAAGCAGTGAGTGTTTTATATACTTAATATGTATTCATTATTACGGTAAGAACTTTATATACTTTAATATTTTTATCACCTTTAAATAGGTACAACATAATCTATACTTATAATAAAACTGTAAAGGGTCGAATTCTGTACATTGAAGATATTTTGAAAATTTTTGTTGGAGGACACTATTTAGTCGATACTGAAGCCAAAACTGTAATTTGTTTAATTTTTGTCTGTCTGTCTGTCTGTCTGTCTGTCTGTCTGTTTCACGACCGGGCATCACGGCTAATCCGCTGGATGGATTTAAATGAAACTTGACATGATTATAGTTCATATCCCGAGGTAGGACATAGGATACTTTTTGTCCCGAAATTCATCATGGTTTCCCTGGAAGACGGCATCAAAGTCCAAAATTTTTATTGGTTATAATTCATTAACGCGTTGTCCGATTCCATTCATTCTTTTTTTGTTAGAAAGGAGGTTCTTTAAAGATTATTCCATACAAATCTTACCATCATCACTTTTGTAGTTCAGAAATTACAGACATCAGAACCTTTAAGTTCAAGTAGGTAGGTGACTTGAAACTCGGAATGCACAAATAACCTAGGGCTAGGACGTAGGGCTCAAGTAAGACTGGAGTACCCTTACAGCCGTAAATAAATACGCTTAGCAGAAGATTTTGTATGGTTTAAGATTTTTCACTTTTAGGGTGAACAAAAATCATGAAACTCGCTACGTTATACCGTATAGCGCCATCTCTACAATTTATGTGGAACTTGAATGTAAAACTCGGAGATAGGTACTACCGAATTTTTTTAAATAATAATTAACTGTCATGTTATTTACTGTTTCCTGACTTTATATTAAGATGGCACTGTTAAGACCTGTGTGCTGATTCTGTATCTTTCACTTAGTAACCCAAACTGGGTTATTAACTAAGAAAACGGAGGCAAAAATCCTACTTTTGTATTCTTTTTGTACAAGATAGCAACTAGCATGGTATACTGATATGATACCATACCGACCTAGGTTGGTAATTTGTGCAAAAATAGGATATTTGCCTTCGTTTTCTTAGTTAATAACCCAGTTAGGGTTACTAACTAACTAAGTGAACGATACAGAATAAGGCCCATGAACAGATTAAAGTTTTCACTACTGTTGACATTCCCGGAGTGCCGCGTCTTTTATCATCCGCAATATGGAAATTTTCTTAATTTTGTGGAAATACTCAACAAACGCCTAGCGTTCACTTAGGGCAGACTGTATAAACAATTAAAAAGTCAGAATATGTACAAAATACAGATAAAAATAAATGAGTTGATTAAGCAAGCTCAAGACGAGTAAAATTGTGTTCTATTGTTACTTATATTCCTCCAAACATGCTATAATGTAAAAAAATTGTAGTCAATATTTACAAGTATTTAAATAACAAGTACTAAGAAAACCTTTATCACAAAAGATTTGCTTATTCCTGCAAGAATTTTTTAACAGTGTTTTTAAAAGTACACATTCTTTCTCAAATTCCATCCAATGGATTTTATCTATTTATAGTCTCAGCGTGTTTCAGCGCAATTTTCTCTTGTTTTATTTAAAATTTGTGTTTTGCTTTGGATCACTTGTGAAAAAATAAATTTCACGCTGATAAAGTCAAGGGAAAAATATTTCCAAAGTTTAAGGAAATCATTTGATGAACCTACTCTTACCAATCTCCTTTCCGTTTCGGAGATGTCAAAATGACGAAATCTGATTAGTTATTCAAACACAGCTCCGCTCCGCTCTGCTTTGGTGAACACCGGGCCTAAAAATCACTTTTTTACCGAACCGCAAACTTAACTTTGTTTTATGAGATTAATTAATAATACCAAAAAAAGTATAATAGATACAGAGTCGATTTTATTGTTCCCGTAAAATATACATGAATAAATTTATAGGAAATTAATCAAAATTATTTCAAAATTTTCGATTGGTAAACTTTGGAGATAATGGGGGGGAAGGGGGGACGACGGCATTTCTTTCGACAGTTTGCTCAATAAATCAAAAACTATCGGGCATAAAAATAAATAAAAATCGATTTGAGAATACACAAGTAACGCCCTTTCATATGATACCCCACTCAATATGGTTATCTCATTTTGAAATTCCGACGACCCAGTTTACCCCCCTTTGTAAATAAAAATAAAAAAGATTTTAACTAACGGCGGGCCATCATTATCTACACCTATTCCAAATTCCATGTCGATATCTTTAATAGTTACTGAAATAAAGGGTCGTGACACACAGACAGACGGACAACAAAGTGATCTTATAAGGGTTCCGTTTTTTTTTCTTTGCGGTACGGAACTCTAAAACACAGCGTGCTTTTCATATAACAGAAACACATGAGAATCAAAGCCACGGGCAAAAACTAGCTTGTACGACGTCGTTGAGTGCAAAAAGCTCACCGCAGTTAAATTAGTGTAAAATGTCGCAACTTAAAACGTGTACACGTAAATAAATAACTGTGTAATCACATTAAAGCCGCGCAGTTTCTATTGTTGTCGTTGTGTTGTTAAGCCTTTTCTTTGTTTTGAGTCAGGCTTACCGCAAACGAACGCGGGCTTGAGGCACCCAGGCAGCGGTTAACCCCAGTAACTATTTGCGCCAACTTAAATGTAACAATGTCTATACTTTATACGAAATTGATTTTCTACAAAGACATTGTATCTTGCTGTAAAGCTAAAGAGTTTGTAAACGCATTTAACTAAGTATTTAATACCATTCATATTTGGTTTCGACTCTTTACTGCAAATTACGTCGAATATCCTGAATATTTGTGATAAAATAAGCCTCAGGGCTTACAA
This sequence comes from Coenonympha glycerion, assembly GCA_963855885.1. NCBI lineage: Eukaryota > Metazoa > Arthropoda > Insecta > Lepidoptera > Nymphalidae > Coenonympha > Coenonympha glycerion. The sequence goes on from OY979626.1 coordinate 9,615,871, forward strand.
ATTAGCTACAGACCAAGATATTTTAAACTTTGTTTAAATGTGGAAGATAAGTAAATTTTTTTACGTAGCTATGTAGATGATAGGTGCAATTTGAAGCAATATGATAATAACAAATACTTCATTGTGAGTATCAAATGTGGCTCAACTAAACTGTAATCTACATACAATCAATGATAAAGGGTCTAGATTTAGAACATAATCTGCTAAACTTAATCTTACACTTAACGTAATACGAAATCTTAATTCCTTCAGTGAGGTCAAAAACACTTTTGAACTTTGATAAAAAAGAGGTCAGGCACCTTTATTATGCTGGGAATGTAAACTTAGCCAGCGTATAATGAAGAAAAATTTACATTTTTAAAGTGACCAGTTTCTGCTTTAAATCGGGTCTCTCCTTGTTTATAATAAGCTCATTTTACATTTTTCATTTATATACTGTCTACTTAACTTATTTCTGTAGTTAAAAATGTATCTTAGGATGGGAAGAAACAAACTGCAAGATCATCGGTTAAGCTACCGCCGACGGTGGAAGGAAGGAATCAACATGTAAGTAGATAACAAAAACAGGCACCAGGGTATGCCGCTTTGTTTTAATAAAGGCTATCTATCTGTTACTTTACTTAACTCGTATACCTACTAATGATCTAAAGTAGTCTAGCTAGCGGGTGATGCTGATATTTTTTTTATAAAAATTGTAAACGTACGCCTCCGAATACTACTAATTACCTGTTAGGTACAACCTTATTTACCCTTCAAGATTTCTGGCTACAACAATAGAACTCAGTTCTTACTAAAATGAGTTTTTACCCTCACTAACCTAATGTATTTATGGTATGTGTAGCCGTTACCTAAAACTTACTTCTTACTTATTTAGCTTCTTTTTTTACCTCTGTTAACAAACTTTTAATAAATAATTATTTACTTGTTTACTAATAAAGTAATGTAAGTAAATTGTAAGAGAGCACATTCTGTTTTCACAATTTCTGCTTTCAGACTGAAATGGACCGCATAAGTGGTCCTATAATAGGTAGGTATGATCTAATCAAAAACTTCCTTTTCAACAAACTTATTTCAAACTAGCTGTTGCCCGCGGCTCCGCCCGCGTGAATTACGATTTTTTACATAATATACCTTCCTACTGGAATTCCTTGTTGATGATGTACAGAAACCTGTTCTTACTTTGCTCGGGTTATCTTGTGGTGATTTTGAAAACTCCTTTTTCTTAATAATAATATAAAATTTCATTAATACGTAGTTGAAAGCTCAAAAGGACGATTTTTATTCTGAAACAACGAAATAGGTCAAAAATCATTAAACCATGTGAAAAGTTGTACTGGTGGTAGAACTCTTCTTTCAGAGTTCGGCCGGGTAGGTACCACTGGGATAAAATAATCTACTAACAATATTTCCCAGCCCAACATAATATAAGAGTCTTTTAAAAATCTTTGCTTCATCTCAATGCAATCCAAAACATCAGAATGGGCAATAGCTATATTATATTTCTTTACGTATAAAAAGACCTTAGATGGCAGTCAGTCGGTTAGGATCGATAAGACCTAAGAGTTAGAAATATTTGTGAACCATTATTTTACCCTTTCCATATTGCGGATGATAAAAAAAGACGCGGCACTCCGGGAACGTCGACAGCTCAGTGCCATCTTAATATAAAGTCAGGAAACAGTAAATAACATGACAGTTAATTATTATTTAAAAAAATTCGGTAGAACCTATCTCAGAGTTTTACATTCAAGTTCAACATAAATTGTAGAGATGGCGCTATACGGTATAACGTAGCGATAACGCCAGTTACATGATTTTTGTTCACCCTAAAAGTGAAAAATTTTAAACCATACAAAATCTCCTGCTAAGCCTATTTATTTATGGGTGTAAGGGTACTCCAGTCTTACTTGAGCCCTACGTCCTAGCCCTAGGTTCTTTGTACATTCCGAGTTTCAAGTCACCTACCTACTTGAACTTAGCGCTAAAGGTTCTGATGTCTGTTATTTCTGAACTAAAAAAGTGATGATGATAAGATTAGTATGGAATAATCTTTAAAGAACCTCCTTTCTAACAAAAAAAGAATGAATGAAATCGGCCAACGCGTTAATGAATTATAAGTAAAAAACGTTTGGACTTTGATGCCGTCTTCCAGGGAAACCATGATGAATTTCGGGACAAAAAGTATCCTATGTCCTACCTCGGGGTATGAACTATAATCATGTCAAGTTTCATTTAAATCCATCCAGCGGATTAGCCGTGATGCGCGGTCGTGAAACAGACAGACAGACAGACAGACAGACAGACAGACAGACAAAAATTAAACAAATTACAGTTTTGGCTTCAGTATCGACTAAATAGTGTCCTCCAACAAAAATTTTCAAAATATCTTCAATGTACAGAATTCGACCCTTTACAGTTTTATTATAAGTATAGATTTGGGTTGGTTGATGTTTTCCGCGCGAGAGTATAAATTCTCAATGGTTGAAAACCTCTGACACAAAGCTTACATATTTAAATTATAGGATAAAACTTGAATTATTCAAGCAGTGAGTGTTTTATATACTTAATATGTATTCATTATTACGGTAAGAACTTTATATACTTTAATATTTTTATCACCTTTAAATAGGTACAACATAATCTATACTTATAATAAAACTGTAAAGGGTCGAATTCTGTACATTGAAGATATTTTGAAAATTTTTGTTGGAGGACACTATTTAGTCGATACTGAAGCCAAAACTGTAATTTGTTTAATTTTTGTCTGTCTGTCTGTCTGTCTGTCTGTCTGTCTGTTTCACGACCGGGCATCACGGCTAATCCGCTGGATGGATTTAAATGAAACTTGACATGATTATAGTTCATATCCCGAGGTAGGACATAGGATACTTTTTGTCCCGAAATTCATCATGGTTTCCCTGGAAGACGGCATCAAAGTCCAAAATTTTTATTGGTTATAATTCATTAACGCGTTGTCCGATTCCATTCATTCTTTTTTTGTTAGAAAGGAGGTTCTTTAAAGATTATTCCATACAAATCTTACCATCATCACTTTTGTAGTTCAGAAATTACAGACATCAGAACCTTTAAGTTCAAGTAGGTAGGTGACTTGAAACTCGGAATGCACAAATAACCTAGGGCTAGGACGTAGGGCTCAAGTAAAGACTGGAGTACCCTTACAGCCGTAAATAAATACGCTTAGCAGAAGATTTTGTATGGTTTAAGATTTTTCACTTTTAGGGTGAACAAAAATCATGAAACTCGCTACGTTATACCGTATAGCGCCATCTCTACAATTTATGTGGAACTTGAATGTAAAACTCGGAGATAGGTACTACCGAATTTTTTTAAATAATAATTAACTGTCATGTTATTTACTGTTTCCTGACTTTATATTAAGATGGCACTGTTAAGACCTGTGTGCTGATTCTGTATCTTTCACTTAGTAACCCAAACTGGGTTATTAACTAAGAAAACGGAGGCAAAAATCCTACTTTTGTATTCTTTTTGTACAAGATAGCAACTAGCATGGTATACTGATATGATACCATACCGACCTAGGTTGGTAATTTGTGCAAAAATAGGATATTTGCCTTCGTTTTCTTAGTTAATAACCCAGTTAGGGTTACTAACTAACTAAGTGAACGATACAGAATAAGGCCCATGAACAGATTAAAGTTTTCACTACTGTTGACATTCCCGGAGTGCCGCGTCTTTTATCATCCGCAATATGGAAAGGGTAAAATAATAATAGTTCACAAATATTAATTTTAACTCTTAGGTCTTATCGATCCTAACTGACTGACTGTCATAGGTATTTTTATACGTAAAGAAATATATAGCCATTTTCCATTCTGATATTTTCGATTGTATTGACATGAAGCAAAGATTTTTAAAAGACTCTTATATGTTGGGCTGGGGAATATTGTTAGTAGAGTATTTTATCCCAGTGGTACCTACCCGGCCGAACTCTGAAAGAAGAGTTCTACCACCAGTACAAATTTTCACATGATTTAATGATTTTTGACATATTTCGTGGTTTCAGAATAAAAATCACAATGAAAAGGACGATTTTAACTGCCGATATTTCGATACATTGGTACAAGTCGTGGTCACGTAGTGACAACGACCTGTGCCACTGGGTCGAAATATCGACAGTTAAAATCGTCCTTTTAAGCTTTCAACTACGTATTAATTAAACTTTATAGAATGATTAAGAAAAAGGAGTTTTCAAAATCACCACAAGATAACCCGTGCGAAGTAAGAACATGTTTCTGTACAACATCACACCAGAATCCCGCGAAAAATCAAGGAATTCCACGGTATATGTAAAAAAATCGTAATACACGTGGGCGGAGCCGCGGGCAACAGCTAGTAAATAATATACCTATAGTAGCGACACATTTAGCCCCTTGTGAATAATATCACCTGGGACTAAAGTTCATATAGATGGTCTCGTTTCAGTAGAAATGGGTATCAAACCATTACGTCTGTTTATTTCATTTGTAAGCTTTCACAGCGAAGCGTGCTCGAATTCAAGATTTACAAGAACACCGTCCAATACGTGGGAAGCATCAAAAACAACGACTGTTTATCGAAGGAAATCCCTTAAGCATTTCAGTCCAAGCATGTAGGGATATGCGTGGGCTTTGAGATGTACCTATGACGGAATGTTCGACGTAGATTTTATATTCTAAAACTATTAATAGCAGTAGTCTCATTTCGTTATAAAAATAAAAATATTAGGCATCAATGCAGTTTATTGAATCGACTATTTTTTGTTCTCGTTTATATTTAGAACTGTTTGGCTTTGTATTGGATTTCCATAATATATATAGAACGGATACTAATTATATCCGTATATTGCTTTATTTTTACATAAGTAATAAAATCTTTGAGTAATATACTGTCATAACATACGTCAAAAACAACTTTTTGCAACTAATTGAAACATACTATTAGCGATAGAGCCCACTGGAAGCTCTAATCTCCACTACCTAATTAGAGCACTTAAAGCGTAGCCGAAAACCCCTGGGAGGCACAGTCGCCCTGCACTACAATACAATGCACGTATGTAATTTGATGTTGAACGCGTCTATGAATGGTATACTTAGTAGTGTGTATGTATTTGAACAAAGATTTAAATCTGGATACGCTCTAAGCCTACATAGAGCACATCGAAAACGTCCACAAACATGCTGAGTGAGTGCTCTCAGCATGCTAGTGTTCGATTGTGTGACAGAGAACGCAATTGCAAATTTTGTTTAAGAGTAAATGAGACCTCGATATATTACCATATCTTATGTCGCTGTGTGTGTAAAATGACAACGTATTGCACACAAGACAAAAACGTGGACGTTTTTTGAGGGTTAGGGCTCATCTAGCGATTTAAATCTTTGTATTTGAATATGGACCTAAGAAAATAGTACCTGAAAAAGATCACCGGGTGGCTGAGGAAGGTGGAGGACCGTGTATGGTGGCGCGCTCCACGAAAGGCCTATGTCGAACAGTGGACGTCTATAAGCTGATTAAGTAAGTTAAGTAAGTAATAAATAGTACCACGCTTGTAGTTCTAAGTACGCACTATGGGTTGTTTGTACTTGTATTGTATCGTAATTAGGGTTTATAACGTCTCAATTTCTTGTCTTGTTTTTTTTTTATTCTTTTCTTTCTTCTGGACCTTGTCTGGTTCAGGAGAAAGCTTCAGCCAATTTACCAGCTTAGCAACTAAGACGTTTCATTAAGCGTTTAATAAGATGCCGGTTTACTACTCAGATAAGAATTTCATTTTCAATTTAGGTATGTCATTGTTTGTAACCTAGTTTACAATAAAGCAATAAAAAAATGGAGTGAAACATTGTATTTCGGTTTTACACCAATCCGCGGGGAACGTAGGTTTTTTCAGGATGAAAGGCAGTCTTTTCGTAGTAAAATTGGATGAGTAGTACTGGCATGAAGGCGTTACAAATAAACGTAAAAACTTTCGCTTTTTCGATATTAGGGAAAACGTACACCTATTCATCTCAATACATTTTGTTAGCAAGACTAGCACTCGTATTTTCTGCCTCAATTATTATTTTCAGGTGGTAACAAGTTTGATCGTTAGAATCACAGACCAGCGAAAGAGTTTACAAAAATGAGAAAGTAATATTTTCTGTAAGATGTGTCTGAAACGAGCGTCGCTTGCCTGGAAACATATTATATACGGCATCACAGATAAAATTGCTATGTGATCGCTCAAATAAGTTTTCCATCGCGCACTCATGTAAATAAACCTTTTCCATAGCTACTTAATGTACGAGTAGATCATAGAAACGCTTGAAAAATATTAAATATTGAGCAGCGCATCAGAATGCTTAATTACAATATCTGGGCGTTGGTATCATCTCAGAATAAGATAAGTTTGGTTAGTATAGATATTACAATCCACGATGACACGCCCCACTCTGTCTTACTCCATGCGAATTGAGTAACATAAGCGATTTCGACAGAGTGTTATAAGTAGAGGAAGACAAAAGAAGATATAGGTAAATTGTGTGAAAGATAGCACGTTGACAGGAGAGATTGGAAGAAGACCTCCTTTACGGGTCCATCGAACCCAGGGACCACTCCTTTATCTTGGGAAAAATTAAGAAATTCCACGGGAAACATTTTTGTACAAAAAACGAACTGCACGCGGGCGGAGCCGCGGGCAACAGCTTGTATCTTAATATTATTAACAAACAAAGAAGAATCTTATATTACCAAATCAAACATCTTACATATTATAGGAATGTGTAAATAGTCTAACATAACATCTAAATATATAATATTAATATGTTACGTTAGTATATTATTTATATTATGTTGAATATAAATAATGTAAGAATAGAATGTAATGTAAGAATTGTCAATTAATACGCTCTGATTTCAGTAATTAGAAAAAAACGTCGTTTTTAGTGTTGGGGTTTAAAAGTTTAGTACCTATTGTAATCATAAATAATATTGTATGTATTATATTGTATGTACTGAGTTTAAACAGCTGTCTTTACATATTAAACACTTTTGTCTATACTTACTGTTTAAAACAATGTTCTTCTGTGCAAGATTCTGTAAGAAGTACTTAATCTTCAAGCGATTGAAGTTCACTTCTTTGTTAGTATTTTAAATAATAAAAAAAATACACAGTAATCGGTCCATCCATTTGAGCCATACTCTTATACAGTTAGATAAAGACTTATGGCACTCGGAGACCCATGCGTTAGGCATTTTCTAGGTAAAAAAAGGCTTAAAATCGTCCTAAATTTGCACTGATACGAAGGAAGGAAGACGGCGAAATGCGAATTTTATGTGACAAAACCTTCGTTGCAACTTTTACTTTTAATGATTTACGAACCATTCAATCAGTCAACGAGACGATAGATACCTATTCACTGACTGAGAAACCTGAAACATTTACCGATAACGACAGCAATACATATACTCGTAGTTAGGCCCGTTTTCCACTAAAGCAGACAAAAGAGATGTGTTTTGATTAACCAATCCGATTTCGTTATTTCCATATCCACTCTCCGCTTAGCTTTAGTGGAAATGATCGAGCGGAGAGGAGAAATGTTTCATTTTTGTATTGAATTCTATACCGCGAGCGAGCTAGCGGTGCGGCAGAGCGGAGATGTCTATAATCGAGTAGTTGGGTGATACCATAGCCCGCAAGCCTTTGCTTAGTTTGTTCCCGGCGGGGAACAAAGATGTTTTTGGCTGTTCAAAGCACTGGGAAATGGTGGCGACCTATTCGATTGACGCTACGCACAACTCAGATCGCAACGCATCTCTTCTCCGCTTTGGTGGAAACCGGGCCTTATAATCTAGGAAACGTGTCACTTTAGATGATTTTAGTGCCGGAAGTATTTATAATCTATACTAATATTAAAAAGAGGAAAGATTTGTATTTTTGTATTGTGCAGCGTGTGTTTGTAATGAATAAACTCAAAAACTACTATGCCGCTTTTAAAAATGTTTTCACTTTTAGAAAGCTACATTACCCTTGAGTAACATAGGCTATTTTATTTAGTGCTAGGAAAGATAAGAAATCCTTACTAAAATTCTAGTAACAGAACCCAAGATGGAAAAGTATGAAAATCGTAAGGTTTCCGGTATTTTTTTTTCACTTTGTATATCGTGTATGTTAAGAATATAAATAAAATGTTCTCTTTGGATCCTCGCACACTATTTACAGTGGCTTAATATTATTTCGGGCTACTTCCACAAAAGAAAATTGAAATAAAAGCTATTGGTACTTGCAGACGCCTGTAAAAACAAAGTATGAACGTTTGTCAATTTTGCGTGAAAACTGCGGTTCTCTGAAAGGGTTTTCAAAACAAAATCTGACGTTCGCTCCACTATTATCAGTAACCACAAGACCGCCCTAGTTTTCCTATTAATACATTTACAAAGCAACCATCAATCACTTTGCGTCCAATTTATCAGCAACGTAGCTTGAACTTTGATGGGAAAGTTGGCCGAGTTAATCGGCAGGACTTGTTACTAGCATAAATTCTCAAAGTTGGAGTTATATATTATACTAAGAACTAAACATATATATAGTTCCCGTCAATCAATAATGTGTGAACAGAGAGACGTATTTTAAAGAGTGGCTACTAGCAGGAATATCACACAAATTCAGTTTAAGTGACTCGTATTTTTACTTAGAAAAGTCTATATAGGACTACTAAGGCATTTTTTAATTCCTAAATGTTATTATTATTCTTATTTCGTCACCACGATCCATTACTTCGAACATAATCTTCTCCACTGTGACTTCGATGACCGAAAGGCGTAGCGGTTGCAAACTTGCCGTCTGCGTCGGGGGCCGTCGGTTCGATTCCCACTACTGGACTAAATGTTTGTGTGATGAGCATAAATTTTTTCCAGTGTCTGGGTGTTTTTCAATATATTATATTTATGTATATTAATATGTATTTATATTAATCAGTTATCTAGTACCCTCACAAGCTATCGCTTACTTCGAGCCTGGATTGCGATGTGTGTAATGTCCTGATGTGTATTTATATTTATTTATTTACTTTTGTATTTTTACTTAAGATTGAAAATGCTATTACATTATGTCTCATCGCTCCTAAATTATGATTTGCTTTTTTACACACAACAATTCTTCGACTCAACAAGAATCCTTATAATAATATAAATACGAGACGTAGCTAATCATAAGCATCAAAGGTATTAGATAGAACTTCTTTTTGAAACATGTGGTTCAAATATTATCTACCTTAGGTAGGTAGGTTAGGGACATAACATTTGATCAACCCACCCTCAATAATGTGGCTGTAAGTTTAATTCGCTTTTCATTGTGTGTCGTAGTTGTCTTAGCCTTATATGAGTCCTGAGTCCTAGGAAAACAGATTTTACCTAGGAATGAAATATAATTCGTCGTAGAAATTAGCTGATGAAAACATTATGTAGTTATAGGAAGATGCCATAGAAAAAACGTCATTTTGAGTGTTAGGATTGAAAAGTCTAGTATTGTTATCGTAAATTATATTGTATGTAAAATAATTTAAACTGGCTTTATATATTAAACACTTTTGTCCATCTATGCCTACTGTTTAAAACAATGTTATAACGTGTCCTGCAATATTCTGTAAGTAGTGAACATCAAGTGATTGAAGCTCACTTCTTCGTTAGTATTTTAAATAATTCAAAAATATACACGGCAATCAATTCATCCATTTGAAAGCCTAATCTTACAGTTAGACAAAGACTTATGGCACTCGGAGGGGTATGCGTTAGGCATTTTCTGGCTATAAAAAAAGACTTAAGAGTGCTCTAACCCACGATGTCTCCCATACAAACGTAATACCAAAATCATTTGTAATTCGTGCAAATTTCGATCTTGTTGTGGTGTTATTCGGGTTCATATAGTAATAATCTGTGCTCTTGGCCATATCTGGTTCCGAAATACTTTTGTTAAACGAAATTGTAAACGAATTTAGTTTTGCTTATTTTTATGTCAAAGAGGACATGTTTTCTGCTTATTTGTTTTGTAATAAAAACAACACTATCTCACGTCGCATTAGTTCAGGAGCACAGTTTTTACTGTCCAGCTAAAGAAAAACACCAGTTAATAAAGAAAGTTACAAGTTTTCATTCATAATTTTTGGTATTACGGAACTCGACCAAAGTTATAAAATATTTGATCAAAATTGATTATTATTTCGTTTTGAAGAAGTATTTCTAAACCAAATATGGCCAGGAGCATAGATTATTACTATATGAATCCAAATAACCCCACAACATGATCGAAATATGCACGAATTACAAATGATTTGGTATTTTGAATGTATGGAGAAAACGTAGGTCAGTGCATTCTTAAAATCGTTTACCTAACTTAACATTTGTATATAGTTATATACCTAGTATCTAATAAATATTATAAATGTGAAAGTTTGTGAGTTTGTGAGTTTGTGAGTTTGGATGTTTGTTACTCTTTCCCGTCGCATCTACTGAACCGATTTAGCTGAAATTTGGAACATAGGTCGCTTATAACCCGGATTAACACATAGGCTACTTTTTATCCCGGGAAAATCCATAGTTCCCGTGGGATACTCAAAATACCAAATTTTCAAGATCAATCTATAGCTACATGTATAGATAGATTGTTCAAGCAAACTTGCTTGAAAGCATGTATAAAGGTTGGAATAGGGAACGATAACGGGAAAATGACGTTTCTCTTAGGATTTGTGAAAAAAGCTAATTTGTCGCGAGCGCCCCGCTCGAGCGGATTTGACGCGGGCGGAGCCGCGGGCAAAAACTAATGATATTATCACTATAAATGTGAAAATGGGCACTATGTAGGTTCTGAACTTAGCACTGCACGCATTTAACAAGTGTGTTTTAGTTAAACAATGGGATCTGGAATCATAATGCTATAAATGTGAAAATGGGTACCTGTACTATAGGTTCCGACATTACAACTGTTTCACTATTAGCATTTTGTGTTTTAGTTGAGCAATTAGATACAAGTTAATGATATTATAACTATGAAAACGGGTACCTATATAGTATAGGTTCTGAACTAACAGCAGCTGTTTCGTTGCTGACAATGTATGTTTTAGTTGAGCTATGGGATATGGGATAGTAATGCTATAAATGTGGTAATGGGTACCTACCCATGAAGGTTCTGAAAATACAACTACAAATTTTTCGCTATTTACCTATAATGTGTGTTTTGGTCAAGCAATGGGATACAGGTTAATCATACTAAAAATGTGTTCCTGTATAGTTTCTGAAATTAGAACTGTTTCGCTATTAAAAATATGTGTTTTAGTTGAGCAATAGAATATGTGATAGTAATCTAATCTAATAAATATTATAAATGTCGAAGTTTGTGAGTTTGTGAGTTTGTGAGTTTGGATGTTTGTTACTCTTTCCCCTCGCATCTACTGAACCGATTCGGCTATAACCCGGATAAACATATAAATAGGCTTCTTTTTTTTTTCGGAAAAAACCATAGTTCCCGTGAGATACTCAAAATACCAAATTTTCAAGCTCAATCTATAGCTATATCTATAGATAGATTGTTCAAGCAAACTTGCTTGAAAGCATGTATAAAGGTTGGAATAGGGAACGATAACGGGAAAATGACGTTTCCCTTAGGATTTGTGAAAAAAGCGAATTTGACGCGGGCGGAGCCGCGGGCAAAAACTAATGATATTATCACTATAAATGTGAAAGCGGGCACTATTTAGGTTCTGAACTTAGCACTGCACGCATTTAACAAGTGTGTTTTAGTTGAACAATGGGATATGAAATCATAATGCTATAAATGTGAAAATCGGTACCTGTATTATAGGTTCCGACATTGCAACTGTTTCACTATTAGCATTTTGTGTTTTAGTTGAGCAATGAGATACAGGTTAATAATATTATAACTATGAAAACGGGTACCTATATAGTATAGGTTTTGAACTAACAACCGTTTCGTTGCTGACAATGTATGTTTTAATTGAGCTATGGGATATGGGATAGTTATGCTATAAATGTGGAAATGGGTACCTACCCATATAGGTTATGAAAATACAACTACAAATTTTTCGCTTTTTACCTATAATGTGTGTTTTGGTCAAGCAATGGGATACAGCTTAATCATACCTACTAAAAATGTGTTTCTGTATAGTTTCTGAAATTAGAACTGTTTCGCCATTAAAAATATGTGTTTTAGTTGAGCAATAGGATATGTAATAGTAATTATGCTATAAATGCGAAAATGGATACCTATAAGGTAAAGGTTCTGAAATTATTTCGCTCTTAAGCGGATACTTTGATTTTATTTTCGTCCTTCTCGCTCTTATGAATACGTTGGTGGGTTAGGTTAGGTTAGGTTAGTATGCAGCGTTGCGGAAGAATATAACAGAAAAACAATGTTTTACCTAATTACTTCAAAAACTAAGCCAGTTATTAAAATGTCGTTCTGAACGTTTTTGGGATTTATTTTTTACCGATACATTAAAAAAAAATTACAATTAGGTCCATCGTAGTTTTAGATGAAAATTAGAAAAATGGAGATTTTGGAGCAATTTTTGGGAAAACTTTTGGGCGAGAATTTTTTATCCAATCGTGTTTCTGAAGTTAGTTAATAACAGTTTTTTCCCAGAAAATCCATGACTCCCACGGGATTTGTAAAACCCCGAAATTCACGCGGGCGAAGCCGCGGGCAAAAGCTAGTTGTTTATAATTTTAGTAAATCTATTGCAATAATAATAATAATGATTGAAGTTCCTTTACACTATTAGCCGACGCGTATTTTGTGAATTATCTTCATGGATGAGACTTAATTTTTTTTAAACATTTTATATCGATCTATGATATTACAACACTGTAATATTAAATAAGTTTTCTACATGGTCCCAGGTCTGGGTGTTGTGGTACCTTCGTTGTTTCTGACTTCTGCTTATGCACTTGTGTTACAAGTGCATAAGCTACTTACTAAGGGATCGGAGCAATGTATGTGATGTTGTCCACTATCTATCTATACTTAATAAAACTGTAAAGGGTCGAATTCTGTACATTAATGATATTTTGAAAATTTTTGTTGGAGGACACTATTTAGTCGATACTGAAGCCAAAACTGTAATTTGTTTCATTTTTGTCTGCCTGTCTGTCTGTCTGTTTCACGACCGCGCATCACGGCTAATCCGCTGGATGGATTTAAATGAAACTTGACATGATTATAGTTCATACTCCGAGGTAGGACATAGGATACTTTTTGTCCTGGAATTCATCATGGTTTCCCTGGAATACGGCATCAAAGTCAAAATGTGTATTTAGTTATAATTCATTAACCCGTTGTCCGATTTCATTCATTCTTTTTTTGTTAGAAAGGAGGTTCTTTAAAGATTATTTCGTATAAATTTTATCATCATCACTTTTGTAGTTCAGAAATTATACACATCAGAACCTTTATCGATGAGTTCAAGTAGGTGACTTGAAACTCGGAATGGACAAGTACATAGGGCTAGGACGTAAGGGCTCAAGTCAGGCTGGAGTACCCTTACAGCCGTAAATAAATATGCTTAGCAGAAGATTTTGTATGGTTTACGATTTTTTACTTTTAGGGTGAACAAAAATCATGAATTTATCACCACGTTACACCGTATCGCGCCATCTCTACAAATTATGTGGAACTTGAATGTAAAACTTGGAGATAGGTACTACCGAATTTTTGTTAATAAAATTAATTGTCATGTAATGTACTGTTCCTTGACTTTATATTAAGATGGCACTGTTGAGACTTGTGGACATTCCCAGAGTGCCACGTCTTTTTTATCATCCGCAACATGGAAAGAGTAAAATAATGGTTCACAAATATTTTTAACTCTCAGGTCTTAACTGGTCCTAACCGATTGACCATCATAGGTCTTTTTATACGTAAAGAAATATATAGCCATTGCCCATTCTGATACTTGGGATTGTATTGAGATGAAGCAAAGATTTTTAACAGACTCTTATGTTGGGCTGGGGAAAATTGTTAGTAGAGTATTTTATCCCAGTGGTACCTACCCGGCCGAACTCTGAAAGAAGATTTCTACCACCAGTACAACTTTTCACAAGGAATAATAATTTTTGACATATTTCGTGGTTTCAGAATAAAAATCACAATGAAAAGGACGATTTTAATTGTCGATATTTCGACCCAATGGCACAGGTATTGTATTCTGATCTTTCAACTGCGTATTAATGAAACTTTATATTTTTTATTAAAAAAAGGAGTTTTCAAAATCATCACAAGATAACCCGTGCGAAGTAAGAACAGGTTTCTGTACAACATCACACCAAAATCCCGCGAAAATCAAGGAATTCTACGGTATATGTAAGAAAAATCGTAATTCACGCGGGCGGAGCCGCGGGCAACAGCTAGTATATTTATATATTTATTTATATTACTTTGTGTGCGTCTTAGAACAGTGATAAAACACGTTTACTTTTTTGGTACAGAATATCCACAAGAGCACAAAACGTGGACAAGAAAATATCTAAAACTCTCATGTATGTCTCTTCAAACAAAACTCCATCTTGTTCTGCAACAACTACGCTTTGTTTTAAAAGAACAAAGATTTTTTTTCTAAAATACAGGCCACAGCCATTTGTATTTTTGCTCTCGCAACAGATACACAAAAAACTAGGTGGATAGTAGTACGTTTTTGTCGATAAAAGGGAGAATTATTACCTACATCTGCAGTTGTTTTCCATGGCGATCCCAATCAGTATACCTATCAAAGGAATTTCTGTTTCCATTTAAATATATAAATAAAAGTAAATCCTTTCAGCTTTTAACTACCTTGTGGTTATATATCAAACCTTAACATATAGATAACATAACGCCATTATAACATTTTGTATCTGAATAACATATTCATTAGTTGACAGAGGCCAAGGGGAAAGGACGGCGAAGCCAAACTTAGTAAAGAGCCGAGCGCTCGTAGCATAGTTTTCTCGAAGCAACTTGAAGTATTTTAAAGCCTTCGTATCTTCATCATTATTAAATTATTAACAAAGCAAATTTAAACTTAATGTTTTAACACGCATTTGGATCTTGATTCTTTTATCGGCGAATATTAAACTTGTTCATCCTTTGTTACGGTTCTGACCATATCGTTAATATCGTAGTTGTTACATTATTTATTATTTTACAGGTTCCGATGAGGGACTTAACGAAATTTTGCAACGCTTCAATGTTTTTATTGGGACACTTTATCCGAGTTTAATATTAATGAATCAAATTTCGTATCGAGGGTAATATTTGAAGTCCTTCCAATTAAAAGGAGAAATATCTTTTAGTAATTACTGAAGTTCCAAAGTAGGGCAGCCAAGTTTAAACACGGATACGAGTACATTGCAGAAGATATTATTTTCGTTGTGTCTTTACAAACACAATGCTGCAATAGTCCTTGTGTTGTTGTGTGAAATGGCTGTTATTAATATAGGCAGTTACAATCAAATAAGTAAGATCCCTTTTACCTATTTTGTTTCGCAGCCATGCAAAATTCGATGAAATTTTTTATAGATAACCTAAGAGCATACTCGTTCTACTATTTGGCTGATGTAGACCTTTTTATTGGTCTAAAAATCTATTGGAGCCATACCGATAGTGTAGATAACCTACTGTTGCGCCTATTTATTTCGCTAGCATTGAACCATTGTACAGTCTGTTCATCTTTTGCGCTAATAGCGTTCCACACCGTACAATATACCTAACTATAAGTCAGCGACTAGCTATTCAGTCTCAATACAGAAGCAATGATAGTACCAATCAACTCGTCAACGATATTAAATTATTATTTTAGCATCCAAAAAATAATAAATAAAGGTTTTGGGTTCATGGTGGTATAACACACGGTACGCGAGCCCATATCGCATTTGAGCACGGTTTTATATTAATTCTGTACAATCAATATAGAATAGACTCACAAAACTTCATTATTATTAATGGAAAATACGATATTACATCTTTCATTTGTACTTGATTCGTGAGTTTCTTATTAAATTGTGAGATACTTAGCAATCTTCCCGGTGATACTTCAAATGCGGAAGAGTATAATGAGAAAGTATAATTGAGAGGATTTTGGATACTTAGCAACAGCAATTTCGTCTATATTTGCTTTATTTGCACGAAAAACGCACAAGCGCGAATAACAAATATGCTTAACCGTCCTCTTGTCGGTTTTTAGCACACTTCAAAGGACACGTATTGGCAATATTTGGCATATAGCACCAAGTGTAGATAGTTGTTTGCTCACATAAACACATATTGGACAAATACAGCGTAGCCGCATAACGAATAACAAAAAACGAAGTCTGGTTCCGCCATCAGACAGCTAAGATACCTTTTGACAGTATTAAGAGTCCCGTGAACTACGATGTCTCCATACATTTGAAATACCAAATCATTTGTAATTCGTGCATATTTCAATCATGTTGTCAAAGATCATTGATGAGTAGTATTAATATTCGTTGATGTTGTGATGTTATTCCGATTAATATAGTAATAATCTATGCTCCTGACCATATTTGGTTCGGAAATACTTCTTTCTCTAAAACGAAATATAAAAGAATAGAAAAGAAGTATGGAGAATTCGTAGGTCAGCGCATTCTTAAGAATGTAGAATACTTTGTTTTAATTAATATGTCGCTTTTTGGATAAAATGCTATGAAAGGCTTTGCGCTGAGTAACTCACTTACAAACAAAGTAAAGCCCAATCAACTAAAGAAATTCTCAGAGAATGTTCCTTGAGTACTAAAAAGTTACAGTACGACACGATTTTTAAAATTCTACCCCTTAGGAGGGTAGCAATGGTTGAAAGTTTGTGTGAATTCTTTTTGAATTATATTCATGGAAATTGGTGCACGGGGCTTTGTAAAATGGAATGATAGAATTAGAAATGTACGAAGATATGTTTGAATGTTTAGAATTAGAATGATTATCGTTTTACTTTTTTTATAGTATGAAACCCTCGTTGCGCGAGTCCGACTCGCACTTGGCTGGTTTATTTTTTATTTTTGTCACACTTCACAGTTTGGTTATCAATTTATTTTAGTGGTAGGTTTTTAGCACAGATTTTAGTTTGTAATAATATCATAGTATAATTTTGATTATTACGTACCTACTATTATTCTGTATCCCTAATGACAAAGATGAGGAGATGAGAGCGAAGATGTTCGTTCGCGACAGTTCAAATAGAAATTTGAAAAGTTTGAAATCAGTGCAGGCAAACGAGAGATAATGGCAGACATACCTAAATACCAGCATAGGGATTATACTAAGAACCTCCTTCTTTATTTAAGTACGTTAAAATCTATTCATTTTATACTGACGCAAGCGATTTACTCTTATCCATTTTGGAATTCCACCCTCCATCTCTGAAGGTGCTCATTAGATGTTGACCAAATTTAAATGAAACTACCTCTGACGTATGGCCTACTCAACAAAAAAAGAATCATCGAAATCGGTTTCGGCAAACTTGAGATAATTGCGGACATACTCAAACCAAACAGAGATCAAACTGAGAACTTTTTGCTTTTTTGAAGTCGGTTAATATACCTACTAAAATCCAGAATGTAACAAATACTTTCTTGAAAACTGCATCAAAAATGGTTCAGCCAAACGCGAAATAATCGGGGACAATCATACATAGGGTCCTCTTTCTTTTTTGAAGTCGGTTTTCAATACTAAATATACTTTATTTTGTCCTATAGCATTATGTTATACGTAACATTATATAATACATAATAATATGCACAAAACCCGCTTCTCTTCACACATTCTATTGTCCAGATTTTCGATTATCCGAACCCTAACGATAAAAAACAGTCCAGTTAATCAAGTTTCTACAACCAACATTGTTAATCATTGCATCAATTATTTTATTTTATTAGTAGGAAACGAACATCCGAGTCACGTCAGCCATCGTGAATGAATCTCACAATTGGACCCTAATGAAGCAATAAATACATTTGCGACACTCCGCTTTATTCCAGAATGTTTCAAGTGCTGCGTACAATGAGTAGTCTAGTAAGCAATCAACGTAGATGATTTCGAGTAGAGGACGTCCGGCTTAATGAATAACTGCCTGCGACTGCCCAGGACGTGCCGTGCAACTGGATAGGATGTGCCCAGTGCCTATCATATTTCTCATAGATGCTAGATAGTATATATTATGCTTGAAGCCACATCGATATTGAAATACTATATCAGTCCGTACGTGTTTATTTCTATTTGTATTCATGTATTCTGAACCCTGCAAGGAATCGAAATGAAATAGTACAAGAGCAAAACTCATACACATTATTAACATTTTCGAGCCGGTTTTGAGTCCTTTGAGATTACATTTTTGATAGCCAGAATATTTAATAATATCGCTTTTTAATAGATAAAGAACGTATTGTATTTGGACTTATTTTAGTATGGGGGTATTTATTTTGGAATTGCACCCAGATTGAAAAGTCTAAAAATGATGCTCAATTATTTTAAAATTAAAACAATATTTTTTCAGTAGAAAACATTCATGTTTACGATGAAGCCGATAATTCAAAAATTAATTATGAACACCGCCGTCGCGTCGTCCTAACGAGGTATTCGCTCTCGCGGCAGCGCGGCGCTCGAATGCTAATCACCATACTCGATGGGAAATCAGATATTATTATGACGAGTCGGTATTTGTTGTCTTATTACATATTTTGTGTATTTGAAATGCACCACGCAACTGGTAAAAAGCTGCAAGTCTTAATAAACAAGTGTCTACGTAACATCATTGGTATATTTAGGTCTGGCACAGTTTCCAACACTGATCTTAGGATCCTACTCAACAATAAAAAAGCGAAGGAAATTAAACTGATAGCGAATAGGCCACGTTTTACGACGAACATCAGGTGTTCCACACAAGTTTTTAAAATGGCAGCCAAGAGGGAGAAAACGGAGGTCAAAGTCACATACATGGATGGGGTTCCTCGATGCCGAATTGAAGACTGTCGGATGAACCTCGAGCACACGTACGAGTAAGTCCACATCGAGGGATCTGTATCGAAGAATAAAACAACATCGGCCCCCCGAGCCAAATGACAAATAGCATTACGTGGCAACGTATAGAAATGAACCGACATATATTGTACCATAGGTACAATGTAGAAATGGAACAAAATTAAAAAAAAATGTATGCGATTTGACGTTTAGTACATTGAAAAACCTCATATCATAGCATTTTCTTTATTCCCAGCATGGACCTGATACCTATATTCATATTGTATTAAGCCAGCTGTTTTTAGGGATTTCACTATAGACTGATGTCACTTAATGTTTATGGTACGTTTTTCAACTCCCTATAAGGTCCCTCAGGATGTGAGCTTCTTATGATATTTTTTCATGCATCTTTAAATTTTATAACAATCGGTCCAGCCGTTTTATAAGAGTTTGGTAACAAAAATTGGCGCGCGGATTTAATATATTATTGTATTAGATAGTGGGACTACTTTTTATAAACTTTCTTCTTTTTTCTATGGTAAAGAACCCAATTGGCCGGGGTTGTATTTAACTAGTGAAGTCAGGGCCTAAGCTAATTTAATTCTATTTTATGTGACCCAATGTTAAATATTTTGTTTATTTACTTAACAATTTTGCACTGTTAAATGCGTTATTGATTTATGGACGCATAACATTATTTATTTTTAAGATATATTTTGGGATTAAATATATAATTTTCAATATGCACATCTAAATGATCTGACATGTAATATGTAAATGTTTATATCTATAGGTATACGAGCATATAAAATATCACACCATTCTTATCCTGTAAGCATGATCTAATTATTTATTAATTCACATATTATATTATATTGTCACAAAAAAAAAGGTACATCTACTGTTTTTTTGTTGTTTACGTCGCGTCGGCGCAGGAGTACCTATTCTATTGTTATGAATTTCTATTGTCTCCGAGAACAAAGGATTGTATGTCCGACAGAAATTTCGTGAAGATGTTTCTTTTGTGAGTACACCGGGTAGATTGTTCTGGGCTTCGGGATGACCACCCATATATAAGGACGGCGCACGGCGGCGGGAGCAGTTCATTCTCAGAGCGATCACGGTGAAGATCAACAGCGAAGTAAACAAGGCGATCTAGGCGATATCTAAGACGATATCTTGTGATTGTGAATAGTAAAGTCAGCGAATAAACGTTCTTCTGCGGAACTGGCATTTTTAATCGGACCTCCATCCCTGACAGGTAACAACTGGTGACAGAAGTGCGATGCCAGCCACACCGCAACAGGAAGAAGGTGTACGAACGCGACGGCAGATGGCGTTGGACTCATCACGTGAGCCGTTGGATCCTGCCGGAGCTGCGCGAGACACTACTGCTGCTCAGGCACCCAACACGGTTCCAACGCCTGTGGCAAGTGGTTTTGACGTAGCGGCATTACTTGGCGCTATACAAAACCTCCAAAAAAGCCAACAAGAAGCGATCAAGACTCAACAGGAAGCGATCAAGACTCAACAGGAAGCCATCAATAATCTGGAGAGCAAAATTAGCGAAAATTTCAGTGGTTTGCTGAAACAGCTAAGTGGTGATGTTCAACAGGTCCAGCATAAAGTGGAGAAACATGACCTGCAATTGAACGATTACCTAAAACGGCTGGAAGAGCTGGACAAGGAGTTGCAGAAGGTTCGAGCGCAAGGATTTGCAGCTGCACCTGCTGGAATTCCCAAACTAAAAGTCCCTAATTTCGACGGATCTACTTCGTGGTCAGCTTTCAAACATCAGTTTGAAACGGTCGCAAAAGGCAATGGATGGGAAGATGACCAGTCTCTCACGGCTCTAACACTTGCACTTCGTGGGGACGCACTACTGATTCTGGAGAACATCCCAGCCGATCGACGGTCTCTCGACGCTCTTCTCAAGGCCCTGGAAGCTCGCTACGGCGATAAACATCTAGAGCATGTTTATAGAGCGCAGCTGAAAGACCGCAGACAGAGATCGAGTGAAAGCCTGCAGCAATGGGCCTCAGAAATTGAACGCCTGGTACGCCGTGCTTATGCCTCTGATCCCTTGCTAGCTGAAAAAACGATTGTGCAGGCTTTTGTAGATGGGATAAAGGACTACGAAGTGAGAAAGACCGTTAGATTAGCTCATCACGCCTCTTTAGATGCTGCTCTTGCCCATGCACTCGAGGTAGAAGCCGCAAGTCAAGACTATCAGAATTATAAGATTCGTGAAGTAGTAGCTGCCGTTAGACCTCGAAGAGCACCAACGTGCTACGGATGTGGTGAACAAGGGCATATTAGACTGAACTGCCCTAGTCAAACGAGGACCCGAGTAAGACAGGGTACAGTAACAACAGGTACCCAGATTGACGCCGCAGACCAGTTAAACTAAGACGAGCCAGAGCCGTGGGGCGGGCGCTGGCTGGACCTCACAGAGCCCCGATTATCCATGTACTACAGGCAAGCGATGGAAACAGTCTCGTAACTACAGGAGAGATAAATGGAAAATCTTGTCACCTGACGATTGATACCGGTGCATCTAAATCCATTGTACGACCGGAACTTTTGAAACGAACTATAATGTGGGAAAGTCCGCGACCACCTTGCAATTTGCAAACAGCTACGGGCCAGCCAGTAACCGTCCTCGGAGACACGGAAGTGACGATTACACTGGGGGAGAAAATATACCGACACCCCGTTTTAGTGGCCAACATAACAGATGACTGCATCATCGGATTGGACTTCCTACGATCACAACGGTGCGTGGTAGACGTGTCTAAAGGAGTTTTAAGTTTTCCGGATCAAGAGGTATTTCTAGAAGGTGCTTCTTCAGCAGCGGTGTACAACATTAAAAACGTGACGTTGGCCCCAAGATCTGAAACCCTGATTAAAGTAAAGTTTCCATCAAATGTGGCCAAGAATAGATGCGTTATAATAGAAGATTGCGGAAACCATCCAGATTGGATCACGGCAAGGACATTGATAATGCCGCAACGTGATGTATGGGTGAAAGTCCTAAATCTTAGTGACTCGGAGGTACACCTGAAGAAGAACTGTGTAATTGGAAATTCTGAAGCTGTTGACTATCTCAGGAAGACACAAGGATGCGACAGTGGACCACAGTCAACAGATCATTTGAACTCTCTACTGGGGGCGTTGAAAGAAAATTTGAAAGGAAAAGAGTTAAAAGAAGCGGAAGAATTGCTGAAGAATTACTGCGACCTTTTTACTAGAGGTGATAACGACCTTGGAAGAACCGGTCTTGTGAAACATCGGATAGACACTGGTTTCACTCAACCCATCAAGCAGAGACCTAGACGTGTACCTTTGGCGAAAGAAAAAGAAGTGTCAGATATGATCCAGGAGATGTTGCGGAATAATGTTATAGAACCGTCAAGCAGCCCCTGGTCTTCACCTGTTGTGCTTGTGAAGAAGAAGGACGGTAGCACCAGGTTTTGCGTAGACTACAGGATGTTAAATAATGTGACAAAGAAAGACAGCTATCCTTTGCCCCGGATTGATGACACCTTAGACATGCTTGGAGGCATGAAATGGTTCTCTACTGTAGACTTGAAGAGTGGCTACTGGCAAGTTGAACTACACCCGAAAGATAAGGAGAAAACTGCTTTCACTACTGGTACTGGAAATGGCCTCTGGCAGTTCAGAGTGATGCCTTTTGGGTTATGTAATGCACCAGCTACCTTCGAGCGTCTTATGGAGAGAGTATTAGTAGGGCTTCTGGGAGATGCGTGTCTAGTATACCTCGACGACGTTATTGTCATGGGTCGCAACTTCAAGGAACATCTGCAGAATTTAGAGAAGATTTTTAAAAGGTTTCGAGAATCTAATTTGAAACTAAATCCGAAGAAGTGTGACTTTTTCAGGAAAGAAGTTTCATTTTTAGGACACATCATATCGGAAAAAGGAATTCAAACTGACCCGAATAAAATCGAAGCAGTACAAGAATGGCCTGTACCACAGAACAAGACCGATGTGAGAGCTTTTCTCGGCCTATGTGCATACTACCGGCGATTCGTGAAGAATTTTTCTGAAATAGCAAAGCCTTTATATCGACTCACAGAAGATAAAAGAAAATTTATTTGGGATCAGGATTGTGAACAATCATTTATACAGCTTAAGCGACTCCTCTGCTCAACTCCAATACTGGGATATCCGCGCAGAGAAGGAAGATTCCTGGTAGACACCGACGCGAGCGATACAGGAATTGGAGGAGTTTTATCGCAGGAGCAAGAAGGGCAACACGTAGTTATTGCTTATTTTAGTAAGTCGTTATCGAAACCAGAAAGAAATTATTGTGTGACTCGACGTGAACTGCTGGCCGTAGTAAAGACATTGCAACACTTTAAAAAGTATCTCTTGGGAAGAGAGTTCACTGTACGGACTGACCACGCAGCTCTCACTTGGCTTCTACAATTTAAGAACCCCGAAGGTCAAGTAGCAAGATGGATCGAACAGCTTCAAGAGTTTAACTTTGTAATTGAACACCGCAAGGGAAAATCCCACTCCAATGCAGATGCCCTTTCAAGAAGACCATGCGTGCCAGACTGCCGACACTGTTTGAAACAGGAGTCGAAGGAAGAAGTGAAGTTGCTAAGAACTCAGGGATTGGACGAGTCATGGAATAAGGAAGAAATAAGCAAAGCGCAAAAAGAAGACAAGGACTTGAAGCTCATCGTGGAAGGAAAAATGCGAGGACAAAGACCACGATGGAGTGACGTGTCAGCCACAAGTCCAACAACTAAGGCTTACTGGGCTCAGTGGGACAGCCTTATTTTAGAAGATGAAGTCCTGTACAGAAAATGGGAATCACCGAATGGCAAAGAACAGACTCGGCAGATTGTAGTTCCTAGAAGTAAGGTAGCTTCACTATTGAGGCAGTTACACGATGGTACCTCTGGAGGACACCTCGGCGTTAAGAAGACCTTAGTGAAGGTACGAGAACGCTTCTACTGGGTGCGCTGCCGAGAAGACGTTGAGAATTGGTGCAGAAAATGTTCAGCGTGTGCCTCGGTGAAAGGACCTCGAACTCGGCTACAAGGAAAACTCCAGCTGTATAATGTGGGAACTCCTTGGGAGAGAATCGCCATCGATGTTGCAGGGCCGTTTCCACAAACTGAGGACGGAAATCGATACATTGTGGTGGTTCAAGATTACTTCAGCAAATGGCCAGAAGTGTTTGCAGTTCCAAACCAGGAGGCTAAGACCGTGGCTAAGAAGCTGATTCAAGAAGTGGTTTGCCGATTTGGAGTACCACTGGAATTGCACAGTGACCAAGGAAGAAATTTTGAGTCAGCTCTATTCCAGGAAATGTGTCAACTGCTCGGGATACATAAGACACGGACTACACCAGCACATCCACAGTCGGATGGCATGGTTGAGAGATTCAACCAAACCTTAGAAAATCACTTGGCCAAATTCGTGGAAGAACACCAACGAGATTGGGATCAGTACATCCCGCTGTTTTTGATGGCTTATCGCTCAGCAGTACATGAAACCACTGGATTTACCCCGGCTAAGATTAACTTTGGAAGAGAAATACGTCTACCAGTTGACTTACTAACTGGAACACCCCCTGGTTCTCCAAAACCGGCCGTCGATTATATCGCAGACCTACAACAACAAATGGACGAGATACACGAACATGTTCGAGAACAAAGTTTACAAGCCGGCGAAAGAATGAAAACGCGATATGATCGGAATGCAAATACACATGGTTTCAAAGTGGGCGATTATGTGTGGTTGCATAACCCTTTAAGGAGGAAGGGCAAGTCTCCAAAGTTACAACCCCGATGGGAAGGACCGTACAAAGTAGTAACCAGGATTAATGACGTTACCTATCGCATTAAACAAGGCGATAGGAAACGACCAAAGATTGTACATGTAGATCGCTTGGCACCATATCGAGGGACCAATGATGCTCGGGACGAGCATAATTAAGGAGGGGATGGTGTCACAAAAAAAAAGGTACATCTACTGTTTTTTTGTTGTTTACGTCGCGTCGGCGCAGGAGTACCTACTCTATTGTTATGAATTTCTATTGTCTCCGAGAACAAAGGATTGTTTGTCCGACAGAAATTTCGTGAAGATGTTTCTTTTGTGAGTACACCGGGTAGATTGTTCTGGGCTTCGGGATGACCACCCATATATAAGGACGGCGCACGGCGGCGGGAGCAGTTCATTCTCAGAGCGATCACGGTGAAGATCAACAGCGAAGTAAACAAGGCGATCTAGGCGATATCTAAGACGATATCTTGTGATTGTGAATAGTAAAGTCAGCGAATAAACGTTCTTCTGCGGAACTGGCATTTTTAATCGGACCTCCATCCCTGACAGGTAACAATATTATACTAATAATCGCATATTTTATAAAAAAAATACATGTGAAATTAGTTTTTTTACTAACTGAGCCGATCGTACTGAACCGCTGATTTTTCGGGATAAATGTAACCTACAAAATAATAGTATCAGCCAGCTATCTTCACTTCATAATAATAGTATTTTAAAATTTTACAGATAAAGACTCAAAGGAACAACGTTTACTGAGTAGTTATGACAGAACACACTGGGCACGTTAACGACAAACACCGGCGAACTAGTGTAGATGCTACGCTGCTACGGCACTACGGCACTACGATGCTACATCGCATTTATTTCAACTTGCATTTGACTAAATCCCTCGACACTGCGCTATAAAACTTTCCTCAGCTGCCATTACTTTAATGGCCTATATTCTAAAATTACTTTTTCTTGCTATTACTTTAAATGCCTATATTTTAAAAATACTTTTTTAATGTATTTTATCTATTGATTAAACATATTAAAAGATCAGCACTTACTGACGTCACGTATACATTTTTAGGCTCCGCCCTGAAGCCATATTTTCAATTTGTCAAAACTGTAAAATGGCGCTAATGTGTGCGTCCGACAGCGGTATGTGCTGTCGGTCGCATACATACGCGCGACGCCATATTTCAGAATTTTTGGCTTCAACATACGTCACATAGTTTCCGTCCTCTTAGCGTAGCGTATTTCGTCACTGGTTTTATCAAATAAATAACTATGATCCATTAAGGGCTGATTTTTCAATAGCCAGATAAACTATCTGAGGAATAAATTTGAAACATAATATTGATAATATGTGATACAAAATGTGTCAAAACGTCGATATTATTCCTTAGTTAACGTTTGTCTGGCGATTGAAAAATCAGCCCTAAAGCATATTTGCAAAGATAGATAAGTTTTACTAAATTTTTAACGAAACTCCGAGAAGGAAAGATTTATGAATATTCAACCCCTTATATTATTTTTATTAAAACCTTGTGAAAGAAGTTGGTTAAAATTCGAAATAAATAACGTAAGCACATGAATAAACTACTTTGAATAATTGCTTATTGTACTTTTTCTTTTTTTAAATCAAATATTCTTTTAGACATCGCCTATGTATGAAGTTTGACGTATTGCGCGATTGCATAAATTTGATCTGTTATTCCCCTATCAATTTCCCCAATCTGTGACAGCTCAGAATAATAACCGATGTCATGCATCAACGCTACTGCTCATATTTCTGTTTTAAACGTTGTTGTTATTATCTTTTATTATCATTTATATCGTTGTACTAGCTGATGCCAACGATATAAATCGGCTGATGCCTCCGACCAAGTGAAGTTTGGTTTTTCTCTAATTCAGTGTGAACAATGAATTTTTCCTAGATTGAAAGCAGCCTATGTGTTAATGCGGGCTATAAGCTATCTTTGTTCCAAATTTCAGTCTTATCAGTTCAGTAGTTACGGCGTGAAAGAGTAACGAAGATCCATCCATCCATACTTACAAACTATATTGCGTTTATATATTAGTACGATAGGACAGGATAAATAGTGGCATTCGCTTAATACTGCTTCAGTCTAACTCTAGCCTTTTACTATTCACTAGACACACTTCTCCGTCAAACGGAAATCATAACGTGCTTGTTTTTTAATTCCAGGAAAAGAGTATAGTTACTCGAAATCAGCATGCAAGGTTTTTTTTACCACTGATAGTAAAATATATCGCGTGCTTCAAGTCCGAGGGGCGTTTAAGCAATTACCCCTAATTTGCTTTTCGGGAGACAAAATAAACTTGATAGCTTTTTATTCAATAAATCTCTTTAACTGAAATAATTTGCACGTTATACGAGTAGATATATGCGTCACATAAGACATGTGCAGATTTTCAGTTAATGAGATCAATTGAATCAAGTTTTTATCAAGTTTGTTTTCAAGTTTATGTTCTTATCAAGTTTTTTGTCTTCTGAAAAGCAAGGGTATTGCTTATACACGTTTCTGGCTAAAGTGCGTGATATGTTAATTAATAAACAAAAAATACGTCAACTCTCTTTGAACTACCCTTGAAGTACTTCTTTCCCAATTTAAAAAAAATCATTGAAGTGGGTTGGCGTAATATTGAGTTAATCGTTCATTTTTCGTGCATATTTAAGACTTATTGTCAAATTGACAACTTCTTCCTTATTTAGGGTTCCGTGCCCAAAGGGTAAAAACGGGACTCGATAAGACTTTGCTGTCCATCTGTCCGTCTGTCACCAGGCTGTATCTCATGAGCCGTCATAGCTACAGACTTAAAACTTGCACAGCTTGTTTTTGCTCGATATTGATAAAGGCAACCGGTAGATGCTTAAAATTTTCACAGAATAGGTATTTAGATATTAATTTACCGTAAAAATAAATAGTTAAAAGGGGGGCCCCCATACAACATGCACGATATTTTTGCTCGTTTTTGAAATTGGTGGACAGTGGTGTTTAATTTAGGTACAATACTATTGAGAATAGATCTTGATAGTATGAAACCTTCAGTGTGCGAACCAGACTCGCACTTCACCAAATTTTTTTTGAAGTCGGTTTTAAATCAAGTTGACGGTGTACGAACAAATGGGAGAAAAAATATTTATAAAATATACGAGTAGTGAGTACTTAATATCAAAAGCCCTGGCTGGCAATTATCATTCATTAGTCTACAATAACATGAATATCATCATTATCCGGCTCGTAATCAATGGAAATTATGGCATTCCAATTCCCATTTGTGTACGTATCTATAACAGAGTTTCAGTAGCATTCAGTAAATATCAGGTTTTAATGTTAATTCATGCGTTTGTGTGTTTTATAAAGCTCCAGAAGTAGGAAGTACCTATTTTGTAATTATAAATCATTCCAGATTTTTAACCAGAGACAGAGTAGGTATTGTCTCTTGTCAAGTCTAAAACCAGTTCCCTTCAACAAATTGAGGTATTTTTTGATCCAAAGTCATTAAGAGGTCTACGCTAGGCGAATCAAGCACGAACCGATCACGAACCGGAACACAATTCGTCTAGTGTGTACCGACTTAAAAGCCTCGAATGACTTAAGGTGAGTCTACGCTAGGCGAATCGAGCACGAACCGAGCACGAGCGGAGCCGTTTCGGTTCGTCGTTGTAAGTCGTTCAAGGCTCGTAAGTCGGTCCACACTAGACGAATTGTGTTCAGGCTCGTGCTTGGTTCGCTTAGCGTATAGACACCCACCTTTACAACGACGAAGCTGAGAACGGTTCCACTCGTGCTCGGTTCATGCTCGATTCGCCTAACGTAAAGCTTTAAAGGTGTTTAAAGCATTTATGATGACAGACATAAGGCACGAGCGTAGAATGGTTCCCACATGCGGAAATGCCTCAACTTCCTATTTATTTATTTGTCAACCCCAGTTTGATAACCTTTAACATTTGGTAGTTATAACTTTATACATACGTTACCTATACAAAAACATAAGATTTTTGTACATTGGTATTACACATTGAACGGTACAGCCATATCAGCCCACAGGTTGGAAAATTATTATGTTTAGCAATTGCAAGCAAATAAATAAAAAATAAAAGTGAACCTTCATAATACACTTGGGACAATGTTATTATAACTTAGTTTTCCCGAGGACATTATCGAAGTAGTTTTATTATTCACAAATGTTTTTTGAAATCACAAAAACCCATTACGTTTTTTATAAAGGGGCTTTATTACCACGAACGTGCCGGGTGTGGCTCCAAATATTTGTTCAATTCGTGAAAACTGAGTTTTAAACATCAAATGAAAATTCTAAATTGTTTAGTTGAGTACGGGTGCGCAAAATTTTTATTTGTTTTCAATTATTTATTGCTCTTTCAGTGCTTTTTATTTTAGTTTGCCGGATAATAATTTTTTTCAGCTCAGTTCCACCTTTTGTTTTATTAATTGCCGACACAAACAATTGTATGTGCTCAATTCACAAAACTATGACTATATTATATAAGCAAATTTTTAGGTCATAACTCATAATATAAGTAGGGCAACGCTATATGCTAACGACCAGAAAAGTAAGTAGGTAAAACTCAAAAAATTTTACAAAAAAAAAAATTTTCTTTACTATGGATTGCGCTTGACTATCATGTTTAATGAACAGAAATGATAAGGTCTTGGATGGAGCGCGTACTTGGCTGAGAACACAAAAGCTGGAAGGGTGGAAATATGATTTTTTTCATATTCCGTACCCAAAAAGTGGTAAAAAATAATAATTTGTATTTAGTGCAATTACTTCGCTAGCTGTCCACCTGTATGTCAACGAGTTATAGTTTGTATTTCAAACAGGGATAAAGTTTAACGAAGTAGATAGGTACCTACACTTGAAGGTCCAAGAAGTTCGTACTTGGAGTGATTGTAGTGTACAATCTACGTGTACTATGTTCACATATCTCAATAATATTCTCGATTTGAAAATCCGACAACACAACAACAATTATGGTTGTATTGGAATTGGAAAATTGTAGGAAAGGGTACAATTATTTTTATAAACGCGCTAGGGACTTTTAAAACGGAATCGCTAAATACCGTATTCTGACGGAACCCATATGGCTAGTTAGTTTAGTTTGTTCATAGCTGCAGTGCTGCTGGTTGGATCCAATTAGCTGGCTTTTGTTACCGAATCTCATGTTTGTCACTGAAAATTCACAGACCTGGAAATTCCTTTGTTTGTCAAATCATTTCGTTTAGGCTCTGGCAAAACGACCTATACGTACTGTGTGTGAGTTTCATCATTATTTTAACATCACAAAAACACACACACACACATATACACAAACATTTAGTTGTAAGAGGTTTATTGGACTTTTATGAATTAAGAAAGTTATAAAACACATTTTAGCTATTGAAAGTTTTAAACCTATAAAAAATAATTTAATATTTGCTATAAGTATAAAAAAAGTATAAACTTAGTATACTGTAAGTACACCTACACATAATTTTCACGTTCTTACAAAAGTAGGCTACTTTTTGCAAGTTAGTGATTAATTATTATTTAACTAAAGTAGGTGGAATAAGTGATAGCTCAGTGGTTCTGACCTCTGCCTCTCATAAGGAGGTCGTGAATTCGAATCTTGTGCACGCATCTCTCACTTTTCCGAGTTATGTGCGTTTTTAGGAAACTAAATATCACTTGATTAGCGGTGAAGGAAAACATCGTGAAGAAACCTACATGCCTGGGAGTTCACAAAAATGTTCTCGAAGGTGTGTGAAGCCCGCCAACCCGCATTTGGCCAGCGTGGTGGTCTATGGCCAAACCCCTCTCAGTCTGAGAGGAGACCCGTGCCCAGCAGTGGGACATAAAAAGGGGTGGAGATGAGGTGGATATTATTGAAATCAAAATAATGTAGATAATAATGACTTACGGTTTTTAAAACTGAGAAGTTGTCTCAGAATTTCAGTTCTCTCACAAAAGATAATTACAGCTTGCTTAATTATACGAAATTCGGTACGTGTCATTAGTATGTCGTTCGAATAACTTATACTGCTAAACTACAATAGTAATTACTTACAACTTGTTCGCGAAAGGCATTCTGCGGATTCACTCGAGAGTTCTACTTAGTGAAAATATTACGATGAATATGGTATAGGCACAGGTATTTGTATAATGTGTTGTACAATCCTAAATATGAAAAAAATTGAAATAAAGAAAATCAAAATTCAATAGTAATATATCGAGGTTTTAGCTGAAGACAAGCTAAAAAATAATTATTGTTATACTCCTAAAATGGCATGAAAATATTTCAACACGGATACCTGAAAGGCATGATTTAAAAAGACATACATAATTCTTCTTAATCTTTTAAGATCAATTAAAATAAGAAACATTAATTTGTATTTATAAAAACGAAAGGTGACTGACTGATAAAATGGGATCACGAACATATTATACACCAAAAATAAAAACAAGATACTTCGAAAACGCTACAGTTATCAATTTCTGTTTTACAGGAAGCTTTTTAACAATTACAGGCGCTTACGATATAACGAGAAGAGTACTTGGATGGAAACCAAAGATTTAAATCTTTGGTGGAAACATGGAAGCAAGAACAAGAGGGATTTCTTTACATTATTTTATGTGATAATTAATCGTTGTGACTACTCTTTTTTTGATTGAGCCTGTAATCCTGAACTCAATGGTTAGATCGTTCTCGCAAAATAGGGGAGAAAAATTAATATAGAATAATAATTAATAATATAATTTATTAATTATTATTATCAGTAATATTATTATTTATAGTTTTTATTTAGAGTTTTATTATTTTATAAATAATAAAACTCTTATAAATATTGTCTCTTGGCAAATATTTAAATGGTATCAAAACAGCGACCATAGTTTAGTATATAGAGAGAGTAGCAGAGTAATGCTGCAGTGAATTTAGAGCACACCAGTACAGCCGTTAGCGATTTATTAGGTAGATAAATAATAAAACATATCTGAACAAGAAAAGTATTCTGCCTTTTTATTTTTTCTTGACATACGAAAATAAACAACAAGTTGTCATAGCAACCAGTTCAAATTCTAAAAACGAACAATATACATTATCGATAACACATAGCCATGAAGCACCCGAGAGAATACACGATACTCTTTGATAAATACGTCATGTCACTTGTCAGATTATTATAATTATTCTTTCTCATTATTCTGAGTGTCACTTGGCCCAGAATTTGTCACGGTTGACACTTGAGACTTATCAGTTACAGCCATGGTTACATAGGAAATAAATATGGACAAGTTAATAAACTGTGATAATAAAACTAACATATTTAATAAAAAATTTGCAAAAGGCAGTAATTAATTATTATCAAATTGCACATTACTGCAACGGCCAGCAAAAGAGCAAAAGAGAGCAAAAGGCAAAGATGAGTCACACACCAATACGTGAGTCCATCAATGCTTAGTTCTAGTCAAGACCTAGTATAGTACCTATTTTTGTCAAATAATACGTGGATATTAAGAGTCCTGGGAACTAAGATGTCTCCATATATTAAAAATACCGAATCATTTGTAATTCGCGCATATTTCGAACATGTTGTGGTGTTATTCGGATTCATATAGTAATAATCTATGCTCCTGGCCATATTTGGTTCGGAAATAGGTCTTTGATCACACAGCTGCCGTTTCCACTAATATTTGGATATGGCTAATATTTACATATAGCTATGACATTATTAAAGACATAGGTGGACTCACTTTAACTTACGTGGAATATGTTAGATATTCCCGACTACGACTATTCCCTAGTCTCAAATAAAAAAAAAACAAATATTGGTTACTTGTTTTGTTTTGATTTCAAAGTCGAAGCTGAAAATGAGGAATCCAGTTGAAACCATGTCCCACTATCAAAGAGTTACGAGTATAACCTCTATAACTCAGTGATAAAACAGGGAGCAAAGATTCACAGCAAAAATAGAGCATTATGTTACAAGCATGAAAAGTTAGTCATAACCATTGCGATATAAAGCTTATAGTCGGTATTATAAGCGCGAGCAGCAGGCGCACTTGAAATTGAGAATAATATTAATGTAGTAGTGAAGTAATGATTAATTTGTGCACGCGTATCATACGATGTATTTCATCACACTTGCAAGGACACAAGAACAAAGTGCCTTCAATACTGCAATAGAGACTAAGATAAGTCAATGGAGAGATTCTTTGACATAGGTTTTAATATAAGTTTAAGTTAAAATTAAGTTACTAATTAGCTTTTAGGCTAGATCGTAATGAAACTAAAGTACCCTTAACGGATTTTGTGAAAATAACTTGCGAGGAAAATACAGACTTATTTTTTGTATTGTTACAGAAGAAATTGTACCTATACATTTTGCTGTCAACAGGCTATCACTCACATTTTGTTCCCTATGGGTATATTTTAGGTTGCGTAAAAACAAACATATAATATACTTTCCTATTTAAAAATCAATAATTTAGAAATAATAGTTTCGCAACTTGCACTTACTACTGTTTAATTATAAGTTAGCGATAAGTTATCTTGTGTAAGCGTTATGCGATGCGATATTTTACATTTTCCTTCGATCTGATCAAGTTGTCAATCACAAGCATCAAAACTGCAGTTAAACCATTGATTAAACATAAAGGATCAGCACTTAATGACGTCACGCATATATTTTTAGGCTCCACTAGTGTAAGCGATAATATTATGTGCCTTGGTGGTTATGTGGTTCTGTACTGTTGTGGACGGTAAAGACGCCATATTTGAGAAATTTCTGGTATTAACATACGTCACATATTTCTCGTCCTCTTAGCGTAGCGTACTTCGTCATTGGGTTAAACGGGCAAAGGTGCCAGACAAATATCCAACCGATCACCGATTGACGGAGAGCCCGTCAACCAAATATGCACAAAATACCCTGCTGAGGTATATTGCATGCACAGGAAAATTTCAAACGACACCAATGTAGACCGTTTTCTATTTAATATCACATTCTAGCTGTGCGAGGAAAAATTTCTTACCATTATTTTGCTTCAAACTTTGGTGTAAATTTTCTAGTCTTAATAAAGAAGGCACTGGCCGAAAATAAACACGAGCGATAAGTTTGATAAATTTCTGTATTGAGGTATCTTGTGTAAATTGAATGCACTTCGTACCACCCAGTTTATTATTTATGGTTTTTTATTGATTTATAAGAGGTATCAATATTTTGAACCTCGATAAAATTTTCCTAGTCATGTTTGACTATAAAACTATATTTAATTTTCACCCAAATTCCTTATTTATTTATCTCGCCAGTAACCCAATAAGAGGAGTTAAGGTGTCAATAAATTCATGCACATGGATACATACGTAATCCATAACTTCAAATAGGATAAGATATCAGCGTGAAGATTCCGAATATCATTAAATTGCTCAGTGGGGTGATTCGGTTACTTTCAGATTGTTAATCTCTCACTAGGTTATTAGCTAAGAAAACGGAGGCAAAAATCCCTATTTTTGCACAAAATACGAACCAAGGTACCAACCTTGGTTCGTATTTTGGCATCATGTCAACATTACCATTCTATTTGCTTACTTGTGCAAAGAGAATAAAAAAGTTTTTGCCTTCGTTTTCTTTAGTTAATTAACAAGTGACGATTACTAACTAACAAACTGAAACGATACAGAATCAGCTCACTGATAGCAAAAATACCTCTCAATGTATCAGTTGTAAAATGTAAACCAACTTGGCACGGAGATAAGAAATGGCAAAGCACAGCGGTGCGGCATTCGGCAATCCACACGGCGCCGGCAGAGCCTGGGGATTTACAAATGTCAGGTATAATTAATGCGACACTCGCGTGGCAGGCTTTGCTTTGCTGGCGTGTACCGTGCGGTGCGAATATCACACACGATTTTACCATGCGTCACAATTCAAGAGGCGACACTAAAACACTGAGTAAGGATAGTACTGATTTTTGTTCTGTGGGTGGAATGAAAATGGTTCAATTGTCTTGATTTGGAGAAGGAGTTATAATGTCAAACGCTAACAAATTATAACATGAAGCGAGCTTTGTAAAATGCATTCTTAAATATTGAATTGATTTATTTATCCGTCATGCACGATATAAATTTAATACTAAATAAATAATTGGTTTTGTCGAAATCTAAAAAAATAAAATTCACTACTATAAAAGAGTATTAAATAAATGTAACTTGGTTACACAGTCTAAATTACAGTGACACCGAAAAATTACTAAAATTACATTTTTGACCAATTTTTAGAAATTATATAAACATACATACACGCATACACACACACACACCACGCATGAAAATTAATAACTGTAAGTACGGTTGTAAGCTGGTCTATCGTCGACTTATACGAGTAAGTACTGTAATAATTAACAAGAAGCGAGGATTTTGGAATACATTATATACTTACTCCAGGATCCCCAAAACCATTGTTAAACGATGTACTTATGGTAAAATAAATTTTCATTTCATTAACATTAAAATGTTGCGCTATAATGGATGTCTTATTTTGTGTGTCACACAGTGACATTGTTTTCAGGAAAAACACGGCGTTCTAAATTTCCTCAAAGTGTAAAAACAAGAGACCTTGGCCGCAATACTCAAATACGGATCGCGTATTCAAATATTTTCTCGTCTCGTTCAAATAATGAAATGAATTCTGAACAACCCTAAGCCCCGGGACGTGTTCTCTAAGTAAATTTAAGTTAAAAACAAAGAGAAATTGTACCCAATAATATTTTGGTAGTAAAACTTTACAAGACTTTACGTACAAAGTGGTTTGATTCCTCGTTCATGATGCGCATTGCAAAGGTCTGGAATACCCTACCAGGTACTGCCTTTTGTACAACCTACAACTTGGGTGATTTCAAACAAGAATGAATAGGCATCTTCTAGGCAAGCGCGCTCCTAAACTTTAATCTACCATAAACATTATCATCACTTTCCATCACGTTCCACGGTCAAGCACTAGCCTATACAACGTGTAGATTAATTACCCTAATTAGCCGAAAGCCTTATGTAGTGAACATGTATGGATTCATGAAAAAATATCACAAGAAGTGTAGCTCATATAATGAGGGAGCTATAGGGAGTTCAAAAATGTACCATAAATGTTAAGTGACAACCCTAAAAACATCTGGGTTGTCACACTGGTTTAATGTCACAGTTAGGGTTGCTAAATTTTATTTTTCTAAATAAAATAATATTTTTTGCATTGAAAATAAAATAAAATGATTGGAACTTATTAACAAGGTAATGTGTTTTTAAAGTTAACAGGTTAGCTGCGGGTACTCTATGCGATTTAACCCACACCTTGTATTGTTAAAAAAAGTTGGAATTTTAAACTATCGTCTACGATTCTCTTGAATATTGTAGTAGGCAGAGCTGTCAAATTCTTTACCATAAGTTACAATTGGGTCTACGCATTTTATGCTATAGATATACCAATCCACTAAGGCGCATCCCACTTAGTCTAAATCGCTAATGTTTCATTCGATTCGTATGGAAGTTTGACGGAGGGGCGCGTCGTGAAATATACATAATATAATATTAGTTACTATTTGTTTTTTTTTGTCTAGTGTGAACTTATTGATCGTTGCTAGGCATAGCACAACACTTTAAAGTCCCTGTACCAAGCTGTTAAAATTAAGGTACCAATTTGCTACGACACGGCTAATGCCTTTTAAGCCACAAGCTTGATAACAGACTTGCACTATCGTTCTACTACGCTACAAAGTGCATTAATGCACCCGTTATCTTGTAATATTCAAACGGCTTTTATAACTTGTCAGTCTGTATTTGCTATGTAAGTTTACATTGGCTAAGCGAATTATTGGGTTTGTCTCATAGATTTATTAGTCACGGGACCTCTATGGTTTGTCTATTGAGAGCTTGTTTATTAATTTTATCTACGCTCATTGCTTAAAGTTCGAATTATGAAATCAAAATGTGTCACATATTGACCTACTTTATTCACAGACTTCTATAATTATTAAAAAGTTATTCATTATAACATAGCTGTACTATGGAAATATCTCTAGATTGTTGAATAATTTCTATTACGATACGCGGCTCTGGGTTCCTGTATTTTTGTGTGTCGTCATCACAGACCAGGGAATAACTTTCTTTTCTCTGTGGTCGTCATAGCCAAAAGAGAGTGTAGAGCCAATCCTCAATTTTGTTTGTTTTTTTTTTTATATAAGGAGTCCACAGACAACATTTAGTTGGTAGTCATGATCGACCATAGACAACAATTAATTCACGGAAACAATAATTTTTCCCTGCCTTATATGACTGATTAAAAAGTGTGTTCATACAGAATATTGAAAAGAATTATGTATAATTTTTGATTATTTAATTATCCACTAAAAATATAGTTTATCTGACTTGTATAAATATTTTTCTACTCTTTTTTGTTTCATGACTTTTTTAACAGACTATACGCAGTTTGCAACTGAATTTTGGCGCCATACCTTACTTTTAACATTTCAATGTGTTATTTTTGTTACTTAGTCAAAACTTAGCGAGGAAAAATGTCTAGCAGTGAAACGTACCAAAGAAAATTTAACTCCACCTGACATTTTAGTAATTGCAACAAAAATGACCCACAATCTTTTACCAACAAAGTGAAGGATTTACGACAAACGTTAGCAAGATTTTATGGTTTGGATTTATGATAATTTGAGCGTAGATAATGTAGTGTATGAAACTCTACATAATTAGGTGTTAAAACACTCGTGTGATACTATTAAAAAACTCGCCTGCGGCTCGTTTTTTAAACTCACACTCATGTTTTAATACCCCCCATTATGCATCCGTTTCATAAACTACTATTATATTATTACTATTAGTGACCTGCCCACAGCTGTTCCTGTCTGAATTACGGTTTTTCATTCTTTAAGAAGCATGGATTTTACCGGATTACAAATTAGTAATTACTGTGGTAATTACCCTATTTGTTAATCTAGGTTTGATACACTATACTATACAATAATCTGTAGAGGAATTTTAATATAGAAAAAATATGTAATATAGTGTAAATATAATTTGAAATTATTTGAAAGGGATTATAATCTAATATATAAAATTCCCTAGTCAAAGTGTAAAGTGTTAGTCACGAGACTCTTTCAAAACGGTTTGAGCATAGGAAGTAAACCATTTTGCAAAATGTAAACAGTTTATTTAAGCCAATGCAAAATTAGTAATTACAAATATAAATATAGATCCCTGATTACAAAACTGGGCGACCCGTATTTTAGAAATCTTCAAATAAGTTGTACAGCATTTGGGAAACAAGAGGGATGCATTTAAAAAGATGAGAAATAATTTATGTTGCAAACCAACGTTTGCCGGGTAAGCTAGCTTAATTATATTGTATTTTGCATATTACATTTATATTCATATCTCCCTGGAACGCTGGAAAATGTCTTTTGAAACCTAGTTGTGTCCGGAGTAGGTAAGCTGCTTCGTTCCTTTCCACTCCCCTTTTAATTAAATCATTTTATTTATGAAAGATGTGTCGTAGAAATCGGAAAATTCGTCACAAATGTATCATTTCTCGCATGTTATACCTACAGAGCGTTAAATACGAAAAAGTCTTGCCGATTTTAAATGCTACTATTATAAAAACTGTGATATATATACGAGTAGGTGTATCTATGACGCGATAATCTACCTTCTCTAATATATAACATTCTCGGGCCAATTTTTGTTACCAAAGTCCTCCGAAACGGCTCGACCGATTTTATATGAAATTTTCGGTAGATCAGAGAGTAGGTCGTAAGCTATTTTTCATAAACCTTATTTCAAAAAAAACATTTAAGGGTCTGCTAGTAAGTATTTATTACATGCTGTCTTTCCTCTGCCCATCGGGTAAAACCGTCATTATTATTTAGGTATGTGAAAAAAATAATTAAACTAGCAATATAAAGTCTCACGTTTAATTACGAATAGATCTTTCAAAGCAGCTATGTTCGCTCTCTTATTTTAATTTCCCCGAGGAGTAGATTATCACTGGCGCCTTGAATGGGACGTTCTTGGTTCCAGAATTTAGTAAACTACAACAATACTCGGCTTTGCCAGTAAGCCCGATATAACGGGCAGGATAAAATACATTTCGGAAACACTTTATCTCCCGAAAACAACTTTTTTTAAGCTGGATTTACTCTCAAAGTAGCATTGTGTGAGTTATAATCTAAACATGTTTGCGTCTTTGTGTTACATCAGAAATAAGGAGCAAGATTTTTAGAAAATCATAGTTGCTTTGGGAACCATTTATAATTCAGAAGTAACAATATGCTGAGCCCAAAAGTCGGAAACCCCAATGGATGGAAATCGCTATAAGCCATTGCTAGGATCCATAGCGTTAATGAACTCCGGTGGATCTACGAGTAAGGATAGATAATTTAAGTATTATGTCACTGGTATACTGTATTCGATAAATTCATATACTAATGTTTCTAACTGTTATATATAGGTACAATGTACATACTAGCGGTTGCCCGTTACTTCGTACATCCTGTGACTGTTGGGTTTCTCATTGGATAGCATGTTTTTTTTATTTTTGATAGCATGTTTTAGGGTTCCATACCAAAATGGTAAAAATGGAACCCTTATGGTGAGACTTTCTCCGTCCGTCCGTCTGTCATACTCGATTATTTTAGTATCTATTAAAGCTATCGACCTATAATTTGGAAAAGTTGTAGGTAATTGAGGCGCGCCATCATTGCAATCATAAAAAATTTAAAATATTTTTTATTTTTATTTAAAAATGGGGGAAAACCGGGTCGTTGAAATTTCAAAATGAGATAACAATATTGAGTAGGATATCATATGAAAGGGCGTTACTTGTGTATTCTAAAACCGATTTTTATTTATTTTTATGCCTGATAATTTTTGATTTATTGGGCAAACTGTCGAAAAAAATACCGTCCCCCCCCTTATCTTGCGGTTCGCCAACAAAAGTACCTATATATAAATTGTAGTCGTAAATTCATGAACAAAAGTGATTCTTTTAATATTTTACTTATGTGATGGTATGGAACCCTCGGTGCGCGAGTCCGACTCGAACTTGGCCAGTTTTTTTATTTTATTTAATCTGATGTTTTATTTGAAACAAATTTTAAACACGATACAAAGAACAACTTTTAAAACAGCTTTTAAAACGTAGCGGTAGAGTCTGACCCTCCTTAGGTGCCTAAAATGATAAAGATAGGCATATGCGAGCAGCGAGAGGCATTTTGATTTTGAAACCTGTAAGTAATGATTAACGGCGGAAACGGTCTTTTTAAGCGATTTTTAGCATTAACTTACAGTTTAAAACTATAAAAACTATTAATTTGAAATTAAAACATCATATATTTTGGATCTTTCATCTTTTGCTGTGAAGCAGAAACACGATTGTAGAAAATTTTCACAATAAAAAGTTTTTCAAAAAGGTGCTCCAAAATTTTCATTTTTCTAAATTTTATCGGAAACTACAATGGATGTCATTGAATAAATTAATGTGTCGGTAGTAAATAATACTATCTAAAATCGCTAAGAAACGGATTTTTGATAACTGGCTTAGTTTTTAGTAATTAGGTTAAACGTCGTTTTTTTGTTAGGTATATTCTGTCGCAACGCTGCATGTAACTACCACCAACGTATTGGTACAAAATGAGAGGGGAAAAAATAAACTCAGTACCTTTATATTATATCCTCTTAATTTACGTTGAGAAAACAAGATAGCACAAAAAGAGTAAAGTGTAAGCATACTTACAACAAAACTTACGACATAAGAAGTCTATTCATATTCAGTCCTAACAAATGCTCCAATTCAAAAGATAGCCGCCGGCATGAATAAAATAGCACAAAAATACAGAAGGCCGCTATCCCCAACCGCAAACCCAATATATTGAATATCCAATCAGATGGACCGGAATGAAACTCTCCGGCTTGTCGATAACTGACTCTAATCGAATGGTTTCGATTTAATCTAGCGACTTATATAGTGTTATTTAGACTTTAGATATTGGCTCTGCTATTTGCACTGCCAATACCTAAAGCGGGCTAAATAAATCGGTCTCCATTTAAATGACTACCAATCAATTAGAGGTTCGATTAAATAGTCACATTGTTGTGCCAAACTGTTGTTTCGGTATCAGAGTAGCTACGGGAATGACTGTTTGTGACTTATCTGTATTTTTTACAACTAGTGTATTAAACAAATCATTTACCTACCTACCTAGGTATGGTATGTCTTGTCGGTGTGGAATGATGCCAAGTATTCAAATCAAATTCAAATCATTTATTTCATATTGGCCACTACTTGTTAGCACTCTTTAGTAGTAGTAGGTTTCCAAGTCGAGGGGAATAGATACCATCAGGGCGCGAAAATTTGAAATGTTATTTAGTTTTTCGCTAATATTGGGCTAATTATACACCGCGTTTTGCGACACCGTTTATACATCATACTGGTTCCCGATAGCTCCAATTCTGGGAAACTGCTAAAAATAAGCTTTCAAGGGAACCAAGATGAGGTGAATGGGAATTTTCGAGCAGTTTTTATTAAAATCGTGTTGATGTATAAATATTATGCTCGCACAACTCATTGCAATAAACCTTTAATGTGTGCTAGTCTAATATTTGAGAAAAACTAAATAAAATTTGAATTTCGCGGGCCAGTAGGCCCGAAACTAATTATAGGTTACGTTAAAAACATTAAACTCTATTTGGGCAGTTGCGTAAAAATGTGGCAGCCGTGCAGCCAAATAAGTCTGTTAACCGTATAGCTTACTTATATTGAAGCTATTAAAAGCCTGTTAAAAAAATATTCAACTGCGTATTCGAAAATTCATTCAACATTTATTCTCATATTTCATACGATATAGATACTGGTAAAAATTGAATGAAGCTGAGGGATTAAATTAGTTTCAGATTGTAAACGGAAATTGATTGGCTTGTATTCACAACCTGCCAGAGCAATC
Source organism: Coenonympha glycerion (assembly GCA_963855885.1). Taxonomy (NCBI): domain Eukaryota; kingdom Metazoa; phylum Arthropoda; class Insecta; order Lepidoptera; family Nymphalidae; genus Coenonympha; species Coenonympha glycerion. The sequence continues at coordinate 9,657,713 of OY979626.1, forward strand.
TCCGCAAATAAAGCCAGGAAAGCGAAATAAATCTCACCTATTGAGTATGTACGAGTGGGGACTAGTGAACGGTAAAGCATATGGAAGTAGGTACGAGTAGGTATTTATTTGTTTCTTCCGGTCAAATATGGCGTAGCGAAAAACATGCTCAGCGTGGTTGACACACTGCATGAGTCGGTCAGTCACGCCTGTGATAATTGCTAATCGTGAGACTTACGAGTTCGATTTATTTTATTTCACTTACTTTTCAGCCGACGGACGACCACTGCTGGATAAAGGCCTCCTATAAATGATTTCCAGCCCGCCGATTTATTTTATTAACAGCTTTTATTTAGTTTCACCTGTCCCGATGTTTGATTGTCTTTAATCAAATCTTGAAAGATACACTTCCCAGTTACCGTTTGATTGAATGCGTGAGCTCGAATTACACTTGACCATTTCTTACAGGCAGACATGAGCAAAACCTACAAGCCAACTCTAAGACCACGCTGTACCTACTCCGTAAGTTATCATGTGCTTTATACAAAATGTTCTAACGTAATATTTTCTGACACCTATTTTATTTGTACTACAAAATTACTTTTTTTTTGTTGACGTTGCCTCGAAACAAAGGCAAAGGTTTACATTTAAGCCGTCAAGCTACCGAGAAAAAAATACAAAGGAACATTTTCATTAGAGGACCTTTGTTAGAATTTTTCCACTAGCGAAACAAAGATTTTTACATTTAGAACGTCTACTCTAGTCTACCAAAAAAAAACATAACTCAGGTACCTACTATATAGTTTAAGTCGGCTAGTATATAGGTATTATTATTTAAAAAGTGAGTGTTACACGATACTTTTATTGAATGTTTTATTAATTGATAACTTTATTTAGAAGTAGCCATTAAAAGTAAATATTATATTCCTTTTTAAGAGTTCCGTACCCAAACAGTAAAAACGGGTAAATGGGTAAATGCAATTACTAAGACCTCGCTGTCCGTCCGTCCGTCCTTCTGTCACCAGGCTTTATCTTTGGAACTGTAATAGTAACAGTCTTGAAACTTTTACTGAAGATGCATTACTGTTGCCGTTATAATAATAAATACAAAAAAATAGAATTAAATTTAATATTTAAAGGGGCTCATACAATATTTTTTTTTGCTTGTTTTTGCTCGACATTGTTAACGGTAACATGTTGACACTTCAAACATTCGCAGATTATTTAGTAATACCAACGAATATAATATAATATTGGTAATACATATATTCATTTTAAAAATAATTAAGTAGTTCATGTAAATTAAAACAACAATGATTTTTTGCTCGATTTTGAATTAGGTGGGCATAGTTTAGTGTACTTTATTTATATTTACCAAATATTTAAATTAATTTTGCATCACTTTATTCTGAGCGGACGTCGTGACCTTTTCAACTTGTGGTAAAGTCAAACATTGCAAACTGGCTGATCAAAATAAACCCTTAACTTCAGAGGAACTGCAATATAACAAGACAACCCCGACTTCCGATCCCGCAACTCTTGTTTGTTAAGGCACTAACTTTAATTGAACTAAAGCTGGGGCCACTTCAAAAGCTGGAAATATTACCTGGAAAGTTATTATTTACTAGTGCCTGTCCTCACTCGCAAAGGATTTTCGCTTCCTATACGTAATTATTCCGCCCAGAAAAATCTTTTTCATTTTTTACTTAATATTTTGTACAATCTATCGATACTTACTTACCTACAGTTTGAAAATATTTTCCTCGTTAAGTGACTATGGTTTCATTATGGTTTTTTAGAACTTCTAAGCAGGCTTTTAATGATATAACCAAATGTATTTTATCGTTAAGTATTTTACAACATTTTTCAAAGTGCGATGTACTTTATTCATGGCGGCGCAATCGTGTAGGTATATTTCAATGTAATATTTACACACAGCACAGCACTATAAAAGACATGATTATTTGGCTACATGATAATGACCTAAAAGTAAATTTAAAAAAAACTAAAATGATGCAATTTCATTATTATAATACTAAAACTATTCCAAAAAACATTGAAATTAACAATACGAAAGTAGAAGAAGTTGACATTCAAAAGTTCTTAGGTATAATTTATGACAAAAACTGTAACTGGAAAGCACATATTGACTATATCTGTACAAAGTTGGACAAATTCATATATGCCTTAAGGCGTTTAGTCCTTACAGTGTCGTTAGACGCGGCCCTGAGTGCATATCATGGATATGTATCATCCGTGTTGTCATATGGTTTAATACTTTGGGGTAATTCTGTTATTTTATAAGAGCGTTCCGACTACAAAAGAAATGCATAAGGGCTATATGTAATGTTGGGCCATTAGAAAGCTGTAGGCCACTTTTTAAAAACTTACGCATCCTTCCACTACCTTGTATGTATATCAGGGATATGTGTATATTCGTAAAAAGACATTTAAAATATTTCAAACGTAACTGTGAAATTAATATGAATAGGTCTGTAAGATATCCCGAAAGACTCTGTATAGGGAAACTGTGCTGCAGTACATTTATGAAAAGCCCTTATTGTATGGCAGTAAAAATCTATAATAAGTTACCAAGAGACTTTGAAAAATTGACGCTAAATACATTTAGAAGGAAACTTGACGAATATCTAATTGAAAAAGGTTATTATGATATTAAAGAATATTTAATTTAAGTAATTTAGCGATATAATTCAGTGGAACTTTTAATAATTCATTCATTATTGTTTATTAGGACTAAAATTCAATCTGTTTTAAATTTATTATTGTTAAATTAATTATGTTTATATTTGTATAGATCACTTCCTACTCAATTGTAACTTTTGCATGCCTTAAAATGGTAGAAACATTGAAACGCTTATATTATTGTAATTACATCTGTATTTGACATGTTTTTAGCAAATAAACTTGATTGATTGATTGATTGATTGATTGATACATCCTGTTTTAACCCGTAACATAAGTATTATAGGTATTATGGAATATTTTTCATAGAGTGTGCTCGGGAACTATTAAATTTGGTTCCCCCGTCACCTCATTACCATAGAATGGCTAGACATCGAAAAGGCTTCCATCCATACATAGTTGATGTACCAAAGACGCGTACGAAGCGGTTTGATTCCTCGTTTCTCATATAATACAGGCACCCTTACTACTGGGCGCCTTCAAATCAAGAGTGAATAGGCATCTCCTAGGCAAGCGCGTTCCACCTTAGACTGTACCATCACTATCCATCAGATGTGATCACAGTCAAACGCTAGCTTATACAGTTCAAAAAAAAGTAAATCAGAATTTTTTTTTGCTCATGTGTTGGTCAACCAGTCAATGATTCAATGCCTACGCCTAATATGTCACCGGCACACTCGGGCAATACAAAAATTATCCGAATGGAATGACCTGTGCTGTTCCCGAATTTAAACCCAAATGAACAAAGGCGGCTAACGCATAAAAATGGCCCATTTAACACTAGAGGCGTCGGCGTTCCAATTTTGACCCATTTCGATGTTCTTACTGCTCTACATGTTTAATATGACATACTCATATCCTAACTTTATAATTTTTAACTTTTAAGTTTTTTATAAGTACTGATTATAATAATAAGTTAGTAGAGACTATTACATTAATTAATATTATTGATACGAGTAATAAGCGACATCGGTAATAATTACCTAAATTGTGTATTATTAAATATTCATTATAAATTACGTATTAACTTAAATTATAAAAAGTGTGGTATAGAAAGAAATTGATTGAAATAATAGAATAGCCTCGTTATCATAATAATTATTACTCCTGCTGGATTGGAATAGTTCAAAGGCAAAATATATTTTACAAGTGCTCGTTTTCAACTACTTAGTCACTTATTGGGATGTTCCCAAACCACAATACTGTTTAATTGTACCTTTGATGCCAAATAAAGGTTTTTTCATTATTTTTTACTTAACATATTATTTGGGTTTGTTCAAACGCAAGTACAAATAAACCGGCCAACACAATATGAACAATGAACATGCCACACAGTTTTTTTTTATATTTTTATTTTATTTATTTTTTGGGTGATAAGAAAGATCAGAATCTAAATCGAATCAGATCTAAATCGGGAGTACAGAATCACTGAGATCAGTAAAAATAAAAGCATAGAAATACTACTTCTCTTCAAGCTTATCATTCGCTCTTACCACGTCTCTATTATTCACACGAACTTAACAGTGCTTACCGCTACCGTATGGCGTATACGTATATTTTAACCGTAGTTATCACGAGGTAAAAATATATGTAAGTACAAAGTACCTCTTATGCGTCCACGGAAGGGCCAATTGATTGGTAAGAACAAAGAAGTACAAATTATAAATAGTAACAGCCTTACAGGCCTTTTACGAAAAGTATAATCGAGATCGCGATCAGTGTACTTGGTTTTTAGGGTTCCGTACCGAAAGGGTATGGGAACATATTGTAAATAAGTTTTGAGCCTAAATAGTGTAACGTGCTATTTTGCGATCGTACATATCGTTCGTTTGATTCCAATAGAGCAAAACCTGTGAAGCAATAACAAAACAAAACTTTGCGGCCACTTACGAGCTGAGAGTAGTACAAGGCTAATGAAGTTAAATTATTAGGTATTTCAACAGAAAAGCACTAAATGTATGTAATAAAGGATATTAGCTAACCAATAAACTTCTGCTACAACTGTTTTGTTTTCCGTTTCGTTGAAATCCAATGTTTGCGGCTATTTAAACTTTGTTAACCATTAATATTAATTTTATTACTTATACAGTACCTAGTTGGTTTTACCCGCGGCTCCGCCTGCGTGAATTTCAGATTTTTAGAAATCTTTTACAGCTACTTTCAAAGTATTTGACGACCGAATGGCGTAGCGGTAGCGAACCTGCCGTCTGAGTCGTGAGGTCGTGGGTTCGATTCCCACTACTGATAAATGTTTGTGTAATGATCATGAATGTTTTCCAGTGTCTGGGCGTTTTTCTATACCTATATTATATGTATACAAAATATTATGTATGTAGGTATATCTATTATCCATACCCATAGCCATAACACATACCCATAACACAAGATACCGCTTACTTTGGGGCTAAATTCCGATGTGTAATGTCCTGATATATATTTAATTTTATTTATTTATCTTTAACAATCTTTTTGAGCTGTAGCTATAGGTACCAGGTTACTGAAGTCGATTTTCGTATCTCAAGATTCCGCAGTAAGTATTTACTAATTTTTCCTCGATAAAAAGTAAGCAATATTATATTAATACAAGTTATAACGGCTCTCAAGAGCCTATATTTCAATTCAATTGGTTCAGTAATTTTTACGTAACTGAGACAACACTCAAAGATACATATACCCATTCAAGCATATTAACTCACAAACTTTCAGATTTATTATATTAATAGGATACAGAACGAGATCGTTTTGGGAATTAATTGCTTTCGACAGTTTACCAAAAGTAATATACGAGTTGATATTACGTGTGTTGGAAAACAGTTTCTAAGTCGAGTGAACCAATTAAAAGTCCCAGTGCAACTATCTCGTTTAAAATTCAGTAGGTACAATAAAGACTGAGGTTTCAAATGATTTGTATTGTGTACATTTATTCTGTCGACAGATATTGTTTACTGTTCGTCGTAATAGTTTCAGATTTTGTTCGCTATGATACAGGGAAGGAAGACTTTGTATAAGGCGCAGCTTTAACTTTAATGGATAATACAAAAAGATTTTAATCGCTAGATGAGCCCTATACCTCCAAAAAGTCCACATTTTTGTCTTGTGTGCGACCCGGTGTCATATATCTAACACTCAGCGTCATAAGAAATATCTAGTAATATAGCGAGGTCTCATTTTCTCTTTAATGAAATTTGCTCTTGCGTTCTTTGTCACATAATCGTCATTTTGTCAATAACCATAGTCAAATATCAAATTTATTTAACATACCATGTACTTTCAAATGTAATGTAATACTTTATTTGTATTTAATGTCTAACCTATCCTAACCTAACTAGACTTTCTAAATGCATAGGAAGGCATTTTGATGTAAATTAAGGTGAAAAAACATAAACAAATAATTTGTAGACGTGACGTCAATCTCTCTGTTACGGTGCAACTAAAGCATGCTGAGAGCACTCACTCAGCATGTTTGTGGACGTTTTCGATGTGAGCAATGTAGGGTTAGGGCGCATCTTGCGATTTATATCTTTGGTAATATAATATATACTATTAATAATAGTTATATTGCAATTTTCATGTAAGCACTAGTAAGGATAGCAGATTATTCTCTAGAGACGCATTATATTTTGTCGGTAAAGGCAAGCGCGTATATTTGGTGCGATGATGCGGTTTCATAACAACAGCTAAAACACCCGTACCAACAGAGTGAGTAGAGGCGAAATAAAAACCTTTGAACCTCTGTATAATACGAGAACTTTGTGATGCAAAAATATTGCTGAAGGTATTTTATTGTTGGACAATTCGCTTTGATGTGAAAGCGGGCGAGTCTTTTATAATGTTTGTCTGCGTTTACATACATACTAAGCACCTTGAACATTCCTCGTTTTCAAAGCGGCGCAAATTCGTGTAGGACGATAAAATCGGTTTACCAAAATGTAACTACACAAAGCAGCAGTCGAATTTTTAGGGTTTCATAATGTAAACACCGGCAAACGTTATTTTAGCAAATAAATTATTTCTCTTTTGGATTACGTGATTTTACGTCCTAACTAGACTTTCTAAATGCATAGGAAGGCATTTTGATGTAAATTAAGGTGAAAAAACATAAACAAATAATTTGTAGACGTGTCGTCAATCTCTCTGTTCGATTTAGCTAGTAGTAATCATAAAGTCAGTAAATTTTGTTTGTCAGTTGTTATAAACACTGTGATGCAAGAAGTGTGAAGCAATTATTTTATATCCATCTAGTTAACCCGGCAAACGTTGTTTTGCCTATAGGGATATAAAAATAGCTTACGATCTACTTCAGAAGTTTAGACATACCAAACATACTCAGAACATTTCATAATAATCATTCGAGAAGTTTCGGAGGAGAATGGTAACACAATAAAATTATACAGGGTTATATAAAAATCTCTCTTGGCCTGAAGTTGTTTGCATTATCTGTGGCATTATCACTAACAACTTTTGTCCTACGACTTTTCAAAAAAAAATCTCTAAAGTGACATTACATTGTTGCGGTTTCGCGCCGCGGTCCGCGCCGTTGCCACTTGCCAATGTTACATTACAGAGAAGAAACAAGTAAAGTATCTCTGTAAAATATTAAATATTTGATATTTCTCAAAATATTGAGTAAAAAAAAAGTCGTGGAACAAAAGTTGTTAGTTTTAATGTAAACAAATAACTACAGGCCGAGAGCGATTTGATATTTTTTATATAGCCCTGTGTATTAGAGAAGATTTTGTGTGCTAGGTTGGCTACGGGACCCTGTTACGTTCTCTCTGTCGGGACTCAGGACAGCACCAATGTGATAAACCTTTTTCTTATCACAACAAATAAATAAAAAAAATCAAATTAACATTAAGAGAAAGAAAAAATATGCAAACACAAGTTTTATGGTCGACATGGCGGCTTCAAAAAATCTTTTATGAGACCTGAAAATGCTGATCGAAAGTCTCTTAAGACCGTTTACTTTTACACGTAACTATAAAGTGGTCAGTGTAGCGATCCTGGAATTTCCCCTCTCAAAGATTTACCGACATCCTTTATGCTTCCTGCTGACAACATTTTTTAACGGAAAATATCAACCTTTCTAATACCTTTTCAGTTTTCAGTGTTGAGTTTGCGAGCTGCTAATTTAACTACATAAATGCCTATATACTTATATATATTTGTTACAACTAAACTTCAAAAGTTATCGTAACATATTATTCCCGCATATTTATTTTCCTTTCACAAAAGCATCATATTCATCATTCTGCGTTAACAAATAACTGTTCCTTTATTTACACTTTACAAAACAAAAGGGTTGGCTAAATAAGTCAAAACATTGTTTAACAAAAACCACCGGTTCTGACCCCTGGCGTAAAATTTATGTACGAACTTTTTTAATTTCACTATTTCGTTTCTAGTTTTACATGCAGGAATTTCCTTTAAAAACAGCCGTGCTGAAATTCATGCAGTTTCTACTAACGAGTGACTCGACAATATCGGAAACCAATATTCAAATCTGCTCGCCTGCTCTGACTTTATTAGTTTTAATCAGAATTACATATAAATGAGTCCGATTCACATAAGTCTACTATGTTTATTGCAATTCCCTTAAGATTTTCCAGGATAAAAAATTGCCTAAAATAATATTATGTCCAAGGCTTTAGGCAATAAAAAAAAAAAACAAAAAAAAATTAAAATCTCTGACTCCCAAACTAGACGAACCGTATCTTCGGAGTCAGTGTCTTCGAGTTAGTTGTACAAGTACGATATTATGTACTGCAGACTAAAAATATGCAATTAAAATGTTTTAAGTTCCAGAATGTACGAATACGTGTGTGTGTGTGTAACTGTACGTATGTGTATGATATAATACGTATATAATATGTAAGTATAACCACTAATTGACTGCTGTGTGCTGTTCAAAACGCACGCGTATTTACATCGTAGCACCTCTTAAATGGACACTAGCCATTTATCCTTTTCATCCTCGTTACTATCGAATTAAGGCGACAGTAATTAAAACATAGTGCGAACGCTTCCCGTCGGCAAACAGCGCTGCCGCTGGCTAAAAAGTCTCTGATTTCATTGGCTCGGAAAAGGGAGAATGTAATTAATAACTGCTTCGAAATTTGAAGTTTCTGCACACAGAAAATGCACGACAGTTCAATTTAGATTTTTCACAGAGATGTGAGTTTTGTTGGGTTTATGACAAATGAATTTTCTTTACATTTCTAAGCTTTGTTTGTTTAGTAATGTCTGATGAAACATTTAAATTTTCTAAGCATTTATTGGTTGGGGTATCCCGCTGCGAGAGAAATTTTGATTTGTATTTAAATTTATAGGATTTATTGGTTAATTAGGGTTTGAGGTAATCCAATCAAAAAGTTGTAAAATTCTGACAGACATAGAAGGCCGCTAATCCACGAAAGTAGGGAACCTTGTGAAATATAAAGAAATTAATTCTTGAACATCTTTTAACATTATTTTACATAAAAACCTACGTAATTTTATTACAATTTTCTAGTAATTTTTTTATCTGCACAAAAAATAACTATCGCTGTCTTGGGTCATTAACTATTTCAGCTTTAAAGCTCAGTTGTAATTTTTGATCCAAACGTATAAATGTTACAAGTAAAATAATAGCTTTTGAAACATAAATCATTTATTATTTACGTGCCTTAATAAAGTAAATGGACCCCACAAAAATGCAACAGCCGTCGCTGTTCTAATGGCGTCGTTTATTATCCACTCACATCTGTACGTGAAAGTTTTTTTCACCTGACCATAAATACTTACGTGAAGACCTATGTATATATTATCTTTAATGTATATAAATGGACTCTCTTTGAAGTTGTTTTACGGTGCCAGAACATTAGTAAGATTTGGCGAATATTCGTGTTATCACCGTAATAAGTCATCAAATCATGATGTATCTTTACGAATAGGAGTCGGTACACTAGCGCTAATCAAAGGACTTCTATCAAAAGATGAACTAATTGCTCGCTAATGTAAAACAGAACAGTTGTGTAGTCGGAATATAGTCAATTAGTTGGTTTAGTAGTTTGGATGGCCCTTATACTGGTTATCCGAACTACTATATCTATATATTATTGAGGTGATGTCAAAGTTATATATTCACTTTATTTAAAAAAATATGCTCCTATTTATACTAGTTTTTTTACTAGTTATTTTAATTTGTTAGCCAGGGGTTTTTAGTTTACTTTAATACTATTATTGAGAATGGGTCTTGAGTCCTGACAGTACAGAACTCTCAGTGCCCGACTCCTACGTAACCAAGTATTAATTCTTATAATATAGACGCTCGCCCATAAATAAAATTCTCAAATATGATTTAAATACAGTATGCAAGGTTTGCCCTGTTGTATATTATTATTTAGTGTTTTTCTGGTGCGCTTGAGTAAATTCCAGTCTCCGCTTGATTCCCCTATAGTAGAGAAATAAAGCGGGGGTTGTGTTTACAAAAATCTGAACCATTATTTCTTCACATTCTATTGAAAGCCAATTTTTACTAAAACGACTAAAAAGTAGCACGTTATGTGTATTCATTAAAAAAAATCGAGTGTGACAGACAGACGGACGGACTGACGGAGAAAGTCTCACCGTAAGGGTTTCCATTTTTACCATTTTGGTATGGAACCCTAATTATTACACTTAAATCAGCTCTCTAGTTGCGTCTTGAAGGAAAAATAATAATGAAACACACGAAGTCATACTATAACTTTCGCCATTAAAATATCCGTGTGAAGTGAGATGCCATTCAGACTGAATTTATCTATGGAAGCAGAATGCGGATGCTGACTGCGTTTGACAGTGAACATGAGTGTAAATGAAGCGATTAGCTCGGTCGCCGGTGCCGCTTTGTCTGCCACTCGCAAGTAACTGATACTGTTAGCCGTTAACGTACAGTTTGTATTTTAGATATTCGTATCAATTATTTATATTTTGAGTCATGTTTCTATTAATTTTATTTCAATGACATTATTGATGATTTTCGTAGATAAATTGTTATTACTAATATTTCATCCATTTGTAATGATAACTGAGTTAAAGAGGTAATCTGCGGAAGTCAATGATTATAATTAATTGTAATCAATTTTCGTACAGTAATTTTACATTTTTAATAATGCAATAACATAAGAGTATTTCAGTTAAATTCTACCGTTTTTAATTAAAATTAATTAATCTTCTGTGAATGTGAAATATGGAATCTGAGGTAACAAAGCTGGGTTACCGAGTTGGCGAAGAAAAACGAATCTTTTTTAATGTCGTATTTTATTTTTCCATTTCGTATTGAAATTAATAATGCCCTTTCAATACAGCCACTTATGTTTATTTATCTCTAGAGGTATGGAAAACCTCAGTGGATTAACTGCCCTTTCTTTAGTAATGGTATGTATTGACAACAATGGTTGTTGAATTTATTGTATTTGCTGATATCAGAATACATTATGTGATCCTGAAGAATACGTAACGTATTCTTTCTTTCCCCAATTTCTAAAATATGTTTTGTTATTAGTATTGAACTATTTAAAAAAAAATGGTCAAGTGCTAATCAGGATCGCGCACTGAGGGTTCCGTACTATCAAGACCCATTCTCAATAATATTGAAGTAAACTAAAAACCCCTGCCTGTTGTTGTATGCAAGCCCCCATTAATTTTTATGTTATTTTAATTAAAATTTTATTTCCACAGTAAATATATAACTTAATATTCTGTAAATATTTTAAGCGTCTACCTGTTACCTTTATCAATATCGACACAAAACAAGCAAAACAATCACGTTTTTTGTATTTATTAAATATTTATTTGATTCTATTTTTTTAGTATTTGTTGTTATAACTAGCGGCAACAGAAATACATCATCTATGAAAATTTCAAGTCTGTAGCTTGATGGTTCAAGAGAGACCTACAGCCTGGTGGCAGACGTAGCTACGGACGAACGGCGAAGTTTCAGTAATGGGGTTCCTTTTTTACCCTTCGGGTACAGAACCCTAAAAACCATTATCATTAATTATCATCAGTGCTTATAAAAATCTCTAGAAACTCCTGCATATTGCTTTCATGGTGGTTAGATTTTATGCTTAGAGATATATAATATAGATCATTAGACATATTATGGTACTTATTAGAAAATTAGATACATTATGTGTTCATCCAATAATAATATATTGACCACTTTTTTAAGTAAATCACAATATTGTATCGCTCAAACCTACTCTAGAACGTTAGGTCTGTGATCCGGCTTACCATCGCTTATCCAAATTCATCCATTAACGTAAGCTAAGGATGATTGAAAAGATTAAATCGATCGCAACACATAATAGGAGATTATAGTTAAGAGGGATAGACCATCCACGCGCGAAAATTAAAATTTTATTTAGTTTTTCGCTAATATTGGGCTAATTATACATCGCAGGCATAGAACAATGAGTTTTTTGAGCAAACCAATTAACCAACCTAAAGTATTTATAATAAAAATTTTACTGAAAAACATATTGGTTCTCGATAGATCCATTTCTAGGAAACTGCAAAATAATTTATCTTTTGGAAATCAATATGAGGTGTATGGGAATTTTCGAGCAAAGTTTTTATTACAAACAAGTTGATGTATAAATATTATGCTCGCAAAACTCATTGCCGTATTTTACGACCGAATAGCGTAGCGGTAGCGAACCTGCTTTCTGTGTTGGAGGTCGTGGGTTCGATTCCCACAACTGGTAAATGTTTGTGTGAAAAGCATAAGGTTTTCCATTTGTCTGGGTGTTTTTCAATATATTTTATTTATGTGCATATTTATCAGTTATCTAATACCCATAACACAAGCTATCGACTACTTTGGGGCTAGATTGCGACATCTATAATGTCCTGATATTTATTTGTTTATAAATATACCTTTAATGTGTAGTTAGTCTAATATTTGCAAAAAGAAAAACTAAATAAAATTTGAATTTCGCGGGGTAGTAGGGCCGAAACACCTTAATGGGTTATATATAACATTTTTATAATACTTTAGAGTAAAACCATTATGGTGGAGTGGAAACTGTAACAACCAGTTTATACTGATTGCGTTACCGTTCTGGGTGCTTTATGATGCTTGGTATTGCATCAGCACTGTAACAAATTAGACCAAAAAAGGTTTCCTCTTTTGAAATGGTCATAAAACATAATGAGTTTTAATAATAATATTGTAACTGTCAATATTATGCTTTTATTCATTTTTATAGAGATTTTTACCCACGACGGAACGGAGTACGGGTATATGCGTTTAGGGTGAGAGACCGTTTGTACATTAGTTGGTTGATGAAATTTTTTGATTGTTTGTGTGTTAAATTGTTCACAGAAAACGAATATCCAATAAAAAAAATGTTTGTTTGTTTGTTTGTTTGTTTGTTTGTGCACATCCAATGTTCCTATTTATTTCCACAACGGCTGAACCGATTTAAATTCAGTTTTCTGTATAATGTTTGGTATTCATTGGCGATGGTTCGTAGATAGTTGTTACGAACATCGATCACCAGGGGGCGCCATAAAAAACATTTATAGTGCAAACGAATGTTCCCATTTATTTCAAAAACGGCTAAACTGATTTCGATACAGTTTTTAATAAAATATTAATGACTTATTGGCGATGGTTCGTAGATAGTAGTTACGAACATAGCTCACCAGGGGGCGCCATAAATACATTCGGAATGCAAACGAATGTTCCCAATTTAAGCTTTTGGAATAAAAACGACCGAATCGATTTGGATACATTAATAGATAGTTGTTACGGAAATCACTCACCAGGGGGCGCCACAATAAACGTTTCTTTATCATTTGGTAGCGAAATTTTCTAATGTGTCTTATAATGTTTCTAGTAAACTCCTAGTGTTTGAGATTGTTTGATATGTTCTAACGAGGCTCACACATTATATTTGGTGACGAGGACATTATATCTGATGATGCAACTTGGGATTGAGTGTTACTCAACAATCGTAACTATTAAAATACTTCGAGCTTGGGACCCATTAGGTTTCGTTTAACTATTCATTATAACACATTTGATCTGATGACGAGGGTCAATGATGCCTTCCGACGCTGCATAGAGGAGATAGTGGCTAGTTTAAAAATTAATTTTTATTTTGTAATAATATAATAGGTACTTATACTAATTCAAAAAGTATAAAACAAGTGGTAAATTAAAAAAAAATTAAACATCCACGACTCTTATAGACTTGAAATTGAAAAAGGATTAAATAATATTTTTAAAACTCCCCGACTAAAGGAAAGTAAGAACTAAGAACCTATCAGTATAATTACAAATCCAAGAAAATCCGTCGGAGCTGCCATTGACATTTCTGTTTCCAATATCAATTCATGCAGTTCGTACCTATAGGTAAGCTTACCGGTAGCTTATTATAAGAAGTATCAAGAAATTGAATTAGTTACCAAATGAATAAAGTAAACACACACACTGGTAAACAGCAACATCTTGCACCATCAACACCGGCACAGGCAGAACATAGCAGCTCCGGCGGATTTTCTTGGATTTGTAATTATACTGATAGGTTCTTAGTTCTTACTTTCCTTTAGTCGGGGAGTTTTAAAAATATTATTTAATCCTTTTTCAATTTCAAGTCTATAAGAGTCGTGGGTGTTTAAAATTTTTTTAATTTTCCACTTGTACTGACGGTTTTTAGGGTTCCTTACCCAAAGTGTAAAAGCGGGACCCTATCAATAAGAATTCACTGTCCGTTCGTCTGTCACCAGGCTGTACCTGTGATACTCTTGAACTGTTATAGGTAGACACTTGAAATTTTCTGTTGCCGCTATAACAACAAATACAAAATAATAATAAATAATTAAAATACGACTGCCCTAGTTTACAAGTAATTTTAGTAGATCTGCATGTTGACAAAGTGTGAACTGTTCACTTATTGATTAAAACAGATAAATTCATATGGTAGTCGGGGGGCCGTTCTGTGGAACACACTGAATTAAAATTCTAAGAGGCCCCCGACTGCCCTGCCTGATTAATATGATACAAGTTAGACATCCCAACTAACTATGAAGTGAGATTGCAGTAAAGTCTTAACATTATATTGATCAAAGGCACAAATGTCGACTTCTTTCCTAGATGAGGTTGACCCTAGTTTCTATTAGGCACGTGACTCGAATATCTTTATCACGTATAGACGGACGGCTTGCGCATAGCATACAGTTGCGATTTCATAATTTTAACGACCAAGGCACTGTGTGCCTATTAATTTTCATGCAATAATTATTATTGATTAGAGGAAAATTGTTCGTGAACAATCATTAATCACACGTTTTTACATAATGGTGGAGGCAGAAACTGGGGCTTAAAAGAAATGACGGGGCGCGCGAAAAGCACAGTCATTCCCGATAATAATTTACAGAGATAATTAGTAAAATACCTTTTACATACATAATAAAGATATACAGGCGAAAAAAAAGAAAGGGATGAGAAGAAAATGTATGTTTTGAATATAGATTTTAAGAAAATATCATTTATTCCTCAAAATTTTACTTAAGATCTTGAAGTGTCTTCCACGGTACAAAAGACCATCTTAATATCTTAACCATGTTCTACCGGTTTCTAGTCATATTAGCTACAGACGGACAGACATAAAACAAAGTCCTATCGTAGGGATTTTTCTCATTTCAGGTATACATATAAGGTACGCACTACGCAACCAAAAAAATAATGCGTAGTTGCAACTATACCTTTTCCTTTAGGCTTTATTGTTTGTAAAAGAAATACGGCCTACCTTTTCTATTTTATTTTCGCTGTTCATTGTAAAAGTTTAATGTAGTGTAATAATGGATATGAAGCTACAAGAAACTTCTAATTCCGCATGAATTATAAAAGCATTTATCACGTAGGTACATAATACGTATATCAAAATTATTGAAAAAAAAAATGCAAATATAAATGCAATAGTTATACCGTATCAACACGCTTGTTTACCGCACCTCTCTCTCTCCAGTCCCACCGAACAAGAAAAGTTACCAATGTTCAAGTGGTATCAGAGAAGGGTTATCGTAGTGATCTAGTTCATTTCAGACCGATCGCCATCTCGTCCATGCTTTTGCAAAAGTATGCAACGTTAACATAGTAAATCGTAAGCTCATAGCATAGCATAAGAGAAATTTCACTCATTATCTGTGGGACCTTCAGTATGACTTTAGATCCAATTGCTCAGCTGGCAATCTTCTTATGTTCCTGGAGCGAAGGCATAGGGAATCACAGTGAGGCACTAGCTGCCTCACTCGATAACTCTAAAGCTTTTCACCGGGCTTCTGATATGGCATTTTCCCATGGATGTAACATAAAGGAAGAGCCCTTAGTGACGTCACGCATATATTTTAAGGCTCCACCCTGAAGCCGGAAATTTAATTTGTCAGATCTGTAAATGTATGCGACCAACAGCGGTATGTGCTGTCAGCGGTACCGAAATGTACGCGCGGCGCCATATTTGAGAAATTTTTGGTTTCAACATAGCGCAGCGTAGCGTAGCGTAGCGTAGCGTAGCGTAGCGTATTTTGTCATTGCATTTTCCTCACCAAACTCCCGATGGCTTTTCCAACTGGATATCTGATTTCATGGGGGAATGAATATATTTTCTTTTCAAGTGGTCGTGGACGGCTAGTCTTTGGACTTATGGACTGTCAATGCCAATGTACCTCAGGGATCTTACTTGGTTCTTCACGTAACACGTTCTATACCGACTGTATTATTTATTTAAGTAATTAGTTACCTGATCGTTGCAGATATAGACACTGACGATAAACCTCGGTGGTTTTTTCAGTGTTTTTTAGATATGAAGTTTTTTTTAATTGTAGCGAATTGATAATAAAATAAAATGAATAATAAATCTATTCTCTCCGCGTCATTGATCCTGCGGTATAATAACGATCAGCTGAAGCCGAGTATCTTTGGTTATGCAGACGACAGCACTGTCTAGGAGACATATATGTACGAGTATATTACTAGTAGTAACTCTAGAGCCAGTGGAGCTGACATTCTTGAGTTAAGAGAGGGTTTGATAGACCGCGTTAACCGCTAAAGTGCTGAACGCTCGAGCTTAGTGTTCCCAGCCAAGTACAACCTGGGTGCCTTCAAGGAACAGTGAATAGGCATTCACTGTCCCTAATTGATAAACCTAATCCTCATCATACATTCCATAAGGCATTATTGTATTCAAGTATTAACCTATCTACAGCAAAATATATTATATCCAAAATTATATGAAGTTAGCCCATAGTTGTGACGATAACAATTTTAAGTAGGTACCTACACAATCATCAAATAATATAATCCTATCTATAAACAACTAGCAGATACCCGCGGCTTCGCACGCGTAAATTTTAGTTTTAACTATTCTACGGGAACCATCCATTTTCCGGAATAAAAAGTACCCTTTGTGTTAATTTACATGAAATCTATCTTCATTTCAACTTTAAACCATAAATTTTCAGTAGTTGTGCGTGAAGGAATAAATTTTATCCCGCATGAATATCTGATTTTCCCTATTATCACGAAAACAATGGATTTTCCCGAGAAAATAGTAGTTGATTCTAGGATATAATCTTTCTCCATTCCAAATTTCAGCCCAATCGGTTCAGAAGTAACGGCACGATGGAGTATTTCTCCCGCATGAATATCTGCTATTTAACTATTTTCTTATAAACCATGGATTTTCCCGGGATAAAAATTTGCCTATGTATTAATCCAAAATAAAACCTATCCCCTCTTTGAATTTCAGTTATATCCGTTCAGTAATTACAGCGTGAAGTAGTATTTTTCCGCGTGCATATCTGTTTTTAAGTTTTCCCGCGGAAACCATGGATTTTTTGGGATAAAAAGTAGCCTTTGTATTAAACCAGGATAAAATCGAACTTCATTCCGCATTTCAGCAACATCAGTTCAGTAAGTAAGGCGTGAAGGAATATTTTTTCCGCGTAGATATCTGTTTTTCACTCCTATCATAAAAACCATGAATTTTTCCAGGATAAAAAGTAGCCCAGGCATTAATTCAGGATATAAATTATCTCCATTCCAAATTTCAGCCAAATCGATTCAGTAGTTGCGGCGTGAATAATTTTTTGCGCGTGAATTTCGGTTTTTAACTAATCCCACGGGAACCTTGAATTTTTCCGGGATAAAATGTAGCTTATGTGTTAATCCAGGATATAATTTATCTCCATTCCAAATTTGAGCTAAATCGGTTCAGTAGTTGCGGCGTGAATGAATATTTTCCCCGCGTGGATTTCTGTTTTTTACTATTATCATAGAAACCATGAAATTTTCCGGGATGAAAAGTAGCCTATGTATTAATCCAGGATAAAATCTATCTCCTCTCCGAATTCCATTTATATCAGTTCAGTAATTACAGCGCAAAGTAGTATTTATATTGAATGTCAGTTTTTCAGTTTTCCCGCGGAAACCATGGATTATTCCGGGATAAAAAGTAGCCTTCGTATTAGTCCAGGATAAAATCTATCTCTGTTCCAAATTTCAGCCAAATCAATTCAGTAATTACGGCATGAAGGAATATTTTTCACGCGTGGATTTCTGTTTTTCACTATTATCAGAGAAACCATGAAATTTTCCGGGATGAAAAGTAGCCTATGTATTAATCCAGGATAAAGTCTATCTCGATTCCAAATTTCAGCCAAATCAGTTCAGTAATTACGGCATGAAGGAATATTTTTCACGCGTGGATTTCTGTTTTTCACTAATATCATAGAAACCACGGAATTTTCCTGGATGAAAAGTAGGCTTTGTAATAATCGGGATAAAATCTATCTTCTTTCCGATTTTCAGTCATATCAATTCAGTAATTACAGTGTAAAGTAGTATTTCTCGCGTGTGAACATCAATGTTTCAGGTTTCCCGCGGAAACCATGGATTTTTCCGGGATGAAAAGTAGCCTTTATATTAATCCAGGATACAATCTATCTTTATTAAGAATTTCAGCCATTTCAGTTCAGTAATTACGGCGTGAAGTAGTATTTTTCGCGTATGAATATCAGTTTTTCTTTTTTCCTGCAAAATCCATGGATTTTTCCGGGATGAAAATTAGCCTATTTATTAACCCAGGATATAATCTATCTTCGTTCCAAATTCCAGCCAAATCGGTTGTGCACTTGCGGCATGAAGATTTTTTTTCCGCGTTAATTTCGGTTTTTTACTAATCCCATGGGAACCATGAATTTTTTCGCAATGAAAAGTAGCCTTCGTATTAATCCAATATATAATCTATCTTCATTCATAATTTCAGCCATTTCAGTTCAGTAATTACGGCGGGAAGTAGTATTTTTCCCGCGTGAATATCTGTTTTTCCTTTCTCCTGCAAAACCCATGGATTTTTCCGGGATAAAAAGTACCCTATTTATTAACCCAGGATATAATCTATCTCCATTCCAAATTTCATCCAAATCGGTTGTGTACTTGCGGCGTGAGATTTTTTTTTCCGCGTGAATTTCGGTTTTTAACTTATCCCACGGGAACCATGAATTTTTTCGGGATGAAAAGTAGCCTATGTGGTAATGCAAGATATAATATACCTCCATTCCAAATTTTAGCCAAATCGGTACAGTAGTTGCGGCGTGAAGACGTATTTTAACTCGATAAAATCCAAACTTCGGACCCCCGTTTCACCCCCTTAGAGGGTGAATTTTGAAAAATCCTTTCTTAGTGCACCCCTAGGCCTCACAAGGAACATGTGTGCCAAATTTGGAATCTCTAGACCCAGCGGTTTGGGCTGTGCGTTGATATGTCAGTCAGTCAGTCAGTATCTTCTTTTATATATTTAGATAATAATTTATTGTTGCTAACAAGGGTGCGAAAACGAAGTTATTTTGTTGGACGGTGAAGCCACTTTTCGACATTACGCAGCATTTCATGATTATAGGCCGAGTGGGCAGCTCATGAAAAATGGATAAATCGATAGACCACGTGACCTGCCATCTAACGACTGTGTTCCGATGCCAATTTCGTAGCCTACATGAAATGTATTATTGAAGGAATGTATACATTAAGGTATAAATATAATAGTAAGCTTGTTTTAGTATATTTTGGTGATGTTCAGAATTTCAAATTGTGTTTGTATATCAAAGCTGTCTCAGCCAGAGGTTTTCCGACGGAAAAAAAGAGAAGTTAGGTGTGTGTGTTTATGTTGCTCCTTTACGTCGTAACTACAGCACCAATGCTTTGAATTTGGAATATTAAATATTGGAGGTTTTTAGCCTTAATTAACATACAACTTTTTATCCCGGATGAAAAGCCGAATTTCAAGCGAGCAGAGCCGTGAATAAAAGCTTTTCAATTATTATTTTTATCTATTATTATTGATCCCTTATTAATTCGTCCACTTTCCAAATAGGCGTCGCCCTTCGTTTAGGCTCGCCTTGTTGTGCACGACACCGACGACAACATCGCCACAGTGACAGCCTTGTGGCGTTGTCGTCGATCAACTCGGTCACCACGGTCTTTTCTGTGTGAGGAGTGCAGGCAGGATTCCCCGACACGCCAGCATTAACGATGCCATCCGCCGCGCCCTTACCACTGTGTGGCCGTTCTTGAACCGAGCGGTCTGATGCGTAACGATGGTAAGAATTTGGACGAAATGACTTTGATTCCATGGAAGATGGGAACTTGAGAAGGCCTTTAGTATGGGATGTCACTTGTGTGAATCCTTGTACCGTCCTATCTTTCTGAAATTAAATTAGGACTGGGGCAGCGGCTGAATCTGCTGAAAACCTCAAAGACGCAAATATGTCTTTCTGGACGGTGAATACTTATTTGGGGGCCGGGAGTAAAGAAAAATTATAAAGAAATTCTTTTACGAAATACTTTTACAAAAATGTTACATTAGCAGACTTTGGTTGATGCAACGCGTGGCCAAAATGCTGGCCGCTTCTTTGCCCAAAGAATTAGTATCGCGATACAACGAGGCAGCATTTTGGTAACAATTCCCTCTGACAGCGGTCTTCTAGATTTATCTTAACATTTTAGTTTTTTGTGTAGTTTTTAATTTAGGTATAGTTTAATTTTTTATCGCTGTTTTTAATTTAAGTTAGTTTTATTAAAAAAAAATGTATTTTATTATCACTGGACACTGATTAAATTGCAAGACACGTCCATCTAAATGCATATCAAGTACTCATGGACCTAATATACAAAAACGCCTGGGGCTTTACGTTTACTGCCGGACTTTAGTGGTAATAACTGGGTACCGATCTACTTACGGCATATAATATACTCGTATACCCCTAGGGAAGTAAAGATAAAGACCCCTTTTAGGGTTCTGTAGTAAACAAAGAATCCTTATGGTTTGACATTTCCGTCTGTCTGTCTGTCCGTAAGTTATCGAACCCTAAAATCTGCGTACTGTTTGGTACCGTCCTAACAAACCATTTTATTTCTCAAGTTTTGTTTACAAAAAAAACTCCGACTAGGCATATAGACCTATAACCATTCCTATAACTAAATTTTCAGAACAACAAACTCATAAAATGACGAAATGAATAAACGTTCGAATTTAACAGTAGGACAGGAAGTCCGACTTTTAAATTCGAACTCTCTGGCTTTAATCTCACTTATTTATTAAACTCATATTAAACCCAGTTTTATTTGAGGTAAAAATCCTGCACGCACAGATGTTGGTACAGGGATAATTAACGATGTCATTAATACTATGTCAGGAGTTTTATTAATGTATAATTAATAACACCCCAGATGTGGATTATCCGAAATGATTAAGGATTTGAGTTAGCGACTTTGTTTTTCAAAACTGTATATTTAGATTACTATCAGTTGCACGAGGCTTCGCCTGTATGAATTTCAGTTTCTACATACATATACATACTCTTTATAATAAGTCAACCTTAAATGATAGACATGTGTTTTTTGGTAACTTTAACCATTTACGCAGCGTACGCAACGGAAGATCAAAAGGTCTCCATTTTTGCAACATATACCCAGTTCATAAAAGTTAAATTTATAAAATATTCCGAAGAGATAAATCACTGAATTTCACAAGAATAGCCCTTACTTTTCCATCTTTCGTCTGACCAAGTCGCTTACTGAACCTAAGACTGCCGACTGTGAGCTCGGGAACATTGAGACCTTCACCGTAGTAGTAGGGCAATTTTCTGTCTTCACCCCCGGGACCCTTTGCACCAACAACATCTTCCTTCTACTTCTCATTTTCATAACATCACACTGCTGAGAAAGCACCTGAGCTTGTAGACAAAGTGGCATTCTATTTGCGATGTTGCGAACAGAAAAGGCTAAAATGTATGGGATTGAGATGCTCCGCTGTAATATAATATTATTTTGTATAATATAGCCTTTTACGACAAATGGACTATGCAACACAAAAATAATTCTTCAATTCAGATCAGTTCCAGAGATAAGCGCGTTCAAACAAACAAACAATTCTTCACCTTTAAAATATTAGTATAGATTTTCTCCCCTGAAACGCTTTCATGGCAAGAAATCTTGAATATTATTATGTGATAATAAAGATTCAAGATAATCGTGAAGATTAATCCATAAATGTTGAGCTGAGTGGGATGTAGCGAACTTCTTGGAATATTCCATCGATACTAGGTAGGTATTGACGGAATATTCCTAATACTTGAATTACGTTTATACGTATTGAACATGGCACATATAGGTACGTACTTGTACTTAGATATAATGGTATATATAAGATATGAGGCACTAAAAGATGTGTGCTCATTCGGGAATCGGGAGCATGTCCAAGAAGTCTTGCCAAATCCGCCGCGATTTTATTCATCACGGCAACATCTCTATGACTCATTGTCAAAATTAGGAACTTTTATTTTAAGTCAAACTTTCTGGCTAGTATTGGAGGTCATATAACTTTGTGTAAGTGTCCAACCGATACTTGCAAAAAATATTATAGATATTTCAATCCACGACGGCGCGCCCCTCTCCGTCAAACTCCATACGAATCGAATGAAATATCCTTAGTTCTCTGAAAAATTACATATCGATTAAAAAATAAAATGAGTATTTTCCTTGTTATATACAGTACGAATCCAAAGCCTTTTAATATTTCCAGGGCCTTGAAGTGTCGTCCGTCGCCCAAAACATAGACAGGCCAGGAGGTGAGGTGAGACCAGACAGGGGCACCTTTAAGGAAGTTTCGGCAGCGGCCAGGCTGCCGACGATGATGTGACTCGCTGCTGCGGTGGCTGGTCGAGACCTGGCGGGAACGCGGTGAATGCGAAAGTGAATCCCGTGCTTCCGCCAGCGGGTCCGTCGTGGAAACAGACAGTTTTTAGTGGGTGCGAGCCCCACATAACCCTTCCGTTTCCCCTGACGGAAGGGTATGCGTTAGGCATTTTCTGTCTATAAAAAAAAAAAAAAAAAAAAAGGGCCTTGAAGTGTTATAAAACCTTGTTCAATTAAAGCTTGTGGCTAACGGAACACCTTTGGACTATAAACTTGAGTGGCTTTGTTTTACTGCTGTTGCTTTTAAAGTTAAAAAGTTTATTTATCTTGCCGAGGACGCTCGGCCTTTGTTTCCCAAATTGACGGATTTAATTTAAGTTATAATTTGCATAATATTGGAAGTAAACTGGAATTATATAATTAAAAAAATACAATTTATTATCAATTTTAAATTTAAATTGGAACCATTTTAACTATTGACCACAAATTGTACTTACTGAGTGTAAATACAGACGATATTTTTTTTACGTAACAACAAATAAGGTATTATCCGGTTGTTAAACCTTACCTTCCAGGTGTTGCGGTCCTGGAGATCGCTCGTGAATAACCACGCTGAATTCGGGTTCAATAGTATTAAAAAGAGTTTAAATAAGTAAAATACTTGTTTATACTTTAAAGTTGTATCTCAAATAACATAAACTATAATAAATGAGATATATATAAAATAAATTATAATCTTTCAAGACTACTAGTTAAAACAAAGATAGGTAAGGAACTTAAAAAAATAACTTATTTGTATTTATTACCTTCAACTTAGGACTATGAAAATAAAATTAAATGAAAAAGCAAAATGTTTAACATGGAATTCAACAAAATTGCAACCCCCCACGATTAAAATTTTTCGCAGCAGTTGCTACATATTTTTTTCGCACACTCCAAACAATTCATTCAGATTCGTTCAAGGCCCTAGATGAAGATTTTGGTCTTGAAGAGTCTTTATCTGTTGGTTTAGGCTAAAATAAACTGTCAACTGTTGCAATGAAATTGTATCATCATCACCCTCGATATCAGATTCGGATTCACAATCTTCTACCTGAACAGTCTCGTATACTCGAATCGAGTTCCACGTCACAACACTTTTCAACTGACATAGCCTCGTCTTCTGTTGCTACCAGCTTTCTATAATTTCGCATTTTTTATCAATTTTTTACTAAAACAAACAAAATTGTGTGGGGGAAAAAATCACGTAACCACCTCCGAGCGCTCACACAGACCGGTGACGAAATATTTCACGACACATACAGATCGAATCATTTGATTTTAAAAATACGTTGCGGTCTCAAAGACTGGTGGTGGTGATTCAGGGTTAAGTTATGTAATGCATGCAGTACGTCCCACGACTTCACAGTACGCAGTCCAACTATCATATACGATGCTTTGTGCTCCTCCTAAACCTAAGTCACATACGAGCATCCATAAATTTCTAAAGCTTGGATTTTTTACAAATCCCATAGAAACCACGGAGTCTTCAATTTCAATATAAGATTGAGTGACAAACATACAAACTTTAAGAATTTATTTTCTCATAAAACGAAAGTGAAGCTGCCAGGCAAATGATAAAATGTTATTAGGAAACTCTATTACTAAACCATTTACATCAAAGAGCTAGGTGTTATTTTGCAAGGGCGTCAATACAGGGGGAGCGCTTGCTCACCCTTCCCCCTCCACCACCCTTGGCTCAGATGTAAATGAATTCATTTCAGTAACTTCTTTCTGAGAGTTCGCTCCCCCCGTTTTATTTCACCTGCTAAACGAAACGATGTAGAACGCAACTTTTCGTGACATAATTTTCGACACATTGCTAAAAGTACCCCTTTGTTGTTGACTTGGACTGAGTTTTGGAAAACTCTGCATGTTCGCCTTTTCATACCAATCAAAACTCACACAATATCAGGCCAGGTTCACTTATCACGTGATAGAAGAAACTACGGGTAGCCGTCTCGACTTTTAGACCACCGCCGCGCGCCGGCTACTTTACTCGCGTTAGTTCTTGTACGGTCTTTTTCATGGCTGCGTGTGCCCGATTGCGAGGTAATCTTAGTACGTCGAATGAGATAAAGTTACGCGATAGAAATAGACCACAACTTTGCGTTTGTTGCGTATTGTTTGCGGAAGCGCGGAGCCAGGCGCGATTGCGAACTGAATTGCACTTTTTGTGTCAGCGCTAGAGTCGCTATTTCTTTAAATCATCTTGCGGAGTGAACCTTCTATACCGTTAGATACTATTATGTATTCCGTGACAATACAGTGTACGAAAACATTAATTTCTGTTCATTTACTGAATGTTATTTTTTCCTCAAATCTTGCCAGTCACTTAACGCAATTATAATTAATGAGAATCCTTTTAATTATCCAGAATGATCTGTTCTAATGTAATTAGCTAAAATGACTCTGTGTTTTTCGTTTCAGCCCAACGCACGTTCCGCCAGAGGGGACCCAGTTATCCGCCTCCCTTTATTTTTGTAACTAAAGCCATCGCCTACAGGTTTGCGCAAATTCTGTGCCAATTTTAATGATTGTTATTTTTCTCTCTGGAGACGTTTCGTGATTACAGGTCTACTCCTAAATTATTCGCTGTTTTTGAAACGTATTTTGTTTAATAATACATATCAATAAAAGAAAATTTCATCACAATTTGCACTTGCGCGCTGAGGGTGAGGTGCTATGAAACAATAGCGTACCTACACCTGACTCACCCTAGACACCCCTAGATTTAATAACTCTTCAGTTTTTACACATTTTTATACATTTACATATTTTATTGGTATACGAGTACGCTATACCATATGCGATATATATATCTCTTTGCAAATTTAAAGCTACTAGGATATGTACAAATCTTATCCTCGCTGGAATTTGCACAATGAATAAACTCACCTACCACTATAAAATTCATCGACCGATCTTAAGTATTTCTCTTCAGCACAATACAGCTCAATAAGGAATCGGATCTTGTAGGTATACAGTAGGATTATATTTGACTGAAAGAGAATGCATTATGACAGCCTATACATGCAGTACGTAGGTATACAATATTATAAAAGAATTGTTAAATCTATTTAAGATAGTATACAATTTTGCTTACTGATTAAATTGACTCTTCCATTGTTGCATCGCTGTCACTACAACACTATCACGTGGTCATTATTTTGGATGGAAAAGGATCTAAGTATACGTACCTCAAAACAATTTTGCAGTTGATCACTATACGACAAATTATAACAATGAAAGTACTTATTACTACTTTATTTTATAAATCGCGTTGTTTGGGAATAAAATAATATAGTATTGATAAACTTAGGAAAATAAAACATATCTAAATAAAAAAAATTCAAATTGTTAGAGCTGTTTTCGAGATCATCACTTAAAATCTTATAAATTATTATTAGGTAGTAGGTTTTAGCAAGAAAATGTTAACAAATAAAATGAAAATATAGAAATGGACATCAATTTGGAATTTAATTCCCCAGCGCTCTCATTTATTAAAGGTAAATTGATTAACGAGGGTCTGTCGCGCGAGGCCTTCGGGATTTTTGTCCAGCAAATTACGCTTAAGTATGATTTTATTTACATCGATATCCGTACGGATTTTAAAGTACTTCAATTTGAATATTTGCAGCTTTCCGCTTCATACAAATAGGTGATCAAATTATTTAAAATTTATAATATATAGTTATATTACCCGCGGCCACCACCTTTTGGATTTATTTTCAATGTCCCTTGAGAGTCTTTAGTATTATTGGAATAACTACAGACTACTTTGACCTGTTTGTGAAAGCTTAAGCAAGGTTTAAGTTACAGCCGCTCTGGTCGTGGGTCGAGGCCTGGCGGGAGCGCGGTGAATACGCAAGTGAATCCCGTACTCCCGCCAACGTGGTCCGTCGTGGCAAAGGACAAGTTTTAGTGGGTGCAAGCCCCACATAACCCCCCCGTTTTCCCTGACGGAGGGGTATGCGTCAGGCATTTCCTGTGGGTAAAAAAAAGGTATAAGTTACAAAATAATTGAAGTGGATGGACGCAAAACCAGTTTTTTATATAAACAGTTATATATTATAACTTTTTAGTTTAGTTCATTTAAATAAAACTAAGTAAAACCCTAATTCCATTATCATAACATAATTCCAACATTGATATTTGATGATAATAATTATGCTGAAATTTTATCAATTATTATAGCAAATAAAGGTGGCATCAACAGTCATCCTTTCTATTGTAGAAAATAGTTAAAAACGTTATTGCCTAGATAACCTCGAAACAGATGCAGCGGGCAACTGTTATTTATATATCAAGTACGAGAATCCTTAATATGAATTATTATGAATTATAATGGATAAAATTAAATCTCTCTACGATTTCGCATTGTGAAGTCAACATCTCCTGAGGATGTCCTGGTGTCGAGAAGAAACAAGCGTCGAATAAAGTGTTAGAAAATTGTGTGTGATGTTTCATGTGGGTTGTGTGTATATGTGTTTCTGCATATTGTACTATACACAATCTTTTCAAGTAGCGGATTATAGCAAAACAAATTAATCTGTTCTCCACCATAACTTGTGAACGGCTGAATAGTTTAGGACATAACCTTACATCATTCCGAATAACATAGGCTATATTTTTTTTATACTGCCCTGTGGTAACACGACTTTCGTTTTACCACAGGACAGTATCAAAGCAGTAGCAGGGCGCTTAAACTTTAGTCTTAGGCAAGTTTAAGCAGGGCGGTAATAGCGCGGAAAATAAGCAGGAAATTATTTCCCCTTGCCATAAATCTTCCTAGCAATACGTCGGAGTTGGAGCTACTCGTATCTAATAAGATTACGACTAAAAACAGGAAAGCAATTATTTTCTCTTAACGATAAAATATTATATACTTACTAAATTAAATATTATCGAGAGGCGAAAGGCTAATGGTGTTAAGTATCATTTTCGGAACTGCACTACATATTTGAAAAAATGTACAATTTCAGTTTTAATTTAAATTCTAAGTATACGTTAAAATCCTTAGATTTAATTTCAAATCATGTAACTCGGCTCAAAAGACGCAGTAATTTTCGCTGACTCCGAAAATAATTATACATAAGATAACTCAATATCGTTCTTGATGTCATTTAATTCCATTAGCTTTTTACTCCTAGATATTATACTTGCAATATTACTTGGAAACGTGCATGCCTGAGAGTTCTCTACACCACAGGTGTGTAAAGACTATCAACCCGTGCTTTGGAAGGAGAACCGAGCTCAGCTTAGCTTGTTAAGTTAAGGCTATTAAAGTTATTTATTATTTTCCAATAAAACGTTCCAAATCAAAATAGGAACATTTTGGAGAATTTTATATTGTTATATAATAAATAGCTAAATAATTCCCCGTGAATTTCACTAGAGATGAGGCTTAAAGAATTTTGTTAATAAAGGTATTATAAACAGGAAAATCATGCCATTAACCTATTTTAGAGCAAATTGTTGTGCCAAGAAGTAAAGTTTATATTAACTTAGGTAGGTACATAATTAGCTGTTGCCAGCGGTTCAGCCCGCATGTATATTTTCGGTTTCTACATATCACGTTATAATGACTCTTAATAATAAGGAAGCCCAAGAGGGAATTTCTTTAGTTACTTGAGTGTCATGCGGACCTATTGGATTTTAAATATTAGATGCTTAAATAAATGAGGTTGTATGTATATGCTATTACAGGTATGAAAAAAATCCTAACTTTTGAAATTTTCTGAAAATTAATAATTTTTTGAATTTAGAAACCGGCAGTATTATGGGGTCAGGACGACAAGCACATCAAGATCAAGCGTCTGTACAAAAATCTGACTCGCTCGAGTATACTTTCATGGACAGATATTTTTTTGATTGTTGAAATCATGTATTAGCTTCCACCACAACTGAAATAGCAAACTTCATATTATAACCTCTTTTTTCATTTTTACACCTAATATTTACAATGCAAACCACGCTCAAGTAACTACCGATTTAGCATCCTGGGCTCCCCTACCATAAAAGACATATTATGTGGTTTCGCAGATTATTTGTAGAACTTTTAAAAAACTTAAAGAAATATTTATAAAACATTAAATTAATGTCAATGGCAGTCAGAAAAGTATACAATGAAAAAAGAAATAGAATAATTTATGCAAAGTTTTCCTGTGATTCGTCTCTAATTAGGTACGTTGTTTGGTTTTAGTAAGTGTTTATTGTGGGTACCCATTTTGGGGTAAAGGGTTAATAGTTTTTATAATAAATAAATATTGTTGCCGTCAACCGTCGTATTACTTAATATTTTAGAAAGATTAGATCTTTTTTTCGGGTTATCATGTGATTAAAAAAAACTGTAGTGACGAACTTCGTCAAAGTAACCATATACCTTCTGTACTTTTTTCAAACCGCATTGCACTCTTCAATAGTAAGTGCGCTTTGATCATTTTTTCCCTTTGACTGAAATGTGTCACGTTAGTACTTTCATCCAGGTTTGGATTTGGTCCAATTTTGAAATCACGATGTACTGCTTGACAACGACTTGGCCTTAATAAGCAACATTTATTCTTTATTAATTCTTTATTAATTAAAAACTAAGCAGTGATAGCTGAGTGGTTCTGACCTCTGCCTCTCATAAGGAGGTCGCGGGTTCGAATCCTGGGCACGCACCTCTGACTTTTCCGAGTTATGTGCGTTTTAGGAAACTAAATATCACTTGCTTAGCGGTGAAGGAAAACATCGTGAGGAAACCTGCATGCCTGAGAGTTCACAAATATGTTCTCGAAGGTGTGTGAAGCCCGCCAACCCGCACTTGGCCATCGTGGTGGGCTAAGGCCAAACCCCTCTCAGTCTGAGAGGAGACCCGTGCCCAGCAGTGGGACGTAAAAAACGGTTGAGAGAGAGAGAGAATTAAAAACTTGGTCCTGCCCAGAAATCGTCTACGTTAAATTTATAGTCTCTTGCAGTGACCGTGGAATTTTCAGGATTAAATGAGACTGAGTAAGTAAGTCCATGATTAAATTATCATGTATCTATTAATTATGTTTTGATTTTTCAATAAAATAATTTTATTGGTATTTTTAGCTGGAAGAAACGTACAAACCTTAATATCTTTATCAATTCAATTATAAATCCAATTTGCAAGTTGCAACGTTGATTTCCCGCATTCACGAATCCTGCCAGTACCTATCTACCAATTATGCTAGTCTATACCAAGCTGATTTTGATTTATACTGGGCGAGAGACTAACATTAAAATCGAATTATTTCGCTAACATTGGCGCGATCGCTGTTGGACGAGTCTGGTATAACTCAATTAGGCACAATTTAGATGAATAGTACATTCATTACAGGGCTAATAATGTAATGAAGTTGTTTCAACATAAATCTACCCCAAAACAAAGACAGGGGTACGGTTTTCACGTGTAAATTAAGTATTACTATAGCTAATGCGGCAAACACTGTTTTGCCATATATTTCGTACATAGGAGTAAGTATTAAAAAATTGGTTATACGTCTCGTTCTTAGACCTGTCGAATATACACAAAAATTTCATAAGAATAGTCAAACCGTTTTTGTACAACTTTGACACGATAATTTTATGTAGGGACTAGCTGACCTGGCAAACAATATTTTGCACAACGCAATTAAAACGACCTACTCTCAGACCTACCAAACATACATAGAAAATTTAATAACAATTGGTTGAGCCGATTACGAGGAGTTTAGTAACAAAAATTGGCACGAAAATTACAATATATATAGCTGCTTGTGCTGACTGACTCACTGATTGATCACCTCTCCTGAACAATTTTGTATGAAAAAAATTTTTTTTACTAATCATGGCGTAAAGAGGGGAAAAAATCATTAAGAACAAAAATATGGAGAGAGCTGATGATTGAGGATTTCGAAGACGAGTGAAGAGCACGGGGAGGGTATTGAAGACAGGTGGGGGGTGCTCGACCAAATGTCATTCGCAATGTCATACAATTGCCAGTGAGCTTAAAAAAAATTCAAAATGGCGGATTCAAAATGGCCGCCATTCGAATTTCGTCGATATCTCGGAAAGTATAAAAGATGGAAGAATGGTTTCTTGACAAGAGTTGATCAGGACAAAAAGCTCTATTTGATGGCTAGAAAAAAATCCAATATGGCGGATTTTTTTTTTACCATAGAAAATATATGGGGAATTTTGAAGGGATTTTTCATTGGCGGGAAGACAGCACGCGGGCCACATGTGGCCCGCGCCCCCACGCGCCCTACTAGTTACTATATATATAGCTGCTCGTACTGATTCATTCATTCACTGACTCATTGATCACCTCTCCTGAACAATTTTGTATGAAAAAAATTTTTTTCAAGGATGGGGTCGTATAGAGGGGAAAAATTCATGAGGAGGAAAAATACGGAGAGAGCTGATGATTGAGGATTTCGGAGACGGGTGAAGAGCACGGGGAGGGTATTAAAGATAGGTGGGGGGTGCTCGACCAAATGTCATTCGAAATGTCATGCAATTGGCAGTGAGCTGAAAAAAAGTTCAAAATGGCGGATTCAAGATGGCCGCCATACAAACTTCATCGGTGTCCATCTCGAAGAGTATAAAAGATGGAAGAGTGGTTTCTTGACAAGAAGTGATCAGGACCCCATGGTCTATTCCATGGATAGAAAAAAAAATCAAAATGGCGGAATTTATTTTTCCATAGAAAATGTATGAGGAATATTGAAGGGACTACGAATTGTAAATCATGAAGTGCTTTGATGCGGATTTTTGATGACTACCAGAGAAAAATATGGAATGAGGTGATGATTGAGGATTTTAAAGACAGTCAAGGAGCATGGACAAGGTATTATAGTTAGGTGGGGACTGCTGAAACAAAAAATACTCGGAACTTCAGGCAATTGGCAGTGAGCTAAAAAAAACCAAAATTGCCGCCATACAAATTTCGTGTTGTTCTATCTCGGAAAGTATAAAAGATAAGAGAGTGGTTTCTTAGCAAGAGGTGATCAGGATCTCAAGTTCTACGGGATGCATGGAAAATAATTCACTGTGGCGGAATTTATCTTTCCATGGAAAATGTACATACTATGAGAAGAGACAATGATCTAGGATTTGGATGATGATTGAGGAGCACTGTCATGGTTTTAAAGATAGTTAAGGGCTGTTCGAACAAAAAATACGCTGAACCTCATCCGATGAGGTTCAGCGTATTTTTTTCTTCGAACTGCCCGTAACTATCTTTAAAACCATGACAGTGCTCCTTGGTGATTTTTTCAGCTCACTGCCAATCGGAGTTCAATGGGCGATGGAGATGACGGCGATACCTTTATGGGCGGGAAGACTGCACGCGGGCCACATGTGGCCCGCGCACACACGCGCCCTACTAGTTTTATATACAGAAGAGATAGTTCTTCGAGGTTCGTAGAGTGGAACCCTCGATGTGCGAGTCCGACCCACACTTAGCCGAGTTTTTTCTGTTCATTTATTCTATCGCAGTCAGCTCTTAAAGTTTTTAACTAGGCCATTTATTACCTACGCAGTTGCTTTTATATCTATCTTATGGAAAAAAAACATTCTTGGAAGCTTTTTGTAAATATCTGGAAATCTATGGGATTATTTTGTTGAGTGACAAATAATATTTTATTATTATGTCAAAAACAAAAACAGATGGATTACAGCGTGGGCTTGTTTCAATTAAGATATAATATTAGACTTCTAATAGATTTTTGGTCAACAATATTTGCGTGACAAATGAAAATGTGATAGCAAGCCTGCTTTGGGGTGGAATTTTTCCGGTTGAGATTACCTATGATTTTATTCGGTTCGGTAAGATAATTGAATCTCAAGGTTTTCGCTTTTTTATTAATAATTGATTCTTATGGTTTTACTTTTTCTATAGTAGTACGGAACCCTCGGTGCGCGAGTCCGACTCGCACATGGCCGGTTATATTTAAAATGCCTCAACTTGGTCTTCTTTAAAATAGGCATTAACGACAATAATATCATCGTTTAGTTATTTCTTACATCAAAAAAGGAGTATAATGTTTTGAGGGTTCACGTATGTATGTATATGTGAGTTTCTTTATTCAACCATAACTTCTGAACGGCTGAATAGATTAGGACATATGGCGTATCGTTAGAATCCTTACATCATTCCGAGTAAAAAAATATAGTCTAGTAACATAGACTATATTTTTTTTTTTGGAAAAAGATTATTATTTGCTTGTTTTTAATTTCGTCAAGCAAATGACAAAAAAGCATCAATCGATCGAGCCGTTTTTATTTATTACTAGCTTTTGCCCGCGGCTTCGCCCGCGTGAATTTCGGGGTTTTACAAATCCCGTGGGAGTCCTGGATTTTCTGGGAAAAAAACAGCATATGTGTTAACCTAACTTCAGAAACACGATTGGATAAAAATTTCTCGCCAAAAAGTTTTCCCAAAAATTGCTCCAAAATCTCAATTTTTCTAATTTCCATCGAAAACTACGATGGACATAATTGTAATTTTTGTTTTAATGTATCGGTAAAAAATAATTCCCAAAAACGCTCAGAACGACATTTAAATAACTATCTTAGTTTTTGAAGTAATTAGGTAAAACAACCTTTTTCTGTTATATTCTTCCGCAACGCTGCATACTAACCTAACCTAACCTAACCCACCAACGTATTCATAAGAGTGAGAAGGACGAAAAAAAAAATCAACGTATCCGCTTAAGAGTGAAATAATTTCAGAACCTTTACCTAAAGGTATCCATTTTCGCATTTATTGCATAATTACTATCACATATTCTATTGCTCAACTAAAACACATATTTTTAATAGCGAAACAGTTTTAATATCAGAAACTATACAGGAACACCTTTTTAGCATTATTAACCTGTAGGCTGTATCCCATTGCTTTACCAAAATATAAATTACACATTATAAATAGCGAAACAATTGTACTTTCAGAACCTTTATGGGTAGGTACCCATTTCCACATTTATAGCATTACTAATTACTATACCATATCCCACAGCTCAACTAAAACATACATTGTCAGTAACGAAACAGATGTTAGTTCAGAACCTATATCATAAAGGTACCCGTTTTCATAGTTATAATATTATTAACCTGTATCTCATTGCTCAACTAAAACACAATGCTAATAGCGAAACAGTTGTAATGTCGGAACCTATAATACGGGTACCCATTTTCACATTTATAACATTATGCATTATTTATAGCATTATAGCATTATTATTTATAGCATTACTATCCCATATCCCCTTGTTCAACTAAAACACACTTGTTAAATGCGTACAGTGCTATGTTCAGAACCTACATAGTGGCCATTTTCACATTTATAGTGATGAAAGATTCAGCTTTTGCCCGCGGCCCCGCCCGCGTCAAATTCGCTTTTTCATGAATCCTAAGGGAAACGTCATTTTCCCGTTATCGTTCCCTATTCCAACCTTTAAACATGCTTTCAAGCAAGTTCGCTTGAACAATTTATCTATAGATGTAGCTATAGATTGCTCTAGAAAAGCAGGACTGATTAATTTGTTTTGCTATTATCCGCTTCTTGAAAGGATTCTGTATGGTGCAATATGCAGGAACACCATCCACATGAAACACCACACACAATTTTCTATCACTTTCTTCGACGCACGTTTCGTCCCGACACCGGGACATCCTCAGGAGATGTTGACTTCACAATGCGAAATCGTAGAGCATTCTACGATTTCGCATTGTGAAATTAATCAGTCCTGCTAATTATGGATTTCCGCAAAATAACGCCTGCTTCCATTCAATGCTCTAGAAAAGTTTGTATTTTGAGTATCCCACGGGAACTACGGATTTTTCCGGGATATAAAATAGCCTATGTTTTAATCCGGGTTATAAGCTACCTATGTTCCAAATTTCAGCTAAATCGGTTCAGTAGTTGAGCCGTGAAGGAGTAACAAACATACACACACACAAACTTTCGCCTTTATAATATTATCTATATATCTATATCTATCTATATCTATACTTATAATAAAACTGTAAAGGGTCGAATTCTGTACATTGAAGATATTTTGAAAATTTTTGTTGAAGGACACTATTTAGTCGATACTGAAGCCAAAACTGTAATTTGTTTAATTTTTGTCTGTCTGTCTGTCTGTCTGTCTGTCTGTCTGTTTCACGACCGGGCATCACGGCTAATCCGCTGGATGGATTTAAATGAAACTTGACATGACTATAGTTCATACCCCGAGGTAGGACATAGGATACTTTTTGTCCCAAAATACATCATGGTTTCCCTGGAAGACGGCATCAAAGTCCAAACGTTTTTTAGTTATAATTCATTAACGCGTTGTCCGATTCCATTCATTCTTTTTTTGTTAAAAAGGAGGTTCTTTAAAGATTATTCCACACAAATCTTATCATCATCACTTTTATAGTTCAGAAATTACAGACATCAGAACCTTTAGCGCTAAGTTCAAGTAGGTAGGTGACTTGAAACTCGGAATGCACAAAGAACCTAGGGCCTAGGGCTAGAACGTAGGGCTCAAGTAAGACTGGAGTACCCTTACAGCCGTAAATACATAGGCTTAGCAGGAGATTTTGTATGGTTTCAAATTTTTCACTTTTAGGGTGAACAAAAATCATGTAACTGGCGTTATCGCTACGATATACCGTATAGCGCCATCTCTACAATTTATGTGGAACTTGAATGTAAAACTCTGAGATAGGTACTACTGATTTTTTTTAAATAAAAATTAACTGTCATGTTATTAACTGTTTCCTGACTTTATATTAAGATGGCACTGTTAAGACAAGTTTTCACTTCTGTCGACATTCCCAGAGTGCCGCGTCTTTATCATCTGCAATATGGAAAGGGTAAGATAATGGTTCACAAATATTTTTAACTCTTAGGTCTTATCGATCCTAACCGACTGACTGTCATCTAAGGTCTTCTTATACGTAAAGAAATATATAGCCATTGCCCATTCTGATGTTTTGGATGGATGTATTGAGATGAAGCAAAGATTTTTAAAAGACTCTTATATTATGTTGGGCTGGGGAATATTGTTAGTAGAGTATTTTATCCCAGTGGTACCTACCCGGCCGAACTCTGAAAGAAGAGTTCTACCACCAGTACTACTTTCCACATGGTTTAATGATTTTTGACATATTTCGTGGTTTCAGAATAAAAATCACAATTAATTGGAAAAGGACGATTTTAACTTTTAACCCAGTGGCATTGGTACAAGTCGTGGTCACGTAGTTGTACCAATGTATCGAAATATCGACAGTTAAAATCGTCCTTTTGATTTTTCAACTACGTATTAATGAAACTTTATACTATTAGTAAGAAAAAGGAGTTTTCAAAATCACTACAAGATAACCCGTGTAAAGTAAGAACAGGTTTCTGTACAACATCACACCAGAATCCCGCGAAAAATCAAGGAATTCAAGTAGGAAGGTATATTATGTAAAAAAACCGTAATTCACGCGGGCGGAGCCGCGGGCAACAGCTAGTTAGGATATAAAAAAGAAGATACTGGAAAAGATTACATTAGAATGCAGTGCTTTGTTAATTTTTTCAAGATAATATATTTAAAATTAATTCATAATATAAATAAAATATATATCTTATGCACTTTTCGCCCAGTTCCTTGTGAGTTTTGCTGTAATAGAATATCCAATCGATAATAATTAATTAATATTGTCTAATTGATTTGTTATCTTGCTTTTAATAGGTGATAATCAAGCAAACCAGCTTGCGAATAAAGTTCTTTACCCATTTAGTAACAACATTTATAATTATAATCTCTTAAGCACAACGTAGAAAGTAATACGTTTTAAATAAATTATACCTGTTAAGTATTTTATTAGGTATAGTATTGGAATGATACGATGATTATTGATATTACATTATTTGATCATTTAGATGTGTTTGATAAATTAGTAATAAATGTAATCGCATCCAAAATTAATTAAGTACAGATGAGCACTGGCGCTCAAATTTCGATTAATTTTCTAATTGAAATTATTGACGTAGAAATTGAACGGGCTATATTGATATCTGTGGACTAAATCTACGATCCAATTTAGCCGGCCAATACTGCATGCCTGAGAATTAAATTACTAGTACCTAGTATATGTCCTTGTTTATATCTAAATCCCTTGGGAATAGCACAATACTCAAAAGAGGCACGTATCGGCGCTGCCTCGGCCTAAATTTTCACGTTCGTCCATCAATGCCTATTTGTGGCCAATTCTTTGATGTGACTTTTCTTAAACAATGCGCAGAAATTTAAACTAAGTAGTAACTGAGTACTCGTAGTAATTTTAAAATTCAAAGACGAACAACAATATTTTTTTCATCTCACTCCGCGCTTTTTCCATACTATCAAAGAAGTAAAACGTTACGGTTAACGGTTCGCCACTATTACCTACAACTATTCAGAATTTT
This sequence comes from Coenonympha glycerion, assembly GCA_963855885.1. NCBI lineage: Eukaryota > Metazoa > Arthropoda > Insecta > Lepidoptera > Nymphalidae > Coenonympha > Coenonympha glycerion. Next base: position 9,695,092 of record OY979626.1, read on the forward strand.
AGTTCGATCGCTTTAATAGTTACTGAAATAATCGAGTGTGACAGACGGACGGACGGACGGACGGAGAAAGTCTCACCATACCATTTTTACCACTTTGGTATGGAACCCTGAAAAACACAACATAGGTACTCGTACGGTCAGTAACGACGTACGACCATAGAGTTTGTATAGGTACCTACATTAGTTTTTATGTTTTCACTTTTTCTTAGAATATCAATAAAAATAATAACTCCTGTTTAGTTTATAGTTATTAATTATGAAGGAAATCTAATGAAATGTATGATATTTCCTAATTGTTTTTATATTTATTGTGAATATTTTTTTTAATTTTACATTATCGTTGATTCTTAAAAATTGCTATTTCTGAACGCATCCCAAATAAAGATAGAAAGAAAATTTCTCATATTTTTTTGTAATCGTGATAATATTATGATAATAAGTTTTTCTTTATTTATTACTGTTTTGTTTGAATTTTGAAATAAAGTGAGATAGTCTGGGATCCCGCTATACAACGACCTTCACCGAGCTGCTTATTGGATGAAAACTATTTTATATCCAATTAAATATGTCAATAAATTTGAACTAAGATGTCAACGGAACTCTAACAAATAGGAGTTCATGTTACAATGGATTTTTTTTTAATTCTTAATTAATCATATCCTGGACTGAAATTTTTTAGGCAACCCACTTGCGATATATTTATTGATATATTTAATTGGATATAAAATAATTTTCATCCAATAAGCAGCTCGGTGAAGGTCGATGTATAGCGGGATCCTAGACCAAGAGATAATTTAAGGTAAATTTAAGTTAGTGAACTTATTGCAGAGTTATACTAAAGACTAGCATGTACTACATTTTTTCTTGGTAACTGAAACCTTTGAACTACACCTTCCCAGAAGCGTATTCAATTACCGTTCACGTGCCTGCAGATTTGCAAGAGTAACCAACAAACAAACGATAATAATTTCACAGTTGATTTCACATTTCGAGCTCTTAAAGTACCTATGTAGTTTTGTGCGTTTCATCTGCGATTTAAATATTAAACTATGCCTTTAGTATATTATGGTAGTAGTGATATATACATATATTTCGTATCTTATATACTCCTTTACCTATTAACGCAATTACTACATAGTAAGAGTTATCCTGTATAATAAAATATTTGCTGCACTGTTGTCAATAAAACATTCAGGTTCAAAACGCAACATAGTCGTGAAATTAAATTTACTTTGCGCGATAAAGTTGAAGAATTGTATTTCCCATGTTTATTCAATTTTATACTCTAAACCAATAGACGTAAAGTTAATTTTCCAGTGATAATTATTTATTTTATTTCTTGATTCTCAGTGTGTGAAAACGTTACGTGAACCGTCCCCCAGGTTTGAAGAGTTGTACGTGATCTCATAAAAGAAGAAAGAAGGTAACAACTACGTTAAGGGGCAAAATTAAAATAAGCCATGCCACCTCACGCAATAATATCTCTTCAAAGTGCAACTTGTAATATGATCAGCAGACTCGCGCCAAACTTTGTAACTATGGTCGTTAAGAGGAACGTGTGCAACGAACTTTTAAAACACCCCTCCGGTTTATGACTCGGTAGTATATCTCCGCAACTTTGCCAGTATACCTACCATTAGTCCAAAATACGGATTAGTATTCTTGTAATCAACGATACCTTCAACATTCTTATTTTTAACCAAACAGAAGAGCCTACATCGATGTAATAATCTGAACGTTCGATATACAAGTACGTCCGTCGTCGTTTAATTAATAGCTCCCGTAATAGTTTTAGTAACAAGCCAGCCTGAACCTTAGGCCTTGCTGCATCACATTTTATTTGCAAGATAGCCTACCCCATACTAAATTGTTTACATTAATCGTTACCTATGATTCTATGAAATTATCTAAATAGTTGCACAGCTTGTTGCATTGTGAATTTGTCTTTTTGGATTTAGAAAATGCCTGTAAATTTAAATACCTTGGCCTGTATGCAGTAAAACATTCATAAATCAAATACCAATTGTATTACAGCTTAACTACGAGTATACCATATGCGTTGCTAACTACGTCCCGCAATGGATGTCCATCGCCTGAAACGACAAGGATTTATGAATGGCATGTTAAATAGATGTCACTACTCGAAGAACAAATTAACTGAAATAATACACATGAAATGAATTTCAAGTATATACATACGATCAGTCACATGACACACCGACATATTGACTGACCGACGATTGAAAGGCTGAAAGGCGAACAAATGTATGATTTTATTTTTAATGTATTTCTAAACGTACTTATACGAATAAAACGAGTTAAAAAGGGGTTTAGTAGAAACTAGTCATGTTTTTCTCATTAAGACGTTCACAAGCAACAAGCACTACATACTATCTGACGACTTTGGAATCTTTCGACATTCTAATATAGGTAAAAAAATAACAAACATGCACCATTGATGTATTAAGTACCAATTTACGATATTCATAATAACTATTTGTACAACTGCATCGTAAAAAGGACGTTTTAATTCGAGTGCTGATGGCTTTTGATACGAGGCTTGCCGAGTATCAAAATAGGATAGTACGAGAATACCAGAATGCAAAAAACCAGCACTCGAATTAAAATGACCCTCCTTACGATGCAGTTGCATAAATGTTGCGTCACCTTTTAAGTGTCAGTGTGATTGTTTTTATCAAAAATAATATAGGACTAGGACAACTATTAAATTGAGATTTTATGTATCGGGATAGTCTCTATAAATCCCGGGGATCACATTCTCGGGATATAAATGTCTACGTCCGTCTCCAAACTAAGGACAAACGTTCGCATAAGTATTAGGTACTATATTTTCCCAGAAGTTTTCAATCTGGTTTATTTCAATTGTTCTCATGGGGAAATTTTAAATAGAAAAAGTTGTTCTTTTATCCAACAACGATAAAGAAACAGAAAAACGCGTCTCGAGAGGCTTGGTCTTACCAAGAAATACGTAACGGATACCTTCCTTCCGTTTCACGATGTTTTACGTCGGACCCTACTACTACTTTCACCAATCGCTATAAACTATGATCCTGGGAGACTACATTGTATTTATTCAACACTCGACTTTTGTCTTCTGTTATTTTGCAGATGAATTAGTTTAATGAATTAGATTTACTGCGGACGTAATATTTTAATCACAATAACCATACATCCATACATTACAATTACACATTAAGATGAATGTATACAACTTATAACATTATGATAAAAAGAAAAGAATAAAAAAACTAAAACTATAAATATTAATATTTACAAAATAAATACACCGCCCAACTAATCATTTATGAGAATAGTGCCCAAGACGCTGGCGCAATTACCTCCAGCGCCAGCTCTTGGGTCACCAGACGCTTGGACCAATTTTTGTGACACAATATTCACGAACTTTTTTGTTTCCGATGACCATGGGCCCAGCGTAGAAGTAGTGCACACGCCTGCATTAACCGCTCCAATCGAAAATCTTCGATGATGAAAAAAATCTAAAACTGTAAAATCTGATTTATACTTATTTAAGAAAAATGCCGAATTTTATCCAGTCTGAAAAATGGTCCGTAACTGACGGATAGATGCACAGACTGACGGATAACAAAGTGATCCTATTAGGGATTCGTTTTCCTTATTATATGAGGAAAAGAACCATTTAAATTGGAACGTATAAGGCGGACATATCCAGTAGCTCCTCTTTGCCCTTTTTAGAAGTAGTGCACACGCCTGCATTAAACGCTCCAATCTTCGATGATGAAAAAAATCTCTGCAGGTAGATAATCTACTTGACTGACAAATAAAAGCTGTCAGTCTTGAAGTAGAGATCTCAGATATATAAGTACGCTCCACTCGGTGAAAAAAAAAAACATTTTATAAAAATAATATTTTTATTTCACAAACATTTTAAATCCGCAATTTTTGAGTAGGTACCTCAGTAGATTTTGAACACTGCCGTGCTTTTGAACTAAAAGCTTCGGTTTCATTTACACTGCCGAGCGACCATATAAAACTGAGCAAATCAATAGTTTTAAACAAAAAGCTTTTATGAGAGTTTGCTTTCGATAAATAAAAACTAGAAATGGCATGTGCATTGTGCGGTGTTTAACTCACCATCCGAGAACGCTGAACGTCAAGCATATGCTCGGAGTATACGAGTAGTATATAGTATGCTCCACTCCGCTCCACTTTGGTGGCAACCGGGCCTTAGGGCGCTTTCAAATTTGTCGCAAAGTGCCGCGCGGTGGCAGCGCGTTTGCAGCGCTGCAGCCGCATTTCTTTTTAAATCTATGTAAATAAACAACGCGCGGTTACAGCGCTGCACCCGCGCTGCGGCCACGCGTCTGTTCATCGATCGACTAGTGACTGCCCGCACATATTTTTTTGTAGAATTCTATACATCGAGTCCATCGTGAAACTATTACTTTACGGTTCTCAAACTTAGTGACAGCAGCGCGGCTACAGTGCTGCAGACACGCTGCCACCGCGCGCACTTTGCGGAAAATTTGATGGCACCCTTGTAAGAGTGACGACGGTTTCCACTGAATGAAAGCACGAGCGAGAATTCGTTCTCTAAGACCTACCAAATTTCAAGCACTCTACTTGGAGCACTAACCGCGTGCGCGAATATAATATTATTTGCTTGTTGTAAACTGTGCTGAATACTTAGTGGAAACACGGCTTTAGTCAGTATCGGTTCGAATTTCACATATCAACAAACAGGGTTCGAATACTACAACTAACAAGTACGCCTTTTTAAGTGCGTTAAAGACGGTCGAAGTGTAAGCATACTCGTATGAAAGGGTCGCTTACTGGTAAAATCACCAAGTACATCTAAAATGCGCCCCTTTTCCTAAACTATTTTAAATATTTAATGGCTACTACGTGTTCGAGTACCTACCGAAAGAGCGTATGTCGTCAGCCGCCCTAACGAGGTGTCTAAATCAGAACAAATGCGCCGGACTCAGTACTTAATGTGGATTTACTGCCGCAATTTGCTTGTTTCGAGTGTAGTTTCGTAGATCTGGTTCTCGCAAACTGTCTATCACTTCTGCCTCTGGGATGTTTTGTTCCGTACTGTTGAATGTTGCTAGAAGGTTGTACGAGTATAATGGCCAGTTTTACTTTATCGTTATGATCCTAGAAATTTGAAACAAATTGACAATACAAGAGCCCCAAAAAAGTTGCTGGGATAGTGCCGTAGAAACGGGCATAAGACTTAAGGGTTATAGCATAAGGGTTATGGAAGCGTGGAGTTGGTGCGAGGTTCCTTCTGTTTGCCTCCAGTTTAGTTTGCTTAGACCGCCAACGCCCACCCAGGGCAGTATTGCTTTGTTGATGATGACGACATTATGTTTGGATAGATACTCAACAACTTGGAATTAGTAATACAGTATGTAATTTTTGAGAGCAGTGACTGGGCGACCGTGCTTTCCTTGATTTTTGTTATGAAAGTTTTTAGGAGATAAATGTAACACTTTGTTTTATAAGTTTACCTGTGTAGTTATATTTCCCATAAAAACCTAATTGGCAAAAAAAAAACATCGAATAACTCTCCATCGTATCTCTCTATCTCCATCCAATAGGTTTTAACTGCACAAAAACAGATATAACCCTAATTACCTGTGAATAGCTTTCCCATAGAACTCTTTATATATTTTGGTATACCAATGTGAAACTACAGATTTCCAATAGGTACTAATAGTCTCTGAGTTTCATCACAGGCTGACGTACGGACATATACCTAGGTACTTAGTGAAACTATTAGGCGTTTCATGGTTTACAACGGAACCCTAAAAACCTTATTTAAATACAAAATTTCATCAAAATCGTTAGCTGTTTCCAAGACCTGCGAAATTTATTTATACTATACGAGAACTGCTCGTTTATTTTTTGAGAACATAAAATTTTAGTCTGCCATAGAAATAGAAGTTCTCGTATTTTAATATAGTTACCCACATAGTTATAGGTATACAATTACTTGGTTATTCATTTTTTTCGTTATTTCCGATAGTAAAATACAGAATTATATTAGTGAAATGAGAGAATTATGCGAAGACATGTTCACTATACAATATAATAACAAGAAAGCAATCGAAACTAAGATCATAAAGTCAGAGCCTAGATGGCAAAATGCCAAAGTAAGGCTGCATATTTACCACGAATCCAAATTCAATTTCTTGAGGCAAAGAACACACATCTGGAAAAATGTAGATAGATAGGTACTAACTTACTCAGCTAACGTTGCTTTGTCATTAGGGAAATAAAAAATAACATACACAGAAAATTTCCAATCGGTCGAGGGTTTTCGAAGGAGTTTGGTAACAAAAATTTACTCGAGAATTATATATATTTAATTTTATATTAGGGAGATTGAAAAGATCAGATACAAATGTGAAATAAGAGATCAAATAACAATCTTACAACATAATTAAAAAAAAATATTTACAACGTTTAAGACAGTAGAAAAGGCTTTCTAAAGATAAAACTGACCTCTGGAAATTAGATACTTTATTATATTCTTGAAAAATGTGGTCTTTTTGCGGTGTTAAGTTATATCCTTTGTATTCCAGGAAACATTTGTACTTGTACTCGTAAGTATAAGCGTCCCTTCCAACACCCGCGCATTTTCTCTACATTTCTGGAATAGAGACAAAGTGAAAGCTCTGCGCTCGGCTTCTTAGTAAATGACTCAGATTTAGGTACAGCATCATCGTTATTATTAAGAGTCCGACATTTAGAACTGTGTCGCGTTGAAATTTAATAATATCAATATTCAGTGTGCTGTCATATAAAAAAACGTTACTTGTATATCCTAAAACCGATTTTTATTTATTTTCATGCCCGATAGTTTTTAATTGAGCAAAACATGGAAAAAGTATTATAAAGAGAATTTCTATTATAAATTATTTATTTAATTATATCCTGGGAACGTTTTTTTCTTACCTATATCCTTTCCTATGGACGTGGCGCTATGTATATCCGGAATGTCTATAGCGGCACCTGGAAGCGATCAGAAATAATTTTACGCGAACTCTACTAAAAGCTTCCTATGGGTGTTGTTCCGAAATCGGTGTGCAAAGGGAGCGCACGTACAAAAGAAGTTTCATACGTTTTCGCGAGATGCCGCTTCTAGTAAAAATGACATTAAAAATGTAGATGAATTATGAAGGTAACGTCTATTTATTCAAAATCTTAACATTTTGGGGACTAGAAGAACGACGGGAGGTTAATGCAGAACATATTGTCACCTTTTTTTAATTTAGATTCAAATAACTAATAACTAGCTCTTTATTGAGATTAATTAAGTATTTTAATATTATAGAAATGACTAAAAGTAATTAAATTTATCAGGCTGCTTTATTAAGGTTTAAAAGGCTTAAGGAGCCAGGACTCATTTCGTCATGCGTTAATCCTTTTGTGCCTTCAAATCTTATTTTCTACTAAATTACATACTTACTAGACATGTACCCGGACAGGGCGGATGGCGGGAAAAGATATCGCCATTTTATCGGTGCCAAAAATGCTTGTTTTGCCACCAATAGTAAGGTCACGCTGTAGTTCGCTCAGCAGCCACCTATAGAACTTTAAAGAGGGCGCTACTATTTGCTTTTATGAAAAAGGTTTCTACGTAAATCGTTTGGATGCACATATCCTCATTATTTATTATCGGTGACTTACTTGAAATCTCAGCTGATTGTAAATGACGATGCTGCTGAAGCGGTATCGTACATGAAAGGAGTATGCAACCAACGGTTTCTACACAGCATCGCGCCGGAACGCTTAATTGCTTGGCGGTGCGTCTTTGCTGGTAGGGTGGTAACACAGCCAAATCCTCCCACTAGACATCCAGCACCTGAGCCAAATTAGGAAGTATAAAATTCTAGTGGCCTAATTGGCGTCTACTCTAGACAGGGCGAACCGCGCGAAAAATTGTCGCCAGTTTATTGGTGTCATTAGTACCAACAGTCTAAGGCCACGCGGTAGTTCACTCAGCTGCCACCTATTATAGTATTTTGACAGTTGGCGCTACTGTTTGCTTGTATGAAAAAGGTTTACGTAAATTGTTCGGATGCCCATATCTTGAGGTTAGTAATCGCAGTGAGTGGCCTAGACATCTTCGCTCAGCCGCGTCGCTTGCTCGGTCGCGGTACAATATTCTATTCATTCTAGAATAATTAACATATTATTTTGACAACAAATCATGTCACGCAAGGCTAGGTTAGAATAGGGCTAGAATCTAGAATGAATCAATCCATAGTATTGTTATGTCTGTGTTTATTATAGTCAATACAAAGTTATTCCTTGGTCTGATTATAACATAGTGCGGCTGATATGTGTCATTTGCATAGTAGTATGTATTTCAGTCTCTCCGTTTCTACTGAACACACAATACCTACTTGCTATTGCTATTATATTGATACCTACGTATCAACATACTTATGCAACAAATATAACACTGATGTTTTACATGAGCCTGATTGTTAGGCCTATGTGAAATAAAGATATTTTGAGTTTGACTTTGGTTATGTTTGGGGCCAGTACCCAAATGTGCAGCGACAGTTGGCGACAGTAAGAAAACACGGCAAGCCACATATAAGAAAAATTTATTAATATAAAATGCAATATTATACTACATAACTCGTCACTTTTGATGGGTTTACAAGTACATAATACATTTTTAAGTAAGTCTATAATCAGAAAAAATAACAGTACCCACTTTAAATGTATTTTCATCGCGGAAATAACATTTATTTCCACGTCTTATTTATTTTAATAATTGTAAATAGGTAGATGTATAACTAATATTATAATTACCAGGTTAAATATATTTGTCAGGTATGTACAATGTACAACGGTCTGGAAACGCAGGTAATTGAAACCAGCTATCTATTTTATCTATTTTCTATAATAAAATACCACATTAATGCAATATAAGGTTGCGTAATTACATAAGTTTGCGTAGTTAAATGAAAAATGGCTGCTTCGCATTTGTATCCGAGTAGTGTCTGATAAATGATCAAATTTAGCTTTTGTAAACATATAGAGATCTGTAGATATTTCAATCCACGAAGACGCGCCCCACTCTGACAAAATCGCTTATGTTTCATTCGATTCGTATGGAGTTGGACTGAGTGGGGCGCATCATCGTAGACTGAAATATCTATACAGTGAACGAAAGAGTATAGAAGTATTACTTCCCTTCAAAGCAAACCATTCAACAGTCGGTTCTGTCTGATGGGTCTGTGTGACTGGCACTCCACAATCATTCGTGATACGTTTTAAGTTAGATGAGGCTGTGGAAATTTTTTTACGGCATTTCGTAAGAAACGCCGGCTTCTATATTTTTGCTCATAGCATGTAGAGCTATATTCGGATTTGAATTAGTATCTGTCTTTCTGATCCACTGCGTTTTGTCAGAGAAGAATAGATACGAATTGTAAATTTACGTTATCGAGAAACCGTCCTTACAACAAGTAGATATACAGGGTTATGTAAAAATACCAAATCGCTCTCGGCCTGTTGTTCTTTACATTAACACTAACAACTTTTGTTCTACGACTTTTCAAAATTCAACATTAATTTGTTTCGTACAAAAATACATACTTTTTTTGTAAAGTGACACTACGCAGTTTCGATTTCGCACCGCGAGTTCGCGCGCCTTCGCGCCATTGCCACTTGCCGATGTTACATTACAGAGTAGGAACAAGTAGAGTATCTGTGTCAAATATTGAATATTTGATATTTCTCAAATTTTCGAGTAAAACAAAAAGTCGTAGGAGAAAAGTTGTTACTTTTAATGTAAACAAATATAGGAGAGCGATTTGGTATTTTTAGGGTTCCATACCAATTTGGTAAAAATGGAACCCTTATGGTGAGACTTTCTCCGTCCGTCCGTCCGTCCGTCTGTCACACTCGATTATTTCAGTAACTATCAAAGCTATCGACTTGGGAATAGTTTTAGGCAATAGTGACCAAACGCCATTGCACTCATAAAATATTGAAAATTGTTTTTATTTATATTTAAAAAGGGGGGAAAACCGGGACTTCGAATTTTCAAAATGAGACAACAATATTGAATGGGGTATCATATGAAAGGGCGTTACTTGTGTATTCTAAAACCGATTTTTATTTATTTTTATGCCTGATAGTTTTGGATTTATTGAGCAAACTGTCAAAAAAATACCGTTCCCCCCCCCCCCTTATCTCCCAAGTTTATCAATTGAAAAATCTAAGCGCATGCGTTGGTAATAAATATATTCATAAAATAGTATACAAAAAATGCATGCTTAATAATTTTGTTCTGATTCACAAATTACTTATTTATTATTCTTAACGAAGGTGTAATATTTTAATTACCATTTATATCGGTGTAATAATATTATTACCAATTTAATACTTGTTTGATTAATTATTTTAAAGACAGATCAATATTTAGAGTTCCATACGTGACGTATAAATAGGTATATTACCATGTAAAATATTTGGTGAAATATATTGATTATTTCTAGCTTTGCCTTGTCCAAGAAGGAAACGGTAATATTTATTAAGTTTACGGGAACGTTTTTTACGGACACTTCCGCGGTAATCATTGAGAACGTAAATATTAATTAACAGACAATATAATATAGCAATTGTAGATTCTTAAATATTTTATACTGGTTAAAACAAGGAGCATTTGGTTTATTTTTCACAAATAATTGCGATTTCTTTTTTTTTCAACTTTTACAGTATGCTTTGCAACACTGGCAATGTACGCCAGTACTAAGTATAATAAACTTCAAAGATTCATTAACAAAAATTAATAATAATAATTGATTACTTGATATTATACAAAAGATATATGGTTACTTGTCTATAAGTCTGCGACAATTTTGTTACGATATTAAAAAAAGTCCGCGACTATAAATACGTGACGGTATAATTTTATATACTTGACATAGTATTAAACCGAGCCCAAACTCACTGTTGAGTATAAGCCCGAGCCCAAACTTTCTGTTGAGTATAAGCCCGAGTCAAAACTTACTGTTGAGTAAAGGCTCTAGCCTACTTACCCAAGTATAAGCCCAGACTTATTGGACTTAAAAATAGGGCACATATTATAGTTAAAAATATTTCAAAATAAATTGTGATGATGAATTATATTTGAGGCTTATATTGCACAAAAATATGTTTAATTTTTTTATAGTTTTCAAGAATGAACCCACTGAATTTAGAAGTACTGGAATGTAATAGAAACATATTCCATAAAATAAATCTTAATTTACAAAGTAGTGGGTGGTAATAGTTTTACTTAAGAATAAAATAATTATGAGAAAAAGTCGATGATGACTAACGGAAAATCTTAGATACAATGCACTAGGCTTGTTGCTATAATCAATTCTTAATTTCCGATTAAGCCTAGTAGGTACATATCATTTATTAATGAAAAAAAAAATATTTTAGTGCGTCCTCTGTTACTTTACAAAAAATTGTCTCGAAGGGTCTATTACTTTTGCAGATAAGTACTTGTAAGAAATTAAAAGTGTTGTAGGTAAGTGTGCTTCTGATGATCAGTAGGTCCATTTTGTATAGAATGTAGATACATTGTAAAACCTATCTACAGGTTGATTCAAAAATACACAGCCGCAACTTTTCCTTTTCAATAATAATTCGCTACAATTTAGTTGTAAATTTAAGTTTAGTTTAAGTAAGTTAGGTACTTATACCAATAACATCCATATTTTCACACATTATATATTTTACTACGCTTCTACTAATATGCAGATTCCAGCCATGGTGCATAATATTAATTATTTAATATTATATTATATCTAATCACATCTAAAACTCACCGTTTTAAGCACAGGTATCTTTATACCACAAACATTCCAATACATTACTATGACACGACATAATATCTATACTTATAATCTATACTTATAATAAAACTGTAAAGGGTCGAATTCTGTACATTGAAGATATTTTGAAAATTTTTGTTGGAGGACACTATTTAGTCGATACTGAAGCCAAAACTGTAATTTGTTTAATTTTTGTCTGTCTGTCTGTCTGTCTGTCTGTCTGTCTGTCTGTCTGTCTGTTTCACGACCGGGCATCACGGCTAATCCGCTGGATGGATTTAAATGAAACTTGACATGATTATAGTTCATACCCCGAGGTAGGACATAGGATACTTTTTGTCCCGAAATTCATCATGGTTTCTCTGGAAGACGGCATCAAAGTCCAAACGTTTTTTAGTTATAATTCATTAACGCGTAGTCCGATTCCATTCATTCTTTTTTTGTTAGAAAGGAGGTTATTTAAAGATTATTCCATACGAATCTTATCATCATCACTTTTGTAGTTCAGAAATTACAGACATCAGAACCTTTAAATTCAAGTAGGTAGGTGACTTGAAACTCGGAATGCACAAAGAACCTAGGGCTAGGACGTAGGGCTCAAGTAAGACTGGAGTACCCTTACAGCCGTAAATAAATAGGCTTAGCAGGAGATTTTGTATGGTTTAAAATTTTTCACTTTTAGGGTGAACAAAAATCATGTAACTGGCGTTATCGCTACGTTATACCGTATAGCGCCATCTCTACAATTTATGTGGAACTTAAATGTAAAACTCTGAGATAGGTACTACCGAATATTTTTAAATAAAAATTAACTGTCATGTTATTTACTGTTTCCTGACTTTATATTAAGATGGCACTGTTAAGACAGACATGAACAGATTTAAACTTTATCATCCGCAATATGGGAAGGGTAAGATAATGGTTCACAAATATTTTTAACTCTTAGGTCTTATCGATCCTAACCGACTGACTGTCATCTAAGGTCTTTTTATACGTAAGGAAATATATAGCCATTGTCCATTCTGATGTTTTGGATTATATTGAGATGAAGCAAAGATTTTTAAAAGACTCTTATATTATGTTGGGCTGGGAAATACTTATTGTTAGTAGAGTAATTTATCCCAGTGGTACCTACCCGGCCGAACTGTGAAAGAAGAGTTCTACCACCAGTACAACTTTTCACATGGTTTAATAATTTTTGACATTTTCGTGGTTTCAGAATAAAAATCACAATGAAAAGGACGATTTTAACTGTCGATATTTCGATACATTGGTGCAAGTCGTGGTCACGTAGTGACCACGACCTGTGCCACTGGGTCGAAATATCGACAGTTAAAATCGTCCTTTTGATCTTTCAACTACGTATTAATGAAACTTTATATTTTTTATTAAAAAAAAGGAGTTTTCAAAATAACCACAAGATAACCAGTGCATAGTAAGAACAGGTTTCTGTACAACATCACACCAGAATCCCGCGAAAAATCAAGGAATTCCAGTAGGAAGGTATATTATGTAAAAAAATCGTAATTCACGCGGGCGGAGCCGCGGGCAACAGCTAGTTAGACAATAAGTCACTAAGGCTGAACAAACCAATGAATCACATTTTTTATGTACTCCTTACAAATAATATGATTTTAACATCTATTTAAAACATCTACATATTGATCTTTAATGTAATGTTAAACGAGCAATATATAATTATATATAACTTTACGTTTCACTAGTTGAATGTTGAAGCCCGCAGATTTTTCATAAGCGAAGGAAAAACCCTTCATTAAATAAAACGCACAATTAACTAGCTCTTTACGTGCGATACGTAAAGAGAAATATTTCTTACACAAGTTCCATAACTTTGAACTGTATATCAAATTAAAAATACAATGTTGTTTTTGAGAAAAAGGTCTTAAATAAAAGCAATACAAATGAGAATTGATTTTATGCTAAACACATATAGAATTTTAAAGACATTAGCAAAAAACGTGGAAGGACGTCTTAATCTATGGTTTTCACCCCCCTGTTATGTTTTTATTACACCTGTTAGATTAAGATTCTGGAAAACCCCGGTTTAGTACCTGCTAATTGATACCCTAAAACCAAAATAGGTATCAAATTTCCGACCTCTACATTTTTACTTCCCTCTTTTTTATGTATTCGTTATTTAAAAACTTATAATATATTTATTATACTATGTATAATATTTATATACTTTAAGTTACAAAAAAGTACACAAAATTTTATACGAGTGTAAATTTGTAATCATTGAAGTCAAGTAGGTATCTATTCTACATCAGATTTATTTATGTATACCTAAAAACTTACAATTTAATTAGAAAAGGTTCGTTTTATATGTAAGTCCAGTAGTCAGAAATGTATTCAATATATATTATTAGTTTCTTTTTTATTAATTACAGTCTATTAAAATAGATATACGTAAATGAACCAACTAATAATAATTTTTCAAAGATTTTGTAAACATACGATGAAAGCTATTATAAATTGTATGTATTATATTATTGTTATTTGAATGTTTTCTAAGCCTAGCTAGCAATATGTCGAAAAGTTTGTAGAAACTTAGGGAATTAATAATAGTAATTTTAGTAGATACTAGAACTTATCGAAAACATTTGGCAAATATCGTTTTGTATGTGGTCTAATTAATTGTTTTATCATCGATAGATCTTGCAGGATCGATTTAGTTGAACCTGAGGTTTTACTAAGTTGGATACTTAGCAGTTAGCACACATCCAATACATAGTTTTAAAAACCTCTGGCACGCAGTCTCAACAAGCACTTGAATTTGTACTTACTGCATTTACACAAAAACAGTACCTGGTGTAACGTCACGTATTTTCTAGAAACAAATACTAGTATTTCAGGAATTTACGGGAAGTGACTTTTAAAAGCAATAAATTAGGAGGATGTACTACCTCAAAAGATTGTTTAATTCACTATTACGAAGTACGAACCCGTGCGAGGATGCGATGGAAACTAAATTTGGGTAACATCTGTGGGGGGAAATTACTTTTTTTTTAATTTTCGCAAATAGTGGACTAATTATACAACGTAAGCTTATGGCAATAAGTTTTTAATAACAAAAATACTCATTTACTTCATATTGGTTCCCGATAACTCCAAATCTAAGAAACTGCAGAAAATAATAAATAGGGAACCAATATGAGGTGAATTAGAATTTTGAGCTAAGTTTTTATAAAAAACGTGTAGATGCATGTTTGTTTGACTCGCAAAACTCATTGTCATAATCCCATTTATGTATAAAATTAGCTTACTATTTGCGAAAAACTAAATAAAGTTAGAATTTCGCGTTTTGCGGACTACTTGGCCCGTAACCCGTTAAAGTGAAAAAATACGAAAGGAAGATAATACATATTATGTTGTTTTCAACCGGCCCCCATGACTAACGGCCTTCGAGAGACGAACTTAAAGTTATTGGCGAACGTCCGCGTCGCCTGAATTTGTCGATATTGCTCTCACGAGGACAGACATTTCCTGTCTGTAAAAAAAATTGAAAAATAATCCAAACCTTGCCGTATATAAATTAATAGTTTTGACATAATTAATTAGGTATGAATCATGCTAATCAATTTGAGGTAATACCAACCCTTAAGTATTGCAGGGTTATATAAAAATTACTAAATCGCTCTCGGCCTGTATTTGTTTATATTAAAACTATCAATTTTTGTTCTACGACAATTTTTTTTACTCGCAAAAAAAAAATAGTCGAACTGTGCGAAATCGCAACAGTGTAATATCATTTTACAGAAATAACATTTTTTTGTATGAAATAAATTAATACAGAATTTTGAAAAGTCGTAGAACAAATGTTGGTAGTGTTAATGTAAACAACTACAGACCGAGAGCGATTTGGTATTTTTAATATAACCCTGTATATATTAATATTTACAATAAGTTCGTGCTGCTTGTTAGAAACTGTAGAAAGATTGGCTAAGTGATTCATTTAGTGTTAAGAATCTGAATTTGCGATCGCATCGAGATAAAAATCACACTTTTCAATTCGGGAAGACTACATTATTGGCCCCCGGGATGTTCTTTCGCGTAGGAATATTCACAGTCAGATAAGGAGTTCCAAATTCCAATACTTAAAGATAAGATATCCTTGAATACTTAGCTGATAATAATATTAAAGTCATGGCAGTATACTTTTCTGCTGTCGTTGTACTTACATTTTTTCTAAGTTATTTTAAACGTATCCCAAAAAAGGATGCCGTCGGATACGAGCTTAGTATCCAAATTTTATTTTATAATAATGAGTCTAAATACGATGCATTAATATTATATTATAAATTACCACAGCCTGCATTGTATAATTACATTATCATAAAACGGTGATGTTTTTTTGGGTTTGTAATTCTTAAGTCTATTAGCTAGAAAAAATGTTTAATTATTTCATTCATGTTCAGTTCGTTCAAATGTAGAAATTACGTGTGATTCGTGTTATTTATTTCGATATAAATATTTTGAACAATATGATGAGCTGTGTCGAGTAAGTGCGGTATAGCTATAAGGAGAGAAAACACCTGTCCGACATTCACAAGGAGTAAAAACCCCCATAAAATAAATATTTACTGTTTTTTGTATAGTCAACGCGAGCAAACGAGCTGGCGAGTCACCTGATGGTAAGTGCTTACCACCACCCGTGGACATTTACAGAACCAGAGGAACTGCAAATGCGTTGCCGGCTCATAAACTGTTAATAATAAGGGATAATGACCATTGATGTATGAATCCCGGACCAAGCTGATCTTTATTTTTTCATAAAGTATGGTCTCGACATTAACTCCTACAGTTATTTTTTTTAAATTAGGATCCAGATTTTAAAGTCAGGCAAATAAATTAGTTTTACTGCTTAATAAAACCAGTATGACAAGAAATGTGCATTGAAAAGAAAGCAGGTTTTGTATGCAAAATTAAATTCCGGATATGAAAATCAAATTCCAATGGCTCTCATAAAACACCATTTTATTTTCCTATAATATTTTGTTTTTGGTTTATGAAAAACTTGATATTACCTATAGTCATTCTTCTTTGCGTTTCATATACATTTTGCTGTTAATATAGCTATATACCGTTATTTATTATTTAAACACTGAAATATTATTCTAAGACAAAAAATTTTCATCGTATGTGCTACTATTATTTATTATTTGGTATTTATAAAGACATGCCTTAGTAAAATGAATTGTGATGTATAATAGTTTGGTTATATCGTTAAATTATTTTTATTATTTTCCGATTTGTGATTTTTTAAAATAATATTAATCGCAGTAACGCATATACTATCGGACAGTGTTTTACTTATACCAGAGCTTATTTTTTTTTGACAGTAAATACCTACCAAAAATAAATTTTAATACCTCCCAAAAAGTCATATTTTTTTAAGTTTAAATTAAGCAAAAAAGTAGAACAATTTGAAAAAGTGCGCGTAATTATTTATAGGTGTGTTTAAGAAACATTTTTAACGTATTATAGTAAAATGCTTATTTTTTAATCTTTTGATATTAGAGACCAAAGTAACGCGAAATATTCTTATAACAATTTATCGATTAAATAATTATATCCAAAATATTTTAACATGTTTAAATTAAAATTGTAAAATAAGGTTCCACTAGTTTTTGCCATGTTTTTAGTTCTGCTTACATTAAGTTAAGGTGAAGTTTGTAACTATAGTATTTATGTTAAAAAATGCAGTTCAAAAGAGAGAAAAGTAAAATTGGTCATTAACGGTCATAAGTGTGTGTTGTATTTTTTAACTAAGTCTAAGTAAAGTCCTAAAATATGTCCTCAATATTAATAAAATCAGATAAGTCTGATTAAAATTTAATAAATATGGAAATCTAGGCAAAGTACATGTCATATTCAGTTACTAATCAATTTTTAATGTGATAATAATCACAATTAATTTCATAAATATTTAGCAATTCCATTACAGTGATTACCTACTTTTAGTTTACAATTACAGTTCTAACAAATAACACCCATGGATTTACTAATGAATACATAATTATACTAAATATTATGTACCTATATATTATCAAATTTTATAAACAGGAGTTAAAAATAATATTGTTTACAAAATTGTGTACTTTGAACGTCAGAAATCCGAATGGTTACAGTAAAACTCATACATACTATTATTGCACGTTACAAAATTACACAATAATATAGCTTTCATATGATATGTTGAACTTAAGATATCTGAATGAAATCTTAAGCTCATACTATGTAAGCTTACAATAATCACTTACTACGTACTGTTAAAAAAACATTAAATGCCAACAATAATATAATTCGACTACAGTCAAGAAAAATGAACATAGTTATAAATGAATAATATAATTATAATTGCGTAGCATTTGTGTTCACACACTAAAATTATTAATTAAAATTTGAAAAATTAAACAAAACAAAACATGAAATCAAACTTTTTTATCCTTGCAGCGGCAGTGTTATTTAATTTTTATTTGAGTTTGCGCCCATTGGTTGAATTTTAATCCGAAGTCTCTAAGCTTTCAGCATTCATTTAGAGGTTTATGTTTTTCTTCATATGACGATTAAAGTATATAAAAAATATAACTGTTTTATTTCAGACAAACAGTCCATATTGTGATTATATTTTTACTAGTCAAGTCAATGAAAATATATTATCCACAAATCAAAAAGAAAATATTTAAACTGTCAGAACTATTGTAAAAAAACCATTAAAATTATATTTTGTTATAAAATTACAAGATTTTTTTAGTCAACTCTAACAATCTGAAGCTAACGATTATTTGTTATTAAATAGTATTAAAGCCTATGAACCTTTGTCCAGTAAAACAAAATGAAAAGAAGTGGAAAGTATTTTTGCTCGTTCAAGAGATGTAATCTGATACGGCTATCTATAATCTTATCACTTTCCACAGGAAATCGATGGTTTTTTTTTCGATTTGTGTAGAAATTAAGAATTGAAATCAGCTTTTCCACCAATTCTTGATAAAAGTATTGCCGCCCTAGTTTACTTTTTGGTGGCAGGTAGGAGCGAATAATCTTTTATGTACAGGGATAATCACTGAAACTGCTTTTGCCGGTTTATTAGAATTTCGGCTACTTTTATATACTGCGGGAAAGGTGGAACTTCAGAGGAAAAAATATTAATCCAGACATTAAAAGTTTTCTTTCGATTTTCAGCAAATTAGATAAAAAAGTAGTTATATAGACTGACACTGAACAGACTTCAAAGGGTTTTAGTAACGAGTCATCCTCAATGTTAATTTAACCATGATATGGTTGAAGAAAGAAAAATAACATCTTTGCTGTTTCTTTTACTTAGTGTATCTTACGCGTTTCTTGTAGAACCCTCCAAACCCAAAGTCTACATATCGGTATGTGGGATGGAAAAACTGCAAGGTAAATTCAAAGCAGGTTTAAGCTAACATTTATTAGGGTTTTGGTTGATCTTCTGGTGGTTTGTAAATCGCATGACTTGTCACCCATTTTATCGCGCATCGCTTATAGTATCGCCCGTTTTTATGGCCTGCAGGGCGTACTAAAAAAGTGAATCTTATATAGCGACTGTGTTTAAGAATCAACTTGTTTAATTATAATTATTATTAACACACCGCTACACACTTAGCAAGTCTGTTGACAATGATCTCTTAAATTATTCAATAATTTACCTAAGAAAGTTGCGTTACCTATTCAATATTACTAATACGAAAACTAAGTGTGTAAAGGTGTTAAACATAATTATTTCTCACCAATACAAAAAAATATACATCCTTACGGCACCCATAATACCGTAAGCACGGTTCATCTTATACCAACGGAATGAGAGAGTTAAAGAAAAAGCTTAAAAGTAAATATATCGCAGCAAATGCGTATCTTAAAAATAAACATTAAATATAAAGTAAAACACGGGTCAATCTCTGAAAACAATTGCTTATGATCGAAATAACATTCAGGAATACACTTATCCTACCAAGTGTAGGTATGTTTTTAACCATAAATAATATTCTAAGACGTAAGTATTCGTAAGATAAATAACAATGTTCACAGCAACTGTTTTGAGAAATCAACTCAACATCAGGTAACGCGCGACGCACATCCTACTAAGCTTACGACTAATACAAGGTTGTGCTGGGCGTCGGTGGGATTATCTGCCGAACATCCCGCTAATCAATAAATAATGTTTGACATAATTTTAAAATGCAGGTTGACGAAAGACGTGCGGGAGCGCCCGCGCAGCGGCGGCGCGGGTGACCGCGAACGATGGCACAACTGTCGGCCCGGCCGCTTGGCGACCGGCCGGTGTAAATCAAACCTCTCTGTACACAAAGCTTAGAAAAAATCTTTTACACAATAAACAACGGCACATATAAAACGTTCTCTTAATGCAACAAAGAACCATAACGATAGAGGCCGAAATATAAAGAGATTTTATGTAAAATTCATTTTTATCGTTCAATGTAATCAAATAAAAATAAGTTTAAAGCATTAGGTGCAATGAGTGTTGACTCGGCCGCGTACTCACTACTCGTACGCAGCGACATTTCTTTGGCTTGCAACGCTTCGAACACACCCACCCCCACAAGCGCGCGCCTCGCGGCTAACACAACACAAGCGGAACGAACGCTGACGCAATCACAATGTCCAACTCGCAAGAATCTATAAACGGAACCACACATATCGAGGAGGAGACGCGCGCCCGGGATCACTGCCGATTGTATTCAATGCACACTGGGAACCGTTAACAGTTTTCCAGAGCGCTTGCTGCGGTTCCTCTTCTTGGGAGTGGGCGGTGGGTTCTCGGGCTACGCGTGGCGCTTCGCGTGCAGCGCCAGGTGGTCGGAGCGGGAGAAGCAGCGCTCGCAGTGGCGGCAGCGGAACGGCTTCGCGCCCGTGTGCTTGCGGTAGTGTCTCGTCAGCTCGTCTGACCGCGCGAATCGCCATTCGCAGCCTTCCCATGAACACTTGTACGGCTTTTCACCTGAAACAGAATTGTACAGGTCTAATATAAAATAGAAGCATTACTACACACATATTTAGATTCTACATATTTTACATTGCTGCATTTTGGAAGTAAATCCAAATCAATTTACTTCCAAAATGCAGCAGATACTATTACTACGTTAGTAATATTATAATATATTCGGTGCTATTACTACTGGTAGCAATTATGTGAGGCATTTTCTTCTAGATAATCATATCAATTGAACGTCGATGTCAATATAGTATCGTGGACCTTCAATTCTGCAAAAAAATAAACTAACTCTTTAATTGTAAAAAATGTTTGATCCAGCGTACTAGAATAATAGACATCGGTGGTATGAACGAAGAAAGTGCAGTACGATACTGCCGAGAAGGTACTTGGCAATCCAATGCTTCTAAAATCTACAACTCATACTTCCATTGCACGGTAGCACCACTATTTTAATAAATTCTGACCCAAGATTTAAATCGCTAGATGAGCCCTAAGCCTACATTGTGCACATCGAAAACATCCACAAACATGCTGAGTGAGCGCTCTCATCATGCTGTAGTAGTGTGATAGCGTGACAGAGAACGCGAATGCAAATTCGTGTAAAAGTAAATGAGATGTTATTTCCTATGTCGCTGTGTGTGTAGATGGCAATGTGTTACACGCAAAAGGAAAACGTGGATGTTTTTGAAGGCTTGGGGCTCATCTAGCGATTTCATACTCATTTTCACCAACATTTTAAGAAACACCTAAGCCCGAAGGTGACAGTTGTTGTAAGTGAAAACTGTCACCTATCGGCTTTGGCGTTTCTTAAAGTTTTGGTGAAAACGAGCATAAATCTTTGATTCTGACTGTAATTTTTTCCACTCCTACCCTCCATAGAGCTGGAGTATGTCTTCACCTGTGTGGGTGCGTTTGTGCGCTTTGAGGTGCGAACTCTTCGTGTAGACCTTATCGCAGGCGGGGAACTCGCAGCGGTGCACGCGGCGCCTCGGGTCCGTGGGGTGCGCGTGGGGGTGGTGGCGCGGTATGTGGCGGCGTATCGGCGCGGGGCTCGGTGGCTCATCTGAAACATACATTTAATTATTTATTAATCTTATTATACAACGTGTACGATACTAAGTTATTTTGGTCATATTGCCCGTCGCCTTCCAGATAACTTAGATAAGCTTATATAATTGTGGGTAAGATGGAGGGGAAAAGACCACGCGGCCGATCGCCTAGCCGCTGGTCTGACCAAGTGAAGTCGCTCACGGGGCTTTCTCTCGCAACAGCCATTAGAAAAGCTGAAGACAGAAATGGATGGAGGGACATAGTTAAGATCATGACAAAGGAACTGCAGTGCGGACACGACCTTCAGTAATGAAGACTGACGACCGACGAGAGATACAACGTGTAGATTACTTGCCCTAATTAGCCGAAAGCCTAAAGTAGGGAACGATGTATAGATGCATGAAAAAATATCACAAGAAATGTAGCTCATATCCTAAGGGAGGTATAGGGAGTTCAAAAATGAACCATCAATTTTAAATGATATCCCTAAAAACAGCTGGTTCAATAACAATGAACTGTAAATAATGAAAATGATATAAGGTTTGATGTTACACACAGTTAGGGTTGCTTAATCATCTATATACTTATAATAAAACTGTAAAGGGTCGAATTCTGTACATTGAAGATATTTTGAAAATTTTTGTTGGAGGACACTATTCAGTCGATATTGAAGCCAAAACTGTAATTTTTTTAATTTTTGTCTGTCTGTCTGTCTGTCTGTCTGTCTGTCTGTCTGTCTGTCTGTCTGTTTCACGACCGCGCATCACGGCTAACCCGCTGGATGGATTTAAATGAAACTTGACATGATTATAGCTCATACCCCGAGGTAGGACATAGGATAATTTTTGTCCCGAAATTCATCATGGTTTCCCTGGAAGACTTCATCAAAGTCAAAATGTGTATTTACTTATAATTCATTAACGCGTTGTCCGATTTGATTCATTCTTTCTTTGTTAGAAAGGAGGTTTTTTAAAGATTATTCCGTAAAAATTTTATCATCATCACTTTTGTAGTTCAGAAATTACAGGCATCAGAACCTTTAGCGATAAGTTCAAGTAGGTGACTTGAAACTCGGCATGGATAAAGAACCTAAGGCTAAGACGTAGAGTTAGACTGGACTATCCTTACAGCCGTAAATAAATAGTCTTAGCAGAAGATTTTGGTTTTGAAGAGTGTGGTTTAAGATTTTCACTTTTAGAGTGAATAAAAATCATGAAACTCGCTACGTTACACCGTATAGCGCCATCTCTACAATTTACGTGGAACTTGAATGTAAAACTCTGAGATAGGTACGTGCTACCGAATCTTTTTAAATAATAATTAACTGTCATGTAATTTACTGATTCATGACGTTATATTAAGATGGCACTGTTAAGGCCTGAACCATTACATGAACAGATTAAAGTTTTCACTTCTGTCGACATTCCCGGAGTGCCGTGTCTTTTTTTATCATCCGCAATATGGAAAGGGTAAAATAATGGTTCACAAATCCTAACTGACTGAATGTCATAGGTCTTTTTATACGTAAACAAATATATAGCCATTGCCCATTCGGATATTTTGGATTGTATTGAGATGAAGCAAAGATTTTTAAATGACTCTTATGTTGGGAATATTGTTA
The DNA here is from genome assembly GCA_963855885.1 of Coenonympha glycerion. Taxonomy (NCBI): domain Eukaryota; kingdom Metazoa; phylum Arthropoda; class Insecta; order Lepidoptera; family Nymphalidae; genus Coenonympha; species Coenonympha glycerion. Next base: position 9,718,622 of record OY979626.1, read on the forward strand.
GTAGAGTATTTTATCCCAGTGGTACATACCCGGCCGAACTCTGAAAGAAGGGCTCTACCACCAGTACAAATTTTCACATGATTTAATGATTTTTGACATATTTCGTGGTTTCAGAATAAAAATCACATTAAAAAGGACGCTTTTAACTGTCGATATTTCGATACATTGGTACAAGTCGTGGTCACGTAGTGACCACGACCTGTGCCACTGGGTCGAAATATCGACAGTTAAAATCGTCCTCTTGATCTTTCAACTACGTATTAATGAAACTTTATATTGTGATTCAGTGGTCGAATTGAACTTTTTCACGAACCGGAACGCTATACCTTCAGTGCTTCTATTATTTTTTTGGACTTTTTTACGAACCGGAACGCTATCCCTTCACATGTACTCCTATTCAATTTTTTTTTCAATATTAGGTCTTTTAACTATGAGGAGAAAGTATTTTTTATCTATTGGAAGAGCCACAACTTTGCAATAAAATGTACGATCTCAATGAGGCCTATGTTTGCCATTTCTCCCGCTAGTGGCGCTGGTATCTGTGTAGACCTGTCAAAGTGTTGTTTTCTCTATAATTCCAGTAGAATTGTACATTTGTGATAAAAAATTAAAAAATGAGCGTAAATTATGGTGAATGGGCAGTTGCAGACTTAAAATTGGAGCTTAAGAAACGAAAAGTCAGAATTACTGGCAGGAAAGAAGCTCTAATTGAAAGGTTTTAATGTCTTGAGTCCTAACCTATAAGTTTGTTGTTATCTCTAATTATTTCAGTTCTTTGACTTTTACTTATTTTCTATTCTGTAAATTGGTTTAATATAATCTGATGGTAAGAAATGTTTTTTGCATAAGCGCGAAAACGTTGTCGGCTTAAAATTAACTCTTCGAATGGCTACAAGCCACTTTTTTTTGCAGATTTTTATCCATCGGAAATCGATGGCCAGATATTCTCGATGCACAATATGGTACCTAACTAACTTCCACACAACAAGAAGTCATATTATTTATATTTTATTTATTAATTATGGTAAATAGTTGAAATGAGAACATAAACAGTACAATCTCGACCACAACACACATTTGACAGGTCTACACGCAAAGTGGCGCTGCCCAAGCGGATTACAAACTACTCAGATTAGACCTCATTATTTAAAAACCAGTGTTCGGAACGCTCTGAGAATAATTTTCACGAAACGGAACGCTGATTCCACGAACCGGAACGGTGATTTCACGAACCGGAACGCCGTTCCGGTGCGTTCCGGTCCAATTCAAGCACTGTTGTGATTAAGAAAAAGGAGTTTTCAAAATCACCACAAGATAACCCGTGCGAAGTAAGAACAGGTTTCTGTATAACATCACACCAGAATCCCGCAAAAAATCAAGGAATTCCACGGTATATGTAAAAAAATTGTAATTCACGCGGGCGGAGCCGCGGGCAACAGCTAGTATTTTTCTAAATTAAATAATATTTTTTGTATTGAAAATATAATAAAATGATTGGGACTTTTTATTACGTTACGTTTTTCTAAGATCAAGTTAAAAGGTTAGCTGCGGGCATACGATACCAATTAACCTACACCTTGGATGGTCAAAATTTTGTGCGTGGGTATGTGGCTTGGCTGGAAATACTGCACCGTTTGACTGAAGGTCATCGCTCAAAATTCGAACGCACGCCATGTCTTCGTCAGCTCTCGTGAGCCTAGAAGCTGGATTATTCTGGTGCGAACTCCAACAGCGGCGACCCGGGCTGCCACGGTTTATTTTATAAGGTTAATTTATAATTTATCTATTGTGAATATTGTACTACTTAATTGTAAGTAGATACAAAACACGCGGAGTTTTTATTTTTCTAATATGCGAAGCGTCACGACCACAGGTGAGCGAAAAACGCCCCTGTCCGTTTATTTTGGTGATTCAAATTTTACTCGGTTTCTGGCAAGTTGTAAGTTACATAATAAGCTTATAGCAGTTAAATTGTTGATAAGGTAATATCATTTTCATATTTCTAATGTATAAAATTCTCGTGCCAATTTTTATGTCCAGACTCCTCCAAAACAGCTAGACCGATTCTTATGAAATGTTCTTTTGATGTTGGTTGTTGAGTAGGCCTGGGAGTAGGGTGTAAATAATTTTGAGTGAAAACAATTTACTGGCCCAAACAACGTTTACCGAGTAAGCTAGTAACTTACCATAAAAATCGTGAGTTATCAAGTCAAACTCGATACTCGAACTAAATTCTTGAGATGAACACTTTTCAACATCTTTGGTCACCAAACTTCTCCGAGACGCTCGACTAATTGCAATTCTGTGTATGTTTGTTAGATCTGAGAGTAGGTCGTAAGTTATTTTGTTAATCTCTAATGCCAAAACAACGTTTGTCAGGTCAGCTAATAAATATAAAAGCGATGCCTTGCCACTCTGTTTTCATTTAACAACGTTTATATTCGATTGCGTGGGATCAAAACGTTTATTTTTCATGTACAAATTGAAAGGTACAAAAACTTCTAAATTGCAATGGAAGCGGCCAGCGAAAAATTTTATTTTTTTGGACTTTTCATGTGTTTTAAAATAGCAATCACGAGTAGGTACAGCATATAAAATGATACACACGTAAAAATTACCAACCACGAACTAAGATTTTGTTTTGTTTTAGTTACGAGGTTATTTTAGAAGCGGTGTATTACGAAACGAAGGAATCATTTCGCCTATGACCCAGACAAACGGGTTTTTATAAGATTAGGAACTTCACAATCTTAGTTTAATGATTTCCATTCCACGAAAGGGTCCATTCCACGATTAATTTATTGATGTTTTGCCGACATTTCGACCTAATTGCATAGACCGTGGTCGCGGCAGTTTGTAGAGACGCGAACTTGAGCTGTCATAGACCGTGTCGGTCTACCCTCCTCCAAGATCTTTTAACTTCGGTAAAACACACTATTTTGGATAGTTCTATAGTATTCACAATCTTGTTCCTACCGAACGGCAAGGTGTCGAGTGCGGTGTCATCCTAATGTGCTAGAAATCCCGTCCCACAAATTACGAACCTAACCTACGTATAGGATGCACTTTTAGTTTCCGTGTTCTCAGCGAAACAATACTGTCTGACCAAAAGAGGAGTGAATACGCATCCTGTAGTCTTAAAACTCCACCCTAGACCGTTTCAACAGGAATGTTGAGTAAGTATGCATGTGTAGTAAGAGGTGGAGTAAGATAAAAGAATGGATTGATTGATTGCGTGAAAGGAGTGGATCGGACGTTAGGAGTCAATGGAAGAAGACGTGTTGTGCCAACTCCACTTTATGTGGAAAAAGGACGGAGAAGGTGAAGAATGGAGAAGACATATTGTGCCAACTCCACATTATGTGGAAAAAGGACGGAGAAGGTGAGGAATGTAGAAGACATATTGTGCCAACTCCACATTATGTGGAAAAAGGACGGAGAAGGTGAAGAATGGAGAAGACATATTGTGCCAACTCCACATTATGTGAAAAAAGGACGGTGAAGGTAAGGAATGGAGAAGACATATTGTGCCAACTCCACATTTTGCGGAAAAAGGACGGAGAAGGTGATGAATGGAGTTATTGTGCCAACTCCACATAATGTGGAAAAAGGACGGAGAAGGTGAGGAATGGAGAAGACATATTGTGCCAACTCCACATTATGAGGAAAAAGACGGAGAAGGTGAGGAATGAAGAAGACATATTGTGCCTACTCTACATTATGTGGAAAAAGGACGAAGAAGGTGAGGAATGGAGAAGACATATTGTGTCAACTCCACATTATATGTGGAAAAAAACGAAGAAGGTGAGGGATGGAGAAGACATATTGTGCCAACTCCACATTATCTGGAAAAAAGACGGAGAAGATGAGGAATGGAGAAGACATATTGTGCCAACTCCACTTTATGCGGGAAAAGGACGGGGATGATGAGGAATGAATGTTGTCCTATCTATGATAAAAATAAATTTTCCATCAGAGGATATAATGTAAAGAAAGATAAAAACTATAAAAACTGTCGATTTCGTGGTTCTGTAAATGCCAATGACATCAATCATGATAAGCATGCTGTGGCCATATCTATAAAACTAGTGGTTAATCAATGAATTATGTTCCAATTTCAGCCAATAGGCGCGCCCATTGTTAGTGGACAGTTCACTGTTAAGGTGAGCGGGCATCTAGACTCGCTCCTGCATTTTATATCTCACATAATATCCTATACCTTTAAACGAGCAATTCTTGTATATATATATATTTCTATATAATCTGGATCTCGGCAACGGCTCCAACGATTTTCATGAAATTTAGTATACAGGGGGTTTTGGGGGCGATAAATCGATCTAGCTAGGATTCATTTTTAGAAAATGTCGAATTTACCAAAAAAATAATAAAAATATGACTTCTGCTGCCATCTATTATCCAGTAGTTAAACTACCGAGCGAAGCTCGGTCACCCAGATATTATTATATTATATATTAAACGTCACGTACCTGTTCTTATAAAAATATTGTTGTTGTGTGGATTTTATCCATGCACCTATAATATTTTACTTGACATAATTGCTGGGAAAAAAGAAGACCTGATTATTTAATACTGTTGGCTCAGATAGCGTCGTATGATATTGCAGATTGCAATGCAAAGGCATGCCACGCAATGTGCAGAGGAGCAATTGGGTGCGAAAAACCTTTATGCAGTATCTAGTCAAATTCTGCCTGGTGATTAACTGAACATGTTGTTTCCATTAAATTCAAGCCCTGAAATCGTGTAAGAAAAACTTATTCATCATCATGGTAATCGTTAACCGTTGATTGGTTCCCTGATTTACCATACGATAACTATGAATACGTATTTTTAAATAATCAGACCACAGGTGGCAGAATTTTTTATTTTTACGATCACGATGCAAAAGTTTTTCTTACACAAACGGCTAAATAGATCTCGGTCATCTAATTCTTTTGAATACTTCGTCATTCTTGTGTCTTGTGTAAAAAGAAACACAGTTCTAAATGTTTTTCTTTATATTCGTGATGCTGCACTGGTTCACTAACCTCTTGGTTCGTCAGAATCGCTGGGAGGTTCGCTCTTCACGACTGTGACGATGAGAGGCCTAGGGGAGGGAGGAGACGGCGGTGATGGTGGAGACGAGGTTGCCGATATCGCCCACTCTTCCTCTTGATCTAGCTCTGCACGTTTCCCCCGCGGCTCCTCTTGAAGATACCTCTCCATTTCGTAACATGTCTGGAAGAAGTAGAAGAGAGATATTCATTTACCCATGCATCTAACAATTCAACATAAGTACTAGGTAGGGAATAGAACAGTTCCTATTTCATTAACAGACCAAGTGCGTGTCTAACTCGCACGCGAAGGGTTTCGTACCAGTATCTATAAAAACGGCAAAATAATCACGTTAAACGTGATTATTTTGATACAACAAACTTTGTTGTATAATAGTAATATTATATATTCGTTGGTTGTATGGTAGCCCCCATGAATATTTAATTTATTCTGTTCTGTGTATGAGTATTTGTTGTTATACCTACCGGCAATTGAAATACTTACATCATAATGTGTAAAAATTTCAATACTCTAACTGTTTCAGGGTTCAAGATATACAGACTGGTGACAGACGGACTGACAGACGGTGGTGTCTTAGTAAAAGGGTCACACTTTTTACCATTTGCGTAAACAACTATAAAAATTAACTCAAAAATAAAATTACATTCGTTTATTTTCATTGAATTCAATAAATAGGGGTTATCGATTCTGATCAAACTTATTTCAGACTGAATTCACTAACATCTCACCTTGTGTAACAGACAACCTTGGAATACAGAATCAGACATCATTGTGTTAATCAAATAAAAGGACCTTATCTTTTTGTTCGTCTTCGAATCAGTTTAAACTTTAAACTCACAGATACGTTAACTACTCAATGCACAATACCTACCTCCCACTATATCACAGCCCAGACCCACGTTTTACTACAAAGGTCAACGGCCCCAGTCGAGGCTAGAACACGAAGGTATAGGGCGCATGCCTCTCTAAACTTAACGGTATATTCGGTTGTTGAAATAAAATGAACTCAACTTATTAAAATGAAATTCCAGCTATTCAACAACCCTTAAAGTATGTTTAAATCAACTGAAATAAAAAAAAAAGTATTTTTAGGGTTCCGTACCAAAGGGTAAAACGGGACTTCGCCGTCCGTACGTCCGTCACCAGGCTGTAACTCTTGAACTGTAATACATAGTTACACAGTTGTCACTGATGATGTATTTCTGTTGCCGCTATAACAACAAATACTTAAAAATAGAATAAAATAAATATTAAAAGGTACACTCATACAACAAACATGATGTTTTGTTTGTTTTTGGTCGATGATCCAGAAGAGCCAATTACCTGCTACTTGTAGTAGTAATAATAGTAGGTAATTGGGCCTTCTGGCTACTACATCATCATTTCGCTACTTTATTTAAATAATGGTACGGAACCCTGCGTGCGCGTGTCTGACTCGCACTTGGCCAGTTTATTTTAGATTCATCGCACTCAGATGTTCTCAGGTATAGGCAGAGAGTTTTTGATGCGAACTTTGCTCTGAAAAGTCGCGATATTCGTGACCTGGTTATTGGTAAAATTTCATGGTAGCTTTCGCGCCTCTACTGGTTCTAGAGCGATACTCATTAGAGCGTTAAATTAAAAATAATGGTGATAATATAATAAACAAGCAGACACGGCAAATGTTGTTTTCTCCTAAAGGATTATAAAAATAGCTTACGAATTTATTCTCAGACCTACCGAAATTATACTAAAAATGTCATAAGAATCGGAATCGGAGGAATATTGTTTTATTTGCAAACATGACAATTTTATAAATGAAATATAAAAATATATATTTTTTTTAATAATATGTTAAGTATTTAAATCTTAATATATATAAATCTCGTGTCACAATGTTTGTCCTCAATGGACTCCTAAACTACTGAACCGATTTAGTTCAAACTTCGTGAATATCTGTCATTTGGTCCAACTTAAAAGATAGAATAGTTTTTATCCCACGTGGACGAAGTCGCGGGCATCAGCTAGTGCTATATAAATAAGGCGTCCGCCGCAACCAACAAATTAATGATAATAATATAATCGGTATAAAGAGTGTAATGTAGGTAAAGAAAATACTTTGTTTCATGTCGACATATCATGCAGAGACTCTTATGACAAGTCTGTTTATTACAATCTCTATAATGGTACTGTATTCATAACTTTTGCTCGACTTTAAACTAAGTTTGCGAGGGTTCGCAAACTCTGTCGCTGAGAAGAAGCCTATAAAAAAGTCAGCTGGGTATTCTTTTTGGTTGTGAAACAGGCTGTTAGTTACATTTTAGATACATATTATAAAGTTAGTAAGTTTTTCAACACACTTACTTAAAAAGTGGCTCTAATTTTACCGCAATTAGCACATAACCTATAACACCTATAATAGTCACAAACTGTGACTTTTTCATTACTATTATCCACTAGTGAGTTAGGCAGGTTTTTCACCACACTTGCTCATCGCAAACTGTGACTTTTTCATTAGGTAGGTTCATTTTTTTTAATTTTATCTACTAAATTAAATTATTTTTAGTATTATTTTATTCACAAGTGTGTTTAAAAACGTCGTATAATACACGTGAGTATTGATGATTACCGTCCTCAGCTATCTTAAGACCCTCACCTAACGGCTCGAGTCTCAATGGCGCATCAGCGGTAATCACCAACTTTACTCACTTGTACCATAAACTACTATTATAACATGTTACGATTATTCAGTTGCATGCAGGGGTTGTGGCCAGTGGCCCGTGTGCCGAGACACTAAATGCACGTTCACCTCTAGAATGATATCAGACTCGGTGTCGACGCTCAAGGCGTGGGACGCACCCAAATATTCGTCTCATTATACCACATCAAGTCGATTGAAACAATCAAGGCAACCTCCTGCAAACCGGGTTTTATCTCGTCTGCTATTGCATCACCGACCAAAAATTAGCCATAAGAAAGCCACAACACACCTATAAGAATCGTCAGGATATGGGCATCCGAATTCCGAACGATTTACTTTTTCCTTGATTAACCTTTTTCGTACAAGCAAATAGTAGCGCCATATGACATATAGGTGGCTGCTAAGCGTGTTCTTACTACTTTTGTTGGTGGCAAAACAAGTATTATTGGCACCAAAACATTTTTTCGCGACGTCCGCCCTGTCCAGGGTGCGTGTCTATTCTTCAAAAATAATTAATTAATTATCGTCTACGAGATTTCATTATTAATTCATATAAGTAATAACTTAAGTAACACACAACACTATTCAAACAAATACTAAACAAAGTAAAACAAAGAACTTTTGACCTGAACCATAAGCTATTTCTATATCCCGCGGGAACAGTAGATTTCTCGGACACAGAAAAATAAGGTTATGTACCTATTCATCGAAGATGATTTGGCCACTAAAATAAATAAATACTGTAGGTCCTAAGTCTATAAACTTTCTCTGTGGAATGGTACATAATTTACTTTAAGTACCTATAATATTATTAAGTACCTAGTGAGAGCTTTAGGTCAAGACATCCGATATCGTATGTAGACCAATAATTCTATTCTGATAACGGAAATGAGAACTTGTTATAAAATTATAGGAATCCGGTACTTAAGCGTCGCAAGTACCTAAGACATATATCTCTCTGTCTGTCTATATTAAGGAGTTACGTACATATTTAACCCATCGGCCGTGGAGACCCTGGGGCCATGAAGTCATTGCCAAAAAAATCCCTCGAGACCCCGCGGTTAATGGTCTCATTTGGTCTTCTGTCACCAAATGAGACCATTAACCGCGGGGTCTCGAGGGATTTCGAGAAGATCCGCAAAATATTTTAAATTAAGTAGAGTGCAATTCAGTTCGCAATAGCGCCTTATATCTAGGTACGTCAATATTAAACTAAAAGTTGCGCTCTGTCTCTGTCGCATTACTTTATCTCTCCGCTATCTCTTTTCGGCTCAACTTTTTAACCAGCCACTCTGTTAAATTCACCCGTAATTACAAATTCAAAGAAGTCGCATATAATAATTATAGAAAGAAGTAATTAAAATACTATACGCATAAAATATGTATGCTATAAGTAATAAAAATAAGATTAAAATTAATTGCGTAGTATGTAAGTACAAACAAATAATAATTCGCTTTTCGTTCTGAATTTCGCAGGATTTATGTAATTTAAGTCCAATTCGCAGAAGCAATAAATTCGCCAGCAGTTGAAAACTCATTGGTAAAATAAATAATGAAATGATTCATATTGAAAATAAATTAACACATTTATTTAACTAAATCTAAATGAAACGAACAGTAAGTCAATTATATGATTTTTTTTGTAATTATTGTTTATTTATTTGATTGATTTATTTATTTATTTGATTGTTTATTTATTTATTTGATGATTTAGTGTAAGTACCTAATAATAATAATTATTATAATTATTATTATAATAAGGTACTTAAACTAAGGAAAAAATAGTATAATTATTAAAATTTTAAAGTTTTTGTATTTCTTCTCGAAAACAACATAAAACATAGATAACAACGTGGAAACAACAGAATTAAATATAAATGTTTTTATAAACGTATTCACATTCGCATCAGCATAATTACTAACGAAACATAATATTAGGTACAGTTAAAAAATTACTAAACGTGTCATCATAATTTTGTTAGTCAAATATTCACTTCATCCTTTATTAACTGCCCTCGAGTTTAATTAATAAAGGATGCCTATCTTGTGTCAGGACTAATCTGAATGTAATGTTTTATTAAAATACTATCATGACTGTTATAATATCTAGTTAATTAATTAATAAAAACTGACTTCAACTCTCATCAAACCACTGTTGAATACAAACTTTCCAAATAAAAATTCAAGACTTATATGGTTTTGTCATGGATAACATTAACAGAACTGGACTAAATTGAAATGGGATCACACGGGAAGCGTCAGTTTTCTAATAAAAAAAGAATAATCAAAATCGATTCACCCAGTCAAAAGTGATGAGGTGACAAACATAAAAAAACATACAGTCGAATTTTTGTTTAAAACAAGTTTCGAAAATACCGAGCAGTGGAATATTCTGCGCACCTGGCCGTCGCGTCGTGACCACATTTTGTATATCTGTACATCATCAATAACCATAGCCGTGTGTATTCCCATGCGCGTTGACAGCCACGGACCTTACGTAAAACCGCAGTTCCCAGATACATGAACATGGCCACCCTACACGGTCTTCCGTCGCGCGTGAATGACTTTCACAACCAGGTTTCACGCACTTTTCCTCGCTCAAAGACGAACGTATTGTTTATCAAAACGCATAACTCAATCATCATCATCTCTACCCCTTTTAATGTCCCACCGCTGGGCACGGGTCTCCACTCTCCTCTCAGTCTGAGAGGGGTTTGGCCATATCCCACCACGCAGTGTGGGTTGGCGTACTAATTCGAAGTCGGGCAATGTTTCATACAATCCCTAATAGTCCTTCTTACTTACTTGATGTGCGAAGAAATGACGAAATCATAGAAAATCGCCCGACTTCGAATTGGTGTTAGACTATTTTGATTTTGGTTCATGAAAATTTTGTCATTCTCCTTTAACTTTGATAGAGAAATTAGAAGATTAAGTTTGTTTTACTTCTTCTAGGGACTTTTGTATTTGTCCACAGTTTTAACTGAGAGGTTGAGAAGTGTTTATCCGATCTTAAGATAAGATAGTGGCGGATAGAGGACAGATGGCCAACAAAGTAATCCTTTAAGAATTCGTTTTTATTATAAGGTAAGGAACCCAAAAAATTACCGAGTAGCAATACCTATTCGCCCGGTATACTCGCATCTTTAGCCTTCAACCCTCCTTCAACCTTGTTTATGACCCAAAAATGTAGGTACTTCGCTTCGTTTCAAAGAACAAGCGATACTAATAGATGCAAAAAATAATCTTTCAGCGATTTCACCGTTGTTAACGGTTTAAATAGTTAAATTATTGTGGACAAAAAAGGGTCAAGCCTTCAAGGTAGCCAATGCTAGTTGTTGAATAAAATTACAAAACGAATACCTAGTTACTATTTTACTATTACTACATATATTTATAACTCTTAAGAAACTCCTTTATTCCCAGTAGTTGTGTTGAACACTAAGCAGTTACTCTGTTGACAGGACTACTGGGAATTGTTGTCTCACTAGCTAACTCGACTGACGTTTAACTGCACAGTATAAACAAGGTATAAACTATCAATGGACAAATCTCAAACAGAAACAAGACAATCATCATAGACTGTAACCACTGATCTCTATTCTCAAGATCAGTGCATGCAACTGTTTTCACAGAAAATGCAAAACTATAGAGATGCCCTATTATACATTCTAGCCTAGACTTGCGTGACAAGCGGCGCCATGATGAGCGCCAACATTTGGCGTCAAATGTTCATGTTTCGAGTTACTACCCTAGGCGACGCAATGTTATACACCACTTGACGGATTAAAAATAGTCACGCTAATTTTGTAGACGGGGCCAGTCCACATGTTGTTTCATGGGTCTGTGCTGTTTTAAGTGAAACGCCTGGCCTGGACTTTTATTGCAGTCTTACGAGGTTACGAGTCATGACGCTCGTTTTTCGCGCCGTCTGCCCTGTCCAGCAGGGCTAGACAATGTAACATAAGCGTTAAGCGTTGACGCTTGTAGAAAAACCTTTGACCACCAGTACACAACATATGAAAGCAAAATGCAGCTGCCGGTGTCGCTTGTCGCTAGCGCAGTACGCTAAAGTTATCTCGAAGGTCTGCGAAAACGACAAGTAGTCGTACTCGGTTTTCGGCTGTAAATAACTTTAGCGTACTGCGCGTGCAAGCGGCAGCAGCAGCAGCAGCACAGTGAACAGTGCTTTCATATGTTGTGTACTGGTGGTCACGTGATTTTTCTACAGTCGTCAACGCTTAACACTTATGTTATATTGTCTAGCCCTGCAGGGTATATGTCTATTACCTATATATATTGCTTCTTTTTATCCGTGAAATATCCCACGGTTACCAAGACATTTGTTAAAAAAATATATGGAAACTGGACTGCTCTGTAAAAAGTTATGCGTGGACCATGTCCATAGATGAAAACATATACCTACGCGTCGATAACCTCCGCAGTTTTTCTTGTCGGTCAAAAATACTGAAATTAACGTGGGCAAAGCCTACAAAAAATGCAAGTTAAATTGAACGTTCCGCAGTCTTAACCTAAAAGAGACGATGAAACCTAAATAAGACGCAAACACTCAGCAATAGACTTATATGTACACGTATAGAACTGTCTCAACTCTCTTTTATGGCCCACAAGTGGGCAACGACCTTTCAAAATCATAGGATTCCAGCCATAGTCCACTAAGCTGCCAAGTATGGGTTGACGGGCCGCGGACGTCATACACCTTGTATGATTTTCCATATACTCGTACCTACCTAACTCCGAAAAGTTAAAAGTGCGTGTTCGAGATTCGAACCGCAACCACAGAGACAGAGCCCGCAGAGGTCTAAAGCAGTGGGTTATTACTGCTCATAGATTATAGGTATATCAAAGTATAATTTTTAAAGGAATGTAGCTGAAAAAAGGATAATAATAAAATAAGTTACGTCAGGAGTCAAATCCATTTTGTTAAAGGTATTTTTGTCGGTGACTCATTCGATGCCGGTTCGTAGATCCTTTAATAGGGTTGAGCCTTTGAGTGTTAAAAAAATAATAAACATTATTTATTTTAATGTCATATCTATTGTTGTATGCTTAGTGCACTTTGTATATCTATATACTCTCATGAAATTTCAAAACACTACCACCAAAAGTGTTCGGAAAGTGTGTTGCACTGAGAAGATTCAGCAAGAAGTTCGGTAGGTACTTTCTTTTTCAAAATGTCAAGATATACAGAATTTTTAATAAAACTTTGGGAAAATAAATACATCATCTTGATGTTATCTCGTGAGCAGATTGAGGCGGATTCATACTGCAAATGTATTTCTTTCGAAGGATCTTTGTCATTCATAAATTCTTCAACTCCATAGTAAACCTGACATAACAGCTGATGTTAAAATCATGAAGTGCATGTTAAAACTAAAACGGATATTTTGACTGAATAAAGAGACACCTGAAATCATCACATTCGTTTTTCACCCAAGACGGATCGAAGTACGGATATATTTGTTCAGGCTGAGAGACCGTTTGTTTGTAAGTTTGTTCATATTTTTTTGTTTGTTTGTATTTGGTTCGGGCATGCATTATGCAAAAACCAGAGTAGTGACAACCCTTAGCGGCGGGAATGCTCACAGCCGGAGCGGGTGTAGGTATGATAATACACGCAACATTTACGGACAATAAAGACGGCACAGACGAGGAGCTTTCGTTTTTTTTAACGAATACAAAGAAAGAAGTTCATTCGAGTAGTACTTACTATCAGCACGAGTTATCAAGCACGTGTCGTGGATAGTCCAAACAACCAACGATTCATCTCTTAATTTGTACCACTGTTGAATAAATGGAAAAAGATATGGAGATTGGAGACCACTAGTATTATATTTGTTTGTTTTGATGCTTTAATTTGATGCATTTACCTATTATTTTCATTTTTTTGTTTTTTAAAACACTTTATCTACGCTCATTGCTTAAAGTTCGAATTATGAAATCAAAATGTGTCACATATTGACCTACTTTATTCACAGACTTCTATAATTATTAAAAAGTTAACCATTATAACATCGCTGTACTATGGAAATATCTCACGATAATTGAATAATTTCCATTACGATACTGGACTCTGGGTTCCTGTATTTTTATGTGTCGTCATAGCCAAAAGAGAGTGTAGAGCTTGCTTAATTTTTTCTTTTCTATATGGAGTCCACAGACAACATTTAGTTGGTAGTCTCTGCCGAACGTATGGATGGGCCATGATTGATCATAGACAACAACAATGTCTATTGTCTATGGTTCTGCGCGCATATACGCAGTCTATATGTGTTCTGTGTACGCAGTTTACAACTGAATTTTGGCGCCATACTTAACTTTTAACATTTTAATGTGTTATTTTTGTTACTTAGTCAAAACTTTGCGCGGAAAAATGTCTAGCAGTGAAACCTACTAAAGAAAATTTGACTCCACCTGACATTTTAGTAATTGCAACAAAATTGACCCACAATCTTTTACCAACAAAGTGAAGGATTTACGACAAACTTTAGCAAGATTTTATTGTTTGGACACTCGTGTGATACTATTAAAAAACTCACACTCATGTTTTAATACCCCCCATTATGCATCCGTTTCATAAACTACTATTATTTAACATGAATGACGATTCCTAGGCAAAAACTATTTACTCACCTACACATTTTTTTAATGAAAATAAACTTGGGAACTTAAGTAAAAACAAAAGGAGCTGATAGAGTTTGAGCGGATGCGCCGTCTGTCTGTCGCCGCCTTTACGGTGGGATCTCATCGTCACCCACTTATATAGCCAGACAAGGCTGCCGGTACATTTCATGTGATAAAAAACTACTACTACTGGAACTTTGCACAAATGCACTCTCATTTAAGGGAGATGGGTACCAACCAGGCGTGGAAATTCAAATTATATTTAGTTTTTTGGTAATATTGGGTTGATTATACACTGTACGACCGTTTTTTACTAACACTCTAAAAACGCCTAAGTCCTTAGGTGACAGTTGTTGTAAGTGAAATTGTCACCTATCGGCTTAGGAGTGTGGGTGAACGGTCGGTAGTCTTATGACAATTGAGTTTTACGGGCACAATATTTATGCATCTACATGTTTTCCGATAGCTCGAAATCTGGGAAACTTCAAAACATTAATTATATATTTCGGGAACCAATAGGTAGGTAGACCTATGAGGTGAGTGAAAATTTTCGAGCAAAGTTTCTAATAAAAACACGTAGAATGTAGATGCACAAATATTCTGCCCGGAAAATTCATTGGCATATAAACCTACAATGTTTATAGCTAGTTAAGAGCTAGTTATTGTAATATTTGCGAAAAAAATAATAAAATTTGAATTTCGCGGGATAATTTGGCCGGATCACCTAAAGAGAGACAGAATCAAGCTACAGCCGAAATTTCTGAATCATAAGCATCTTTTTAAGTTACATACAAGTAGGTATCTGTCCCGTTTGCCATGAAGACCCTGAGCCTAAAGCAATAAGTGTGATTCTTGAAATCATAAAATTGTGCATCGTCCAACCATCGACGGTAACCATAAAAACGCAACCAACAGCAGCCAATTTTCGCGTATTGGTGCATACCTTACGCAATCATTGACCAATCAGAGCATAGATCGTCGTACTTATATGTAGAAGCAACGATAGCTCGTTGCTTCTACATATAAGTATTTTTTCAGAATCAAGAGGCTGAACAGCTAGTTCAGTTGGCTGATTCTGTATCATAGTTAGCAACTCGGACTGGAATATTACCTAAGAAAATGGATTCAAAAATCCTATTTTTGTATTATTTCTGCACTACTGTCAAAATAACATGTTAGTGGCACAGCGCGGAAATGCGGCCAGTATTCTTGGCACGCCTTATACCTACATAATAAGTTTGTCTGAAAACGTGTAATTTTTATATTGTAAAGAAATCCGTGTCTGTAAAGTGATTCTTTACAATGTCGCTTCCAAACTCGTGGAAGGCATTGTATAATGTATAATTATTAATTCACATCGTGACAAAAACATTTTTTGTGACGATCTAATTCTAGTTATCAGTAGGTAGGGTATCACGTGCGGCCTTCGTAATCCCTAATTTAAAACATCTCCTATTGCTACGTACAACGTTCTTAGGAAATGTCTTAGGCATACAATTTTGTCTGACTTTATACATCGCCGATAACTTGCTGATTAGTCACACTGTCTTCTGATTGCAAAATGAATGCATGTCCCCTGAAATACTGTAATCATCGATCGAAATACTTGGATAATACGTCATCAGAATAACCGGTATTTTGCGGCTATTTTGTACCAATAACTTTAGGTGCAAAAAAGAAAATATATTCGTGTGAAGATGTCGAGTAGCTTTTTTAATATGATTTATTATGGTTTTTAATATGGTTTACAAATAAATCGTTAAAATTATGGTAATTTAAAGATAAGATAGGTATTACGCACATGAACATCTATAGCTAACTTGACAACTAGCATAATAGCTACAACAACCGAGGCAATTTTCGAGGTGTGTCAGTATTGTGGGTTCGGCTTAGTACCTATATTCGTTATGAATACTTGGGTCATTTAGCTATCGAGTGCTGTAATAAAATTTTGGGTAGCTGCAAAGCCTAAGTATCTGTACGAAGGTAATATCAAAAGCTTTTGCTTTTTGTTTTCCTCTCACCCGCTCTGAAAAGCTATGTTTGATTATTTAAATACGGGCAGAAAAGTTCATTATAATCCCTAGGCCGCATAAGCATTTCGAAATTAAAACATTACGAGCTTTCCTAATTAAAGCTGAAGATTTCCTTAAAAAAAATATTACAGTGAAACGTTCACAAACGAAATTCGCTTCATGATTTAAGTAAAGAAATAGGTACAAAAGTTATTTGTTTGTGCACATTGTCTTAGAATATCATAAATATAATTATTCATTAATTTTAAAGAAATTCTGGTTTAGTTCATCTATACTTATAATAAAACTGTAAAGGGTCGAATTCTGTACATTGAAGATATTTTGAAAATTTTTGTTGGAGGACACTATTTAGTCGATACTGAAGCCAAAACTGTAATTTTTTAAATTTTTGTCTGTCTGTCTGTCTGTCTGTCTGTCTGTCTGTCTGTCTGTCTGTTTCACGACCGCGCATCACGGCTAATCCGCTGGATGGATTTAAATGAAACTTGACATGATTATAGCTCATACCCCGAGGTAGGACATAGGATACTTTTTGTCCCGAAATTCATCATGGTTTCCCTGGAAGACGGCATCAAAGTCAAAATGTGTATTTACTTATAATTCATTAACGTGTTGTCCGATTTCATTCATTATTTTTTTGTTAGAAAGATGGTACTTCATAGATCTTCCTAGAAATATTTGAGGGTTATCAGTTTTATAGTTCAGAAATTACAGACCCCCAAACCCTCAGTATCAAGTCCAAAAAACTTGAACCACGGAATATATAAAGAATCTTAGAATGTAAGGCTCAACTTAAGCTGGCTGGAAGTTCAACCATATGAAATAAACAGAACACATAATATATTGAGACTGTAAGTAAATTAGCAATACTTATTTAAAAAAAAAAGAAAAATCTGACAGTGACTAGCACTGAGACAACTGTGTCAGAAAAATATTTTAAAGATTTAAAAACACACATTGAGATCGTTTACAATTTAATTCATCTTATTGGAAGCCAGCACATAGGTACCCATTAAGGCTTGGATTTTTTCTGCGGTTCCAGTTTCATCATTTGCTCTAATGCTAGGTAAGGTAGGTACCCGGTATATCACATAAAAAGATGATTCAGTTACAGGCCCCAATAATATAAACGTGGCATTGTTCAAGGACTTGGAGATCTTATATTATATACAAAGGATGTACTTGAATCCTGAGGCAGAGCATCGGGGTCATCATCATCAGGTCGCGTCCGCGTTGGTGCAAATGCATGACCCATTAATCACAAAACTAGGCATGTTAAGAGTCTTAACACGTTGCTGTGCAGGCTACGATTTTTTTCAAACTTACCCTGGTGTGCTAATATTACCCTGCAATAAACTTCCTTACGGCGCGGCACGGGGTCAAATCTTGCTTCGTAAGACTTATGTACTACCGAAATTTTGTTAAATAATAATTAATTATCATGTAATGTTCTGTTGCCTGACTTTATTAAGATGGCACTGTTAAGAC
Source organism: Coenonympha glycerion (assembly GCA_963855885.1). NCBI lineage: Eukaryota > Metazoa > Arthropoda > Insecta > Lepidoptera > Nymphalidae > Coenonympha > Coenonympha glycerion. The sequence continues at coordinate 9,736,544 of OY979626.1, forward strand.
ATGAATAGATTAAAGTTTTCACTTCTGTCGACATTCCCGGAGTGCCGCGTCTTTTTTTATCATCCGCAATATGGAAATAGTAAAATATTGGTTCACAAATATTTTTAACTCTTAGGTCTTATCAATCCTAACAGACTGACCGTCATAGATCTTTTTTAACCGACTTCAAAAAAAGGAGGAGGTTCTCAATTTGTCGGAATCTTTATTTTTATACGTAAAGAAATATGTAGCCATTGCCCATTCTGATATTTTGGATTGTATTGAGATGAAGCAAAGATTTTTAAAAGACTCTTACATGTTGGGCTGGGGAATATTGTTAGTAGATTATTTTATCCCAGTGGTACCTACCCGGCCGTCCTCTGAAAGAAGAGTCTACCACCAGTACAACTTTTCACATGATTTAATGATTTTTGACATATTTCGTGGTTTCAGAATAAAAGTCACAATGAAAAGGACGATTTTAACTGGCGATATTTCGATACATTGGTACAAGTCGTGGTCACGTAGTGACCACGACCTGTGCCACTGGGTCGAAATATTGACTGTTAAAATCGTCCTTTTGATCTTTCAACTACGTATTAATGAAACTTTATATTATTATTAAGAAAAGGAGTTTTCAAAAGCACCACAAGATAACCCGTGCGAAGTAAGAACAGGTTTCTATATAACATCACACCAGAATCCCGCGAAAAATCAAGGATTTCCACGGTATATGTAAAAAAATCCTAATTCACGCGGGCGGAGCCGCGGGCAACAGCTAGTTATAAATAAAGTGTTAAACTTGTAGCTTTAATGTCATATTTGTTCGAAGAACATTAAACAAATCTGGGTTATTCAGTGAACAAGATAAATATATTTTCATAGAGAAGTCATCATTGGAACCATTACCGAAGAGAAAAATATTGCTTCTCGTAATCAGGAAATACGCAACCTTTTGATTTATAAACAGGCACCGTGCCAAGACATCATACTAGCGTGTTTGTTTTTTTAATACGCATTAATACGCAATGCTTTCAAAATCTTTCACATAGAGGTCAATTCTTTGTATATATAGGTAGCAAAATGGCCAATTATAAAATTCTCAAAACACCTCTAAAAACGATTAATTTCCACGTTTCTCCTACTACCTAAAGTCTTTAGGGTATTAATGAAAAAAAAATCTTTTGACTTTAACCCTACACTAGAATCTGGTAAATTTATTTGTGGTATAAATTAAAGCAGCATAAGCATTTATTATGGCATGTACTGAACAAAATATGATATATACTGAAAGTAATGAACTAGCGTCCAATATGTTTGGCTAGAGCTTCCCCTGATGCCGAATGCTTCTGTCACTGCTCAGCATTACCTGAAACAAGAAATTTTAGGAAGTTTAGTAAACTAGCCAAGACAACTTTGTATATGATAAATATTTATTTTTATAACTAACAATAATAATAACAAGAAATTATTTTTATCTATACTAATATTATAAAGCTGAAAAGAAGCGGAAATATCGTTCCTTTTGGAGAGTTTTCGTTACGTGCGCTGCGTAAACGACAAAGTTACGCAAAAATTATATATGAGTAAATAATTCTTCCTTTGAAAGTTCTAAAAAAATATCCCACATGTCTATCTTTTATGGTTGACTGATTATAACGGGATAATGTGTAAAATTCGAAATTCATGCGGACGAAGCCGCGAGCAACAGTTAGTGTAAATGTTCGGATCGGTCCACGACAGTCAATGTCTGACGAGATTTACCACATGTCGCGATAATACATATAACGTGGTGTATGTGGCCAAACTCATTTCATTTCATTTCATTTCATTTATTGTCAGCTTTCATGCACAAAATATTATTCTTAATACATGAGACCCTGTTAGGGCGTTGCTGTTTTTTAATGAATGGACTCCGGACTATTACGTTAGTATTATTATATATAATATTTTATTAGTCGACGAAGCTGCAGGTCTCGACGTACTGATTTCAGAAGGCCGTCGCGCGTCGGCTAGATTGTACGCGTTATTTCTTGTACGGTATATTTCACGCGCTGCGTGCGCCCGATTACGAGGCAACCTTAATACGTCAAAAGAGATAAGTACAGTTACGCGATAGAAAGAGAGCACAGCTTTAGGTGGATATGGGAGGCAGGGCCGAGCGCTTTTGCGAACTGAATTGCACTTTTTCGTGTCTGTGCTAGGGGTTGATAAATCACCTTGCGGAGTAAACTTTCTGTATCATTACACGTTAAGTAATGTATTCCGTGGTCTTACCAACGAATATATAATATTACTTGGTCTTACTAAGAAGAGTTTGGTGATAGAAAAACCCAATAAGTACTAGGTATATTAGGTATATTGGCCTCATCTGGGGACTGAATCGAAGCCCTTGTGATCTGCTAATGAACTTGCTCACCGTTAGACCAACGAGGTACTAACCCTAGCTTTAAATATCTAGTGTTTGGAATTTGTGATAAAAAAAAATTGTTGGAGTCGTGGAACTCTCGGTAGGCACGACGTTCTATTAGTAGTATAAATATTCGCCTAGTCCTCCTCGCCGTACCGTCCGAAAACTTCGTTCTAACAATACAATATTTTGATCATCACGTTCATAATTTTATTTGATGGTGCAAACCACAGATCATACATTAAGTTTATATGTGTCATTTCTCCTGTGGCGCAAACAGACGGGTACCTACTTATTTACTATTCATATTTTCAAGAAAATCACAAAGAGGGAAACAAAAATCATATTTTTTAGGCATCACAGAGAGTGTCTCTACAGTCTCCACTATTACGCAATTCCCTTACATCAATAGCTAATCAAAAAGCACCTTGTTAGTTGTTACCCATAACATAAGCACAATAACCTGCCTAACTTATACAACCTTTTTCGTTTTTAGATAATGATACACGCAAGATACACGTGTCGCCCCTACATTTGTTCAACCCCTCACAGTTACGTAGGCCAGACTTTAAGGTCACACGTAGTTGGTGGATGTTTACCAAAGCCAAAGTATAGTGATCTATTTTCAGAAGGCCGGTACAACCTCATCAGTAACTAATATATAAAAAAAACCGACCAAGTGCGAGTCGGACACGCGCACCGAGGGTTCCATACCATAAAAGAATTGAAACAATGAAAGAATCAGTTTTGTTCGTGAATTTTTGAATATAAGTTACATGTAGGTACTTTTGTTGGCAAACCGCAAACGTAACTTTGTTTTTGGCGGATTATTGTTATTATAAAAGAAAAGTATATTAGTCAGCGAGTTGATTTTATTTTTCCTATAAAATATACCTTAATTTCTATTGATCATAATTATTTCAAATTTTTCGATTGGTAAACTTCGGAGATAAGGGGGGGGGGGGGGGAACGGTTTTTTTCGACAGTTTGCCCAATAAATCAAAAACTATCAGGTATAAAAATAAATAAAAATCAGTTTAAGAATACACAAGTAACGCCCTTTCATATGATACCACACTCAATATTGTTATCTCATTTTGAAAACTTGACGACCCGGTTTTTCCCCCTTTTTAAATAAAAATAAAAACAATTTTCAAATTTTTACGATTGTTATGACGTCGCGTCACTATTACCTATTACTATTCTAAATTTCAAGTCGATAGCTTGAATAGTTACTGAAATAATCGAGTGTGACAGACGGACGGACGGACGGACGGAAAAAGTCTCACCATAAGGGTTCCATTTTTACCATTTTGGTATGGAACCCTAAAAATGTTTGGCGACAAAAATCACGTTTCTTTGATCAGGGTTTCATTGTTATGGAGACCTATCAAAACATTTTCATATTTATTTAACCCCCACAGTTATGTAGGCAGACCGTTACGGTGACACGATGATGTTATATAAACAACCTAAGCAGCAAATGTTATATTAAAAATATAATATTTGGCGACAATAAAAAACACGTTTGATTTGTCGAGCTTTCATTACAATGGAACCCTTTCAAAACTTTTTCATGGCAAGCATAGTATGCGGAAACGAATAATACGGCCGATAAATAATCTCTCAAGGTTTGCCCTATCGGACATAGTTGGACAAGTCACGCCTTTCTGTAGGGCAAATCTGCGGATGGTTAGGTTTATCAATTTCGAACTTAATAAGTCACATCTTATAAAATATGATATAAAAAGTATGTTGGGTGTATACGTCATGTTATATCTTTACGCCCCAGTTCCTAGCAAATCCGATAAACGTCAGACAAAACAAGTCTCAGTCAAAAATAGTAAGTAGATTCTTGATTTTGTTTTGTGGTTCAATATAACCTGTCGTATTATATTTGCCTGTTATATTAATTATAGCCTAGACAGATAGATTTATAAACGTCGTCGCTGGCGGGATCTCTATGCCTAGACAGTATTTACACTAATTCTTAACATAATCCGTCCATTTCTATCCAGGAGGGCTATTCGCGTAACGCATCGGTTACATTACGTGATGTGAAATGTTTAAAAGGTGATGACATTTGTATAAGCAGACGATATTGACACATTTTTTTGAAACATTTTTTGCGAACACTGAAAAATTTATTTTATAACTATTGACACCGAGCGTAAAATTTATAAAAAAAGACGTGTCGCACTCGGAGACTGCCGCGGTAAAACTATTGCATAGCATTTTTTCCACTTATTTTTTATAAGAATAACAAAAAGTTCATTAAAGAAGTTGTTATTTTCGTTACGGAATTTCTGGATTCGGTCTCCACGCTCAAGGCCCGCGATAGAAGCTATGCAATAGCTTAAAACGTTAGTCGACAATTGGGACCTGAAATTGACTTAAGCGCGTCAAAGTCGAGCGTTTCATCCCTATATACTTATAATAAAATTATTTTAAATTTTACACTCTAAACCAAATCTAATTTTTCAGTGTTATTTTTTTTCTTTTTTCACATCACTCAATGCGTGAAAACTTTACGTGAATAACCCCCAGGTCGGGTTCACCGCCCATTTCACCGCAGCGTGAACTAGCAAACCATTACTCGATCAGCGCTTCCCGTTTCCGGATCCTATTTGATGCTAATAGACTTGCGGAATAACCATTAAGTAGATTTATCGGTAAGAGTTGTCTGTTGCATTTTCTTTTAAAGCCTTCTATATAGACTGAGTAATAAAACCATCAATAAAACAAACAAGAAGTAATCGATCAACTTTAATTAAGTCTACACAGAAACAGCATTATCGGATAGACACACAGAAACAGACTTTTCGATCCACATCTATTTTTTCACCAGATTCCTTATCTGTAACTTAAGGAAACGAGTAAAAAATGTACGTAAGGTGTAAATGTTTGCGAATGATTTAATATTCTCATTTTCATCATTCATTAACCGAATTGATATTTACAATTCCAACTTTAGTGACCTATTTTGATACAGAAAAAATATCCCACATGTCTATCTTTTATGGTTGACTGATTATAACGGGATAATGTGTAAAATTCGAAATTCATGCGGACGAAGCCGCGAGCAACAGTTAGTGTAAATGTTCGGATCGGTCCACGACAGTCAATGTCTGACGAGATTTACCACATGTCGCGATAATACATATAACGTGGTGTATGTGGCCAAACTCATTTCATTTCATTTCATTTCATTTATTGTCAGCTTTCATGCACAAAATATTATTCTTAATACATGAGACCCTGTTAGGGCGTTGCTGTTTTTTAATGAATGGACTCCGGACTATTACGTTAGTATTATTATATATAATATTTTATTAGTCGACGAAGCTGCAGGTCTCGACGTACTGATTTCAGAAGGCCGTCGCGCGTCGGCTAGATTGTACGCGTTATTTCTTGTACGGTATATTTCACGCGCTGCGTGCGCCCGATTACGAGGCAACCTTAATACGTCAAAAGAGATAAGTACAGTTACGCGATAGAAAGAGAGCACAGCTTTAGGTGGATATGGGAGGCAGGGCCGAGCGCTTTTGCGAACTGAATTGCACTTTTTCGTGTCTGTGCTAGGGGTTGATAAATCACCTTGCGGAGTAAACTTTCTGTATCATTACACGTTAAGTAATGTATTCCGTGGTCTTACCAACGAATATATAATATTACTTGGTCTTACTAAGAAGAGTTTGGTGATAGAAAAACCCAATAAGTACTAGGTATATTAGGTATATTGGCCTCATCTGGGGACTGAATCGAAGCCCTTGTGATCTGCTAATGAACTTGCTCACCGTTAGACCAACGAGGTACTAACCCTAGCTTTAAATATCTAGTGTTTGGAATTTGTGATAAAAAAAAATTGTTGGAGTCGTGGAACTCTCGGTAGGCACGACGTTCTATTAGTAGTATAAATATTCGCCTAGTCCTCCTCGCCGTACCGTCCGAAAACTTCGTTCTAACAATACAATATTTTGATCATCACGTTCATAATTTTATTTGATGGTGCAAACCACAGATCATACATTAAGTTTATATGTGTCATTTCTCCTGTGGCGCAAACAGACGGGTACCTACTTATTTACTATTCATATTTTCAAGAAAATCACAAAGAGGGAAACAAAAATCATATTTTTTAGGCATCACAGAGAGTGTCTCTACAGTCTCCACTATTACGCAATTCCCTTACATCAATAGCTAATCAAAAAGCACCTTGTTAGTTGTTACCCATAACATAAGCACAATAACCTGCCTAACTTATACAACCTTTTTCGTTTTTAGATAATGATACACGCAAGATACACGTGTCGCCCCTACATTTGTTCAACCCCTCACAGTTACGTAGGCCAGACTTTAAGGTCACACGTAGTTGGTGGATGTTTACCAAAGCCAAAGTATAGTGATCTATTTTCAGAAGGCCGGTACAACCTCATCAGTAACTAATATATAAAAAAAACCGACCAAGTGCGAGTCGGACACGCGCACCGAGGGTTCCATACCATAAAAGAATTGAAACAATGAAAGAATCACTTTTGTTCGTGAATTTTTGAATATAAGTTACATGTAGGTACTTTTGTTGGCAAACCGCAAACGTAACTTTGTTTTTGGCGGATTATTGTTATTATAAAAGAAAAGTATATTAGTCAGCGAGTTGATTTTATTTTTCCTATAAAATATACCTTAATTTCTATTGATCATAATTATTTCAAATTTTTCGATTGGTAAACTTCGGAGATAAGGGGGGGGGGGGAACGGTTTTTTTCGACAGTTTGCCCAATAAATCAAAAACTATCAGGTATAAAAATAAATAAAAATCAGTTTAAGAATACACAAGTAACGCCCTTTCATATGATACCACACTCAATATTGTTATCTCATTTTGAAAACTTGACGACCCGGTTTTTCCCCCTTTTTAAATAAAAATAAAAACAATTTTCAAATTTTTACGATTGTTATGACGTCGCGTCACTATTACCTATTACTATTCTAAATTTCAAGTCGATAGCTTGAATAGTTACTGAAATAATCGAGTGTGACAGACGGACGGACGGACGGACGGAAAAAGTCTCACCATAAGGGTTCCATTTTTACCATTTTGGTATGGAACCCTAAAAATGTTTGGCGACAAAAATCACGTTTCTTTGATCAGGGTTTCATTGTTATGGAGACCTATCAAAACATTTTCATATTTATTTAACCCCCACAGTTATGTAGGCAGACCGTTACGGTGACACGATGATGTTATATAAACAACCTAAGCAGCAAATGTTATATTAAAAATATAATATTTGGCGACAATAAAAAACACGTTTGATTTGTCGAGCTTTCATTACAATGGAACCCTTTCAAAACTTTTTCATGGCAAGCATAGTATGCGGAAACGAATAATACGGCCGATAAATAATCTCTCAAGGTTTGCCCTATCGGACATAGTTGGACAAGTCACGCCTTTCTGTAGGGCAAATCTGCGGATGGTTAGGTTTATCAATTTCGAACTTAATAAGTCACATCTTATAAAATATGATATAAAAAGTATGTTGGGTGTATACGTCATGTTATATCTTTACGCCCCAGTTCCTAGCAAATCCGATAAACGTCAGACAAAACAAGTCTCAGTCAAAAATAGTAAGTAGATTCTTGATTTTGTTTTGTGGTTCAATATAACCTGTCGTATTATATTTGCCTGTTATATTAATTATAGCCTAGACAGATAGATTTATAAACGTCGTCGCTGGCGGGATCTCTATGCCTAGACAGTATTTACACTAATTCTTAACATAATCCGTCCATTTCTATCCAGGAGGGCTATTCGCGTAACGCATCGGTTACATTACGTGATGTGAAATGTTTAAAAGGTGATGACATTTGTATAAGCAGACGATATTGACACATTTTTTTGAAACATTTTTTGCGAACACTGAAAAATTTATTTTATAACTATTGACACCGAGCGTAAAATTTATAAAAAAAGACGTGTCGCACTCGGAGACTGCCGCGGTAAAACTATTGCATAGCATTTTTTCCACTTATTTTTTATAAGAATAACAAAAAGTTCATTAAAGAAGTTGTTATTTTCGTTACGGAATTTCTGGATTCGGTCTCCACGCTCAAGGCCCGCGATAGAAGCTATGCAATAGCTTAAAACGTTAGTCGACAATTGGGACCTGAAATTGACTTAAGCGCGTCAAAGTCGAGCGTTTCATCCCTATATACTTATAATAAAATTATTTTAAATTTTACACTCTAAACCAAATCTAATTTTTCAGTGTTATTTTTTTTCTTTTTTCACATCACTCAATGCGTGAAAACTTTACGTGAATAACCCCCAGGTCGGGTTCACCGCCCATTTCACCGCAGCGTGAACTAGCAAACCATTACTCGATCAGCGCTTCCCGTTTCCGGATCCTATTTGATGCTAATAGACTTGCGGAATAACCATTAAGTAGATTTATCGGTAAGAGTTGTCTGTTGCATTTTCTTTTAAAGCCTTCTATATAGACTGAGTAATAAAACCATCAATAAAACAAACAAGAAGTAATCGATCAACTTTAATTAAGTCTACACAGAAACAGCATTATCGGATAGACACACAGAAACAGACTTTTCGATCCACATCTATTTTTTCACCAGATTCCTTATCTGTAACTTAAGGAAACGAGTAAAAAATGTACGTAAGGTGTAAATGTTTGCGAATGATTTAATATTCTCATTTTCATCATTCATTAACCGAATTGATATTTACAATTCCAACTTTAGTGACCTATTTTGATACAGAAAAAATATCCCACATGTCTATCTTTTATGGTTGACTGATTATAACGGGATAATGTGTAAAATTCGAAATTCATGCGGACGAAGCCGCGAGCAACAGTTAGTGTAAATGTTCGGATCGGTCCACGACAGTCAATGTCTGACGAGATTTACCACATGTCGCGATAATACATATAACGTGGTGTATGTGGCCAAACTCATTTCATTTCATTTCATTTCATTTATTGTCAGCTTTCATGCACAAAATATTATTCTTAATACATGAGACCCTGTTAGGGCGTTGCTGTTTTTTAATGAATGGACTCCGGACTATTACGTTAGTATTATTATATATAATATTTTATTAGTCGACGAAGCTGCAGGTCTCGACGTACTGATTTCAGAAGGCCGTCGCGCGTCGGCTAGATTGTACGCGTTATTTCTTGTACGGTATATTTCACGCGCTGCGTGCGCCCGATTACGAGGCAACCTTAATACGTCAAAAGAGATAAGTACAGTTACGCGATAGAAAGAGAGCACAGCTTTAGGTGGATATGGGAGGCAGGGCCGAGCGCTTTTGCGAACTGAATTGCACTTTTTCGTGTCTGTGCTAGGGGTTGATAAATCACCTTGCGGAGTAAACTTTCTGTATCATTACACGTTAAGTAATGTATTCCGTGGTCTTACCAACGAATATATAATATTACTTGGTCTTACTAAGAAGAGTTTGGTGATAGAAAAACCCAATAAGTACTAGGTATATTAGGTATATTGGCCTCATCTGGGGACTGAATCGAAGCCCTTGTGATCTGCTAATGAACTTGCTCACCGTTAGACCAACGAGGTACTAACCCTAGCTTTAAATATCTAGTGTTTGGAATTTGTGATAAAAAAAAATTGTTGGAGTCGTGGAACTCTCGGTAGGCACGACGTTCTATTAGTAGTATAAATATTCGCCTAGTCCTCCTCGCCGTACCGTCCGAAAACTTCGTTCTAACAATACAATATTTTGATCATCACGTTCATAATTTTATTTGATGGTGCAAACCACAGATCATACATTAAGTTTATATGTGTCATTTCTCCTGTGGCGCAAACAGACGGGTACCTACTTATTTACTATTCATATTTTCAAGAAAATCACAAAGAGGGAAACAAAAATCATATTTTTTAGGCATCACAGAGAGTGTCTCTACAGTCTCCACTATTACGCAATTCCCTTACATCAATAGCTAATCAAAAAGCACCTTGTTAGTTGTTACCCATAACATAAGCACAATAACCTGCCTAACTTATACAACCTTTTTCGTTTTTAGATAATGATACACGCAAGATACACGTGTCGCCCCTACATTTGTTCAACCCCTCACAGTTACGTAGGCCAGACTTTAAGGTCACACGTAGTTGGTGGATGTTTACCAAAGCCAAAGTATAGTGATCTATTTTCAGAAGGCCGGTACAACCTCATCAGTAACTAATATATAAAAAAAACCGACCAAGTGCGAGTCGGACACGCGCACCGAGGGTTCCATACCATAAAAGAATTGAAACAATGAAAGAATCACTTTTGTTCGTGAATTTTTGAATATAAGTTACATGTAGGTACTTTTGTTGGCAAACCGCAAACGTAACTTTGTTTTTGGCGGATTATTGTTATTATAAAAGAAAAGTATATTAGTCAGCGAGTTGATTTTATTTTTCCTATAAAATATACCTTAATTTCTATTGATCATAATTATTTCAAATTTTTCGATTGGTAAACTTCGGAGATAAGGGGGGGGGGGGGGGAACGGTTTTTTTCGACAGTTTGCCCAATAAATCAAAAACTATCAGGTATAAAAATAAATAAAAATCAGTTTAAGAATACACAAGTAACGCCCTTTCATATGATACCACACTCAATATTGTTATCTCATTTTGAAAACTTGACGACCCGGTTTTTCCCCCTTTTTAAATAAAAATAAAAACAATTTTCAAATTTTTACGATTGTTATGACGTCGCGTCACTATTACCTATTACTATTCTAAATTTCAAGTCGATAGCTTGAATAGTTACTGAAATAATCGAGTGTGACAGACGGACGGACGGACGGACGGAAAAAGTCTCACCATAAGGGTTCCATTTTTACCATTTTGGTATGGAACCCTAAAAATGTTTGGCGACAAAAATCACGTTTCTTTGATCAGGGTTTCATTGTTATGGAGACCTATCAAAACATTTTCATATTTATTTAACCCCCACAGTTATGTAGGCAGACCGTTACGGTGACACGATGATGTTATATAAACAACCTAAGCAGCAAATGTTATATTAAAAATATAATATTTGGCGACAATAAAAAACACGTTTGATTTGTCGAGCTTTCATTACAATGGAACCCTTTCAAAACTTTTTCATGGCAAGCATAGTATGCGGAAACGAATAATACGGCCGATAAATAATCTCTCAAGGTTTGCCCTATCGGACATAGTTGGACAAGTCACGCCTTTCTGTAGGGCAAATCTGCGGATGGTTAGGTTTATCAATTTCGAACTTAATAAGTCACATCTTATAAAATATGATATAAAAAGTATGTTGGGTGTATACGTCATGTTATATCTTTACGCCCCAGTTCCTAGCAAATCCGATAAACGTCAGACAAAACAAGTCTCAGTCAAAAATAGTAAGTAGATTCTTGATTTTGTTTTGTGGTTCAATATAACCTGTCGTATTATATTTGCCTGTTATATTAATTATAGCCTAGACAGATAGATTTATAAACGTCGTCGCTGGCGGGATCTCTATGCCTAGACAGTATTTACACTAATTCTTAACATAATCCGTCCATTTCTATCCAGGAGGGCTATTCGCGTAACGCATCGGTTACATTACGTGATGTGAAATGTTTAAAAGGTGATGACATTTGTATAAGCAGACGATATTGACACATTTTTTTGAAACATTTTTTGCGAACACTGAAAAATTTATTTTATAACTATTGACACCGAGCGTAAAATTTATAAAAAAAGACGTGTCGCACTCGGAGACTGCCGCGGTAAAACTATTGCATAGCATTTTTTCCACTTATTTTTTATAAGAATAACAAAAAGTTCATTAAAGAAGTTGTTATTTTCGTTACGGAATTTCTGGATTCGGTCTCCACGCTCAAGGCCCGCGATAGAAGCTATGCAATAGCTTAAAACGTTAGTCGACAATTGGGACCTGAAATTGACTTAAGCGCGTCAAAGTCGAGCGTTTCATCCCTATATACTTATAATAAAATTATTTTAAATTTTACACTCTAAACCAAATCTAATTTTTCAGTGTTATTTTTTTTCTTTTTTCACATCACTCAATGCGTGAAAACTTTACGTGAATAACCCCCAGGTCGGGTTCACCGCCCATTTCACCGCAGCGTGAACTAGCAAACCATTACTCGATCAGCGCTTCCCGTTTCCGGATCCTATTTGATGCTAATAGACTTGCGGAATAACCATTAAGTAGATTTATCGGTAAGAGTTGTCTGTTGCATTTTCTTTTAAAGCCTTCTATATAGACTGAGTAATAAAACCATCAATAAAACAAACAAGAAGTAATCGATCAACTTTAATTAAGTCTACACAGAAACAGCATTATCGGATAGACACACAGAAACAGACTTTTCGATCCACATCTATTTTTTCACCAGATTCCTTATCTGTAACTTAAGGAAACGAGTAAAAAATGTACGTAAGGTGTAAATGTTTGCGAATGATTTAATATTCTCATTTTCATCATTCATTAACCGAATTGATATTTACAATTCCAACTTTAGTGACCTATTTTGATACAGATTACTATCATTTATTACAAATTGTTTGCTTACAAGGAGCTGCGCATTTAAATTCTTCGGAGTTTGTTCCCAAAAAGTTCTTCTTAGTTATATAGATGCTGGCAAAAACGGATCGATGTTGTTTGAATAATTAGGTTTAAAATTCTAATCATTCATTTTAAAAAATTCACACAATCTGGAATAGATTACATTTAATATTGCGTCGCAATTATTGTATCATAAAATTGATCCTAATTCAGTAGTGGTCAGTTGCATCCTATTGAATATCATCTGTGGTAATGGATTAATTAGTATTCAATTTCAATACTCATTGAGATGCCATTTCCATGATATGAATTAATTAATATTAGTTAAATTACTCCTGGATTTTGTTTTCAAAAGCTATTCTACATTTCTGATACAAGGCATATATACAAGGTGTGGGTTCATTCGTATAGTGAGCCCCCATCTTACCTTTTAACCGTGATAGGAAGTCTCAATCATTTTATTCTATTTTCAATACAAAAAAAAAATATTTAATTTAGCAATCCTAAATGTGATATCAACAAACCTCATATCATTTTCGTTATTCCCAGTTCATTGATATGATGATTGATATTGAAACGTCTATTTTTAAGGATGTCATTTAAAATTTATGGTACATTTTTGAACTCCATATAGTTCCCTCAGGATATTACACTTATTGTCATATTTTTTCATGCATCTATACATCATTCCCTACTTTAGACTTTCGGCTTTCCCTAATTATGGCAAGTAATCTACACGTTGTATATACCTTATTCAGGCTCAAGACTATATAGCATAAAAAGAGTTAACACATTGATCGTCCTGTTGTTAGAAGGATAGTCTTTAAAAATTAGGTAGTATTAGTAATAGCGGAGCTCGGATTTTCAAATAAGTAAATTGTTCTATGAACTCTCAGATATGTAGCTTTAGATGCAGAATGCAATTTTTAATATTGTTTTTGCTCGAAAGGCACTATTGGAAACGTTTGTGCTGATTTCCGTTTATGTAAATAACCACCTACATCCTTTGCAAACGTTTCGATTTTTACTAGGTAAATAATAGCCAGATGTAAATATACACGTTTTCATATATATTTTTTTTGTATTTTAACTGTCAATTTTAAACTTAAAAAGTATAGAAAAGCAAGACTTAAGTACTCTGAACACAAACAAGGTTCCTCCCCAAGGTTTGACGACCTCCCTGGCGCAGGGATCGCGCTCGGATTCGAGTGGGAGGTCGTGGGTTCGATTCCCGCGACGGGCCACTTTTGAATTTTATAATTTTAAATTGGCTCAGGTCTGGTCTGGTGGGAGACTTCGGCCGTGGCTAGTTACCACCTACCAGCAAAGACGTACCGCCAAGCGATTAAGCGTTTCGGTGCGATGCTATATATAATAGTTGGGGAGTGTTGGGGTGAGTTTACTTACCCCTTCCAAGTTAATACCTTAACATCTTCAGCTGCATCATCACTAACCATCAGGTGAGATCGCAGTCAAGTACTAACTTGTATAGTGTAAAAAAAACAAGAAACCACCAGACTTATTGTGGCTGCAATAAATATGGTCAGTGTATATGGTTTTTGTGCTGGTTTGAAAGCGTGCAAATGCAATCACAGTGTTCCACATTCCCGGATCTATCGCGGTAATTCGGTCACTAGACTCACTCCCGCTTCTCCGTAATTTACGCCTCACTATTTAAACACAAACATAAAACATTGGAAACGGAAATGGAATGGATCAGACATCCAATCTGGCAATACGGCGTTACTAACAGAAGATGGTTTGAAAGTATATATGAATTTGAATTAAATTTTTAAGATGAGATTTCTCTGAAAATTAAATTCTGAAGCTTTCCATTTTAAGGGTTCCGTACCCAAAGGGTGAAAATTAAAATTTCGTGAAAATTTCAAATATCACGGTTCAAGAGATACAGCCTTGTGACAGACGGACGGGCACCCGGACTACCAGGAACCGTGGATTTTCCGGAATAAAGAGTAACCAATGTTTTAATTCACATAGTCTATTTTGACTCCAAATTTCAGCCAAATCGGTTCAGTAGATGCGGCATATGAAAGAGTTACAAACATACAAATAGGTGGTCGAACTTTCAATGTCCGATGACTATATACCCTATGGGGTATCACAAAAGGTATTCTTAACGTTTTACTTCCTTTGTAGTATGAAGTCAACTAGGAGTCTGAAACGTACTTGACCGTTTTTTTCATCGCCTAATATTGGAGCGGCACATCATCTTGATAGTTTGACCGACATAACCTTATCTTTACCTCAACCAAGGGCCTTGGAAATCACAATATACACCTATCTACGTACCTACATTTTCGCTCTGTAATATTCACTTCTTTCAGAGTGCGCCCTAAGAAATCGATAACTAATGCTCGTTTTCACCAACATTTTAAGAGTCACCTAAGCCCTAGTGACAGTTGTTGTAGATGAAAACTGAAACCTATCGGCTTAGGTGTTTCTTAAAGTGTTGGTGAACACGAGCCTAAGATTCGCTGCCTGAAACTCTATTGGTATCTGGTAGCTATTTATCATACTAAAGTTTTAATGATATTCGTGAATGCACTGATCTCTAATTTTATCGTCTCTTTTCATATTACGAGTACATTACCAAACACGTGTTAAAAATAGCCATCATGCTTTATCAACTGCACAACCGGCTACTGGACTTCGGTTAAAACTAAACATCATAATCATTTTAGTTATATTATTCCTACGGTACCTACGGTGATCGTGACATACTGTTTGTCACAGAATAATTGATATAATAACAGAAGTGCCATTAAATATTAGTATAGATATTTCACGAAGCGCTCCACTCTGTCAAAATCGCTTATGTTTCATTCGATTTGTATGGAGTTTGACAGAGTGGGGAGCGTCATCGTGGATTTAAATATCTATAGTATATGCAATTACATGACACCCGGCCCCGACCCGGCTGTAATGCGACAATCGAACATGCTTGGGACGATACAGTAAAAGTTTCACTTTAATAACAATTAAATGAATATTTAAAATATCTATTTCATGGACATCAATAGACAGTCACACCTTTGGTCACGCTCTCGACCGTGGACAGTAGGGCAATACTACTAGTGGCATCCATTCAGCGGCTAGTCTATGATTTATGTTTGCTCTCGTTATCTAGCGTACTATGAGTCATGCGTTATTCATCGACCTCTCTAATGTATTAAGGTAAACATCCAGTTGCCTTGCTATGTTTAATGTTAGTAAAGCATTAACTTAGGTACCTACCTGTAGTGTGTTTTATAATAACAATATAACACTAATCAGGGCTTTTACGACGCTATAATGGAGTCATAGTAATTTATCATGGTGTACAATACAGAGGAGTTAAGGACGTATTAAAACTTTTTTGTTCTTAAGTGCGATCTCACATAAATTGATGATGCAGTCGAAGATGTTTCCGTACCAACTTGGAAGGGGGAAGACACTTATCTTAGATAAGTAGGTACCCGTAACGGTTCCTACACAACATCGCACCAGTCTGGTTGCGTAAGAAAAACGTATTCATCGTTATCGTAATCGTTTACAAATTAAGCCCCTCATAGGTTCCTTGATTTACGTAAGCCAATCAGGGGACAGAATTTGCAAACGATTATGGTAATGATGAATACGTTTTTCTTACGCAATTAGACTCCTGATTCAATTTAAGTTCAAAAAGATCACGAAACGAGCTATTGATAACTTAGGTAAACAAAAGTTGCAGCGCCGTTAGGTAATGTTATAGCTCAATGTAGTCTACATAAAACGCAACGATGAACATACGAGTACATACGTACGTATATTATTACAACACAGTTTTTGTTCCGTATCGTAGTTCCACGATAATTGCTGGGGCTATTTACAGTGTTCTATTCATCGTACCAGTATGAATGGAATGCGGCGGCGCTAAAATTGTTTTTAACGAGTGCTTTGTAGGCACTGCACTAATAACAACTTACAAGGGTTTATTGTTGGGGTTACGAAATCAGCCGCGGAGTTATCAAAGTTCACGGATTTAACCGGCAACTGTACAATGTGCTTATGTTATTTGTTACTTTGTATCTGAAACATACTTATGAATTAATATTTTTCTTGTAACAAAGATCACACTGTATCATATAATACTAATAACTTTTACTTAAAATACATCTTTGTTAAAGTTCTTGATAATATTTTTTTATCAATGGACAATATGCTAGGTACTGAAATATTAATCGAAACCAAATTTATTTATTCCAGGAAAAATATTTTTGAGAACCATTGGCAGAAGGAACTTGTTTTCAATCCGGAATGTTTTATGAACAAGAAGTTACTTTCTTTTCAATGTAAAAAATAAATGTGATAAAAACGTTATTGAGAAAAACAACTTAATTATTTGCCCATTACCTTCAAATAAAGATTTTTATTAAACAAGGCAACATTAATTAAAAAATATAAACACGACTGCCCTGTGGTGAAATGACATTTTCCAAAAAAATATAGCCTATGTGACTCGGAATAATGTACGGATTCTGACGATATCATAATCCATATATCCAAATCTCTTCAGACATTCACATAGGTACATACATACATGAACCCCGAAAAGATTACACTTTCTTGTTTAAATCGTAGTTGTTTTCGTAGTTTATAAAGGGTTCGGCTTCGCATCATCCATTTCTATATATCTATTGGTCATTGAAAAATTAATTAAAATGAAGGAAACTACTGTTACTTTAAGAAACTAATATTTATAGTTGTTATCTAGGCACTATGCAGTATGCACCTACCAATATAGTTCTCATTCATGCAACTTATATGAAACTTATACGATCACATTCAGAAATAGGATTCCAATAATAAATTAGCTACAATATACTCGTAATTCAGTGCAAATTAGCCTTTGACTCGGACAATTAGGAGTAACATACGGACACCTAATTTGCCAATTTACATTTCAATGTCGGGGCCAGTGGATCATACAATGATAAGTAAATACAGAGAATAATAGGCTATAATAATTGTAATCTCGCTGCAACCGTAGCCTATTTAAGTAACATGAACTGAGTAGCCTATACTTAGATAATTACTATATCTACGGTTGGAAACGAATGGTACTACTTCTGAAGACTAGTTACAGTTAGTCACTCGGAGATTCACATATTTTTTTCTCAATTGGGTCTTACACTACTTTTGAATTTGATAAAAAATATTTCTTTATTATAAACTAGGATAAAAATAATAAAGTGCAGTGAAAGAAATATTAAAATCCAACGAAGATTTACAAAGTTACAGGCGTTTAAACTTTGGAGTGGGGGGATCTTCTATCCCTTTCTCGCAAAACGAAAATTTGTATGAAGCCGCACGAAGCTACTATGGCATTGGTAAGGTGTGACGTCACAATTTCATGTTGCTATCTCTGTCTAATCACAAATCTTTAAATGCTTATAACTTTTTTGTTATTTGATCGATTTAATTAGTTCTTTCAGTGCACGTCATTATTTTAATTCTACTTTATAATAAAGTAATAAAAAAATTGGAGTCAAATACCCTATTTGTAAGTCTAAGGGCCGGTTTTACGATCACCAGATAAATTTTATCCAACGAATAAACTTGACATTTTGACAGATTTCCAATACAAAAACTGTCACAACATAAAATATATACGCTAGATTAAGTTAATCAGCGGGCCTAGACAAAGTGGCTTGGCGTTAAGCGTTGACGAGAGTAAAAAAACTACGTGATCAACAGTATGTACAATTAGTAGTTTATGGTACAAGTGAGTAAAGTTGGTGATTACCGCTGTGGCGCCATTGAGACCCAAGCCTTAAGATAGCCGAGGACGTGTGTGTGACTGACAAGGTGGCTTAAGGGGATAAGTACCATCCGGGCGCAAAAAACAGATTTTATTAGCTTTTTTTGCTAATTTGGTGGGCTAATTAGAAATTATACACAGCAGGCAATAATATGTATAGGTATGGCAATGAGTTTTGCGGGTACAACATTTATGCAATGTTTTAAATATAAACCCTGCTCAACAATACTCATTTACTTACTTATCCCGATAGCTCGAAATCTGGGAAACTTCAAAAATTATCTTTCGGGGACCAAAATGAGGTGAGTGGGAATTTTCGAGCAAAGTTTCTATTAAAAATATGTAGATGCCTAAATATTATGCCCGCAAAATTCATAGCCAAAAACCTACAATGACTAGTAAGTCAAATATTTGCGAAGAACTATATAAAATTTGAATTTCGCGGCGAGATTTATAAGAAAGCGAAAATGCCTTTACGTGATCGCCATTGGCAGCTAAGAGTAAGCTTTAGGTACTAGGTAGTCTAGGTAACTCTCTAGATATAGGTACATAATATAGGACAGAATATCTTTAAACGGCTATACTATCGTCTGAGCATGAACAAGGGAAAGCTACGCTGCTGTGTAGGTAATTAGCGGAGCTGCTGTTTTCATTTACTTTCCGTAGTAGGTAGGTAAGTACTTTTTCCACGATCGGTAGACAAAGGCATCACTTTTGCCACAAAAGATTCTTTGTTTTCATTAACAGACGCGTGTGTTAAGAGGATCGTCTGACTGTATAAGTTTTCATACAGAAAGCGATAACGTTTTCCTACACGTTAATGTAGTCCGATTTTCAAATTTTTTGGAAATGTTGCAGACACAATAAGGAACTATGCTCGTACGTTTTGAATTATAAGACATATTGCTTATCTTAAAAGTTTTGACCTACAAACGTTCTTGAGTATTTTTTTTAATACTAAAAACTTAAACCTTACGCGGTACGAGCCTAGGTATGTAGGTATAGTAGGGTATACTAGATCTAATGTAACTAAAATTGTCAAATTCGGTAAATAACGTAAAAACGTTATCAATATTTCAAAAACAATGTGTAGGTTCTAGCTCTGGACTTGCAACTCTCTATACGGGCATAGATATCATTTTTGAAAATACCTACACGCGTCGCGCTTCTTTATTAGACGATAGCCTTAAGAAGAAATATGAGTAGCCTGTAGCATGTACGAGTAAGTTTTAAAATAGTGATCACAGATTTCCTGTCAATTCTAACCAAAGAATTTAGGAACTTCATTTAGAAGAACTTTATTATATTGACCATAATATACTATAAAATATGTAAATGAAAACTTATTGTTTGCGCGGATAGGTAGCTCACAGCAAACACATTATATGATGGTTGAAACTTGTATTATCTAGATCACATGATTATTTACAAGGAAACGTGAAAGCGCGTTACATGGGCGCTGCAGTCATTCGCCATATTATATTATTCTGTCCGGGGTTCACACGCAACACGAAAGTCGAATAGGGATTGGATGGTGATGCATCTTATGTCCTTTTCACACTAACTACATACACCACAGGTTGGAGCGTCGCGAACACTTATTATAACTTGTATTTTTACAGCTGATGTTCGGTACGTTGAAAATGTTATGGAAAACGAGGAATACTCATATTCATAAAATGTCTAGACGCAACGTTGCTGAATGAATGCTACGCCCGATATCCGTAGTTAACTTATTCATATAGGTACTTAGGTCAGTTACTTATAATAGCGAGTAATTTTAACTCGTGTTTTCACCAAAAAAAAATTATAAAATAATTATTTATATAAATTATTCAAATCTGAGCATCAAGAAAAAATTTTTTACTCTAGTCAACGTCTCCTTTAAATTTTTACCCGACTGCAGGAAGGGTTATGTTTTTCGCGCGTATCTAAACTAATATTATAAAGAAGAGGTAGCGTAACCATAAACGATGTTTGTGAGTTTGTGACGTTGTTAGGGGTAATTTCTGGATCTACTGAAGCGATTTTAAAAATTCTTTCACCAATAGAAAGCTACGTTATTGTGGAGTGTCAGAGGCTATAATAATTTCCAAAATTAAATTCGCATTTACTTAAACTTGAATAATGTAATCCAAGTCGTAAACAAAAATTGCTTTCATCGCGTGCGCTGCGGAAACTATTGAGGATACAACAAAATAATGCTCTACAATATTAAAGAACGTATCAAAATCTCTAAAAAAAGTCCGCGATAGCATATGCCTATCTCCTACGGGTAACTCACAATTACTGCTTTTAGTGTTAAAATTGTGGTTAAAAAGTAAATAATTTTTGTGAAGCTTATTTAGCCCATATGGTTTTAATTTATATCTTTGTTAATATATTTTCTAGAACGGAAATTTAATGTAGAATATATTTTGTGCCCTTTACTCCATACAGTTTAAACAAATATCTTCAAAGATATTAGCGAAATAAAAAAGTGCGGTCGCGCTGCCCCGACGCAGACGTTGCGTGGCGATAGGTAGGTAAGTATAAGTATAGGCAGTATCTATATGATTGCGTCGCATTCAGCGCTGTGGGGGTAGGGACTATGGGTATTACGCGGGACAAACTGGCCGGGACAAAAATATATCCAACGCGGAACCGCGGTGTCCGCGGGCACTGCTAGTTTTCTATAAGCAGGTATATTTTGTTTGTGAGTTTGTTTATCACCTCGACGTACCTTTCAAACGGCTGAAAGGATTTTGTTTTGACCAATAGGGTATCGTTATGTTCGACTCTTCTTTTGAATCCGAATAACACCGCAACATGATCGAAATATGAACGAATTACAAATGATTTGGTGTTTTGAATTAATGGAGACATCGTAGTTCAGAGGCTTCGTAAGTGTTCTTTTAGAAATTCCATAGAACCGCTCGGTAGTCCCTGAATAAACAATGCAGTCTATACTTTCTATGCATTGCAAATCGTGCAACAAATAACCATTCATCGCGATGAATATTAATGATTAATATGGGAACAATTTGAGCATACTAATAGTACACTTAATCATTTGAGCACATAATGCTTTTCTTCACCCACCAATACACAAATTCGCAAATAAAGATTGTTTATTCACATGACAAAAATTCCAAGTGCCAGGAGATATAAATTAATGACAACATTAAAAAATACTAAATGAAAGAAATAATTGATAAATACATTATAACATTCGGTAACTCGTTACAATAAAAAATAAATATACCTAATGTTAAGTAAAACTTATTATTGATGACTACATTAAATAAATTGTGCAATGGTTTTTCATAGTAATGAAATTGTGATGATTTGAAATTCAAACAATTTCGGAAAAAGGTTGATGCCTAGAATAGGTAGATTAAGCTTGCATCAATTCAATTTAAGAACATTAACATAAAAAAAAACAGTAGAAGTGTACATAAATTGAACTGAAGCATATTTTAATGGTATATATAGTAATTGGTATAGGTACGACGCTTGAAACTGATGAACATGACGGATAAGGCGAAATTAACGAGTCTGCCCGCGAAATCCAAAATTTTCGTGGTTTTTTGCAATGTGTACGCTAATTACTCATAATCGGCTTATGGCAGTCAATTTGCAAGAATGGTGGTATCATATTTATTGCATAAAAATGTCTATACTAGGAATTAAGTATCGAGTTCTAAGTGAGTTACTCGCAAATTTCGGACTAATTTCTTTAAATTTTAATAAAAAATCGCGAAAATAAAAAAAAAAATGGAATTTTGGGGGCATGCTCCTTAATATAGAGCCTACAGGGATCGTTGAAATACCACCTCCGATTATTTTAAGTCTTGTTAAGCGATTGTAAGCCTAACGACGGTGGCCGTTACATGACGTAATATTATTCTGCTGGAATGCCGCAATACAAGTTCGCGTACAAAAGTCGACAAACACACGGGAATATTGATATAGACAGTAAAACCCAGTAACGAACCTTTAAATTTTAAAATCACTTCACAATTTTATCGATGTTGGAAATCGATTATTCCTCTTTCAATCTCTCCACTTAAGAAGCTGAATAAAATCTGGAAACTTCGTATGCAAAGTCTTAGGTATACTGCTCTATAAGTCCCTATTTTAAACTTTAATAAGCCTTAGTAGTTATAGTACCCATGTTAAGCTTTAAAAAGTTTAACTAACTCTTTTCACAAACAATAAAAAACTTTGCACCTGTAAAGGCAAATCAACTCTTATAGTTAAGGCTTCAATTACCTGGTTTGGTTCCAAAACAAATGTTCTTTCTTTTTTGTTTCAGTTGTAGACATGTAAATGTATACCTGTTATGAATCCACAGAATGAAACCCGAAGCAACGATTCAAATAGTTTCAATCAGAATCGCACATTGAGAGATCCCTACTACCCTTTATTTACCACTATACACTAGCTGACGAGCAAGTGTTATTTTCCCCATTTCTGTCAAAGACTTGCAATACTTGCAAGTTGCAATACCATGGTGCTATCCTAAATAAGTATTTCGGGTTCCTTATCTATCAGGAATTCGTAAGGGTCAATATCGTCTAACTACTTGTTTGGAGTCTAGTCACGTAAACACACAATACCATTGATTGTGGATACTTGGATGGAATGTTTTGGCGTCACACCGATTCATTTCAATCCATTGTGTGAAGACAATGACTCAACTGTAAGATGTAGTTATATGTCCAACTACAAGACACACTTGAGAGGCATTAAAATCGCTAAAGAATTGTATCAAAAACCTAGACAATGCATGCAACTTCGTTGATATCAAATACTCGATTATGGAAGCCACTGTTACGTACAGATTCGTCTTTTGAACAACCAACGAAATAACCAAAATCTTCACGATTGGATCGTGCTGTGTGTTTTGTTCAGTGATTGGCCGAAAGAAGCAGTTTCTTAGCCAGGCGGATCGAACAACCAACCAGCTAGGCGATTTTGTAAGAGAAACGTATTTATATCATCGTAATCGCGGAACAAATTCTGTCGGCTGATTGGTTCCCTGATTTACGTCAGCCAATCGGCGGGCAGAATTTTCTTACGAAGACGATAATGTCAAAGTCAAAGTCAAAATATCTTTATTTCACATAGGCCTAACGTACAGGATTTTGTAAAACGGCAATATGATATTTTTTCCTATATTGTTATTAGTATATGTATGGTCGACGATGTTATATGGTAAGTCGACTTAAAACTAAGTTTACGAGGGTTCGAACGCGCCCTGTACTGAGAAGAAGCCCACAACAAACTCAGCCGTGTTTTGCTTTCTGTGTGATGACGTTTTACATACGCAATCAGACTCCGGACAATATTAAATTACATGAAGGTGGAATTTTAATGGAGTAATTTTTAGTGTTAGACATAAGTATAGACCATGGTTTGGTATTTACGTAACTATTTCGATGGTTGTAAGTGCATGCCATCCGTCAAATTCAGGCTGAAATTTGCGATCATCACAGTGATTTACGTATTAATCACTGATTTCCATTCTATGGATCCCTGACTGTCAACTTAAAAATGAAAACACTTGATTTTCGCCATTTTGGCGCTGATTGTTGCGTAACCTGGCGTGAGCGTCCATGGAACTAAAATGAAATGACATTCATAACCCCGGTCACTTTAGAGCAACCAATACTAATTTAGTACCGTAGACGATCTAGGGTGGCGCTTCAAATCGGCACAAAAAAGGAACTTTCAGATGTATGGAATGATTAATCCATACAATTGACATCAGTGGTATTAATTAATTCACTCACACACACACACAATTTCGATTTTGTGATAGAATGCAATACTGATTAATATAATTATGTGAACCGCGCTTTAATTTCTGACCTGCACTGAAATCGCGACGGCGCGTAAATCAATTATTTACTAACGTACCTACTTTGCTTTATAAAGGACAATAATCAGGGATGTACGGAGTCCGGTATGAGGCTGAATCATTATGTTTTATACTCTACGGTCTCCACAATAACTCATACAATTATCCTACACCTTTAAACGTGCAATTCTTGTATATATGCATATATATTTCTGTCTATCTATCTATCTGAATCTCGGAAACGGCTCGATTATCGAACGATTTTCATGAAATTTTGTATACAGGGGGTTTCGAGGGCGATAAATCCATTTAGCTAGGACTCATTTGTAGAAAATGTCATATTTACCAAAAAAAAATATTACTTTACCTGACATCTATTGGCGAAAAGTAAAACTATTACAGTAAAGGTATGTAAAAAAATATGACTCCTGCTGCCATCTATTGGTGAATGGCTATAATACTACCGAGCAAAGCTCGGTCACTCAGATATTTATTAATTTAATTGAAATCCGGATTACAAAGTAATGTGCAATTCTTAACACCAGGCTGTAGTTGCGTGACTATTGTCCATAGCACTCTCACCTTGTACAGTTCCAGAGTTACAGAGTGACGTCATATTTTTTCAAAAATGTTCAATAGCTACTTTACACGCTCCGTAACTCTGGAACCATCCACTTTAGCAATATTATGCTTATCATCATTTTCGCTTAAAATTTAACGTAGATTACTTTTGTCTTGGACACTTTTGCACTACATTGCGTAGTTTTTGAAATATTTCGGAAAAACTGGAAAACATAACTTCTCCACCCCCTCCCCCCAAACCAGACGCGGTCAGGGGTGTAACTTTTTACCAAACAATATCTGAACTGTATAGAATAATCTGGCATTGCAATATTACTTTCACTTTGAGTGTCCGGGTTTAAGTCTAATAGGGTATTTGACTCCAATTTTTTTATTACTTTATTATAAAGTAGAATTAAAATAATGACGTGCACTGAAAGAACTAATTAAATCGATCAAATAACAAAAAAGTTATAAGCATTTAAAGATTTGTGATTAGACAGAGATAGCAACATGACATTGTGACGTCACACCGTACCAATGCCATAGTAGCTTCGTGCGGCTTCATACAAATTTTCGTTTTGCGAGAAAGGGATAGAAGATCCCCCCACTCCAAAGTTTAAACGCCTATAACTTTGTAAATCTTCGTTGGATTTTAATATTTCTTTCACTGCACGTTATTATTTTTATCCTAGTTTATAATAAAGTAACATTTTTTATCAAATTCAAAAGTAGTGTAAGACCCCATTGGGTCTTACACTACTTTTGAATTTGATAAAAAATATTACTTTACTAGCTGATGCCCGCGACTTCCTCCACGTGGGATAAAAACTATTCTATCTTTTAAGTTGGACCAAATGACAGATATTCACGAAGTTTGAACTAAATCGGTTCAGTAGTTTAGGAGTCCATTGAGGACAAACATTGTGACACTAGATTTATATATATTAAGATTATAAACTAGGATAAAAATAATAACGTGCAGTGAAAGAAATATTAAAATCCAACGAAGATTTACAAAGTTACAGGCGTTTAAACTTTGGAGTGGGGGGATCTTCTATCCCTTTCTCGCAAAACGAAAATTTGTATGAAGCCGCACGAAGCTACTATGGCATTGGTACGGTGTGACGTCACAATGTCATGTTGCTATCTCTGTCTAATCACAAATCTTTAAATGCTTATAACTTTTTTGTTATTTGCACGTCATTATTTTAATTCTACTTTATAATAAAGTAATAAAAAAAATTGGAGTGAAATACCCTATTGCACCGTACTATTTGATCAATATCCTTTGCTAACCGTTTTCATTTTTATATTTCCGTGCCCAATGTGTAAAATGGGACCCTATTACCTAGGACTTCGCTGTCGGTCCGTCTGTCACCAGGCTGTATCTCTTGAACCGTAATAATTAGACAGTTGAAATTTTAACACATAATTTATTTCTGTTGTCGCTATAACAACAAATCTTAACAAGTGGAAAATTAAAAAAAATTTAAACACCCACGACTCTTATAGACTTGAAATTGAAAAAGGATTAAATAATATTTTTAAAACTCCCCGACTAAAGGAAAGTAAGAACTAAGAACCTATCAGTATAATAACAAATCCATGAAAATCCGCCGGAGCTGCTATGTTCTGCCTGTGCCGGTGTTGATGGTGCAAGATGTTGCTGTTTACCAGTGTGTGTGTTTACTTTAGTAATTTGGTAACTAATTCAATTTCTTGATACTTCTTATAATAAGCTAACGGTAAGCTTACCTATAGGTACTAACTGCATGAATTGATATTGGAAACAGAAATGTCAATGGCAGCTCCGACGGATTTTCTTGGATTTGTAATTATACTAATAGGTTCTTAGTTCTTACTTTCCTTTAGTCGGGGAGTTTAAAAAATATTATTTAATCCTTTTTCAATTTCAAGTCTATAAGAGTCGTGGGTGTTTAAAATTTTTTTAATTTTCCACTTGTTTTATACTTTTTCAATTAGTATAAGTACCTATTATATTATTACAAAATAAAAATTAATTTTTAAACTAGCCACTATCTCCTCTATGCAGCGTCGGAAGGCATCATTGACCCTCGTCATCAGATCAAATGTGTTATAATGAATAGTTAAACGAAACCTAATGGGTCCCAAGCTCGAAGTATTTTAATAGTTACGATTGTTGAGTAACACTCAATCCCAAGTTGCATCATCAGATATAATGTCCTCGTCACCAAATATAATGTGTGAGCCTCGTTAGAACATATCAGACAATCTCAAACACTAGGAGTTTACTAGAAACATTATAAGACACATTAGAAAATTTCGCTACCAAATGATAAAGAAACGTTTATTGTGGCGCCCCCTGGTGAGTGATTTCCGTAACAACTATCTATTAATGTATCCAAATCGATTCGGTAGTTTTTATTCCAAAAGCTTAAATTGGGAACATTCGTTTGCATTCCGAATGTATTTATGGCGCCCCCTGGTGAGCTATGTTCGTAACTACTATCTACGAACCATCGCCAATAAGTCACTAATATTTTATTA
Source organism: Coenonympha glycerion (assembly GCA_963855885.1). Taxonomy (NCBI): domain Eukaryota; kingdom Metazoa; phylum Arthropoda; class Insecta; order Lepidoptera; family Nymphalidae; genus Coenonympha; species Coenonympha glycerion. The sequence goes on from OY979626.1 coordinate 9,764,262, forward strand.
AAAACTGTATTGAAATCAGTTTAGCCGTTTTTGAAATAAATGGGAACATTCGTTTGCACTATAAATGTTTTTTATGGCGCCCCCTGGTGATCGATGTTCGTAACAACTATCTACGAACCATCGCCAATGAATACCAAACATTATACAGAAAACTGAATTTAAATCGGTTCAGCCGTTGTGGAAATAAATGGGAACATTGGATGTGCACAAACAAACAAACAAACATTTTTTTTATTGGATATTCGTTTTCTGTGAACAATTTAACATACAAACTATCAAAAAATTTCATCAACCAACTAATGTACAAACGGTCTCTCACCCTAAACGCATATATACCCGTACTCCGTTCCGTCGTGGGTAAAAAATAGAATTAAATTTATACAAAAGGGTGCTCTCAGAAACAACTGGATTTTTTTGGTCAATATTGAAATAATTGCAATAGGTAGACGCTTAACTAAACACAGAATATTTGTTTATATATTCACTTTGAAAATAAATAGTAAAAATTAAAATAAAAGAAATATTAAGTTGGGCTCCCAAACAGCAAACGTGGATTTTGTAAGTATACCGTTTTTATTTATGCCTTTGGGTGCGAGTCGCACTTGGCCGATTATTTATTTATTACTCAGTCTGACAATTTAAAATTACCTACGTCGGGAAGAGTAATTCCAGCACATACACATAACCAAAGTACGTACTAGCAACCTGCGTGATGTAATGAGCATTATAATATTGATGCACGCACCTCAATTGATTTCCTCGCATTGACCTCGCTAGGCCTACTGAGAGCTATTGAGCTATTTCACACCGGGATGTCTTTGAATTATTCAAAAGGAAATGAAGCTCACCAGTAAATTAATCAATAAAAGTTAATTATTTATTATTAGTACGTTACGTTACAAATATGCAAAGTTAGTCATAACACTTGAGTGGGTATTATAAGCGGGAGTCGCCGCAAGTGTAATGATTAATTTGCATAAGCAAATCATACGACATTTTTCATCCCTTTTGCGAGGCAAAAATGGACTTGTTTTTTACATTAGGTATAATAACACAATTTTTAGTAAGTATTTATTTACAAAAACACAATTTTCAACAAAAAAATGTTAGTATAGTTAGTGTGCATATAATTTGACAAATCCTGCAAATTACGCGTGTTTTCTTATACTTCCTCCAGAATCTTCAGGGCTTCATCATTTCAATTCTTTCACCCTGTGCCCATAACCGAATATTTTATTCATCAGCTTTTATCCTCATCAAAAGTATTCGAATCGTAATTTTCATAGATCAGTAAAAACAATTCCTTTAATAAAACAACATGTTGTTTAAAATTTTGAGGTAATACTTTCATAATACTAATACCCTGTTCCGTAATTACTTCATAAATAAAGCCGATGAAGTTTCTTTGATAACCTAAATCCGATACAAAAAGGGCTCTGCTCATTTCATGGAATTTCATGTTTGTTTTTAGGGTTCCATACCAATTTGGTAAAAATGGAACCCTTATGGTGAGACTTTCTCCGTCCGTCCGTCCGTCCGTCCGTCCGTCCGTCCGTCCGTCCGTCCGTCCGTCCGTCCGTCCGTCCGTCCGTCCGTCTGTCACACTCGATTATTTCAGTAACTATCGCAGCTATCGACTTGAAATTTAGAATAATTATAGGTATTAGTGACCCGACGTCATAACAATCGTAAAAATTTGAAAATTGTTTTTATTTTTATTTAAAAAGGGGGGGAAACGGGAGCTTTGAATTTTCAAAATGAAATAACAATATTGAGTGGGGTATCATATGAAAGGGCGTTACTTGTGTATTCTAAAACCGATTTTTATTTATTTTTATGCTTGATAGTTTTTGATTTATTGAGCAAACTGTCGAAAAAAATACCGTTCCCCCCCCCTTATCTCCGAAGTAATCCGAATCGAAAAATCTGAAATAATTACGATCAATAGACATTAATGTATATTTTACAGGAAAAATAAAATGAACTCCCTAACTATTATACTTTTTTTGATAATAACAATAAACCACCAAAAACAAAGTTACGTTTGCGGTTCGCCAACAAAAGTACCTACATGTAAATTATACTCGTAAATTGATGAAAAAAAAGTGGTCCTTTTAATGTTTTTCTTCTCTTATGGTATGGAACCCTCGGTGCGCGAGTCCGACTCGCACTTGGCCGGTTTTTTATTAAGTACACGTGCTTATTCAACAGCTCGTGTATCGCACTCATGAATTCTTTTAACTTAGTATTTTCCACGTTTCTCAATCCCTCTGCCTACTACGTATTCACCAAAGATTTAAAATGCTAGATGAGCCCTCAACCTCCAAAACGTCTACTTTCTTGTCTTGTGTGCGACACGTTGTCACTCTCTGTCACAAGTGAAACTACAGCATGCTGAGAGCACTCACTCAACACGTTTGTGGACGTTTTTGGTGTGCGCAATGTAGGCTTAGGGCCGATCTTGCGATTTAAATCTTTAGGATTCACTGTATTTTGATTTCGGTACACTTTTAAAAAAGTTATGACAAATTTTCACTTCGACATTAATAACAATTTATGTCTGTTGTCTTACGATGATATTGATATTTTAATTTATTTATTTTGTATCAAATACGGTCAAACATTGAGAACTGGGTAAGCGAGAAAACTCTACAAGTGAGAGTAGTTGCCAGGTCGCGTCATTCTGCCCTTCTTACTCTGAAACTCGGATTAGTGAGAAACCTCTTTAAGAGAAAAAGAGATAGCGGTCACTTGAGCTCTCACTTATACAAGTTTGACAGTAAAGTCCGTAAATTCCAATAAAATATATTTCAGCGAAAAGTACAACTTGTTTGTTTGCCTATAATTTTAGAATCCGGATATTAATTTAAAAAGGTAATGTTAATGTGAAGACCGTAGTCTATAAAAAATAGTTTGGGTTTGATTCAGCTTGATACGGGAATCCATACAAGACACATCCATGGTCATTTTCCTTTGGATTATGATAACTGTCTACATTGCGCTCCCGAGTACATCACGTCAGTAGTAGAGCTCTGTAATCAGCCGCAGGTAAATACACAACATTCAATAATATGATCAATACGCGGTAGTATATAATATGCGGTAGGTAGCGTTTACCTCAATAAACATTACATTGTGCGTTTCAAACACATAATGTGATTAAAATAAGTTTTAATTCAATCCCCATGTCTATAATATAATAATGTGGTCGTACGCTATTTTTAGTAAAGTGCGATCGACTTTAAATATATTTCCTGAGCTGAAGTTAGGACTATAACATTTTGCCGGTGTAACATAGAATTTTCACTCTAGGCAGGTGTTATGCCTGGGGGCCGATTGTGGTCCCAGCGTATGACGTCAGAAGTTGTATTTATGGAACGCTTGTCGAACACTTCGTAAGTGTGTTATAAATACAGTCATTATGGTATAACACTCTACACTCTATTTACACTTACTCCATCTATAGGAGAAACTCCAATACCTTCGGCTGCGTCATCACTCACTATCATGTGAGATTTTAGTCTAGTACTAACTTGCAGGGTGTTAAAAAAACTGCTGCACGGATTTTTAAACGGTTTTAGCAATAGAATGTAACTTTTACAGACAGTAAATTCATGGCAATAAAAAAGAAAGGTTAGCCTGTGCAAAACAAAACAGATGAATCCCCACATTCCTATAATCAGAAATCCATATTAAAGGAAAAACAAACAAATTAGGTAACTCACTATTTTTCTTTATAATCATATAAATGGTCCACTAATATCAGTTATTCGATTGCGAAAATTTTTAACTGATAGATTATTAATTTAAATACTTGAAAAATTACATAGGATAGGATCTTTACTTGGGGTAATAAACAAAAAATCCTATTCCAGTTCGTTAAAATCAATGACGAAATATGGTTAAAATCGATGTTTCATATATTTTCTGTATATCTGTAAATTACAATATTATGTCTGAGTGAGTGGTTGATGATATTATTTCAGTGTATCATATCGTAATAGGATCCCCTACAGCTCATACCACTGCACGTATTAAACCAAATACCTATTAATTATTATGTGCATCATACTCTACCCTAAACCGCAGATGGCGTAAAAGTAGAGATTCATTATACACGGTGACGTTTTTATCGTCTTGCAAAAGCAAACCAGTTAAAGTACTTCATGCCTACTATCCCCTGTTAAAAAAAAATCAATAATTTTTTTAAATCCTGTTAAATACAAATTTTTTTTCCTTTCAAAACACCCTGTATCAAACGTAAACAGTAAATAAATATGTACTTGCGAACGCCGGGATCGTCTGGCATACAAATTTATTTACTAATTACGTCTGATAAAGGATTTTTTTAAATTAAATTTTTTTTAATAAAAAAAATAATGAAATGTATTTTTTTAAAAGAGGCATTGGGTACTTTAACTGGTTTGCTTTTGTAAGACCATAAAAACGTAACCGTGTATACCTATTGTGATCGTATGTTCACCGCCTGCCCGTCATTTTATACGTCCATCCAGAAATTACCTCATTCCCGGGCACGGTGACGCCGGTAAGGCAGTGGACAAACTGTTTAAGGCATAGACATTGAAGCAAAGCGGCTAACAAAGTCCACCGCAAAATTGAATTAGTTACCTAGCCGGTTTACGATTGATTAATCATACCGTCGCATTCAAAGATTTAAATTGCTAGATGATCCCTATACCTACAAAAACGTCCATATTTGTCTTGTGTGAGACACGTCACTCTCTCTGTCACAAGTGAAACTATATTACGAGTATAAATAGTATACTGGAGAACTCACTCAGCATGTTTGTGGACGTTTTTGATGTACGCAATGTAGGCTTAGAACCCATCTTGCGATTTAAATCTTTGGCCGCATTGAGGCAACGGAAAGTTATGGCGTATAAATTGAACAAATATTTATTTCTTACGATAATAAGCGGCATCGGGTGAAACAATAGTCGCTGGAAAGTGGAAACTGCGACCGGACGGAGGATGTCCGGTGCAATCGCTTCGGGAAATCATCCCGCATTTTCCGACCATGAATTTCTGCGATTTGCACGCCCCTTCTCTAACATGATAGGAATAAAGTCCAAAATTAAAATTTTTGAAAACACCCACGACTGTTGTAGGCTTATAATTGAAAAAGATTATATAATTTATTTTTAAACTAAGTATAAAACTAAGGGCCGATTATTCAATCGCCAGATAAACGTTATTAATTATTATTCCTTTAACGATATAATATAATAAGGGCTGATTTTTTAGTCGAATTAATTAGGTGTTAAGGTCAAATACTTAGGGTTTATTATTTCTTGCTTGTCAGTTTTTTCGCCGGTTAATTTTTTTTTTTTTCACTACGAAATTACAACATGCTTAATTTTTGTCTACTCACTCGTGATAATTTTGATTGTAATTAGATGAAAAAACTCAACATTGAATTCTGCGAGTCAACAAGAAATCACGTGTTTTCCAGCCTTATCATTACTTAGTACGATTTTTTTTTTTTTTTTCAAATATTTTTGTAGGACTAGAATTGATTTCCCTATCTAATAAAAGAAGAATTATCTAAATCGGACTTCAACAAGTAGACGAAGTAGTTGAAGTAACAAGTAGAGTCATTTCGTTCAGTAAGATTGGGAATAAACTGATCCGCCACTGGCCTACTTGGGTGATCTACTATCAAAAAAAACCGGCCAAGTGCGAGTCGGACTCGCGCACCGAGGGTTCCATACCATAAAAGAAGTAAAACATTGAAAGAATCACTTCTGTTTATGAATTTAAGAGTATAATTTACATGTAGGTAGTTTTGTTGGCAAACCGCAAACATAACTTTGTTTTTGCCGATTTATTGTTATTATCTAAAAAAGTATAATAGTTACAGAGTTGATTTTATTTTTCCTGTAAAATATACGTTAATGCCTATTGATCGTAATTATTTCAGATTTTTCGATTTGTAAACTTCGGAGATAAGGGGGGGGGGAACGGTATTTTTTTCGACAGTTTGCCCAATAAATCAAAAACTATTAGGCATAAAAATAAATAAAAATTAGTTTTAGTATACACAAGTATGGCCCTTTCATATGATACCCCACTCAATATTATTATCTCATTTTGAAAATTTTTCGACCCGGTTTTCCCCCCCTTTTTAAATAAAAATAAAAACAATTTTCAAATTTTTACGATTGCTATGGCGTCGCGTCACTATTACCTATAACTATTCTAAATTTCAAGTCGATAGCTTGAATAGTTACTGAAATAATCGAGTGTGACAGACGGACGGACGGACGGACGGACGGACGGACGGACGGACGGACGGACGGAGAAAGTCTCACCATAAGGGTTCCATTTTTACCAAATTGGTATGGAACCCTAAAAATGTGGTGAAAAAGGATTTTTTTGCTAAAGAGGTTTTCCACATTCCGTTAACGGAACGACAATTAAAAATTACCTTCCATATTGTCCGGTTCAATAGAATTCCTCTAATACTATATTATTATAGGTATATTCTTTAAAGTAGGTATAATCTGAATCTCTTAAACGGCCCCAACGTTTTTCATGAATTTGAGTTATAATCTACCTATGTTCTAAAATTCTGCCAAATCCTTTGACAAAGATCCATTCATCCATACTTACAAACTTTCGCGTTTATAATAATATTAAGTAGGTATAGGATAGGACGAGAATTGGTCGTTTAAAGAAAGATAAGATTACAAGTAAGTAAACCACTTCATAAATGTCTGAAGCAATTTAGAAACTGACCAAGTGAAAAAGTAAAATATATTTAGATACTTACCTAGTATAAGATTTACTTAAGTTGACGAAACCTTAGCGTAGCGTATTTCGTCATTGAACGAAACTCGCTTTGTAACATAGTAGCTGTAAGATTTGATGACCTGTAAGATGAATTTTCTATATAGTCTTATAATAAGATTTTTCTATATATTCAAAAATACTTTGTACTATATAATAACTATTTAAGAGTCCATAACATTTCTACATGTATAGTACCCTATAATTCGTGATTTTCTTTGAAATCTCAATGTGAGAAGATTGCAGTTTGACCGCAATTTTCCTTCTTTATAAATAAAAATAATATAACAAAAATTAAGCTATCGACATGATATTTTTTGATTGCTGGTAGAGACCATGACGGATTTGTGAATAAAAACCCGTACTCTCGCGGCAGCACAGTTTGAGCACATCTTCCGTTAAAAAAAAACAGTCTATAAAAAAATGTTCATAGTCTTACGACATTTTGGTATTACGGAACTGACGACTAAAGATAAAAATTTTGACAAAATTGAATTACTTTCGTTTAAAGAAGTTTTGCAAAAGCCGGTCAAAATTTTAAAAAAATCCGTCACCACGGCTCGTGAGATGTGACTTGTGACCGTTTAAATTCTGTATACTTCGGCAAAGTCCCCGGCCGACCTTATTAAGTCCAATTGACGGTCAGATGTCGTAACATCTCCAGCTGACCAACTAGTTAATTCCTCGCGAAGACATATTACGCATGAATCATGATTTAATAATCTCTTGAGGTAATCACATCACCGTTTAAATAAAAAGTCGCACGTGTGTGTGTGGTTTGTGTGCGCGTGTGTGTGATGTGTGTTTGAGTGGGGGAGTTTCTTACTCCACGCCATATTTACCGAAACGATAGTAGTGGTATAGATAGTAGAGATATATTTCATCCTGGGTTAACGAACAGGTCATTTTTAGGATTCCGTACCCAAAGGGTACAACTAGACCCTGGATTTGTAATAACTAAGACTCTGCCGTTTGTCCGTCCGTACTTACGTCCGTCTGTCACCAGGCAGCCTCTTGAACCGTGACAGTAAGACACATGAAATTTTCACAAATGATCATTAGTACATAGTAACTCAATGCAAATGATGTATTTCTGATATATTACAAAAATACAAAAAATGTATGTACCTATATAATAACTATTTAAGAGTCCACTAACCCGCGATGTGTCCCATACATTTGTAATACCAAAATCATTAGTAATTCGTGCAAATTTCAATCATGTTGTGGTGTTATTCGGGTTCATATAGTAATAATGTATGCTTCTGACCATATCTGTTTCCGAAATACTTTTGTTAAACGAAATTGTAAACGAATTTAGTTTTGCTTATTTTTATGTCAAGGAAGACATGTTTCCGCTTATTTGTTTTGTAATAAAAACAACACTATCTCACGTCGCATTAGTTCAGGAGCACAGTTTTTACTGTCCAGTTAAAGAAAAACACCAGTTAATAAAGAAAGTTACAAGTTTTTATTCATAATTTTTGGTATTACGAAACTCGACTAAAGTTATAAAAATTTTGATCAAAATTGATTATTATTTCGTTTTAAAGAAGTATTTACGAACCAAATATGACCAGGAGCATAAATTATTACTATAAAAATCCGAATAACACCACGACGTGATCGAAATATGCACGGATTACAAATGATTTGGTATTTTGAATAGATGGAGACATCGTGGAGACATATTTTATTTACACACTATATTTTACCTAAGGCTTTGTTTGCGCAGATTTTCTTCAAAATATGCGGTAACCGTAAAGGAGATGTTTCATCAATGTACGAATGAGCCTTGGTTGAGTTAGGTCTATGTACGGTATACTTGAATATAGCCCAAACCACATAACACAGTTTTAACCTACATTCTTTTCGTAAAAATCTATTTTTTTTTTTTTGGTTGTACAAAACAAGTATTTGTGATTATAATTGCAACATGAAACAAAGATTTATCATAGCGACGCCATATTGAAAATTATATATTAAATAAAAATACTATTTTTGTACTACTTAAAGAATTCTTTACTTGTATAGAATTCTGTTTGAAAAAAATGTAAAAAATAACAGTGTGGAGACATTGGCAAATAAATCTATAGACCCCGGGTGTAAAAAAAATTCACGAAGAAAGTATCCCGAGTAAACCTATATAAATGAAGGTACATATTGTGTATTTTTATAATAAAACTAAATCTCTTAAGAGGTCTTAATCCATTTTTATACAGCCTAATTATGCTTAAGTGCGATTGGAACTCTTTTCGCGTTTTGGCATTCATTAGGTTCGGGCACTGTTTAGCACTGACCTGCAATCCTTAGTTTATAATATATCAATGTGTGGAGACTATAAAAATAAAGTCTGGATTTGAACCATTTAGTGTGGGATTTCATTCATCCGTGGTCATTATACGAGTTCTTCACCTGTAGTCTTAGAATGCAAGAAAAATGAATAAGGCAAGAATTGGCGACCGATTGTAGGTATAATTATATCGGATCTCTTAAAAGGTCGTGAGTTCGTCACTTAGGTGAAACGTTCAAGAGGACAGGAGGAGTGACACATTCACGCTAATTGATGAGTATGAAGGTGACGCCGCTCTTCTAATCTAATGAAAGATGGGCTCGATGTCCGACAAGGCTCTCTTGGCACTTGAATGACATTGTCAGGAGGACGTTGTTACAGAACAGAGGCAACCAGAAAATAAAATTTCCTCAATTTTATTTCAATTTTCGGTTTATTTTAGTTAATATTAAGCAAAAACAACACAACATACAATAGTGATTTACTGACAGAGCAAACTGATAAACAGTATCACAAGATAGCGGTTAGTTCCGATTTTGGCAACGCGCCAAGATATCCTTGTCGTACTCGTATTCAATCAATGACGAAATACGCTACGCTAAGAGGACGGGAAAGATGTGACGTATGGTGAAGCCAAAATTTCTCAAATATAGCGTCGCGCTTCATACATTCTGATACTGCTGACAGCACATACCGCGTCGCATACATTATCTCAGAGGTGTTTTGTATAACAAAAATTAGTACGAAAATTTTAAATATAGAAGATAAAATATACAACGTGTCGGTTACTTGCCATAATTATAAATAGCCGAAAGGAATTATATGCAGTTCAAAAATGTACCATAAATTTTAATTCAAATCCCTAAAAACGGCTCATTCAATATGAATGAACTGGAACTAACGAAAAGTATTACGCTTTGTTGACATCACAGTAAGGGTTGCTAAAAATATTTTTTTCTAAATTAATAAAATAAGTTTTGTATTGAAAATAAAAAAAAATAATTGGGTCTTCGTACCTCCATTAATGTGTTTCTAGAATCAAGTAAAAAGTGTAGCTGCGGGCACACTATACGAATTAACCCACACCGTGTATACACGAAATTTATGAAAACAGAATTTATATACAATTCCTTGACAATCTATAGAATTCCGATAATCGTCAGTCAGAAACGAAGACGGAGGAGTGACACATTCACGCTAATTGATGCCACGAGTATGAAGGTGACGCCGCTCTTCTAAACTAATGAAAGATGGGCTCAATGTCCGTTTGTGTTTCATACTGTCAATTTAGTCACTAATTAAGTTTTGACACCCGTTTTACCTTTTGTGTACGGAACCCAAAAAAGGATTTACTCCTATTTATAGACAATGTTTACCAGTAGCAACGTTAAACTGTTAACTGTGATATTTAAAAGGACATCAAACTACGTTAAAGTTGTGTTCAGCATGTTCACTATTTGTTCGAAATGTTTCAAAAACATTCTTGCCTATCACCGATTGAAAGCCAACGGGAGCTAACTTCAAACGAAATTCGAATGTAAATAAAATAAAATAAGGTATACATTCCTAAACGGAGTCTGGGAATGTAATTCCTTTTTCCGTCACTACGGGTTTCTATACCACAGGGTATAAAATGTACGTCAACTTAGGGTAGGGGAGTGTTAGTAAAGGGGTCAAGGATCGATTTTCTGGGTTCACACTGTACCTGTTTACCGTGTTTTTGTTTGCTTATATTTATAGGCTGGGTTTTTTGCAGGTATTTATGAACTTGTTTTTGCATCATGCTATTTAATACTATGAAGTTGAAAGTTATAGTATACTTGTGTGTGAATAAGTTTGTTTAGAATTCACTTCGCAACTGCCTGAACCGGTTTGGCTGAAATTCAGAGACCTTCTAGCCGAAGCCTTGTGGCATATTTGATTGCGATTGATTAAGGTAGCACTTCAAATATAATTGGTACGTTCTTTAATACATACAATTTTCGTGCCACATCAAACTCTTCCGAAACGAATTGACCGATTTTCATGAAATTTTTTATCTGCATTCGGTAGGTCCGAGAATAGGTCGTACCACACCCTGAATGACAAAATAACGTTTGCTCGGTCAGCTAGTACTAGTACTACACACAATTAAACCTTATATGGATAAATCCTGATAATAATTAATTAAGAGCAAACTAGCAGGGATCACTTGATATTAAGTGATCATTGCCGAGCTGGTTCAATAGGCTAGACAATACTATTATTATACTTGATAACAAAACATGCCAAATATAAACAGAGAAATAGGGTGTATAAATTATAAACGGCTAATTCATGTAAAGGAATGACTCAAGTTATACTACTGACTGCTTATAGGTACGCTTCAAAGTGACTAAAATATGTAAGGTGTTCTCATTGAAGCTAATTGTCAAACAGCTTAAAGTTGGAATGTGAGAGGCAACTAGGTAATTCAGATAAAGGCTACATTGTCTTTGTTTACACTACCTACAAATATTTAGCTGGCATACAACAACAATAGTATCCAACGACGAGTTTAACATATATTTCTGTTCGTATATTCCTATTAGTATACTTGGTATAGATACACACGTTCTGAAGATATTATTTTATGCATAACAAGGTTTGCTAGCGGCTTCGCCCTCATGGATTTCGGTTTAATCAAATCCCAGAATTGAACTATATCCCAATTCCCATTCCTCTACATGTCCTCGTTCCTGCTTTTATTGTTACTGATCCCTACAGATCCAATGGGTTTCAATAGGTTCCTCCTAAGTAGGCAACTAACTAGACCTACATTAGTTGTTGGAGCCCATTGGAACCATAGATGTTTGTGTGTTAATATGTAGCCTGTATAATGTTATAATCCAGACTCCAGAGTATAAGCTGTCTACATTCCCGACCAAATCGGTTCAGTACCAGTGCGTGATTGAGGGACATACAAACTTACGTTGGTAATAGCTAAGTATTAATACGACTTTAACGCGAAAGATATCGAAAGTTGACAAGCAACATTTTAAAAGTTTTACTGCTTATGCACTTAATATTATGCTAAATCGCGATTCGATGCGGCCTTTTTTTATTTGAATAGTACTTTATACAATCTATCATTGCGTACCCTCAAATACATGCATTTAATTTAAAATGTATAAAAATAACTCTTATAACAAAATAATAAACGCGCGAATCTAGTATAACCTTGGAACAAATCTGAGTTAGCGCTAGACATAAATTCACGACGGACAATAAAACCAAACTGCAAAGCACTCAATGATGTCATGAATTCATGATGTTCCTTTTGCCTATTACATAATTACTACTGCCTTGTTAGCTTAGTAGTGACCACATTCGACTGCCGATCATGTGGTTCTGGGTTCGATCCCCACGAGACAAACAAGGAATTTACCTTATAGGTATTGAGTTCTCTAGTATAAATAATTCTTTATACTGGCGGTGTCTCACCTCCTGTGCCTGGGAGAGCATCTCCCACGTGCCTCGGATAACACGAAACTACGCTTGATCTACCTCTGTTCATATCGGAGCTATAATCCCAAGAGTTATGACGTAACAGTTGAAATCTGAAAACAGCTAATTTAGAGTCTTGCATAATCAACAAACCTATTAATTAAAAACAAAATATAGGTCTGCATAAACAGTTATTAAATAAATTCTATTCTATGAAAAATTTTATATTTGTGCGGAAAATAAATTGTGATTCATTTTATTTTACTGATTAATTTAATGTCATGTATTTAAATACCGCGTATGAAATACATCGCCTAAATGAAATAAATCATTTGAGCTTGACTTTGACTTTATGACAGTTAGTACTCGTACTAGTTCTTTAGAGCAGCAGTGCTATTCTACGTAATGAAACAGCTGCCAGCCAGCTGCCAAGCCGAAGAAGGCATGCCAAATTGTATTCTGCAATTAATTTCAGTTCGCTCGACAACCATCCATGCGACACTAGCGCTGCATGGGCGGTAACGGGAGATGTAGAAAACTTCAACTTGTCTTATTTGTATGAAAAATGGTATTCTGAAATTCTAATGTCCATCCCTGACACAGCTGTCATACCGAAGATGCAATGTCAAATTGTATCTCGACTACCACCTAAGCGACACTAGCGCTACATTAGCGGTAACGGGAGATGTAGAAAACTTAAGCATTTCTTATTTGTGTGAAAAATGGTATTCGGGAACTTCTGATGACATACCATCGACGGTACATCCGCATCGCAGCCTTAGACTTTATCTGTCAAACTAAAAGCTAGTAAAAGTAGAGGTTTTCGTGGATGTTTGGTGGTTTCGTCCTGGAAAATGCTGAAATTAGTGTTTGAGTAACAAATTTAAGTGTTTTTCTTGAGGACAATGTTATTTTAGATACCTAAAGTGTGAATACAATTGCGAGTGAAGATAAAAAATTTACATAGAGGTCCGCAAGCGACGACCTATTATAAATCTATGAGTTTTTACGAATTCATAGTAAAATATAAAGAGTAGCTTATTACGGAAATAAAAATATTTAAACGCTCCCTGAACGTCTCGCAAAATGGTTTGAACATTATATCATGCTACCATATAGCATGATATAATGTTCAAACCATTTTGCGACTCCGTCTATACTTACAACAAAGATTTTGGTAGACACGCTCCCTGGTGATTTCATCTCAGCTCATCTTAAGCAGACCTACTACGAAGCACGAGACTCTCTCATAATTGGAAGGACATAAAGTCATAGCCGATACCATCCCTAGCCAAGTGTGGGCTGTCAGCTTCACAAACCTTTGAGTACCTAGGCATATCGTAGATTAAAGAGCTTTTATTCATGACTTCCTTCACCATTTAGGCATAATGTGCTCACATAAATGCTGCTGCTAAGATATACCTAGGTACCAAGGGTACCATTGTAGGAAGTTTAAAGGTAGGGGAAAATTGTATAATGAAATGTATAATGAAATTTACATATTATATCATTTATTTAATTCTGTAATTTTAGAAAGAAATAAAATTTATTCAAACTTAATTAATATTTTTTCTTTCCCTTTACTTACTTATTCTAAATACAGAAAGATCTTTAAACATATCTAATATCTATAGACACAAGACTTATAAAATTGGTGTCCTATAATAATTATTTGGCAAAGTTATAGAGCTTCATGTAATACTTGTTTTGTAAGGAAACAATCTATCGCAGAGGTAGCTTAGGTCTCCTTAGGGCAATTCTGGGTCCATATTGCTGAATATCTTGATTTTACTCTGCCACCGGACCTTGCTGGACCAACTGCAATAATTAAATTTTTATTAAGGTAGTGATTTATTGTAAATTCAACTAGGTATGGACTTACGTAATTAAAATAATGCATATGCATTATTTTAATTACATAAGTTGATACCTTTATGAAACTTACCATTATTTTATCAAAAACCAAATAAGTATGACTTGGGGGCCTTGGCAGTAACTTTGTAGTTTGTACTTTCTATAAAAGCATTTCACAATCTACTTCCGTGGTTCAATCCAGGTGGTGGTTCCAGGTGGTACCATCTTGAGCGCAGATAGGTCGAATCTTATAGCTTTGCACGATACCCAATCCATAGGACACCCAATGAATGTACGAATTTTGAGGCTTTTCCTAGTTGCTACTAATAAGTGGCATGAACCAATTAATTTTAAAAATAATACTATATAAATATGTAAGTATGTAAATACGATAACTATTGACTTGACAGACTTACATACGTCTAATTTGGTGTATGTGACAGACCATTGACAATTTTTTTTTAAGACAGGAAGGTAATGGATTCCTAGCTTTCTGCCTTCATAGGATACGCAACTTTAAATACGTATTTTTAAATATCGTTCAGTTTCACATTGAAACATATATTTTAATGGTAAAATATATAATAATTTGTTCGAAGAACTATTAATAAGCCTAAATTTTGGAATCGAAATATTTTACCGGCATTCAATCTAATTTTGTGTCCATCACTAGTAACAGCGCCGATACCGCGATTGGCATCAATTCGCCAACAAGACAGCTATGATGTTTAAGACTTGTAGAATCCGATGCAATCATGAAATATTGCAGCGATGTTACACCTGGCGAATTCTTCGCTGCTTTTTTAGGGTTCCGAACCCATAGGATAAAAACGGTACCAAATTACTACGACTTCGCTGTCTGACCGTCCGTCCGTCCGTCTGTCACCAGGTTGTATCTCGTGAAACGCGATAACTACAGACTTGAAATTTTCACAGATGATGTATTTCCGTTGCCGCTATAAAAACAAATATTAAAAAATGGAATAAAATAAATATTTTAAGGGGGCTCCCATACAAAACTTTTGTGATTTTTTTGCTTGTTTTTGCTCAATATTAATAACGGTACAGGTAGACGCATCAAATGTTCACAGAATATTGAACAATATAGGTATTCACTTTAAAAATAAATAGTTATTTTATTCAAATAAAACACATATCATATTTAATGGGGTCTCCATACAACAACAGGGGTCAACATACCTACGTACGTAATTTTTTGCTTGTGTTTGAATTGAGGTAATCCTCAATAGTATTAAAGTAAACTAAACTATAATGATAGTACGGAACCCTCAGTACGCGAGCCCGACTCGCACTTGAACAGTGTAAATATTATGTAAATACGATTATGATTGACAGCTATTTATTATTTTTTCTGTGATTGACAGCATTACATTATTTCTTCGATGCCATTGACATATAAATCTATGGACCCCAGGTGTAATACGAAATTCACGAAATAAGTGTCTATAAAAATAAAACTGCAACCTTCTTGTTGGTTCAACCTGCCATTATTATTTCTGTTAGAACTATTGTCAATCGGTCAGTCGTCATTGCAAAATATCATAATTTCTCCTTTTATTTTATAATTATTTTATAATGCCACGACGAAGTGTTGAAGAAAGAGCAGCAATTATTGCTGAACGTGAAACTGGCTACAACATGCCTAAATGTGACCAGAGATAGTGTGGAATTCTGGATAAGAAGACATAGCGACGATGCGACGATGGTGCACTAGTCGATCATCGTCACAATAATTCTAGTCGCCGTCCTATCCTTAACGCCGCACAAAAATCAGGCATGAGAAGGCAATAATATGAAGAAAACGGCTTTTTGTCAGCGAATCATTTCGCCCAAATATATGATGTTTGTCCAAGAGTGATAAGAAATACATTACATTCAATGGCATTATAGGAAAGACACTAGAGGCACGGATCTATGCTCTCGTAGGTTCCATGAGAAATAGGTTATAATGTGTGATTGAAGCTAAATATGGTGTTTATACCCATTACTAAAAATTAATGTCATTAAACTTATTCGTACTTTTCACTAACTTTTTCTTCTGTAATTTTATTGCTGTTTTAATCAGTTTAATACATTTTATAACATTGCATTGATGCATTGATTAAACGTATTAAAGGATCAGCACTTACTGACGTCACGCATACAATTTTAGGCTCCTCCCTGAAGCCGGATTTTTAATTTGTCAAAACTGCATATTTGAGAAATTTTTGGCTTTTACATACGTCACATCTTTCCTGTCCTCTGAGCGTAGCGTATTTCGTCATTGCATTGATGGGAAGAAAAACAAGCAAAACCTTATTTGATAGCAAACGTCATATTTATTTAAATGTTAGCAGCATTGTTTCTTGCACTGGTATGTTGGCATAATGGACTCTTGCAGTATAGTAGTGGAAGCGGAACCTTTTCATTCCCCGACTGTACATTATAATAAAGTTAAGTTATAACTTTGTAATAACTAATAGTAAAAAGTTGCTACATTATGTTTGGGAGGTGGGTGTGATAACTGTAATGCATTTCATACCTACTTTTACAGTTGTCATCGTTCTTGATAAACTGTGTTCAGTTGTTAATGTTCCAATAAATAAATAAATAAATTTCATTTCATTTTTATAAACAAACTAAAACATTGTAATTTATGTCTTAAACCATTATTATACATACTAATTTTGCTTAAATGCGATTGGAACTCTTTTCGAGTTTTGGATTTCATTAGGTTCTGACACTTTTTAGCGCTGACCCGAAATCCTTATTATTATATATCAATGGTCGATGCATAATGTCTAACAGTGAGTCGATGTGACACACCATTGACATTATTTTTTAAGACAAGAAGATAATAAAGATAATAATGGATTTCTAGCCATAGATTTATAAACGTCGTCGCTGGTGTTTCTAGCATTCTGCCTTCATAGTGCATAATTTATGTCACTTTTACGTGTATTTAGAATATTAACATTTAAACATATGTTATAATGATAAAATATATATTAATATCATCGAAGAACTATTCAAAGGCCTAAATTTTGGAATCGAAATAGTTTACCGGCATTCAATCTATATTTGTGTCCATCACTAATAACAGCGCCGATACCGCGGTTGGCTTCAATTCACCAACAAAACAGCTATGATTTGTAGAATCCGATGCAACATGACGTAATGCCTCGCTGTTACACCTGACGAATTCATAGATGCAGAGATGTCAGCCCGTCGCTGTTTTAAGTATTTTCGCAGAATAGCACAGCAGTACGAGGTATTCTAAGAATATAAACACTATAGTTTGGCAAGTTCGTGCGCGACCCTCCTGCGGTGTGACAGACGGTGGGACAGGCAAGGAACTTAGATGTCAGCGGTTAGCAGGCGGTGAATAGCGGGAGAAGGGACACTTCTCTGCTTGTATGCGTTACTGCGTCTCCTGGCCGTCTGTCACCCCGCAGAAGGGTCGCGCACGAACTTGCCAAACTATAGCTAACACGGCAAAAGTTGTTTTACCATATAAGGGTATGAAAAATTGCTTACGATTTATTACCGATCTAGCGAATGTAGACAAAAAAATTCATAAAAATGGGTTTAGAAATTTCGGAGAAGTTTGGTTACAAACAATGTGACATCTGAATTTTATATATATTAAAAATAGAATATTTACTCGTATTAGCAAAATTAAACTTCAGTTTGCGTCCCTACCTCGGAATCGCCTATCATGATTTGGATGATTTTTATTTTCAATTCAATTTTATTTCAGAGTTTTTTTATAAAAAATACGATAAAAAAAAACTTTCCCCGTGAAAATCGCGCTCGTGCACGAAGAGTAACGTGCCAAAAAGTTTTACTTATATTTAGTATCAATACTTCTATCAATTAAATTGCTTCTGTATTTTTTTGTATTTTAATCTCCTAATTTACTACTTGTATATTCCGATTTTTCTAGCTAAACTTTATGATTTTTGAACTCAAAATCCAAAAGGTTTTTAGTTTTCGAAAATGATCAAAAGGTGGGTCGGCATTTGACTTGATCATTATATAATATCTCATTTAATTCATTTATGGGCCCCTGGCCATAGACTTCGATACAAATTCATGGCTCTACCCGCTCCTGAGAAAATAAAACACGGACCAACGCATATCAAAGTAAAAGTCCTATAAGTGTTTCCCTTTTGTCATTTGAGGTACGGAAACCTAAAAAAAATAACAATTTTAGAGGTTCAAAGATCAAACCATTTCGTCAATACTTGGCATTCTATACCCGTGTCAAGGGCGTAACCGGGATATTTTCTGGCAGGTGGAAATGAAAGGTAATTAAAATTGGTCAAGTGCGATTCAGAGAGAGTACCATCAAGAGTATATTTCCATTCTCTATAGTATTAAAGTAACCTAAGCACCCAACCTGCAATAAATCAAAAACGAGCATAAAACACGATTATTGTGTGGGAGCCCCCATTAATTTTTTATTTCATTTTAGTTTAAATATTTATTTCTAACTAAAATTTGAAGCGTCTCTCTCGGTACCGTTATTAATATCGAGCAAAACAGGCATGAAAATCACATTTGCTGTATGGGACACCCTGTAATATTTACTTTAATATATTTTTTAGTATTTGTTGTCATTGCGACAACAGAAATACCATCATCTGTGAAAATTTCAAGTTTTTAGCTATCGCGGTTAAAGATATACAGCCTGGTGACGACGGACGGACAGCGAGGTCTTAGTAATAGACTCCCATTTTTAACCATTGGGTACGGAACCCTAAAAAAGTAGAACCGTGGGTCAAATCGGTGAGACCGCAGGCCTTTCACGGCTGTTCTCGAGTAATTCATCTCATCCCAGGTATATACCTATGAAATCAACGTATGACGACACAGCCGAGTACGAGTATGACAGGCGTACCGTGTCACCGCTTCCGCTCCGCTGTTCCGAAAACTACGCGGCACTGCACACCCTCCTCGTTATATTTTGAGCGGAAACTGCTGCTTTAATGGTTTAATTACTATTTCAATGCATTTGTCATTAAGTGGCTGCGTAAAATCAGCAGTTTCAGCAATCTCACAAAACTGTATTGAAAAGTTGTTGCAAACGTTTGCCTATAGTTTTGTTAAATCGCAGAGCTGTTAATTTGCTGTACCAGCAAAGACGTACCGCCAAGCGATTTAGCGTTCCGGTACGATGCTGTGTAGAAACCGTTGGGGGTGACATAACTTACCCATTCCAAGTTAGTACGCTAACATCTTCGACTGCATCATAACTTACCATCAGGTGAGATCGCAGTCAAGTACTAACTTGTATAGCGTAAAAAAAAATTTAAACAAGCTGCTCACTACGCTTCACACAAAAAAATCAGGCCAAGTGCGAACCTGACTCGTGCGCCGAAGATTCCGTACTACTACAGAAAAAGTAATCCATTAAAATCACTTTTCTTACTCAATTGTAAACTGAACTTTGTTATTGAGAAAAAACTATCAACTAGATCTCGTTCAAACTAATTTTCGGTGGAAGTTTGCACGGTAATTTACATCATAATATATATTTTTTAGATTTATCATTCTCTCAATTTAAGTTACGTTACACATTTTACCACTTTGGAAGTCTCACGCGCAAACTATTAAGTTTAAAAAAATGATAATAGACACCTCAAATAGCATTTTAGAAGACCTTTCCATACCTAATGGTTTCGGTATACGTACCTATGTATGTACAGTGTACACACGTATGAGTTTGAAAAAAAAATAGTTTCAGTTCTTAGTATGGGGAACCTTGAAACGTATTGTTTTTTTTTTCTATTTTTGTGTGAAAATCTTAATGCGGTTCACAAAAAACATCTACTTACCAAATTTCTACAGTATACTGTAGCTGTGACATATGGACGGACAGACAGACATGACGAATCCATAAGGGTTCAGTTATTGCCATTTGGCTACGGAACCCTTAAAAGTACCAACCTACTATCGTCAACCCTTTTTTGCGGTTCACATATAATACTTGATCCGAGAATCAGGCGAGGAATAGAAGACCTAGCCATATGCAGTCGATCACGCCAACCAATACACCAACGAAGCCATTCAAAATCTATCAAAGCTCTTTGTGTGACACTGATGGTTGTCAGGGACTTTGTAGAATTTCCTATCCTTCACGCCCCAATAAATTGCAGTATTGCTTTGTTATGGAAACTCTGAATACAAAATGGTCTAGTTTTCAATACAAATAAACTGTTAAATACATACATCTGATTATGCAACCATAACAATGACAGGTTTGGGAGTTTCACCGAGTTACATTTTCCCTACGGTTACTGTTTATTAACGAGACATACTGAAGTACAATGCCTAATGTCCCAGTGCCGAGCATGTAAATACATACTAAAAAATATTTTTAGAGCATTTTAGAGCGATGTAATTAAAGTCTACTTAAGTATAAAATGTACCATGAATTCAGACCACACCGCACGCATAAACGCACCGTTATACTATACCGTTAGTGATTTTATTAATGATAAAAAAAAGAAACAAAAGAAGACAAGAATTGTCTATGGTCAATTGATGCACCTGGAGTCAGAATAGGAAAATGTGCGGAGAAAAAAGATCTTTTCGCACTTAGCGTGAAAAACTTGCATAGAAAAGTCCACTATTTGAGCAAATGTATTAAAAAATATTATATAAAAATATATCAATTAAAAATGTATTTTTTTTAAATTTATTGTATTACGCTGGTTGCGGTCGCAGTGTATGGAGTTGCCAAGTGTAACCATAAGATGGAATCATTGCACCAGCACATCCTATTTCCTACCTCTATTATTTGTTTATTATAATATTATATTTGTCTCAGGATATAATTACAATAAACAAATAATAGAGCTAAACTGCGACAAAGAAGAGGAAAAAAAAGAAAAAAAAAAGTAGCGCCTTATTTAAATTTAGAATCATGTTACATTGATTTCATAATTTTTAACAGTCAACAGACTAGTAAAACTGCGTAATACAGTGATAAGCGAAGACATACTTTTGACTTAGAGAATTTAAACTTTTTTCCATCGACAACAATGTCGAGAAATCGATTAAGTACGAGAAATTAAACGGATCGAATAAGGCTAGAACCAGTAAAGAGAAAATGTCGCGGCGTCTTGTCTCGATCTGGAAACTGTCTCTTCAGATCAGTGTCGTACTGTTTATTCGGAACACAGGAAAGGCACCGAGAGATACGATTGAGAGTAGTGGACCGAGTAGTCAATGACTGGCAACGTTATATGGATTTCGTAATTGGCGACAGTTCATACGGACTAGCTATACAAGACGCATCAGATTATCGTTATTTGATGTCTCGGGACGGAGAATATGCGGGCCATGTGGAGTTGCATTGCGTCAGCGGATTGTATCCCGAAGTCACGTTTACGGTCCACAGAGATGGAACTCTAACATATAGTCTACGGGCAGGGAAGAACTGTAATACATTTAGTTTGAATTCTGGTCATTACAGTGTTTTGGAGGACTTTTGATTTGAGCTTTAAACAGTGTTATAGATTATTTACATGTTTTGTAATGATTGAATTGCTACCTACTGATTTCTACATTACTTTCAACACGATTAATTTTGTTTTGAACAATTTTTGTAGATGATTTGTTATATGTTTCGTTAAAAATACCTACCTACTTAGTTTGATATTGATTTTTATATTATTTTCAACATGATTACGAAAGTTTCATTTCAATAGATAGAGGTAACTGATTTTGATAGTTAAGTATAAAAAGCCGCTCTCATACTTACTATTATGAGCGTGGTCATTGGTCATGCCATACTCGGGACTGACTAAATGAAGACCAATACGGGCTGATTCAGTTAAAAGCCGGGGTTGATTAAGTGGGGTCAAACATTAGCTCTCGTAACTCAATTGTAAGCAATTCAGTGAATAATGCTGAAGGGATTTAAGGGCATGAATAATTCGTTGATGCATCTCTGGCAGTTATAACTTCTTAGAGTTATAATCTCGGAATCTAATATATCATGAAACAAGTCCATCTTAAGATCGAGTACTAGTAAACCCTGGGCAAAAATAGCGCCCTAATCAATTATTTGAGTTAAAATTATAAAAAAAAATTGTGTTGTTTATACAGCTTTCTGCAAAAACCGACTTTGAGATAACCCCTTAGACTAAAAGAAGTCTAAAAACGGTTTCTGTGAAAACTCTCCGATCGTCATCATGACGATTAAAAAAATGTTTTGAGTTCTATAAAGTTCTTTTCATCGTTAATTCACTTCCCCATGTACAGATTAAAACACTTTTTTACCCCATTCACTTATATGGGCGCCCCCTTAAAATACTTATTTTCTTATTAACCTTGTTATTCTAGTGTTCATCAATGAGCATATTACTATATTACTGCAGATTTTTACAGTCTATTTTACTGCCCATTACGATCATTAGATATAATAATAAAAACATACGATAATTACGTAAAATTCACATCAAAATAAAATTGAAAATCGATATAATATATTTAGCGAGCCGCGTAACTATGAACATCTTCGCTCCCATCACTAATTATGAATATCTACACGAGATTTATAAAGCTTGTCAATTTCGACAATTCTGGCAAAAATGTAGAATTTTTACTGGCAAATCTGGTGAATTTTTACTCCTGCTGCAATCTTTTAGAATGTAAATAGATATTATAGGTAAGTTACTTTTTTACTCCAGATATGTTTGGTTACTAATATTAAAAATCCGAAGTTCACCTGCGTGTTAAAGCTTCAGATTTTATAGATAAATTATTTTCAAGAAATAATATGTAATTTCATGCTTTACCACAAGATTAATATGCTATATCCATTATCCAACCAAATATCGTTGTGGTTATCGTATAAGTTGTGCAAAGCTGTTTCTATGCAGTGAGTTTTCTAGTATTTTGGCCATGTTTTTTTGGTTTGATGTAAAACCCATTATTAACGTTAAGACTTCTGTAGTAATCACAGAAAGATAATAATATACAGTTTTATATTACATCCAAATAATCTTCTTTCCCTAATATAGGTATATATTAAACATTATACAATTCTCGTGTCACGGACCAAGTTTTGTAACAAAACTTCTCCGAAACGGCTTTACCGATTTTCATGTATTTTTTGTGAATTTTTGTTAAGTCTGAGAATAGGGCGAAAACTATTTTCTTACCCCTAAATAAAAAATCATTTTTATGGCTTCTATACGTTTTCTATAATAATAATAATAATAATAATAATCCTTTATTTCAGATAAAACATCCATAATTTAGGTATAAATAAAATAGAAATACAAAAAATACAAAATACAAAAACCTTTTTGTTACTAGTGCTATAAAACTAAATTAATAGTAGTACTAGGACTATTTTTTGTTTGCCTCTCGGTGAACAGAGCGCCAGTGATTTATTATATCACTGGACATACTCTCACCGATGACCTCAAGGATGACGTTTTTCGACTCCAGCAATCGCTTCCAAAAAGAAGCGATTCGACTGCGTCTAATCGCGAAGAAATCAGGGACCCTCGCCTCGGCGAACATGCCCGACGCGCTGCAGAACCTCGGCAACCTCATGAGGATGCGGTATGCATCATTATACTGCACCCTCATGGTGCTCATTGTCGAACGCCTGAAATTCGTCCATAATTGGCATGTGTAAAAACATTGGCAATATGCACGAAACAGGGTTAATTTAGCTTCAGTACTGCATTTTGAAAACCTGCGTGCGAGCATGTTGCACCGAACCGACAGTGCCCTCCTCTCCCTCTCGATATCGAGGTCATCCCTCAGGTCACCGGTGATTATATGTCCTAGATATTTGAATTGCTGCACCTCCCGAACTGCAGAACCGTTTAAATAAACGCGTGGCACCTTCTCCGGACCTTTTCCTGATCTAAACACCATAACCTCCGACTTAGCAACATTATACTTTAACCCATGAGCTCCCGCGTAACGCTCACATATTGAGAGTAGCTTACGTAGTCCCCCAATCGATGGGCTGAGAAGCACCATATCATCCGCATAGCTGAGATTGTTTACACAAACATCTCCCAGATGACAGCCGATCCTGGTGCCTCCCAGCTCCTCGATCAGGCCATTAATATAGACTTTAAAAAGGTCCGGAGAAGTGAGTCCACCCTGGCGAACACCGCAGTCTAGCCTATGACCGCTAGAAGTCGCGTCACCCCATCTTACGCTGTTAATTTGATTCCCGTACCAGTATTCCAACAGGCTCGTTATCTCAACCGGGACCCGAGCAGCATGCAATTTGCTCCAGAGAACTTCATAGTTCACGAGATCAAATGCACGGCTCAGGTCTAGAAAGCATGCGTATACAGATGTTTCACGTTGCGTATAATATTGTACGGTATGCTTGAGGCTGAGGATAGCCGAGTCCGTTGAGAGACCGGGACGGAAACCAAATTGAGCATCGTTTATACAAATATTCTTCTGCAGTTCGGGATGCAGCAACCGTTCCAATATTTTTCCAATTACAGTACCCAGAGAGATAGGTCTGTAATTGTTTGTAGCGCCCAAATCACCAGTCTTATTTTTAATAATAGGTACAACTATAGTTCTCATAAGGTCAACGGGTAAGTAAGAATATCGAATACACATATTAAATAAGGTACATAGCTTTGTGTATAGAACATTCCCAGCGAAAACGATATGCTCTATACTCAAATTGTCGTGTCCAGGTGATTTACCACGCTTCATTTCTTTAACAGCATTTTTTATACTTTCTGGTGTAAACTGTATCAGGTCAGGTGCATTTAAAGTGTGTTTAATTTTAGGTTTATTAAAAGGTTGGTCTGTTTTTAATGGTTCATTTTTAAACTTTTTTGCAAATAATTCTGCTATCTCTCTGGGTTCCTGTAGGTTTTCAACCCTGATCGGGAGGCTTTGCTTACAGTTAAAAGCTTTGGTAGCATTCCAAAATTTAATAAAATTTTTGTCTTGTCTATGCGTCGCAAGAACTTCTAGCTTAATGGCTTCTTGGTTACGTTGACACCATTTTAATTTGTTCTTGAAAACTTTCCGACTCTGGTACATTTCTGTATAAAATGTACCAGAAGACGGTTTGCCCATTAAAATCCAGTTGCTATAGCACAATCGGGCCATTCTATGGCTCTCCTGTATGTGCAAATTCCACCCGGTCAGAGGTTTACGCTTGCGGTGTTCACCGAGACGCAAATCAGTACTCATTATAGCACCCTGCTGTAAAATATTAAGAATACTAAGATACAATTTATCAATATAATTACAATGGTCTATTATATTATCACAGCTTTTATCATTAAAACATTTAAAACAATTAAAATCTTCCAACTCTTGAAGCTTAGAGTTACAAAAATTTAAATAAATATTAATTTGACTAGCATCGCGTTTATTCCAACGAATCTTGTTAAAATAATGATTAGGTCCTGCTTCCTTTTCATTTTCTATGAGTTAATATTTTTTTACGACGAGTATAATATAATATGTAGGTACCTACACTAATTTAGACCATTCAATTAAACATTATTGAACTATTCGGTTAACTTCAGTTATATTACACTCGGCGTCAAAAAAATCGCACCTTTCAAAAAATCTACTTCAAACAACTTTAGACCTTATTTGACATCAATAATGAGGGTCATGTTGCATATCATTTGAAAGGTGATGAAATGGAGTGTACAAAAACAATTCAATTGATTATTTTTCTTTTACTGGAAGAGCACAAAAAAAGAAGAAGAAAACACTTACAATTTTGCTCCTTAAACAGCCGCTAGTTGCGCTACCTTTTGCAGGTATAAAAGGGTCAATACAGGTTCAATCGGGATCATTCGCTATCCAACCGTTGAAGTGGACACACGAGAAGCTCATTCCCAAGAAAAATACCCTTGAAGATGGATACCACTGTCGATGAGGCCGCCCAAGTGATTGCACTACTGCAATCAGGCATGCGGCAGTGTGATGTCGCTCGGCAACTCAACTTGAGCCGTTTTTCGGTTCGAAGAGTGTACCAGCGTTTCCTGGAGACCGGTGGCTACGTCCGAAGACATGGGTCTGGTAGACGTCGCTGCACCTCGGAGAGAGACGACCGATTCATCGTATCGACATCTTTGAGAAATCGCTTCTTAAATGCTGTTGAGTTGCGACAGCAGCTCCAGACAGCTAAGAGAAGAACCGTGAGTGTGTCTACGGTTAGACGAAGGCTGGGGGAGAGGAAAATAGCGGCGCGAAGAGCTGCTACGGGTCCAAAATTGACCGCAGAGCATCGGCGAGCCCGCTTGCAATTCGCTCGCGAACACGTCAATTGGACCCTCGAACAATGGAAAGCTGTTCTCTTCTCAGACGAGACGAGAGTGTGCCTTTTCTGCAACGACAGACGCAAAAGAGTGTACAGAAGACAGGGTGAACGTTTCGCCCAAGCCTGCATCCAGGAGACGGTGGAATATGGAGGCGGTTCTTGTATGTTCTGGGGCGGCATGTCTGCCGACGGCAAAACCGACCTTGTTTGCGTCTCCCGGACTCGAGGTGCTCGCGGGCAAGGGTCGCTGACTGCTCACCGGTACATCACAGAGATCCTGGAAGACCATGTGGTCCCCTATGCCAGTTTTGTTGGCGAGGGGTTCACGTTGATGCATGACAACGCTCGCGCTCACACTGCAATTATTGTGCGCGACTACCTTCAAGATGTTGGGATCTCTGTCATGCAGTGGCCAGCGAGAAGTCCAGACGTGAACCCGATTGAGCACCTATGGGACCATTTAAAACGCAAGGTTCGGTCTCGTGATCCCGCTCCTACGACTCTCCAGGAACTCAAAGATGCCGTTATTGAGGAATGGGACACTATCCCTCAAGAAGAAATTTTAAAATTGGTAAGATCCATGAGGGATCGTATGGAAGCCGTCATCAGGGCAAGGGGGGGTAACACTAGATTTTAGATTAGTTTTAAGATCATTTTTGTATTCTTTTTTGTGTTATTAATCTGTTTTAAATTAAGGCTTAATTAAGGATTTTTACTGTTTTATATACTTCTTTTTTTTGTGCTTTTCCAATAAAAGAAAAATAATAAATTGAATTGTTTTTGTGCTCTCCATTTCATCGCCTTTCAAATGATATCCAACATGACCGTCATTATTGATGTCAAATAAGGTTTAAAGTTGTTTGAAGTAGATTTATTGAAAGGTGCGATTTTTTTGACGCCGAGTGTATATTCGGTTCTGAGGTTATAA
This sequence comes from Coenonympha glycerion, assembly GCA_963855885.1. Classification (NCBI taxonomy): domain Eukaryota; kingdom Metazoa; phylum Arthropoda; class Insecta; order Lepidoptera; family Nymphalidae; genus Coenonympha; species Coenonympha glycerion. The sequence goes on from OY979626.1 coordinate 9,791,907, forward strand.
GTGTTCGAAATTTACCTAAATGTAAACAAATATTTGTAAATCCAACAGTTTACAATCATTTCATATTTTGAGGTGTTATTATAAAAATAAATATATGAATCACGAAAACATGACTAAAATACGTACAATATAATTTGACATTCAGTTTTCCTTGTAAGTGATTCACAGGATTGTTAGGTATTTACTCATTCTGAAATGAAGTTGAAGTCGATGGAAATATTCGTTTCCTCCGTAATAAATTAACTAACTGTTTAAGGTTGCGGAGAGTAATATTTATAAAATGATATGCTGCATTTTTTTCAATATAAAATGCAGAGTACAAAGGAAATTCCATCCGGATTGAGTTTGAAATGTTGGATGAAAACCTTTGTTCAATAAAATCAGTCTACAAGAGTAGTAGAGTTTTTTATACTCTGTTTTTTTTTTAGGTACTTGGCGATATCATCAGACATCACGTTTGCTTTTGAACACATTAATCAATCAATCAATCAATCAATTTATCTTTCACACATATTTGTTTTATTGAAATGAGTCATAATAGTATTTTATGATCCTCGATGAATCATTAAAAAACGCAACGAACCGTTTAGCAAAGATCTTTAAGTTGATGCAGAATAATACAATAACAAGCTGAATTTTATAATAAAGATAAAATATAGCTTTTAAATTTATTTTTAAAGTAAGTATGTTAATTATTTAGTACGCACTGATGAAATAATATTATTATTAGTTTTTAAAACACTCACCTACCTATTTGTTATTAAAAGTTAGGGAAACTACGTAATATATAACAAATAACATCAAGAGTTATTTTCTAAGGAAAAACAATGCTTCCCTGAAATCGACTAAGGACAAAGCAACAACATTAATTTAAAATACCTAAAGTAGGTATTGTAATATAGTAAACATTATCACTATAATCATTACTGCAACTGCATTCATACAAGCAGTCATAGCACTGCGTTGTACAAAAAAGATAAATAAATTAGTTTAAAAAATTTCTTGCAACGTATTCGTCCCATTAAAACTAACGAAATGAGCTCAAACTCGAGAGATTTTCCAGTACCTCACTATCAAAGAACTAACAGACCAACTGCTGGCTGTGTACTGGTATATAAATGTTCTATTTCCATAGTAAATACAGCTTTTTTAAGGGAGAGCTAAACTTTGAATTAACAATTTCAAACCCGTCGTGTGCATTCGCAACACGCAATTTGTACTCTACGGAAACTAATAGCGCCAACGCGAGCGGATTTAACTAGTTAGAAAAAAAATCGGCAAAGTACGAGTCGGACTCGCGCACGATGGGTAAAATCTATAAAACACCGTCCAAGTGCGAATCGAACTCGCGCACCGAGGGTTCCGTATACTACTAATGAAAAAGTAATCCATAAGAATCATTTTTCTTTCCCTACCGTAAATTATATTTTAGTTTTATCCATGAAGATACTATGTAGGTACTAACGTGTTTTATCATTCTCTTCATAACGGGGGACGCACGTTGGAAGTGTCTCTCGCGCAAACTATTCAGTTTAGAAAAAAAAATTATAAAGGTTTCTGATATAATATTTTTCTTTAAATAATTTCTATTAATAATTTTCTATGAATATTTTTTTGAAGACCTATGTTACATAGTTTTGGATTTGATATATTTTTTTATTTTAGTTCTACGTACAGGGAACCCCCAAAATTTATCGTTTTTTTTTCTATTTTTGTGTGAAAATCTTAATGCGGTTAACTGAATACATCTACTTAAGGCCACGTTTCAACGGTTACGGATCCCTAAAACACATATTAATATTAAGGTGTTGCGGCCCTACCAGCCCGCGAAATTCAAAATTTATTTAGTTTTTCGCAAATATTAGAGTAACTACACAGATTTATGGCAATGCATTTTGCGGGCCTACTTTTTATGCATCTACATGTTTTTAATAGAAACTTTGCTCGAAAGTTCCCACTCATCTCGTATTGGTTCTCGAAAGATAATTTTTTACAGTTTCCCAGATTTCCAGCTATCGGGAACCAATATGAAGTAAATGAGTATTGTTGAGTAGAGTTTTTATTAAAAATGTAGATGCATAATTTTTTGCGCCCGGATGGTACCCATCGCCCTTAAGCGAAAAGACGTAGGTATCTCGTATCGACTAATCAGAGAATTATCACCCACGAGGTTAACACTGCGTTTATAATTATGTGTGATTAAAAATGTTATAATAACATGATAGTAGGTAAGACTACTCGTTTAGATTACAATATTATAGTTACAGTGTAGGTAAAAAATTGTGTTGCTGACAATACTATTATCATTGTGATAATAGAAGAAAAAGCGCTTAAAATTGCATTTTAGTCTTCACTCAATCCTTCCTTATACATACATAAGTTAACTGAAAATATTGGGAAGTTAGTATGTTCTTATGGTTCCGTAATCCGTACCGAACCAGGAGAAAACCAGGGTGTATACCGAAGTTTATTTTAAAAATGGGATAACGAATAACGATATTGAATGGGGTATCATCACAGATCAGAGAATGAGTTTTATATTGATAAGGGTGTCATAATGAAAGAGCGTTACTTGTATATTCTATACAGATGTTTAATAACTTTTCATGCCTGATAGTTTTTGATTTATTGGGCAAAATTCAAGAAGAAATATTATTATATGCCATTGTATGCCATTGTCTCCGAAGTTTAACCGAAAAATCTGAAATAATTAAGATAACAGGAAAAATAAAATAACCTATCTAGTATATTTTTGATACGACCCGGGACCCAAAGTCTGGCACATACTTTGCTCAAAAAATAATCATTGCGATTCAGCGAGGCAATGCTGCCAGTCTTTTGGGTACGCTCCCATCAGGTGTCGATGTGGATCCACTATTTTAGTTTATAAATTTTGTATTTAATACTACTTTATTGATATATTCTATATATAATCAGGGCTACGGTGCCCGTAGCACAGGTTTTCCTAGTACGGGTGCCAAAGCACTCCTTTTGGTTTCAAAATTTATTGCTTACTTTTTCTGTGTACTAGATCTAAGGAGTTTTTTATTGTAAAATTTTTTCTTGGTTTAAATAAATAAATTATTATTATTATTATATTATATATTATATTATTATTATTTCACTTGCTGATCCTGAGTTGATAAAATAAAATAAAATATAACAGTATATTTTTTATTTAAACATTTAATCCATTGTCATAAGTAATAATATGTAGATTCCTCTGTTCTATAGGAAAATGATTTTCTGCCCATACATTTAGACATACCAATCAAAATCCCACCAAATAATTTATAAAATTAAGCTTACTACACCCTTTTTATATTAAAAAGCAATGATTAGTAGTATTGACATAGCTAACATAAATGACGTTAGATTTAATATTTATATCCAAATAATATACAAGATAGACATTATACACATTACACACCAAGTTACTCGTATTATCAACGTTTTCTAAATATATTTATATTATACGAAATGCTTATCACCTCCAATACTTTGAAACAAAATGAATGTACAACGTTATCAGTTTACCTTTCGCCAATTCTACATTGATAACATTCATATGAAAATACGTCATGTAGAGCAACAGCTGATTTAGTAATAAACACGTAACGTACTAATATATCGAGATTTATTTTCAGAAAACTATAACACGTTTCAGACACTATAACGTCTTTTGCTGTTTAAAAATAAAATAAATATTTTAAAATGTATTGTGTAATGTAATTATTTATAGGATTCTAGCTCACTTTGATTTTAAGTATAACTCTGAATATAATTAGCTTAAATAAAAAAATGTAAATTTTTCATATACTTAGGGCTAATAGATACTTATTTATTGATTTATTTATTTAGTACCAGGACATAATGTATGTTATATAAAAATTAGAAAAAAAATGTACAAGGATACACTTATCTCTACATATAAGAGATTTCTCCCAGTGACCCTAGGCTAGTGGGAGCAGAGTCCACCGCCGCGTTCAGAAAGCTATTTTGCACCGGGAAGAACGGGCTAGAAACCTCAGCACTTGCTCATTTGTAAATAAGAGTTACTTAACATATTCAAAGAGACCGTCCTAAAATCTTAACCTTATTCTAACCTTCTTAACCATTACAGAGCCCTAGTTCCTTCGCAATTTAGCTCCAAGACTGCGACTGTATTGTTAATGTATTGAACACCGAGCTAGCTAACAAGACTGAACATTCAGCCTGTTACTTATAGCTCGCCTATAAGTAACAGGCTGAATGTTATTCAATAGCTGGCTGAACATAGCGATGTGACAATTCCACTATTCACTATTATAATATGGGATCTTTCATTTTTACAAGCTTTTATTTAAGAGGATTTTTTTATTTTTGTCTCACTCACTCTCACGGATACGTTGGTGGGTGCGACATGCAGTGTCGCGAAAGAATATAACAGAAAAACCACCTTTTACCTAATTACTGAAAAACTAACCAAGTTTTAAAAAAAATATTTTTCTAAGCGTTTTTTGGGTATTATTAATACCGACACATTAAAACAAAATTAAAGTTGTTGTTGTAACTGAAAATTTAGGGCAACTTTTTGGAGAACTTTCTATCCGGGCTGTGGTTTTTAGTTTTTTGAGCAAGCCGCACTGAAAGGTACAGTCTGATCTCCTAAAAGTGCGTGTATTGGAGAAATATGATAAGACGAAGGTAAACACAGGTAGTGTCAAGAAAAACTCGTAAGACATTCCTCAAAGCATACACGCAAATGAAAACTGAAATAATACAATTGAGGTATATATACCTACCTACCTAAATTTTAATAGTTGTATTTTATTCTTTATTCGTAAAAAGAGCACCTTACACTAAACATTTTTCCGGAGATCTGGGTGGCTATTCATTTTCACACACTTCGTGAAGTAAATCAAGATATAAAATAAAAAATTGTCACTGACAAATTAACTTTACGTCTATCACTTTAGAGTGTAAAATTGGACGAACTTCAACATAGGATATACGGTGCTTCAATCTTAACGTGCAAAGTAAATTAATTTCACGATTATCGACCATGTTGCGTTTTGAACTTACATTTAATTTTACGCTCTACGGCAATAGACGTAAAATTAATTTTAAAACGCAAAAACTGTTTTGATTTCAATATCGTCTAGCGACTGTGACTAAGACTTGATAGCATCCATAACGAAGTAGTTGGTAGATAAGACAATACGAATCATGTGTAACAAAAGACATATGACGAGGAGTTCAATGGGTTGTATCAATATTCAATATTACTATGTATTTTGGATTGGTCAGTTCTGAACACTGCTCTTGTAGATATTGTACTCTAATATAAAGACGAAAATAAAAACGTATAACGTAAAAGCATTTGTTAAGATTTTTTTTAATTAATTGTATTTAATCTAATTGTATTTAATTAATTGTATCTAATCTCTGGAACTACAGGTCAGAATTGAAAAATTATTTTTGTTTTGGATATTCCATTTATCGAGGAAGGCTATATGAAATCGCGCTATAACCAATAGGAGCGGATCATCAATGAAAAATGTTGAAAAAACGGGAAAAATAGTGCCCTTTGTAAATCTTTAGTTGCGCGTGCTGCTTAAAAACGGTTAAACTTACACAAAAATCATGAATGATGGAATTGTTCTCGAAATATTTTAAAAAATCTTTTAGGGCCAATCAATGTTGAACTCGGGTTCAACATTGATTGAATTGAATTGAATTGAGAATTTCGGAATTCATGCGGGCAAAACCGCACTCAACAGCTAGTTTAATAATAAGGATGAAAATAATACTATATTTATCATTCAAGATGTTTTTTTAGTTTCATTGTATTATTTTAACATTTTGGAAGTAATTTGTTTTTGTAGAAGACAGCAAGATACGCACTTTTACCTATACTACAATCTTTCTGTATCAAGTTAACCTGCTGTGCTATTCTACAAAATGAAATAGCTGCCAGACAGCTGCCAACCCGAATATGGCATGCAAAATTGTACTCTATTACAACTGACAAATTCATAGATGCAGAAATGTACGCTCGTCGCTGTTTTGCAGAATAGCACGGCTGAACTAAAGTGCATTATCAGTAATATAAAATAGAGTGTAGGCACAATAACACATTTTTATCTCAATAAACAGGTTACATCATGATTTTTATCGTTATATTAATTGATAAGTAGACGTGATATAAAGGTGGGTATAAATTGGGTATAAAAACCATTTTATGTTATATATTTTTGCCACATTGCGTATAATGCAATCTGATGCAAAAAAATTGGTCACGTGCGAGTCGGACTCGCGCACCGCGGGTTCCGTACTATATTAGAAAAAGATAAACTATATAAGAATCACTTTTTTTACCGAACCGCAAACTTAACTTGTTTTTAGAGGTTAATTGCTAATAAAAAGTGTAACAGACATAGAGTTCATTATAATGTTCCCGTAAAATATAGATTGATCGGTGATCCCTATTAACCATTATAATTTCAGAATTTTTGATTGGAACTTAACTTAAACTTCAGAGATAAGGGGGGCAATGCTCAATAAATCAAAAACTATCGGGGATAAAAAAAAATAGAAATCAGTTCCAGAATACACTATGTTGTTATCTCATTTCGAAATTTCGACGGTTTTTCCCCCCTTTTCAAATAAATATAAAAACGATTTTCAATATTTTACAATTGCACTGACGGCGGGCCATCATTATTTGTATCTACAACTATTCCAAATTTCATATTGATATCTTTAATAGTTACTGAAATAAAGGGTGCAGACACACACTCAGCCAGACAGACAGACAGACAGACGGACAACAAAGTGATCTTATAATGGGTCCGTTTTCTTTTCTTTTGAGATACGGAACCCTAAAAACACACGTCGAGATCATTTTTCAGACACGAGAAATATCACGAGAAATCGTCAATTTTGAATAGCGAAATCCTTTTACAGCCTCGTGAAAATTAAATGCCCTTTTAACGCCCGCATTTCAAAAATTAAACAGCCTTTTCGAGCGTGTGAGATGAAAATTCTTCTGTAGTATGGAACCATCTGTGTGCGAGTCTAACTTGAACTAGGCCGGTTTTAAGTGGGTATGGTATGCGAAAAGGCCAAAAGTTTTATAAGGGCTACATCCAAAATATCCTTCAACAATAATCCCTATCCCAATTTCCTATCAATATATAATATAAATGTAAAAGAGAGTTTGATGCTTTGTTTGTGCTTCAAACTTGACGACCATATTTTTTTTCTATAGATACCTAAGTACAGTATATGCTACATTTTATTTCAAAAAACCAAAGTGATTCCTGCATAACAAGTGTAATTTTTACCGTTTACAATATGCACATATACCTACGTAAATGTATTTACTCGTACGTACAGACATGAAATACTATAATAGTACTCGTATGGTACAGCGTACTGTATGTTATAAGGTGAAACCGCGGGTAAATGCTAGTAATGTATTAACGGTGTAAACTGTCGTGTAAGGCGAAATCAACGACTCTGCCCGCGAAATTCAAAATTTTTATGTTGTTTTTTTGCAATTTGTTCGCTAATTACACATCAGAGGTTTATGGCAGTCAATTTGCGGGAATGGCAGTATCATCTTCACATGATTATATCAAAATCTTTGCATAAAAATGTGTATCCTAGGAAATTAGACCGAGTATGGAGGTTTTTTTTATTTTATTTTATTTTATTTATGTGAGTACCTAGTTTATATGAGTAACTCGCAAATCTCGAACTTATTTCTTTAACTCGACACTTTCAAGCAGAGATTTTTATATAAACACGTGAAGATGATATTGGGATACCTGCAATTTGACTGCCATAAGCCTTAGTATGTATTATTATCTTAAAAATCGCGATAAACCACAAAACATTTTAATTTCGCGAGCACATTCGTGGTGTGCTCCTTAAGCCATTTTTCTTGACTTGAAATTTAAAAACTATAAAGACTAAACTAACTAACTATAGAAAATATAAATACTTCTAAATTCAAACGTCATGCATTTCTTCTTCGCTCAGTATCAAAAACACGATTAGATATTTTTTTTAAATAGAAAGTTCTTCCAAAATAACACAAATACCTATTTAAGGGGATCTCCCATACGAACGGAGCCCTCAGTGCGCGAGCCCGACTCGCACTTGCCCAATTTTTTAGTAATTAGGTATAACGTCGTTTTTCTGTTATATTGTATCTGCAACGATGCAATTCGCTCCCACCGACGTATTCGTAAAAGTGAGAAGGACAAAAATAAACTCAGTGTATCCTCATAAGCTAGACAAAGTTGCTTCAAATGCCTGTCATGAGTCATAAATTCATAACCATGACATCTATAGCATGACACAGAATGGTAAAACGGGGTCAACGACATCACCGAAATTTTAATACATAGGTAATTTATGTTATATGAAGACAAGTATTGATAAACATATGAACAGACAAACAAACATAGACCCAAAAAATTTCTTACCAAAATAATAAGTGATAAAATAAAAATAGTTTTTTTTTTTATAAGTACCTACCTATTTAACTTTTTTGGAAACATTATTAAAAATAATATTAGGTATTGAAATAATTGTCATAAAAATAAATGAAAGTGATAATGTTCAAATTTAATTGAATATTATGTAGGCCCCTACTTACAAAGCTTTCAAAGTTTCTGAGCTTTGAACTATAAACATAATCAAGTCTCAGCGTCGTGATACTCCTGATATAAATACGATCTGTAATGTTTTAAAAGTCGGTTAGGTACCACGGAAAATCGTAAATCCAAACCTCTTTAATACAGCTAGGATATTTTTAGTAATGGCGTAAGCACGACCAGAACTCGTGAACAGCGGTTCAGTGTACATCCCACAGCGACAACCTTCAGCGCAATTGAAAAGTTGTACTCCAGCGTAACATTTCAAAAAGATGTTCTTCGGGTTTAGTTTGAAGATCCGTTGAAAATCGACCGCGAGGCCTCACGCAAGCGCGACGGTTCCCTACAGCGGAGCCGGAGACTCGAAATGTTAAACAATAATGCGCCAGCTCGCTCGCCTCGCTGCATAGCATGCCACAGGGGTTTACGGGCAAGTCGTCGCGCAGCACCACTCGGCACTTACCTGTTGCCAGTAATCCTCGAGCGACAGCTTCCATTCAAAGTAGCCGGTGTCCGTGACGTCCTGCAGTTCGCGGAATAGGTTACCGCTGGGAAGAACATCCATCGCGCTTACATGTGACGCGGATCGAACTTTTGAGCACAACACACGTAATCCGAGCGAGGCACAACGCGCACGACTGATTTGTCCGCGTAACGTAACGGACAGAGCAACCGCCGAGTACCCCGCCGCCCCCGCGAGGACACGCGCGCGTAGACTAGCGACGAGCAGAGACTGCGATAGCTCTCTCTCTTTGATCCTACAGGACGTTGTCCCGACCGATCTTCCCGGAACAAATCCTCTAGGAGCGCTACCATTACGCGATATTCTTCGATGAAATTTGATTTTGGAAAAATTCACTGTTTTTGCATTATTCGCTTTCGTGATTTAGCGTTCCGGCTTGATGCTGTGTAGAAACTATAAAGGGTTAAATACTTACAACTGCCAAGTTACCAAGTACGATAAAATTTTCGGCTGTATCGCAACTAACCATCATTCTGCTGCTCAAATGTATCGAGTAGCAGATAACTTCAGTGAAAAGGATTAAAATATTGTTCTATAAGAAGAAGAAAAAAAAGTCAATAATATTATCAATCAACGCACTAAGGCTGATGAAGATCATCTTCATCATGTTGAGAATGATGAAGATAATGAGAATGAAGAAATATGTAACAGCGGATTAAACTTTACCAACAAAGTGGGAGTTAATATTTAGCTCATAATAATCCAATACCAAATCATAGTAGATACACTTAACAACACGAAAATTAATTTAAGTACCAACGTATTCTCATGTACAGTAATTATAATTAAACTTCATAATAATTTCGATTTCGAATTACAACACGAGAATAATAATATTAAATAATATTATTAATGTACAAGTTCCCCAGGTAATCCACTGAATCCCATAACTCAAAATTCATAAAGTGGGTTATTTGCCCGTCCGAGCATTAATTTAGTTCATTAAGGTAGATTGAGGTTGTTCTTTTTATGAATGTATTAACAAAAAGTAACTAGGGCGCAACTATTCAAATAAGTAGATGAGGTTGCTCCAACAGTTTTTTTTTAATATTAGTGTTTAAAAGAGCCCTTTCCAACTGAAACTGGTTATGATAAAATTACTAGGTGTATAAAAAATTACGTCCTAATCTCAGCTGTGCTATTCTACAAAATGAAATAGCTGCCAGACAGCTGCCAACCCGAATATGGCATGCAAAATTGTACTCTATTACAACTGACAAATTCATACATGCATAGATGTACGCTCGTTGCTGTTTTGCAGAATAGCACGGCTGATCTACAGAATGAAATATCATAAAACCGGTCAAGCAGTTTTTGGGAATTTAGTTACAAACACTAGTGTGATACGAGAATTACGTATATTGAAAAGATATTTGTAGGTATCTAATCATGTAAAATTGCAATTGCAATATTTTCTAAGTACTTTCCTTTTTAAACCAATTTTTTGTTTTCAAGTTAGTACTTGACTGCGATCTCACCTGATGGTAAGTGATGATGCAGCCGAAGAACTATTTTTAAATAAATGATTCATGGCAAGATATGAGCGTATCCCACATCAGGTGCTCAATTCACTTTAACATGTTAGAAATATTCGTATTTATAATATTATAATAATGGGAATACAAAAGACATGTGCTTTTAAAATGGATAAAAACAGTCAACATTTAAAAATTGGCGAGTACAACACTGTGCCTGACCTTAACTCAACAGGTAGTCCAATTTTGCAACATCACTAATATTTTTTTCTTGCTGTGTATTTTTGATAGTTTGATCTTTACCTGCACAAAATTTTTATTAATGTCTTGCCTCTGAACTGTGCTTCTGAATTCTATTCTTATTCCACCACTATCTTAGATATTCTGAACTCGGTCTCTAAATTGGAAACATCAATATCGTGCGCCAAAAACTGCTAATTCTATGGTTAAATATCTGGGATCACGGCAGTCCCCCGCCAAGACAAGGCATGCGATGCCACACGCAGATCGCAGTGGGATCACTTACCTTAGATTTTTTGAATCCTCATAACTTGGGATTATTGAACATAAATAATATTCCTTTATACAATAATATACAAGACCCTGCTGTGCATCGATTATTCATCTTCTGATGGACTGTCCTCAGCACGGCGCCGCTCGGGAAGACCTACAGCAACAACTGCAGATGAGACTGTGCAGGGGGTCCGTGCCCACCATTCTGGGCGGGGCCTCTGGACGAGATGCACTCATCAAATACGCGACCAGAATAGCTAAAATTGCTATTGAGAGGAACAGAACAATCGGTATAGATACGCAGTGTATCTTGTATTATAAGAATACACAGAATCACTCGTATAAAAATCGAATTGTTCTGTCCCTCACAAAAGCCAGAATATTCGGCTGTTCTGTGTACTTCAGGCTTTGCGTCATGTTCGACATTTTAAATGGAAAATAATAATGTATAGTAATGTACAGCCATAATAATATTAGATAGACAAAATCCCACTCTATGAAAGGGGACAATGTTATAATTAAAAAAAAAAAAAAAAAAAAAAAAAAAAGACCCTGCTTTGCTATTCTACAAAATGAAATACCTGCCAAACAGCTGCCAACCCGAATATGGCATGCAAAATTGTACTCTATTACAACTGACAAATTCATAGGTGCATAGATGTACGCTCGTCGCTGTTTTGCAGAATAGCACGCCAGGTCTCTGCGATTAGTTTAGTCTGCAAACTACAAATCCCGCGCAACGCTGGCAAATGGCATGCAGACGGATGGTGCGACCGTTACGCGCGTGCGCGGCCAGCCATGATAAACTCCATTCATACTCGTAACTCGTAACATCACGTTACGATCTGTATTTATACTCACAATAATGCTACCGGGGTCGCTAGAGTGGAAAAATATAGCGTTGGTGAGAAACTACAATACTATTACTGCCCTACATACAACCTTAAAATGCTGCTGCGTTCACATCAGTCCCTACTCAATAAAAACTTATATAAGAAGTCATAGTAATACGAGAATCCAACTAGAAAAAAAGACAAATCATTTAAAGTAGAAAAGCGTGCTAAACAATCTCCAAAATTATTACGGCGGTAATGGAATCAATATTTAAGGGTCTCAGGTGGAAAAAAGTGGGATCAATGTCGATGGAAAGCTGTTAACACACTTGAAATTCGCAGACGACATTATGCTAAACGAACATGGCATCGGTAAACGAAAAGGTAGGGTTAAAACTTAATCCAGAAAAAACAAGAGTAATGACTAATGGAAAGAAAATGACCACAAATATTAAGAAAACGATGGTAATTCGTAAAAATTAGGGAATTATATATAAGATACTCGTCTCATAATGTTGAAATTATAGTACCTACCTGTGCGTTTTATGCTACCTATGCTAACACTAAAATGATCAGTCTAATCAACTGAAATATTTTCCGAAGAATTATACTTATTAAATTAGTCCCAGAATAAGTACAAACTATGTGTGGATTCATATTATTATAAATTACATAAATTAATATTAGCAAACTTTTTTAATAATAGATAAGTAGTTTAGTAATAGTTTTTTAATAAAGAGCCTTCGACAGCAGTAACTGACTGCAAAGTACTCCGAGACCTTCGTTGGAAACAGTAGAAAAGTTTTAGATGAGTTTTTATTACGAACTAGCTAGTCACTTAACTACCCTTGAAGCCTTATATTTTGGTGATTGGTAGTTTTAATTAAGTACGTAATAAATTTTTGTCTTCAATGCTTCATTAATGTTTCATTGTAAAAATGGATAACTGAAAAGCTTAATTTATTTTTATCTATTATTTCTTACGAGTTTCGATTACAAACCACGATTGCAACAAAACTCCACCGAAATGGATAGACAATTTTTATTATTGTATACATTCGATATGATGTAAATTATAACGTAAATTTTCTTACTTTCTACTCGTATTTTCTTTTAATTTGAAAAACAATTTACCTGTTTCACGTAAATTATTTTTCATACCTAGACAATTGATTTAACAGAGTTATAATTTATACGGCGAAACTACGTTTGCCGGGTCATCTAGTAGTAAGGGGTAATGAAAATTTTGAAATGAAAATGAAAATTTAATTTTCACCATATGTATATCGTTTAACAATGGTGGTAATGTTATCACCATTTGTAAAAAACCGTACCAATGCAAAACCTCACGAAGCATAGTGTGCAAGATGCACCATTGCTATTTGATGAAAGCAGGTGAAGCGACTAGTGTTTCTGTCTTCGACTCTCAATTGGGTATTTTACTCAAATCAAAATATTGATTTTCGTAAATCATTTTTAAACAATATTTTAAAATAAGTGAAAAATTAAAAAAAAACAAATGAAATAGCGAAAAAGTTAAAATCAATTTAATAATCCTGATAGACAGAGTTAGCTATATCGGATAGTGACGTCACTATCACGCATGCCATTGTTACTCCAACTTCATACAAATTTTCTGACCTAGTTCACAAAAAGCAATAAAAAGATGTAATAAAATACCTACCGTATTGAGGAAATGATGGCAGATATCTAAAATTCGTGGAGTGTGCCTCTTATTTTCAGCGATATTTCATATGGCCAGGAAAATTTGAGTAGGAAATTTACCTAACAAAATCGTGGTCACTGGCATGATTGAGGAAACGAGACCCTGCGGACGAGAACAAAATGAAACACTGTGGGTTTAGTACAAGTTTTTTTCGAATTTTGAGTCGGCTCGCATCGGACAAACGAATCGAAATCCTCCATACATTTACAGCCAACGCCATCTATTGACAGTAACTGACATGCGGCTGTTAATGGATGTAAATGGCTGTAAATGTATGACGGCATTCGATTCGTTTTTGCGATGCGAGCGGACTCAAAATTCGTAAAAAACCTGTACTAAACCCTCTGATCACTGGGAGAAACGGTGTAACACCGTCAAAAAGATTATGAGCCTAGGATGTCACGATCCTTAGAACTGAGGGAATGACAAGAAAAACTTAGTAGCCTGCGAAATTCAAATTTTATATAGTTTTTCGTAAATACATAGAAGACTAATTATACGTCGTAAGCTTATGACAATGAGTTTTCCGATCATAAATTTTATGTTTCTACATGTTTTTAATAAAAAGTTTGCTCAAAACGTCCCGTGTTCACGTCATTTTGGTACAAGAAAGATTATTGTGCAGTTTCCCAGATTTGGCGCTATCAGAAACCAATATGAAGTAAATGAGTATTTTCTTCAAACTTTTTATGAAAACCATGTAAGTAGATGCTCTGTATCATACAACGGTTTTCAACGCACTTGTGAATAAAATAATACTTAATATAATTTTATTTAGTAGATAAAATTAAAGTAAAACTGTCTAACTCACTAGTGAATAATAGTAATGAAAAAGTCACACATTGCGATTATAGGTGTCATTATGTGCCGAATTGCGGTGAAATTAGAGCCACTTTATGAGCAAGTGTGTTGAAAAGAAATTAACAAATAAGTATACATGATTCCCTTGCAGTCAGGTAAAAATCAAGGCTTAATTCAAAATATTCATGATATTTGAAGAGACACTGAGTAATAATTTTCTATCAATCAATGGTGATAAAGTTATTACATTTATCTATGTTCGCACTCTTCGAGAAAACGTGCCATTCGGGTCACTGTAAATCGATCGCTGCTGCCCATCGACTGCTTTGCCCGTCTAGTAACTCTACTTGTGAAATAAAAAATGTTTTGATATTTTTACGTTAAATGTTAAATGATTAAGTAGTCCTATTTGTAATAAAAAATATGGACTTTATAATATGATAACAGTAAATCTTTTATTTTCTTTATCAAATTTGAAAATTACACACAAAATAAAATGTTTACCGCTGATACATTAGCGCATCATATCTATGATGAAAAAAAAACATCCGGAATGAGGAGATGTTCATAAAACCTGCTTAAAAACTTTTGATCAGGGAAACTAATGCATGAACATAGCGTTTAAACCTGATGTTGCGCATTATTCATGCTCTGTTGCTTCAAAGTTTTGGTGGATTAATGTAATAATATCTGGGTGACCAAGCTTCGCTCGGTGGCCAATAGATGGCAGCAGTACTCATATTTTTATTTTATTGGTAAATTCGACATTTTCTAAAAATGAATTCTAGCTAGATAGATTTATCGCCCCCAAAACCCCCTGTATACTAAATTTCATGAAAATCGTTCGAGCCGTTTCCGAAATCCAGATTATATAGAAATATAAATATATACAAGAATTGCTCGTTTAAAGGTATAAGATTAAACTAAGTTACATAGTCCAACCTGAAATTCATATCCATATACTTTAAATGTGTCAAATATAAAATTAGTCCGGTCAAATCAGACAATAAACTAGGAGTCAAATTCCGAAACTTTGAAAACAAAATAACATGCCAAAGTTCACAAAATCGGGGTTTTTGCGATTTTCAGCAAAACGGTAGTTTTATCATTAGTTCAGTCATAAATTGAAGAACCAGATAATTATTATAAAAAATGTATAAATCTTTTATTTTTTGTAAAAGTCATCGTTTCTGAAATTTAATGACTTTTTAATTTAGTCGGACCTAAAAACAGATGTATTTAGGTTCATCAATCGGAATAATAATATCACATGGAAATATTCACATAATCAAATGAGAAAACCACATCTGATTTGATTCTGATGTGAACGAATAAATTATGCAAAGTCGAGGCAATGACTCCTTTATTTAAATGATAACCTTGAAAACTAAAAACCAGTTTTTTAACTTCATAACTTTCCTTTACACTATAATATGCTAGCAAACTTGATTACGAAGCAGCAAAATATTACGTTTTACTTGTGAAAATTGTGGCATCTTTCTGTCAGTATAATCCATTTAATTTCTCTTTGTACAAAAAGATAGGTGAAATATAACAATAGAAGTTTTAATACTCGTATTTGAAATGTGACGATTTTTATTCACATTTCCAGCACAAAAAGCGTGCGATGTAAGCCAATTATATATCTACCATTTATCAATAGGAAGGATATTTAGGTACAGTCCCTTTGACAGTGTTGTTTCTATGTTTTTTTACCAACGTTTACATACAGTAACATAGAAATAAAATAAAGCTGGACTTTGACGTGAAAATAGTCACTGGAAGCTGGTAAATAAGGATGCAGAGGACTGTGTGGTGGCCGGACGAATCTATGTCGAAGAGTGGCTGATTATGGTGATGGCCACATGAATAATAATCATTTTTTGATTTTGTCCTTATTATAAGGGAAGTTAATTCCATATAAAATATATTCATTTAATGTGTATTTACAAAAAAGTTAGCAAAGCAGAAAGAAGCAGCGATTTTTGGAGACGTTTCTTGTGGAGAATTGTCGGACGCTGGGTCACAGATTACAACAATAGTAACGCTGATGGGGCCAGAACATTTTGGACAAGTAGCCCCTTAAACTGCATGGATATAGGAGGAAGCAAAGCGAAGAAAACCATTATTAATATACTGAAATGTAAAAAGTGACACAAAATTATCTGGTAGCAAGTCAAAACACCTATAGCAATAGATTACGAAGGTTCCGATAGATTGAGAAATAAAATAAATTTCCTTTATAATTTGTAAGAAAATTGTTAGGTTCTATGGTAGGTACTAAAAGATATATTTTAGTTTTTGATAACTAGAAATTAGCTCTTTTTTGGAATCCATTAGCAAAAAGCCTAAAACACTCTCGATGAACCCCAAAATTATTTTATCGTTGTGGATGAATCTGTACAACTCACACATCACAAAATTCGTCCAAAAACTTTAGAGAGTTAGGGTATAGGCACTTATAGTTATAGTACCTAGCTGGAACTGAGTCACTAAACTTGTTCCTCCAAAGTTTGAATAAAGTTCGTTACCTAGACTAGAAAAAAAGTGTGGCCTTCGAAACCGGTCAGCCAAATATTTGTTTTTTTTATGTATTTAGGAATAGGTAATTATACTTCTTTAACCGTCACGACAGATCCTGAAACGTTTTTGGAATGTTCATAAAGATACTCTTTAAACCATGGCCAATTTAACATTTAAATACTTATTTAATATCTAGATTTTATAATACCTATCTTATTACAGGAAATATTATAAATTACACTAAATACATCTTTGCTGAAAGAAAACATGTCTAATGTGACGATTGAGTTGTATGGATATAATATAATATATATATGGATCAAAGCAAGCGTTGTGTGGGGCGCCCTCCAACTCTCTGGACCGACGACATAATGCGGGTGGCAGGGAGTGGCTGGATGAGGAAGACTGAGGACCCTCACTTGGAAAGCCCTATATACAACAGTGGACGTCTGCAGGCTGATGTGATGATGATAATGATGGATCAAAGGGACCGCACTACTAACACTTACGTTGTTTACTTAAGTCATTCAGGGAGGTACTGAGGGATATTGTATACGTGATTACACCTTGGAACTTCACGATTGCTGCCCAGTTGAGTAAGATTTGGTTTACCTCTTTATCGAATTCAACGTACCTACTCATTTTGTAATTCCGAAGCTTATCAAAAGTTATGACTGCTGAGTTTTAACCAACGAAAAAACAAAAACGGAGGAGGTTCTCAAGTCGACCCGTATATTTTTTATGCATGACTACGCATAAATTTTTACAGAGTAGTCCGATTTTAGTAATTCTTTTATATTGGAAAGGGTGGTTCAATATTAATTAAAAAAATTCAACCCCAAGGGTGGAAAAACTTTGAATTGATTGCTCAATCACTGTTTGTAATGTATTACTACACATTATTGTTTACATGTCTTTTCTAATTTCTTTTTAGGGTTCTATACCAAAATGGTAAAAATGGAACCCTTAAAGTGAGACCTTCTCCGTCCGTCTGTCCGTCCGTCTGTCACACTCAGTCTCTATTGAAGCTCAGATTATTTCAGTCACTATTGAAGCTATCGACCTGTTGTAGGTAATTGTGGCGCGCCGTTGCAATCATTGAAAAATTAAAAATCTTATTTTATTTTTATTTAAAAAGGGGGGAAAACCGGGTCGTCAAAATTTCAGAATGAGATAACAATATTGAGTGGCATCTCATATGAAAGGGCGTTACTTGTGTATTCTAAAACGGATTTTTATTTATTTTTATCACTGATAGTTTTTGATTTAGGTAATGGTCGAACTGACGAAAAAATACCATTCCCCCCCTTATCTCCGAAGTTTACCAATCAAAAATCTTTAATAATTATGATCAATAGGAGTGAACGTATATTACTTTATACTTTTTGGTATTTAAATAATGTGCGTAATAAGGTACTTAAATAAATATATATACATACATATATACAAGAATTGCTTGCTTAAAGGTATTGGATAAACGAAATCTAATTAAATCCATGATTTTTCCTCATTGATTAATTATGTATTGTTAACATATTTTTTTAATTTTATTTTATTTTTGGTTCTTAGAAATGAAAAAGGAGAAAAAGAGTTTCTCAATTTTTTTTTCTGATCTATAGTTTTAGTTGTCTATATTTCCAATCGTGATTATCATAACACTTGATACCTTTTCTTTTGCTTTATTCATTATTTTTTTGTTTTAACTTTGAGATAAGATGAGTGATGATTGGAGGTGGTTTCAGTGAGTGAAAAGGTAAGTTACTATTATAAAATTTACGCAATGCCGACCTAAAGTGTTCTTCTGGTGATTTTCCTCGCTGTGGTGACATGAAAAAATTTGTGTTATGTACGGCCGCAATTTTTTTTGGGTATCGTGTCTTTAAATGCCTCGCTAGTCGCTAATCGCTATGCTCAGGATGCTATTCTTTGAACCACTCTCTGCGCTCAGGATTCAAGCCTAGAATCCTTCGCCGCTCAGCATTCAAATTTGACACTCAGCCAAAAAATCCACTTTGCGCCATTGCATAACAAATAACTATTATCAAAAGTTCGCGATTAGAATAGCTGCTTACAGTACTGTCCAGGAGCAATAAAACGCAAGTAAAGGCAATTTTGTACTCAAACAGTTCCAGGCAACTTAAGGAAATGTTTGCATACAATTTCACGGTCTTACGTAAACCGATAATGGGTTATTGGCATGCCTTTATAGGTCGTAATCGGTCATGACCTACTAGGTATGTAAAATTAGTGACGGTTCGGTTTATCGGTTTTAGGTTTGCATAGGTACCTTACTTATATATTACCCTATTGAACAATAGCTTAGTTATTATTAAACTTAATGTAAAGAGGTTAAAGATTTTATAAGCGTTTACACAAATCTTATAGAAAAGTATTAATTCAATAATTGACACATCTACAATTGGAAAAATAATTTCAGTGAACTCTAAAATAGTCTGAGTAAATACATAATATCGTACTATTTGAATTTCTCCCAAAAATACCTCAGAAAAATATGGCTCCTAGGTAAATAAAATGTGGCAATGAATGATGCTGTGTTGGAAGAAGTGTGTGAAGAAGCTTCAAGACTCTCTAATAATGCTAAGCGTCCACATATCGGCATTGGCAGCATCGCATCATTCGCATTATTTTTCATACTGCGTCCACTGTATCGGCAGCAATCGCTACATACTCGTACATTTAAATGTACGAGTAACAACACCACAAAATACTTACGTGAAATAATATTTAAAAACGCAGTAATAGAATAAACAAAAATTTCCGAAACTAAAATAGTACGGTGCAATTCGCTCAAAAAACTACCGAACCCGCACATCCAAAGTATTGTGTATTATTGCAATGCCAGATTTTTCCATGCAGTTCACAAATTGTTTAAAAAGTTACACCCCTGAAAGCATCGGGTTTTGGGGGAGAGGGGGGAAAAGTTCTGTTTTTTTCAGTTCACCTTAAATATTTCAAAAACTATGCAATTTAGCGCGAAATTGCAACGGCCAAGAGTAATCTAAGTACGTTAAATTGCAGACAAAAATGATGGTAAGCATATCCTGTCCAGTGTCTAGGGATATCCGAATAAATGGCTATAGAGATTAATTCCAAATGGTTGGGTATGGCATTTGATTGACACACCCATCGGCTTGGTTTTGTAGACTGTGTTTTGTGACTCGAATGTAGGTATGTACATAGTAGGTACATAGGTACAAACTCCACAATACACACAATGCAATAATTTATAAATAGATAAATTTTATTATATTTCGATATGAATCTTTGTACACAGTATCACATACCGTTAATCCTCTTCTAACGTTGCAACTTGCACGGAAATGTAATTTTTTTTAAGTATGCAAAGGCCATCGTTCTATATTATGTTTCGAGTTCAAAGAGTCAAATGATTTATTTAATTTAGGCTCATTTTACAAGCACTTATGAATATATTTTTTTACACTATACAAGTTAGTACTTGACTGCGATCTCACCTGATGGTAAGTGATGATGCAGCCGAAGATGTTAACGTACTAATTTGGAAGGGGTGAGTAAAGTCACCCCAACGGTTTCTACACAGCATCGCACCTGGTAGGGTGGTAACTAGCCACGGCCGAAGCCTTCCTCCAGACCAGACCTGAGCCAATTTAGAAATTATAAAATTCCAAAGTGGCCCGTGGCGGGAGTCGAACCCGCGACCTCCCACTCGAATCCGAGCGTGCGTCCCCTGCGCCAGGGAGAACGTCGACTTATGAATATAGCTATTAAATAGTGATACCTAACTATTTAACGAACAAAGTTTACGAGGGTTCTAAGGCGCCCTAATCTCAGAAGAAGCCCACAACAAACTCAGTTCGTCGATGTAAAAAGTCATATTTAATGGATTTTAAAGTTGTGATGAAAATTGACACCCACCAGCGTATATTATAATTACAATTTTATAATTATAGGGTTCCTTACCAAGTCATAGTGCGTCTTTCTCCCTGCGTTTGTCTGTATGTCACGATCGATTATTAAAATAACTACAAAAGCTATTGACGTGAATTACCTATAACATGTATGTAATAGAGGCTATACATGATTAAAACTAAAATATTCAAAAATTAAATTCAGTTTAATAAAGAAATGCGAACTATATAAATATTTTATCATTAGATTCATTTAAAAGTATGACATTGGTGTACTAAATAATATCTTTAGACTATACTGGTACATGAGAGTCCCGTGAGTCACTATTAAAAGCAATTAACTTTGTAAACTCTTAACTCTTGTACGAGAATATTTCCAAAGCGCTCCCTTCGCCTGAAAAAAATAATTAGCACTTGTTCTGTTAAGAATAAATAAGCTTAAGAGTCCCATGAACTACAATGTCTTCATGCATTCGAAATACGAAATCATTTGTAATTCGTGCATATTTCGATCATGTTGTGGTGTAAGGTGTTATTCAGGTTCATATAGTAATAATCTAAGCTCCTGGCCAATCTTTGTACACAGTATCACCTATCGTAATCCTCTTCTAACGTTGCAACTTGCACGGAAATGTAATTTTTATTATATTGTTCTATATTATCCAAATTCCTCGGGTCCTTTGGGCTGTGGGTATAAGGCCCGGTTTCCACCAAAGCGAAGCGGAGCGGAGCTGAATTTGAGTAAACTGCTAGTTAATAATAATTTAGCCATCAATTGGAATACTTCTTTGTCCATGTGCGGGCTACTTCATTATACTCTTTTCTATTGGTGTTGTATAATTTTGCAATATCCGGTATCAGTGGAGCCTCGGTGTTCGGACTAAACAATAGCGTACTAATAGCAAGCATCACTGAAACAATAAAACTGCACGTTAAACTTTTCGGCCAAGTAGCCTGCGAAATTTTTTTTTTATTTTTCGCAAATAATAGGCTAATTATACATTGGTGACTTCTGGCAATGTGTTTTGCGATCATAACGTTTACGTATTTATATGTTTTTAATAAATACTTCGCTTCAAAATTCCCATTGCGCCATTCCCAATCACCAGGCGATCATTAGTACCCTTGGGTTGGGGTGGGTTAAAAATCTCAGCATACATAGGGACAGACAGCGGGAAGTGACTCCGTTTTAGGGTTCCGTACCCAAAGGGTAAAAAAGGAACCCTATTACTGAGACTTCGCTGTCCGTCCGTCCTTCCGCCCGTCTGTCACCAGCCTATAGGCTGTACCAGTTATCTGTGTGTATATATATTTATATATATCATATTATCAGTTACCTGTAGATATTGAGACTTTTATCGACCACTGTTTATCCAAAATATCAAGAGAGATACGTCCATTTCTGGGATTGATATTTGGATGAAAAATAGGCGTAATAAATGAGACTTCCGGCGCTGACTCGGGGTAGTCATCCGGGAAGTAAATTCTAAGAAAAAATAGTCCCCCCTCGAAGGGACTGCCGACCTGCAAACAATGACATTACGCTAGTACTTATAGCATCAAATCCAATACTGTCTAAATCAATGTTTAATTAAATATAATCAACTCGCTTCACTGACTCTATGGCTTAATTAAAATGCAAGTAAGAAGTGACTGTCTGTGTGTCTTCAGTCGATTACTCTTCATGAAAACATACCTATTTCATTTCAATTTCAATGCTATAAATGAATATAGGTACCATTTTGGATGAACAAGCTACAGGCAAAACTTACAGGTCCTATTAACGCGACGTCCCAGAGAAAAACTGCAAAGAGAGAAAGACACTATTAAAATATACTTATACGAGTGCTTACTGTGAGTGAACAGCTGATTATTATGAATTTTTGACAGAGATGATAAAAAGTACAGTCAACTTCAAAAATCCACCAAATAAGCTAAAACGGTGTGCAAAAAACTGTCAATTAACGATTGACTGGCCGAGTATGGATTTTGACGTTGACCGTGGGTAAACACTTCTCACAATAATAAAAAGAATATGATATTTAAATTAAGAATTGAAAGTTATTTTTTAAAATTAATTGCTTTTAGCAAAACCATACACAAAAACTATTTTAATAATTAGAAATAATTTACTATCGTGATTTTTGAGATTTTTCTATTTGACGATGAGTCACAAATATGATGCACTTAATTATTCAGAGCAGTTTTATTCAACCTGTGAGCCTCTATAGGAGGGTAACGAAAGGTCTCAAATAAAAATAATCGGTAAAGTACTAATCGAGCTCGCACACGAAGAGTTCCGTACCTTAATTTATAAAACGGCAAAAACTCACGTTTGCTGTAAGGGAGCCCCTTAAATATAAGTTTTATTTTCATTTTATTATTTGTTTCAAGTGAATATGTTATAATTAAATATTTTATATTCTGTGAATATTTCCAGTGTTACCTGTTGCAATTATCAATATGGAGCACAAACTAGCAAATAAAATCACGTGTGAGAGCCCCTTGAAATATTTACTTTACTTATTAATTTTTTTTTACTTTACTATATTGTTGTACCTAATAGTAATTTAGCGGCAACAGAAATACATCATCTGTGTACGGAATCCTAAAAACATTTAGATTTTGATGTGACGTATTCGATGAAAAAAAAATTGTCGTAGGTGTTATTTTTGAAACAAAGTTTTGCAAAAACTACCTATTAGTTCACGAAAAAATACCTACGAAAATATAGAATTAAATTACCCTTCTAAGTTAACAGAATGGACACGCATGCAATCACGTATCACGTATATCCATATACAAGCACTAACTGATTTGATATTGAACTCGTTAGTGCGAGCTAACTGACGGTATCTATCGAGCGATGGGTAAAACTTTATTTCTACCGTACCTCAAACGTTCCTTACCTCTAAATAAAACCCTTTATTAGATCACTTTGTTGTCCGTCTGTTTGTCTGCCATGATTTCCCAGTAACAATGAAAGCTATCGACATGAAATTTTGAATAGTTGTAGGTAATGGTGGCCCGATATGCAACCATAAAAAAATTAAAATCTTTATTATTTTTATTTAAAAAGGGGGAGTAAGGCGGGATGTCGAAATTTCAAAATGAGATAGCAATATTGAATGGCGTATCACGATATGAGCGTTACTTGTGTACTCAAAACATATTGACGACCTCCGTGGTTGAGTGGTTAGCGTGCCGGTTTTCAAAGCGCCGCCATCTCTGAGGTTTTGGGTTCGATCCCCCGTCGGGGCAATGTAGAAAAATAACTTTTCTACATTGTCTCGGGTCTGGGTGTTGTGGTACCTTCGTTGTTTCTGATTTCCATAACACAAGTGCATAAGCTACTTACTATGGGATCGGAGCAATGTATGTGATGTTAATTCCTCTATAATATATTTATATTTATTTATATAATTATAGGGTTCTGTACCCACAGGGTAAAAACGGGACCCTATTACTAAGACTTCGTCGTCGTCCGTCCGTATGTCACCAGGCTGTATCTCTTGAACCGTGATAGCTAATTACAGACTTGAAATTTTCACAGACTGACAGATTATTTCTGTTGCCGCTATATTACAACAAATACTAAAAAATATAATAAAAATAAATATTTAAGGGGGCTCCCATACAACAAACGTGTTGTTTTTTGCTTGTTTTTGAATTATTAGGCAGGGGTGTTTAGTTTAGTTTATACTCGTAGTATATTTACTTTTATTATTAAAATAAAAATGGGAAATGCTTTCCAAAAAACCCACTTCAAATGCCACTACAAAGAGTGAAATAATTTTTAATGTAGGTACCTACACCAATTCGAAGTCGGGCAATGTTTCATACAATCCCTAATAGTCCTTCTTACTTACTTGCTGTGCGAAGAAATGACGAAGTCATAGACAATCGCCCGACTTCGAATTTGTGTAGGTACCTACATTAAAAATTATTTCACTCTTTGTAGTGGCATTTGAAGTTGTTTTTTTGGAAAGCATTTCCCATTTTTAACCGACTTCAAAAAAAAGGAGGAGGTTCTCAATTCGTCGGAATCTTTTTTTTTTTATTTTTTACTTTTTAGTGAAAGCAATAAAATGCACAAGGCGCTGTAAAAATACCCAAATCGCTTGAGGTGTGTTCATAAAATCTGAAGAGATCCCTCAATTTCACCAAAATCCCATCACCAGACCCTGACTTGATGACTTTAGTCATCAAATCAGTATCTGCTAGCAAATGCACCAGTAACTATAAAAAATACCCAACTCGCTTCAAGTATACTAGCAAAATTTGAAGAGTTCCCTCGATTTCTCCAAGATCCCATCGTCAGACCCTGACTTGATGACTTTAGTCATCAAATCAGTATGTGATAGCAAATGCACCAGTAACTATAAAAAATACCCAACTCGCATCAAGTATACTAGTAAAATTTGAAGAGTTCCCTCGATTTCACCAAGATCCCATAATCAGATCCTGACCTGATGACCGTAGGACAACTTAGAAAATATTACTCTTTCAAATAATACCCAAATAGTTTCAAGTGTCCATATAAAATTTGAAGAGTTCCCTCCATTTCTCCAGGATCCCATCATCAGATCCTGACCTGATTAAAATGGGACCACCTGGAAACAAAACCCTTTTAAACAAAGAAAGAATTTTTCAAATCGGTCCACGCGTCTTCGAGTAATCGGTGAACATACATAGATAAAAAAAAAGAAAAAAAAAAAAGATTCCGACGAATTGAGAACCTCCTCCTTTTTTTGAAGTCGGTTAAAAAATACAAGTGATTCAGTTTTTACTTTTTGTGTAGTACGGAACTCTCGGTGCGCGAGTCCAATTTTCACTTGGCCACTTTTATTTATATGAAGGAGGTTTTCTCATGAAAAAGATTGAGAAACGCTGATCTAGGAATCAATAATGCAAGTACGAGTAGGTACTCACGATCTTCGTCGTTTGGTCCCGCTGAAAAGAAGTCTGCCGGGTTTGCTTGTATTTCGAGCAGCTCCTGCAATAGTAAACAGTAAACTAAGTCTTAATGATTCAGGAGAAAAGACGGCGAGTGAGGTTTGAAACACCTCATCACCTAAACAGGATGGGTGATTTTTCACGCCCTGACAGCGTTCCGTTAAAAGTCCAACTCAGGATATTTCAATATAAAACAATATTTTTATTTTTTTAGTCTTTCCCCATCATATTTATATTACCAGAATTCTGATTCCACCATAAATAGCCAATTAACTAGAAATATTCATCGCACCCAGAAATATCCAGAAGAAATTTCGAAAATACGTATTCACAAAGGCGAAACATTCACAACGTGTCTATTACCATTTTGCACTATTTTTATAACATATCAATCTTTGGAAATAACGAATAAATCTACGAATACGTACCATTTCAATACGTTTGATCGCGAATAAAGCCATAATTGATGATTAGATTAATCGAGTTTAAACTATCACAGATAAACTGAACGAATTTAAGCAAGATCGCTCCCTCCAAACGAAACTAAGCAGAGCAAGATGGCTCCTTCAAAATGGTCTAAACATTGCGTTTGAGTACCACTTAACGTGAAATCAACGGGTCTGCCCGCGAAATTCAAAAATTTCGTGGTTTTTTGCAATTTGTACGCTAATTAGACATGACAGGCTTATGGCAATCAATTTGCGAGAATGGCAGTATCATCTTTACATGATTATATCAAAATATTTGCATAAAAATGTGTATCCTAGGATATTAGTCCGAGTATCGAGTTTTATGTGAGTAACTCGCAAATCTCGGATTAATTTCTTTAACTCGACACTTTCGAGAAGAGATTTTTATATAAACACGTGAAGAAGATATTGGGATTATCGCAATTTGACGGCCATAAGCCTATTATATCTTATTAGCTTAAAAATCGCGAAAAACCACGAAAAATTTGAATTTCGCGGGCACAGCCGTGGTGTGCTCCTTAAGTCCTTTCATGCAATAAAATTCAAATTGTCCTAATTAATAAGGTTCATTTTCACATTTACTGGGTTCCTTCAATAAAATCTTCGTACGAAACGTTTATTTTGCTACTACCTACAATGTACCTTAATTTATCTGCAAACGCACCAATGACAAATCAGAGACGCATACAGTTTAGCAGAACGACGAACGTGATTGGCAGTCTTATCAATTTTCGAGGGTAGGAACATCATTATACAGACGCGCCTGCGCTGATTTGAAGTTGACCAACATTGAAGCAAGGAATGTAATAAGATCTCTCTGCCGAATGAATCTGCACTTTATTTGGAGCGACAGAAAGAGTATCTGAGCGCAACATTATGTAGGACGTGAATGATTTCTTATTTTATCTACGCTCATAGCTGAAAATTATATGAATCAATGAATATTGAATCGAAATTAATCACACTTTATTTAAATTCACATAGGTACGTCTACATGTTATTATATTTGACTATAATATACATAATCAAAGATTATTATAATATAAGAAGTATTTTAGCAATGTTTTCACGAGCAGTGGACTCTGGGTTTCTGTCTTTTTATGTAGGTCGTATTCTGTGTTAATGCTATGATATAATCTTGAAATTCTGGTGTAATGCTTACTTCCATTTTTGAAAGGACGTATTATGGCGTAGCGTGTTTGGTCAACAAGCTTGCAGGCTACGATAACCACCATAGACCACAGACATCATCGGATTTATTGATTTTGTTTCTTAGTCAATACTTTGCGTGAAAAAATGTCCAGTAGTGATAGCTATGGTGATAGTGAAACTCCACCTGTTATTTTAGTAATTGCAAACAATGAACGAAATTAACCTGCAATCCTTTACCAACATAGTCAAGTACTTACGACAAATATTACCACTATGATAATAATAACATGAGCCTAGGCTCATGTTATTGTTATCATAGTAACATTTGTCGTAAAAGTTAATGTAACATAATTATTTTTTATAATTAACTAGCGGACCTGGCAAACGTTGTTTTGCCCTTAGGGGTAATAAAAAATAGATAAATTGAGATTTAAACTATCCTATCTCTCAAGTTGGATCGAACTGCACATGGTGTGCGAATTTTATTATAATCGGTTAAGTGGTTTAGGAGTCCATTGAGGACAACATTGTGACACGAGATTTATATATATTAAGAAGAAGATTAGAAATGAAACTGCCAGGCGAAAAAGCGTTCCGGCGCTATGCAGTATGCACGTGGGGAACCTCCCTTCATTTATGGAAACAGTTCCTGTATGGAGTGCATATATTCTCTTGATGTCCGATGCACTTAGTCACTTCAGCATCTGACACGATGCTGAAGTGACTAAGTGCATCCTAGGAATGCTCACAATATATTGCAATTTACACGTCGTTGCATTGTGCTGTTGTCCTGAGACATGAAAACTTATAGGTATAGGTACAACGTGTTTGTTACTTGCCATAACTAGCCGGAAGCAATGTATAGATGCCTGAAAAATATCACAAGAAATCTAACTCATATTCTCAGGGAACTATAGGGAGTTCAAAAATGTACCATAATTTTTAAGTGACATCCCTAAAAACGGCGCAATCAATTTGAATGAACTGGAAATAATGAAAAGTATTACGCTTTGTTGACATCACAGTTAGTAGGTTTGCTAAAAACAATTTCTAAATTAAATAAGAAGTTTTGTATTCAAAATAAAACAAAATAATTGGGTCTTCTTATTCTAGGATCAAGTAAAAATGATGTCTTTCAAACCTAAACACTTATGAATGCTACACTGCAGTGGGTGGCAACTGGCAACCACGCGGCAACAGGGGTAGCCGTCCGGACAGTGGGACGGAGGGCGTCATAAGACTCATAACCAAGGAATAGCGACTACGTAAGAAAAAACACGTGACATCCTTGAAAGTTGCTGTTTCTTTTTAGCCACTTTCGTGGGTAACGTTCCGCCTGCCACCTTCCCACTCCAGTTACCTACGCGATAAAAAGAATTTGCGAGATCTGAAAATCTTCAATGGATACAATGTTTTTTTATTGATAACGAAGCGATATTCAAATGTCAAGTTAAACGAGCAAGAAAGCACGGTTTTTGTATAGGGTACCCCCTTCAATATTTGAAGCGTCTACCTGTTACCGTTATCAATATCGAGCAAAAATAAGCAAAAAAAAACACGTTTATTGTATGGGACTCCCCTTAAATATTTATTTCGTTTTTGCTCGATATTGATAACGGTAATAGGTAGACGCTTAAAATTTTCACAGAATATCTACATCTATACTATAAATTCTATACTAATATTAGAAAGAGACCGTAACGTAACGATATTTATGAGTTTGTGCGTTTGTAAAATTGTGAGTTTGTGACGTTGCAAGGGGTAATCTCTGGATCTACTGTACCGATTTTCAAAATTCTTTCACCAATAGAAAGCTACTTATTTTGGAGTATCATAGGCAAAAATAATAATAACCAAAATTCATTACGCATTTTTACTTAAACTTGAATAATGTGATCCAAATCGTAAAAAAAAATGCTTTCATCGCGTGCGCTGCGGTAACTATTGAGAATAGAACAAAACAGTGTTCTGCAATATTAAATCTGTAAAAAAGTCCGCGATAGCATATGCCTATATACTACGGGAGTTCACAATAACTGCTTTTAGTGTTAAAATTTTGGATTAAAAATAAATAATTTTTGTGAAGCTCATTCAGCCCATATGGTATTAATTTTTATCTTTGTAGATATGTTTTTAGAATGGAAATTTAATTTAGAATATTTGTGCCCTTTACTCTATACAGTTTAAACAAATATCTTCAGAGATATTAGCAAAATAAAAACGAGCGGTTGCGCGTCGCCGCCCCGTCCGTTGCGTGGCGATATGTTAGGCAGTACCTATTCGAATGCCTCGCGTCCAGCGCTGTGGGCTGTGGGCATTACGCGGGATAAACGTCGGGCCAGGACAAAAATATTTCTAACGCGGAACGGAGTCCGCGGGCACTGCTAGTTTAGTTATATATTTACAGTAGAAATAATTAAATAAATAATTAAAAAATAAAATAATAATAATAATAAGTTAAATTAAATTATTATAAAAAATTAAGGGGGGCTCCCATGCAAAAAACGTGATTTTTCGCTCGTTTTTGAATTTGTTAGGCAGGGGTGTTTAGTTTAATACTATTGAGAATGGGGTTTGATAGTACGGAGCCCTCAAAGCGCGAACCCGATTTGCGCTTGACCGTTATTTGTGTCATTTTACTGAATAATTTCTCAAGATGCGTACTGCTCCGGTCGAATTCGCGACCGGATTTTGCGATCCCTCCTTAATTTCCCCACCTGACGTGCAATGGCCTCGTCGAGCACAACAAACCAGCCCAGTACAAGTTTTACTGCACTGCGAGAGGGAAAGGCGGTGATATAATATCAACACGATATTAATTAACTCCTACAACAGCCTTTAGCCGCGGACTGTTGTTGATGTTACAACTACTTACTCAACTGGAGAAGACGGTGAAAGCTGGGACATATTTTGTAACACTCATTTAAGGTAATAACATCACATACTATTTCTATCGTTTTAGAATTTTGGAACGGAATATTGTTATGCATAATATCTACCCTAATGAGATTTTATTTATGAAATAAGTTTCTAACTATTTTTATTATTTTTTTAAGATTTCACAGTATTTTGTTTTATAGACTTTTAAGGTGGAAATTATAGCCTATCTGACACACGCCCCATATTGAGGCTCAATACAAGTTATGTCCGATCTCTGGTAAAAAAAAATCTGGAAAGGATTGATTATTAATTTCGGCCGTTAGAGGTCGTCTTGATTAAAAATGAACATCCCCAGTCACGTGAATAATTCTTTCAAAGTATATAAGCGTAAACAAGCGTTCATTTTTAGATTAGACGAATTTAATGATTACACTCGTAATATGGTACCAATTCTATTGTACAAATCTCTAAATGAATTAATTTTACGCATTTCAAATAGTGGCACTATTTTAGGGCTTGTAAGTTTAGTTTAGACATTTTGCGCAACAGAATGAGCACCCAGTATTTGCCAAGCGAAAGTTAAAATGGCGAATTTATTTAAATAAATATTTATTTTGATGTGCTTTGAGTAGTCAGTGGACGAAATACTTAATATTATGCCTTGTCACCATCCTTTTGGAAGATATTTTTTATCCCCATTCATATCATTGTATTAATAATTTGAATAAATTAATTAATAAGTAAGGGAGGTGATTGTGGAAAATGTGAAAATGATAGGTACTGTTTTTCTGTAATTTATTGCCATGAGCCTATCAAGTTTTATTGAAAATTTCAAAAAAATAAAAACAATTTCGTGGACAGAACTGTAGAGTGGTTTAGCCATAAGTCCATGCCTTTTTTAACCGACTTCAAAAAAAGGAAGAGGTTCTCAATTCGTCGGAATCTTTTTTTTTTTTTTTTATCTATGTATGTTCACCGATTACTCGAAGACGCGTGGACCGATTTGAAAAATTCTTTTTTTGTTTAAGAGGGTTTTGTTTCCAGATGGTCCCATTTTAATCAGGTCAGGATCTGATGATGGGATCTTGGAGAAATCGAGGGAACTCTTCAAATTTTATATGGACACATGAAACTATTTGAGTATTATTAAAAAGAGTAATATTTTCCAAGTTGTCCTATGGTCATCAGGTCAGGATCTGATCATGGGATCTTGGTGAAATCGAGGGAACTCTTCAAATTTTGCTAGTATACTTAAAGCGAGTTGGGTATTTTTTATTGTTACTGGTGCATATGCTAGCAGATACTGATTTGATGACTAAAATCATTAAGTCAGGGTCTGATGATGGGATCTTGGTGAAATCGAGGGAACTCTTCAAATTTTGCTAGTATACTTGAAGCGAGTTGGGTATTTTTTATAGTTAATGGTGCATTTGCTAGCAGATACTGATTTGATGACTAAAGTCATCAAGTCAGGGTCTGATGATGGGATCTTGGTGAATTTGAGGTATCTCTTCAGATTTTATGAACACACCTCAAGCAATTTGGATATTTTTACAACGCCTTGTGCATTTTATTGTTTTCCACTAAAAAGTATAAAATAAAAATGGGAAATGCTTTCCAAAAAACCAACTTCAAATGCCACTCAAAGAGTGAAATAATTTTTATTTAAATTTTAGGTACCTGAACCAATTCGAAGTCGGGCGATTGTCTATGACTTCGTCATTTCTTCGCACATCAAGTAAGTAAGAAGGACTATTAGGGATTGTATTCAGAAACATTGCCCGACTTCGAATTGGTGTAGGTACCTAAAATTTAAATAAAAATTATTTCACTCTTTGTAGTGGCATTCGAAGTTGGTTTTTTGGAAAGCATTTCCCATTTTTTAAGGTTGCTTTGCATCGCTTTCGACTGAAATTCAAAAAAAAATTAAGATGCTCTTATGTCACGTGACTAATTCACGATAACTTTTTATACATTTTTAGGGTTCCATAACGAAATGATAAAACTCGAACCCTTGAGGTGAGTCTTTCTGCCTCCGACCATCCGTCCATCTTGAGTTACCAGCCTAAAATTTGGGAGTCGGGTGTTCAAATTTCATAACGGGATAACAATATTGTAAGTGGTATCATATGAAAAGGCGTTAATATTTGTATATTCTAAAATAGAGTATAATAAATCAATAAGTAGCAACTAACTATCATAAATAAATTGGTACCTACCCAAGCATTGATTAAATAAGTAAGAATTAATTTAAATTAAATTAATACTAATTAGTTATTTATTCTACTTAAGACATAATTTAATTTTATAGTTAATTAAGATATAGTTTAATTTTATAGTTAAGTAGTTTTTAATTTTTAATTTAAGTAGATATTTTATGAAATATGAAGTTCTATATTGTTTGAGTAAAGCATTCTTCCTTATATTTATTACTAGCTGTTGCCCGCGGCTCCGCCCGCGTGAATTACGTTTTTTTTACATAATATACCTTCCTACTGGAATTCCTTGTTGATGATGTACAGAAACCTGTTCTTACTTTGCACGGGTTATCTTGTGGTGATTTTGAAAACTCCTTTTTCTTAATAATAATATAAAGTTTAATTAATACGTAGTTAAAAGATCAAAAGAACGATTTTAACTGTCGATATTTCGACCCAGTGGCACAGGTCGTGGTTACTACGTGACCACGACTTGTACCAATGTATCGAAATATCGACAGTTAAAATCGTCCTTTTCATTGTGATTTTTATTCTGAAACCACGAAATAGGTCAAAAATCATTAAACCATGTGAAAAGTTGTACTGGTGGTAGAACTCTTCTAGGTGGTGGAAGAGTTCGGCCGGGTACCTAGGTACCACTGGGATAAAATAATCTACTAACAATATTCCGCAGCCCAACATATTATAGGAGTCTTTTAAAAATCTTTGCTTCATCTCAATGCAATCCAAAACATCAGAATGGGCAATGGCTATATTATATTTCTTTACGTATAAAAAGACCTTAGATGTCAGTCAGTCGGTTAGGATCGATAAGACCTAAGAGTTAAAAATATTTGTGAACCATTATTTTACCCTTTCCATATTGCGGATGATAAAAAAAGACGCGGCACTCCGGGAATGTTGACTGCTCAGACTACATTGACAAAAGTGAAAACTTTAATCTGTTCATGTCTTAACAGTGCCATCTTAATACAAAGTCAGGAAACATTAAATAACATGACAGTTAATTATTATTTAAAAAAATTCGGTAGTACCTATCTCAGAGTTTAACATTCAAGTTCCACATAAATTGTAGAGATGGCGCTATACGGTATAACGTAGCGATAACGCCAGTTACATGATTTTTGTTCACCCTAAAAGTGAAAAATTTTAAACCATACAAAATCTCCTGCTAAGCCTATTTATTTACGGCTGTAAGGGTACTCCAGTCTTACTCGAGCCCTACGTCCTAGCCCTAGGTTCTTTGTGCATTCCGAGTTTCAAGTCACCTACCTACTTGAACTTAGCGCTAAAGGTTCTGATGTCTGTAATTTCTGAACTACAAAAGTGATGATGATAAAATTTATACGGAAGAATCTTTAAAGAACCTCCTTTCTAACAAAAAAAGATTGAATGAAATCGGACAACGCGTTAATGAATTATAAGTAAATACACATTTTTACTTTGATGCCGTCTTCCAGGGAAACCATCATGAATTTCGGGACAAAAAGTATCCTATGTCCTACCTCAGGGTATGAACTATAATCATGTCAAGTTTTATTTAAATCCATCCAGAGGATTAGCCGTGATGCGCGGTCGTGAAACAGACAGACAGACAGACAGACAGACAAAAATTAAACAAATTACAGTTTTGGCTTCAGTATCGACTAAATAGTGTCCTCCAACAAAAATTTTCAAAATATCTTCAATGTACAGAATTCGACCCTTTACAGTTTTATTATAAGTATAGATAGATAGAAGATTAGCAAATTAAAATTATATATTTTTCATAAATTACGGATGGCTGGGTGCTTATGATACATTTTAAGTTACGGTTCGCTGGGCAACTTTTATACCGATTATATTTTTGCTTAGTTAATATAATATAATAATAACTTATTGGGAAATAAGTTTCATAATCAAACTGAATTAGTTAATTTAATGTAATAGTGTGACATTTTGGAACACGTGATTATAATAAAACTAATATAAACATTCATGTATACATAACATAATTGTATTAGCAAATCTACATTTCCATCATAATTTCGTTATGCTTAGGTACCTACCTTACGTATTATATTTGGAGCGTGGCCGTATTTAGTAAATATGCTCATCATAATACTTAACATTTATATCTATATTGAATTGCGTATAACTAAGGTACAGATACATATATATTATGCTTATAAACAGCATGCTATTAGAGCATGCTCAAAATTATTTGCATGTTGAATAAGCATGCTCAATTGCTCGTTACTAGCAGAAACTTCGTACACATACTACGTGCTACTAAGAAGTAGTCTATTTGTAGTTAGTACCTTTATTTTATTAAAACACGCCGAATCGAAACTAACATGGAAACTACGTACTAATTATTTATTGATGTTTGTATACGTAATGTAGCGATAATTGCACGCGGTTTTGTATTGAAAGTGTTATACACTACGAGTCAATGATCGCTCGTGGAGTATAAACACTATTCCATTTATGTACCTACCTACATAATATCATTTTTCGGAGCTGCATCGATAAATTAAGGTGGATGGGTAAAATTAACACATTGAGGTTGTTAGCCATTTTTAGGGTTCCATACCAAAATGGTAAAAATAAAACCCTCATGGTGAGACTTTCTCGAACCGAAACCGATTGATTGATTGATGATTTTTTTGTGTAGGTATTTTCTGTACATCCGCACACAATCGCAATTATGTCTGAGTACAAATAAGTGTTTAGTGTAGTGTTACCTTGGTTTAATAAAAACAAAGTAAAATACACACAAATTAACAATTGTTATTAATTAAAATCTATATTCTTTCGAAGCATTAATAATAATTAGCCAATTTGTCATAATAACTAAGTAATAACAATTTTGACTGGAAACGCAATTTGCTGAAAGTTAGTGAAATTTCATTTCACGTTTTATTAGATCCAGTGCCCTATTCATCAAACATTACAAGTCTACAAGCTCACAAGTTACAAGTTTAAATAAAAATTCACAAGTTCTTGTAGATTACGTTCATCAAATAATTTCACGTTAATTGTAGATTTTAGAAACTTGTAGTTTTTAATTTACAAGTGTAGCATGTAGTCCGTCAAAAACATCTTGAAATTAATTCACGGATACAATAATAATTTTTCCCTGACTTAATATTATGACTAAGTAATTGAAAAATCTGTTCAAACAGAATACTGGAAAGAATTATCTATATTTTTTTGAATATTTAAGTATCCTCTAAAATGTACTTTATTTCGACTTTTATAACTATTTTTAAACTCTTTTTTGTTTCATGGCTTTTTTGGCAGACTATACTAGATTCTTTTTTTTAAATATTGTTTTTAATTAAATAAAATTATCTTTGGGCAATGTCTATGGTACAAATATGGTACCGCAAGTACATCTTTTTTTAAATGTTGTTTTTAATTAAAAAAGTCTGCGCAATGAATATAATACCGCAAGTACACTTGGCGGGTGGCCAAAATCGGAACTAACGTCGCTATCTTGTGACAATGTTTGATAGATCCCTGTGTCGGCATATCTGTCTGTATGTTGCAAGTATTTACGCTATTTTAGCTTATTAATAACAAAACCTCCCCAATTTTCAATCTTTCACACAGTATCACAAGATAGCGGCGTTAGTTCCGATTTTGGCCACGTGCCAAGATTAGCTTTGTCGTACTGTACTATTAACTAGAATTCCGCGCTAGTACATAATTTATATACGATATTTTTGTTCTTTTTTTTGTTTGTTTTACATAAATATAAGATTTTTTCGTTTCCCGCCATTTATTTGACTAAGCTTGTGGAATACCTAAAGTCTAAACCACGAAAATGTTAATAATATAATAATTATCAAATTTATTAAGTAGGTAGGTACGTATGTCTACATGTGTAAGTTACAAGTAAAGAGTCCCCGGAGACTTTCCAACTTTTTGCCACAAGTTACAAGCTACAAGCAACGACGGCATTTTTGATGAACGAAACTACTAATACACGTGTAAAAAGCACTTGTATTACAAGTGATATAACTTGTAGCTGGTATTTTGCACGTGTAGTTTTGATGAACGCACGTTTGTAAAAATGCAGAAATTTACAAGAGAATCGCTTGTAATACAAGGCTTGTAACGTTTGATGAATAGGGCACTGGTGATAAAAAAGTGTGTAGGATCACGTATAGAATTCATAATATTTCATGGTAATGCATTATATTACGTCACGGGTGCAGGGATTAAGGGATTAATGGATTTCAGTACAAGTTACAAAATTATCACCTTCCTAAGCGGTAAGCCTTATCCTATCCTATACCTTTAAACGAGCAATTCTTGTATATATATATATATATTTCTATATAATCTGGATCTCGGCAACGGCCGAGATCCAGAACCAAACGGGTTTTGGGGGCGATAAATCGATCTAGCTAGGATTCATTTTTAGAAAATGTCGAATTTACCAAAAAATATGACTTCTGCTGCCATCTATTAGCCAGTAGTTAAACTACCGAGCGAAGCACTCCTGCTGCCATCTATTAGCCAGCAGTTAAACTATCGAGTGAAGCTCGGTCACCTAGATATTGAATACTTAACTTGAGATAGCAGGCTTTGTTATAAGGCATTGCCGAGCGAGTGGTGTGGAAAGTACCTACCATAAAGAATAGAGTAAAATAAGTAAATGCAATTAAAAACTACAGAATTTGCTACTATTTTTGTTCGTTATACATCTACTTGTTTTTAATAAAAGCTTTGCTCAAAAATACGCATGTAGTTCATATTTGTTCCCGATAGCCCCAAATCTGGGAAACTCCAAGAAATAATCTTTCGGGAAGCAATATAAGGAGAATAGGAACTTTCGAGCAAAGATTTTATTAAAAAGGTGTAGATGCATAAATATTATGCTCTCAAAACTCATTTCCATAAACCTACAATGTGCATTTAGCCCAATATTTGCAAAAAACTAAATAAAATTTCAATTACGCGGCTTTGTAGGGCCGAAATACCTTAAAATCTACAGGCTATAGAACTGTCCGGTGTGAGAACAAGTAAACAGAACAATGTGATAATTGAGAATACCTATTTTATTTCATAAACGAATATGTAAATAGGAATATACATACAATTTTACTAAATTCATGCTTATGTTTCTTTATTTGATAAGCCCCCTAAGACTCGCACTTGGCCGATTTTTTTAAATTTATTTAGGTAGTATAAAATTTAATGAACAATGTGATGATAATGTAACCTCCATTTAACAGGTCGCACCACTAGGGGTCTGATTGTGGGTAGAGTTTGTAAGAAACGATTACGATAACGATGAATACGTTTTTCTTAGACAATCTAGGGGCAGGCTTGCTAGAAAACAGTTACGACCGAGCCTGTGTGCAATTCTTGTGTTATACAATACTTTTCTACTCATATTCTTTACATAATCAGCCGGTTTGCCGCTGGGGGCCGATTCTAGGGTAAACTAACAGTTGTGCTTCGATGCTTGACGAAAACCTGTTACAGCGTTAGCAGAATTAAAACCCTAATTATTTTATTGTTGATAAGTAAAAAATGTTGATAAGTAAAAAAAACTCGCAGATTAGGGTTCCTAACCTAACCAAAACACTTCAAATAAAAAAAACGGCCAAGTGCGAGTCGGATTCGCGCACCGAGGTTTCCATACTATAAAAGAAGAAAAACATTAAAAGAATCACTTTTGTTCACGAATTTACGAGTATAATTTACAACTTAGGTACTTTTGTTGGCGAACCGCAAACGTAACTTTGTTTTTGTCGAATTATTGTTATTATCCAAAAAGTAAATTAGTTAGAGAGTTGATTTAATTTTTCCTGTAAAATATAGGTACATTAACTTCTATTGATAATAATTATTTCAGATTTTTCGATTGGTAAACTTCGGTGACAAGAGGGGGGAACGGTATTTTTTTCGACTGTTTGGCCAATAAATCAAAAACTATCAGTCATAAAATAAATAAAAATCGGTTTTAGAATACACAAGTAACGCCCTTTCATATTATGATACCCCACAGACAGACAAACAAACGGACCGACAAAAAGTGATCTTATAAGGGTTCCGTTTTTTTGAGGTACGGAGGAACCGTAAAATACGAGCATAACATAACGTTTGTTGTATGGGAGCCCTCTTAAACATCTCTTTTGTATTATAATTCAACTATTTTTTTTAAAGTTAATATAATATGACTAAACTATAAGAACGCGGGCGTGCTAACGTCCCGCTTATAACAAATTATATCATCGCCGACAGCCTTTAATCTCCCGAACTTGTAGACTCTTGAATATTCCCCATTTAATATAAGTTATCCAGTACCCATAACAATTGTATGCTTACTCTGAAGTTAGATTGGAATGTGTGTATAATGTCGTAATATATTTTGAATATAATTTTTATTTGCTGAATAATACTTTTTTCGTGTTATTAATATAAAGTTTCATCAGGTGCCAAATTGCTACGTATGTTTTGGTATTACGTGTAGCTCAGCCGCAAAGACGAACGGGTGGACGTAGGTATACTTATAATATGGTCGTAACTAGTGTAAGTAAGTACACTGACAAACATCCATTGCGCCAGGTTGGTCGAAATTTTTAGATAGTTTAGGTACAAGATTGAAACCAGTAAAAATTACAATAATATTATGACTACTTTGCCCTATTCGTAAGCATTGTCTGCACAAAATATAAGTTTTCACTTCTCATGGTCATAAAGTCGCTCTGTTTACCTGCACAATGTTCAGCTGTACCAGCCCGCGAATTTCAAATTTTATTTAGTTTTTCGCAAATATTAGACTAACTACACAGAAGTTTTTGGCAATGAATTTTGCAGGCATAATATTTATGCATTTACATGTTTTTAATAGAAACTTCGCTCGAAAATTCCCACACACCTCAGATTGGTTCCCGAAAGATATTCCTATTCAGTTTCCCAGATTTCGAGCTATCGGGAACCGATATGAAGTAAATGAATATTGTTGAGCAGAGTTTTTATTACGAACATGTATAGATGCATAAATATTGTGCCCGCAAAACGCCGATATATAATTAGACCACTATTAGCGTAAAACTATATAGAATTTTCGCGCCCGGATGGTACCTACCCATCTCTTTTAAATATTAACTCTGGCCATCGTCCGGTGGATAAACATCTTGCATAAAATATAATATAAGTTAATTATAGTTTCTATGTACGAATGCTTCATCAAGTCTCTTTTGTACATGAAAATAAGGATTACCTAATCCTTATTTTCATGTACAAAAGATTTAAGATTTATATATGAACATGAAGAGAAAATTTATCATGCCAAATTGCACACTCTTTCAATCTTAACTAATGGATAGTCAAAAAATTATATATCATTTTTTTAACATTATGTTTTCACATATTTTTTTTTACATAATTTAATTTTAATTTTAATGACAAATAGTTAAATTTTACAGTAATTAAATTAAATTAATTAAATCTTAACTAATACTATTATATTAGGTATATCAAAATAGAATAGTCATACCTGCCATAAATCCTGTGCATTTCAATGAATGTTAACGAGCTCCCCTCCAGGCATGCGTATTAGATACTGTAACTAACAAGAAACAACTCGATGAATAAGCAGCTTGTTTCTCTAAAGCCTAGCTTCCACCAAAGCGGAGAGGAAACGAGACGACAGGAGATGTGTTTTGAACAAGCGATTTAGTTTTTTCCACGTCTTTCGTCCCGACGAAGCCTCTCCGCTTGATCCATTTTCATCGAAACTAAACGTCAGGTCTTCTAAAACTTTCTGCCGCAAACGAACAAGCAGCGCGGCAGAGCGGAGATATCTTTTGTCAGATGGTTGTGAGGTTCCTTATTCTCCTCCGCCAATTCTCCGCGCCTCGCACTCATAAAAACGTCAGTAAATCGTCACATCTCCGCTCAGAGCTTATATTAATTCATCTCCGCAAGCTACGTAGCTCATCTCCTGTGTTCTCCGCTTTGGTGGTAACCGGGCCTAAGAAACGTAAATATTATTTACCTGGTGTTAATTACGAACATTGACTATGAAGATCTGTTTCCCTGTAAAATAAACGAACCTTGTAATCAAATGTACTTTTTCTTGAGCCCCTATATTTTCTTCTCTTTAAAATAACAGTAGCTGTAATTTATAAATTTAGCTGTTGCCTGCACCTTTATCCGATTGAGTTCCATGTTTTCACAAATTCCGTGGGAAGTATGGATTTTTCCGGTTTAAAAAGCAGTCATTGTATAAAGTTTATCCTGGATATAATCATCTATCTCCCTTCCAAATGTTATCCAAATTGGTTTAATAGTTGCAGCGTAAAAATGAAACAAACAACATTGACATACAAACGTTCTTTGGTTATTATTATTTATCCAACTAATAATATATTTGCTCTGTTTTTTTACAGATGTGGTTAACGGCACTCGTGGTTGTTGCAATTATCGGCCTTCTTCTCTATTTGGATACTATTAAACCTAAAAAATTTCCTCCTGGTCCAAAATGGTTACCGATTGTAGGAAGTGCCATAGAAGTTAACAAAATGAGAGAAAAAACAGGATATCTGTACAAAAGTGTAAAGGAATTAGCAAACGTTTATTGCGAAGGTGGACCTCTGATTGGTCTTAAAATAGGAAAAGACCGCATCGTTATGGTCAATACTGTGGAGGCAAACAAAGAAATGCTGTATAACGAAGACATAGACGGACGTCCGAAAGGAATATTTTATCAAACCAGGACTTGGGGTAAAAGAAGGGGTATTCTGCTCACTGATGGTGAACTATGGAAAGAACAGAGAAGGTTTCTCATAAAACATTTAAGGGAATTTGGTTTTGGTAGAAAAGGCATGAGTGAGATAGCGTTTTCTGAAGCTAGCCACATGATAAACGATGTGCTTGAAATTATGAAAAACAACGATAGTGCAGTTATTCCGAACATGCACAGCTTTTTTAATACTTACATCCTCAACACGTTATGGACAATGATGGCTGGTATACGCTACAGGCCGAGTGAACCTGACATGATGTTGCTGCAGAACATTTTGTTTGAGCTATTCGCAGCGATCGATATGGTTGGATGTGTTTTCAGTCATTTCCCTGTACTAAGTCTGATAGCGCCGAAAGCTTCGGGCTACACAGACTTTGTCAGGACCCATAAAAGAATTTGGAAATTTCTCCGCGACGAAATTGCGAGACACAAATTACGATTCGAATCCAAAAACGAAGATCGAGATTTTATGGATGTTTATCTAAGGGTTCTAAATGAACATGGGGAAGTAAACACGTACTCCGAGGGACAGTTGGTGGCGATTTGCATGGATATGTTCATGGCTGGGACAGAAACAACATCTAAGAGTATGAGCTTTTGTTTCAGTTACCTTGTAAGGGAACAAGAAGTACAGAAAAAAGCTCAAGAAGAAATAGACAGAGTCGTTGGTAAAAACCGATTGCCTTGCCTCGATGATCGCCCAAAGTAAGTTCAGTACATAAATCAGTCAACAATGAGTCCATTTTCACGATGGAAATGTTACTTATGTTTTTGAAGACTTAAATTCCTGTATTTTTACAAATCCCATTTCTTTTTCAGCATGCCATACAACGAAGCTATAGTTCACGAAAGTATTCGACATTTTATGGGTCGAACTTTTGGAGTACCACACAGAGCCTTACGAAACACTACTTTGGCTGGATACAAAATACCTAAAGTGAGTTAAATACTTGTATGTCTCTCACTATATGACAACATATTGTGTGTATGTAAACTTATCAATATCCTTAGCGATGAAGTAAAAATCGAAACCTGCATGAATGAGAGTTCACCAATCAATATTAAATATTCTGTCCAAAACGTCAATGACATATAATGTCCGCTTATGCAATGTGTAGAGTGGCTTTAGGGTTCCGTACCGAAAGAGTAAAAAATTGATCAAGTGCGAGTCGGTTTCGCGCACTGTGGGTTGCTTACCATCAAGATCAATCAAACCAAACACCTCAAATTAAAAAATGGGCAAAAAAGCATAAAATTACGTTTGTTGTATGGGAGCCCCCCTAAATTTTTATTTCATTTTATGTTTCAGTATTTGTTGTTATAGCGCAACAGAAGTACATCACCTATGCAAATTTCAAATGTTTCAATCACGGTTCATGAGATACAGCCGGTGACAGACGGATAATAAATGAAAAATAATTAAACTTTCCAGGATACAATGGTGGTGAGCAATTTCCCGAACATATTGATGGACCCGGAGCTATTTCCCGAGCCCTATGGTTTCAAGCCGGACAGATTCATCGTCGATGGCAAGCTCTGTTTGCCGGATACCTTCTTCCCTTTCGGAATATCCAAGCACAGATGTATGGGAGACGTGTTGGCCAAATGTAATATGTTTATGTTCATAACAACGATGCTGCAACGGTTCACGTTTTTACCAGCACCAGGCGAATCTTTGCCGTCCTTAGACCACATCGATGGCGCCACAGCGTCGGCGGCCCCCTTCAATGCTTTGGTGATATCAAGAATGTGATGTCTTCATTGTTATTATTAAGTGCTTATGTGATTTTAATATTAGGAGTATAGGTGATTGTGTATGACACACAAATCTGATTATTGTTTTTTTTTTTAATTCATTCTTGAATCTAGAATCTGGATTTATAAATATTATAATAATTAAAAAACATATAAAATAATCGACTTAATTGAATCGGTCAAATAACAATACAATTAAAATATATTTAAATAGGAAAGTATTTCTTATTAGAATACTAGCTGATGCCCGCGACTTCGTCCACGTGGGATAAAAACTATTCTATCTTTTAAGTTGGACCAAATGACAGATATTCACGAAGTTTGAACTAAATCGGTTCAGTAGTTTAGGAGTCCA
Organism: Coenonympha glycerion; assembly: GCA_963855885.1. Lineage (NCBI taxonomy): Eukaryota > Metazoa > Arthropoda > Insecta > Lepidoptera > Nymphalidae > Coenonympha > Coenonympha glycerion. The sequence goes on from OY979626.1 coordinate 9,835,396, forward strand.
TTGAGGACAAACATTGTGACACGAGATTTATATATATTAGATGACGCGCGCATAGTTGCTTCGTTTTTTGGCTTCGTACAATTTGGTTTTTAACCGACTTCAAAAAAAGGAGGAGGTTCTCAATTCGTCGGAATCTTTTTTTTTTTTTTCTATGTATGTTCACCGATTACTCGAAGACGCGTGGACCGATTTGAAAAATTCTTTTTTTGTTTAAGAGGGTTTTGTTTTCCGAGAAAGCGATAGGAGTTTCGACTCCTATCGCTTTCTCGAGGAGCGTTCCTACTCCAAAATTTAAATGCTTGTAACTTTGTAAATGTTGGATTTTAATAACTTTTCAGTGAACTTACGTCATTATTTTTATACTAAATTAAATAAAGTCAGTGACAGAAGTAACTTCTTTCAAATTCAGTGTAGTAAGTACCCAATTAGCTTTAAATTTAACTTTCATACCTACGTATTCAAATTCACTCGTAGTTGGATTTTCGCATTTGTAAGACGACGGTTAAATTGCGGGAATGGCATAACATAAATTTATATAAATTCTTTGCTTGGAACCAGCTTGGAATTATCGTCTTGAGAGAATCGACTAGTTTTTGAGTTACTTACTTGCTTCAAACTTAATTCCTTGAAATATTCTCTTTTAAGCAAAGGTTTTGAGCTAACATGTGAAGATGACAACTACGTAGATAATGCATTTACCGCTTTAGGCCTATAATATTACCTTTAAAATTTATAAAAACTAAATGCTTTCATGGCTATAGATATTCCATTCCAAGATGCCAGCTTACACATTCGGTAATCTACTTACCGAATGTGTAACTTGACTTCTTGTGAAAGTTTACATTTTTATCTACGCCTTCATGTTATAATATTTTGATGATCTCCCTGGCGCAGTGGTGCGCGCTCGGAATCACGGGTTCGATTCCCGCTACGGGCCATTTTAGAAAGCTATAATTTCTAATTTGAATCAGCCCCTTGATTGTGTAAGAAAAACGTATTCATCGTTATCGTAATCGTTTAGAAACTGCCCGCTGATTGGTTCCCTGATTTACGTCAGCTAATAGTGCAGGCAGAATTAGCAAACCATTACGATAACGATGAATACGTTTTTCTTAGGCAATCAAAACCCTGGTCTGGTCTGGTCTGGGAGGCTTCGACCGTGGCTATTTAGGCATAACAGCAAGGATGCACTGCCAAGCGATCTCGCGTATCGGTGCGATGCTGTGTACTGCAAACTGTTAAGGTCTCTCTTTACATTCCCGCACATAGTACCTTTTGCGTATTTTTCACATGGAGTAGCTGCAAAAATTATTTTTTTTAATATCCCACCGGAACAATACATTTTTTCGGGATAAAAATTAGGTAAGTATGTCCTTTCTCAAGAGCCTAGTCTAATTTTGTACCTTTCATCAAAATTGGTTCAATTGTTTGTGAGTGAAAGCATAACAAACTTTATATTCCCATTTATAAAATTAGTAGGGATGAGTAGGGATGTAACCATGAGTCTCTGAAAATTCATCACTATAATACTTAACTGTGCATTTTTGTAATGATTTGAACATCAGTTGCAAGAGGTTGGCGAGTACCTACGTACATCCAAGTCACTGTAGCATTTATAAAGCGCATCAGTGCCATCTAGTGACAAAATAGCACTGAACCAACAAGTATCATCACAGAACAGTACTTGGAGAGCTAAGTAAGGCGCAGTAAACCTTATTGCCAAGCTTATTTTTACCAGCACCAAGAGAGGGCACTTGCACTTATAGCTATTTCCTATACTCGTAACTCCGTAAGTATGTCTATACAGACTAGGCAAAAGAGCCAATAAAGCAGAAATGCGCTATTCCCATAGTTAATACACGAATGTAAAGGGCTTAAAATATTATTGATCGCTGTACGAGATTAATTTTGTAATTTTCTGCCTAGATAATAATAGTACGGTGCAATTAGACTTAATACCGGACATCCAAAGTGAAAGTATTATTGCCATGCCGAATTGCTCAGTCACATATTGTTTGGTAAAAAGTTACACCCCTGACAGCGTCGAGTTTGGGGGGGAGAGAGGGGAGAATTTCTGTTTTTTTCTGTTTTTCTTAAATATATCAAGAACAATGCAATTTAGCGCGAAATTGTTAAGGACAAAAATAATCTACGTTAAATCGCAAACAAAAATGATAGTAAGCATAATCTTGCTAAAGAGAACATTTCCAGAGTTGCAGAGTAATGTCATATTTCTCCAAAAATCTAATAAAATGTTTAATTGCTACTTTACACCCCCCTAGCTCTGGAACGATTCACTTTTGCAAGATTATTCTTATTTTTGCTTGCAATTTAACGTAGATTACTTTTTCTTTTGCACTAAATTGCGTAGTTTTTGATATCTATCTATACTTATAATAAAACTGTAAAGGGTCGAATTCTGTACATTGAAGATATTTTGAAAATTTTTGTTGGAGGACACTATTTAGTCGATACTGAAGCCAAAACTGTAATTTGTTTCATTTTTGTCTGTCTGTCTGTCTGTTTCACGACCGCGCATCACGGCTAATCCGCTGGATGGATTTAAATGAAACTTGACATGATTATAGTTCATACTCCGAGGTAGGACATAGGATACTTTTTGTCCCGGAATTCATCATGGTTTTCCTGGAAGACGGCATCAAAGTCAAAATGTGTATTTAGTTATAATTCATTAACCCGTTGTCCGATTTCATTCATTCTTTTTTTGTTAGAAAGGAGGTTCTTTAAAGATTATTCTGTATAAATTTTATCATCATCACTTTTGTATTTCAGAAATTATAGACATCAGAACCTTTAGCGATAAGTTCATGTAGGTGACTTGAAACTCGGAATAGACAAAGAACCTAGGGCTAGGACGTAGGACTCAAGTTGGACCCTTACAGCCGTAAATAAATATTATGCTTAGCAGAAGATTTTGAACGGTTTAAGATTTTTCACTTTTAGGGTGAACAAAAGTTATGAAACTGGCGTTATCGCCACGTTATACCACATAGCGCCATCTCTACAATTTATGTGGAACTTGAATGTAAAACTCTTAGATAGTAACTACCGAATTTTTGTTAAATAATAATTAATTGTCATGTTATCTACTATTGCCTGACTTTATATTAAGACTAGCTGTTGCCCGCGGCTCCGCCCGCTTGAATACGATTTTTTTACATATACCGTGGAATTCCTTGATTTTTCGCGGGATTCTGGTGTGATGTTGTACAGAAACCTTTTTTTAGTTCGCACGGGTTATCTTGTGGTGATTTTGAAAACTACTTTTTCTTAATAATAATATTTAAAAGGTTCATAAATACAAAGTCGAAATACAAAATACAAAGTGGCACAGGTCGTGGTCACGATGAGACCACGACTTGTACCAATGTATCGAAATATCGACAGTTAAAATCGTCCTATTGATTGTTTTGTAAAGTAGCCGTGGAATGTTATATCCATTATTTTTGTTCTGAAACCACGAAATATGTCAAAAATCATTAAATCATGTGAAAAGTTGTACTGGTGGTACAACTCTTCTTTCAGGGTTCGGCCGGGTAGGTACCACTGGGATAAACTACTCTACTAACAATATTCCCAGCCCAACGTAAAGAGTCTTTAAAAATCTTTGCTTCATATCAACACCTACAATCCAAAATATCAGAATGGGCAATGGCTATATATTTCTTCATGTATAAAAATACCTATGACGGTCAGTCGGTTAGAACCGTTTAGACCTAAGATTTAAAAATATTTGTGAACCATTATTTTACTCTGTCCATGTTGCGGATGATAAAAATGACGTGGCACTCCGGGAATGTCGACAGAAATGAAAACTTTAATCTGTTCTTGTCTTAAAACAGTGCCATCTTAATATAAAGTCAGGCAATAGTAGATAACATGACAATTAATTATTATTTAACGGTAGTCGGTAGTTACTATCTAAGAGTTTTACATTCAAGTTCCACATAAATTGTAGAGATGGCGCTATGTGGTATAACGTGGCGATAACGCCAGTTTCATAACTTTTGTTCACCCTAAAAGTGAAAAATCTTAAACCGTACAAAATCTTCTGCTAAGCATAATATTTATTTACGGCTGTAAGGGTCCAACTTGAGTCCTACGTCCTAGCCCTAGGTTCTTTGTCCATTCCGAGTTTCAAGTCACCTACATGAACTTATCGCTAAAGGTTCTGATGTCTATAATTTCTGAAATACAAAAGTGATGATGATAAAATTTTTACAGAATAATCTTTAAAGAACCTCCTTTCTAACAAAAAAAGAATGAATGAAATCGGACAACGGGTTAATGAATTATAACTAAATACACATTTTGACTTTGATGCCGTCTTCCAGGAAAACCATGATGAATTCCGGGACAAAAAGTATCCTATGTCCTACCTCGGAGTATGAACTATAATCATGTCAAGTTTCATTTAAATCCATCCAGCGGATTAGCCGTGATGCGCGGTCGTGAAACAGACAGACAGACAGACAGACAGACAGACAAAAATGAAACAAATTACAGTTTTGGCTTCAGTATCGACTAAATAGTGTCCTCCAACAAAAATTTTCAAAATATCTTCAATGTACAGAATTCGACCCTTTACAGTTTTATTATAAGTATATAGATGGCACTGTTTTAAGACAAGAACAGATTAAAGTTTTCATTTCTGTCGACATTCCCGGAGTGCCACGTCATTTTTATCATCCGCAACATGGACAGAGTAAAATAATGGTTCACAAATATTTTTAAATCTTAGGTCTAAACGGTTCTAACCGACTGACCGTCATAGGTATTTTTATACATAAAGAAATATATAGCCATTGCCCATTCTGATATTTTGGATTGTAGGTGTTGATATGAAGCAAAGATTTTTAAAGACTCTTTACGTTGGGCTGGGAATATTGTTAGTAGAGTAGTTTATCCCAGTGGTACCTACCCGGCCGAACCCTGAAAGAAGAGTTGTACCACCAGTACAACTTTTCACATGATTTAATGATTTTTGACATATTTCGTGGTTTCAGAACAAAAATAATGGATATAACATTCCACGGCTACTTTACAAAACAATCAATAGGACGATTTTAACTGTCGATATTTCGATACATTGGTACAAGTCGTGGTCTCATCGTGACCACGACCTGTGCCACTTTGTATTTTGTATTTCGACTTTGTATTTATGAACCTTTTAAATATTATTATTAAGAAAAAGTAGTTTTCAAAATCACCACAAGATAACCCGTGCGAAGTAAAAAAAGGTTTCTGTACAACATCACACCAGAATCCCGCGAAAAATCAAGGAATTCCACGGTATATGTAAAAAAATCGTATTCAAGCGGGCGGAGCCGCGGGCAACAGCTAGTATTTCAATAAAAATGAAAAAACAAAACCACTCCACCCCCTCCACTCCTACTCGATGCGGTCAGTGTTGTAACTTTTTATCAAACAACTAGCAAGTAGCAGTGCCCGCGGACTACTTATGAAGTAGGTACGTATGTATGTTTGTATGTGTGTGTATGTTTGTACGCTGTAACTTCTGAACCGATTTGACTAAAATTTGAAATGGAGATCGAGTATACTAAAATATAAATAGGTAAACAATAATGTGTAGATAAAATACAGGTACTTACTTGATGTTCTATGACGAAGTTTGGCAATAAATTCCTTTTCTGTGCTGATAACGGACCCGATCCTGAAATCGGCACCTACATACCTATTATCATCTGAAGTACTTAGGTAATTTTGAATTATTTTTAGGGTTCCGTACCTCAAATTAAAAAAACACTAAACTCATGTAAGATCACTTTGTTGCCCGTCTGTCTGTCTGTCGCGGGCCGCGGCCGTTTATTTCAGTAGGTAACAATCAAAGCTATCGCCGTGAAATTCGGAATGGTTGTAGATAATTGTGGCCCACTGTCGTCGTAATCATAAATAATTGAAAATCGATTTTATTTGGTGACAGACAAACAAGTGGACGGATCAAGTGGCTCCATAATGGTTCCATTTTTAACATTTTGGTAAGGAACCCTAAAAATACCGAACTCTTTTGAACATTGACAGGTTCTAATAAATAATATTTAAAGGAAAGATCATCTTAATAATTTCACATATTATTTATATTATTATCAATTTAATTGTTTTTATCATCATTTTTATAACAGTAATATATTATTATCTTAAAGAATTAAAAACCTTAATAATTACCAAGAGTGGGATACAAAACATAAGTTTTTGAAATATTTTTATTTATTTATAGATTTATGTTTAGCAAATGCAAGTAGACTTACCTGTAGTAGGTACATTTATTTTAAAAGTATTTATTTAAAAAATAAAATTTTCGATGTTGATTCACCAACGTACGTTTTTTATTCAACAGACATGTAAATAGTTGTTATCTTACTACACGACTGCCCGAAAAAGAAGTGTTATGTTTTTAGGGTTCATGTATGTATGTGAGTCTCTTTATTCCACCATAACTTCCGAACGGCTGAATAGATCCTTACATCATTCCGAGTAACATCGGCTATATTTTTTTGGAAAAAGTCGCCTAGGGCGGTCGTGTTTTTTAATTTTGAAATTATTTACTTGTACCTTAAATATTATATTACTATGTTATCAGGAATGCGTGACATTCAGAAATTGTGTAATTAAGTATACATTCTAGGAAATGTTACACATTTCTAAACATTTTTTTTAATACCCACATAATATTATCTCCTAGGGCATTCTAGTTCTACCATTTGTACTAATTGGTAGGAATGGTAGAATTTAAAAATATCAGAGATCCATGTCCAGACTATCTTCCACTTAGGAACGAAGGGCCACCTGTCTAAATTTTATTTTCATTAATTTGCTTCACTAATTCTATAACAGTATTATCTGCGTAGTTCTTAACTTAATAATAATTAATTTTCGTTTCATTAATTTATCAATCCGTATCCTAATAAAATTACAGTATCAGATGATAAATCAGACTATAGTAAATTACTGGGGCTCCAATTTTGGCATTTCACTATGGAATCATAAAAATGTAAAGGAGTTTGCCTCAAAATGGGCTATTTTGCGTCCACACTGCGTCTGAAGCACGTATGCATGAAAAATCTTATTTCAAATTATAATATCACATATATTTTTCTCAATGATGTGCGTACAGGGGTTTAAAAGTTTTATGAAAATAAAAGTAATTAAACGTCTCGATAAAAGCGGAACTGCCGTATAGGCACTGGAAACGTCACTCCCACTACCACTTGGCAAATGATACCAGTTTTTTATAAACTCACTTTTTTAGGGAAAAAGTAGGATAACTATTATAGGAAATAAATCAAATGAAAACCCAATTACAATTGTAGATATGTAAAACATAATAAAGAAACTATAATTAAATACCTAAATAATAAAGCCAAGCACACTGTACGGTATTGCTTACATTTAATTGAAATTGTCAAAAGATTTTTTTCAATGAAAAAAAATCTTTATTGACTAGCAACTCCCTCCTGACAATGTCATTCAAGTACCAAGAGAGCCTTGTTGGACTGTACATATATCTCTACCGCATCTATACAGATTAGATTTGCACCTTCTGTTCAAATTATTTTTATAGCTGTTTATTGAAAAGCAAGAAATGCTTCACTGAACATTTTAATTGCGGTAAACAAAAGCACTTGCAACACCACAGAGTACATCAAAATCAAAATCAAATCAAAATATCTTTATTTCACATAGGCCTAACATACAGGCTCTTGCAAACGTCGGTATGACATTTCTTGCATAATAATGATGATAACTACAAGTCGACTTAAAACTAAGTTTACGAGGGTTCCAAACGCGCCCTGCCGCTGAGAAGAAGCCCACAACAAACATCACGTTCATTGTGTTGTTCGATCATGTAATGTGCAGCTAATTATAACAAAAAGTAAGCACACCATCTTGATCGTGACAAAATCCTACGTGGCTTAAAACCTATTCATAAGTGTATTTAAATTATTAAGTATAATACTTTTATTTCCAGCAAAACCTTTGGCTCATAATTATTGAAACGATTCTAATGTTATCTGTCGCTAGGTTCCTAGGTACAACAATATGGATTGGCCCCGTCTACAAAATAAGCGTGACTATTTTTAATGTGTAAAGTGGCGCATAAGATGGCGTCACCTAGGGAAGTACCACGAACATTTGACAGCAAATCTTGGCGCTCACCATGGCGCTGCATGTCACGTAAAGCTATGCTACAAATGGGGCGCCTCCTTAATTTTTTTATCTCAATAATCTGTCGCGGCGCCACCGTCGAAACTAGGGTAAAACCAAACTCGTAAATAGAAACACTGATTTAAATGTCATCAACTCTTCAGTCGTAGTTGTCTATGGTCAGCGTCACTGTTAGTTGTCTATGTCACTAATCGTCAACAGCGACACCACACAGAAGTTTTAAGGAACTACGGGGTGGCCATTATAAAAAATAAATGCACAATAATATAATAAATACTATTAAATATTATTTTACGTAGATAATAATATATATAAAGAAAAAAACATTAATAAACTTACATACTTTGGTAACGTTTCGTTACATAGGTACCTACCTACTATGATATACCAACGCCTACCTAGATACTTGTGAAGTAGATCTGCTTTATAGTAATGTAAACAGGTGTAGGTATGGCCGTAGGAATAATTATATGTATATGCATCATCCAGGGTTCCACGGTAATAACGAGGTCGCTTTAAATAAAGTAATCATTATGGGCAAAAATACCGGTAAGTACTTATAGTGCGTGAAAACAACTAACCTAACCTCAAAATATCAGAAAAATAGAAAATAAGATTGCTCCAAATTCCCGGTTTTTATCTTACTGTTGAAGGGTTGACGTTATAGAATTAAAGATTTCTTCAATGTTAATTATTGTGGTACTTTATTTGTGTACAATATGTGCGGACTGTAGTAACGCGTGGCTTTGGAGCCCGCCGTGCCGTGAATGCCGTCCCACGCCGTCTTGAGCCGTGTGCGTGTCGCCCCCGCACCGCTCCGCGCCAGGCCCCGGCGCGTTCAGTAATCAAGTACTGAACACTTACTGATTTTTTTTTAACGTAATATTGGGAATATTTCCAATGTTTTACCGATGATTTGGTTAAGACGCAAGTATAGCCCAATTTTCATACAAGAATCGGCAATGTCCTTTATAACTTAGGGCAGTCACTTAATTGCAATTAATCGCGAGGCTTATTTTTTTGTAAAATTTTAATTATTATCCTTATACCTTTAAACGAGCAATTCTTGTATATATGTATATATATTTCTATATAATCTAGATCTCGGAAACGGCTTGAACGGCTTTCATGAAATTTAGTATACAGGAGGTTTTGGGGGCGATAAATCGATCTAGCTTGGATTCATTTTTAGAAAATGTCGAATTCACCAAAAAAAATAAAAATATGACTCCTGCTGCCATCTATTAGCCAGTAGTTATACTACCGAGCGAAGCTCGGTCACCCAGATATTTATATTAATGTGGTTAAAACGATACATTTCGATCGATAATTTTTGACTGTTTTCAGTTTCGCCTTCTCAAACATGCATTCAGCGAAAATTGTTTGTAATATTAGCCACAATCAAACCCCTTAAGAAGTTGTTTTGATAAAATAATATTTTTTAGAGGCAAGCTTTGTTTTACGTTTTTGGTATATAATAAGTATACTATATAATATACTATTTTAACTATATAATATTATGTAAAAAATAACCCAAAAACTAGGCCCAAGAGCGATTTACTGCAATGTCGATGGCTGTGCTAAATTGAGAAGTTTACTACCTTAATATACATATTACATAAATATAAATCAAAAATATTATTATTATTTACAACAAATTTCTCGTTACTTTTTACCTCCATGACCTGATACTTATTATTATTTTATTTGCATAAGTACATTTAGATTATCGTATTTGAACAACTCTAGTATTTTTATAATACTAAAGCAACTATTAAATCAATAATTTAAATTATTATTAAATTATTTACAAGTTTTTTCTTTAATAGGTATGACTAGTCAATCTCGTATCTTATAACCGAAACAAACTCTTTTCAATATTTTATGTACATAGTTTCAAATGAAAGTAACTATTATAGTATATTATATTTTGCAATACAATTCATTTTACAATAAATAATTATTATTTTATATTTATTAATTACAATTATAATGACAAGTAATTTTTTTAATACACATTCATTACCTCATACAGTGATTATAGTATCAGTTATTATTATTAATTATCAATGAGAAGCATTTGCTGTGTTTTTTCTCTAAACAATTTCACAGTTTCAGAGCAAATAGAATAAAATATTATATATTATACTTATAGCTAGACTTATGAACACACAACCGCTCCTTTGGTTTACGTAGTCCGGAGAAGATAAATAAGTTATTTAATTCTAAAACTTAATACTTATTACATTATTTACATCAGTTTCACTTAACTAAACTTTACATTAAGGGTCTTGTAATCCAGTTACGGTAAATTGTAAATATCTTTTTATTGTAATAATAATAATTATTATTATATATTATATTTGTAGGTACATAGCTTATTTAAACACCAATGTAAATTTTTTTTTCAACCGTTACCAATTAATATATTATATTATGAGGGCTCCTGTTTAACCCCCTAGGAGGACACCCTTTTTAAAAGGCTTGTGCGCAGTCTGGTCCGTGGCTTTTTTGGTATATCGCTCCCAGGGCGTTTTCCCTAATCGTCAGCTCTTCTTAGCTTGCTCTACTGTCTTCAAAGCAATCTGAAAGTAAGAATCTTCTATAAATACAGTAGGAATTAGGAAACAATGCACTTTTTAAGAAGCTGCACCGCCAAACAAATAAAAATAATCATCATTACTACCGCTAAATTTATCAAATCTAGTTTATCTTGGAACTCGCTTAAACCAAGTATTTATCCAGATAAAAGTAATCTAAATGTGACGGCGTAAAGGGTAACAAACCTACAAATGGAAGAATATACGATTTAAAGTATGCAGTTAATTTAATATAGCTGTTGCTTGGTGCTGTATCTGCATTCGCTCAATAATTGCGTAAGCGTGATTTTAACTTAGTCAGGTTTCATAAACTTATAGAATTAGAGCCCGGAGCTCCCAGACATAATTTATTTTCTAAAGGACAAAATGTGATGCTTTTGGTAGTGTTTAACTGTGTAAATGCAATCATATTTTTATTTTCCTTTCTCACCTGATATATGTATATGAATTGGTCGACTCACTATTCTCATTTTATCCTCTAGATAATGAGTTTTACTAGCTCTTGTACCATTACTGCTTGTTCAAAAATAGACATTGTGGCACCGAATATAATAAAGTAATTGTGCTGAATCATTCGTTCTTAATATACATAAATTACGTTTTTGTCCGCGATTCACTTCTAAACTGCTTAACCGATTTTAGCACACAGTGTGCAGTTTGATCTAACTTAAAAGATAGGATAGCTTAAATCTCAATTTATTTAAATTTTTATATCCCTAAGGGCTAAACAACGTTTGCCAGGTCAGTCAGTTGTGATATAGATATTATATTCCACGAAGACGCGGCCCACCCTGTCTGTGGTGTGTTGCTTATGTTTCATTCGATGAGGCGCGTCACCGTGGATTGAAAAAATATCTATATTTTTACTTACCTCACTCAGTACAGTCCAATAGTAGGAATCTTTAGTCACGCGTATACGTATGGCCAACAGTGGTCCGAAGCTGCGCTTCAAATCACCTTCAGCTAGACCGAATTCGTCGAAACTGTCGACAGCGATAAAGTGTCTGCTCGCGTTTGCCGGCAACACTTCCACCAGAGTATTGTAGAACTTATCGGAAACATGCTCAACGTTTCCACTGCGAAATATGTAACTGGAAAAAAAGTTGTTTTAGTCTGACGACATCCCTGGCGCACGGGACGCGCACTCTTTCGATTTGAGTGTGAGGTCGCGGGTTCGATTCCCGCTGATTCTCGTCTGGTGGTAGGCTTACCACCCTACCAGCAAAGACGTATCGCCAAGCAATTTAGCATTCCGGTGCGATGCTGTGTAGAAACCGTAGGAGTGTCTTTACTTACCCCTTCCAAGTTAGTACGTTAACACATTAACATATTCTATTGCATAATCACTTACCATCCGGTGAGAACGCTGATCAAGTACTAACTTGTATAGTATAAAAAGTCATTTCGAGATTATTTAAAGTATTAACAGCACCGTTTCCCTGATATACAGAAATAGTGACTTGGCTTAGTTGCCAATATTGTAAAGAGCAATATACAGAACATAAAGAACAAAATATGGCAGCCTCCCTAGCCAAACGCCTTCAATTACTTGAGAAATACCTTGAAAATTGGAATAGTTTTGTTGTAACCTATAATAAAATTTTCATATACTTAAGTGCTATCCCATTATACTTACACATTTGTTTGTGGACTAGTAAATCATATTATGTAGATTAAATTAAGTTAAAATTGGTATTTTTATTTAATTTATCTCCTGGTAAAGAATAATTTCCAAAAAAATAGCTCTAAAAATAAATGAAAAGAATGTCTAAAATATCGGTTGTCTTACCTTGCAATGACAGTTGGTTTTTCAAACCAAAACTCTATGACGTCACCAGTCCTCGGCTTGATGCCCCAGAAATAAGTTTTGCCCTCGTAAGCTCTTTGGACAGTATGGTCCGAATGTTCCTTGATGGCAGTGTTTATGCGTTTAAGTGGCGGATTGTCATGTGGATAGTAAGTTGCAAGTGCGCCAAATTGTGGGTCCTAGAAACAAAAAATATTCTATTCAAGATTTCCTAACACGAAAACAAGCAAATTATCCAGACATGAACAGAATAAATAAGACAGGTGAATCAGTATTTATTTTGAGTCATCATCATCATCTTCCTGCCCTTTTCCACGTTATGTGGAGTCGGGACAACATAATATTGTCTAGTTATTCCATTCTCTCCTATCAAGAGGCCTACCACCGTGACTTAAAGCAATATTATTGTAATATTGTTTTGGCATTTTCATACAATGTCAGTATGGAAATTTTAAAACAATATTACAATAATAATACTTTAGGTCACGGTGGTAGGGCCCCTGATATCAACTCGCAATCCACTCCTTTCATACGCATATTATCTTCTTCACACAATCTATCCATCTCTTCTTCTGTCTTCCTCTACTTATGTATGAGTATTTATTTTGAGTAAATAATGAAAAGTATTTTCAAAAGTAAGAAAAAATAATTAAAAATAAGTCATTTTTTAATTGCATTTGTAGGATATATTAAAATGATACCTTTATTTTCTGTATCTTTCCTTTCAGCGATGAATATACTCCAATGTGTTGGAACAAGGACGATTTATATTTGGGGCGTATTTGTAACTTATTTTTTCCACAGTTGTTCTAAAATTGAAAGTTATTAATGAATATTGTCTTATAACTATCAGCATTACAACTCTAGATCGGTAACAGTTACTACTTACTAGAATAACTAGCTGATGCCCGCGACTTCGTCCACGTGGGATAAAAACTATTCTATCTTTTAAGTTGGACCAAATGACAGATATTCACGAAGTTTGAACTAAATCGGTTCAGTAGTTTAGGAGTCCATCGCGGACAAACATTGTGACACGAGATTTATATATATTAAGATTATTATTTCAAGTTGAATTTGACTATTGAAGTTAAATGAGTGATCTATGTCATTGGAAATCTATACTATAGAATAGGGAAATATACAACGTGTAAATTAATTGACCTAATGAGCCGAAAGTCTAAAGTAGGAAACAATGTATAGATGCATGAAAAAATATCACAAAAAGCTCATATCCTGAAGGTACTATATAATAGGGAGTTCAAAAATGTACTATAAATTTTTAATTGACATCCCTAAAAACAGCTGGTTTTAAATTACCGAACTGGGAATAATAAAAATAGGTTGCTAAATTTTATATTTTTGTATTGAAGATATAATAAAATAATTGGGACTTCATCACGTTAATGTGCTTCTAGAATCAAGTTAAAAGGTAAGCTGCGTGCACACTATACGAATTTTTTCCTTTTTACACAAATGGCCGTATAACATATTACTGGTTACAAACGGAAGCAGTTTATAGGTACCTACTTAATTCCAAACACATTCCCCAAAAATGTTTAAGAATTGTACCTATGCATCTCTGAGATATATTTTTAAATATACTTTGAATATTTATACTTTTAATTAATAAAAATTACGTTATTAGGAAGTACACAATTCATAATTATCACGCATTTCCATATGAACATGTTTACAATACTTACAGTTGACTTGTCAATAGTACAGACGCGATCAGCAAGAAAGCTTTCCAGTAGCCAGTCAATCGGCATGTTTTTATAGAACAACTGAACGTAGACGATGAAATGTATAAGGTCCGCAGACCTGAACAATTTCCCGATACCTCCAACGTGACAAAACTCTAAAAAGTACCAGTTCGGTGTCAAAACAGATGTGGCAGCCGTGAATTGCTTAATCTCCTGAAACAAGATTAATTACACAAATATAAAAAACCTGACTGCAAAAATATCGTATTAATTACTTTTAAGCATATGAATGAAAATCTTATTTTTTCAGATAGGCCTAAATATAGACTCTTATGAAAAGTCAACACTCTACTGCCGGGTTCGAAAAGAAGGTTCTCACCGTGAAGAACTGGTTAGAAACTCGGCATGTGATTACTATGATTTATAAATATTTTTTTGCAATCTCCTTAATCCTTAATTTCCTACATTTTGATTCCCCACTCGTTACGTTTAGTTAATATTTTTAATCGTTTACTTACAATAGGCTATTTGACTAAATTTTGAAAATGATTTTAAAGAATTTATTACTACCTATTAAGCACATTACATTGATATTTCGCGGAATTCCCTTTAAAAACCACTTTTAAAATTTCAATTTTCAAAACCGCGCCAAAAACGCCAATTTTGTAATGGCGCTTGTCATCTGACTCGTGACGTCACACACTGTCAAACGCATATAAACAGACTACAGTACCGTACAGTTTAGTTGAATTTCTTCGCTTTTCTTTAAATTTAATAAAAATTAATATATTTTAACAGAAAGAATGGTGTGCAAATGCTGTGTAGTACCATTATGTACAAATACCTCCATAAATTGCCCTCAAAAAGTGTTTGTGTCTGTACCATGATAAACCGAACTCCCATGAACTTCCTGAGTATTTGTCAACATAAACTAAAATGAGATAATGATTAATGATTATAATAAATAAAGGAAGGACTAATATGTTCGACGCGGTAGGTACTTACATTGCTGTTTTTATGTTTTTCAGTTCAGCGCCATAATAATCAGCATTATTCTTAAAGTATAGTGCAACCATAAAAGCATCTACCTTAGGTAGGTTGCTATTATCAGCTCGCACAAAATTTGATTCCATTCTGCGATTTGAAATACTTAATTATTTATTTCCTTAGTATGTTTAGTTACCAGAAAATTACTGTTTAAATAGCTAAAAGATAAAATAAAACGCCCGCCAAACAAAACACTCAGAAAAATCAGTACAAAAAGCTGTTGTTTTCCCGCAAATTTTCGAGTGTGACGTCACCAGAGTTGCAACCAATCACAGGGCGTTCCTGTCACAGGTAAAATATCAAAAATTATAACATTATTAAACTCTTATTTTGCTGAAGAATATACATATATTTGATTAAAATAAAGTGAAATATGCTTATTTACGTTGTTATTAGTGAGATTTACCACAATTTCAGATATATTTTCATTGTTGTCAAATAGCCTATTAGCGCCAAAAATTCGCCATTTTGAATTTTTTAAAAGGAACCTATCTTAGAAGTTAGAAAAAGAGTTTCTGTTCTTTAACGATACCATAAAATTACTCTCAAAATCCATTCAGCTGTTTGAATAATACGAAAAAAAAATTACAAACAAACAAATATACCTACAAGAACCTAAACAAGATTGCCTCTTCATTCTTTGTTAGCAATTAGGTACATATTGTTTAAAAACTTGAAAACGACGTGTCTTACATAAGTAATATTTTATTTCTTACCTGCATATACTTATTTTTTGCGATGACATCGTCTTCTAGCATGAGATAGAAAGTCCCTTTCGTTTGCGCATAAGCCATTAAGTAGATCGTATCGAGGTTTTGCTTAGTTCGCCATTTCACTCTCTTGAAGGAATCGCCCAAAGTCAGCGGCAAAGCCTCAAGGTTAGGGTAATATGAAGCCGATGGAGATATTACTTCTATTAAACCGTTAGCTACATACTTTGGGAACCTACAGAGATAAGGATATGTCATAAAAGCGATTTAATTGAGAATAAACACTTATAAATATATTTTTTATTTTATACAAGTACTTGAATGCGATCTCACATGATGGTATCGATGCAGCCGAAGATGTTGTCGTACTAGCTTAGAAGACGTAAGTAATTCCCAACAGTTTCTACACAGCATCGCACTGGAACGCTGTATCGCTTGGCGTTGCTTCCATAGCTGGTAAGTAGTAGCGTGGTAACAAGCCACGGCTGCAGTTTCCCACCAGAACACGGGTCTGATTGCGTAAGGAAAACGTATTCATCGTTATCGTAATCGTTTACAAATTGTGCCCCACGATTGGCTGACGTAAATTAGCGAACCAATCAGCGGACATAATTATTTTCGAATACGATTCCGATGAATATGTTTTCCTACACAATCTGCTGACCTGAGCCAAATTAGTAATTATCAAATTTTAAAGTGGCCCTTGGCGAGAATCAAACTCATGACCCCTCAATCAAACACTGCGTTCACTGCGAGGTCATATTCTTACTTACTAAGTACTTTTACATTCTCTGCACGACGTTAAACATACCACATACATTTCCCACATACCTATGAGTGTTTATAGAAACGTCAAATATTCCACTAATGGTTTTAGATAGATACGTTTGGTACAAAAATTGTGCATTGAATGCACATTGCACACAGAGGAAATCTGATATTGGACGATATTGGATTCCAAGGTTACGAAACAGTAACATGATTACGAAAACTGCAATTAACTCATGTAAACGGCATTGTAGCATTATTCACGTGTAAAGAGACTCCACTTACTCAGTCTCGATTTGTCTGGCGACGTTAAGAACATACTCCAAGTCAGTTTCACCAACGAAAATAACGATGAGAGTATTGTTCAAGTCCGAAGTCGTCAATCCGCTGATTAAATGCTGGAAAAAATTTATCCATCACCACAATACATATCATCGCAAACATACTTGTTATTTCCTCAATTATATTTCAGATGACACATTTTTAAAGAATTTGCTTATGCATGAAATCCATGCGATAGCTTGATAGATTAAAATATCTTTATTACACTAAACAATGCGATATACAGCGCATCTAATCTTTCTATCCAGAAAGTGAAGCTCATAAAGGACAATTCTGTTGGTTGCTACTTAGGTGGAAAATATTAAAAGGCCGTTTGTCAAGCACAGCCGTCATCAGTAACGAGAAAACGGCACCAAAGTAGTAGGTAGATACATGTTAACGTTGCTGACGGTTGTGTGTCCATAGAAAGCCACCATCAGTCACTTTGGTCTTCTTTAGGGTGGTAAAAATGTTGTCACCATTAGAATTAACAAAAGCAGGTCATAGGGCATACGTCGTGGTTGTTGGGAGCCTCAACCAAAGACCCCAGATATTAATCGCACCACACCGATATACCTCAGTGTGAGTACGATTCACCCGTGAAAAGGCACTACTTGCGGTCGGACGACCACCTGTAGCGCTTCCGACGTAAGCACGGACCCACCAAACGCTAAGCATGATCGCTCTTATATATACCCAAGCGTAGAAAAAACTTCATTAGCGCGAGTTAGGTTTTTGCCCAATATTTCGTAATCCATAACCAAAATTTCGTTTCCCTTTTTACAGGATGATACAACATCTTGCTTCACACCTTCCTGAAACTTTCTCTTTCCACAAAATCCTTTTATTTCTTCAAAAATCAGCTTTGAAAAATCAAGTTCGAATTTGACTTGACCGACGTTAGATGTCACTAAGTTACTTACTTTTCTAAAGTATAAACTTTGAAAAAGTTAAATTCAAGCTTTAACACACGCGGATTCTACGATTGTCGATTGTTTAAATTTTGATTACATTACGAGGTTGTTATTACAAAAAAAAACTATATTTTCAAGCAAACCCAGCCAGTTACCGGCCGGAGTCAACGTTGCATCAACTAATTTACTTGCTAGAGATCACATCACCAGCTAGGGATATCACCACATATTTGCGACTGTTATCTGTTTGCGACTATGACACCTAGCAACTGTAATAGATATTTTCGTTCCAAATGTTGTAAATCTATCCAGAGATACTTTTTCTTTTTTTTTATTGTTGGTTTTCTATTTTATAATGAAGCGCCTTCTCTTGGTAATTTTTATAACTGCGATGTTATATGATGCAATAGGTGTTTATTTGGTATGCTATTCCTTGAGATAGGTTACAGATGGCACTTTTTGTCTTGTATACCAACGCACCCGTTAAAATTCAAAAGTTCAATTTATATTAAAATTTTGCATATTTTCCACAAAATATTTTTTAACGATTCCGTACTTGCCCATACAGGAGCACCATAATGAACCATCAACTGCACGATTCCCATGTATAGCCTCCGGGAGGAGGCTATAATATATAGGCCACGCCAAGATTGGGCAGCAATCGGGCAAGCGCTTCCGCAGCCTCCATCAGTTTAGGGAGCACGCGCCCAAAATGCTGTCCAAAGGCATTTATTTCCCATTGGCTGTCAACTGCACGCCGATGCGAATGCCTCCTAAGGTGATGTGGAATCCCGAAGGAGACGCCGTCGACGGCTATTGAAGAACAGCACATCTGACTTGTTGAATGCCATTTCGAGACCGGATTAAGATGTTCAAGGTGTTGGCTATGTCAAAAGACACTGTTAGTTGTCTGTCGGCCGAGACCGCAGAGAGTGATGGCCGTCAAAGTAATAAGCGGCTACCGCACCATCTTCTTTGAGGCAGCGAGACTCATTAACGGATCTCTGTCATGGGATCTTAAGGCGAAAGCTACTAGTAGCTTCATTACACGAATGGAGCAGGGAGGTGCGAAGACGGTGCGAGCAACCGATGCCGCGGGTATCGTTACGCGCTGTGTCACTCGCAGCTCCGTAGGATCCTAAAGGCTGAATCTAGGGATACCGGAAAACCCCAGCGCAGGGCACGCCACGATAGCGGCGGTAAGACCCGTCTTGGAGAACTGTCTGGGGCACCAGCGTGGCGCCCTTACTTTCGGCTGACGCAGATACTTACAGGACATTTGTTTTGTTTTGTTTTTTCTTCGAAAATATGGCCACGAGATGGATAATAAAGAGGAACCACCCCAGTCAAGCGGTATACACTCGCATTATTGAAAACCTATAGCGCGCAAACAATGAGCCTGCGGTTGGAAGCGGTTTTCCAATAACGTGAAACAATACGACGCGACGAGTCAAAATGAACATCGGAATATAACATATATTATGTGTATGATAGGGATACTTTTTATATTTCCTCTTCGAACAATACCTTTTCAACATTCAATTCGTCTTATATCTACTTCATCATTTGCCGTTACCGGTAAAAAAACACCAGGGACGTCATATAAAGTTGCATAAAAACTTTTTTCTCCCTTTTATTCGAATACGTATTTATTTATTCATTTATTTATGACTAGCTGTTGCCCGCGGCTCCGCCCGCGTGAATTACAATTTTTTACATATACCGTGGAATTCTTTGATTTTTCGCGGGATTCTGGTGTGATGTTATACAGTTTCATTAAAACGTAGTTGAAAGATCGAGAGGACGATTTTAACTGTCGATATTTCGACCCTGCAGTGGCACAGGTCGTGGTCACTACGTGACCACGACTTGTACCAATGTATCGAAATATCGACAGTTAAAATCGTCCTTTTCTATGTGATTTTTATTCTGAAACCACGAAATATGTCAAAAATCATTAAATATGTAAAAAATCATTTGTACTGGTAGTAGAGCTCTTTTTTCAGGGTTCGGCCGGGTATGTACCACTGGGATAAAATACTCTACTAACAATATTCCCCGGCCCAACATAAGAGTCATTTAAAAATCTTTGCTTCATCTCACTACAATCCAAAGTATCTGAATGGGCAATGGCTATATATTTGTTTGCGTATAAAAAGACCTATGACATTCAGTCAGTTAAGATTTGTGAACCATTATTTTACCCTTTCCATATTGCGGATGATAAAAAAAGACGCGGCACTCCGGGAATGTCGACAGAAGTGAAAACTTTAATCTGTTCATCAGTGCCATCTTAATATAAAGTCATGAAACAGTAAATAACATGACAGTTAATTATTATTAAAAAAAATTCGGTAGTATGTACCTATCTCAGAGTTTTACATTCAAGTTCCACATAAATTGTAGAGATGGCGCTATACGGTATAACGTAGCGAGTTTCATGATTTTTGTTCACTCTAAAAGTGAAAATCTTAAACCATACAAAATCTTCTGCTAAGACTATTTATTTACGACTGTCAGGATAGTCCAGTCTAACTTTAGCCCTAGGTTCTTTATCTATTCCGAGTTTCAAGTCACCTACCTGAACTTATCGCTAAAGGTTCTGATGCCTGTAATTTCTGAACTACAAAAGTGATGATGATAAAATTTGTATGGAATAATCTGTAAAGAACCTCCTTTCTAACAAAGAAAGAATGAATCAAATCGGACAACGCGTTAATGAATTATAAGTAAATACACATTTTGACTTTGATGCCGTCTTCCAGGGAAACCATGATGAATTTCGGGACAAAAAGTATCCTATGTCCTACCTCGGGGTATGAGCTATAATCATCTCAAGTTTCATTTAAATCCATCCAGCGGATTAGCCGTGATGCGCGGTCGTGAAACAGACAGACAGACAGACAGACAGACAGACAGACAGACAGACAGACAAAAATGAAACAAATTACAGTTTTGGCTTCAGTATCGACTAAATAGTGTCCTCCAACAAAAATTTTCAAAATATCTTCAATGTACAGAATTCGACCTTTTACAGTTTTATTATAAGTATAGATTATTGATAAGCTTGATTGACTACATGCCTGAAGTAAAGCAATGATGAGATGAGTTTAGTCCTGGCATAACTTTCACACTGGTAATTTTGCGACCATTTGTTTTCGTAATTGTCTAACGAGAATTTTTTATGTATTTACATTAAGGTAGCTACGAATTTTTGTACAGCTATATTTTCTTGTTTTCATATGTTAAAGCTAACTGTTGCCTAAACAACCAACCTTCATAAATCAAGATAAATGATGTCCAACTATCTTCTTAAATCAAAAATGTAATATAACCACTCAATCACTAAATATCACATTTTCATAGAAGATCCCTTTATTCCGTACACATAAAATAAGTGATATTTATCAAAACCCCACATGAACCCAGCTCGAGCTAAATTGAAACAGGTCAGCTAGAATTTATTTATTTATTTTTTAAGTTATTTAATTATATTTCTAATGATACTCAAGATTTTTATCAAGGTGCTAACAATATCTCAGGTTGTATTGGAAAATTTTAGAATGTTACCGACTATTCTCTAAAAGCTCCAAAAGCTAGGAATCTTATAGTGAAAAAACAACAAAAAATACCTAATCAATAATATGAAAAATTTCAAAAGCTTACCGATAAAGTTATCATCAAGTAGCTTTCTTTGTCTCTTCTTACAGTCGGAATTCCGATTACAACTTCAGAAAAGAGCCTGCCCCCCTTTAAGTGGTAAGCAGGCTGAAGACTGGTCGGAGTAGACATCAAGTGAGGTAGCAGCTGATACACAAATGATGTCTGCATCATACTTAGGGTCTCCGTTTGCAGACCGGAAGCCGCTTTCATACCTGTGAGGTTAGTCACTTATCACCAAAAGTCACTGAACTTATTTGAGATTGGTGCTATATAAATAACCAAACATCGCAATGAACCCTTATTTCGATATTAACACATAATATAATGTGTAATGTTGCATTTCTAATCTAAATAATAAATAAAAAATAATGATGATTAAATAGTTATTGAAATGGTTAAATTAATTCAAATGTTTTGAATGATTATTAATCGATATTTTAAGCGATATTTCAGCTACTGCGAGGGAACCATTAAATTCTCGAGGATCAAAAGTAAGTAGGATGCAAGGTTCTATTTCCGGGCCATTAGTAAATAAATATTTCCTTTTAATCATACATAATATATACTCATTTACGAGTATGCTACCGATGAGTAAACGCTCAAGGCGCCTATATAAAGGTTCTTATATATTTATATACACGCACATACTCGTACTTGCGTGATATTTACCATAAGGCTGTGTGGGTGTAGAAAAATTCAGCATACAATAAATAAATTCGCATGTACTCAAATTCGCAACGCTATTTTCACAGCAGAAACTAGAAATTCGCAGCAATCTTAATTTATACAAATTGAACTGAATTAGAAAAATCTTGGAAAACTGGAAAATGACTTACGTTATAACTAAGTATGACCTTATTAATATTAATTATGAGTTTTGCTGGTTAGGTAAAACTTTCCTATACCTATTGTCCACGAGCATGACACGTTAAATCGATTATGTAAGCTTTTGAAGTTTGCACACATACTTAAGTACTATAAAGTTAGTAAAATATATTGTTAGGGTGTGGCTAGCTCGTCACTAGTTAATTGAATTAGCAATGGACGTTTTATGCTCAAGAAAGCGCGATGGCCTCGACTAAAGTAAAAATATCGGTATTTTTAAAGGGCTCCAATGTACTACTTTTTAAGGATCATACGTTCGTGCACTAAAAATAAATGTTTATTTGGAAAAACAACAACCAGTGTACACTTGACTTTTATATAAATTTTACCTTTAAGAAATAAATCTGTTTCTTACATAATAAAAATTAATTAACTAACAGAAAAACCGCCTTCAACTCTCATCAAACTAATGTTGTCCTTTCCAATTAATAAGACATATGGTTTTCGCATGGATACCATTATCTGAACTAGACTCAATTGAAATAGGACTACACGGGAAGCGTCAGCTTTCTATTAAAAAAAAATCATCAAAATCTTTCACCCAGTCAAAAGTTATGAGGTAAGAAACATAAAAAAATACAGTGGAATTGAGAACCTCCTCCTTTTTGAAGTCGGTTGAAAAATAACTACAAGGCTAGGACGTATACATAATATAACACTCAAAGACGTTCTAACTGCAAAATACAGCTATAACGACTAACATTGTTTAGCATTCTTGTAACGCGCTTGTTAGACCAATTTGTGTCGTTGTTAGAAATACGAATCAATTCTTAACCCCTTTAACATTTTATCGTCGACCGTACCAGTAAGATTCCTCATCATGGCGACAACTTCTGGTGGCGAGGTGAAATGTTGAGAATTACTCTTCACAACGGCATGCTTATAGGAAGTATTGCTCCTCCCGCTGTAGATTTTATTCTGAAAATAACTTTACTATAACTATAGAGGAATTTTATATATTTGATGTATAGTCGCGGAATGAAAAGGTTCGTCACCTTAGTGTCGATTTTCGCTTGCAGTATTGCAAGATTCTATAATATCAACGCACCAAATCAATCAACTATAGTGCAAACGAATCTGTTTGAAAATTGACGAACCTTTTTGTTCCCTTACTGTACGTATATATTTCGCTATTTCGTAGATTTGATATCCAATTTTCACCTAAGAAGTTCTATAAGTAATAACAAGCCAGGGTAGGATTTTAATAAAAGTATAAGACTGAAATACAAGTTTCTCACTTCTTACCTGCAGGGCTATAATATCTTCTTGGCGAGCTCTGTACAGTGACTCTATGAATCGCATACGTGAATGCATATCGGCAATAGTTTTCTCCATCAAATCTTCTTGGGGAAAGGGAGCTAAAACAAAAAGTATTTTATGACTCATTATAAACCCTGGCAACATTGCTTTATGTTTATCTACTTAATTATATTTTCAAGGTGTTTCGATAAGAATACAGAATTTTCAGATTTCTTTTCTTGTGTACATTTTTGACTGATTTTTTCCCGTGCTAAATTTACTGGGCCCGGTAAACAGATAAATAAATAATTACCTTTCAAATTATATAACAAACAGAAATTCCCAGAAATGCCTGACACATTCCACTCCATATTTTAGGAGTAGAGTGGAAAGGTTATGTGAAAGTGAACATATTTAAATTTGGTCAAGTGTGAGTCGGACTCGCGCACTGAGGATTCCGTATCAAGACCCATTTTCTATAGTATTAAAGTAAACCAAACAAATCTTGGTTTTTGTATGGAAGCCCCCCTTTTATTTTTTTTAATTTATTTTAAGTTACTTCGATACTAAGTCGATATTACTAAATATTCTGTGAAAATTTGAAGCGTCTACCTATTACCGTTATCAATATCGAGCAAAAACAAAAAAAGAATGACGTTTGTTGTATGGGAGCCCCCATAAATATTTATTTTATTCCATATTTTAGTAATTGTAGTTGTAGCGGCTACAAAAATACATAATCAAAAAATGTGAAAATTGCAAGTCTGAAGCTATCACAGTTTCAGACATACAGCCCGGTGACAGACGGACGGACGGACGGACGGAAGAACATACGGGCGGACAGCAAATTCTCAGTAATAGGGTTCCTTTTTTTACCCTTCGGTTCCGGAACCCTAAAAGCTACGATTTTTCTGGACAGACTCACAAGCTGGAATATTCCCGCACTATGGTATACCTCCGCAAGTTGCAACCTGCGTGCGTAAGAGCGGCCTACATTAATTTTTCTATCACCACACTCCGCCATCTCTGATTAATTATCATATTTTAAATATGAAAAATACCTTTGGGTCCGTAAGAATATATCTGTCGTGGCCACATTTTAGAATAGATCATTAATTCATGATGCGGCTGACCATAGCATGCAATGATGAGTTTTAGGACCTTTAACGACAGATATAGGTACAATTTCTGCTCTAGGATACTTGAATCAGAATCAACCGACTAGGTAACTGAAACATACGTACAAACGTTTGAAGTCCAATCTAATACGCAAATAGAAGCAATCATTACCACAGGAATAACTCGTGTACAGGTAGGATGTACGACAGCAGCATTGAATTTGCTTTGAACAATGTCGACCAAAACGTTGAAGACCTGCTTTCTGGGTCAGTCGCAGTGAGCTTTTTAATAATACCTTTTATATTAAAGTTTTTCATGTTATACGTAGGCTACGTGTACAGTTTTAATCGTTACTTAGCACTATATTTAATTGTATCAAAATAGTTTAGTTAAGAGATTATGAATAACAGAATTGGCACCATTGCCGGGAAACTGACTGTTTAGGTATATACCTACCCAGCTTTGAAATGTATGATATAATAATATTCTATTTCAATATAAATTATATTTTTTTTTTTTTCTTTAATGCTAGTTATAATAGCTATCCCAAAAATCATACAAACATAAAGCAAGAACAGATGGATTACGGAGGCTACTTTGTAATTGATGTGTGTAATAAATAATTAAATAAAATATTAAAGGGCGTTGTTACGAGCTATTGTTCCATACTTATGAGTACACAGAGTATAAAGACAAGATAAGTACTTCATAATAGACGATTGTTACGAAAATAAGTATTTGATATTATCATAGCATAACAATAAGTAACATTGTACCGCATTTGTAAACTCTTTTAGATAGAAATGGAGCTATATTCGATATAATAGCCCTTTCTCGGCATCAATTGGACCAAGCTTCGATTTGATCAACGCCTTATACACACTGAATAAACAAATTGCACTCAATCACATAACTACATCCGAGTAGTCTGTGAGAAATATGATTATTATTTATCAATCATTCGTTCGTTCGTTTCAGCTGACGGACGTCCACTGTTAGACAAAGGCTTAGCCTACAATGATTTCCAACCGACAAGGTTCAACGCTACTAGTATCCAGTGACTTCTATAGCGACCCATGCTCATCATCATCCCATCTAGTCGAAGGTCTCTCAACACTGCGCTTTCCCGTGCGGAGTCTCCATTCCAGCAATTTGGGTCCCCAACGTCCGTCGGCTCTACGAGCTATGTGTCGCCCCGCCACTTTCCACTTCAGCTTCGCGATAGCGGTGACTCTAGTTCATCTACAGATCTCCTTATGTCTGATTTGATGACGTAGAAATACTTTGAGCATAGCTCTCTTCATCGCGTGCTGAGTGGCTCTAAGCCTTCTCATGAGACCCATTGATAGTACTCGTAAATAAACATGATACCAATTTATATAACTTTCACCTTTTGTTACTTTGTTTTCGAAAGGGGATCATTTCGTTTCTGTGAAGGCAAATTAGGTTACTTTGTACGAGTACACTATAGTACTTGATTAAAAGTGGTAGAAATAGCACTAAATTCTCTCATTTATTTTCATTACAATTACTTTTTTAACAATGTTTCAAAAGAAAAATAAGACGTTCATATTATACATCCGCGGATCTTTAATGGCTTCAAGCCACCGATGAGGGTTCCAGATTGAGGAGCCTCCTCACAAAGCTTGCCGTCTCCAGGATCACGGCCTTCTGCATGCGGCCCTGGATCCAACAGCCAAACGAAAGCTTCTTAAGATGTTGGTCCAAGCTTTTCGCTATAAGACTATCGGGACAATATAATCGTCAAGTCTACATTCCACTTCGCAGTAATTTCATGAGCAGTATTTCGATAATTATTGGGAATCGACGATTCTTGTGGAAACTATGTGTGGTGTTCCCACACTGCACAATGTATAAGTTACGTGGAAACACTTCACTATCACTATAACTACCGCTACGTAAATAACAGTACCACTCTCACCCGATGCTCGTACAACAATACCCGCCCGTCTATCGGACCGCCATATTTATACATGATACTAACAATCGTATAAGTGTCAACAAACCGGAAGTCAATATACAAGACAATACGCCAATCTCAAAGAGCTATACACTACATCCCTTCCTTTTTGTAATTTTTTTGTTTTTGAAGTATACGTCTCATTATCCACATCATATTGCTATTCCCATTTGAATATGCTACGATTCCCTATGACGCGTTTTACCAGTTCGGACTGACTAACACAGCGCGGATGTTATTTATATCTATTTGCACATCCGCCTGTCAAAGAACTATACACCTCACCTCCCTTCCTTTTTGTAATTTTTTTTTTAAACTGTGAGAACTGAGAACCGACCCATTCAAACTTCATCCAAACTTTAAAACTTTCTTCCATTCCGGAAACCAGCGCATAGTGAAATGAAGTTAACGGTCCCCACGAATTTACTGATTTTAGGAAGAAAGTCTAGTACAGAATGGAAAACACTTCCTCCCAGCAAACAGAGGCTCCCTCGACGAGTCATTTCATCCTGCACCATCCATACACTGATGGCACCACTTCACGACTCCAAACTAAGTTTTTGTGAATTGAGTCGGAAATGCACTACGCTAATAACAATCAACCAAACGCCACTCGTCTTATCTCAAACACACTTACTCAAACTACCCTACGATAATCCCAAAACTAACTGAAATTAAATAATGGTACTGTTTACCCCAATTCCTTTGATATAATTTAAGATAATATTTTGATCGTATCATTACATCTGACACTATAATACTACAACTTCTTATTTTTATAATTTAAACTATACTTTATCCATGTGACATCAGTACTTTGCGGATATTTAATTTTAAAACTGTGTTTGTGTATCATGAATTTGAACTACGTTATATTGATATTAAGATGACAATTGCAATTTTAATAATAATTTAAGAAATAAATGAATAAATATAAAGAACCACGTACGTATACAGCGCAGGATGACTTCCATGGGGCGGATGATGATGCCAGACGAACATTACCTTTTTCCTCCAAGTAAGCAGTATAATAATCCCGCAGGTGCGGATCAACCTGTACCTACTATTATTTTAGTTTGCAGACCCTGATGAGCTATAAAGTTCTATAAGATTTCAAGTTAAAAGTTCACCGTTACAGAAAAGCGCCACTTATAAAAGTCAATGGAATATTGTATTTTTATTACCATTTGTTGAATTTTTATATTTTGTAAGGTTCTTCTAGTACATTAATTCTAGTTACATAAAAATATGACTATTGATTACTGAAGTATAAGTAACTACTATATTATAACGTAGTATTTATATACTTTTGTACTTTATATTTTTTTTTACATTAATACGATTTTATAATACGAACTCATGATTGTTACGGCTAGCTTTGTCTATTGCGTTAGGTAAGCAACCTGTGAACATAAGTAGCTAAAATGGACAAATAAATAAAAATATATAATTAACACAGCAATTAAATAAATACAAATATATATCAGGATCACACATCGCAATCTAGCCCCAAAGCAAGCGACAGCTTGTGTTTTGGGTACTAGACAACTGAAAATAATAATAATAATAATAATCTTTATTAAAAGGTATATACCCAGTTGAACATCATAATAAAATTAAATACAATAATATATTAAAATAAAATAAAAATAAATAATACCTCTTTTAAAATAATCACCTAAAATAAAATGTGCATAGATATTAATATACATAAATACATACCTATAATATATAGAAAAACAGCAGAAAATGTTTATGCTCATTACACAAACATTCAACAGTAGTGGGAATCGAACCCACGACCTCCGACGCAGATGGCAAGTCCGCCACCGTTACGCCATTCGGTCGTCAGATTGTAATTTATTGGAATAATACTCATTATCAGTAAATTACCAACAATCTTCAGATGTATGTGTGTTATGGAAAACGCTACAATTTTCAACTTTAAAAGTAAGGTTGAATAACCTCAGTACTCAACTAACCTAGGACTTGAACCTAGGACTTGAACCTAGGACTAATCCTTGTGACTTTCTCATGACCGCTACTCATGACCGTTCCAACTTCCAACACGTGGAGACAACATGTTACATAACGCTTGCAGATCGTGTACAATTCTGTTAAGAATTTGTAATTGGATTTACTTTACATTTACTCTAGGTTTACTTTAAGTTTACTTTACGTTTACTTTAAGTTTACTTTACGTTTACTTTACGTTTACTTTAAGTTTACTTTACGTTTACTTTACGTTTACTTTAAGTTTACTTTAAGTTTACTTTAAGTTTACTTTAAGTTTACTTTAAGTTTACTTTACGTTTACTTTACGTTTACTTTAAGTTTACTTTAGGTTAGGTTTACTTCAAGTTTACTTTAGGCTTACTTCAGGTTTACTTCAGGTTTACTTCAGGTTTACTTCAGGTTTACTTCAGGTTTGCTTCAGGTTTACTTCAGGTTTACTTCGGGTTTACTTCAGGTTTACTTCAGGTTTACTTCAGGTTTACTTCAGGTTTACTTCAGGTTTACTTCAGGTTTACTTCAGGTTTACTTCAGGTTTACTTCAGGTTTACTTCAGGTTTACTTCAGGTTTACTTCAGGTTTACTTCAGGTTTACTTCAGGTTTACTTCAGGTTTACTTCAGGTTTACTTCAGGTTTACTTCAGGTTTACTTCAGGTTTACTTCAGGTTTACTTCAGGTTTACTTCAGGTTTACTCAGGTTTACTCCAGGTTTACTTCAGGTTTACTCAGGTTTACTCAGGTTTACTCAGGTTTACTCAGGTTTACTCAGGTTTACTCAGGTTTACTCAGGTTTACTCAGGTATACTCAGGTTTACTCAGGTATACTCAGGTTTACTCAGGTTTACTCAGGTTTACTCAGGTTTACTTAGGTTTACTCAGATTTACTTAGGTTTACTCATGTTTACTTAGGTTTACTTAGGTTTACGGTCCAAGAGGGTTCATCCGTAAGCTCAGAATCCTGGTTCCAAGAGGGCTTGCGCCCGTAAGCTCAGTTTAACGTAAACTCAGAATTATAGTTCCGAGAGGGCTTTCGCCCGTAAGCTCAGATTGACGATTCTGAGAGGACTCACCCGTAAGCTTGACACCTGTTTACGGTTCGAGAGAGTTTACCCGTAAGCTCAGAGTTATTATTCCGAGAGGGTTTACCCGTAAGCTCGACACCCATTTACGGTCTGAGAGAGACCACCCGTAAGCTCAGATTTACGATTCCGAGAGGGTTTACCCGTAAGCTCAGCACTTTAGTGTACGGTCGGAGAAAGCTCAGCACCTAAGTTTACGGTCCGAGAACGCTCGGCACCTTAGTTTACGGTTCAAGAAAAGTTCAGCACCTTAGTTTACGGTCCGAGGAATCTCAGGCACTTTCGAGCGGTTGACCATTGCAGGTCCCCCTTAGCACTCGGCATTAAACTTAGTGACTCCAATATTTAAAGATTACTTGTACAACTCAGAGACAGGTTATTGGTAATTAAACCTGCCCTTAACAGTTAACACTGAGGTTTTATAATTCTAAAAGGGCTGATCACTCATTCAACTTAACTTCAAAGTTCGAAAGTGTATTTAACTAATAATTTATTTAAATGTTATAAGCTATTTTTATTATTAATGATTTCAATTTTAAATTCACACGATTTTAGACTATAAGTGAAAGCAAACTAGATTTAGAAAGTATGAGGATTATTGTTGACCCCTGTTTTGATCACACTAACGTGAAATATCATTGTGCTAATCGTATTAGCTACACGATGGATCGTGCGATAATTATTATCTCCAAAGACTAACGCTACGCTATCCCTTCTTCTTGATCAAACCAGAAGCAACTCATTCTATACTGCATTTATTGATTTTATGTCGTATGACGTATTCTAGTTTGAAATAAAGGGTTGACTCGATAGTTAAGCAGTATGCAAGCATTCCCGAATGGTTTTATAACCAAAATGAATTAATACGGTCAGGATGAAAACAGATTTGAAAACACATTCATGATATCCTGGTTCGAAATAAATGTTTGCCTCGATAGTTAAGCTATATACAGGCGTTCCCGAATGATTTTATAACGAAAATTAATTAACATAGTCAAGATTGAAACAGATTTGAAACCACACTCCCCTTTTTCCTTTTACATTTGCAATTTTAGTATTATTCAACTACCCGCAGGTTTTTAATAGGAGAAAATTTTCAATTGCAAGGTAAAAAGGTGTAACTGCAGCTGAGCAATGAGCTTTTAAAACTAAAAGACCACTTTTGATAATAATTCGAAACATTATCATGCATGATAAACTAACACTGTTTCCTCCTTTTCTTTAAAAGTTTAAATGACTTACAGTTTATCCTCGTCGCCATTGTGGTGTTCCCACACTGCACAATGTATAAGTTACGTGGAAACACTTCACTATCACTATAACTACCGCTACGTAAATAACAGTACCACTCTCACCCGATGCTCGTACAACAATACCCGCCCGTCTATCGGACCGCCATATTTATACATGATACTAACAATCGTATAAGTGTCAACAAACCGGAAGTCAATATACAAGACAATACGCCAATCTCAAAGAGCTATACACTACACTATGTAACATGATGTGCTTAGTTGATAAGGTAAACGTCGTGAGTTTACCATAATATTCTCTAAGGTATGAGTAGCCCGCCAAGCCGTACTTGGGCAGAGTGGTGGGCTATGGAAGACTATTGTCATTCTGAGAGGAGAGCTCTGCCCAACAATGATTATAAAATTTGGTTGATGATGACATCAGTTTATTAAAACTGCTACTGGGTACAAACTTCTTCAGAAGACTGAGGGATATAATTGTAGATATTTGTTCCAAAACGCTGGTGGATTGTAACATTTATGTGTTACAATACACGTAGGTGAGCTTCAGTGACTTACCAAGTACAAGAAGACTAAAGTTACATATATTTTGTATCATTTACTCGAGAATCGAACCCAGACTAAAATTTGACTTGTAATCTATGTACCTACACACATTATTCGTTTGAGATAAGAGTTAAATCACTGGGTGTTCTTTCATACAGTGGTTGATCATTGAGATCTAATAGTAGACAAAGTGTAGTTATTTTCTAACTTTTCCATTGTTAACATCGTAGCTACCTGTTGCGTATTTCGTAGTTTTCCATGCAATAAAGTTATGCGAAGCGTGTTCCACCATCGTTAGTAGCAGACCAACTAGAGGTTTATAAAAAGTTTAATTGGAGTACCGAGTCATAGTGCAAACAAGTGGAAACTTTATTTCCGTGGGGAAAACGCTCCTCTGACGCAGGCAGCCAGTTTTCTCCCTCCTGTGATTACTATGGAAAATTTAAATCGTTATTCTGTAGGAGTACCTACATCTGTATGCTTACGTACGTTTATCTGTAGGTACCTAAGTTTATTTTCATCCAGCTGAACGGAGTCGGAATAAAATTATTTATTCATAGATTTAAGTACGACAAAAGGGGTCAGGAGAAATCTTCCCTTCATTTTATCCACGGGGGATATCGTTTCCATCTGTGCGTCCATGTAGAGTGGAGCGGGAGGAGGCAGATTTTGCCCCCGACCCCCCCTGTGAGCAGATGATGGACTTACGCTCCAGCGCCTTAGGACTCCCACGTCTAACGGTCCTGCGTACCTACTATGTGTCCTTCTTCAGGTTTACTACAGGTTGAGGTAATTCGGTGCCTTTGATTTGTCTACGAATTTCCTCCTGATTTGATCAAGTATAAATACTCTGGACATTAGTTCTCTTCATTGCCCACTGTTACACTGAGGCTTCTAAAAGTCAATGATATAATGTGTCGGATCCGTAAAACACTGGAAACACGCACTGTTCGAAGACTGTAGTCTTCAGGCACCGAGGGATATTGGACGAGAAGACATCACGAAGCTTCCCGAACGCAGTGCCAGGTTCAGTGATAGTATATCGCTGTATGATTGTTTAGGTACTTAATTTCAACCCCTTACTACATACAATTAACAAGTGGGAGTCAGGACAAAATGTTAAATTATACATATATCATACCCCACACATATCTAACTTGGTTCATTAGCCTGCTTATTCAATAAATGATTTTTACATTCCTGCACACTTCAAATTCATACTTACCATCGGTTTTTTGGTTCGCGGATTTAAAGAAGAGTCAATTTCGCAAAATACGAAACAATGATGAACCCTAAAAAGAAGCATTTCTACCTATTAAAAATGCACTGACCTACGTTTTCTCCATACATTCAAAATACCAAATCATTTGTAATTCGTGCATATTTCGATCATGTTGTGGTGTTATTCGGTTTCATATAGTAATATTCTATGCTCCTGGCCATATTTGGTTCGGAAATACTTCCTTTAAACGAAATAATAATCAATTTTGATAAAAAAAAACTTATAACTATGGTCGAGCTCCGTAATACCAAAAATTATGAATGAAAACTTGTAACTCTCTTTATTAACTGGTATTTTTCCTTATCTGGACAGTAAAAACTGTGCTCCTGAACTAATGCGACGTGAGATAGTGTTGTTTTACAAAATAAATAAGCAGTAAACATGTCCTCTTTGACATAAAAATAAGCAAAACTAAATTCGTTTACAATTTCGTTTAACTAAAGTATTTCGGAACCAGATATGGCCAGGAGCATAGATTATTACTATATGAACCAGAATAACACCACAACATGATCGAAATTTGCAAGAATTACAAATGATTTTGGTATTACGTTTGTATGAGACATCGTGGGTTAGTGGACTCTTAAATTCTCTAATTCTTTGTTTCCTATGCATTAGTTCCTAAATTCAGCTCGAAATAACAAAAAAGTCAATACGCCTAAGCTTTAAATTATATTATCGTTCAAGTAGTTTACATTTATTACGTATGTCGGAAACAGTTACCTAATCGATACTTCCGATTTATTTATTTAAAGGAAGAACCCAAAGCTAGTGATTTTAGGTTTATGGAAGTATTGGAGCTTACGTCATTGTATCCAATTACCAAAATGAAATAACAACAGTAATAATAGCTTAACTTTCCTTTTTTAATAATTGTTCGTTTGTTCTAGGTTTGTAGTTAGTTTCGTTTCAATTTGATTTAGTAATGAGCTCATAGTAAGTACTTATAGTTCGCGTTGCCCACTTTACTGGCTATTATTAACACACTATAAAATGTAAATTGTTGTAGCAAATAACAAAATCCTCAAAGCGGCTGTGATAGGAAAGTGAAATTCCTGTTTAAGTTATGTATCTAAAGAAAATGCCATACCTACAATAGAGCCTTTGTGATTCACGCAAAAAAAGATAGAAAATTATGTAGTTAGCGAGATGCATTTGGTTACACTCTGAAACTGATATAAATTATAACTACGAAATTATTGAATGCGTTTCCATTTACCTCTGTTTACATTTACCAACATTGACTATGTAATTAAAATTAATATCTTAAGAGTAGATACTGCAAAACGAGCAATGCCATGGCGTTTATGAAAGAACAAACTGAAAAATAAGTGTATACCGTTGCGTCGTTTACCTACCTTCATAACTGACCTACAAACCCTTTAAGTATGTGTTAAATATTAATTTTGATGTTTCTAAGCCCTAAACTTTGCAGCTGACTACTGAGAGGCTATTAGCATCTAATAAATACACGGGGTTCAATCTGCCTTTTAAAACTTTGTCGAGTCAATATCTGCTGAGAATGATGCAGTGTGAAAGCAAAATATGCGCATGAAAAACATACAAAATCTGCGAGCTGCCTCACGTATGAATTTGATAATACGGAGAAGCCGTATAAATTATTATCTATTCTTTGTTAACAATCGTTTTTCGTGCATTGCGATGAAATTCAAATAGTTATTTAATTAACAATTAGCGTTTATTAATTAACAAACCAACCGACTTCAACTTTCATCCAAGTACGGGATGTACTTTGATGAAAGTCGGTTGCAAGAAGAAAAGAATAATCACAATCGATTGACGTATGTTATTTGTCCATTTATCGATGCGTGTATACATAATGAAGACTCACATAGTTTTCTGAGGGTTGCCATTTGAAGTTGGTTGGTTTGGACCAAATTCAAATGGGACCACACGGGAAGCACCAGCTTTTGAGTCGAAAGTTCTGAGGTAACAAACGCAAAAAAAAGCGGATGAATTGAGAACTTCTCTTTTTTGAAGTCTGCTTAAAATTTATGGGAGCGATAAAATATCCGATTTCAGCAAATTATAAGTTGTTTGAAATCAATTCCAAATATCAAAAGCAGTATAACATACGGCCATAATAAATGGCTACGGTTGCTGACTTATCTAGGTATACCAAAGTGCCGACCGAATGGCGTAGCGGACAGCGGTAGCGAACCTGCAGCGGTCTGCGTCGGAGGTCGTGGGTTCGATTCCCACTACTGGACTAAATGTTTGTGTGATGAACATATGAATGTTTTCCAGTGGGTATTTTTTAATATATCATATTTATGTATATTAGTATGTATATATAATATATTTATCAGTTATCTAGTACCCATAACACAAGCTATCGTTTACTTTGGGGCTAGATTGTGGTGTGTATAATGTCTTGGTAAATATATATGAAATAAAACTTCTGTACAACATTTAAAACATGTATACTCACAGATACGTAGGATGGAGAAGAAAATGGTAAAGGAGACGCTGGAGACTAAAAATATAAGACACGCGGTGAACCGACGGCGCGAAGTATACCCGCATCCTCTGAATACCCGCACCATTTTCATCATGGCTGACATTTATGTTATTTCTGAAACAAAAGCTTAACATAATATTCCTATGTAATATACAATATTATAATAGGAGTGTTAAGGGGTACCATCCGGGTGCGAAAATTGAAATTTGATTTAGTTTTTCGCTAATAGTGGGTTAATTATACATGGTAGACTTATGGCAATGAGTTTTGCGGGCACAACATTTATGCATACCCATTTCTGAACCCTTAAGAGATGTGAGTATTGTAAAACACTCGGTAACAAAAAAGTTTCGAATAACACCTAAAACAAAACTCTACTTTGTATTTTCATGTGTGATTTCACCCATCAATGGCACTATCTTCAGTTAGCTTACGCTAACGAGTTCGTCATACCAAAACCAAATCAATTAAGTGATTGTCGCCGTGTCCATTGTGATGAGAAACTTTCATTCTAGATTTCCGAAGATTTCCTTACTTTATCTCTTTCAAAGTATTAGGACTACCTCGTAATCGGGCGCACGCAGCGCTTAAAAATGACCGTACAAGATTTAACGCGTGCAATCTAGCCGGCGCGCGGCAGCCGTCTTAACGGCTACCTGTAGCAGTGTTGATTACGTGATAAGTGAGCCTGGCAACATTCAAAGTTTTTGGACAAGTTACAATCACTGAATTAGTTCAGACTGAACTAAAATTTTATTTGACATTTTGTGCTTAGTAAAGTAACTAAATATGGTTTTGTCACGGAACCTGGGAACTATTCCCGCGGGATATATTATTTTAAAATATCTGATAAGTATAACTTTCCAGGATATGCAAGTAAATATTCGTGTAATAGTTATTTATTTCTATGTTGTTTAGTTTTTATGGAAATAACATATTTAATAAATAAAATTCGGATTATAAATTTTAGTTCAGAACCGGTTGTGTGAGGCCTTCAATGGATGTTACGCTATGGAACTCTGGATAATTGCCCATTTTCCATAAAGGAAACCAGGAGGCAGTATATGCCAAGGCTGTGAAAGTATATGAAAGCTTTGATAAACATGGTTTTCCTGTAAACTGTTCCTAATTCAAATTCTAATAAAGACCTACTTTCTGAAATAATATCGGATTTAGGAAAATCCGGACATGTTTCACCGTATTTATTGTACCACCTGCCTCATGTTTTCCAATAGCCGCTTCTTACCCCGATGGC
Source organism: Coenonympha glycerion (assembly GCA_963855885.1). Taxonomy (NCBI): domain Eukaryota; kingdom Metazoa; phylum Arthropoda; class Insecta; order Lepidoptera; family Nymphalidae; genus Coenonympha; species Coenonympha glycerion. Next base: position 9,872,275 of record OY979626.1, read on the forward strand.
TGCCTGGAAGAGATCGCTGTGTAGCGATAAGGCCGCCATATTGTACATTTGTTTTTTTTTTTGTTATTGTATTTGTTTTTTGTTTCTTTCTTGTAATGGTGTACAATAAAGTATTTTCTATCTATCTATCTATCTATTTTCCAGCAGCAGTTTCTCTATAGCTAAAGCGTTGGTTCTAGTGTCGTCGATAATTCAATTAAATACAGTATGACGTCAGGAAGCCTCTAACAACGTTATAAGACGTACAAATAGACCTATCTACCTACGATAGATACAAGGCCCAAGGGAGAAAATGTTTGTGAATTTGACAGTCTGATGTAAGTATTATTAATTTCAATAGTAAGGGTAACTAGGGTGTTGAAATTTCAAAAAGAGGTAATTCTATTGAGTGGGGTAGTGTGTGGGGTAGTGTATATTCTAACACATATTTTTATTTGTTTTCATGTCTGATAGTTTTTTGGACTTATTGGACAAACTGTCGTAAAAAATACCACCCCCCTTATCTCCGGAATATGTCGATCGTAAAATCTGAAATATGTATATGCTCAACAGGGGTTATAGGGTATATTTTTCACACAAAAAACAAAATTAATTTTCTAACTAGTAAAGACACGTTTTAGGGTTCTGTACCCAATGGGTAAAAACGGGATCCTATTACTTAATCTTCGTTGTCCGTCCGTCCTTTCGTCTGCCACCAGGCTGCCTATCTATTGAACCGTGATAGTTAGGTCACAGATGATGTAATTAGGTACTTCTTTTGCCGCTATAACAATAAATACTTAAAAAATAGAATAAAATAACTCTTTAAGGGGGCTCCCATACAACAAACATGATTTTTAGGGTTCAATAGTCCATACCCAAAGGATAAACAAGTAAATATTTTAAAAAATAAAAAAACACGACTGTAAAACTGCACGGTGGTAAAACGACTTTCCCAAAAAATATAGCCTATATTGCTCGGAATGATGTAAGGATTCTAACGATACCCCATATTTCCAAATCTATTCAGCCATTCAGAAGTTATGGTGGAATAAAGAAACTCACATACATACTTGAACCCTAAAAAACATTACACTCCTTTGTTGGGCAGTCGTGTAAAACGGGACCTTCGCCGTCCGTCCGTCCGTCTTTAATTTTTCGGGCGATTTTTATTCATTTTTATGCCTGATAGTTATGATTTTTTGAACAAAATGTCGAAAGGTTTTGACTTTTTCTATAACTATGGATAATGGAACCCTCGGTGTGCAAGTCCGGCTCGCACCTGACCGGTTTTATTTCAATACTAGCTGTTGCCCGCGGCTCCGCCCGCGTGCAGTTCGTTTTTTTACAAAAATGTTTCCCGTGGAATTTCTTAATTTTTCCCAAGATTTCCCGTACAAAATGAGTGGTCCTTGGGTTCGATGGACCCGTAAAGGAGTCTTCTTCCAATCTCTCCTGTCAACGTGCTATCTTCTTTTACACAATTTACCTATATCTTCTTTGGTCTTCCTCTACTTATACACTCTGTCGAAATCGCTTATGTTACTCAATTCGCATGGAGTAAGATAGAGTGGGGCGTGTCATCGTGGATTGTAATATCTATACTAACCAAACTTATCTTATTCTGAGATGATACCAACGCCCAGATATTGTAATTAAGCATTCTGATGCGCTACTGTGTACGTAGAAACCCGTTCCTGCTACGTACGGGTTATCTTGTATAGTTATACCAAGTTGCACGATCAAAAGGACGATTTAAACTGTCGAAATTTCGACCCCGTTTTGATTGTGCTACGGAGATAAGTAGCTATAGGTTTTTTTAAACATCCCACGGGTGCTCTCAAATTTTTCAGGATGAAAAGTATCTTAAATGTTGACCGGGCATATATATAAAGTAGGATCATAAAATTTCATTAAAATCCGTTACTTGAAAGACGCCTGCTAACTGTTTTTGTAATGTGGATTAATAAGTTTTACTATATATATATTTTGTTAAAAAGGCAACATAAGGTATCAGCATAACCAATTTTACTAAATTAAGTTCATTAGTTGTTGTTTACAAAGCTGTTAAATTAATTGCAGTTTTTTAACTATCCCACGGGAACTCTTTATTTTACCGGGATGAAAAGTATCCTATATGTTGACCAGGGATATAGGCTACCACCACACAAAATTTCATTGGAATCGGTCCAGCCGTTCCAAAGATTAGCCCGTACAAACAGACAGACAAACAGACAAACAGACAAACAACAGATTTATTATATGTATTGATGGGCTTACGCTTGACCATAATCCATAGAATGGAAAGTGATTATATGGCCGAAGATGCAGCGCGCATACCTAGAAGATGCCTAATCACGGTTTTCTGACGATGATTCCTAACAAAGTTATTTTGCACCAAAACACATTATAGGTCAGGGGAATGTGCCTATTTAATCGTAATGTACGAGTTTCCAAAAGCCTCAAGAATATACCTACCTAACTACCTATTTATAATATTAACTGCTCTATTGTATGTACAATATTAATTATTATATTTACTTAGGGTACTATTACTTACACGTCGTTAAAAGCTTGCTTTCGCTCTCTAAAATCTTTATTTTTTTTAGTAAAAAGGCCAAAATGTGTAAGTGTACTTTGATTATCGTATTCGATTATCATAACAAATACGTTTGTGCGTGCGGCCTATTTATAACGTTTAATGTTAACTATTGTGTAGGTAGGAACAGTAAGTTAGATCTAAATAAATAATAAACATTATGGAGATTTTTTTCTAATTAGTTTGCTTTGAATTATAATAAATAGAGCGACATTAGATGGCTTAAATCATTTAAAGTAACAAATTCTTATTGATAAATGATTGCGTTGTAATACGGGATGCCATCTACGCCCTGTTAAAGAAAACAAAGAATATTGGAAAAGTCTTAATAAAAGTCGTAAAATAACTATGCGGATCATTTTATCTGGCGTTATCGCCCTTGTTTTTCTCATTACCAAAATAACTACTTGTATATAGGTCTTGTTGTTTTATAGGTCTTGTTAATTTAACCTATATTTGCTGAGCACGTACACGTAAAATATAAATAACATACTTAATTAAATATGTTTGATGAACTCACCTTCCATGTAAACAATTTTCATTTCATTTTCTTGAAAATCCTCAAGCTATGAATTTTCTAACAAAAACGTGCCACCACCAAAGCCCTAATCCACCATCAAAATCCCTAAGGTTTATCCTCTATAAATTAACCGATGTTTATTTATTTCCACAGAAAGGTTCAAATTTTGACACTTCAATGAGCTGAGGGGATATAACAACATCCCCCTAGCAAAAGTGGAGCGGTACTGCTTTACCCACCGATTGAGCTCGAGCAGACCCGGAGCCCCATTTACACATGACGACATAACGCTCGGGAAAATCCGCCCATCGGTAACAAGTTGAACAGCGACAGCGCGATTCCTTTTACTCGTTCTAGCTTACTTCTGCTGAACTGAATATCGTGTCGCTGTCGTGAAGATGTAAAAAATGTCGAATCTCATTTCAAATCAAGAGCTTTCCAAGATGCTTGGAGCAGCGCATCTCACATCATATTTAATCTCGTACAAGCTCACCCAAATCGCATTGATGTTCTAAAGTCTAATCACTAAATACCAGATGTGGATCCATCTCTATGCTTCTTCATGATGGAAAAGGGATGAGTCGAGTAGGATACTATAATTCAATGGACATGATGAGATAATAATCGATCGTGCAAAAGATACACGAATTTCAATCTAATCGATAGAACTATTAGGAATTAAAATAAAATATAATACCTACCTATCTCTGTATTGTTCACAATTTATCAGTCAATTCAGTAGACTCAATAGGTATAATATTATAACGTAAGTAGAATTGTATGTACCTAGCCCATGAAAAAATCCTACCAGACTAGTGCCAGCCATACACTGTCCTTCTCCTTTTTATGATCGATATTTTGATAGGATTTCAGGCGGGTTTCAGTTGCGACTAATAATGGCATCCTTGAGCTATTCGCATGGTAGGTATATTTTGTAAATACGCGGTATAAATATTTCCCTCTCCCTCACATGTTCCCAAGTTTCAACCTATGCACTCTTCCCTCTTTTCTCAGTGAATCAACACATAAAGCTTCCTATTATTGGCTTTTTTGGTGCTGATATCTCGATGTTTCTCATGCAACTTTCCATCAAGAATGATTTAATTGACAAGCCAAGCAAAAACTCATAAAAAGGAGAATTTTTTTCTTTATTATTTTGTATTATATTGGATTTTCAACTTGAGAAATGCAAAATGCAGTCAAATTCTCTTTAGGACCACTTATGACTGACTGTTTAGTGTTCTGAATGAACACCTAGGTAATTGAGAAGATTTACTTCTATAACAGAAAGTTATTCTTTTCCGCTCTAGTATTTTTAGGTAAGAAAGGAACCCTACGGAGACTTCGCTTTACATCCGCCCGTCCGTCCGTCTGTCTATCACCAGGCTGTATCTTTTGAACCGTGATAAGTTATAAGTAGCTACGGACATGAAATTATCACAGATGATGTACCTATTTCTCTTGCCGCAATAACAACAAATACTAAAAACTAATTCATATAAATATTTAAGGGGGCTCCCATGCAACAAAAAACGTGATATGTTTTTGCTTGGTTTTGCTATATATTGATAACGGTAACAAGTAGACGCTTAAAATTTTCAAATAGGTACCTAATATAAAATTATATACAATATTTACTGTAGAAATAAATAGTAAAATTAAATTGAAATAAATAATTAAAGGGGGCTACCATACAACAAACGTGATTGTTCTACGAAATGTTATTTCTGTAAAGTGACAATTTGTTGGGAACAGGCCTAGAATCACGTGTATAGACGCACGTACCAGTGCGCGATGAATCAAACTATTTTTACGTGGTTCCCCTCCAGTTTTATATATTTACTAGTAGGGCGCGTGGGGGCGCGGGCCACATGTGGCCCGCGTGCTGTCTTCCCGCCCTTATAAAATCCTTTCAAAATTCGCCATGCATTTTCTATGGAATTTTTTCCGCCATATTGGATTTTTTTTCTAGCCATCAAATAGACCTTTTTGTCCTTATCAACTCTTGTCAAAAAACCGTTCTTCCATCTTTTATACTTTCCGAGATATCGAGGAAATTCAAAAGGCGGCCATTTTGAATCCGCCATTTTGAACTTTTTTTCAGCTAACTGCCAATTGTATGACGTTTCGAATGACATTTGGTCGAGCACCCCCCACCTATCTTCAATACCCTCCCCGTGCTGTTCACCTGTCTTCGAAATCCTCAATCATCAGCTCTCTCCGTATTTTTACTCCGAATGAATTTTTTTCTTCTATATGACCCCATCCATGGAAAAAAAATTTTTTATACAAAATTGTTCAGGAGAGGTGATCAATCAGTCAGTCAGTCAGTGAATCAGCACAAGCAGCTATATATATTTACTAGTAGGGCGCGTGAGGGCGCGGGCCACATGTGGCCCGCGTGCTGTCTTCCCGCCTATAAAAAATCCCTTCAAAATTCCCCATACATTTTCTATGGAAAAATAAATTCCGCTATTTTGAACTTTTTTTTCATTCATCGAGTAGACCTTCGGATCCTGATCACTTCTTGTCAAGAAACCACTCTTCGATCTTTTATACTTCCCGAGCTAGACACCGATGAATTTTGTATGGCGGCCATCTTGAATCCGCCATTTTGAATTTTTTTTCGGCTCATTGCCAATTGCATGACGTTTTGAATGACATTTGGTCGAGCACCCCCCACCTATCTACGATACCCTTCCCGTGCTCTTCACCCGTCTCGGAAATCCTCAATCATCAGCTCTCTCCGTATTTTTCCTCCTCATGAATTTTTCCCCTCTATACGACATCATCCTTGAAAAAAATATTTTTCATACAAAATTGTTCAGGAGAGGTGATCAATCAGTCAGTCAGTGGCCAATCAGCACGAGTAGCTATATATATAGTAATATTAATTACCACTTTTCTTAACAATACTTTCCTCTTCCAAAAAATGATCGGAGCAGATTGTACTTGTTTTGAAGGGAACTAATGTAGCTTTGATCTATTTTTCTTGAACATGGAACGAGTAAAATAATGGTTCACAAATATTTTTAACTCTTAGGTCTTATAACGATCCTAACCGACTGACCGTCATATAGGTCTTTTTATACGTAAAGAATAAGAAACGTAAGATAATATAGCCATTGCCCATTCTGATATTTTGGATTGTATTGAAATTAAGCAAAGATTTTTAAAAGACCCTTATGTTGGGCTGGGGAATATTGTTAGTAGAGTATTTTATCCCAGTGGTACCTACCCGGCCGAACCCTGAAAGAAGAGTTCTAACTTCTACCACCAGTACAACTTTTCACATGATTCAATTTTATGTTATTATAAAGAAAAAGGAAAAATTTCAACCCTCTCTATTAAAAAGAAGAAGAAAACTAAATGTATTAAATGTACCTGCCGCTAAAACCTCTTTTTCTCGAAACCAATTTTCAAAAAAATCGAAACACCTTTATAATAAAATAAATAAAATTTTGAATATTTACCCTAGAAAATCTCATGATCTAAAAAAAACGATGACTGACTGGTTGCAAAGGCAATCATATGAAGAAATAGAACAACTATTAGAAAACATGTCTAAATTAATATAAGGTTACTACTAATCACATTCTCCCTTCACTTACACCACGCAAACTTTCATACACACTCACACGCACAAAAACACACACACCCAAATACACGCATTGTTAACACTTTTCTCCTTGCATGCTTTAATTATATTACTTATAATAAAATCAAATGTATACTACAACGAATAACGATCTACCGGCAAATAATAATATAAAGTTGATATGAAGAGCGGTACCTCCTGCCACAGGTATTTTATATACTTATTAAAAGGAGGTGCCCAACCCATACAATGCACGAATCTTCGCTTTTATAATTAATTAATAATCTAAACTAAACCTATATCTAAATATATTTATAATTCTAACATGCATTATTTTTGTTAAGTAGTTACCAATTAAGTACCTACCTATGTTTTATTCAGTCTGACTGAGATAATTAGTGCCTTGTGGTATATGTACTTAAAATTTTATGTTGTATTATTATACAAGAAAATAAATTTTGTATTGGAATAGGTAAGTTATGGTAGATTTGCATTGTATTTTTAATGAATTTTGATGTAATATTGAATAAATAAATAAATAAAAATAAAAAAAAAAAAAAAAAAAATTTAAAGAAAAAGGAGTTTTCAAAATCACCACTAGATAACCCGTGCGCAGTATAGGAACAGGTACAACATCACACCAGAATCTGGCGAAAAATCAAGGAATTCCACGGTACTTAAATGACGGTAAAAAGACGTAATTCACGCGGGTGGAGCCGCGGGTAACAGCTAGTTCTTAAATAAATTTAACGAGAGATGAAAATGATGAAAACCTTGCCCTTTTTACAATTTACTTTTTGTTATAGTGCTTCACACACTAGGTATAATTATAAATTATAATTATAATATCCCGTTGGCAGCGATAATTTTGATACATTTATAATTTATAATTATGCCTAGTGTGTGAAGTACTATATCAAAAAATTAAACTTTTCGTGTGTCAATATAAATTACTATTTTATCGGCGAAATAAATCATCATGTGACTAATAATAATCGTTGAAAAGTATCTTCGAAGAGAAGAAAACTGGGTTTTCGAGTATGTTCTCACGCACTTTGTGGTGCACTGATAGTGAATGGGATGGGTACTACGAAATGCTGCTCTCATTAACTTCCTTACTTAACTTAAAAGAATTCCTTATAATTGAAATAGCTGTAGGAGCGATCGTCAAAAGTATGTATGAAAATCCACGTCGGTCGTGGTGTAGCGGTCAAATTGTTTATTTATTTATTTACTTTGCACAATGAATATTACAATATGAAAAACATAGACATAGAGAGGACATAGAGAGACAGACATAGAGAGGAGGAATTATTTAAATTTAGAAAATTTCTGCCAAGGTTATAGGCACTTCTTAGTTTAAATTCCCACGCATTGCTTGAGGAAAGTCCTATACAAGCCTTGGCCACAACTAGGCATTGATGGACTAACTTATGTATGCCTCCGCCTACATTTAGACGTTCGTTCATCAATGCATATTTTGCTGGCCTCTGTAGTAATGTACTATAACCCCACAACATGCGAGTGACAGTGGATACCTGCAGACTACCAACGACCTGTCATGATCATGATTAACTGATGTCTGATAAATCATGTATTAGACACTAAAACAATAATTATTCTAAATTGAATGAAGATAAGAAAAGTCTCCAAACAGAGATTACACCGAATCTATCCAACCTAACACACGAGAACCTATTTAGTAAATTTACGTGTACAGCAGTAGTCGACTAGAAGAACAAGAGTCCAGAATTATTTGTTATGAGCACAACGTCTCTCTTAAATGGAATGGGCCTTAAATGTGCCATTGCACATCGTCTTAGTCACTGCCATTGTAGTCTACACACGAATTAAATTATTGATATTGTTGGTTTTAGAATCAAAGCCAAGTCAAAATTCTCCTAATAGAGATTTCTTTGAATCTATTTAATAGCCACAATAACAATATCATGTAGGTACATATTTTGCATTGAGAAGCTGAAGCAAAAAAGCAAGTTAATCACGAGTATGTTTTCTGTCATACTAATGTTTCTGTTACCTTATCACGGGACAATGAGATGTTTATCATTATTACACAGTAGGATGCAATATTGATATGCAAATAGGGAAAGAGAAAACGAATAGAGATGTGACAAAGGCGTACTTAGATGTGAAATCGATTGGTTGCGGTCGGTGGTGTATGGGCTCATGGATGATGGACTGTGCTTGGGGCGATTCATTTTGTTAGCCGCGCGTGACTCCACTGCTCGTTATGTTACGCGACCTCGCCTACTAAATTGTCACGATTCTAGCCGCGATAAGTACTTCTTAGTTTTTACTCTCTATAGTTATTTCCATTCTTTTTTTAACTCTTTCGATATATGTATACACGAACGATGGGCATTGACTAATATGATCTTGTATTGAAGCAGGATAGGCGCCAGCGACGTTTATTAATAATATCTGGGTGACCGAGCTTGGCTCGGTTACTACCGAGATAATATGACTCCTACTGGCCAATAGATATCAGCAAAGTCATATTTTTTTTTTTTTTTTGCGTAAATTCGACATTTTCTAAAAATGAATCCTAGCTAGATCGATTTATCGCCCCGAAAACCCCCTGTATACTAAATTTTATGAAAATCGTTCGAGCCGTTTCCGAGATCCAGATTATATAGAAATATATATACATATATACAAGAATTGCTCGTTTAAAGGTATAGGATATGCAGGATAGTATACTTTTTCGACATCTAAGATAATAATCGATTAGTTATAATAATTATTATTACTTCTATTGTGTAGCTTCTATCGCGGGCTTTGAGCGTGGAGACCGAATCCAGAAATTCCGTAACGAAAATAACCAAACACCCTCCACTCCGACCTATATTTCCATTAAAGTCAACCTTATTAACACAGGCATAAAATATATATTTCAAAAATTTACTAAAAATATACCTTTTGTAACGCTATTGCCCGCACCAGCGTTAGTTGATTCGTATTTTAAAGATTTTATTATCAAATCTATTTTTATGTACTTATGATTAAAATTTCAATGGCAAAGAATAAACTTTAATATTCGATAACTGTCATAGTGTAATGATGCATCTTAACTGTGACTCGTAAAATTATCGATAAAGTTGAAAAATCAATATTGAAAAAATCCAATTTAATTAATTTCTCCCAAGTGATAAAAAATCACAAAATAATACAATGAGAAATTTAATTCAGAGAACTGTTGAAGGAAAATAATATACTATTACCTAATTTGAGAAAACATTTTATCATAAATTGCTACATACAAAACTTTGTTTAATCTTACGTCTTCAAACGAGCAATTCGTGTATAAATTTGAATCTCGGATACGGCTCCAACGATTTTCATGAACGGTATATAGGAGGTTTCGGGGACGATAAATCGATCGAGCTGGGATTATTTTCAGAAAATGTTATAATTACCAAAAAATAAACTGAGCAAAGACTGATTTGACATACAAAATGTAATATTATGCAAATCCTTGAAACACTGTCACCCAAGTGTCAACTTCAACACTGTTGGGAACAGGCCAAGAATCACGTGTATAGACGCACGCACCAGTGCGCGATGAATCAAACAATTTTTACGTGGTTCCGCTCCAATTTTATAATATTATATTTATTACCACATTTCTTAACAATACTTTCCTCTTCCAAAAAATGATAGGAGCAGATTGTACTTGTTTTTGAACGGAACTAATGTAGCTTTGATGCTTTTTTTTAAATTGGCTCTTTAAAGAAACTGAAATAATTACATCTTTAATCCTTAAATAAATTTACTGTAATCTATTACCGCAATGAAAAACCATTTTTCTGCTATTGAGCGTACAAAATCCGTAGAGTAGTGATAAAACTTCATAAGATTACTCTGAACAGTTTCGTCTATACGCGCAACATTCTAATTATTAAAGTCGATAATATTTTATCGATATGTTATGTGATACAGTACTGGCTGAATAGCGAAAGTTCTAGAAGAAAATTATTAGTAAATGTGAAATCAACCATAAAATTCTTATTTTAAGGATCACTTTAAAATTTCTTGAAGCCCTATAGAAATTTTACACAATTTTTCACGTATTTGTACTTAAAACTTTAAAATTCATGTTACCGATGGTAAATTATCCCTCCAAGTAAACGATTTTGGGTCTTGCTACGATTTTACACACTAATATAGAGCGTTGAGGCATTTTAATATTTTTAACGTTGTTCTATGCATTTTTGACAGCGACTGAGTGTATATTATGTGAAGCAAGTAAGGTAAACAGCTATTACTGCTATAATGGGGACATCACCGGGCGACATGGGTCACGCCCACATACTCCTGTAGTCATTTTTTCTGTGGGCACAGCGGGGATACTTTTTAGTTTTTAGTTTTGCCGTCTATCGATGAAAAGCAGAACTTTTAATGAATTTTTGAAATATCACGCTTGTCTCTTTAGTTCTGCAAATCGCCTCTAGGTGGCATTGGTTGTATCGGCGTTACTGCGCATGCGTTATCCCTCTCTTCGCCCCGCAATCTGGTCTCCGAGTGCCACACGTCTTTTTTTAGTATTTGTTGTTATAGCGGCAACAGAAATAGTAAATACCTCATTTGTGAACTTTTCAAGTCTGTAGTCTGTAGCTGTCAGGGGTCCAGACTCAAGAGATCAAAGAGGTAAGTATAGATCAATGCAAGAGATACAGCCTGTTTACAGACGGACGGACGGACAGCGAAGTTTCAGTAATAGGGTTCCTTTATTTTCCTATTAACAATAATAGGGTTCCTATTAACCCTAAATATGACTTCCCATTCGCAATCTACTCGTCTCTTTTGTTGATCAACATGGCGATGGGCTTAAAAAAGTATCAATCATTAAATAACTGCATTGATGTCAAAACGCGATTTTCCAACGTTGTGATTGGTGAAAACGCATGTTTTGACATTGATACAGTTTATTAATGATTGATACATTTTTAGCCGATCGTCCTGAAGATGCCCTGAAGCTTGTGTCTCGTGAAGAAAGTATACCTATCTAGTACATATATTTACTTTCCGCATTTGTATCATGATAATATACTAATGCCAATTGCCAAGCGTATTTCGTCATTGACTAATGTAGACAGTACAACGCCACCTAGTATACAAGTACCTACTGCTTGAACACTTGACATCGGTGGTTGGTTGCATTTCAACTTAGGCGTTTCAGTCTACAACGACCAAATACATAGCTGAGTTCATTCATTACACGTTACACCATTACGCTTGAAGATGGCGGCACTATCAGCCAGTTACACAATAATAAATGTTATAAATTCACAAAATACCAAAAGTTAATTTTACCCACGACGGAACGGAGTACGGGTATATGCGTATATGCGGGTGAGAGACCGTTTGTACATTCGTTTGTTGATGAGATTTTTTGATTGTTTGTGTGTTAAATTGTTCACACAAAACGAATATCCAATAAAAAAAATCTTTGTTTGTTTGTTTGTTTGTTTGTTTGTTTGTTTGTTTGTGCACATCCAATGTTCCCATTTATTTCCAAAACGGCTGAACCGATTTAGATTCAGTTTTCTGTATAATGTTTGGTATTCATTGGCGATGGTTCGTAGATAGTTGTTACAAACATCGATCACCAGGGGGTGCCATAAAAAACATTTGTAGTGCAAACGAATGTTCCCATTTATTTCAAAAACGGCTAAACCGATTTCGATACAGTTTTCAATAAAATATTACTGACTTATTGGCGATGGTTCGTAGATAGTAGTTACGAACATCGCTCACCAGGGGGCGCCATAAATACATTTAGAATGCAAGCGAATGTTCCCAATTTAAGCTTTTGGAATAAAAACGACTGACTCGATTTGGATACATTAATAGATAGTTGTTACGGAAATCACTCACCAGGGGGCGCGATAATAAACATAAGTAATTATTGCAAATCAATCATTTCTAAAACGACTGAACCGATTTGGATACAGTTTTCTGTACAATATTAGTGAATTATTTGGTAATGGTTCGTAGGTAGTTGTTGCGGTGATTGCGCAGCAGGGGGCGCCACAATAAACGTTTCTTTATCATTTGGTAGCGAAATTTTCTTATGTGTCTAGTAATGTTTCTAGTAAACTCCTATTGTTAGAGATTGTTTGATATGTTCTAACGAGGCTCACACATTATATTTGGTGACGAGGACATTATATCTGACGATGCAACTTGGGATTGAGTGTTACTCAACAATCGTAACTATGAAAATACTTCGAGCTTAGACCCATTTGGTTTCGTTTAACTATTCTAACACATTTGATCTGATGACAAGGGTCAATGATGCCTTCCGATGCTGCACAGAGGATATAGTGGCAAGTTTAAAAATTAATTTTTATTAAGTAATAATATAATCGGTATAATAATTGAAAAAGTATAAAACAAGTGGAAAATTTAAAAAATTTACCACTTGTTTTATACTTTTTCTTACCAATAGGTACTACCTACATTAATTGATATTGGAAACAGAAATGGCAATGGCAGCTCCGGCGGACTTTCTTGGATTTGTAATTATACTGATAGGTTCTTAGTTCTTACTTTCCTTTAGTCGGGGAGTTGAAAAAAATATTATTTAATCCTTTTTCAATTTCAAGTCTATAAGAGTCGTGGGTGTTTAAAATTTTTTAAATTTTCCACTTGTCATTAATTGCATGAAAAAAAATTGTAATTAAGTCAAGAATGTTTGATAAGCTTATATTTATTCTATTTTATTGGAACGCCCATTTTAGGGCAAAGGCTTCCTCCATCCTTTTCCATTTAATTATATCGTTCGCCAATGTCGTCCACGTGAACCCTGCCGTCTCGGTTAGGTCGTCACACCAGCGGCACCGCGGCCGACCCTTGAGTTTTCAGAATATTCATATCAGGCGGGGTCTAGATTAGCAATAAAACTTGATAACAGAAATTGACTTCTAAAAGCAATGTAAGCAAACAGTTTACAGTAACGCAAAATACTAAAGAAAGGAGGTATAGGTTGCGAAAGTCAAATTCTGCCAATTTTGTTGCTAAACACATATTATAGATTAAGGCGATTTATTGAATTTATTTTTGTCTTTGTCACTCTCACGAATACGTTAATGGGTGCGCAATGCAGCGTCGCGGAAGAATATAATAGAAAAACGACCTTTTACCTAATTTCTCTAAAACTAAGCAAGCTATTAAAAATCTGTTTCTCAACGTTTTTAGATATTATTATTACCTACACATTAAAACAAAAATTACAATTACATCCATTGTAGTTTCGGAAAAAAAGAAGAAAAACTGAGATTTTGGAGCAACTTTTGGGAGAACTTTCTATCGAGAAAGTTTTAACTAATCGTGTTTCTGCTTCTCAACGATTTTAGATTAAAGACCCAAAATACATGACGTATAAATTTAAAAGTAATTGTCTTTATAGTTTTTAAACTAAACTTCACTAAAAATCGCTTAAATACGGCTTCTACGCCGTTAAGATCTTTTTTAGGGTTCCGTAACTCAAAGAAAAAAAAACGAAACCCTTATAGGGTTTCGTTTTTCAGATCACTTTGTTGTCCGTCTGTCTGTCTGTCTGTCTGTGTGTCACGACCCTTTATTTCAGTAACTATTATAGATTATAACTATATGAACCCGAATAACACCACAACGAAATTTGCACGAATTACAAACGATTTTGGTATAACGAATGTATGAGAGACATCGTGGTTAAGTGTTCCAGTCTACAGTACGGCCGAGTTTATTACAAGTTACAACATTTCGCTTGAAGATGGCAGCACTCAGCATCAGTGTATTTTACTGAAAGAATATTAATATTATATCAGAACGCCAGATAAAAATTGAATTATAGCAGGTTTACTTAAAGAATAAGTAAATAAATAAAATGTTATTAGAACTGTCGGCCGATTAGCGCGGGTGCTATAGTGGACCTACCTGCTGCGTCAGTGGTCGTGGCTTCGATTCCCACAACTGAAAAATGTATATTGTGATGAGAAGCAATGTTTTTTAGTGCCTGGGTGTTTTATTTATAACTTTTATAAATACTCATTATACCTATTTCAATACTCATTATACCTCATGTTTTATTTAATCTCTCAAGTACAGTTGAATAATACTTATATTTAACAGTGTTCCTAAAAAAAACTATTAGGTATTAATTATGATAATTATGTATTATTTACATTGTAATAATTTATTTATTTTATATCATATTAGTACGGCAGTGCCACTTGCACTAACATGATGGAATTATTTTATTTATTACAATGAAATGAAACAATTATGACACTTTAATTATAAAACAAAAAACTATTGAAAAGGAAAAAAATAACATAAAATGATGAACAAAAATAAACATACCTACAACAGTTAACCTGAAAAAATTGAAAAAAGAAATATCATTATAATATCTGTAGACGACCTCCGTGGTTGAGTGGTTAGCGTGCCGGTTTTCAAGGCGCCGCCATTTCTGAGGTTCCGGGTTCGATCCCCGGTCGGGGCAATGTAGAAAAATAAATTTTCTACATTATCTCGGGTCTGGGTGTTGTGGTGCCTTCGTTGTTTCTGATTTCCTTAACACAAGTGCATATGCTACTTACTCGTACTAAGGGATCGTTCGGAGTAATGTATGTGATGTTGTTCACTATTTATATTTATTTATTTAGCTATCAGTCATCTAGTACTCGTAGTTACTAAAACGATTCCGTCATACAGCATTTTTTCTGGGTTTATAAGTTATAACTTTAAAACTTTAAAAGTAAACGCAGCGCACGCAACGTAAGGAACAATTGTTCCCCTTTTTGCTAAATTTTTCATTTATGCTCCGCTCTTATCGGTCATGGCGTAATGTTATACAGGGTAGAATTTTGTAATGCCTCCTGAAGGCCACCTAAAGACTTTCTCGATAAAATAAACTATCCAACAAAAAAATAATTTTTGGAGTTTTGAGACTGACATATGCGTCCTATCAAAAAGTGTCCGCGGTTCGAATCCCATGTTAGGTAGGTACTGAAGAGATTAAATTTATTTGAAGTTAGAAGAACAGGACACCTGAGTTCTCTTGCTTTTGCTAAGCTCATTGATGTCATTATGCTCATTCATGGTATATTTACTTTCAGAATCGATTACAAATATTCATTATTCATCAGTTAGTTAGCCTGGATATATTAATAATTACACTGGTGACGCGGCGGGCGGTCCAAATTGAAATGGCCTGAGGGCCGTACGTGGCCCGCGGGCCGCATCTTTGACATGCCTGCCGTAGCTCATTGCGCAAGAGTCGCTCATAACCGGGGACTAAATGTAATCTTTATCTCGTCTAATCAGTAATCACGTAAACAGCGCCGTTACATTGTAACCATGAGAAAAAGAAAGCAAAAGTTCCGTGTCTCTTAGTGTCACCGCACACAGACCACACGCTACAGCCGCCACACAAGCGCCACCACTATAACGCTAAAATCGGCCGCAAAGGTAGCTGAAGCGCGCGACAGTCATTTGATGCCGGAACCAGTCTGTGTTATTTGTTATTCGTTATGCGGCTGCGCTGTATTTGTCCAAATATGTGTTCATGTGAGCAAATAACAAACATGCTATCCACACTTGGTGCTATGTGTCAAATTTTGCCAATACGTGTCCTTTGAAGTTTGCGTAAAACCGACAAGAGGACGGATACGCATATTTGCTATTTGCGCTTATACGTTATTCGTACAAATAAAGCAAATATAGACGAATGAGCCGCCCACACTTGGTCGTATGCAGCCGAATAAGGCGAATAATGAATAACAAATAACGAAGTGCGGTGCCGCCATTACACTGCAGCCCATGCGCGCAGTATCATAATGGACTCAGACGAAGAAGGTTTAATTGCGAGAATCGCGTGAGTGGCGTCATTTAGTAGCCGATGCGGGTCACAAGAAATGAGCAGGCGATTTTGCAGCGTGTGGCTGCCACCGGCGTCAATGTGTGCGGCGAGTCCGTATAAAATAAACGAAAACTAAGGAAACATGCGGCGGCTAGGCGTTTGGGGTTAGTGGCCCATGTGCGAGGATACTAAGGCATTGTGTCTACGTCATACTTACTTCTCAATTGATTTAATGTCCAGCTATTGCACTCGCAAGCGAGATGGCTCTGCGAACAGTAACTATAATACGACCGTTAACGAGCATTATCATGCTCATTCAAATGCTTGTTAGTAGCCAAATTTCACTCCACTTGAACACGTAACTGTTACTTTAACTACTGGCAGGCAATTCGCGTAACACAGCGGCTCCATTTCGTGAAGTGAAATGTTTAAAAAGGTCATGTCATTTAGGTATATAGCCTAAAAATATGAAAAGAAGGGTAGCTCATATCCTAAGGGAACAGGGATAGGTAGTTCAAAATGTACCATAAATTATAAGTGACATCCCTAAAATCAATGAACTGGGAATAATAATGAAAATGATAATATTATGAGGTTTGTCGGTCTCAATTAGGGCTGCTAAATTTAATTTTTCTGAATGAAATAATATTTTTTGTATTAGATTTTTGTATACAATTTTTGGCTTCAACGTACGTCACATCTTTCCTGTCCTCTAAGCATAGCTTATTTCGTCATTGGTAAAAAAGTAAAAACGCTACATGAATTGCCCCCCTGGTTTTAATGATCCACCCGCCCGCGCTCAGCACACTTTGATGTTACTTACCTACCCAGAACCTAAGCTTAGAATCCTAGCAAGGGCACTCACGGGGCATTGTGGTCTGAACAAACATATGTTTAACCTAAAGCTCCGTGACACAGGCATGTGCAGACCCTGCAGTGAGGAGGAGGAAACTCCTTTGCACATACTGTGCAGTTGCCCAGCCCCGACGCACAAGCGTAGCCGACTCATGAGACGGTATATCCTCCGCCCAGAGGGGGTCAACAAGAAGACCCAGAACCTAGTTTGAATCACTGAGTTTCTACCAAATATAATATTACTAGCTTATATTGTATTCAGACCTTGAAGTGTCTCATTAGATATTTTTTAAAGTTTTAAGTATTTAGACCCTTTGTTCCACGTTTCTTACGCACCGCTATAAAGTGTAGAATTTGGAATGCCCTTTCCAGCCTTTGTTTTCCCAGACAAGAACAGCCGCCAAGGCGCCCAGCCTTCGAGAGAACAGTGAATAGGTATTTTCTAGACAAGCATGCTCCAACACAAATTGTTTTCCGTGAGGAATGGTTGTCGTCAAGCGCACAGTATCTACAAAAAAATAAATAGCCAAGTGCGAGTTGCACTCACGAGTCGCGCACGAAGGGGTCCGTATCTATAGAACGTAGCGGGATGAAGATCCAGAAGTCCCTATATTAGCCTACTACTGCTATTTAAGTAAGGCCATATTAGGGTTTCTGGATCATTGACCAAAAACGAGCATAAAATCATGTTCGTTCTATAGGGGTGGTTCCCTTTAATCTTTATTTTATTCTTTTTTTCGTATTTGTTGTTATAGCGGCAACGGAAATACATAATTTGTGACAATTTCAAGTGTTTCGTTTGCGTGCGCTCGTCATAAACAGGATCCCGTTTTTTACCCTTGGGTACGGAACCCGAAAAACAAGAAACTTCGGGTACCTTTACCATTACTATTATGTATTCTTTGCTTCGGGATACCATCTCGGTTTCGTGACTACTGCAACGTAATAACCATTCTTTCTAGGGTTGCGTTGCTAAATAGCCATGGTAATACAGCTAACAATTTACTTTTTCCGTCTGCGTTGATTCATATACTCAAGCTAGTGGCATTTGGCACCAATGTCACCACAGAATTATGTGGACGTTTGCTCTTACTTACGTATAATATGACATCAGTAGCTATTTTCGTACTTATAAAACTGTATGTACCCCTTGTGATGTGATACCTGGTGACAGACGATCAGACGGACGAACGGAGTCTTAATAACAGTGACAAGTTTTTGGGTACACAAGGGCTGTACGGAACTCTGCCTCGGTTTCGACTCGTAATTGGCCAATTTTAAAGTACCTTACATAGACAATGGAGGTCTTATCTTGATGGTCTATAGACCAAGTCTCTCATCTACTCACTATTATTATATCAGCTCGTGGTAACTTGTTAATAGTAGGTATAGGTTATAAATATATGATGTAGCATAATAGACACATGGACACATATAATAGACACATCCCACATCTGAAAAATTTAACTGTAGAGTGTTCAACAATTTGAAAAAAATCTTATAATCTGGGAAACTGCGTAAAATAATTATCTTTCGGGAACCAATATAAAAGGGAGTTTATGAGTTAAGTTTTTTTCAAGCATGTAGATAAATGTTATGCTCACAAAACTAATTTCCGTAAGCCTATTTGATGTATAATTAGTTTACTATTTGCGAAAAACCCTGTGGTTGGTTTGGATAACTCAAGAGTTATCTGTGCGAAAAACTAAACAAAATTTAAATATCGCGGGCTATATGAGCCGAAAGTCGAAACCATTATCATTATAGTTAGTCAGTGGCATAATGAGTGCATATTAAAAATTATTGTAAAACCAAAATGGTATTACGTTATGTGCAAGATACATAACGTATGTGTTTGATAATAAATAACATGTAAACCTATTCAAATGCGATATTTTTAATTTACTAAGTTAAAAGCAATTTCGTATACCAAAATGCTTTGATAAATTGCATGCTATGTTAGCGTTAACGTAACTGAGGTCAGGACCTAGAAGCGCGATATTTGGTACAGTCGTGACCATAAGTAACGTAATCTGTAAGTGTAATATTGTGTGTGTATGTTATCTATCTATACTTCTATATATTATATATATATACTTATAATAAAACTGTAAAGGGTCGAATTCTGTACATTGAAAATATTTTGAAAATTTTTGTTGGAGGACACTATTTAGTCGATACTGAAGCCAAAACTGTAATTTGTTTAATTTTTGTCTGTCTGTCTGTCTGTCTGTCTGTCTGTCTGTTTCACGACCGGGCATCACGGCTAATCCGCTGGATGGATTTAAATAAAACTTGACATGATTATAGTTCATACCCCGAGGTAGGACATAGGATACTTTTTGTCCCGAAATTCATCATGGTTTCCCTGGAAGACGGCATCAAAGTCCAAACGTTTTTTAGTTATAATTCATTAACGCGTTGTCCTATTCCATTCATTCTTTTTTTGTTAGAAAGGAGGTTCTTTAGAGATTATTCCATACAAATCTTATCATTATCACTTTTGTACTTCAGAAATTACAGACATCAGAACCTTTAAGTTCAAGTAGGTAGGTGACTTGAAACTCGGAATGCACAAAGAACCTAGGGCTAGGACGTAGGGCTCAAGTAAGACTGGAGTACCCTTACAGCCGTAAATAAATAGGCTTAGCAGGAGATTTTTTTTAGGGTGAACAAAAATCATGTAACTGGCGTTATCGCTACGTTATACCGTATAGCGCCATCTCTACAATTTATGTGGAACTTGAATGTAAAACTCTGAGATAGGTACTACCGAATTTTTTTAAATAAAAATTAACTGTCATGTTATTTACTGTTTCCTGACTTTATATTAAGATGGCACTGTTAAGACATGAACAGATTTAAACTTTATCATCCGCAATATGGAAAGGGTAAGATAATGGTTCACAAATATTTTTAACTCTTAGGTCTTATCGATCCTAACCGACTGACTGTCATCTAAGGTCTTTTTATACGTAACGAAATAATATATAGCCATTGTCCACTCTGATGTTTTGGATTGTATTGAGATGAAAGATTTTTAAAAGACTCTTATATTATGTTGGGCTGGGGAATATTGTTAGTAGAGTAATTTATCACAGTGGTACCTACCCGGCCGAACTCTGAAAGAAGAGTTCTACCACCAGTACAAATTTTCACATGGTTTAATAATTTTTGACATATTTCGTGGTTTCAGAATAAAAATCACAATGAAAAGGACGATTTTAACTGTCGATATTTCGATACATTGGTACAAGTCGTGGTCACGACCTGTGCCACTGGGTCGAAATATCGACAGTTAAAATCGTCCTTTTGATCTTTCAACTACGTATTAATGAAACTTTATATTTTT
Source organism: Coenonympha glycerion (assembly GCA_963855885.1). Taxonomy (NCBI): domain Eukaryota; kingdom Metazoa; phylum Arthropoda; class Insecta; order Lepidoptera; family Nymphalidae; genus Coenonympha; species Coenonympha glycerion. The sequence continues at coordinate 9,893,046 of OY979626.1, forward strand.
TTATTAAAAAAAGGAGTTTTCGAAATCACCACAAGATAACCCGTGCGAAGTAAGAACAGGTTTCTGTACAACATCACACCAGAATCCCGCGAAAAATTAAGGAATTCCAGTAGGAAGGTATATTATGTAAAAAAATCGTAATTCACGCGGGCGGAGCCGCGGGCAACAGCTAGTACTTATAATAAAACTGTAAAGGGTCGAATTCTGTACATTGAAGATATTTTGAAAATTTTTGTTGGAGGACACTATTTAGTCGATACTTAAGCCAAACTGTAATTTTTTTAATTTTTGTCTGTCTGTCTGTCCGTCTGTTTCACGACCGCGCATCACGGCTAATCCGCTGGATGGATCCTCTCTGGCACAGTGCACGCTTTCTGCCAGTTGCACCGCCTTTTCCATTGTGAAACCCTCCAACGATTTTTCAAACAAACGCTCACGCACTTTGCCGGGCACCATGCCCAGGACGAACCGATCGCGCAGCATCTCGTTCAGGATTCCCGCCGGAAAACTGCAATCCATAGCGAGCCCGCGAACACGTGCGGCCCACTCGCTCAATGACTCACTGTCACTTTGAACGGCACTGTGAAATTTGTATCGCTCTGCAAATCCACATTTCTTCGCCTTAAAGTGCCCGTCGAGAAGGGATACAACTTGTAGGTACGACAGGGATCCGACTTCATTAGGTAGTGCTAAATCCCTAATGAGCTTGAATGTTGTTTCGGCGAGACTGCTGAGCAAAATCGCTCGACGCTTTGCTCCCGACTTGTCAACGTCATCGTTGATTTCGTTCGCCAGAAATCATTGCTCGATCCGTCCTTTATACAACTCCCATTCCTGTGTTTCGTGATTAAACACCGTTAACAACCCGACCGATGCTTTTTCCATTATAACACGCGTTAGGTAGATCGTCGCCAACTGTTATTTAGGTGATTATCTCGGGATAGAAATTAAACACAGTGGTCACGTACATAGCTGTATTCCGACTAAATAGAATGACAAGCGCGGGCGCAGCCGCGCGTTCCAAATAATTCCACTACCCACAAAACATTATCCTAACAGATTTAAATGAAACTTGACATGGTTATAGCTCATACCCCGAGGTAGGACATAGGATACTTTTTGTCCCGAAATTCATCATGGTTTCCCTGGAAGACGGCATCAAAGTCAAAATGTGAATTTACTTATAATTCATTAACGCGTTGTCCGATTTGATTCATTCTTTCTTTGTTAGAAAGGAGGTTCTTTAAAGATTATTCCCTACAAATTTTATCATCATCACTTTTGTAGTTCAGAAATTACAGGCATCAGAACCTTTAGCGATAAGTTCAAGTAGGTGACTTGAAACTCGGAATGGATAAAGAACCTAGGGCTAAGACGTAGAGCTAAAGTTAGACTGGACTATCCTAACAGCCGTAAATAAAGTCTTAGCAGAAGATTTTGTATGGTTTAAGATTTTCACTTTTAGAGTGAACAAAAATCATGAAACTCGCTACGTTATACCGTATAGCGCCATCTCTACAATTTATGTGGAACTTGAATGTAAAACTCTGAGATAGGTACGTTACTACCGAATTTTTTTAAATAATAATTAACTGTCATGTAATTTACTGTTTCATGACTTTATATTAAGATGGCACTGTTAAGACATGAACCATAACATGAACAGATTAAAGTTTTCACTTCTGTCGACATTCCCGGAGTGCCGCGTCTTTTTTATCATCCGCAATGTGGAAAGGGTAAAATAATGGTTCACAAATCCTAACTGACTGAATGTAATAAGGTCTTTTTATACGTAAACAAATATATAGCCATTGCCCATTCGGATATTTTGGATTGTATTGAGATTAAGCAAAGATTTTTAAATGACTCTTATGTTGGGCCGGGGAATATTGTTAGAAGAGTATTTTATCCCAGTGGTACATACCCGACCGAACCCTGAAAGAAGAGCTCTACCACCAGTACAAATTTTCACATGATTTAATGATTTTTGACTTATTTCGTGGTTTCAGAATAAAAATCACATTGAAAAGGACGATTTTAACTGTCGATATTTCGATACATTGACTGGGTATATTGATACATTACTGGGTCGAAATATCGACAGTTAAAATCGCCCTCTTGATCTTTCAACTACGTATTAATGAAACTTTATATTATGATTAAGAAAATGGAGTTTTCAAAATCACCACAAGATAACCCGTGCGAAGTAAGAACAGGTTTCTGTATAACATCACACCAGAATCCCGCGAAAAATCAAGGAATTCCACGATATATTTAAAAAAATTGTAATTCACGCGGGCGGAGCCGCGGGCAACAGCTAGTCGTATATAAATAACGTGCAACAATTTTTTTATATGATTGTATTGCGCACACCTATACCTTGCTACTCCTAGGGCAGAATATTGTGCTTCTTTTAAAGTATAATTTTTACACACAACAAAGCAAGATTTTATATAGTGTAAGTGGAGAAGAAGTGCAGAAGGCTATAAAGACGATTCTTACAGTAGTCACAGTATAATATAGTAGTAGTAGGGAGTCCACGATGCTAAAATCACTGATTACTAACCTCAAGATATGGGCATCCGAACAATTTACGTAAACTTTTTTCATACAAGCAAACAGTAGCGCCAACTGTAAAGCGCCAAAATACTATAGGTGGCCGCTGAGCGAACTACCGCGTGGCCTTATACTGTTGGTACTAATGACGCCGATAAACTGGCGACATTTTTTCGCGCGGTTCGCCCTGTGTAGAGTAGATGTCAATCCCGTGTGTGGGACTACACGGGAAGCGTCATTTTTCTAATAAAAAAAGAATCATCAAAATCGATTCACTCAGTCAAAAGTTATGAGGAAGCAAACATAAAAAAACACAGGCGAATCGAGAACCTCCTCCTTTTTTGAAGTCTGTGAAAATCCTAGTAATCGTAGGCTCGCAAGAGCTCTAAGTGTTCGCAAAGGAAACCACTCGTACTCGTTATATGACTGCAAGTATTTACGTAAATACGGAAACAACACGCGAGGAGTCACGTCAAGTGTGATGTAAGTAAGGTCAGGGCTCGGTAGGATATCGTCGAGATTAAATCACTAACATGCACACTCTTGGCGCATCCAATTATTTTCGTAATAGGTACCTAGTACCTACCTAGTATTTATTTCAACATTGGTAATTACATAAGAACCCTTTTTACGCGACTGCCAATGAAGGGGTTATCGCACGTAACATGTAAGTTAAATAAATAAATAAAGATATATCAGGACATTTTACACATCGCAATCTAGCCCCAAAATAAGCGATAGCTAGTGTTATGGGTACTAGATAACTGATAAATATACAAACAAATACATAAATATAATATATTGAAAAACATCCAAACAAAAAAAAACTGTTTTAGAATATACAACTTTCTTCTTGTTAGTTCCCTTTCATATTGTGATAAGTAACCCATTCAATATGGTCAAACTTCGATTTCTTTCAATGTTCCGGTAATATAAAACTCTCTGAAACGATTTTAGGTTCTTCTTCTTAGTCGTTCACTCTTGACAGAGTGGTCGTGGTTATTTATACTTTCGTAGTTATGATGTCTAAATGATGTGCCACTGCTGCCTTAGCGATAGTTTTCCAGCGGCTCCTGTTGGCGGTATTGCGAGAGCATTCAATAATGGAACTTGTAGCACTCCGAATTAGATCCATCCACCTCGTTGGGGATCGACCACGTGGACGCGTCTCTTCCACTCGCCCTTGAATCACCGCAGATGTTCGATAGTATCTGTTCTTCTCGATATGTGGCCAAAAAACTTAAGGATTCGTAATTGTACAAGCGACGAAAGCCTCTGGTCAGTTTTTAGCTCCTTGAGGATGAAGACGTTCGTACGATGTGCTGTCCACTTTATACATAACAGACGTCTCCAGCACCACATTTCTAGAGCGTCTATTTTCCTTCTGTCAGACTGTCTTAAAGTCCACGTTTCAGCTGCATACAAAAAGATTGGAAAGACAAGACATCTCATGAGACGAACTTTTGTATTTTTCGTAATTCTCCTGTCTTTCCAAATCTTTGAAAGCTTTTCTACTCCTGATCTGGTCACAGCACAGCGATTTTAGGTAAAACGTCGTTTTTCTGTATTCTTCCGCAACGCTGCATGTCGCACTCACAAACGCCTTCGTAAGAGGTAAGAGTGAAAAAGACAAAAATAAAATCAGTGTATATCCTCTAAATAAAATTGTGCAGCCAATTGCTTCTCATAACGCCAATTGGGCAAGTGAAACTGTGTGAGCGCAATTTGAATAGAAGAATCTCTATTGCTTTGGCATTACCGAATAGAAATAAATGACCGGATAGGAGAGCTTGTTGTAACAAGCAATCAAGAGCAATAACAGAATATAAACTTTTCCAGAGGTGGCACATCATCATCTTAACCCCTTTTTATGTCTCACTGATGGGCACGGGTCTCAGACTGAGAGGGGTTTGGCCACCTTCGAGAACATTTTTGTGAACTCTCAGGCATGCAGGTTAACCTTCACCGTTATGCAAGTGATATTTGTAACAAATATTTTCCTGAAAACCGCATCAAAATCGGTTAAACCAAACGCGAGATTATTGCGGACAAACATACATGTATACACATACTTATTATACATACAAACATACGGATCGAATACAGAACCTCTTTTTGCAGCCGGTTGATTATGGATCATTTTAATAAAGGAATTCACAAGGAGCAAATAATATTAAGAAACACATAATTATAATGGTATAATGTGCTGCAATTCTCTCATTGCAATCACTGTATTTAAATCATGATTGCGTAGACCTCTATACCTATAGTTCCATGTGTACATATATTTCCTAATTACGTGCTATCTGCATTCAAAGACAGAGACTTTACTTAAACGTTTTACATCGTCGAAAACGTGTTAAAGCAGGTCCGTATTTAGATGATCAAGTATCAACTAACTAAGACCAGCCAAACAATCACACTCCATTAGGACCAACAAATACCAAAGGAATTCTCGATTCCGAAGATTCGTTGTTTGCCAGTAATTCTTGCCAGGAAAAAGGAATATCGCTATTACCATTTATATTTCACGTATGTCGATCACCTAAAACACAGGAATGCCACATTTAATAGATGAACAATGAATATAGAGCAAAACAAGGGATAAGTACACACGGTGCAAACGTATGTGTACCTTCCTAATGAAGATTTGGGACGGGATATTGGGTGAATAAATTTTCATGAAACAAGGGGTTTGGGGGCGATAAATCGATCTAGCTAGGATTCATTTTTAGAAAATGTCGAATTTACCAAAAAATATGACTCCTGCTGCCATCTATTGGTGTATAGTAATACTACCAAGCAAAGCTCGTTCACCCAGATATTTATTATTAACGACTGATGATGGCGCAGCGGTATTGGTCCCGCCGTCCTGTCCTCTGTATCGGGGTTTGATTCCCACAACTGGTTAGGTTTTATAATAAGCACGAATGTTTTCCAATGTCTGAGTGTTTTTCCATATATTTTATTTAAAGTATTATATATATTTATCAGTCCTCTAGTACCCAAAACACAAACTATAGCTTGCTTTGAGGCCAGATTGCGATGTGTTCTGATACACTTTAGGAATATTTGATTCATTAGAACGGGGCTTGCCGTGCTTTGGCAGAGGTTTTATTTATGTGGGACGAGATATTACGAGTATTAACCACTACATTTGGGTAAAAGCAAATTAATAGCAGACTCAGCAAATAAATTGATTTCAAACATAAGAATTATGATTACGTTCAGACATTAGTTAAATATATATATAACTCCTCAGGAGTGAGGACGTTAAAAATAATAATTATATATAGGCTTACGATATTTTCTAAACATAAATCCTAGTTCGGACCTGGTTAGTACAAGTAATGACGCAATGATTGAGTATCGGAAAAGGTCCGCGATTTGCGTAACAGCAAGCCGATCCCATTTGTGTAGAGCCAAAGTGCTTCGCGGAAACTCGTATGCGTGGAAACGAGTACCTCATACTCACTCTCTTTAAACTAGTTAGTTTTATTGACCGACTACCAAGCAAAGGTTATGTTTATCGCGCGTATCTTGTGTTTGTTTGTTTATTTTTAGGGTTCCGTACCCAAAACGTAAAAACGGGATCCTATTACTGAGACTTCGCCGTCCGTCTGTATGTCCGTTCCAGGCTGTATCTCTTGACCCGTGATACAACAAACGTCATTTTATAACTTTAAAAATAAATAATAAAAATAAAACATAGGTATGTTTGAAGGGTATCTCATACAACAAACGTATTTTTTTCTGTTTTTATAGATTATGGTACGGAACCCTTCGTGCACGAGTCCGATACGTACTTACTTGGCCGATTATTATTATTTTAAAAGCTTTTCTTTAGTTTCACCTGTTCCGATGTTTATTTGTTTGATAGTCCGTACCTAATCAAATCTTGCAAGTTTTGGGTGCTCTTCTCTGTTACCGATTGAACTTAATTATTACGGCAGCTAGAAAAACCAAAGGTAGCCATAGGACATCGGTAGCCAAACGAGCCAGCCTCATCGAGTTTGGACCCCTTTGATCCGACTTGATTGAGTACTTTGGTGCTATATGGTAACCAGAACCTGCTGTGCTATTCTACAAAATGAAATAGCTGCCAGACAGCTGCCAACCCGAATATTGCATGCAAAATTGTACTCTATTACAACTGACAAATTCATAGATGCAGAGATGTACGCTCGTCGCTGTTTTGCAGAATAGCACGGCTTCTGTGCTATTCTACAAAATGTACATCTCTGAAATAGCTGCCAGACAGCTGCCAACCCGAAAATGGCATGCAAAATTGTACTCTATTGCAACTGACAAATTCATAGATGCATAGATGTACGCTCGTCGCTGTTTTGCAGAATAGCACGGCTGAGCTGAGCAAAATAAGGATAAAACCAATAAAAGCTTGTTTAAAAATATTTTTAATTATTAATATAAGTCATATGTTTAAATTAAATCAGGAATAATAAACTGACACACAATGAAGTGAAATGGTTGAATTTGTTCATCTATAAGTTCATTGCTTCTAACTTTACAAAGTCAACATTGGTGCAGTCGGATTTTTTAAAAATTTAAACTAAGTATGTTGCTTGCTGCAATCTTATTTATATTGTACATGGTCTCCAAATTTCTCTTTCTTGTAGCTCCCATATTTTGTATGACATGATGAACCTATACAATAAATGTTTATAGTATAGGTAGTTGAATAAATTTCAATTCGAATCTCGATTCAATTTCGCCATGCAATCTATTTATATTCGGAGAATAATTGAAGGAGGTCGTACACCACCATAATATGATCTGTGCTTCTGCTTTCTTTTTTGAAATCATGGCTCCAGCAAACTGGAGGCCAATACCTAATAATTGGTTCTGCGCAAATAATAAAAATAAGGTTCGTTGGGGTCTAGATATTTCAGTAGATACTTATAGATTTTATTTTAGGCTTGCGCTTGACAACTATCATGCTTGATAAAATTCAATTCAATCAGTCTGAGTGGATTTGCCTAGACAATGCCTATTCACTGTTCTCTTGTAGGCACCTAGATTGTACTTGGCTGGGAACACGGAGGTTGGAGGAGCACTCCACGGTTCGTAACGGAAACTAGGAACAAAAACGCACATAAGAATGCCATCGCTTCCAGCTTCTTGTCATTCTATGGTATAAAGATAAGAAGTTAAAGACTAACGGCAGTCTTCAATATCCTATCTATCCATGGTTTACCTTACTAGAGATAGAAATTTGACATAACTTGTATGGAGCTTATGTCAAATTTCTATCTCTAGTAAGGGAAACCATGGATAGATAGGATATTGAAAACCGCCGTAAGCCAAGCGATTTAGCGTTCTGTTAGGATGATGTATAAGGACAACTCTTTACCACCCATGGCCCAATCAACCTCGGCGTTATTGGGGCACCAAACATTGAAACACGGCAGGGCACCCGTTTGGTACTTGCTCCTGGAATGTTCCCGGGTGCCTTCTTAACTCTGTACAAAGTTTCCTCTCGCTTCTTGTCCCTATGTGTCCACTCTCTCCGTTCTGGGGCTGGATGTTACAAGTACGGACGGATGCCGTGTAGTAACCGTTAGGGATCACTAAACTCTTCAGAGTTAGTACTTAAAATTAAAGGTTAATAACCCTCCCAAGGTTAGTTCTACATTTTCGGTTTCAGCATCGTCATTGAACGTCAAAGGGAACGTACAAGTTTTTGTAAGAATTTCGAGTGTATTCGATTATTATATTATTAATATATTATGCATTCGATTCGTTTGTGCGATGCGAGTCGACCCGAAATTTATACAAAAACCTGTACCAGCCCCACAGATGAGATTACTGTTAAGTAGTAGCTTGCAGAGCGTAAAGAAAAGTTAAACCATCTAGAGAAAAGAAGCTTACTTTACTTAAATAAGATTTTTATCTTTATAATATTTTGGTTGCCGAAATCAACGCCAATTTTAGCTTCATATTCACGCGCTTTCAATCTTTTTTGTGGTGGGCTCAGATCACTCAAACGGAAGTGGGCTTACATAAATAAGGCTTGTGTAGGTATGACACGAATTGAAAGAGTCCATAAAAACGAATCCACAGAAAGTCGGCTGAAGCCAAAAATGATGTCGTATGACATTCCTCTGACATTAACTATTTACTTATTCTTTGATTTTTTAAATATCCACATACCTACCCAGAAAAGCAATGATTGATTAGATTTAAATCAAATCAAATCATTTATTTCACATAGGCCATTACTTGTTAGCACTTATGAATAGTCAGTAAAAATAATTAAGTAAGTACATATACTTATTAATAGTGATAACTATTTAACGACTTAAAAACTAAGTTTACGAAGGTTCCAACGCGCCCTAAACTGAGAAGAAGTCCACAACAAACTCAGCCGGGTGAAGCCGAAGGAACATTTGAACGAAGGAACATCTAAATTAAATAAACAACTGAATTTTATTACTGGAAATTATTTTTCCTCTTATTCAAAGTAAAAAGAATTTAGTATTACTCGGTCTTAAAACCAATTTCATCCAAGATGCTTATCCCACGAACCGAAGGCGATAGTTGATATTTAAGTCGAGGATTATGTCGATATTTTTAGGTTGTTTTGACAACCTATAGTACCTATATTTATATTATATAATGATAAGACAGCACTTGGCGACTTACTTACCTAATGAACAGTTAACTCTCTTTGCCAGACAAAAATAAAAGTGTAGATTATTTGCCCTAATAAGCCGAAAGCCGAGCAAGTTAGGAACGATGCATGAAAAAATATCACAACAACTGAAGCTCATATTCTGAGGAAAGTATAGGGAGTTTAAAAATGTACCAGAAATTTTAAGTGGCATCCCTAAAAACAGCTGGTTTAACATGAATGAACTGGGAATAATGGAAATGATAATATGAGATTTGTCGAGAATAACAGTTAGGGTTACCTACTAAATTTAATTTTTCTAAATAAAATAATATTTTTTGTATTGAAAATAAAATAAAATAATAGGGATTTTATATTACGTTAATGTTCTAGGACTACTACACTAGGACTAAGTTAAAAAGTTAGCTGCGGGCACACTATACGAATTAACCAACATCTTGTAGATAAATACTAGCATTCAACTTTTCTTAAAAGAATTAACCTTTAAAGATAATACCTCTGTCAATTTGTATAGAGTATGCTTTAAGTCCCTGAGGCTATATTGCGAACAAGAATATTGACGACTAGCTATTAGAACGAGTATATCAAAAGAGAAATCACGGAAACACAGGCGTTAGTCGTAACTGCTAAAGTTACTTTACAGACAGGGACGTGCAGTAAAAATCTCGCCCAGGGTGCTAGCTAGCTAGTCTTGCTAAGCTACAATTAAGCTTTATAAGGCGTTAACGGATACATTACAGCTGTTACGTAAACTAGGTAAACTAGTATCACAAGAGTTACATATGTGAACAAGTCGCAGCAAACTGCGAAACTATTATTATAATGGCTGCCAATTTCATGTAATTTGTCCACCGAATTTGTCACAGAAATATATAAACAGACTTCAGGCGATACTTACTGAATTGAAGTAATAGGCTATTTGACAACAATGAAAATATACCTGAAATTGTGGTAAATCTCACTAATAACAACGTAAATAAGCATATTTCACTTTATTTTTATCAAATATATGTATATTTTTCAGCAAAATAAGAGTTTAATAATGCTGATTATTATGGCGCGGAACTGAAAAACATAAAAACAGCAATGTAAGTACCTACCGCGTCGAACATATTATATTTAGCTTGAATATTAAATTAAAAGGTAATCACTTTCTAATATTTAAAAGGTATTTAAAAGGTACGTACTTACATCAAAGTGATCTTCACATATAAAAACATTTGAATGCGATAAAAAGGCCTTTGGATCTCTTCGAGCTAACTGTAACCATTTTTTTCGCCTTTTATCTGGTACAGACACAAACACTTTTTGAGGGCAATTTATGGAGGTATTTGTACATAATGGTACTACACAGCATTTGTACACCATTCTTTCTGTTAAAATATATTAATTTTTATTAAATTTAAAGAAAAGCGAAGAAATTCAACTAAACTGTACGGTACTATAGTCTGTTTATATGCGTTTGACAATGTGTGACGTCACGAGTCAGATGACAAGCGCCATTACAAAATTGGCGTTTTTGGCGCGGTTTTGAAAATTGAAATTTTAAAAGTGGTTTTTAAAGGGAATTACATTAAAGAACAATGGTGTGGGCCCATACATCGCTTTCGCTCACGTTACGCTATTGCAACTATAAATGAAAAAATATTTTTTTGATTGGGCCTGCAAGCCTGAACTCAATGCTAAAAGATTTTCTTACAAAAAAGTGGAGAAAAATTAATATTTATTTTCAAAATATTGTATCTGAGTATTATAACAACAACGACCTCCGCCATGAAGCATCCGAGAGCATAGACAATACACTAAATACTCTTTGATAAATACTTTTCACTTGTCCAAGAATTTGTCACTGTTGACAGTTGGTAGCCATGTAGCTGACGGACAGTGTTGCGAGATGCCGGAATTAAAAAACTCGACTGAAAGAAAATTCTAATTGAGTTAATTAATCAATATTGAATTACAAGGGTGTTTCGGAAACGCTCAAAATAATCGGTTTTAATAGATTTCAGTATTATTAAAAAGTGTAGTCTTCTGTCAAATAATCTCAAATCTTCAAGCAGTTTATTTAAGTGAGACTGGCTCACACGGAATAATAATATTCAGATTTACTCCAATACAGTGGAAAACCCTAGTTTAGGGTTTTCCACTGTATTGGAGTAAATCTGATGTAATCTTTTTATGTAAATAATATATTCGAGTAAAATAAAATGCAAAAAAGGAACAATTGAAATCGATATTGTCTTGTATTCTACATTCTGATCTAAGAATTAATGTAGTACCTGAAAGTAAGTTTTTCTTTAGTATCTGTTAGATGTTTTTCTCGTACAAAAGTGGACCGATCGTCAAAAAGATGGAGTATAAAAGTGGAAAAGTTTGTCATCCGGCAACACTAGCTGTCAGGAGTGTGGAAACGGAACCTATCAGTAATCAATTGAATTTCTTTAAATATTTTATTTTTTGACCCGTCCTTTACAATAACTGGTGATACCTTGAAAAAATTCAGTTATTTACTAGAATCGTCTTGTAATAAATGTTACATCTAGACGCTTTAACTTTATTTGTGTACATTTCTGCCACTGTTCTTTCCGCGAAATATCAATGTAATGTGCTTAATAGGTAGTAATAAATTCTTTAAAATCATTTTCAAAATTTAGTCAAATAGCCTATTTTATAGACAAGTAACGCAATATCAATCAAAAATAATAATCGTTCTCTACTACTTGAAAATCTCGTGTCAATCTCCACCGAGATATTATATAGGACTTATTGAGACAAGTTAGTAAATACTTGACTGCAATCGCACCTGATGGTAAGTGATGATGCAGCCGAAGATGTTAATGTACTAACTTGAAAGGGGTCAGTATAACCCCCAATGGTTTCTACACAGCATCGCACCGGATCGCTAAATCGTTTGGCGGCACGTCTTTGCTGGTAGGGTGACAACTAACCACGGCCGAAGCCTCCCATCAGACCCAACTTGATCCAATTTAGAAATTATAAAATTCCAAAGTGGCTCGTAGCGGGAATCGAACCCGCGACCTCCCACTCGAATCCGAGCGCGCGTCCGCTGCGCCAGGAAGGTCATCGAAACGTGCTAAGCTTTAAAACAATACTTCTATAATTCGCAATTTAGGTCCGCATTTGGCGCAAGTATTCGAGTGAGAGGTCCGCGGGTTCGATTTTCGCCACGGGTAAATTTTTCATTATAATTACTAAACTAAGTCAGCATGGCCTGATGGAGGCTTTAGCCTTGGCTGTTACCACCGTACCAGCAAGGACGCACCGCCAATCGATTTAACGACGAAACCGTTAGGCTTAGGAGTGAAAATTACTTCCAAGTTAGTACGTTAACATCATCTGATGCATCTTCACTAACCTAAAAATCTGTGGGCAGATTTTGTATCGTTCATTTTGTTAGTAAACAACTCTTACTCCATTGTTACTTAACCTAACAGAGGCAAAAATACCTCCGTTATCTTAGTCAATAAGTGAAGGTTATTAACTAATCCGTGCTCACAAATCGTCAAGCTTATAACTACTTACACGTGAAAAATAGGAAATTGGACAAATTCGGCAAGTAAGGGTTTAATTGCTATTTTGGTACGGAACCCTAGTTATCGTGATGCCTATAGGTACTCTTACGGCTGTAACATACGGACTTGTCAGTTAAGAGACCTACATTATATAATTCACTTACGTTTTCAAACAGACACGCACTTCCAACGATCTCGTATCTTTCGACTTGTTTCTTTAATATTTTTTTCTTTACTTTTTAAAATTACTAAATGTCTTTCTTAAGACACGTATCGACATCTTGAATCTCGTTCTGAGTGAAAATGTTGCTCTGTTTTAAAGTTATTTGCGATCTCATTCGGTTTCACGTTTTAATTACAGAAGCTAAAAGAAAAAAAATCCTAAAGAATTGAACAACGAAGAATGTCGAGCTAGTGTAAGGATCGCTGTTTTTGATAAAACGTGTATAATCTCATCATCATCATCTCAGCCCCTTTTTATGTCCCACTGCTGGGCACGGGTCTCTTCTCAGACTGAGAGGGGTTTTTCCTTAGCCCACCACCCAAGTGCGGGTTGGCAGGCTTCACACACATTCGAGAACATTTTTGTGAACTCTCAGACATGCAGGTTTCCTCACGATGTTTTCCTTTACCGCTGAGCAAGTGATACTTAGTTTCCTAAAAACGCACATAACTCGGAAAAGTCAGAGGTGCGTGCCCAGGATTCGAACTAGCGACCTCCTTATGAGAGACTGCGGTCAGAACCACTGAGCTACCACTGCTTATATAATGTAATCGTAAGCAATAATTAAGACTCCATTTAGCATCGTTTCTTAATAAACAAGACTTAACTAAGTCTAAGTAGTACAAAATAAAATAAATAGAAAATGGTGCCAAAGAAAATTACCTACTCTAATCGTCAAAGTATTTCTCCGAATCGGTGTCTTAACTATTGTATACGTATGTTACATTTAGGTATACCCTAACTTAATATTGTATCCTAATGTAAAAAATCCTGGTCAGTAAAGACTTAACTATATAAATTATACTATGTGCTAATTAATACCTATGTATGTTTGTTATTCTTTTACATTACATGATACTGAACAGATGGCTGTTTGTAACTGATTAAACCCTAGATAGAAAAAATACGCTGATTTATAATCCACGAAAAATTTTGTAACGGGATTCCTACGGAAGTTCTAAAAACTAAAATTCACGCGGACGAAGCCGCTGACAACAGCTAGTTTTATAATAATTTTAATTTACAATTTAAAATCTGATATTCTTTAACTTTTTATCAGTAGTAGTTATTCTGCATCCAAAATATGTAATAAGTTTTTTTTTTCGAATCATAAAGTTCAAGAAAAGTATTCGGTATTTACAAATAGATTCGATTTACGATATCATAATATCAAAATACCCAAAAGTTAAATAATAATAGGCAGATAAAAATCTCGTTGGTAGCCATTTGGTAGTAGAAAGCATTTTAAAAGTTAATTATTGTATACCTATCAGCTTCCTTTGTCTGAAATATATATTTTTGTCCCACAAATGGACGCCGATGAACTTTATATATATTATTACCTATAAATGTAAGTGCTTACTTTTCATTGTTTGATACCTTACATTACTGTTTAATTTTAATTTTATTTCAACGCACTTTATTGGGCGTTTTTGCCTAAGTCGTACAATGTCTAAACTCGTCATATTTTTGAGAGGAGGCTAGCTGAAAGGAGGTATTGAGCTGATAAAATAAAATGATGATTTTAATAAGCATCTTTTATGTTTACGAAAATATATAAAAAAAAATATTATTTGCATGTAAAATAGGTCTAATTAAAATATCAGATATTCTGGTATTCCTGTTTTTGAGTGTTTAACTCTTAGTGAAAAAGTTTTCAAAAATCTTGTTAATATGAAAATCATTATCTGATCTGCGCCTCAAACCATAAAAAAGACTTCTTTTCCCACGTATAATTTCTTTAATTTAAGCAAATCGCAAATTAATATCTTGAAACTGGTTGATGAATGATGGTTTCTAAGGCGATTAATTAATCAGTGAGTTTGAGATGTTAATAGCGGATTTTTAACCGACATTATAATAACAGCTATACTTTCGATAAATAATAATATGTCACATGTCCCTATCCCTACTAATATATAAATGTGAAAGTGAGTTTGTTATTTTTATTGGTTTATTTTCCTTCAATCATGTCGTAGCCACGTAACGACCTGATTTTTTGCACTAAAATACCTAGTTTAATATCTGGAGAGTGACATAGGCTACTTTTTATCCCGGAAAAACAAACCTATTCCTGTGGGATTGCATTTTAAGTGTAATTTCTCACTGTTTCACAACATACATAGAAGTAATTTTACTTACAATCTATGTTGAACCCTAGACTCCATACACTCGAAACCGTAAATCCCTATCCCTACTAATATATAAATGTTAAAGTGAGTTTGTTGGTTTGTTTGTCCGTCAATCACGCCGCAGCCACGCAACGGATCGACCTGATTATTTGCACAGATACCTATAGTTTAATACCCGGAGAGTGATGCTACTTTTATCATGGCAAAATAATTTCTGTGGTATTGCATTAAAAGTATAATTTTAACGTTTTTGACGACTGAATGGCGTAGCGGTAGCGAACCTGCCGTCTGCGTCAGAGGTCGTGGGTTCGAATCCTACAACTGGTAAATGTGTGTGTGATGAGCATGGATGTTCTCCAGTGTCTGGGTGTTTTTCAATATATTGTATTTATGTTTATTAATATGTATGTATATTTACCAGTTTTCTAATACCCATAACACAAGCTATCGCTTACTTTGGGGCTAGATTGTGATGTGTGTAATGTTCTGATATTATTTATATTTATAAAAAAAACTTTACTTACAATATATGTTGAACCCTAGACTCCATACACTCGTAGCCGTAAATAGGTAATACTTTAGGCTCAATCCAATACCTTTAAACGAGCAATTCTTGTATATATATATATTTCTATATGAACTGGATCTCGGAAACGGCTGGAACGATTTTCATGAAATTTAGTATACACGGGGTTTTGGGGGCGATAAATCGATCTAGCTAGGATTCATTTTTAGAAAATGTCGAATTTACCAAAAAAAAAAATATCCTGCTGCCATCTATTGGCCAGTAGTTAAACTACAGAACGAAGCTCAGTCACCCAAAGTCATTATGCACCATTCACCCCGTGAATAAATAAAATAAATAAATAAATAAATAAGCCTTTTATTAACTGAAAACACTTTTTACAAGTTACATATTAATTATCTTACAGAATAGGTTCTTATTGCTATGAAAAATTACCGATGATGATGAATTACTGTTTTCTGTTATTTATTACAATTATGAGCTTGTTATATAGGGCTGAATATGAAAATGATTTTCTTTTTTTTTTTATTATTATTTCAAAAGATATCTAGTAGGTAGTTTTCTGAATATAATGTATGTAATTGTTTTTCATTATTTTTACTTTTCTATAAATAGGTAAGTGCACAATATCAAAACAAATATAATTTTTCGTATAATTGTGACCATTTGTAGCTAAGCAAGTGATATTAACTTTTAGTAGAAAATACAAGTTCAACAATTTTTGTTTGTGTTGAGTTGTTATAATATGACAGATTTCAGGAAAGTAGTTAAATTATTTCTATAAAAAGGACTCTCTATATAATATGTAATCAATTTTTTTTTTTCTGCATTCTCAATTTTATAGTATTCCATAGTAAAATACATAATTACATATTTTATCAATTAAACTAATTTTTTATTTTATTTTTCTGACCACTTAGTATTTTAGTTTTTCTTATTTTAAAACTATTGTTTTTAGTTGCTCTTAGTTTAGTTTCTCTTATTTAAAAACTTACTATACTCAAAACATAGGTGCATTAATGGAACACAGTATACTACTAAAAAAAAAAAAAAAAATATTATAGATGATGCCAAAAATATCAGATGAATTAAATATTGTGTTCAATTGCTCACCATTATTCAGTTTTTTAAGAATTGTAACAAATATCTAAATTCTAATCGTTTAATACTACAAAATAATAACACCTATTACAAAAAAACATTGCGTTTTCAGTCCGCCTTGTGGCGTACAGGCCTCTTTCAGTTAGTAAATTTTAAATCAAGATTGATGTTCATAATCATATAGTATATGAATACTCAAAAACTGAAAGGTTTTGGTCATAACCCCCTCACAGTGACCAACTGGACTGAGGGGGGGGAGAGGCTATTTTAGCAATATTTAAAATACATAATATCATACATGATACAACAAATGCCGTAAAATATACAAATAATATAAGATATACTTATTAAAAGAAACGATAAGGTTATGTAGGTAAATACTGTTGACTTTTGTAGTTTACATTGTTAGGTTTACTGTTTCTGTTTCTTTTTCTTAATTTGTGTTTTGGAATGTTTTTGGGTTGCTATTTCAGATGTTTCTCTAATATTACTGTCACTTCCTGCGTCTGTCGATTTACTTTCGAGTATAACAATTTTGTTATATTTTATGATCGCATTGTTCCCCTTGGCTCTTTCTTGAAGAAGTTGCTCCTGCAGTTCCTTCCTTCTCGCGAGAATATTCTTCGGAAAGTCTTGTTGAATAAAATAGTTGGTGCCATTGAGTAGTTTTTTCTTTCTGAGAATTTCTATTTTTTTGTTTACAGTAGTAAATGTTACTAGCACTGGCCTTGCAGTATTGTTGTTGTATTTACCCAGTCTTTTAACATATTCTATGTCATTGTCTACACTATTCATACACATTTTTGAGTTAAGTAAGTTTTTTATTATTTCTACTAACTGTTGGTAGCTTTTTTCTTCTTCTTTTAGTCCAAAAAATATTAAATTTTTTCTTTTTACAATTCCCTCTAGATTGTTTAGGCATTTTTGTTGTTGTTCCAGCTTTTGCTCTAAAAAAGTACATTTTTCTTCCATAAGCAGCAGTTTTGCGTTAATACTAACTATTATCTCATTTGAAATGTCTTTTGCCATCTCTTTAAACTCTTGTTTTTGAGTCGTCATTTGACATTGTATGTTCTGTAACATTTTCATCACTTCTTCCATAATTCACTCGTAACAATACCTATGCAATCAAGACGAAATAATACAGAAATATACAGTGAAGTAAAACTGAACTCCAGTATGCGTTGGCGATTTGTTTTGATACGAACTACGAGTATTTCACTGCACTAAGCACTTTGAGAAAAACTATGTTTACTCGATGCGCGACCGTTGTTCTTGCGAATTGGCGAGGTGTTTTAGGTTATGTTGCACTGTTTCAGTTGTTTTTCGCTTATTAACGTTCTTTGGTATATAACTTCAATTTGTATGAGTACAATAATTGAAATTGAAACAATACGAGCACTTTTTACGTAGTTTAGTTAAATTTTCGAATTTTATTTCGGGGAACGTAACAGAGACAGTGTTTATAGTTGCGTAGCAGCGCCCTCTCCTCGTAACACTCGCTCAGTTTGCATGCCATATAATATATTACAAATTGCCAGGATCTACTACAATTCTAACATCTTTCGCTTTTAATCCAGCGCAGTTTATCAATATTTATCTTTTTCTTAAATGACGCGGGCGAAGCCGCGGATAAATGCTAGTAATAAATATTTAACAAACCCAGTAATAAATATAAAAATGTAGTCAAAATAAGCTTTATTAATTCATTCATATTGATCATTAAAATTTTATCTCGAATAAAATTTTAATGATCAATATGCGTAAGTATGAGATACGGTGCGAAAATTCTCTAGACAATAAGACTAGCCTCAAGGTTTGACTGCTTTTCGTTTCAGTTACAAGATTTCAATCCTAACACACTAGTGTGCAAGTGTGGGTTTTATGTACATAGAATTGAGGAAACAATGCAAATTGCTTTGGCTTCCTGTCTTTCTGATTCAAGATTATTTTTGCCTTGGCCGAAAAGTTACATACAGGCTACAACTAAAATTCCATTTATTAAATTAGTCTCCAAGTTTTTACTGTGCATTGTTTACAGACAAATCATTTTAATAGAATTGGCTACTATGGCGTATTTATCTGAATATATAAAAGAAGAAACTGACTGACTGACTGACATAAGGCACAGCACTAACCGCTGTTTGTAGAAACTCCAAGTTTTGCACTCAGGCTCTAATGAGGATTTTTAAAATTCACCCTATACGGACGAAACGGGTGTTGGGTGAAAATACTCCTTCACTCTGCAACTACTAAAAATTTTCGACTGTTTGTTATGATGTAACAATTGAAGAATGTAGCAAAACCAATGCTACTATATCACTGAAAAATTTTATATAATTTCGAAATCATATTCCGCCTATTTAGAACAGTATTTTTTTAGCCGCATACTTTTTAATATTATGAGATCGCTAATGATTATTATCGGAGACTGCCAATGATTACTGATGATGATAACCGCTGATCACCAAATTTAATTCACCGTTCGAGAGGGGTGATGTTTATTGTATAGCTCACCAGTCTGCCAAAACACTTTTGGCGTCACTAGTGTTCGTCCATTCGTCCGTCACAATCATAGAAGGCATACAATTTACTCTATTATATTTACATATCGTGAACACCAAACAAAGATAATATTTTGTATTGCAGTGTTTATAACACTTTACTCATTACAAATAAGCTCTTGACCGAAGAAGTGCTTGAAATAACCAACCAATGCGAGTCGGACTAGCGCACTAAGGATTCCGTACCCTTAAACATTTATTTTATTCCTGTTTGGAAGAAAGAAGTAAATATATCTATATATCTCTATATCTGTTTCGATTTTAATATTTAAGATATTTTATTATTTTATTAAATTAGGCATTGGATTTTTAAATATCTACATATACATGATAAAAGTAAATAAATAAATAAATAATAAAATATTATAATAGCAATAAATATCAATATTTTAATAGCAATGATTTTTTATTAAAAAATGATGTGTATTGGTTATAAACTCATTATTTTTTCATATTAAAAAGCTTAGAAAATGCGAGTAAACATTTTGAACAGCAATTATTTAATAAAAAAATCATTGCTATTAAACTATTTAGGTGCATTTTGTTGCAAGTTGTTATGCTGATATTATGTCTCTCGCATGTTTTCAGATCATAAAAATTAAACGATTGTAAAGACATAAATATAAGCTTTAATATGACGTACTGTTTTTCAATGGCCATGAATATTTTTTTCCGAGGGCAGAATCCGGCCATGTCATTTATTCGATTATTTAAAAATACGCAAATACCTGCATTAAAAATATAAATCAAATATGAAAATACTAAAACAGGAAACAAACACTAAAATTAAGTATACCTACTAAACACAAATTACGTTATAAATAATAACACAAATCAAGTTTTTTTTTTAAATATTTATTGATATAGCGGCAACAGAATAGATATATCCGACTATGTTATCAACTGTCTCAACTATTACAATTCAATAGATACAGCCTTGTGACACACGGACATACTGACGGTAGTCTGAGAAACAGGGTCCCGTTTTACGAGTACCCTTTGGTTACGAATTACGGAACCCTAAAATAGCGGATCTCTATCGTGAATCATCAAAAATACGTGACTCTTCCGGCAACTCAATAGATGCAATCTGTTTTTTGTGATCAAACAATATAATACATTATTATAGCTACTTTTGAGTTTTTGTGGCACTTAAGAGCCTATAATATCCGACTATCCGACATTTTTATCGGAATCGTATCTATTAAATACGTATATAGTTATACTAAATTTTTCCCGCTGGTCCGCTCAATTAAGTTACGCATTTGTACAAATCCCACGACATAATGCGGTATTTAATAATTTTACTCCATTTTTTACGGATCCGTACCCGAAAGGTAAAAAAGGAACCCTATTACTGAGACTCCGCTGTCCGTCCGTCCATCCGTCCGTCTGTCACCAGGCTGTATCTCTGGAACCGTGATAGCTACAAACTTGCAATTTTCACAGAAGATTTATTTCTGTTGCCGCTATAACAACAAATACTAAAAAATAGAATAAAATTAATATTTAAGTGGGCTTCCATACAAAAAACGTGTATTTTTCTTGTTTTTGTTCAATATTCATAACGGCAACAGGTAGACGCTTCAAATTTTGACAGAATATTATGTAGTTATACACTTACTATAGAAATAAGTAGGTAAATTAAAATAAAATAAAAAAATAAGAGGGGCTCCCATACAATCAATAAACGTGATTTTATGCTCGTTTTGATTTTTGTTTTACGTTCTGGTTTTTAGTTTACTATAATACTTTAGAGAAAGGGAATATAGTCTAGTGATTGTACGGAACCCTCAGCGCGCGAGCCCGACTCGCACTTGACTTATTTTTTTCGACGCTCTAATATTGTTTACACCCGAAATGCACTCGTAGCACTGACGTAGTTGGTAGTGATGAAAGCCTTTTTGTTTAATTTTACCCATTCTAGGGAGGTAATCGTATTACTCGAACGGCGCACCTAAACATTTGCAAACATTCGCATCCAAGGTCAAGTTAAATTGTCAATAGATCATCATTCATTTGCTAAGTGGCAGCTAAACTAATTATGTTGATAACTGTACTCGCAGACTACTGTAGGTACTATTGCAAAGTATTCCAAAGATATCTTAAAGGAGACGTTTCATCAATGTATGAGCCCTGGGCCAGGTCTATGTACGGTATACTTGGGTGTAGCCCAAATCACAAAAAACAGTTTTTACCTACATATTTTCTTTAAAAATGGCTTTTTCGGTTGAACAAAACCAGTGTTTTTGAATATAATTGCAAACCTTACAAAGATTCAGCATGGCGGTAATATATATATTTCATTGTGAATTGACATTTGACTTTGTCAGAAATGTCTACTATTGCCAGATGCAGTCGTGGTTTACGTCAAATCGTACGACGCCAGCGACGCCATATTCAAAATAGAATATATAAATAATGAAAAAAAGATATTTTTGTACACCTAAAGTATTCGTTTTAACTAAATAATTTCATTTTTCCCGTGAACAACAGATTTTTCTTGATTTTTAGGGTTCCATACCAATTTGGTAAAAATGGAACCCTTATGGTGAGACTTTCTCCGTCCGTCCGTCCGTCTGTCACACTCCATTATTTCAGTAACTATCAAAGCTATCGACTTGAAATTTGGAATAGTTATAGGTAATAGTGACGCGACGTCATAACAATCGTAAAAATTTGAAAATTATTTTTATTTTTATTTAAAAAGGGGGGAAAACCGGGGCTTCGATTTTTCAAAATGAGATAACAATATGGAGTGGGGTATCATATGAAAGGGCGTTACTTGTGTAGTCTAAAACCGATTTTTACTATTTATTTTTATGTCCGATAGTTTTTGATTTATTGAGCAAACTGTCGAAAAAAATACCGTTCCCCCCCCTTATCTCCGAAGTTTACCAATCGAAAAATCTGAAATAATTATGATCAATAGAAGTTAATGTATATTTTACAGGAAAAATAAAATCAACTCACTGACTAATATACTTTTTTTGATAATAACAATAATCCGCCAAAAACAAAGTTACGTTTGCGGTTTGCCAACAAAAGTACCTACATGTAAATTATATACTCGTAAATTCATGAATAAGTGATTCTTTCAATGTTTTACTTCTTTTATGGTATGGAACCCTCGGTGCGCGAGTCCGACTCGCACTTGGCCGGTTTTTAAAATACCGTACAAGACCTAGCCCAATTTTAAAGATCTCCTTCAATTTAATTATTTATTCTCGGTATATATATATTCGAGGAGTGAAAGTCATGCAAATAACAGTGATATAATCTCGTGCGTGAGTTATATTCAGTCACATATTGTGCATGAGTTTAGGTTTCTATTCAAGCACTTAACGTGACGGCAATATCTAAATACGTAGATAAACTCGTAATGATTATGAATGTGCCTATTTGGTGCCTCCGTGAGCTGTGAGCTCTGTTTATGTATTTTGACCTATTTAACAAAACATAAAATGGGTGCATATATTTGGTAAATTATAAAATGTAAAAATTTTAAATTTTAAAATATTTTGTTGTTTGTTGTGTGAAAAATAAATATTATTATACCCAATTATTACAAAGAACATAATATAGTTGTGGCATAAAGGAGTAACTGACATAAGACAACACGCACATACACACATGTACAATCTTTCACCCTTATTAGTCTTATAACTGTATGTCTAATAACAATTCGTTAAAAATCGTTTACGGCTCAAGCCTATTGTCTCCACTCAGAATGCAATGAGTTTTGCTTTAGCCCCCTATTTCTGGTCAAGTGCAGATTGGGTTGAGTCGTCTCATGTCTGTCTTGATGGTCCTAGTCTCAATTCCAGATTCTTGAAGAGGTCATTAATATAAAACTGAAATAATACTTGGAGCTCTTATAACTTCATTATTCTTAACTTCAACTCGCACTGGCAAAAGTAACCCACCAACCAACAACTTATAAGAGAAAGAATCTCTCACCTTTGAGAACATTACTAAAACAAGTGACATTTAACTTCTTCAAACTCAGATCCGAAATGTCAGAGATACACAAGAGCTTCGTACGATGTACTTATCCCTGGGGGAACAAGTAATAGTTAAATTTATAGCTGTGTGTTGGCTGTGTGCTTGTTACGTACTAGTTTAACAAACGCTCAACTCAGCGCAAATATTAAAAATAGATGCATGGCTTAATTTGTTATCAAGGTAAGTTGTCTAGGCGAGCAACCTCAAACATTAATTCTCTGATTCGTCCGCATCATAGAAGTGTTTGAGGTTGAGAGCGGAGATGACTCAATTAGTCGCCGGCTTAGTTTCAATCAATGGACTTTCACATAAGACCTCCCAACCCAAAAGGATCTTCAAACTGCACCGGTTTTGTGCCGCTTGAATCCAGAGGCTCTCCCGCTATTCTAGATCATCATTCCAGCTGGTCTGAGGATTGCCTATAATGCTTTCCCAGGTGTAGGCTCTCCATTACCTACAGCACTTTGGGTCTCCTACTTCCATGAATGATAAGCGGTATGTGCCCCGCGTACAAAAAATATCTTCCGGTAGTGTTACACAATCGAATTGTTTTAAGTGGTCAAAAGTATCACATACTTAGGAACCATGGACGCATTGCGCGTCACGCAGGCGGGTTACGTTCGCACCTCGTGTATGCCATAATTATTACATCACAGTATTAACAGTAACGTAACATTGCGAGCAAGTGTAGTTTCTACCTACGCTTATCTGGCGTTATCAGAATAATGCGGGATACAATTATTAAGCGCATAGCAGAATGCCCACAGCTATAACACACTTGTCCAGCCATTTAAAGTTAACGCACACCAAGCTTTCTAACCATGTAACCGTAAGAGCTGAGCTCATCTATTATGCAATTTTAGTAAGACAAAACCTCCATTCAAATATACCAAACAAGTGCATTGATGGTGATTATGACCATGTTGTTTTGATGGTTCTATTCGTTTGTACGATCTGTACTGCAATTAACTCCGTTTCTGTGCCATCATATTAAGATGTTTCGTTATGTATCAATATTACCTTTGAAGGGTTGATGAATAAAACCCAATAACAATATTATTTTTCACATATTTAGACCGCTTACTGCCTACTTATTTTGCGTAACGAAACTCGTGTATTCCCACACGAGTGAAACCTACTGAAATGGCAAACGCAAATACGAATTCCGCGAGTGGGTATCAAGGAAATACCATATTTAATTTTAACTTACATCCTTGTTATATCACACCGTTATGTAACCATAAGATACGAGTTTCTCGGATTCGATGTTATGGAGCAAAATACTCAACAGGTCATAGCCATTTGTAACAAACTTACCTTTGTGCATTGATACTCAAAAATTTCAACGTGTTTCGGCCCTACCAACCCGCGAAATTTAAATTTTATTTAGTTTCTCGCAAATATTATACTTACTAGTTACTACACATTGTAGATATATAGCAATGGATTTTGCGGGCATATTATTTAATTGAAAGCATATATTAGAAGATTATTTGCTCGAAAATTCCCAATGAGTATTGTTAAGCAGAGTTTTTATGAAGATGCATAGATGTTATTAGGCAAAATATTATCATTGTCATTAGGCAATGTTGTATTATTTATACAAAATGTATAATTTTTTTTAATTTTCCCGCCCGGATGGTACCCATCCCCTATATGGTATATTCATATTATAGAGGTTGTCAAAAGTTAGAATATACGATATACATTTTTTTAAAGAAGATTTAAGTACTTCAATGACTTTTATAGACGTGAAAAATATACTGGAATCATTATTAGGTTTGTAGGATTTAACCACCTTCTAAAGCAAATTAAGTAATTACTGACACCATTTATTAGAGAGACTTGATTAGATGTCATGCTTTAGGTGAAAACGTATTTACCCAAAAGTTTAATAAATTTGACTTCAGTACACCTTAACCTAGGCTCGTACGTTTTAGTTTTTTTGTATTTTAGTTTAATTACTGCTAGACGATCCTCTTAACCTTACTCAAATTTGATGCTACATTAACTGCTGCCTGTATTCATATTTTAATTTTGCCGTAGTTTTATTTTATTTCTAACTGACCCGCCCTCACTATCAGGTTTTTACCGTATTCGCATTTTGAAAATAAATCCTCATTATAACTGGAACTACTTAATTTTATACGTCCTAGGGCAAAGGTAAGTCAGTGAAATAGATATGGAAACACAATGTTTGCCGGGTCAGCTAGTATAATACACCTATATAAAATTCTCTTGACAATTTTTGTTACCTTAACTCCTCTGAACGGCTCGACCGATTTTTATGAAATTATCTGTTTATGTTCGGTAGGTCTGGGAGTAGGTCGTAAGCTATTTTTATATCCCTAGTGTCAAAACAACGTTTTCTGGGTCAGCTAGTTAAATATAAAGACTTCAGAACTACCCAAACAATATTACCTACTGATTCACATTATGATTTTTTTAGGAAGATAAAATAAAAGTGCATACATATTCTCATTGTTTATTTTATCCTTAAATTGGACTACCTAAAAACATCATTATACCTTATATCATAATGGTAATACAATTCGCTTATTCATAAATAAGAACTAACTGTAGCAAAATAAACATAAATAATAATTTTTGGTAACCATTCAACCGATTTTAAATGTATTTCGAGTATCGACGGTCAAAGTATTTTTAATTTCTTTTTTTAAGATCTGTTTTTCCATTACTCTCTCTTAATCACCATTATTAAAGCAAATCAACTATAATTTTCATCAAATAACATAAATTAGATATTTGTCAATTGGTTGTGTGTAATTATTGGTAAACCGACAAAGCATTGGATTGAGTTTTTTTTTTCACTTTACGTTTTTTCTTACTATTTCACTTCAGTACAATTTTTGTTTTCATTTTTTTCTTTTTTTTTTTATTAGGTTCATAGACCTTTAATATTTTAAATTCCAAATTACAAAACGATATTTTTTTTAATCTCACGAAATATTCTTGACCGTTATTCAAGATAATTAACACTAAATATATATTTATAGAACTACTGATAAAAAACGTAAAGGTGGATAATGTAGAAGTCAACCCCAACTATCACATAAGAACTAAATATATTGTGCAATCATAAATCATTTGTAAAAATCAAACAAAATATGACTGAACAACATTTTCAGAAATTAATGTAGGTAACTATTAATTTAAATAATAATAATTGGTGAGTAAGATGCCAGTAAGATGCCATAGTAAACTTTTAATGATGTATTTAAAAAAGCAACTAAGTATTTTTAAGTACAATAATAAAAGTTCACCACCATAGGCGCACGTAAAACCAAATTACATTCGCAAGCGATAATCGGAACTTCTCGCAATCGCCACATAAGAGAGCATTCGCGTCGGCGTACGCCTAAAGTGTTTGCTTGGCAATTGCTTACCAGCATTATTAGTAGATAAAACAATCCATAACAATATTTACAAAAACTCAACATTTACAGCTTAAAACTCTTGGGCCTCACTGGCAACAATTAGTATAATAAATGACTAAATGGTTATTACATATCAGATCAGATCTTAAGGTGAGTTACTTATCCCACCCGTGATGTTCCTCATGATGCTCCTCGTGGTGCTCATGGTGAATGGGGCGCCAAACTTTTTGCCAGACGGGCTTGTATACCTTCAAAAAAATTATGAAAAATAATAAAAAATAATTAATATAAAATTATAAAAATAATAAAAAAAAGTTAATAAAAAATTATAAAAAATAATAAAAAGAAAATTAACAAAAACATATAAAAAAATAAAATAAAAAAAACTTATAATTTATAGTTTGGTTGTCTACCTTCTTCCAGGCGGGTGCTTTTGTAATTTTCCATACGGGGATGTTGACTTGATGCCACTTCTCAACCCATATTTTCTTCTGGACAGGCACCCACACTTCAGTTTTTACAGTTTTCCAAATTTGAACTTTTTCCTCGACCTGTAAAGCAATGATAAATTTTATAAATACATACATAGTTAAGCATAGAATTAACAATTGGGCTAAGCGTTAAAACACGATTTTTGACAATCATATATAACTGTTTAGTATATAAATGAAATAACGTATTTTATTTGCATAAAACTCCATCTTTAAAAATCAACAAAATCAAAATATTAGAACGTTTGCACTTTGCAACTTATTAAAAATCCTAATATAATATTATAAAGGCGAAAGTTTGTGTGTGTGTATGTTTGTTACTCCTTCACGGCTCAATTACTGAACCGATTTAGCTGAAATTTGGAACATAGGTAGCTTATAACCCGGATTAAAACATAGGCTACTTTTTATCCCGGAAAAATCCGTGGTTCCCGTGGGATACTCAAAATACCAAATTTTCTAGAGCAATCTATAGCTACATCTATAGATAGATTGTTCAAGCGAACTTGCTTCAAAGCATGTTTAAAGGTTGGAATAGGGAACGATAACGGGAAAATGACGTTTCCCTTAGGATTCATGAAAAAGCGAATTTAACGCGGGCGGGGCCGCGGGCAAAAACTGAATCTATTATCACTATAAATGGCCACTATGTATGCAAAATTTTCGTATGCGCTATATATGCTCTCTAAAACTGTAAACAGAGAAACACTGCTAGTTGCTTACCATGCTTATGTCGATTCGATTTTAAGATACGGTATTATTTTTTGGGGCAACTCAGTAGACCGAGAGCATATATTCAAATCACAAAAAAAGTGTATTAGGTCAATTTGTGGCCTCAAACAAATAGAGAGCTGTAGACCGTACTATAAGGAGCTAAAGATCCTCACGGTGCCTTCTCTTTACATTTTTGAGTGTTTATTATTCGCCAAGAAGCACATGCATTTGTATTTGCATTGTAACAGAGAGCGCCGTAAAGACAAATTTCAAATCCCTGCTTCTAAAACGGTTAAGCACAGTAAATGCGCATATGCAATGTTACCTAGGTTGTATAACAAATTGCCGATTGAACTAATGAAAATAAATGATTTCAATATATTCAAGACCAAATTAAAGGAGCATCTTCTAAATAAATGTTATTACTCTTTGAATGAGTATTTAGGGACATTGTAATTATTATTATCCTATACTTTGAAATAATGATTTATTGTGAAGTTTTAATACTACGGTTTACTGACGCATTGTATTTTGTATTTTTTAAGGATAGATATAATTGTTAATTCTTTTAATCGATTGCATGCCTTTAAAGGTGAAACTCTGAGACTATTTTGTTTATAACATCTGTTTATTTATACGAGTTTGAAGCAATAAATAAATTATGAATTATGAATTATTATGTAGGTTCTGATCATAGCACTGTACGCATTTAACAATTAGTGCGTTATAGTTGAACAAGGGGATATGGGATACTAATGCTATAAATAATAATACTATAATGCTATAAATAATGCATAATGGTATAAATGTGAAAATGGGTACCCGTATAATTATAGGTTCCGACATTACATCTGTTTTGCTATTAGTATTTTGTGTTTTAGTTGAGCAATGAGATACTAGGTTAATAATATTATAACTATGAAAACGGGTACCTATATGAAATAGGTTCTGAACTAACATCTGTTACGTTACTGACAATGTATGTTTTAGTTGAGCTATGGGATATAGTATAGTAATTAGTCTAATAATTATTATAAATGTGAAAGTTTGTGAGTTTGTGAGTTTGTGAGTTTGGATGTTTGTTACTCTTTCCCGTCGCATCTACTGAACCGATTTGGCTGAAATTTAGAACATAGATAGCTTATAACCCGGATTAACACATAGGCTACTTTTTGTCCCGGCAAAATCCATAGTTCTCGTGGGATACTCAAAATACCAATTTTTCTTGAGCAATCTATAGCTACATCTATAGAAAGATTGTTCAGGCAAACTTGCTTGAAAGCATGTATAAAGGTTGGAATAGGGAACGATAACGGGAAAATGACGTTTCCCTTAGGATTTGTGAAAAAAGCTAATTTGTCGCGAGCGGGGCCGCGGGCAAAAACTAATGATATTATCACTATAAATGTGAAAATGGGCACTATGTAGGTTCTGAACTTAGCACTGCACGCAAGTGTGTTTTAGTTGAACAATGGGATATGGAATCATCTAATCAATACATATAATAAATCTGTAGAGGTCGAATTTCTGTACAAATAAATAAAATGCTAAAAACGGAGTCAGGGGGATGTAAGAAGTGAAATAGAACTAATTTAAATTTTTTTCAATTTTTTTGTTTCTCTGTTTGTCTGTTTATCTGTTTGTCTGTTTGTCTGTTTGTCTGTTTGTCTGTTTGTCTGTCTGTTTGTACGGGCTAATCTTTGGAACGGCTGGACCGATTCCAATGAAATTTTGTGTGGTGGTAGCTTATGTCCCTGGTCAACATATAGGATACTTTTCATCCCGGTAAAATAAAGAGTTCCCGTGGGATAGTTAAAAAACTGCAACTAATTTAACAGCTTTGTAAACAACAACTAATGAACTTAATTTAGTAAAATTTGTTATGCTGATACCTTATGTTGCCTCTTTAACAAAATATATATATAGTAAAACTTATTAATCCAATCGAGTTCCCGCGGGAAAGAAAACATTACAAAAACAGTTAGCAGGCGTCTTTCAAGTAACGGATTTAAATGAAATTTTATGATCCTAGTTTACATATATACCCGGTCAACATTTAAGATACTTTTCATCCTGAAAAACTTGAGAGCACCCGTGGGATGATTAAAAAAACCTATAGCTACTTATCTACGGAGCACAATCAAAACGGGGTCGAAATATCGACAGTTTAAATCGTCCTTTTGATCGTGCAACTAGGTATAACTATACAAGATAACCCGTACGTAGCAGGAACGGGTTGCTACGTACACAGCAGCGCATCAGAATGCTTAATTACAATATCTGGGCGTTGGTATCATCTCAGAATAAGATAAGTTTGGTTAGTATAGTTATTACAATCCACGATGACACGCCCCACTCTGTCTTACTCCATGCGAATTGAGTAACATAAGCGATTTCGACAGAGTGTATAAGTAGAGGAAGACCAAAGAAGATATAGGTAAATTGTGTGAAAGAAGATAGCACGTTGACAGGAGAGATTGGAAGAAGACTCCTTTACGGGTCCATCGAACCCAGGGACCACTCATTTATCTTGGGAAAAATTAAGAAATTCCACGGGAAACATTTTTGTAAAAAAAACGAACTGCACGCGGGCGGAGCCGCGGGCAACACCTAGTAATAAATAACTGACTTCTTATATTATGAGCAACGCAAAGCAAATGTTAGTGCGTGCCCATTGCCCGACCACCGGTGTTTCATTAACCATTACATACCCATTCTTCCTTTTTCTGTATAGCCCATTCTTGTTTCTTTTCCCATCGCCAGACTTTCACCCATTCTTCCTTCCATTCTAGTTTTTTCTCATCAACCCATTCCTCTTTGTGCTCGGTTTTGAAACTTTTGACCCAAATAGGTTTCCAAATCAACTTTTTACGCCATAGGTCGTGACTCGTGTATTCCCAACCATGCTCATCCTTTCCTAGGTATTTCTCTCCGGGCACACCTTCCTTGACCCACTCCGGTACGAACTTCTTATTCCAAACTGGGACTTGTATAGTTTTGGTAATCGGGACTTGTATAACCTTCCAGACAGGCTTGTTAATTTTTTTGCTATCAGCAACCTTGATATCCCTCCAAATAGGTACCTGTAAACAACGCGAATATTTTTCGTTAATTTTTAAATTTCGTTTACTTAAGTAATTACATTATTTATAATCTCATAAATGTCGACTTACGGGTGTACTAATAATAATTTACTAAGATCCCATTGCTTCTTGGTTACAGTTCGGAAACCTCTTTGGGGAAACCGAAGGTTTTGTCTGTGCAATTATGGATGAAGTTATCAAGACGAGGAATTATCGGAAACATATTATGAAAGATGGCACTATTGACATATGTCGAGCGTGCCATCGTCCTGGGGAGTCCCTCAGGCATATTGTTTCCGGTTGTTCCCATCTTGCTGATGGCGAGTACTTGCATAGACACAATCAAGTAGCCAAAATCATCCATCAACAACTTGCTCTTCAGTATGGCCTCGTAGATGTTGAGATACCGTACTATAGGTACGACCCTGCGTTAGTTCTGGAGAATAGTAGTGCATTGCTCTACTGGGATCGGTTGATTATAACTGACAGGTATATTGCTGCCAATAGACCTGACATAGTAATAGTCGACCGTTCGGCGCGCCGTGCAATAATTGTGGATATCACCATTCCACATGATGACAATCTCATGGAAGCGGAGAAGGAAAAATTATCAAACTCGTACTTAGACCTTGCTCATGAGATTACCGCCATGTGGGGTGTGAACTCGACGATTATTGTTCCGATAGTCGTTTTAGTTAACCTAACTTCGACCAACATCTAAAGAAGCTTTCGCTCAACTGTTGGATCAAGGGTAGTATACAGAAAGCAGTGGTCCTGGAAACGGCACGCATTGTGAGGAGGTTCCTCACTCTTGAACCCTGACCACCGGTAGCTTGGGCCGTTAAGGCTCCGCGACCAGTGGTGGACTCAATTTTTTAATATTTTTAAACGTGTTTTTTTATTTATTTTTAGGGACATTGTTAAAAATATTATTAAATTGTAATAAAAATAAATGATAGTCAATTATTTACTACTAAAATTAATAGTAGTTGTAGAAAATTATTGAATTTCGTCATTCTGTCTGTCAGAAGGAATTTTCATGAATAAGACTAACTAACTAACTTTTCATGAAAAACTATGTGAATAAGACTAATTTTGAACGTAACTAAAAAGAGGTGCAAACGGTACGCGCAAAGGGCACTGGCGGTCGGCGCGTCAGCTGATTGACAGCGCGCGGATTTTAACCGAGGGAGATGTCACCGCGCACTGAGAAGAAAAACCGCAAAAAAGTTTTATTATCACAAGTTACACTACCTTTCTTTCCTTTATTATAGGTTTTTTAACGATTTTCCATGCAGGAACTTGCTTCTCTTCAATTTTTGCAACCTTTTCCGTGATCCATTTCGGTTCCTTGTGTTTCCGCCACTCCACTTTCCAAATCAAATCCTTTTTTGAGACCCATATTTTCTTGTACTCTTCCTTCCAGATGAGTTTGTTCTCCCATACTCCTTCTGGAGGTGAGTGCCAGTCGGACCGTTTCACTCTGGCCACATCCGTTGATTCTGGATTATTTTTCAGTGGAATGGCAAGTGCCGGTACTACCGCGAGCACCAACCACAACTGTAAAATAAATATTTAATATGTTACGAAAACCTCAAAAAGCAACTGTGTGCAACCTAATCATATTTTTTTAATAAATACACTTTTATAAATGAGCATTTTATTTTTATTACTCGTACAGTAACTAAAAAAAATTTACATCAAATGATAATTTATTTTATATTTATTATAATTAATGCAAATTTTCATTCTCTATTCTAATTTTAAGAAATATTTAAAATGACTAAAGCTTTCGCGCGTATTGTACACTGAAACTGCATGCGCATCCTAGATAAGCATAGAGCCGCGAAGAACTTTTTGGTGAACTTTATTAACATAACAAGCATTGCAATTTATGAAGTTTTACACTTTTAACACATATTAACAATAGCTCCCTATTATTTAATATTTTGCCCGCAGCATTGCCCGCGTGGATTTTAAGTTTTTTATTTAATTCAGAATATGCGCTCGTTTGATTCACTAAACATCCAAACTCCCAAATTTAAAAAACTAACACTTTTTTGTTAGGAGTTTTAAACGATTAATATAATCATCACTTCCCTAACTAATAATTAATATAATGTGTCACTTTCGTAATAATTAAATCTGAGCTAATTTCTATTAATCACTTAGTATAGATAACCGAGACTTGTATCACATCACTGTATCACCCACCGTGATCGTCAGCGTCCTCATTTTGATAGCGAGGTGCACGCTGCCACGACTGCCAAGAGAATCGTCTGCGCGAGTGATTTTATACAGCAGCCCCTCTCCAGTGGGCGTACGGAGTAATTCCTTTGCGCAGGATTTTTGGTGAGGTTTTCTTAAACGTGACCAGAGGCGGGAACAAAAGTTCAAGGGAGTTGCTGAAACTGTGATGCGGTAGGTGCCGATACTGAGGCATTCAGTCTCCCCTTGGATTTCAGCCGCACGTGAAAATATAAGGCCCAAATCAGACGAACAATCTGAGATAACGAATCAAGTACCTATTAAGGTGTTTTGGCTCGCAAATATTAGACTAACTATACTCTGTAGGTTTATGGCAATGAATTTTGCGGATATAATATTTATACACCAGCTGCTACCTACAAGTTTCAAATAGAAACTTTGCTCGAAAATTCTCACTCACCTCATATTCGTTCCCGAAAGGTAATTTGCAGTTTCCCAGATTTCGAACTATCGGGAACCAATAAGAACTAAAGCCCCACTATTAGCGAAAAACTAAATAAAATAAAATTTGACTTTTTCGCGCCCGGATGGTACCCATCCCCCTTAATACCATGTTCAAGTCCTAGTAACGTTAACAACTCCTTATATCATGTCTCTGCTACTATACCAATTATAAGCCACATTTTTGAACAAAAAATGTTTGTAAAGCAGATAATTGTATTTAATCTTTCTTCTGAATATATAAAAGAATAAACTGACTGACTGACTGACATATCAACGCATAGCCCAAAACGCTGGGTCTAGAGACTCCGAATTTGAGACACAGATTCATTATCAAGTCTCAGGGTGCACTAAGAAAGGATTTTTCAATATCCACCCCCTAAGGCGGTGAAACGGGGGTCCGAAGTTCATATATTATTAAGTTTTTAATACTCCTTCAACCGATCCGATTTGGCTGAAATTTGAAACAGCGGTAGATTGTATCTTGGTTTAACACATAGGCTACGTTTTATCCCGAAAAAAAATCATAGTTTCCGTGGGATTAGCTAAAAACCGAAATTCACGCGGAAAAAACTTCATGCCGTGAGTACAAAACCGATTTGGCTAAAATTTGGAATGGAGATAGATTATATCCTATAGGTTAATAATACATAGACTACTGTTTATCCCGGAAAATCCATGGTTTCTATGATAATAGTGAAAAGTAGATATACACGTGGGAAAATATTCCTTCACGCCGTAATTACTAAACTGATTTGGCTGACATTTGATATGGAGATAGACTATGTCCTGGATTAATACGTTGGCTAATTTTTATCCTGGGGAAATCCACAGATTCTATGATAATAGTGAAAAATACTGATTTGCCTGAAATTTGGAATGGAGATGGATTATATCCTGGATTAATAGATATGCTACTTTTTACCCCGCGGAAATCCATGATTTCTGCGGAATAGAAAGAACAGAAAATGAAATAGTGGAAAGATATTCATGCCGGAACTGCTGAAATTATTGGCCGAAAATTGGAATGGTGAAAGATTTCGTCCTAAATTAACAAAAAGGCTACTTTTCAAACCCGAAAATTGATGGTTCCCGTTGGTAGGGAAAACAAAAAATTACGCGTGCGAAACCGCGGGTTTCTGTTAGTATAAGAATGTTAAAAATTGTAATGAATATTCAAATCATCAATATTCATTCCTTCTTCATGTATTTCATTTTCATCTTTATAGCAATACTAGCTGTTGCCCGCGGCTCCGCCCGCGTGAGTTACGATTTTTTTACATAGGTATACTGTAGAATTCCTTGAATTTCGCGGGATTCTGGTGTGATGTTATACAGAAACCTGTTCTTACTTCGAACGGGTAATCTTGTGGTGATTTTGAAAACTTCTTTTTTTAATAAAAAATATAAAGTTTCATTAATACGTAGTTGAAAGATCAAAAGGACGAATTTAACTGTCGATATTTCGACCCAATGGCACAGGTCGTGGTCACTACGTGACCACGACTTGTACCAATGTATCGAAATATCGACAGTTAAAATCGTCCTTTTCATTGTGATTTTTATTCTGAAACCACGAAATATATCAAAAATTATTAAATCATGTGAAAAGTTGTACTGGTGGTAGAAATCTTCTTTCAGAGTTCGGCCGGGTAGGTACCACTGGGATAAAATACTCTACTAACAATATTCCCCAGCCCAACATAAGAGTCTGCTAAAAATCTTTGCTTCATCTCAATACAATCCTAAGTATCAGAATGGGCAATGGCTATTTATTTCTTTACGTATAAAAAGACCTATGACGGTCAATCGGTTAGGACCAGTTAAGACCTGAGAGTTAAAAAGTAAAAATATTTGTGAACCATTATTTTACTCTTTCCATGTTGCGGATGATAATTAAGACGTGGCACTCTGTTCATGTCTCAACAGTGCCATCTTAATATAAAGTCCAGGAACAGTACGTAACATGACAATTAATTATTATTAACAAAAATTCGGTAATACCTATCTCCAAGTTTTACATTCAAGTTCAACATAATTTGTAGAGATGGCGCGACACGGTATAACGTGGTGATAAATTCATGATTTTTGTTCAACCTAAAAGTGAAAAATCATAAACCATACAAAATCTTCTGCTTAGCATATTTATTTACGGCTGTAAGGGTACTCCAGTCTGACTTGAGCCCTTACGTCTTAGACCTAGGTGCTTGTCCATTCCGAGTTTCAAGTCACCTACTTGAACTCATCGATAAAGGTGATGTCTATAATTTCTGAACTACAAAAGTGATGATGATAAAATTTATACGGAATAATCTTTAAAGAACCTCCTTTCTAACAAAAAAAGAATGAATGAAATCGCACAACGGGTTAATGAATTATAACTAAATACACATTTTGACTTTGATGCCTTCTTCCAGGGAAACCATGATGAATTCCGGGACAAAAAGTATCCTATGTCCTACCTCGGAGTATGAACTATAATCATGTCAAGTTTCATTTAAATCCATCCAGCGGATTAGCCGTGATGCGCGGTCGTGAAACAGACAGACAGACAGACAGACAGACAGACAGACAGACAGACAGACAAAAATGAAACAAATTACAGTTTCGGCTTCAGTATCGACTAAAGAGTGTCCTCCAACAAAAATTTTCAAAATATCTTCAATGTACAGAATTCGACCCTTTACAGTTTTATTATAAGTATAGATTTATACGTTGGATCCATACGCGACTAACTAGAACCCGAAATAAATTATGACGTAATCTATAGGGTAATTTGTTATGATTTTCATGTTTTTCGCGTCAAAAGTTGCATTTATGGTACCAGTAAAAATGTACCACCAGGGCTTTTCGATTTCTCATAAAAATAAGCTTATTAGGGTTCCATACCAAAATGGTATAAATGGAACCCTTATGGTGAGACTTTCTCCGTCCGTCCGTCCGTCCGTCCGTCCGTCTGTCACACTCGATTATTTCAGTAACTATCAAAGCTATCGAACTGAAATTTTGAATAGTTGTAGGTAATTGCGGCGCGCCACCATTGCAATCATAATAAATTGAAAATCTATTTTATTTTTATTTAAAAAGGGGGGAAAACCGGGTCGTCAAAATTTCAAAATGAGATAACAATATTGAGTGGGGTATCATATGAAAGGGCGTTACTTGTGTATTCTAAAACCAATTTTTATTTATTTTTATGCCTAATAGTTTTTGAGTTATTGAGCAAACTGTCGAAAAAAATACCGTTTCCCCCCCCCCCCCCCCCTTATCTCCAAAGTTTACCAATCAAAAAATCTGAAATAATTATGATCAATAGGAATCTATTTATAATATATAGTATATTTTACAGGAAAAATAAAATCAACTCTCTAACTATTATACTTTTTTTGATAATAACAATAAACCGCCAAAAACAAAGTTACGTTTGCGGTTTGCCAACAAAAGTACCTACATGTAAATTATACTCGTAAATTTATGAAAAAAAGTGGTTCTTTGAATGTAAAACATTCAAAGAACTTCTTTTATGGTATGGAACCCTCGGTGCGCGAGTCCGACTCGCACTTGGCCGGTTTTTTTTTCGTCGCTGCGAACGTGTTAAGGAACGCTCTCACGCGAAACTTTGTCGTAACAATGAATAATTCTAACCAAAATTCTAATCAATAAAATACGCATTCAAAATGATTTCTCTATTCGTGCCACATATAAATCCTCATCCAAGAATTCGTTTGCTATAAACAATCGTTTGTTAAAAATCACGCTTCAAGGCGGAGCCTAAAAGTGACGTCACTAAGTGGTGATCATTTAATATGTTTAATAAATGGATTTTTTACGATAATTATACAATCTTTTCATTTCAAGACATTCCTTTTCGGTAACTTTACTTTTGAATGGTAAATAATTAAAAAATACAAATAAGTTACACTATCCTTATTTCATTTAAAGGCTTCTTTTTCATAACTAAACGTTAACGGGCCAGATGGGAAAAACATTCAGAAAAGATTCCCATCCTGCCCGGAAAACGATTGCACGGTGCGCAACGGGCAGGATGGGAATTGTTTGTGCCATCCTGCCCGGTACCGGGCAGACGCACCCGGTAAAATGGGAGCAACCCCAAGACAAGGGTAAGTCTTGTCGAACATTATCTAGAAAGGCCAGGATTACTCTTAATTCACACTAATAAATAATAACTGGTTTCAGCTCATTCGACAATTATTACGTAAGTCAAATAACTCAAACCATACGTTTCACAATGAGGCTTTTGTTAGCGTCACATTCGCAATCGGGGTTAAAAATATTATATAACGTGACCAACTTCCAATAATTAATATTCGATTAATTGTTCTCTAATGAATACTAATTACAACCGATCCGTTTGCCATCCAATGTGTTAACTCGAGTGTTGTTTTACCACGTGCAGTTTGTTTTTAGGTTTCCGTGCCCAAAGGGGAAAGAAAACGGGACCCTATTACTGAGACTTCGCCGTTCGTCCATCCTTCTGTCACAAGGCTGTATCTCTTGCACCGTGATAAACACAATCGTTTCACACTTGAAATTTTCACAGATGATTTATTTCCGTTGACGCTATATTTTTGTTGTTTACAAATAATAAGATTTGGCTGCCTAGGGAATATATAATAGCATTTCCCGCCCGCATTTTAGGCATTAAAGAAGCTTTTCCGAGCAGGTGAGATGAAAATACAGTTTCGTACCGTACTCCTCTTAAAAGTTCTTATTAAATAGTTTTTTTTAAATAAATATAAATATATAGTGGACAACATCACATACATTGCTCCGATCCATTAGTAAGTTGTTTATGCACTTGTGTTAAGGAAATCAGAAACAACGAAGGTACCACAACACCCAGACCCAAGACAATGTAAAAAAAATACATTGCCCCGACCGGGGATCGAACCCGGAACCTCAGAGTTGGCGGCGCCTTGAAAACCGGCACACTAACCTCTCAACCACGGAGGTCGTCAAGATACCCGTTTGTAACGCTAAATATATATTTTACTGTTACTGGTTCTATGATAGTAGCATCAAATTCAAAAAAATAGTTTCATTTATTCAGAAGTTACAAGGCTTGTAAGACAGACAGACAAGATAAATTCCAACCAAGTCAACTCTTAGACCTAGCGAGATTTTGCTTTGCTCGGTCAACAAGCCATTTTATCCAAGACTCTAAGACTTTAAGGTCTTCCAACTCTCTAAGGCATCTGTGGCATAGGTCAACGAAACCAAATTGAAAGAGATGAGAAAAACCAAAATGAGAAGAAATTGGAACCGAGAATTTATACTAACTGAGCATACTAATACAGATGGGAGGCCAAAAATGTCTGTTCTCGTGACATTTTTTCTATAAAAATACTTCGCATTTAGAAAAAAATAGTTCCAAACCAATTTCGACTAATTTTTGCTTAATTTTTTAAGCTATATAGCTTCTATTGCGGGCCTTCAGCGTGGAGACCGAATCCTGAAATTCCGTAACGAAAATAACCTAACACCCCCCACTCCGACCGGCCCGCTCTATCGCGAGCCTTGAGCGTGGAGACCGAATCCAGAAATTCCGTAACGAAAATGATCTAACACCGTAACTAAAATAATTAACGGAGTGGGGGGTGTTAGAGGTTGATAAAAAATAAGTTGATAAAAAATGCTATGCAATAGCTTTACCGCGGCAGTCTCCGAGTGCCACACGTCATTTTTTAAGGTCTTCTAGCACATCGTCTACGTTACCTCCAATCGTTCGATCATCAAGATAATATAATATCAAACTCAGTTTTTAAATAATATGATATACGGTTATGCAATATGCATCCCGTATCTGAAAAGGGCTGGACAGTGGATACCAACACTGGATTTAATGCCGCTGTCTCTAAAAAATAATTTTGATGAACTTTAATATTTAAGTTGATAATTCGGCCAGGAGAGTTGCCTTGTCCATGTTATTAAAGCATCCTTTACGTCTACTTTGCCTCACAGCCGCTTTTACTGCCGAAACCAACTTGAATAGTTTGGAACTTTTCTATGTGTCAACAAGCTAATTTTGATGCCAAACGACGAAAAAACCAACTACTATGGGGTGAATGGCAACATCTTTTTTATTAAAAGCGAAAAGTCTGGCACAATAAAGGAATGTCAAAATGAGACATGAGATTACTAACGGCCGTTTTCACTAAACCTAGGAAATGCCTAAATCGAATGCTTAGCCCTAAGGTGACAGTTGTTGTAGGTGAAAACTGTCACCTATCGGCTAAGCATTCGATTTAGGAGTTTCCTAGGTTTAGTGAAAACGGCTGTAAGTCTGGTAATGTCACTCAAAAGCAGCACTGCCGGCGTCCCCAGCACTGACGCTCACAAGGGTGCCTTCAATGCAATCGGCAAAGCTACTAGAAAATGACCATAGATTTATAATCTTAATAGGTCATTGCTGGCGCTCTGACTAAATGGAGCCCTACCTAACAACGACCGCTTCGTGAGTGCGGCAACTTTTTTTTTGTAGTGTGAGTGTGTCAATTTGTAATTTGTATGGTGTGCGGATGCTAGTGTGCGTGAATAATTGTGTAGCGAAGATTCGGGTTTGCCAATTTAGGCAAAATCATAGTATATTTATATTATATAATTTATCATTGGGCAAAGTATTTTTTGATGTCGAGGGTTCCCCCTTGGACCCCTATGAAAATGACTCTATCGCAGCGTAAGTCTCTTCAGCCTTTATTTGAAAATTAGTAACATTGGAAGGTGGATCCTGAAGTGAAGAGCTGGAATTAGGCAAAGGGTGTTTTTCACGCAAGGCCTTTAGCGTTACGTCATTGGAAGGAGAGGGTATCGTTGAAAAACAAGATGCGGGCGGTTTCCGGTTGTGTT
Source organism: Coenonympha glycerion (assembly GCA_963855885.1). NCBI lineage: Eukaryota > Metazoa > Arthropoda > Insecta > Lepidoptera > Nymphalidae > Coenonympha > Coenonympha glycerion. The sequence goes on from OY979626.1 coordinate 9,933,600, forward strand.
TGATCGCACATAGAATTTTGGGCACGTGTTGGCTGTGTTGGCGGTGTTTTGCTTGTAAGCGCCAATTTGATGCCAAATTAATCCAAAAATAACTGAGGTTATATTTGAAAGGAGTGAATTTTCCTCTTAGACATCCCATTGACATTTCCTCAATATTAAAAATAATAACACACTCCACGAGCTCCACGCACACGAGAAGTGAAAAAGTATTGTTGTCATATTCCAGGACATTTTTTCGCGTGGGATCAAAGCTTCGTAAATAAAACCACCCATATTTTTTACATAAGTTCTCCTCTGATATATCCGGGATCGACCAATTATGTTCATTGGTGATGGTATATGGCATATGCAAACAAGTAATGCGGTATTACGTAATAAGTACTTCAAGTATACCTACCTATGTTTTTATTTCTGGTCCTAAAGATGTGCAACATCTGGCTTTATATTTTACTCGTCTTTTATTGAATTGTCGCATTTATTTCGCGATTCATAATATCCAATTGTATCTGACTATTATCAATAAAACAGTAACAAAAGGGAAATTAGGTATAATTGTTATAAGATTTATTTCTATTGCGTATTCAAATTTTCATATGCATTTGCATAATATTAGAATTGAAATTAAAAACTATTTTGGAATGTAAAAACGAAACCACCCTACTAAATCTTTTCATATCCATTTAATTGTTGTCAATTGTAGAGCCTTATTATACGTCATTCTCATTTCTCACCAAATATCCTAAGTCAACACCCATCGACATACTCGTACCAAACATTGGTCAACGGCTTGAGAGTTATGCTCGAACAATTTTATTTGGGTATAGGTATGTACAAAAACATAAATACAAGCTTCTGTTATTTATAATACTGTGTATATATTACCGGAAATGTATGATCAGGCATTATAAAATTCCTATAGATTTCTAAAATCGATCGGAAATGTCTGTTATAAATTGTATTTTTCACATTTCCTGAGACGTCTTCGGGATGTGCCTTTGCAATGCACATCATGTACCTGGGCGAGCCGGAGCAGCCAAGGCTCCGAGGCTGCGGAGGTGAGCGAGGAGAGGAGCAGGTGTGTGGAGTGTCCAAATTAGATGTACGAGAGCTCTAAAAGAGGGATTTTCTCCGGCGGGGCGGAAAGTGCAGTCTCTTCACTATTGCGTAGCGATGCACAGGCTCCCGGGCGAGCTGGAGCGGCCAGAGGGCGGGGATTGCTCTCCGCACCCCCAGCTTAAAAAGCACTCTAGCGTAAACTCAAACTCAAAGTATCTTTCTTTCACATAGGCATAACGTACAAGCTATTCAATATGATATTTATAGCATACATAAATGGTGATAACTACAAGTCGACTTAAAGCAAAGTTTACGAGGTTCGACCGCACCCTGCACTGTGAAGATGCGCAAAACAAACTCAGCTGGGTTTTTTTCTGTTATCACCACTTGAATACGAATTGAGCTAGTATAATTACAGCAGTTCATTCCTTCTAACGGATTGATTTCACATTTCATAGTATGTAAATAATCTTTAATACTCTAGGTGCAGGACAAACAAGACTGCAGTCTGCATGGTATTGCGGTTAGACTGTTCGGTTCTATGACTATTTCGACCTAAATAAATCCATTTAGTTTCATCCATTTTTTTTAATATATTATTATTCATTAATTGTACAAAATTCCTTGAACCAACAATATTCAAATCCTAGGAAATATATTAATTAATGTTTAAATTCTTTTATTCAGAAAGTTTTAAATAAGCCAGGAATTACTAGAAATTGTGTACAATTCCTAGTTTTCACACATTTCCTATATAACATATAAATTACACAAATGCAAACTACAATTTAGGTCACCTTAGCAGACCTGCACTAAAGCTATAAGTTTACGTGTGACAAATATAAAAACTATGGGGCTTAAGCGATAGAGCATCGACTGTGAATATAAACACAAACAGCAAGTCTCAAACAGGTCAAGTTCAGTCATTCAAATAGAAACACCGCCCCGTGTACCGGCGCGTATACCTTTAAGATTCATAGTTCATCCAATTTCGAAAGAGATCTCGTAGTCAGAACCAACGGTTGCCGATAGAGTGGACCTTTTTTGAATGCCAATTACATTGTTAATTGCAGATTGTAAAGTCGATATTCAGCACTGGGAATGCGGAAGAGTTTTGTGGAAAATGAAACGGAGGATTACAATATAGTATGCTACTGGCGAGTGCAAAACAAATTATGTAATCTAAAATCTAAGAGAAGGTTAACCTTAAATCTAAAACAAAAGTGAGTTACTTAAAAATGTGCCGGATCATTATAAACTACGAGTGGACTAAGTAAGAGTAAATCAATGAATTTTTTTATAATTTTTTTTTAGGTGCATGTAACACATGCAAACTATCAATTAATATTTCGGCTCTTGCATAGTGAAAATTGTGTAAATTCTTTAATCAATTATAAACGGTTACACCGAAGCATGTTATAAATAATAACTTATCGATGGATTTTTTTATTACGTTAGAATAAACAAAATTTGTGATTATTAATCTACGTTTGTGACCGTATAAAAAAATTACACAACTTACCTAGTTGTAATCAAAATAATTATAATATGTGAAAAGATAAGCCATTAAATTTAACTGTAGATGAAATCAATGTTGCAAGCTATTTACTTCTACATAAAGAAGTTTTTACAGGTATTCTGTCCCGAAACCCGAAAGAATTGAACTACTTATTCAACTTCTTTAACATCTGACCACGTAGTGTATGCTGCAAGACAAGTAGCAATGAAAGTATAAAAAGACTACCAATAATAATTAATTATATTATTGGTCGAATAGCAAACGAAATTAAGTGATCAGGGGCCGTACCACCATCTCTTATAGCAGTAATGCTGCCGTATTCAAATGAAAATGTCAAAACAATACTGCAGCATTACTGTTTTACATTACATTACATTTTAGCATTACATTAGGGCCCCAGTGATCATAAAAGTTTAAGATAAATCAACTCTATTGGAACAAGCTTTACACCAAATTACCTACAACAATATTATAATTTACTTGCGTGACAGAAACGGGTGAAGTGACCCACACGACACCCAATATAGCGGTCTAAGTAAGAAGTTAAGTAACCCCCATGCATGTGCGTGCCTATCCACACAAACAGTAATTAACGCGTTGGTGCCAAGTGTTTCGCATGCAAGCAAACACAGAAGCAGTAGCTAACAAAGTCAAGAAGTTGTACACATGGGTGTCACACTAAAATATGTTTTATGTTTTGTGGAAGAAAGCTCCTTGTTACTTAAAATGCAAATTATATTTATTAGTCACATTTATCAGTTGTGCTTTCTAATGCTTTATACCAAAAATTGTACCTATATTAGGCATGAGTCTGCCAAAAACTATTTGCATCAATGAAAATGTTGCGTCCAGACTCTATGCCAATATTTTTGATCTAGCAAGTCAATGCAATATATTTGAGTATGTAGTAAGAAGTGATGTATTTTATGTTTGAGTATGAAGAAGTGATGTATTTTATATCTGAGTATGTAGTTCATGAAGTGAAGTATTATATTTTCCTAAATTCTGTTAAAGAAGTTCACAGCACGAAGTTTAATGAAGAAGTTGCAATAATCAAACATACAGGTAAACTCGCTTTCGCATTATTTTGTGTTATTGTGGAAGTGTTACGTGATAATTACACCATTATCTTTGTTGAAATTTCCATTCTTTAAAGTCTTCATGTTAACCGGAAGGGAAATAATTCACACGACAGTACATGCATTGAACACGCAAATGTACTATCTTGTCGTCCCTTTACATCTGATTTTGATTATGCAACTATTGAGAATACAGAACATTTAAATGACTACACAAAATATGAAACTATGTAAATCGTTAGTTAATAGTTTTCCGCTTAGTTTTCATTAATTTTTGGTGTCATACTTATTTACGTCAAAAAAAATTATGCTTATTCTAATTTCTAAATATAAAACCCATTGAAACCCCAGAAAAGGAAAACACTAAAAAATACATAAAATGTAAGGAATTATATAGATACGGGTATTTCAGAGTGCCAGTATTGAGTGTGTTGTTAGATCTTAAGGTGACGCAGCACGCTCGACCGAAGTTGACGGCGCGGCGCACGTGGTAAGTTGTTTGCTAGAGATAACTTACTGTAGTAAGTGCATGCGTGCATACTTCCGTGATACCGCTCCGCTCCCGCTCCATTTTGAGTGTTGAGAGAGTTGAGAGAGGGCACGAATTTGCACCGAATTCAAACTCGCGAAAGAGTTAAAATGCAGTAGTTTGCCTAAAGTGATTTTGAGAAAAAAACTACTCCATGTATGGTTGCATGGGTTGAAAACTTATTTCAAGTAATGATAAATGGATATATTTTGAACTATGTTCAGTGATAATTTTCATTAGAGTTTTTATACTCCTTATCGTATGTTTTTACGCTCAAATCTATATATCTATACTTATAATAAAACTGTAAAGGGTCAAATTCTGTACATTTGAAGATATTTTGAAAATTTTTGTTGGAAGACACTATTTAGTCGATACTGAAGCCAAAACTGTAATTTGTTTAATTTTTGTCTGTCTGTCTGTCTGTCTGTCTGTCTGTCTGTCTGTCTGTCTGTCTGTTTCACGACCGGGCATCACGGCTAATCCGCTGGATGGATTTAAATGAAACTTGACATGATTATAGTTCATACCCCGAGGTAGGACATAGGATACTTTTTGTCCCGAAATTCATCATGGTTTCCCTGGAAGACGGCATCAAAGTCCAAACGTTTTTTAGTTATAATTCATTAACGCGTTGTCCGATTCCATTCATTCTTTTTTTGTTAGAAAGGAAGTTCTTTAAAGATTATTCCTTACAAATGTTATCATCATCACTTTTGTAGTTCAGAAATTACAGACATCAGAACCTTTAAGTTCAAGTAGGTAGGTGACTTGAAACTCGGAATGCACAAAGAACCTAGGGCTAGGACGTAGGGCTCAAGTAAGACGGGAGTACCCATACAGCCTTAAATAAATAGGCTTAGCAGGAGATTTTGTATGGTTTAAAATTTTTCACTTTTAGGGTGAACAAAAATCATGTAACTGGCGTTATCGCTACGTTATACCGTATAGCGCCATCTCTACAATTTATGTGGAACTTGAATGTAAAACTCTGAGATAGGTACTACCGAATTTTTTTTAATAAAAATTAACTGTCATGTTATTTACTGTTTCCTGACTTTATATTAAGATGGCATCACTGTTAAGACATGAACAGATTTAAACTTTATCATCCGCAATATGGAAAGGGTAAGATAATGGTTCACAAATATTTTTAACTCTTAGGTCTTATCGATCCTAACCGACTGAGTGTCATCTAAGGTCTTTTTATACGTAAGGAAATATATAGCCATTGTCCATTCTGATGTTTTGGATTGTATTGAGTTGAAGCAAAGATTTTTAAAAGACTCTTATATTATGTTGGGCTGGGGAATATTGTTAGTAGAGTAATTTATACCAGTGGTACCTACTCGGCCGAACACTAAAAGAAGAGTTCTACCACCAGTACCTACAACTTTTCACATGGTTTAATAATTTTTGACATATTTCGTGGTTTCAGAATAAAAATCATAATGAAAAGGACGATTTTAACTGTCGATATTTCAATACATTGGTACAAGTGCCACTGGATCGAAATATCGACAGTTAAAATCCTCCTTTTGATCTTTCAACTACGTATTAATGAAACTTTATATTATTATTAAGAAAAAGGAGTTTTCAAAATCACCACAAGATAACCCGTGCAAAGTAAGAACAGGTTTCTGTACAACGTCACACCAGAATCCCGCGAAAAATCAAGGAATTCCAGTAGGAAGGTATATTATGTAAAAAATCGTAATTCACGCGGGCGGAGCCGCGGGCAACAGCTAGTTTGCCATATATTTACTGTCAAAATGTGATCTTTCGAGGCACGTAACTTTAAAATCAATATTTTTTAAATGTCATTAAACTTAGATAATGATGAAATAAATCGATATACTTTATTTTGAACCTACCACGTCAAATAATGTAGTAATCACACTTCTATATTTATAAAAAGAAAATGTCGGCATGGGCACCCTTAACATAGAAACTAGTGATTTTCTCGGATCCGTATGTGATGACATACGAATCTGAGATATGTACATGCGGAATCGATGATCTTGGTTGACTTTGTTGGCAAAAAGTGTAACGTATGATGTTATCGATTTTGCACATAAAACTAGATTTTCTATCACGACTGAATTTTCAAGTTAAATAAGTCATCTACACTTGTAAATTGCATAATATCGTTAGATATAACATCGCAATAAAATTACGTAATTGGACACTATAAGTACAATTTTTAACACAGCCTCATTTTACAATACATTTAACATACGCATAGATACAAGCGTTAAGCAGTTCTATAGTGTTCAAATTAGGTAATCTGTATGCCCACAGAGCGTAGAATGTATTTTATTAGGCCTTTAATCTGGTTCGTGTGTAGGAAATAAAAACACTATCCATATTAACTCTTGGTTACGAAAAATGAAAATTGCACCTTTTTACACGACTGCCCAAAAAGGAGTGTAATGTTTTTAGGGGTCATGTGCTCGTATGTATGTATGTATGTTTGTATGTATGTATGTATATATGTATATTGTATGTATGTGAGTTTCTTCCACCATAACTTCCGAACTACTGAATAGACTTGACATAATATGGGGTATTGTTAAAATCCTTACATCATTCCGAGTAACATAGGCTATATTTTTTTGCGAAAAGTCGTTTTACCACAGGGCAGCCGTGTTGATAAGTTTTTTTTTTACTTTTTTAGCTTTTCTTAATTTCACTTTTAAGGTTTAACCTCCAATTTTTTTGATTACTATACAAGTCTAGTCCGTGTCGAATTGTGGCAAGAATACTCATACCGCGGGGAATCATCTCGAAGGAATTTTTTGGGCACAATGATTCCATGCCCCCAGGGTCTTCAGCTACTACTAACTATAATAGAGAGGCATACTTGCGTCGCTTAACGTCTTATCAGCTGCTGCACCTGGTAATGATTTATTTACAACTATTATTATTATTTATTGCTTATTTACTATAATTATAATTATTATTATAATATTAATATAATATACTATACTTTAATATTATTATTATTTCCATATTTAAATTAACTCTCACACCCGGCACATGATAAATATATATAAAAACCAAAGACGTATAATAAACTTACTTACATACACATAGATTAAATAAACATACATAAACGTTACACACATACATATATGTACCGGGCGGAGGACTACACCCCGGCAGGGGAGACCAAACGGCCGGGGGTCAGGGCGACAGGCTAAGAAACCGACGGACTATCCTAGCCGAGTCGAGCACCACCGCCTTCTGCATCTTGGCCGCAAGTGAACTGCCACGGAAACCCAGTTGCCGCAGATGGTGAGCGAGGCTGACTGGGATTAAACCATTAGCAGATATCACGATTGGAATGGTTTCAGTGGACTCCACGTGCCACATGGCGGAAACCTCGTGAGCCAGATCCAGATACTTTCGTTTTTTCTCCGTCTCAGCTCTCACGAGGTTCTCGTCATACGGGATCGTGATGTCCACCAAAAACACCCGCGACTGTGCCCGGTCCATCACCACGATATCAGGCTTGTTAGCCAAGATAGTCCTGTCCGTGATGATTGACCGGTCCCAATAGAGCCGGACGCCGCCGCGCTCGAGGACAGGAACCGGCGTGTACCTATAATAGGGCACCCTCTCATCCAGGAGTCCGTACTTCAGAGCAAGCTCTTGGTGGAGGATTTTGGCTGCTTGGTTGTGCCTGTGCAAATACTCAGTGTTGGCAAGCGCCGAACACCCCGAAAGCTCATGTCTGAGTGACTCGCCGGGATGGCGACAGGCTCGACAAATGTCGTGAGTGCCATCCTTCAGAATGTACTTTCGGTAGTTCCGCGTCTTAACCACCTGATCTTGTATTGCACAGACAAAACCCTCGGTTTCCCCAAAGAGGTCACCGAAACGCAGCCACTGCACGGACGCTTTTCTATCCACGTGGGACTCATGAAGAGCCTTAAAAAAGCGTCCGTGCAGCTCCTTCCCCTTCCATACGGACTCCCGGTCAGAAGTGCTAAGCACAGCCGGTCCCCGCCACTCGGTGTTGGCCAAAGATAGGGGAGTAAGTCCTTTATCACATTCTATGACTTCCCGATGCACCGGAGACTCCCTTTTCGTCTCAAAGTATGCTCTGAGGCTGGATATCTCCCGATTGTGCATGGTCTTGACGTTGAGCATGCCTCGACCACCACACTTTCGGGGGACATACAGCCTCATGACAGACGACTTTGGGTGGTGCATGCGATGGGCAGTCATAGTTGTGCGGACCTTTCTATCCAGGGCTTATTATTATTATAATTAACCAACTCATGCCTTCTAATTTTCGTAACAATAAATTATTTATAAATAAAAAATTAAAAATGTTTTATTTCAGACGTAGTCCATTTTCCTGTTACATCATTAGGTACATTTACCTACGTAAAAAAATAATTAAAATTCAAATAAATTTAAAATTAAAAAAGAAACCTTGGATATTATTATAAACATTTTGGTACTACCTTAAACATTTTGGCGACATTGGAGTGGTACTTTTTAAGATTCAATATTATAATGTTGGTACTATTATTTATACTCCGCTCTCACTTTGCGCATCACGGTATATAAATCGTCAACCCTGTTCATCGCAAACATGCCTGACGCGCTACACCACCAGGGCAGCCCCCAGCAGAGCTCTAAAAGCGTTGTTACGAGTATATTGCACTCTAAGAGCGCCAAAGGAGGCTTTGGTGTAATTGTACAGCAAGTGTCGAGTTTCGGTAGAGTGTTGACTTTTCATAAGAGTCTATTTTTAGGACTATGTGAAAAATAAAGATTTTCACTGTACCGCAGAGCGGCGAGGTGTAGATTGCCCGGCAGTAGGCTTTGAACAGAGTGACCTTCACTTGTCTAGAGCAGCGAGTGAATCGTCTAGCCAGCATGTTAGTTTTGGCTGCCAGAGACCGTCTTTGTCTGTCTAGATCATCGTTATCTTTCATCGTGTCGGTTAATACATGACCTAGATGTTTAATCTTGGAAACATATTTTATCGCGGAACCACACAGTTTTATGGGCAGTACGTTATCTGGACCTTTCTTGTATTTAAAGACCATCACTTCAGTTTTTAAAACATTATACAATAAGCCATGTTTTTCGGTATATTTTCACGTATTATGAAGCTAGTGAGGTATCATATTCGTTTTGGTCATGTTCACATAAATTATATAATGTAGCAATTAGATGTAAGAGCTGACGGCCTCCATACCGCACATGTCTACGCTGATTTGGTCGTGGGCCGTGGCCCGGGGACTTGCCGCGCTGCGTCTCGCACGCACCGCGCCACCTCGACCCGGGACACGTGTAGCCCGCGGAATTTTATTTATAAAGAAGTTTTCTATAACTTTATGATTGTGTAAACCAACTACCGACACCGACTGCATTCGGGCTGTAATTTATTCGTTCCTTTCCAGAATTTTCCAAATTTTTTATTTTGCCATTATATCCATTTTAATCTTGTCCTCATTGGCTATCTTTTGTTTAAAAACTTTTCTGATACTGGTATTATCATATCAAATATCGCCATGAGAAGAACGCCCAATCATGTTTGTCCCACATTAAGCATTTAGCATATTTATAACTACAAAACTTATCACTAGCTAATCAGGGGGCACGGCAGTGCCCCCGCCAAAGTCAAAGCGCGAAGCAAAACTGCCGTACCATCTTTACAGGAACCATTTCGCCGCATTTTCGGGCTCCTATTTGAGAACCTCTGGATAAGACCAGAACGCTGAAATTTTCGCTATCCAGTAAGCTATAATCACATACTTAAAACCCAAAATTTCAAGTCTGTAGGTCATATAGTTCCGAAGTTATGCGAAAGCAAAGTTTCGCATTTTCGACACTGACTGACTGACTGACTCATGATCATCAAAATAGAACTAGTACTTCCCATAAACTCAGAGAGCTGAAATTTGGTACAGAGTTAGGGTTTAATGGCCACATAAAGGGAAAACTATAAAAACTAGGATAATCGAAGATCTGGAGTACCTGGTGATCACTGCATTAATAACTTTGTAATTCCATATAAATTATATGAGATTACAAAGTTATTTATGCAGTTAATGTATCTAGAAAAACGGACAGAAATATTTTGTAATATTTTGAAGTTTCTACAAAAAGAAGTGAAATCCCACCAAAAACATTCTGTAAAAAACTAGCCAAAGTCAAAATGGAGCTGCTTGTTTATCTCTAAAAAGTACTGAAATCTAGACAAAGTCGTGCCAAGTCTAAGGTTCCTTACTGCGATTTCTTTATTATTATAGTTAATGTTGTGTGACTTGGCCGTTGAAGACCAAGAACCGCTACTCATTGACGATGAATTCTGGCGACAGATTGGTGCAATGGTGTCATGGAGCACCTGGTTTGAACCCTTGTGTACCCTTCAACGGCCATGTCACGCAACATTAACTATAATAATAAAGAAATCGCAGTAAGGAACCTTAGACTTGGCACGACTTTGTCTAGATTTCAGTACTTTTTAGAGATAAACAAGCAGCTCCATTTTGACTTTGGCTAGTTTTTTACAGAATGTTTTTGGTGGGATTCTAATTACAATACAAGTCTTGCCCGCGTGGAATGGTGCCAAGAATACCTACTGACTGCATTTCCGCGTTGAACAGCTAGGCTGATACGTTGCTCAAAAAATGAGCCAGCTCTTCTGGAGGTGGGAAGTGGAAATTATCTGAAGGGATACTTGTAAACCAAAAAGATTTTGACCATAGGTTCATAATAAGTTTTAACGTAGTACTAATGGCAAACCTTTCAGAACATTCAAGCTGAGTTTGTCTTTACGATGGTATAAACAAGCATCAGGCAGACGACGAACCCCTCAGGCCCTCACCCATCTTCTCTGGTAAAATGAAAATGCTTTGTTGGTGTTTTGTTCATGTGGATACAAGTTTCTGTGTAACAGCAGCCTGTTATCATAGGAAATGTGAATCGCGGAAATTGCATGATCAGGTCGGATAATCTCGACACGGGGTCAAAGGCCGGTGACCAGAGAAAGTAGTTAGTACAGCTTCATCAACGATAGCTGCCGTACTTTGAGACCAATGATTATGAAAGTGTTTGGTTATAAGAAAATACTTCAAAGAACAGCATATTAATGAAATACTCGTATATCAATTTTAAAATATTATAATATACATAAACAACAATCTGGTCACACGCCCATTTAGCGTTCCGTAAAACTGAGACGATTAACTGCAATGCGTGGCGTCATTGTGGTGGTGCGCGTGGTTCATCCTGGTGTGATGTTACGGCTGGGGTCCCTCAGGGTGGCGTGTTGTCTCCTTTACTTTTCGCAATCTTCATTAATTCTATCACAAATAACATCTCTTCTCTCTATCACATGTATGCAGATGATATCCAAATCTATCGCTCAGCACCTATTGGTGAGCTTAGTTCTGCAGTAGCTGCTGTTAACAGAGACCTCGCTGCTATATCTATTTGGAGCACTCAGTTTGGTCTGAAGGTCAACCCAGCTAAATCCCAAGCTATAATTATTGGTAGCCCCGGGATGATCGCCAGAGTTGACTGGCCTAATCTTCCTCCAGTGTCATTTAATGGGGTTACCATTGCTTACTGCGGTTCTGTTAAAGACCTCGGCGTACATATAGATCGGGAGCTGTCATGGGCCACACACCTGAAAGAATTAAGCAGGAAAACCTTTGCAGCTATGAGCTCGTTGCGGCGGTTGCAGTCTTTTCTACCAATTCCTACCAAGGTTATGTTAGCACAATCTCTCCTCCTCTCTATACTTGACTACGCGGACGCAAGCTTTCTCAATATGAATGAAGACCAGCTTAATAAACTTCAGCGTCTCCAAAATCTTGCAATTCGGTTTATATTTGGCCTACGCAAGTATGACCATATCTCTGAATTTCGACAAAAGCTCAACTGGCTCCCTATCCGCCGTCGCCGGGATCTGCATGTTCTTTCTCTACTGTACTGTGTATTATATGATCCTAGAACCCCTCCTTACCTCAAGGAGATATTCAAATTTCTTGGGGAACATTCAGACCTCAGAACCTGTCGTACCTTGACACTTAAAATGCCATTTCATAAAACAAAGATGTTCCAAAAATCCTTCACCGTACAGGCAACTCTTTTATGGAATGCACTCCCCCTCGAGATACGACAGTCTAAATCTTTGTACAATTTCAAGAATGCGGTCAAAGATCACTATTTGAGTTCCTAGTTGATGCAAATGATGACTGTTATTTATTCATATTATCTTGTCCTTATTAGTGGACATTATATTATTATAGTGTATATATTAGTTTATAGTTTGATGATTATGTATTGAATATCTTTGTTTATTTGTATAACCTAGTTTATGTATTAGTTTGTAGTTATTTGTATGTATATAGTTTATAAATCTTCACCACCTGCAAAATCTAGTTCCTTTGTTTTCCTTTTCTCAAGGTTGCCTGGCAGAGATCGCTGCTAAGCGATAAGGCCGCCTTTTGTGCCTAAAATTAGTTTATTATGTATTTCTGTTTTGTACAATTTCTTGTGTGGTGCAAATAAAGTGTATTTATTATTATTATTATAATTGTTGTGAATTGCAATCTGTGTCTTTTGTAAGCACATTTTATTCGTCAATTCTTTTTACGCTTTTATATGTATTTTGTTACTCTTTTGTCAGCACATTTTATTCGTCAATTTTTTTTACGCTATTATAATATACATAAACAACAATCTGGTCACACGCCCATTTAGCGTTCCGTAAAACTGAGACGATTAACTGCAATGCGTGGCGTCATTGTTGTGAATTGCAATCTGTGTCTTTTGTAAGCACATTTTATTCGTCAATTTTTTTTACACTTTATAAGTTGGTACTTGACTGCACTCTCACCTGATGGTAAGTGATGATGCAGCCGAAGATGTTATCGCAATAACTTGGAAGGGGTAAGTAAACTCACCCCCACAGACTTGTATACTAAAGACAGGGCGAACAGCGCGAAAAAATGTCGCCAGTTTAAGGGAGCAAGAATGACTATTTTGCACCCTCCCCCGTCAGTAGTCAGTATAGGTAGATAGGTATAGACCTATTTCTTTTTTTGTTTATTAAAAATAATATTGCAGACAAAGTGACCACAGATACTAAATAAAAATATAAAAAAATAAACATGAATTTCGCAGGAGTTTCGACAGATGGCGCTAAATTTTCTTGTATGAAGAAAGTTTACGTAAAATGTTCGGATGGGCCTATCTTGACCATTTTTATCTATTCTCACCCCTAACGGTTTTTACACAGCTTGGCGCCGGAACGCTTAATCGCTTGGCGGTGCGTCTTTGCTGGTAGGGTGGTAACAAGCCACGGGCAGAGCCTCTACCAGGCCAGACCTGAGCCAATTTAGAAATTATAAAATCCAAAGTGGCCCGTTGCGGGAATCGAACCCGCGACCTCCCACTCGAATCCGAGCGCGCGTGACTACCCCAGAGAGGTCGTCAGATACTTACGCGTAATATTATTTTGGCCCCATTCCCCGTGTCTATGATAATGCAACGCATGGCATCCTCATAAACTATAAATTCTATACTTAAATATCTAATCTCTAAATTTTTACTAGCCAAAATACCCAAATATCGGCCTCTTTTTTATCTACGAGTACATATTATCAAAAACCAACATTTTTCGTAATTTTTAAATTACATCAAAAGATCAATGTTGCTGATTCATTTCTTACAAACGGAGAAATTATTGTAAAAAAAGAATTCGTGTCACCGCAAAGCCTACAAGTGTTATATGATCAGTGATTCGCAGATTTTCTAGGTCATTACGCAATGTGGCATATTGCGGAAATAAATTTGCATGTAAAAAGCTCTTAATTATTAATTGTATACATAGCGGAAACAATTCACCCGTAAACAGTTTTCTCGATGCGATGTCAGTTGTTTGCTATGAGTACACTTAACAGTGACACTTTTTTCTCGTATTATCGAGCAGGTGTAAAATTCTTGCAAACATAAACTTAACGCTGCATTTTTTAAATTTATATCTTGGTGAGTGGGTTATAATATGATCTTACGTGGTATACTTTTCGTTTTACAGCGATAAAGGATTTTTAAAAAGTGGTGGTATTAAAATGTAAATTACAACAAAAATGTTACGAAACGGTAACAAAAGGAAGGTAAGGATGTTTTTTTTAATAATTAATTGTCGATGAGTTTTAGTTAGTTTATGTGAGTTGTAACAGGCTGGTCTATGATCTATACTTCTGTATGATAATAACCATTTTATAATCTAAACTGTGATTGTGCAGATATAATCCCTTGTAAGTATCTCGAACTTGTCTACACATATAACATCCTTTTCATACACCATATCTTATCGAAGTATTATTGACATTTTCATATAATGTCAGTATAATTTTTTTTGAACTATTATGTATTACAATAATAGTGCTATAAGAGATGGTGGCATGGCCCTAGAGCGAGACAGCGTGCAGCGTGGAATGCCATTGCCGTCTTTTGTGAGAAGGTGATGCTTGCAAAGGAGGCGGCGGAGCGTGAGAGGGAACTCGCAGGAGAAGCACCGGGTGCCGGAGGGTAGATGACCTCTGGCCTCCATGAGTTGCCGGCCTGCGGGTGATGGACGTTAGGGGCCGTCCGTCACTCAAAACTAAGCCAGGCTAATTGGTGGCGTGCATAAAATACAGGCGCGAATTTCAGATGGTTTCGGCAGTGGCCAGACTGCCGACAATTACCTGCTGTGAGGTGGCTGGTCGAGAGATGGCGGGAGCGCCTTGAATACGATAGTGAATCCGGTACTCCCGTCAGCGAGTTCGTTGAAGAAACAGACAGTTTTTAGTGGGAGCAAGCTCCCATGACCCCTTTTTGTTTCTACTGTCGGAGGGGTATGCGTTAGGCATTTTCTGTCTATAAAATAATTAAAAACGCATAAAAGTACGTCCTTTGGAAGTACTATTTCCACCGAAACTCTCACCGGAGTCCTGCCGTGCTATTCTGATTTCTGCAAAAATACTTAAAGCAGCGACGAGCGTTCATCTATGTATCTATGAAGTCGTCAGGTGTAATAGTATTTCAATTTTGCATGTCATCTTCGGTATGGAAGGTATCTGACAGCTGTTTCAGGGATGTACATTACATTTCAAGAATAAACACATCGGATCGTCACCGAGACACCGAGTACAAGTAAACGGCACCGATGTAGCGGTTATTACGTTTATTATGGCCAGCGCGCGCCGCTGCCACCGCCGTTGATATAAAATCACGTAAAAGACCGTTTTTTAGGGTTCCGCATCTGAAAAGCAAAAAAAACGGAACCCTTGTAATATCACTTTGTTGTCCGTCTGTCTATGTGTCACGACCCTTTATTTCAGTAATTATTATTATTATTACCTATAACTATTCCAAATTTCATGTCGATTCGAATTGTTTTTTTTTTTTTAAAGGGGGCATTCACAAAACCAGGGCGTCGCAATTTCAATATTAGATAACAATATTGAGTGGATTATAATATAAAATGTAACTTCCAACGTCTTTGGTACTTCAATTTAGGTATGGGCGTAAGCCTAAGACCTTCCACGTGGATCTAATATCAGTGGACGGATGAAATTAAGTAGGTTCTATAGATCGAAGTCACAAAAGCAACTTTTCCTCTCAAAGGAAACGTGTAGGTATCTCTGGAAAATTTTCACAAAATAACCTTCAAGCCTGAAAGCAACAATATAAGCTGTGGGCTGATTCGAACACTTCTTCAACAAATTCTTTTATATCGTCTTATTTCTCGTATCTTTTGAGGTCTGAGTAGAAATACGAAAACACTTATTACAACCTGCCCACATGGTTCGTGGCGCAATCGAATCGAATGGGTGGTAGGTTCCGTACCTCAAGGGGAAAATAACGGAACGCTTATAAGATCTCTTTGTTGTCTGTCTGTCTATGTGTCACGACCATTTATTTCAGTAACTATTAAAGAAATCAACATGAATTTTGGAACATTTATATAGATTGTACTTAATTGCCCAACGTTATTGCAGTCAAAAAAATATGTTAATCGTTTTTTAAAGATTCCGAAACGGAAATAATACCAACGGAATATACCAACGGGTATAATAATACCAACGGGTAAAACGGAAATAATACCACCCCCCCCCCTCCTCCCGTATGGTACCCTCGGCGCGCAAGTTCGACTCGCACTTAGGCATATTTATTTAGTTTTTGGGTCTATTCGATAGGACCGAGTCTTGGACCGAGTCTTCTTACAATCAAAATGTTCGTGCGACAGTCGCAAACTATTTTTCATAGCCCCACTGATTACTAACCTCAAGATATGGCCATCCGAACAATTTACGTAAACCTTTTTCATACAAGCAAACAGTAGCGCCAACTGTCAATATACTATAGGTGGCCGCTGAGCGAACTACCGCGTGGCCAACTGTTGTTACCAATGACACCGATAAACTGGCGACATTTTTTCGCGCGGTTCGCCCTGTTTAGACTAAATGTCAATCCATAGCCCTAATTGAGAAACAATTTAATAGGCAAAACAATGTTGGTCAGATGTCGGATAGAAAGTCCATACTTTTTCCTCATTATTAGAGTTCCGTAGCCAAATAGCAAAAAACGGAACCCTTATAGATTCGTCATGTCTGTCTGTCTGTCCGTACCTATGTCACAGCCACCTTTTTCAACCAACTATACTGTGAAAACTTGGTAAGTAGGTACTTAGATGTATTCCGTGAACCGCATTAAGATTTTCACACAAAAATAGAACAAAATAAAAAAATAATAAATTTTTGGGTTCTCCACTTAGAACTTAAACGCAATTTTTTTTTTACTCCATAGATACCTTTGGGTTCCTAGATATCCTTATAGGTCTTGTTACTTGTACCTGTCGAGTTTGAAATTTTCTTTCACTTTCTTCTTTTATACCATTGGATGAGCCCGTGTGAAATTATGTTTTTAGGGTTCCGTTCCCAAAGGATAAAAACGAAACCCTATTACTAACCCTACTACTTCGCTGTTCGTCCGTGTGTAACCAGGCTGTACCTCTTGAACCGTGATCTTTAGGTTAGGAACTTAAAATTTTCACAGGAGATGTATTTCTGTTGCCGCTATTAAAACAAATACCTACCTACCTTCTAAAAATTAGGATGAAATAAATATTTAAGAGGGCTCTTATTTCCATACAACGAACGTGATTTTTTGCTTGTGCTTGGTCGATATTGATAACAGGTAGACACTCAAAATATTCACAGATTCTTTATTTAACTAAATTAAAAAAAAAAAACTACATTTACAACAAAAGTGACTTCCAGAAACGGCTTCCATACAACAAAAGTGACGTTAATTATGGGCTGGTGTTTTGGATGGGATGGGATGGAGATGTTTTAGTTGGAATTGGTTTTGATAGTACGGAACCCTCAGTGCGCGAGCCAAACTCGCACTAGAACAATTATATTATTGAATTTCGTTCAAAGCGTTGCGGTATTATATCAATCTTAGAAGTCGAAGAAATGAGTGATATTACTTAAGAGCCTTCTGACCCACAGTGTCTCCCATACATTCGTGATGCCAAAATCATTTCTAATTTGTGCAAATTTCGATCATGTTGTGGTGTTATTCGGGTTCATATAGTAATAATCTATGCTCTTAGCCATATCTGGTTCCGAAATACTTTTATTAAACGAAATTGTAAACGAATTTAGTTTTGCTTATTTTTATGTCAAAGAGGTCATGTTTTCTGCTTATTTGTTTTGTAATAAAAACAACACTATCACATGTCGCATTAGTTCAGGAGCACAGTTTTTACTGTCCAACTAAAGAAAAACACCAGTTAATAAAGAAAGTTACAAGTTTTCATTCATAATTTTTGGTATTACGGAACTCGACCAAAGTTATAAAAATTTTGATCAAAATGGATTATTATTTCGTTTTAAAGAAGTATTTCCGAACCATATATGGCCAGGAGCATAGGTTATTACTATATGAATCCGAATAACACCACAACATGATCCAAATATGCACGAATTACTAATGATTTGGTATTTTGAATGAATGGAGACATTGTAGTTCACAGGTCTCTTAAGGTTTGTAGGTATATATGTATAAAGGTTGGAGGTCGCCATTCACCATCCATCTGTAACGGACGAGTTTTAGTGTCGTTTTAATAGGACGTAGTATTCCTCTCCAACGGTTAAGGTAGCAGCCATAGTTACGACTTACGATGCTCATCTCGAAAACGCATTCTGTATATGGGGTCAAATGTTATGTCGCAATGACTATTCCACGCTAAGGATACGCAGTAGGTACTTTCTAAACAAAACCACGACTTGCTCGGCCGTTGTGTAATCGTAAGCCATTAAGGTGTGTTCAAAATAACAAACGTGGCGAGTGTACACCTATGGTATACTGGCCGCGTTGAGTTCAGACAGCAGCTGGTTTCGAAGTTGAAAACGAAACCCATTCCAGCCAAAAAACATGCTTAAAAGTGCATGGTTAAGAAAATTTAATCTGAGAATTTCAACTTCATTCTTTTCATTATTCTTATAAATAAGAATTGTATATGGGTCGGCCAAAAGCATGTATAGATATAACATGTACGTATAAAGGTATAATTAGCTTACTATTTGCAAAAAACTAAACAAAATTTGAAATTTTGCCGGCGTATGTTACTCATGTACTCGTAGCTGTGTTTTATTCTTTAAAATTAATACTACGAATAGTAATAATTTCACATAAAACCTATTAATAATTGAGAAATAAATAATGGTTCGTTACTTAATCAATGCAATTTTAAATTCTGTCCGCAACGCATTCTTGTCCATATAACATTGTTTTTCTAATAGAAAGTAGTTCAAGGTTTTTAGGTGCGTCCCTTTATCGATAGGTAGGTGAATAATGTTCATGTTACAGTCAAAGTGTAAAGCCTTGCATTTGTGTAGAATAGCCATTACGCAATAATTATATCTACCTATGCAGTTCAGAAAAAATAATCAATCATGAAGAACCGTGTAAGATCGATAACAAATGTTAAAACGTTTTAATTTTACCAAAAAATTTAGTTGAGGAACAATATAGTCGTATTTTCAACAACATTCAAAATATTAAGATTATTAATAAAATATTAAGATTTTATAATAAGTTACCACATCATGTATATCTGAAATGTCACTTAATAAATTCAAAGGGTTTGTCAAGCCTAAACTCATTCAAAAGGCATATTACAATATTAAGGACTATATTAGCGACACAAACCCTTGGAATTGATAAGTGGTAGATTGCTCTGTTGTCGTTGCTAGCCTATTCTTAGTATTTATACTTATTTTGTTAAATGGTGATAACATAAAAAAATACCCGGCTGAGTTTGTTGTGGGCTTCTTCTCAGCGGCAGGGCGCGTTTGGAACCCTCGTGAACTTAGTTTTAAGTCGACTTGTAGTTATCACCATTCTTATGCAAGAAATGACATATCGACGTTCGCAAGAGCCTGTATGTTAGGCCTATGTGAAATAAAGATATTTTGACTTTGACTTTGACTAAATATCTAAACACTACGGGGTTGCGTTGAGCTTACATAATCTAGGTAGGTAAGTAAGCATTGACGAGGACTGTTCACCTGCAGTGCTATTCTACAAAATGTCCATCTCTGAAACAGCTGCCAGACAGCTGCCAAGCCGAATATGGCATGCAAAATTGTACTCTATTACAACTGACAAATTCATAGATGCAGAGATGCACGCTCATCGCTGTTTTGCAGAATAGCACGGATGTTCTATAGGAACATTCTTACTTTGTTTATTGGGTTATGGGTAACGGAATTAAAAAAAAAAGTTTAGGTAGGTAATATTTTCCTCACAGGTACACACATAAACATATAAAAATTTAAGTCGGTAGTCGTCAGTCAGGCGCAAGTACCTACGCTCTAACTCTCGTACTATCCAGGCCTACCTGCCTTTCGTACTAGAAGCACTAGAGCCTGGCTAGCGTCAAAACAGGGCACCTAGCAGCCAATCGATTAAAATAAACACTACTTTTGTGGAATGTTTCTCCTTCTGTACATTTTTGAGATGATTTTAACACCATAAAAATCAATTGTTTTTCAATCTGCCCAAAAATATACTTTGAATAGTTTGGCCATGTAGACTATAACATGGTTTTATTAATGTTAATAGTACTAAAAATAGTAATTCTAATAATAATAAATAATAATGGTTGGTAATTTAGCCGTAACTAGATTAGCGTTGACAGACGCGCTTAGACTGTGGGCTGTGGCGTAAAAACTTAATATTATTTAACCGTCTGGTATTATGTATAATCCAGTGCCAAAACCACACATTTAACTGCTCGTTAAAATATCTTAGACGCGGTTACGCATATTTTTACAATAAAATCGATATTGTTGCTTAACATGGCATGGCGCCTTATGTAAATTATAAGCTAATTTTTTTAGTATGATGGGCTTTTAACATCTTTTCATTGTGTAAGTCAAACAATCGACTTTTTAGCTCATGTTACAAAACAAAACCTACTTACTCATTTTCGAAGCCTATGCATATAATATTTAACTTGTATGTTTTTTTTATTATTAGTTTCATTCAGAAACAGAATTATTCCGTATAAGGGCAAGTATAAATCGTTATACCTACTAATTGTGCACTTGTGGTTAGGCATTATTTGAATCCAATATTATTAAAATGCGACCACTTATTTCTAATCTGATATAACATTACAGATTTTCTAGTGTATTTATTTAGTACGTCTGAAAATAAGTTCTAAACTATTTTCATAAAAAAATTTAACAAAACAAAGTTTGCCAGGCAGTTTGTTTAAAAAAATATATTATGTATAAAAATAAATCAGTCATAAACGCAAACTTAGTTTTTAAGTCGTTTTGAGTCTCGTAAACTTAGTTTTTAAGTCGTTAAATAGTTATCACTATTAATAAGTATATGTACCTACTTAGTTATTTTTACTGACTTTGCATAAGTGCTAACAAGTAATGGCCTATATGAAATAAATGATTTGAATCTTTGAATCTCTTTGAATCTTTCATACATTTGTTTACAATTTTAACCAGATGAAAATTGTAAACAAACGTTTACGTGCACTACCACCACAAAATGCCAGCCAGGAATCGAACCTACGACTGCCGATCGGATTTCAGTGGTTAGATAACTCTTAAGCTCATAATAGCAACACTGTTATGTATTTTTTCGTGACCACAATGATATTTAAGGTGTACTAAACAGTTTGCATGGCAAATTCGACGAAGAATGACCAAGGTCGGTATCAAGTGTTCTCATGAACCCAAACCAAAATAGGTATTCTAGGAAAAATTAAATGTGTTTTTTAAGAACCATTGCACTAAGAATTTGTTTTTTATTTGCAGAATTTAATTTTACATACAAAAATAATTACTTTCTTTTAAATTTGCATTTATGTCACACAGATTTTATTGAGAAGTGTAATTTCTTTGTTTGCCTTATACTTTGTAATCCTGATAATAATTAAAAAAACGGCCAAGTGCGAGTCGGACTCGCGCACCGAGGGCTCCATACTATAAAAGGAGTAAAACATTAAAAGAATCACTTTTGTTCATGAATTTACAAGTATAATTTACATGTAGATACTTTTGTTGGCGAACCACAAACCGCAAACTTTGTTTTTGGCGGTTTATTGTTATTATCAAAAAAAGTATAACAATTAGGGAGTTAATTTTATTATTCCTGAACGAACGATAAACTTCGGAGATTAGGGGGGGGGCGGTATTTTTTTCGACGGTTTAGCCAGTAAATAAAAGTCGGTTTTAGAATACACAACTATCGCCCATTCATAATATGATACCCCACTCAATATTATTATCTCATTTTGAAAATTTGTTGACCCGGTTTTCCCCCCTTTTTAAATAAAAATAAAAACAATTTTCAATTTTTTACGATTGTTATGACGTCGGGTCAATATTACCCATGACTATTCTAAATTTCAAGTCGATAGCTTCGATAGTTACTGAAATAATCGAGTGTGACCGGACGGACGGACGGACGGAGAAAGTCTCACCATAAGGGTTCCATTTTTACTATTTTGGTTTGGAACCCTAAAAAGAATATGTGGAGACCGTAGTTTATAAAAAATTAAGTTTGGATTTGAATCAGCTTAGTACGGGACTCCAAACTTCCATGGTCATTATCCTTTAATTTGTAAACCAATAAAAATTCTATTACTTAATATGGTCAGTTAATTTGCGGGGATAACAGTATACCATCATTACAAAATAAATTTTTGCTTAAACGTGTCTAGTTCAACAAATAACTAATTTGTGTGTCTAACGTTAGTTACAAACACATTTAATTGTGGATTCTTAGACTAAACTCCTACGCAAAGTTTTTATGAAACATGTACAGATATTAACATTTTCGCAATTTTACTGTCATAAGCATTCAATTGTTTGTTATAAAAACCTTACAAAATTGCGAACCATCAAATAGCTTGCAGAGCTTACTGCATTCATAGCATTGTACATTAAACCACAGTTGTTTGGTTTGAACGGTTTTATCTGATCCTTATTATTATTGGGCTATACAAAGTGTTAAATAACGAAGGTAGGTAGTGTAACGATAACTTCAAAGGCAAATAATGATCTGCATTCATACGGACTACAGTGAAGTGCAGTTACGTAAGCGACTTTCTTTATGAATGTCACAAAAGTTCAATAAAGACCTGGGAGCAACAAACCGATTTACGTTCATTGGCATCAAATAACATTTCAAACATATAGTGGATACAGATCCTATGTTATTGTAGCTAGTATCTCAGAAGAATGGCCACATGTGGTATCTGATGGTAAGTTTTTTTATGAATAAAACCAGTCTTTTAGGAGAATAAAGTAGTGTTTTTAAGAACAAGAAATAGTGGCACTGGGAATCTGGTTTTCATATCTGGAATTTAATTTTGCATACAATACATTACTTTCTTTTTTATGCACATTTCCTGTCATACATATTTTATGGAGAAGTACTACTTTTTTATTTGCCTATAACTTTGGAATCTGGATGTTAAGAGTCCTGTGAACAAAGATGTCTCCCCATACATTCGTAATAGTAAAATCATTTGTAATTCATGCAAATTTCGATCATCTTGTGGTGTTATTCGGGTTCATATAGTAATAATCTATGCTCCTGGCTATATCTGGTTCCGATATTCTTTGGTTAAACGAAGTTGTAAACGAATTTAGTTTTGCTTATTTTTATGTCAAAGAGGACATTTTTTCTGCTTATTTGTTTTGTAATAAAAACAACACTATCTCACGTCGCATTAGTTCAGGAGCACAGTTTTTATTATCCAGCTAAAGAAAAACACCAGTTAATAAAGAAAGTTACAAGTTATCTATACTAATATTATAAAGAGGTAGCGTAACGATGTTTGTGAGTTTGTGAGTTTGTGACGTTGTAAGGGGTAATCTCTGGATCTACTGAACCGATTTTCAAAATTCTTTCACCAATAGGAAGCTACGTTATTGTGGAGTGTCATAGGCTATGAAAATTTCCAAAATTAATTACGCATCTTTACTTAAACTTGAATAATGTAATCCAAGTCGTAAAAAAATTGCTTTCATCACGTACGCTGCGGAAACTATTGAGGATAGAACAAAACAATGTTCTACAATATTAAAGAACGTATCAAAATCTGTAAAAAAGTCCGCGATAGCATATGTCTATCTCCTACGGGTAACTCACAATAACTGCTTTTAGTGTTAAAATTGTGGTTAAAATATAAATAATTTTTGTGAAGCTTATTTAGCCCATATGGTATAAATTTATATCTTTGTAAATACGTTTTTTAGAACGAAAATTTAATGTCGAATATTTGTGCCCGTTACTTTATACAGTTTAAACCAATATCTTCAAAGATATTAGCAAAACAAAAAGGTTGCGCGCCGCCCGTTGCGTGGCGATACGTAAGTACCTACGAGTAAGTATAAGTGGATAATACTCACACGGGTATTACGCGGGACAAACGGGCGACAAAAATATTTCTAACGCGGAACGGAGTCCGCGGGCACTGCTAGTCATTCATAATTTATGGTATTACGGAACTCGACCAAAGTTGTAAAAATTTTGATCAAAATTGATTATTATTTCGTTCTAAAAAAGTATTTCCAAACCAAATATGGTCAACAGCATAGATTATTACTACCTATATGAATCCGAAGAGCACCATAACATGAACGAAATATGCACGAATTACAAAAATGATTTGGTATTTTGAATGAATGGAGACATCGTAGTTCACAGGACTCTTAATTAAATCATCTTGTATGAATTAATGTGGAGATCGTACTCTACAAAAAATAAAGTTTTTATTTGAATTAGCTTGGTATGGGATTCCATACATCCATGGTCAGTGCCTTTCAGTGCCATTCGTCCACCGATTTGGTCTGTGCGCTTATGGACCAGTCAGTAACCTTTTCCTCTTACATAATAATTAACCAAGATTATTATTTACCTATGATTAAACCTCACAATTTGTTCATTACAACCCGGAATTATATTTTTTTGTTATGTATTATGTGAAACTGAGAGGCATTATAATTTAAATATGCACTTAAAAATGTAATATTCGCCCCTGAAGATGGAATTTATAATTGTTTAATTTATAATAGGTACACGTACTTACTTAATGCTAATCAACAATGAACAAGTAAAACAATAATTATCATCATCATGAGTTCATGTAAATAATGTCCTAAATTGTTTGAACTTGTCTGAAATGATTATAAGTTAAAATGATAACTATTTAAGAGTCGTCTGATCCACGGTGTCTCCCATACAAACGTAATACCAAAATCATTTGTAATTCGTGCAATTTTCGATCATGTTGTGGTGTTATTCGGGTTTATATAGTAATAATCTATGCTCCTGGCCATATTTGGTGCCGAATACTTTTGTTAAACGAAAATGTAAACGAATTTAGTTTTGTTTATTTTAATGTCAAAGAGGACATGTTTTCTACTTATTTGTTTTGTAATAAAAACAACGATATCTCACGTCGCATTAGTTCAAGAGCACAGTTTTTATTGTCCAGCTAAAGAAAAACACCAGTTAATAAAGAAAGTTACAAGTTTTCATTCATAATTTTTGGTATTACGGAACTCGGCCAAAGTTATAAAAATTTTGATCAAAATTGATTATTATTTTGTTTTAAAGAAGTATTTCCGAACCAAATATGGCCAGGAGCATAGATTATTACTATATGAATCCGAATAACACCACAACATGGTCGAAATATACACGAATTACAAATGATTTAGTATTTTGCATTATTGGAGACATCGTAGTTCACAGGCCTCTTAAGTTTTTGTATTTGATTGCTTGTTTGGCTGGATAAGTCGACAATAGTAGACGTAAGATCGATATAACTAAAATCTATGGATATACTTAACACTCCTACGGAAGTCAGACATCAGTCAACTATGCAGGGATAAAGGCCGACTTAGAATTGGTGTACATTAAAATTATTTTTCTCTTAGTAGCGGTATTTAAAGTCAGTTTTTTTTATTAATTTTTATATACCTACAATTAATAATTTAATTACTATGTTGTATGTATTGTGTGTGTGTGTATTTAATGTACAGGTAATTATGTTTACAGGTTAGATGGTATATTATATTTCGTCTATATTACACATATACACAATACCTAATGTGTTGCACTTACCGTGTGCGTACAAAGTACATTGTACATACGAGCAAAATCCGCACATTTTAGTGGCTGATCAATTAGGTATCAGATTGTACTATAAAATGGAAAAAAAAAATGGCTTTTCAAAAAGCCGACTTCAAATGCCACTACAAAGAGTGAAATAATTTTTAATGTATCGATACACCAATACGAAATCGGGCGATTAATACATTACTATGATTGTACGAATTGCCCGACTTGGAATTGGTGTACCTATGAGTAGGTACATTTAAAATTATTTTTAATGTACTCGTTCACTTGAAGTAAATTTTTTTTGGAAAAATTTTTCCATTTTACTTTTTACTTTTTAGCGGAAAACAACAAATGCACAAGGTATTGTAAAAATGCCCAAATCGCTTGAAGTGTGCTTATAAAATGAGTTCCCTCAATTTTTCCAAGATCCTATCATCAGAGCCTGACCTGATAACCACAGGACAACTTGGAAAATCTTTCAAACCATACCCAAATCGCTTCAAGTGTCCATATAAAATTTGAAGAGTTCCCTCGATTTCTCCATGATCCCATCACCAGATCTTGACCTGATGACCATGGGACTATCTGGGAAGTATATACTTTTAAACAAAAAAATAATTTTCCAAATCGGCTTACGCGTCTTTGAGTAATCGGTGAACATACATAAAAAAAGACTCCAACGAATTGAGAACCTCCTCCTTTTTGTGAAGTCGGTTAAAAAGCTTAATTAGGTGTGATCACGTGCAATCTGCTACACCGAGCGTAAACACCGTTGGATAAACATTATCTACCTACCTAGATTGTAAGAGATGGTCGTTTCAGGAATTATTTAGTACCTATGTCGTCCCGTTCTCATAAATATAAGACATTGAGGATCTCCAAAAACAAACAACAAATTGTTTCTCTGAAATAACAAAGATTTGTTTTATTTAACAAATATTTACAATTATCAAGTTATTATCAAGTTACGACAATTACACTTCTATCTCACCTGAAATAACAAAGAAACGACATTTAAAGTTCACTATTTATCGAGTCCTCAATCACATTCTTTCTATAAGTTTTTATAACGATAAAATGCACAAAACATTCTGAGCGTCACACGCCATTTTTAAATCATAGACACAGATCAATATCATAATGTACGCGACAGACAGCTGATACGCGAAGCGCGGCAAATTCAAATGAATGAAATGTCACTCATTTCATTACATCTCCCCCCCTAAGAGCGAAAATTCTAAGCAATATATCTGTAAAATGTACTTATAAGTCATCTTCATATTCATTATCATCTCCTTCATCTTCTTCAGCCTCTGTTATGACAGGTTGCAATTTTGTTATATGAAATAATGTTGATTCTGTTTTTCTGTTGCCTGTATCAATCCTATAAATGGAATTCGATATTTTCTCTATTATTTTGAAAGGGCCTATTTTTAATTCGTCTAATTTCTTTCTATTCAGTCTATTTCCATTTTCTACATATACACTGTCTCCTACATTAAATTCTTGCATTTTTCTATTTCTATCAAATATTTTCTTGTTATACTCATGAGATTTTATTGTATTCTCTAATGCCAATCTTCTATCAGCAATCCACTTGTCTTCCTTTTCCATCGTTTTGAATTCATTTGGTAGAATACTGACATTTGTACCATCCAGTAAATATTTTGGTGCAAAACCTGTAACGGAGTGTTCTGTTTCATTATATTTTTGTATACATTCTCTTGCCAGTGTTGTCCATGTTCTCTTATTATTTTTCTCATTCATTTTACACCTTATTTTATTTACTATTGTTTGGTTTAATCTTTCATTCAAGCCGTTCGAGAATGGTGTATTCACGGCTGTAAAAATTAGTTTAATATTATTTTCCTGCAAAAATTGTTTAAATTCTCTTGAATTTATGCCCGGATATTGATCTGTCAGGATAATTCCAATCTCATCTGTCTCTAGTACTTTCTTTGTTAAATTTATAAAGTCACATGCATTCTGGGTTTTCGAAGTCGCAATAAATGCATATCTTGTGTAGTGATCTACTAAAAGGTGTAGATATTTCTTTGTAGACCTAGATCCTCCAAATCCACCAATAGTATCCATTGACATTATTTCAAATGGTTTGGTAGCTGGTCCCAGTTGTGACATTAATCCAATTTTTTTTTGACATCTTGATTTATTTTTTATGCATATTTCACATGTTTTACAAATATTTATGATATTTTTTGTTAGGTTTATAGCCGTATATATTGAACTTATTTTTTTCTGCAGTTGTCTGATCCCAATATGGCATAAATCTTCATGCACCTTTTTTATAAGTTTTTTACTAAATTCTTCTGAGAGGATAATCTTTTCCTGTTTCTTTATTTTTTTATAATAGATATGTAGTAAAAGAAACTCACTATGTAGTAGAAGAGCTTTTATTCGTCGGAAGACTACAAAAAGTACAGGGAGGACCGCTGGGCGAGGGTGTTCGGCCGTAGGCTAATGCACCGTCACCGCAGAGCGGATATTGCGATTCGATGGTGTTCGGCCGTAAGC
Source organism: Coenonympha glycerion (assembly GCA_963855885.1). Taxonomy (NCBI): domain Eukaryota; kingdom Metazoa; phylum Arthropoda; class Insecta; order Lepidoptera; family Nymphalidae; genus Coenonympha; species Coenonympha glycerion. The sequence continues at coordinate 9,962,011 of OY979626.1, forward strand.
CAATGCACCAATTCGAAGTCGGGAACTGGATCACAATGGATGTCGATACAAAATACAGGGCGAGTCTTATATAAGTTGACACTGGTAAACGTAAGCGCGAGTTAAAGTAGTGCAGCGCCATCTATCGGCAGCCATGGTTATTACAGATATTATTTTTTAGTATTAAATTTTGTTTCTTTTCTCGTATTGTTTCATTTTTCTCTTGGTCTTCAACTATATCTTTTATTTGTATTAAATTAACTATTCTCAATGTTTCCTCTCTGTTATCTTCTGGTTCTAATACAGGGTTTCGGCTCAAACAGTCTGCTTCTACATTTTCTTTACCAGGTATATATTTTACGGTAAAGTCATACTGAGATAGGTAGTATGTGAGATCACCCAATTCTTCATCTGTCCTGCATTTAATGTTCATGTTCTCTAGAGGTTTGTGATCTGAGTAAATGGTGAATTGTTTTCCGATGAGCCAGTGCTGCCAATATTTAACAGCTTCTTTCATAGCAAGACATTAATATATATATAGCTGCTTGTGCTGATTCACTGACTGACTGATTATCACCTCTCCTGTACAATTTTGTATGAAAAATTTTTTTTTCACGGATGGGGTCTTATAGAAGAAAAAAATTCAATTTGAAGAAAAATACGGAGAGAGCTGATGATTGAGGATTTCGAAGACGGGTGAAGAGCACAGCCAAGGGTATTGCAGATAGGTGGGGGGTGTTCGACCAAATGTCATTTGAAATGTCATCCAACTGCCAGTGAGCTGAAAAAAAATTCAAAATGGCGGATTCAAAATGGCCGCCATACGAATTTCGCCGATATCTCGGAAAGTATAAAAGATGGAAGAATGGTTTCTTGACAAGAAGTGATCAGGACCCGAAGGTCTATTTTTATGGATAGAAAAAAAAATTCAAAATGGCGAAATTTATTTTTCCATAGAAAATGTATGGGGAATGTTGAAGAGACTAACAGTTGGTAATTATACAAGGTTGTGATGCGGTTTTTCGGAGAGTTACTAGAGAAAAATATGGAGAGAGCTAATGATTGAGGATTTCGGAGACGGGTGAAGAGCACAGCCAGGGTATCGAAGATAGGTGGGGGGTGCTCGACCAAATGTAACTCGAAACGTCATCCAATTGGCAGTTAGCTGAAAAAAAATTCAAAATGGCGGATTCAAGATGGCCGCCATACAAATTTCGTGTTTTTCTATCTCGGAAAGTATAAAAGATAAGAGAGTGGTTTCTTTGCAAGACGTGATTAGAATCTCAAGGTTTACGGGATGAATGAAAAAAATTCAAAGTGGTTGAATTTATTTTTCCATGGAAAATGTATATACTATAAAAAGAGACAATGATCTAGGATTTGGATGATGATTGAGGAGCACGGTCATGGTTTTAAAGATAGTTAAGGACTGTTCGTACAAAAAATACGCTGAACCTCATACGATGAGGTTCAGCGTATTTTTTTGTTCGAACTGACCTTAACTATCTTTAAAACCATGACAGTGCTCCTTGGTAATTTTTTCAGCTCCCTGCCAATCGGATTTCAATGGGCGATGGAGATGACGGCGATACTTTTATGGGCGGGAAGACTGCACGCGGGCCACATGTGGCCCGCGCACACACGCGCCCTACTAGTTAATATATATATAGCTACTCGTGCTGATTCACTGATTGACTGACTGACTCACTGATTGATCACCTCTCCTGAACAATTTTGTATGAAAAATATTTTTTTCAAGGATGGGGTCGTATAGAGGGGAAAAATTCATTCGGAGGAAAAATACGGAGAGAGCTGATGATTGAGGATTTCGGAGACGGGTGAAGAGCACGGGGAGGGTATTGAAGATAGGTGGGGGGTGCTCGACCAAATGTCACTCGAAATGACATCCAATTGGCAGTCAGCTGAAAAAATTTTCAAAATGGCGGATTCAAGATGGCCGCCATACAAACTTCATCGGTGTCCATCTCGAAAAGTATAAAAGATGGAAGAGTGGTTTCTTGACAAGAGTTGATCAGGACCCGAAGGTCTACACTATGAATAGAAAAAAAATCTAATATAGCGAAAATTTTTTTACCATAGAAAAAAGTTGGTAACTATGCAAGTTTTAAATGCCGTTTTTCGGAGGAATAATATGGAATGAGATGATGATTGAGGGTTTTGAAGACAGTCGAGAAGCATGGGCAAGGTATTATAGTTAGGTGGGGACTGCTGAAACAAAAAATACTCGGAACGTCATGCAATTGGCAGTGAGCTGAAAAAAAAATTAAAATGGCGGATTCAAGATGGCCACCATACAGATTTCGTGTTGTTCTATCTCGGAAAGTATGAAAGATAAGAGAGTGGTTTCTTAGCAAGAGGTGTTCAGGATCTCAAGTACAACGGGATGAATAAAAAACTAAATGGAGGAATTTATTTCTCCATGGAAAATGTACATGCTACAATATGTAGGGAACTATCCTAGGCATTGACGCAGTTCTTCAGAGAACTGCCAGAGGAAAGTATGAGAAGTGATCATGATCTAGGATTTGGATGATGATTGAGGAGCACGGTCATGGTTTTAAAGATAGTTAAGGGCTGTTCGAACAAAAAAATACGCTGAACCTCATTTGATGAGGTTCAGCGTATTTTTTTGTTCGAACAGCCTTTAACTATCTTTAAAACCATGACAGTGCTCCTTGGTCATTTTTTAAGCCCACTGCCAATCGGATTCCAATTGTCGATGGAGATGACGGCGGTACCTTTATAGGCGGGAAGACCGCACGCGGGCCACATGTGGCCCGCGCACTCACGCGCCCTACTAGTTAATATATATATAGCTGCTTGTGCTGATTCACTGACTGACTGATTATCACCTCTCCTGAACAATTTTGTATGAAAAATTTTTTTTTCACGGATGGGGTCTTATAGAAGAAAAAAATTCAATTTGAAGAAAAATACGGAGAGAGCTGATGATTGAGGATTTCGAAGACGGGTGAAGAGCACAGCCAAGGGTATTGCAGATAGGTGGGGGGTGTTCGACCAAATGTCATTTGAAATGTCATCCAACTGCCAGTGAGCTGAAAAAAAATTCAAAATGGCGGATTCAAAATGGCCGCCATACGAATTTCGCCGATATCTCGGAAAGTATAAAAGATGGAAGAATGGTTTCTTGACAAGAAGTGATCAGGACCCGAAGGTCTATTTCATGGATAGAAAAAAAAATTCAAAATGGCGAAATTTATTTTTCCATAGAAAATGTATGGGGAATGTTGAAGAGACTAACAGTTGGTAATTATGCAAGGTTGTGATGCGGTTTTTCGGAGAGTTACTAGAGAAAAATATGGAGAGAGCTAATGATTGAGGATTTCGGAGACGGGTGAAGAGCACAGCCAGGGTATCGAAGATAGGTGGGGGGTGCTCGACCAAATGTAACTCGAAACGTCATCCAATTGGCAGTTAGCTGAAAAAAAATTCAAAATGGCGGATTCAAGATGGCCGCCATACAAATTTCGTGTTTCTCTATCTCGGACAGTATAAAAGATAAGAGAGTGGTTTCTTTGCAAGACGTGATTAGAATCTCAAGGTCTACGGGATGAATGAAAAAAATTCAAAGTGGTTGAATTTATTTTTCCATGGAAAATGTATATACTATAAAAAGAGACAATGATCTAGGATTTGGATGATGATTGGGGAGCACGGTCATGGTTTTAAAGATAGTTAAGGGCTGTTCGTACAAAAAATACGCTGAACCTCATCGTATGAGGTTCAGCGTATTTTTTGTTCGGACAGCCCTTAACTATCTTTAAAACCATGACAGTGCTCCTTGGTAACTTTTTAAGTCAACTGCCAATCGATTTCCAATTGGCGATGAAGATGACGGCGATAACTTAATAGGCGGGAAGACTGCACGCGGGCCACATGTGGCCCGCGCACTCACGCGCCCTACTAGTTCTAAATATATAGCCTTTTTCCGTTTTTGATGTTCATTCAATTTTTTTGAGAAATATGCCACCGGTTTGTCTTTACCATCTAGTTGTGTCTGTTTTAATATTGCTCCAATGCCCTCCAAAGATGCATCGGTAAAGATTTTGATTGGTAAGTCTTTGTCGAATATTTCCAAGACCGGTTGCGAACATAAATATCTTTTTATCAGATTGAATGCTTCTTCACATTTCTCTGACCATACAAATTTCTCGTTTTTTCGTAATAAATTGTGTAATGGATCTAAGATAATTGCACTTCTTGGTATATAGTCATGGTAGAAGTTTATTTTTCCCAAAAATTGTCTGATGTTCTTTTGCGTCTTAGGAGTTGGAAAGTTCCTTATTGAAATCAAATTGTCTTTTAGTGGTCTTACTGAATTGTTCTGAATTATATGGCCGAGGTATTTTACCGAGTCTGAAGCAAAGGTACATTTCTTAAACTTCAGTCTAAAGCCTTCTTTAATTATTGCCTCTAATACATTTCTAATGTGCCTTATATGTTCTTCAAAGGTAGACGAATATATCAAAATATCATCAATATAGTTAACCGAGTATCCTGTGAGATTGTGTTTTCTTAGAATATTGCTTAAGATTCTCTGGAAAATTGCTGGTGATGTTTTCAAGCCAAAAGGGAGGCAGGTCCACTGGAAGTGGCCATCTTGTGTGACAAATCCTGTTTTACTTCTGTCTTCCACCCGTAATGGTATTGCCCAAAATGCTGAGTTTATATCTAGTGTAGTAAAATACTTGCAATTTCTAGTTTTAATAATTAGATCATCTATCAAAGGAAATGGTTGAGCTTGTGGTATAACTATTTTGTTTAACTCTCTGAAATCTACACATAAACGGGATTTTCTATTTTCACCTTTTTTAAACGCCAATGTCACTGGAGCAGCGAAAGGACTGTATGATTCTTCTATTAAATTGTTCTTTAGTAACATCGATATTTGCTCTTCAATTTCTAATCTATCTTGTATTGTACATCTGTATGGTCTTTTACTACAATATTTATTTACTTGTAAATCTATGCGAGCTTCATAATCTTTAACTGAACCTATATCATGCTTGTCCTTAGCAAATATTGTTTTATATTCCTTTATAATTTTCTCTATCTCAATTTTCTTTTGATTATCTAAATGGTCTGTCATACTTATAAATTCCTCTGTTTGTATGTGTTCATTGAAATTTACTGTATATTTTTTTATATTATTATCTTCATTTCTGTTATCTTTAGACATCCTGTCTATTTTATTTGTTATTTTCTTTTGTTCTATCTGCAAGTTCTCATTTTGGGTTAATCTGAATTTCTTTATCATATCTAATCCGATTATGAAATCATCAAAATCTTCATTTTCTACTATGTATACATCCACCTCTTCTTCTAAATCAAATATTTTAATTTTTATTGTTATCAAGCCATCCATCTTCTTCACACCATTAACCGTTTTCATGTATGCTATGTTCACATCATCTTTTTTTTCTTTTACTTTTATTAATCTTGAATTTATTATAGAAATCTGTGAGCCTGAATCATAAATACCACTCACTTCTAGTTTATTTTCTAATAAAAGCTTGATTTTGATTAATGGTGTGCTTACTAGTTTTTTTCTCAGTATTTATGTCTACTTCAATTATGGAGTTATTGTTTACATTTTTAGTTTTAAGAACTTTTTCAGGTTCATTTTTATTTTTCTTGAACCAACATGACTCCTCCGGATGATATCTAATTCCTTTGTCCAAAGACTCACAAGTCTTACATGACTTCTCATAAGTTTTATTTTTATTATAAAATGTACTGCTCTTTATGTTAGTTGAGTTTTTCTTATACATCGTGCCTTCATATTTTCTTATCTCGTTGAACAAGTCAGTAGTGTTGTTGAGTTCATCCCTGTTTAACTTATTTAAGATAAATCCAGGTAAACCAGTTGCAATAAGATCTATCATTGTTTTGGAATCTATAGATATGTTTATATCTAATAAAAGCCGTTCTTTTTTTATGGCATAATCAATTAACTGTCCTTCTTTATACCTAAATGCGAGAGCATATGTGACTATGTCCCATCCTTGGTTTTTAAAAGTTTCTAAAAACTTGTCTTTCCATTCACTCCATTCAGAATTTATTGTTAGTTTTATGATCATCGAGCTATACCAATCCAAACAAGGTTTATCTAAAAATAACCTCAAAATATCTATTTTTGTCTCATCTTTTGTTATATTAAAGCGCGCACACTCTTTTTCAAAAATTTCTATCCATTGCATCGCATTAGGATTTTTGCTTGTGAATTTTTCAATAATAAATTTTTCTGAGATATGTTTTAAGTTATGTTGACTTTCTTTCTTAGTTGTAGTTTCTATTAATTGTTCCAAGATTTGTTGCAAAGTGTCATTTTTGTCCTTTGCTTGTGTTGTGCTCACTTCATCTAAATATTGATCTAAAAATTGCATATTACCTTCCTCATCTACATATGTCTTCTTTAGATTTTCATCCAACTTTATCCATACTTTTCTACTCTGGTGTCTTTTTTTAATGCTATTTTTTACTTTTGTGAAAGTGTTCGTTTTAACAATATATGTATGATGACTCACCGGCTTCAGTTCCTCGGGTAAAACATAACATTTTCCTTCTTCAGTAGATATTGAGGTTATAGCTAATACATTTGATTTGCCATCATTTGAGGCTATCATCGTAAACTCAAACTGAAGCCGGTCCATATTCTCTTAGTTCACAAAAATGTCGTTTTATAAGACATTGAGGATCTCCAAAAACAAACAACAAATTGTTTCTCTGAAATAACAAAGATTTGTTTTATTTAACAAATATTTACAATTATCAAGTTATTATCAAGTTACGACAATTACACTTCTATCTCACCTGAAATAACAAAGAAACGACATTTAAAGTTCACTATTTATCGAGTCCTCAATCACATTCTTTCTATAAGTTTTTATAACGATAAAATGCACAAAACATTCTGAGCGTCACACGCCATTTTTAAATCATAGACACAGATCAATATCATAATGTACGCGACAGACAGCTGATACGCGAAGCGCGGCAAATTCAAATGAATGAAATGTCACTCATTTCATTACAAATATTCCCAAAATATTTCGCTACTATTGAATATTTAACTTTTTGTGGGAAACAATGATGAGATTTCAACGTGGCAGCTATAAACCAATAATCGATAATCTGTAAACTATAAGAATAACTTAGCAGTGGAAACATGGAATCATCATCCATATCCAATAGTCATCCATACATGTACTTTATAAATTACTTTTTGCCTGTAGTCTATATTATCTACTATATTTTATTTGACTATAATAATATGTTTGGCTAAATATTATGTACTGTTTACCTACAGTTTTACGTATAAATACAAGAGGACGAAGAAGATTTATTATATAAGCACTTGCAGTAGGTAATATACCAATTCTTTCTGGATCCAGACACGCAATGTCACTCGTGAAAGCTGGTTTTGAAAGGTAACTTTATAATATACTTTCATAGAAAATTTCACAACATTTCTGTATTGTTTGTTCAAACTTTTTCAAACAACAATGCGATAAAAAGAAGTTAATGAAGTTAAGTAATTTTGACATTTATAGGGTTTTCCTGGGTGAATGGATAAGGTCAGCAGCTGAGCTTGGGCACACAATGCCTCTACACAATATTATGACTGGCACGTGCGCTGAATAACTTTGTTCAAGAACGCAATTAACCATTTTCAGGACCAAAGGGTAAAATCCGGCCAAGTGCGAGTCGGACGCGCCGAGGGTTCCATACTATAAAAGAAGTAAAACATTTAAAAAACAGAAGTAAATCACTTTGGTTCATGAATTTACGAGTTTATTTTATTCATTCAATATTGTTATCTCATTTTGAAATTTCGACGACCCGGCTTTCCCCCCTTTTTAAATAAAAATAAAAAATATTTTCGATTGTTTATGATTGCAATGACGGCGCGCCGCAATTTCCTATTCTTTTAGGTTGATAGCTTTAATAGTTACTGAAATAATCGACTGTGACAGACGGACGGACGGACGGACGGACGGACGGACAAAGTTTCACCATAAGGGTTCCATTTTCACCATTTTGGTATGGAACACTAAAAACGGGATAGTATTACTAAGACTTCGATGTCCGTCTGTCACCAGGCTGTATCTCTTGAATTATGATAGCTACAGACTTAAAATTTTTACAGATCATGATGTATAATTTCTGTTACCGCTATAACACCAAATACTAAAAAAAAGAATAAATTAAATATTCAAGGGGGCTCCCAAACAACATACGTGATTTTTAGGGTCCCGTACCTCAAAATTAAAAAAAAACGGAACCCTTATAAGATCACTTTGTTATCCGTCTGTCTGTCACGACCCTTTATTTCAGTAACTATTAAATATATCGACATGAAATTTGGAATAGTTGTTGATAATGATGGCCCGCCGTCAGTGCAATCACAAAAAAAAAATTAAAAAGGGGGGAAAACCGGGTCGCTGAAATTTGAAAATGTGATAATAATATTGAGTGGGGTATCATATGAAAAGGCGTTATTTATGTATTCTATAACTGATTTTTATTTATTTTTTTGCCTGATAGTTTTTTGACAGTTTGTTCAATCAATGATTGAACAAACTGTCAAAAAAAAATACCGTTCCCCCCTCCCCCCTTTTCTCCGAAGTTTATAACTCGAAAATTCTGAAATAATTGTGATTAATAGGGATCAATTTATATTTTACGGGAAAAATAAAATGAACTCTGTATCTTTTATACTATGTTTGTAATTGCTAATTAACCTCAAAAAACCAAGTTTACTTTGCGGTTGGGTAAAAAAGGGATTTTCATAGTTTTACTTTTTCTACAGTAGTACGGAACCCTCAGTACGCGAGCCCGACTCGCACCTGACCAATTATTTGCTTTTGGGTTCCTTTTTTACCATTTGGGTACGGAACCCTAAAAATCATACAGGCCGAATTGAGAACCTCCTGCTTCTTTTGTTTTTTTAAGTCGGTTAATAAAACAATGTGGTTATGAAAGTAAAGCAAACGTGTAAGGGTGGAGTTTTTTTTAACTGCCATAGGATTATCAGGTAGGAGCAGGTGAGCTATGAACTGGTAATACCTACTGTCATTATTGACATAAATTAGCATTTCTTATAGATGCAGTTATATTGCAATCTAGTTACAGTAAACACCGTGGGAACAGCATATGTACTTGAACTTAATACTATTGTCACTCTGCATATTGTTATTACTGATGGGAAGAAGATGCGATCTCGTGATAACTCGGCAAGAAGCAAATGTGTAAATAAATGTGTAATTTAAGTCGTAAAGCTCATTAAAACGTAAGCCTCGCACACGAGCGTTATGCAATATTTTATTAAGCTGAAGAAATGACAAAGATGACCTCTCTGGTGCAATTGGTTTGTTTTGAACTATAGGTAACTGTATAACTATATCTAGGCACAGACATTAGAACATTAAGGCTAGGTTTTCCCGGAACTATAGGTATTTGCGGGCTACCTCCCGCCCCCCAAAATTCTCGCGTACGAAAGTAAATGGACATCGTGCGCCGCTTGAGCGCAGTGACCCCATCCGCTGTCCCGGAACACGGCATAATTACATACAGTAGGACTTAGTTTAAGTTGACGGATGTTGTTTACAATTTCAATATAACAAATTATACATACTTATATAGTTATGTCTACGTATTATTTAGCGCTTTTAAGTTTTTAAGACATTGAAATTGATACTTGTAAACACGTTACTTATATACGAGTACAGACGTTCGCAAGTGCCTGTATGCTAGGCCTATGTGAAATAAAGACTTTGACTTTGACTATTGACTCACAAATCACGTTGTACTTGTATAAATTATTTCCGAAACGCATTATAACTTCATCTACTTCAATGGGTGCATTTTTCGGACGTGGTGACGTCTTAACCAGTATGGTTAAGATGTTTTTAACTATTATAGCTCTTAGCCACGATTAGATTTTTCGTAACAGGTTAGAATGAACGCGAGCGAAGCGAGCTCAAAATTTTTACGATTTTGCAGGATAAATCACTATTTATTCCAGTCTTGAACTTAACATGGCTTGACAGTGAGATACGCCTTTAATAAAAATAATATAATCATTTTTAGGCGTAGTAACGTCTTAAAATTACAAATATGCCCGAATGAATTGAACGCGAACTTTATAATTATTATATATTTAGGTAACTGGATATGCGAGCGAAGGGAGCTCAAATCTTTTACGTTTTTTTATTTTGTTTTATTATGTGATCCATCTTTAATCTTTAATTTAATTAATGTAATAATTTTTCGGTGAAATAACGTCTTGAAATCGCAAATAGTCCTGAATGAAGCGAACACAAACTTTATGTATCCTGACAACTGGATAAGCGAGTGAAGCGAGCTCAATTTTTTTACTATTTCGCAGGATAAATCACTATTTATTACAGTCTTGAATTTAACATGGTTTGACAGTGAGATCCATCTTTAATAAAAATAATATAATCATTTTTAGACGACATATAACTTCTTAAAATCGCAATATGCCCGAATGAAGTGAACGTGAACTTTATATATATTTTGATAACCAGATATGAGAGCGAAGCGAGCTCAAATTTTTTAGGTTTTTTTACTTCTTTTAATAGTGTGGTCCATCTTTAGTCTTTAATTTAAATAATATAATAATTTTTAGGCGGAATAACGTCTTGAAATTGCAAATAGTCCTGAATGAAGCGAACACGAACTTTATTCTAATAACTGGATATGCGAGCGAAGCGAGCACGAAATTTCTGTTTTTTTTTTTACTGAAAAAGTCACAACATAATAAAGGTTCTGGGGGCATACATATCTTGATAACTAGATATGCGAGTGAAGCGAGCTCAAATTGGCGACCTGAAATGACCTTGTATACGTCCGTGCAATCAAGGTCATTTCGTGAAAATCCGCCGTGGAGGACACTTAGATACAAATATAACTTGATATCAATTAATAAAATCAGTAAATAAGGAGAATTGTTGATAAATCAGGAAATTTCCTGGGAAATCAGGAGCTCAACAGTTAAAAGGTCGCGGTGGCGAGGTGAAATTCAAATTTTCAATATTTTCGTTACCTAATAATGCGTTTGATACTAAAATATAAAATAGAATCAACCATAAATCAATTAAATATTATATGACCCCCCATGACAAAACCACCCCCCCTGGATCCGCCGATGCTTCCCATACAATGTTAGGTGAAATAGCTATGAAATATCTAATAACTAATTGATAATATTAACAGTGTGATCCCTTAGCAAATACGCTTATCCTTTAATATTATTTCGTAGTTTCTTTAAAAAGGTTTTCCATATAAATAAATAGATGTGTAATTATCAGGTTTGTCCATTGGATTACAAAATGTATCTAAATAAAACCTGTTTAGAGATGGGGAACTAGAGAACCCAGGTGAAAAACCATGAATGGGTTTATAACTCGGTTGATTAGTTGATTACCTGTCTTACGTCATCGTTATGAAATGGACTTGATGAAGTTTGTAAGTAGCGAGGCTCAAGTCTCAGTAAAGCTACAAACAGCAACTACTTCGCCTTACTGTGTGTTGTTAAACTGTGTTCACATTGTTACTACTACAAATAAACCTATAATAATAATTATTATTTTTCTTGTTCAAAATTTATTTATGGCTATTGTAAACAAATCTAATCCAAATATTAGTATATTCTAATCGAGATAATATTAAAAAAGCTAAAATCTGCCCCTTGTAACGTATTCATCGTTATCGTAATCATTTAGAAACTCTGCCCGCTGATTGGTTCCCTGATTTACGTCAGCCAATAGGTGGGCAGAATTAGCAAACGATTACGATAACGTTGAATACATTTTCTTGGGCAATCGGACCCCTGTACGAAGAACTATTTAAAAGTAAGTAGGTACTATGCTTATTAACTTACAGCTAATTATAAATTTTAGTTACTACAAAATAATATTTTTCAAAAAAAAATATAAAGTTGAAAATTTAACCGCGGGAGAGCGTGGCCTGGCAAAACTGGCGTACGTCCTACCTCGATAGAGTCCGTCGGACGACTGGCGCACCCCCGCTAGAGGATGCGCGTGACCGTATTCGTTGGAAAACAGGCTTGAGCTATGCTTGATTAAAAAAAAAATTTTTTTTTACACTAACCGCTGATAAATTCACTCAGCTTTATTTTCATATATATTTTTTTAAATTTAGTTAAAAACTTTAGGCACAAAGTGGAATAAATAGTCAAAATCGATATTTTTTCATTTTTTTTTATGATCGAGAAAAGTTTAGCTTTAAGCATTTATTTTAACTTTGAGTACTAGATAGAGAATGTATCTACAACATATATTTTTTTCGATGCAAAAATATACTTATTCATGATTTAAACCGGTTTGGAAAAGAAGAGAAATTGCTAGAAACAGGGAAAAGACCCCGTTAAGGCAAAATCTCAGGCATGCATGTATCTTCACAATGTTCATTTTCCAGAAATGTATACCTATAACGGCTATTACTCCTAGAAGGCAAATGCGGGCCTAGCTAGCCAGGGACCCGACCGCCTATGTGAGAAGTACAGGTCTGTGAAGCAGGGGTTGATCACTACTTTGCAGCTGGACCGCCTTATGAGAGGTACAAGTCTGAAATAGGGGGTCATCACTATTTCCCAGCTGGACCGCCTAATGAGAGGTAAAGGTCTGAAACAGGGGTAGATCACTACTTTGCAGCTGGACCGCCTTATGAGAGATACAAGTCTGAAACAGCGGGTCATCACTATTTCCCAGCTGGACCACCTGATTAGAGATAAAGGTTTGAAACAGGGGTTGATCACTACTTTGCAGCTGGACTGCCTGATGAGAGGTATGAGTCTGAAACAGGGGGTCATCACTATTTCCCAGCTGGACCGCCTAATGAGAGGTAAAGGTCTGAAACAGGGGTTGATCACTACTTTGCAGCTGGACCTGAAACAAGGTGTCATCACTATTTCCCAGCCGGACCGACTGATGAGAAGTACAGCTTATTACACCCTTATAAAGTATGTAAACAACTACATTCTGCAGCTGTGTAAGTAACCAATGAAAAATAATTTAAATGAATCACTGACGCTGGACAGTATTCAAGCCAGTCACAGTTAAGTTAATAATAAAAAAAACTGACTCCAAATAAAATATGGTGATAGGACTCTTTTTACGGAGTTCTTCCGGATTGATATCACAGCAGAGCATGAAGCTGTAACGAATCACAGTATTTGAAGTGCACTGTACATCTATGTGATTACAGGGCAAATGAGACATATGAGAACTGATGTTCAGGGTAATTAAAGCGCTTCAGTGTGTGATATGATATCGTAATGTAAAATTATGGGAGATGCTTATCACAAAACATCTGGTAAACGTCTTGCTAGTCTCATCATTCATTGTGATATAAAAAAAAAAAAAACTTATGGTTGTCTGATTATTATCTGTTCACGAACATAACATTTGCAGTATTTATGAGATTGGAAAAAAGGGGGCCACAATGTCAGTGTAAAAGTTGTAAAAATAATTTAACGGACGATTGGCCGCGAACTAAATTACATAAACGTGAAGTGTCGGCCATAAAATATTGTTTCTAAAGAGCAAAGGGCTCATTGAAAAGCTAATTACGTACATTACATAATCCTGTCGTTACATATATATAAGTTCAAAGTGTATACAAGTAAGGTAGCCAAACTGGGAACTCTACGAGACAATCGCGGACAGGTCCTATCTATAAACTGTTATATCAGCAATATTTCACGCATTATGGAAATCCTTCAAAAACCTTCTTGCTTCATTTCAATCCATTTGGGTGAATGTGACGAAATCAAAATACTCGTATTTTCTTACGTATTATTAAAAGATTTCCCACGTACGTTCAAAAGGTACTCGTATATGTAGTCAATTATAAAAATTGTTCTTTTCGTCATGGGTATATATATTATGATGGAAAAAGAGCTTAGCGGCTTCGCTCGCATGATTTTCGGTTTTACATAATATCCTGTTTAATGAGACAACCTCAACAGCCAGATAATAGACATGTGGTGTCGTGGATTTTTTATTTGGTGACTTTTGCATTGATTGTTTGGCACTGCCGTGCTATTCTGCAAAACAGCGACGAGCGTACATCTCTGCATCTATTAATTTGTCAGTTTTGCATGCCATATTCGGATTGGCAGCTGTCTGGCAGCTATTTCATTTTGTAGAATAGCACAGCTGATTCAAAACTACTATATAAGCTAAAAACTTAGGTACATTAAATTACTAAGAAGTTAAATAAAATAAGTTTTATTATTTTTCGCTTGTCAATCTTTATGGCGGTCAAATTTTTTTGTTAAAATGTTTTTTATAATTATATTGAAAACTAATGTACAATGTACATCGTGTCTCACATTTGGATCCCTCGATTTTGTCGCCTTATTCACATGGCAGCAGCAGCAATGTATCTAAGTACCTATCTAGGCGCTTACATTACTTCCTGCAACGACGCGACGGCACTGCCCTTTACGATGTGAAACTACCTGTACCTAAGCTATAAATAAATATTTCCTTGCATCAATACTACAAACAACTTTCAATTTTCATTCCCTGCTGGATTTCCATTGAAATTGATCTTTTGTTATTATATTTGATCAAATATTATTACTTTATCATAGCAATCCAAATATTCCTTTGTTTCTCTTTTCGTTCGTTACAGCCGACGGACGTCCACAGTGGACAAAGGCTTTGTAATGATTTCCGGTCCTGCGCTATTCCTTTTGTCACCACCGCGTGCAACGACAACCAAATGGGCTCAGTTATCAGTAGTTGCAGAATAAAGGAGGAACACATATAACCTCAGTACTATCAGTGTATCAGCGTATGCTGTGGTGATTACAACTGCTCCAGAAGTCTTGACCACAACATAGCCGTTCCCAGACCCGGATAAATGGAGGGTTCATGATCATCGTTGGGCTAACCACTCGACATGGCAAAAAAATATTAATGGTTGTGAATTCCGACACAGAAGAAATTACCGGACCGCTTTTTTAACTATCAGTGTCAGTTTACTCGATCAAATCAGTTTCATAATATCCTATAACAACCTTGGTTTTGAGAATCTTATCCGTATTTATCTTTAGATAAACTATCCGTATATCTTTGATATTTCAATTTTAAAATTCTTTTACAGCATAACATGAGAAATTCCACGCAGATAAGAAGGCAAATAGTGCCTATTTTTAAGGGAATATAAAGCTCTCTCCGACCCCGAGAACAGCTTACAGGAAACTTAGTAATGTTTTCCATTTCATAAGGCAAACAACCTGAAAATGACAAATCACAAACTCTTAAAACGACTTTCATTTGAATAAAATATCTTTTTCATAAGCTCGTCGGTTGACAAAAAATATTGCAAAAAACGATAATACGAGTATAAACGTTTAGATTCGACATTTAATATGACGTCATTTGCGCAATAACATAATGAATACCATAAACGTATTAAAATCTAAAATTGACGAGATGATTTCTCGGAGTCCTGTTACCTTCAATGTCTCCATACATTGAACCAAACCAACTCCAATAATATGATCGAAATATGCACGAATTACAGATGATTTTGGTATTACGAATGTATGAAGAAATCGTAGGCCAGCGCATTCTTAAATTGTCCGGACTAAGCTTTAAATGAACAAACGAGTAAAATTTCAAAACGCTTCTACAAATTAGTTGTACGGGTAAAAAACCGGTCTACGGGTTGTATAAGAGTTGTAATTTAGCATAGCAATATTATTCGCCATATCTAAGGTACCTGCTTTCTAAAGGAATATTTTATGCAATTGCTAACATCATATTATTTTCGTCGCAGGCATAATTCGGCGTTTGACCTGCGGGGCCTATAATCAAGGAAGCATTCATGGGTGAAAGGTACAGCGTTGGGTATGTACCTCGTAGGTACCTTCTCAAATCATTCACATAACATCTCTGCGCTCTGATCCACGCAGACAGCGGGTGTCTTTTAAAGTCTGGTCAAATAGCGGACCAGACACGCGATTTGAGCAGTAATTGTAATACATAAAACACTTTAGTTTATAATATGGCAGACGGTTTGTGGCGTCTTCCATAAAGACTGCCCACTGTTTGACCAGTCCTTTACGCTGTGTCCGACTAATGATAACGCTAATCAGTAACACATTTTATAAAGGCGTAGGTTTTTATGTGTGTGCGTATGTTTGACTTCCTTCACGACACATTTACTCAACAAATTTGGCTGTTTGAAAAGAAAATAGACCATCGATTAATACATTTTAAGCTACTTTATTACTTATCAAAGAATAGTTCTCAAGATTTGTGTAACAAGACAGAGCATGTGGAACTTCCGGTAAAAGCCTTTATGATAGGTATTCTAGCTAGATAGCTATTCTGAGGTAGTACCTAGTTGAATATGTAGGTAGGGGCTTACTTAATTTTTGGACTGTTTTCCTAATTAAGTCTAATGTAGTCCAGCGATGAAGGTCATTGCTAAGGCCATCAGATGATAGGTATCTGCAATGCTCAGTGCCCAGAACTTGTTTAAAACATTGATAACAAGCCAATTTGCGGTGACTTTTATATTATTCATACTAGAATATCATCTCACTCTATTCTTGGATAAGAATATATATAGTAGGAGGCCTAGGAAAGGAGGTAGGAGGACTGTTATAAGTTATAAGTACCTACCTAACGAAATAAAAATTAATTGTAAAATATGGGGCCGAAACCTTTAATGTTATCTCCGTTTAAAAAATCCTCCGAGCTCAGTTCGAAATAATTATTATTTTTGTTTCCATTTCAGAATTTCCACAAATTCAATTTTATTTCCGACAGTTCAGCAACAATGTGTTTGTCGAATAAAATGCCATCAGGGTAAGGCCCGTTTCTCCAACGTAGCTATCCCGACAAGCCATCATTGTTTGCTTGTGAAATGGTTTACTCAAAACATTCGAATTATTTACCGGATCCTCAGTTTCATATCGGTGTTATTACCACAATTATTTCGTTTTAGAGAAGTGCTTACAAACGAAATATGGTCAGGAGCATATATTGTTACTATACGAACCCGAATTACACCAGAATATGATCGAAATATGCATGTTTTAAAATAATTTTGGTATTACGAATTTATGGAGACATCGTAGGTAACCGGAACCTTAACATTTATGTACAAACTTGTTGGTATTAAACACTCTTACGTAATTACTAATTAGTAAAAGATCGTGTCTTCAATTATCGTGTCGGCTATGTTCTAACATTGCAAAGACGCTCCCCTGGCCCAAATAAACATTATATTATCCATCTATAAAGTACATTATGATTAGGTACGTCGTTATGAGTGGAAATTATTTAGAGAATATTGAGTTCAAACTGAAACTCGATACTTTGATTAAATAGAACCTTTCATGTAAGGATTTAAGGACTAATTGCTAGTAGGATATTGGAGCTAGTGATATTTATAGTAGTAGATATAAATTGTTATGAAAATAAGCTTGATGGAATTCGACAGCCCAAATGCGTATGTTTAATTTCGCAATACTCGCAAGCTCCGCTGACGGGATTTTTATGACACCGATAATAAAAATGGCAACGTAGTCACCTTTTGTCGATTGATATCTTCTTAATATATATAAATCTCGTGTCACAATGTTTGTCCTCAATGGACTCCTAAACCACTTAACCGATTATAATAAAATTCGCACACCATGTGCAGTTCGATCCAACTTGAGAGATAGGATAGTTTAAATCTCAATTTATCTATTTTTTTACTACCCCTAAGGGCAAAACAACGTTTGCCAGGTCAGCTAGTAATATTATAATACTTATGTTATGTAACTAGTAGGCACTATAGAAACAATACCACATTTTGTTGTATTTCTTCATAATGTATTATTGATAGCTCATACTGACTTTACACAAGAAAGTAGCTGTGTAAATTATCATAATAATATTACTCGTATGTACGCGATGCACCAAGCACAGAAAAGTTAGATTGTTCATCCCTTCCGTCTAACCCTACGTTCATAAGGAGCACTTATCCCATTTTTCCACACAATTCTTCCAACAATTTCTTGGACACACGTTTCTCCCCGACACTGGGATATCCTCAGAAGATTTTGTTGACTTCACAATGCGAAATCGTATAACGCGAAGATAATAAAAAGCTGCGATCCGATTCCAATTAAACTGCAAATGGAATGGCGCTAGAATGAGATTAATGGAGTTTAATAAAATTGAAGCGTCTAATAAACAAAAATGGCTGTCAAAAATTACTTAATATAATATGGTTATTGGTCATAAATGTGCATATTTAACAGCCAATCACGTGGCATATCTGTATACCATGTATGCGTCTACATGTGTTTTCTCGATCATTGGTCACGTAACGTAGCATCTAACCTCACAAAGACCGGACTTACGTAATGACATAACAATGGTATAACAAAAATAAGGCTGCGGAGGTCATTACGGGATCTTTGTTTTAAACCGGGTCAGAATAGATAGTTTTATATTTAATAGTTTTCGATAAATCTAGTATACTCAATTGAGTATATGTTGAAAAGAAAAGTAAAAAAAAATGACCTAAATGAAAAATTCTTTGTTGGAAACTGATCATGGTGTACAACTAAAATTCATAGGCACTGAGATAGAGAAAAGTTAGATAGGATACTAATTACTGGATCACCGACCGATGACAGCAAAACCAAAAGCAGGGTTTTGAGGACTGATTATATTTTAGCATCGAAGAACTGGCGGCAGGAATGACTTTAGTTCATATCAGTTGTATCTTGTAGTTGAGTTGCCAGACTTCATTAGGAAAAAAGAGATGAATAGGAGGTAGTATTAAGCTAATAGCATCCGGCACCACGGGGCAATTTAAACTGCATAAAATTGTCACTTTCGCGTGATGAAGTTCATCGCTCTAAGACAATAGTCATAACCCGGAATCGATGTCAATGTTGCATGAACTACATCGTTAACAAACACTCCATAAAACTGAACTATTTAGTTTGTCGGGTATTTCTGTTTGATGATGGAATGCTCTAATAATTATTAATGTACTCATAAGTTTTCCCACACCTCATCACCTTCATCTTTCTACTACATAGCTGCAAGACACCAAGCTGCATCCTTATGGGGTTGATTTCCAGCGTACTCGAACGAAAAGTTTTCTTCCACGATTCTGATACAAACCGCTAAGGTATGGAACACCCTTCCAACTTCCATGTTCCCAGCCAAGCACAATGCACAATCTGGATTACTTCAAAAGAAGAGTGAATAGACATTTTCTAGGCAAGCGCTCTCCATCCTAGACCTCATCATCTCTGCCCATGAAACATGATTTTAGTCAAGCTTACAAGCCTATCAATAAAAAAAATACAATTCTAAAGTATTATAATATCACCTTGACAATCGGTACACCGAAGATTTTTTTTATACAGAATGTCCTTCTGTGTAAAAAAATCTAAAAAAAGATACGACTAAAAAAGGTACGACTTAGTACCTACTTGACTGTGATCGCACCGGTGAAGATGCAGCCGAAGATGCTATCGTTCTAACTTGGAAAGGGTTAGTTGTACCCCTCACAGTTGCTACACAGTATAACACCGCAACGCCAAATCGCTTGGCGGTGCGTTTTTGCTTATAGGGTAGTAACCAGTCGCGGCCGAAGCATCAGGCCTTAACAACAGACCTCAGACCTTTATCACTTTAGGCAAATATGCACACCTACCAATAACTTATTCCACTACTATATTATACTTAAGTACTTACGACCATACAAATGAACCAAACCCGCGACTTCATTTGAATCACCTTTAAAAAATCTGAATGAACTTGGATGCTACTTTTTAAAAGGTACACACTCGTCGAATATACACTACGAGGTATATATTTGACGAGTGTGTACCTTTATTTGCATAGGGGATTTAATAAACCAACTTTTACATGTACGTTTAAATGACTGTTGGAGAAGATTTTTATAGTAACTACGCTTTCGTTTTTGATGTCAATTCACTGGTCATAAGTCACAACCACCTAGTGGTTTTACCATCTTTTACCACGCTTCTGAGTAATTATTTCCAGGAACCCTTAACAGCTTCTGTAGGTACAGCTTGCCTTCTTGGATTCAGCCAAAAAATGTCGCTGCTGGAAATAGAGCTTCTGGAATAAACTCATCAGAACTGCTAGCCTACTTGAGTGTCTGGTCATGGTAAACTTTCATATACTATTTGTATAGAACCCCCATTGTTTTTCCGATGAAAACTTTCCAGTATCAAGTACCAATCCGGATTAGGAAATAAAATAGGAAATTGGCCGTACGCCCTTGTTCTGAGAGACGCGTAGCTAATTACGTAAGCCGTCGTCTTTTGAGGTTAATGCTACTTAAAATTTATAATAACTGAAGAACATTGTTCATAATATAATAATAAATACTATGAAAGAAGATAAAGTAATAGTTTCTATTTATTTGTATCACGGACTGATTGTTACTTTCTTTAATAATATGATTAAAAATGTTGGTACCTATATCTATTACATAATTTTAAAATTTTTAAATGAACAATCATAAACATTATCGTGTTTGTGGTAGCGAATCAGCTTACAGTATACTTACAAACATTGATAAGGTTCAATGTTTATCACAAACTGAATGACATTATAATGTTATCCACAGTAACGAATTGTCGCTTTGTATGAATATTTCAAAATTAATAACATCTACGTGATAATAATCGATATCTCAATAAAAGTTGTTCGTAATCAACGTTCTTTGATAAAGTATAAAAATGCCGATTCTAAAGATTTTCACAAATGTACCAAAATCGCAAATCTCTAAAGACTTCATGGGTAAAATAATTCCTGCTCTTGTAGATGGTGTTAAAAAGGAAGCTGAAGTAAGTAGAAGTAATTTAATTATATTGATTAAGAACGTAAATTATCACAAGAATCTTTATTTTCCTGGGTTAAAGAAAGCTCAGATCACCCATCAATAAAAACGAAACTAAAATAAAATCCGAACCTCCTATTTGACGACCTCCGTGGTTGAGTGGATAGCGTGCCGGTTTTCAAGGCGCCGCCATCTCTGAGGTTCCGGGTTCGATCCCCGGTCGGGGCAATGTAGAAAAATAACTTTTCTACATTGTCTCGGGTCTGGGTGTTGTGGTACCTTCGTTGTTTCTGAATTCCATAACACAAGTGCATAAGCTACTTACTATGGGATCGGAGCAATGTATGAGATGTCGTCCTCTAGGTATATATTTATATATTATTTATTTATTATTATTTATTATTATTTATTAAAATGAATTCCCAAAGGTAGCTTACGAAATAATATTTTTCATAACAAAAGTTATCCTAATTGCTTAAATCATTGTAGATACATTTAATCAATGCATTTAATAAAATAAAATGTTTCTAGGTGCAGTTAATTATACTTTTTATAATTATAACAATAGAGGATGACGCGACCAACAAGTTCAGCTGACGTAAAGTGATACGCCTGCCCATATCAGATGTAGTTCATCCCATAGCTTAACATTGCAAGCTCATTCTACCTTCCAGTATTTAAATTTTAAAACCAATTTTACAGGGGTAAATAGTCCCGTAGTAGTCTAATCATTGAATGTCAATCTTGTTTTAAGGTTCCATACCAAAATGGTAAAAATGGAACCCTTATGGTGAGACTTTCTCCGTCCGTCCGTCCGTCCGTCCGTCTGTCACACTCGATTATTGCAGTAATTATATAGCTATCGACCTGGAAATAGTTATACGTAATAGTGACCCGCCATCATTGCAATCATAAAAAATTGAAATAGTTTTTATTTTTATTTAAAAAGGGGGAAAAACCGGGTCGTCAAAATTTCAAAATGAGATAACAATATTGAGTGGGGTATCATATGAAAGGGCGTTACTTGTGTATTCTAAAACCGATTTTTATTTATTTTTATGCTCTATAGTTTTTGATTTATTGAACAAACTGTTCAAAAAAAATACCGTTCCCCCCTCTTATCTCCGAAGTTTATCAATCAAAAATGTGAAATAATTATGATCAATAGACATTATTGTATATTTTACAAGAAAAATAAAATCAACTCTCTAGCTAGTATACCTTTTTGATATCAACAATAAACCTCTGAAAACAAAGTTAGGTTTGCGGTTCGCCAACAAATGTACCTACTAGAAAATTATACTCGTAAATACAATGAACAAAAGTGATTCTTTTCCATTTACTTTTTTTATAGTATGGAACTCTCGGTGCGCGAGTCTGACTCGCATTTGCCCGGTTTTTTTTTTATAGAAATTCACGTGCATGGTGCAAAGTGACTGCTTGCTATCAATAGACGGCGATTCAACATTGCCTGCTGCGACCGGAACTTTGGAATCTATTGGTCATTTGGGACCTGAGGAAAATAAACGTATCGCGAAGCTGTTAACAACAGTTATACAGAATGAACTCGGAGTTAGCCCCGGAAGGTAATTTGATATCCAAAGAAAATTATGAGTAGACTTACTATCATGCCGATTTCACTTAGTTCAAGATTCTAAGGCAGTTTTATTTTATTTTCGATACAAAGAATAGTACTTCATTTAAAAAAATAAAATTTAGCAACCCTAACTGTGATATCAACAAACCTCATATCATTTTCATTAATCCCAGTTCATTGATATTGAACTTATACAGGAGTACTTATACAATACTAGCAAACCCGGCGAACTCCGTTTTGCCACCAGATGGCTTCGTTTTATGTAACATTTTTTTTTTTTCATTTTTCCTGAATTTTCTTTGCTATAAACCTCACGGAGCCCAAGACATTTCCAACGAATGCAAAATCGTGGAAATCGGTTCGTACGTATGGAGTTATAGCTTCATTAAGGAAAACCTGACTTATTTTTATATAGTAGAGATGTATAACTTATACAGGAGTTTGACAGAAGTGCGTGCGAGGTTTGGGGTGCGTCATCATGAATTGAAAAAATATTGATATTATCTATATTTGATTTCAATACATACATACCTACGCACGGCCTACACTCACACAATAATGAGCGAATCAACGTGATCTTGATGCTTTGATATTTTAACTTTGTCATTTATGTTAATAGAGCGAAGTTATGTAACCAATTGTCTTTTCGGAATATATTGCGCAAAAAGTGTTACTGATCATTATTTCAAGCCCGTCAAATTCAATATTTAGTTGGCCGCAATTTTTAAAGCAATAAGATCTATGAGCTACATATATCTCGCTGCTCGTGATGCAATAAAACAGGGATTCGTCTTGACGGGAACTTAGGTGCTAGATGGTTACCATGCTCTCACGATGGAGCTGGAAGATGATCATAGAAACTCAGTACTTAAATCATATAACCCCATCGAGTTTGAGCTCGGTTGATTCGAACTACTATAGAGATCTACTATCGAGATAGGAATTACAATGTATATTAGAATTAAGACATCCGTGAGTGATCATTATAGGAAGGAAAAAACGGCTAAAACTCAGGCAAAATTGAGTTAGGTCAGCCCGACTAGTTTCGGGAGTTCGGACCCGTCACCCGTGACTACAATGAATTAATCTTTTTGGTATTTTTCATTTAGCCCTGTATATTAAATATAGATACAATAATTATAGTAAATGTAAATGTAAAAATTTTAAATAACGAAGTAACAAATTCCAATCTAGTTTGCTAAAAGCTTGCACAACGTACCACTTTTCGTAAGAAGCACTGTAAGTCAAAATTTGTAGAATTTAAACAATGTCCCATTTAATTAATGAATACTCACATTTGTTTCCGTTTGTTAACAGATTTATTCTCACGTTCTACGATCTCGCGCCTCACAACGTTGCAAAAAAAGGCACTACGATAGCTGTTCTTGAATTTTGAAATAAAGTTAAATACTAACATAACAATGGCTTTTTATTTTAGTCCAGAAGCCAGCGGCACTAACCGGACAGTTTCCTGATTCCTTCCGTTTTATTTTTACCATGAGTTATGCATATACCCATTGGTTTATAAATCTACTAGCGGACGCCCGCGGCTTTCTTTTCGAAAAGAGCAAGTACCTACCGAGTTTCTTGCCAGTTCTTCTTGGTGTAAACCTGGTTTCCAAACCTGGCGGTAGAGTCTTGACTTTTCATGGGTGCCTTTTATTTAGGCCTATGTGAAAAATAAAAATTTTCTTTTTTTATATGAAGATAAGATATAATACGTGGATACGATATATATTACGTACGTATGTATAATGTCGTAATTAATGATCTTAAAATACTAATTACTAAATAAAAAACCTTTTAAAATACTTAGGTACGAAGACAAAGCATTAGAGCAAATTCACAAAGCATTGCTTTCACTATTTATATTCGTAATGTTGAACGCTTCTGTCCAATCTTCTGTCCAACCTTTAATAAAGCTAAATTTCAAAGTTCAAACCCATTGGCCTTTACCTAATTATTTATTTCAATTTTTCTTTGAGTTAAAGTTAAAAACTTTAGGATTTTAGAACTTTAATTTTCAATTGAATTCATTCCTTTTAAAATTCTTCTTTTTGATAGATACCCAACCCAAGGTGTCTTAAATTTTGTTAATTGAAATTTGGCAGAATTTGCCAATAAAAACAACAAGCAATTATGAGTAATTAAATCATTTAATATTTATTAATTATTTACAGCATCTAATTTAGTTACTATTTTAGTTTAATACTAAAATCAGTTACAAACAGTAAGTCAGACTTAGGTCAGACTAGACATCACATTTCATCTCAACTTTTTTACGAAATTTTGCAATGTTCATTAACAGTAACAGTATGCGAAAATAATAGGTGCGTATCTACGTGTTCTTTCATCCGATATTGATCAAAGATTTCACAAAGATTCCCAGGTATTTAAATTTTCAACAGCCATTCTATACATAGGCTCCGTTTTTGGGAACAGCTTACACAACATGCGATAGCAAGGCACGCATATGTTTTTCAGAAACCAAACCTGCAAAAAGTAACGATATATTATGTAATTATTTCACACATCAAATTTCCTTCAAAACAAACGATTTTGATAAAGCGTTCACCTGGCTAGTGACTCTCTCTTCTGGTTTGTTTCTGTCCATCATAGGCACAGGGGCTCGTCCAGCTTCTCTTTCTTTATCGCCTTGACCATAGAACTCCTCAAATATAACTTCCACCGTTTTGATTTGCACATCCCAGGGCTTGGCAGAAGCCGATAAATCAGCCGCAGTCATTGACAGTGTCATAGCTAAATATCTAGAAAACGGAATAAAATATTAAAACGAAAAATTTAGAAAAAAATGCATTATTTATAGAAGTTATTTTAGTAGCTTGTAATACGTATTAAATATTAATATACTTATTTTAAATGTCAGTACGCCCTTTTATTTGATCTCTCCTTTTGGTAGTCGATTGAACATGAAAAATTAATTATTAATTACTTAAATAATTACCTGTAGGTTGGAATTTCCCAATTGAAACTTTGATGGTCTGGATTATCACCAAAAGTTTCTTCTAATTTTGCTAAATTAGGTGGAAAAGTAGCGAGGTCTGTGGCTAATATACATTGTTTTATATATTCTAGAATCTCTTTATAATCTTCACTGGGTAAATGCGAGAAGATGTTATGGCCCTCCTATAAAAATGTTATTTGATTACACTGTCAGCTACATTAACTTAACCGAAGAATTTTATAAATTTTACACATATTATATAATACCTCGATAATTAGATATGAACATAATTCATAGTCTGTCTAACCTGTTGAAGAATTATAACTGTTATACTAAAGTGATGATTTTCCAAAGGTGAAGATGAGTACATAGCTGCCAAGGGAGATTCCGTCCAATCCAGGTAGTTATTATTATAGCCACGATGATCCAAATCGTGGCAAAGACACGCTATAAACAGCGCTAACCTCTAAAAAAAACGAAGTTCAAATAATTATTTTAATTCATTGTATGGAATATCAAAATCATAATATATCTCACCATTTTGTAGTGGAACCGTTGCTCTTGATCCTTTTTCAATATTAAGTACATAGAGTGCGCTACTGACCATCCATGATCAAAATTATGGTAAGGCACCGATCTATAGTTCTTTTTTACTGTCAGTATAAATTTGGTTACAGCTAACGAATCAAATTTCGATAACTCAAAAAGATTATCAAACATTTTTATAGCAGCTTTGCACTTCTGCAAACTATCTATTTCGTAAGGATCTAAATAGTAATCGTCAAAGTTAGGCGGTATTGTGAATTCATAATTTAGAACTTCCCGTACTTCGTGATCCTTACACGTATTGTGATAACTTAATACATCCAAAGCCACCTTGTACCTTTGCTCATTTCTCCTCATTTTATCATATAGTCTAGCGTTGTTAAGAGCTAGTCCAAAAAATATAGAAAACTTCTCAAAAGCCATTTCATCTTCTTTGTCGAACTTGTTGTTATTCAGTTTATTAACCATTTCAACAACGCCTATTACTTTTCCTCGAACCTTAATGGGCATACATAAGATACTTTTTGTTTTATACCCCGTAGCTTTATCCACCTCACTAAAAAGAAAATAGGTGTATTATCATTGGTATTCTCCGTAACGTTTAATACATTGAGAGTTTATGAAATATTCAAGTAATGATATTCACGTGGTACTCACTACTTACAAAGTAAGTTAGGAAGTATACATGTATGTTTTGATTTCACTGACCTGTTAAATCTATGATCGGAGTATGCATCGGAAATATTTAGAGTTTTACCACTTGATGCAACGTACCCAGCTATGCCAAGGTTCATTGGCATTCTAATTGGTTCCGTTGAATTTCTGTCTCGTCCATGGTTGAATGTTAGATCGAATAAAGTAGACACAAGCTCAAATTTATCATTATCTACAAGAAACAAGGAAGCTCTATCCGCGTTAACTAACTTTTGGGCGGATTTCATAATATTCTCAATTAATTGATCAAGTGAATCCATTTCTTTAAATATATATCTGAAAAAAATAATGTGATACTCTAAGTAAACCAAAAAGCAACTATTGTAAACATTTGGCCATCATCATAATTATTGTTCACAATTTATTCAAATAAAATAATAAGCAACTACTTAACTTTGCTTTCAAATAAGAAGTAGTAGTCATTAGAAATCAAGTGTATAAATATTCTAGATAGGTGGAACTAGGCACAGAGCTAGATAATATATCGTATTAGTTCATTCACTTACTTCACCACATCTAATAAGACTTTTGACATATTGCATTCTCGCTGTTTAATTAAAAACAAATTACAATATTGAAAAGCGGTAACAATATTGGCACAGATTTCTTCATCTCTATCATCAAATTGTTGTTTGGTGCGCCACATTTCCATCACGTACGTTGTTTTTCCATCCACATCCAGTATAGGTTGATATAATAAATGGTTTGCATCTTTCTATAAAAGATTATTTAAATAAATCTAAATGAATATAGATATCTATGAAAATAGCATTTTTTTAATCATGCGTATTGCTGTAAGTTATTCTCAGATTAATAATAAACTTACTGCATTGATGGACGTTTTAGGAAATAAGACATCGTTTCCTCTTGAAAGGCGTAAGCATTTTTTTCTATTCGCCACTTCCCGCACCAGTTGGACTGCATCATCCTCTGCATCAGTTAGCTTAGCTTTCGATTCAGAGATCTGATATAAATTATTATTAGATATTAGTAACACAATTATTGAATGAACTACATCATACACATTTTTGAATATCGATTAATTATTTATTAGTCCATATAAGTTACTTACATTTGGTGAGTCCATTTCTAACAATTTAACCGGATCGGGACCTTCGGGGTCTATTCTATAAATCCTGTATGCATCTATAGAGAGTGACGAGGTAACACCACGTGCGAGCTCCAGTATAGTCGAAAAGTTATCTTTTTGTTTATTGAATTTTGTTTCAAAATTCTGAAAAACAAAAGCGGATGTGCCTCTTAATTAGAATTTACAGATACAAACAATATACGAAAAAAAATTGTTTTGTTTTTCTATATAAAAAGTCCACATTCTTGGTTATGATACATTTACACCAAACTAGGTACAAATATATTACAACTAAAAAAAGGTTTTTCTTTTTAGAGTGAACTTCATTTTTATAAATGGTAAAACTATAAATGGAACCCTTTTGAACTTTTTACGTCCATCACATTAGATTATTTCAGTTACAATTACAGTGATTGACCTGAAATTTGGAATAAATCAAAGATTCAAATCAGCCAAATGGCCCAACGCCATCGCAATATAAAAAAATTTCTTTTTAAAAAATTTTGTTTTTATTTGAAAAGGGGAGGAAAACCGAGTTTTTTTTATTATTGAGATGTTTTGTTAATATTAACATTTTTTACCTTTTAATTTATGAACAGTTCATCCGATTTTAATGATATAGTTTCATATAAGGACTTACCAATAAAAAATGTTTCAGTGTTCCGCTTTGAGGTGTCAAGATTTTATTATCAATGGAGTCCGGTTTGCCCTGAAACACGAAGAGATTCTTATAAAATATATTGTTAAGTCTTCTACTATTGCTTGTTTACTACTAGATATTACGATTTTGAATCAATACGAATTAAATGTTTTCTACAAAGGGGTGGGACTTTACTGAAGTTTTATTATTATTATTTAAATAATAAAGAAAATATTTTTATTATTAAAAAATATATATTCTGTTAAAGTAGTCGTAAAGCTTTAGTATTAAGTTATTTTTAGTATTAGCATTTAAAGTTCAGTGAAGTAGCAAATCTGGAGAAAATTAAAAATATTCGCAAGCAACAGATATTTTCATGTACCTACGAGATCATTCATATATTTTACATTCACTTTGCCAAAGTTTGTTTATACGTATAAATTGTGATCTTTTATAATTTATAAGTAATATTACAAAAAATTAAAAAAAAAAATATTAAAAAAAAAATAATCAACACAATATTTTTGATGATTTCTTTTACATCATTTTTTTGTCCGCAACAAAAAAAAACTGGAAACAGTGTAAAATATATCTGCATCTACTAAGCTTATTTAAAAAATTCGCTTATTCGCCGAATTTCGCAGGGCAAAAGGAGTCTAAATAAAATAAATGGACTCAGATATCAAACAACAAGCCGTTAATTACTACATATATATCAAGTAGACCTGTTGCCAATAAAATCCGAAAAGTAATGAACAGAGACATACTTGATTTTGCAGTTTTTTGTCCAGCCAACTTTCCAACTGGTTTACAGACACACTCTGCATGATGTAGGCTTCTAATATTTCATGGTTTTGATCAAGATCCTTTATTAGTTTGGCACCTATGTCTTCAGAACCACCACGTCTCGCTGTTTAAAAAAGTAAAACCATAATTAAAACATGATTATGGCGATATTTACTTAATGAATGTTTTGCTTTCTTACTTATACACCAAGGAGGTATGAGTTAGATTTTATATTCTACCACCAAAACCATGAAAAAAGTAAGACAATTTTTATTTTCTATTGATGGTGCAAGCTTTTCAAATCAACGACGAGTCACGAGAGGAAACAAATTCTTCAAAGACATTTTGTACTACCTCTCGGGAATTGAATTTTTAGTTTTTACCCACTAAAAAGCTGTCTAAAAAAAAAGTAATAGTCGGTAGGTGCAAGGTCTGGTGAGTATGGCGGAAGTGAGAGAGCTTCCAATCCCAGCTTTTGCAGCTTGGAGACTGTCTGTTGCGCAGTATGGGATCGCGCGTTGTCGTGAAGGAGCAGTGGGGACGGCCGATTGACCAAAGCTGGTTGCAGATGTGCAAGCTCCTCCCACAAAAAAAAGGTTTGAAATAGCTGTGGTGAATCACACCCGCACTAGACCACCAAACAGTGACCATCACCTTTTTAGGGCATTTTTGGTTAAAGGCATTGCTTTGGTGCTGAACCGGGTTCTAACCAACTTGCTGAGCGCATTAGATTGTCCAACAGAATCCATTTTTCGTCGCACGTTTTCGTGCAATTCGTTTCAAAAGTCCTTCATTTATTTGCCTGTTGAGCAGCGTAAGGCAGGTCTCGACGCGTACGTTGCGCTGGCGAGGTCCCCATCCATCCATCTTTCAAGCTTTTTTACCTTGCCCATTTGTCGCAAATAGATCAATATTGTTTTGATGCTTGCATCAAAATCTGCTGCTAGCTCAGCTATAGATTGAGTTTCGTGACTTCCACAATCGCCTTTAATTCATTATTGTTGACCAAAGTCTCTGGACGATCACGTCTTATGGTTCACGTGACGATCATGGTTTTAAAACAAAATTAATTTAAATTTAGAATGCAGAGCCAGTACCAACATTTTTTTTTATTTGAAAGACCAGTACTGAAGAAAAGCAATTTAATAGGTAAAGACCTAATATTTTCACTGATACCTAGTAGTTGAAAAAGGGCTTGGACGTAGCAGAATCACAGTGAAGATTAAATCAAATGAAACAATACATCTACATAATAAAATACTATACGCACCAATTCGTCGCCAGAACTTTAAAATCGGATTCCCGGACTTATTTTTCCCTCTCTTGTTATATTTTGCAGTTATCTGTAAGTCACAAGAAGTTGTAGGTAAAGTTAAATGAAACTTAAAACGGTAAGTGTAGAATTTTTCCAATTTAACTTACAACAAGGAAAAAGAAAAAGAAGTTCGTCCCTATTTGAAAAGGTGCCCACGATCTTTTAGTTACGTATAATATTGTCAATTCTATTGAGTTTAAACGGAGTAGAAACTTTAAAGTGGCGTGGTGCGTGGCGTGACCGTCACTATAAAGTTTCTACTCCGATTCGAATAAATCGAAGATCTGGGGATGGACCGTCTGTGAGCTAGCTATAATACCTAATGCAGGAACAAATTAAACACAGACATACAACTCCAACTTAAAACACACCATCGTTTTTGCATCGTGGATTAATTATTCACAATTATCATAGGTAAAATGTACCTATGAATTGTGAAATAAAGATTAAAAACATACTAAGTATTGTTTGCATGTTCAGACCAGCCCCTAGACCAGCAGCTCTAGCCATATTATATATCCCCATCCATGCGATTTTTAAGATTGCTTTTGCATCCCTGATGGGAATGGAATGAGATTGAAATAGGTACTTTGTGAATTTCGTTCCATTCCCATCTTTTTAACCGACTTCAAAAAAGGAGGAGGTTCTCAACTCGTCGGAATCTTTTTTTATTAGCGTATCGCAATATGCCAATGACGAAACACGCTACGCTAAGAGGACGGGAATGATGTGACGTATGTTGAATCCAAAAATTTCTCAAATATGGCGTCGCGAGTCATACATTTCCTTTTCGGTACCGCTGACTGCACATAGCGCTGTCGGTCGGCATCTCACGGCATAAGTACCTACATTAGCGCCATTTTACAGTTTTGACATAATATTAAAAATCCGACTTTAGGGCGAAGCCTAAAAATGTATGCGTGATGTCAGTAAGTGCTAATCCTTTAGTATGTTGCAGTATGCCGACTACAGCTACTGTTACATCGGTTTTGAGATTTTACTATTAATTTATGCATTATTTATTAAAGAACAATCGCATTTATTGTCAATGAAACTGCTTACAAAACTTGCAAACAAGTCACGTACTGCTAAAACAATGGGTATGCTATAACTAAAGACATGAACCTTGTGAATAGGTATGTGTTCAGTATTTAGAGTACTAATAAAGGATTGGAGTGCGTTAAATCCTAAGATTTTTTAAGGCACACTACTTACTACTTATTGTGTGTCACAAAGGTTTGTAAGTGGTTAGGTTAGGAGGTTATGTGTATTTGTTAATCCTTAACGACGCAATTTGAATATTAATGCAATAAATGATACTTCTAGTGTAACTCATACACGCAAAAGGTAATAATGAAGAGATCTGAGGCCCTTCCACCATCTCACCAAGTTTTCATAGGTACTCACATTGTATAGGAAAATGTCACAACAGTATTACAATAATACTGCTATAAGAGATGGTGGTACGGCCCCTGAAGATAGTCAATTTTTTTCTAATGCGAAACCGATTTTTACGGTTTTTTTGTGTATTCAGTAAGTATGTCTGAGAATATGACGTTAACTATTTTTCATAGCCTACCATTCTTTTGGCAAAACAAAGTTTTTCAGGTGAGGTTGGATCTCGAAAACGTCTCTAACGATTTAAATAACACTTTTATAGATAAAGTTTAACCATTTAGTTTTACCTACTTATTTCTTGCACAAACGCGATTTGACAAAAAATAATCTATGAGCATCACTTGCAGCTAGGTTCTACTCTATAAACTCACTAAAATGGTAATATCGTTCCTCAATAACCTTCATCAATAGGTAAAGTCTTCTCACCTTATTAGATTCCTCATCTACTTCGACTTGACAAATAGCATTTTCGCGGTGATCGGACATTTCACTGAAATACATAAAAATAAAGGTACAATAACTTCAAAGTCGAACTAAATTTTTTTGCTAAATAAATAAAAATAACATAATTTATAGTTCTCATATTTCCATCATAGACTAACGAAAATGCTTATTTACGTGGGTAAGGTAATAATAAATCCTTAAAAATTAACAAACAGCATTAATTCAATACAATTATAATTTAATTGCACAGCCTTTAATTAAGTAAATAGCAATCTCTTTGAAAAACGCTATTCAGCATTTTCTGTTTCTTGGTTGGTAGGTAAAAAGCTAACACAAATTTTCGTGAAGAAATAATAAAAGTAAAAGAATAGAAATAAAGTTTCTTCAGAACTTAATTAACTTGCCTGGTTATTAAGGATTCATGAACACGTGAACGCAATTGTTGTGTAAGTAGCCGAGCGCGAAAAAAAATTAATAAAATTTCGGGCACTCGTACGACTTCTCTGCCGGAAAGTTCAAGAACACTAAACTCTATGGTACGGACGGTATTGGCCACTCAAAAAGGTCATCTTTTATCGATACTGATGATACGTCAGAATATCGAACAACGCACTGCTTTACGGCACGAACAATGTACTTTGGTACGACGCTTGCATCGTATTCCATGTACTTGTTTACTATGCATGTATGTGCTCAGCAGTATCAAGTTACATACACTCTGCTGAGTATGTACATAGGTACTTTAATTAGATATTATGTAGGTACCTACTCTGCATTTTGAACAACAATAAAGGTAATAAAAGTGTATAATAATCTCCACTGCAAAAATACCAACAAAAGTTATATTTCAAAACAATTCAAAATATAAGTAAAGGTACTTTATTTCATACAGGCCTAGCACATAACGCACTTATGACGAGTCATATTAGATTTAAACTGTCATAATAAATAGGGTTCCATACCAAAGTAGTAGATAAAAATGGAACCCTTATGGTGAGACTTTCTCCGTCCGTCTGTCCGTTTGTCACACTCGATTATTTCAGTAGTTAACTAATAAAGATATCGAATTAAAATTTGAAATAGTTATAAGTAATAATGACCCGAAATCATTTCAATCATAAAAATTGAAAATTGTTTTAATTTTTATTTAAAAAGGTGGGAAAACCAGGGTGTTGAAATTTGAAAAAGGGTGTTGAAATTTAAAAAAATGAGATAAATTGAGTGGGGTATCATAAGAAAGGGCGTTACTTGTATATTCTAAAACAGATTTTTATTTATTTTTACGCTTGATATTCTTTGATTTATTGGGCAAACTGTCAAAAAATACCACCCCCCCCTTAAATTAAGATAAAATCGATTTTCAATTTTTTATAATTGCAACGACAGTGGGCCCCAATTATGTACAACCATTACAAATTAATTCATGTCGATAGCTTTAATAGTTACTGAAATAAATGGCCGTGACAGATACACAGACAGACGGACAACAAATTGATCTTATAAAAGTTCCGTTTTGTTTTTCTTATGAGTTACGGAACCCTAAAAATAACCAAACCATCTGGGCTACCAGAATTAGGGAATTTTTCGATTGTTTTTTTTATTTTTCAGCTATTGCTATCGCGGGCCTTGAGCGTGGAGACCGAATCCTGAAGTCCCGTAACGAAAATAACCTAACACCCCCCAC
Organism: Coenonympha glycerion; assembly: GCA_963855885.1. Lineage (NCBI taxonomy): Eukaryota > Metazoa > Arthropoda > Insecta > Lepidoptera > Nymphalidae > Coenonympha > Coenonympha glycerion. The sequence continues at coordinate 9,996,106 of OY979626.1, forward strand.
TACGACCGGTCCGCTCTATCGCGGGCCTTGAACGTGGAGACCGAATCCAGGAATTCCGTAACTAAAAAATAAGTTGATAAAAAATGCTATGCAATAGCATTACCGCGGCAGTCTCCGAGTACCACACGTCTTTTTTTTAATAAAGTCCTACATTTAGCGCCAAACCTCCGCGATTTTGATCTTTAAGAAAAAGCTATTTGAGATGTTCTCTCTTGAGGGTTTTTGACGATACATTAGCTGAACCCATTTAACCGTATGAAAGATACGAGGTAATCTTGAGGTAATACAGAAATACGGGCGAAAAACAACCCTTTCTGCAGTCGGGTACAGATTGATTGGCAAATACTTGCAGTTGTAGTCATGTTATATCTTTTCTTTTTCTACGATTGCTAATGGTTTTAGGAAACAAAATATCACTGGCTTAACGGTGAAGGAAAACATCGTCAGGAAACCTGCATGCCTGAGAGTTCACAAAAATGCTCTCGATGGTGTGTGAAGCCCGCCAACCCGCACTTGGCCAGCGTGGTGGGCAATGGCCAAACCCCTCTCAGTCTGAGAGGAGACCCGTGCCCAGCAGTGGGACTTAAAAAGGGGTTGAGATGATGATGAGATGAGCTAATGGGCCTAATGGTATGAAAATCAAAATAATCTGTGAGAATGACAGTTGTCATCGATGAGTCACGTGATCAACTTGTCGATCGAGTTTGTCTTTCGCATATTTTTTTTCCATTAGCAATCGTAGAAACAGAATAGACAAATAAATATTGCTATAGTACATGACGTTCATGCTGTGTGCTATGAGTACAAAAGCTCGTTTACGTAAGACGCCTGGACTATACTATTCGCAAAGCAATGTGAAAAACGTAGAGAAAAATAAGACATTGAGCAGGCGCTTTGGGTTTAATATGAGTAGGTATTCTAAAAATACTCTTTCCCAATTATTGACATAAAATTGAAGATTTTGGGAGGCTTTTTAACTTGCTTTTATCCCAGCTACGTACGTTGTGAGGTCTCAGGAACAACTATATTTTTAATATCATTATTCCTAAAAAGAAAAAATACTAAATGTTTGAATACTGAGAGAGTTTGAAGAGTGTCAAAAGCACTTGGTATTGAGACAGGGAATATTTAGATCATTATATTATCATAAAGAGCATCAATATGATTATGTATCTGGTTTTTCTTTCACAACATACTTTTATGTGGGTTCAAATGAACATCGCGTCCCACAACCCGCGGGAAAAGTACCTCCATTACCCATATTACTTACTTTAAATCACCCCCCACAACCCAAATCAATCTTACTAATTTCTTCGCCTTTAGCTCTACGCCTCCCTGCCCTCCCGCGTTGTTTAATAATTTTATTATATAAAATACTATTTGACTCGGCAAATGATGTTTTTTCATTAGAGTTATAAAAAAATCCTATCTTATTTTTTAGATAGATCAAACTGCACATGGTGTGCAAATTTGATTAAAATCGGTTTAGTAGTTTAGGAGTCCATCATGGACAACAACGTGACGCGTAATTTATTATTATAATATTAATATGATTATAACCATTTACTATGGTTTGTGAGTTTCGTGGCCAACGATTAATTTGTGAATTATGACCCGGGGTATGATGTTGTATCTTCAATTATAGATATCTGTTATTGCAAACGATATTGTTGCGACGGTATCTAATATATAGGTACTACACCGATATCTATTCTGGATTAAACATTCTAAACAAGTGACTGTTTGATGCGCCCCCCTCGAAGGTCCACGGTACTAAAATGACATTAACTGGTGAGATAATATGTCTATATACCCTGGACAGGGCGGACCGCGTTAAAAATTTCGCCAGTTTATCGGTGCTAAAAATGCTTGTTTTGCCACCAACAGTAAGGCCACACGCTGTAATTCGCTCAGCAGCCACCTAAAGAATTGTGACAGAGTAAGCTACTGTTTGTTTGTTCGAAAAGGTTTCCCTAAAAACGTACAAATGCCCATATCCTGAGTTTTCTTGTCAGTAGTAAAGTCCGTTTTGAACATTGATCTATATTATATTTTATTTTAGTTCCATGGTTACGCAACAATCAGTGCAAAGTTGCGAACATTTTTGGTGTCTTCATTTTTACGTTGACATTCTACTACCCATAAAATAGAGATCAGTGAGGTAAAATTCACACATAAGTAAGTTTAGGTCACTGATCTCCATAGAGTATATAGAATATACTCTATATTTGTGTTATATTTAAGTTATATTTACAATAAAAAAAGATGTTGCTTTTTCTCATAGCTTTTCTTCAAATATCTTACCTTAATAGGCAAATATGGCAATAATTTTGGCAAATATACTCTCCACACATGGAAGTTATTTGACAAATATGACAAATACGCAAATACAAATAGCCATGTGAAGCATTGATCTATAATATATGTGAAGTGCCACCATAACCTTTCAATTACCTGACAATGCAACTGTCAAAAAGACAACAAAAAGTAATGTAACAGTGCAATTCATTTGATAAAACAATAACAAAGATTTATTTTAAACAATGACGCAGGATACGAGTTGGAAACTGACTTGATCCCTCTTGAATAACAGGAATGTTTTCAAGGAAGCACGCGACATGGTTGGATATAGTCAGGAAGACTCTTTATCACAGAGTCAAAAGCTACTTGCTGGTAGTATCTCTGGAGCGGTAACCCGCTTCATCACTCAACCATTGGATGTGCTAAAAGTGAAGACGCAGTTGCAAAAGAAAATGCCTGAAAGCAAGTCTCATACACTGTACAGTATGACTAAAAAAATGTTATATGAAGAAGGTGTCACCGCTTTTTGGCATGGTCACGTTCTTGGTCAGGTAATTTTCAATCCTAATGTAAACCTAATCTAAATTTACAATCCTAATGTAACGTGTAATCCTAATGTAACAAACAATAAAATGTACTACCAATTAATTCACTAAAATAAAAAATTGGTCAAGGCCGCGCACTTACATGCTATCAAGACCTATTCTTAATCTATGGTTTCAAAGATTAAAGTAAACTAAGAAACTCGGTCCGCAAATTCAACCAACGAGCACAAAATCGCGTTTGTTGTATAGGTTTGGGAACCCTCTGAAATATTTATTTTATTCTGTTCTTTAGTATTTGTTGTTGTAGCGGCAACGGAAATAAAAACGGAAATTAAAGTGAAAAACGCCGTCACATTGCACGCGGGACTATCTTTTGTACGGAATCTAAAAATAATCATGCGTTAAACAGGTTCATGTTTTGGGTTGATTGTAGGTACGGAACCCTCTGGGTGCGAGAATCCGACTCCCACTTGACTATTTTTTGTTACAGGTGCACTCAGTTCTCTCATCGACAAGTCAATTCTATGTATACGAAATGACAACGAAACTTGTTTTTAGCTATCCAGTAGACCCTAAATATAAGTGAGTTCCTAATAGGTACTTAATAAATACTGACTCAAATACTCTATTTCCTTTCTGTGACCTTAAGGACACATGCTCTAGATAATAGGAATTAAATAATTGTAGAATTAGTGAATAGATTTAATATTATGTAGATACCGGATTTTATGTTGGTCATTCGTTTGGCGACCTTCGTATTTTCCCTTTATTTTAAGCCGACGCAATTCAAATTTTATTTAGATTTTCCAAAACATTAGTTATCTAAGAACTACACAATATGGTAGTAGCACATCAAAATGATAACTGCGCAAGTAATGATATCTTGGCGACATGTTTTTCATAAAAACTTTCCTCAAAAGTCTCTATTCACCACATCGATAACGAATTATAATTTTATGCAGTTTCCCAGATTTGAATCTATTGGAAACCATAATATAATATGAGGTAAATGAGGATGTTTAGCAAAGTTTTTACTAAAACATAAATGA